>RQOL01000718.1:36925-1387010 GCA_013076295.1 Sanderia malayensis
CAACTGCCTTCGCATTCCAATGGTTGTTCGTGGCCTTCGGCGCAACCCCCCCCCCCCCAATAGCCAAGGCTCCCGAAAAACTGCCAATAACAGCTATAACGCTACAAACCATAACCATAAGCTATATTTAGCTTTTGCTGCTTTTGACGATATTATCTTTGGGGCGACCTGCTGTATTGCCATTTTCGGTTTTCTAAGAGCGGCAGAGTTCACTTCCGACTCCTCCCAATTTTCTCCCGACTACCATTTATCTGTTCGCAGTGTTTCTATCGATAGGTCACCTATCCCAGATGCCGTATTCATTTTCCTACCACGCTCCCAAACTGATCAATTTTGGAAAGGCACTTCTGTCGCATTGGTACGCTCCGATTGGGCCATCTGCCCTGTTACTGCATGTCTTATCTGAGGCTTAGAGGGAATTCACCTGGACATCTGTTTACCTTTAAAGATGGTTCTCCTCTTACTAAGGCCAAAATCAATGCTAAACCGCAATCAGTGCTCCAAGCGGCCAGCCTCCAGGGTAGATTTAAGTTTCATAGCTTGCACGTTGGTGCTGCGACTACGGGTGCCGCCGTGGGCTTTCCAGAATATCTCATCAAAGCTTTGGGTCGCTGGTCCAGCGATGCATACCATCTTTACATCAAACTTCCTAAGGATAAGCTAATTCACGCATCTCGCAAGATAGCAGCTGCACCCAACCAATCCTAACCACGGCACCATCACTTCATCCACCTTGCTCTTACCTTATGACGACCTCTCTTGCTCTGGCAGGCTGCCCCTTATATATGTGAAAAAATAAAAATAAAATAAATTGTTGCTATGTTACATTTTGCTCATTTCTTGCTCGTTTGTTGCTTGTCAATTTTTTCCTTATTATTGCATTACAAGTTTATGTCTCTAATATTTCTGCTATCTACTGCTCTAGTACTATGAGCCCCGACTCAGTGCTCTTGGAGACTCACAGGCGTGAGTCAGTATCACCTTGCATTTGGTTAGTGGCTGTCTCTGTGTGACAAATCGACCCCAAAGACCATCGGCTCACAGTGTGAGTCTGGATTACCTTGCATTTGGCCGGTGGTGGCTGTCTCCGTATGACAAACCGCCCCGAATATCAGCGGCGACTCACAAGCGTCAGTGTCGCCTTGCATTCGGCTGGTGGCTGTCTCTGTATGTTGAGTAGACACCAGCTTCTGCTTCTTGTCGTCGTTCGCTATACCTTTCTCTCTGCCTTTTCTGTCCTACCCTCCGCTTTCCCAAGGACACTCCCAACCCGGCACTCACATTCAGACTCCTGGTAGACCTGTGAGGTAGAGATTATGGTGATTGGCCGGAAATCTGTGCTTTCCCCAGCCAATCACCTGACAGTAAGTACAGTATTCCGCAGGCAAATCAGGGCAGTGCAGAGATGCCCAATTTTTCTGCAAGTCGATCACCACTCTTGTTATGGCTCGGTTGGGGCTGGACATTAACTGTAAGTTACTTCTAGTTATAAATTATACATCTTGGTGATTACGTGGAAACATAAGGCAAAGTAAAGGTTTATATTGTTGACAGAGTCAAACAATATGACGAAAACCAGAACACAAGTATGAAACCCAACATTGTGCTGGAAAGTTTTCCTTCGAATTCACATTAAACTTGTGAAATCTCTGGACATTAATGTTTGCACTCCTGGAAGGGATTTTCTAGTTTTTCTACACAGCTATGACCACAACTACACTTGAAATATTACCAAAATAACAGCTGCTGCTTCCAAAACACACTAGATAAGACAAATAGGGTTATTTTCATTCATTTGTAGCGTAGTAGGTTCGACAAGCCAGAAAAGACGACACGTGTGTATGCTAACTCCAATAATCAAACTCTGAATCATTTTGCTACAGTGAATCATTTAAAATAAAAATCATAGAAGTATCAACTCACACGCTTGTGAGTCACAAGCGCGTGAGTTGATCACAGGGTAATTTCGTAATATTACGAACATATAAAATTACATCATTGCAAATATGTATAATGATTACATCAGCTGTAACATCACCCTCCCTCCTTATATTATCACAGCAGGAGGCTAATGGGTGACGTACTCTCCAAACCTCAAGGGGGGTCAAATATTCTGCCTCAAGTGAGCAGGGCGTCGAGCGGGTTGACGGTGAAGATGTTGTTCCCTTTGTTCCCTCCCCGGATCGCCTCGGTTCTCGAAAGAAATATTAATCTCATCAGTTTCACGAACAGGACAATATGGTTCCCCCCGTAAAAGTGGAACAACGCACGGTTTGACATTATTGTGATGAACCACCATTTCCCTTCCATCTTTCTTTATGCTTTCTAGAAGTTTTTGTATCGACTCGGAGTATTCAGAATGACTTGGGTTCTTTAATGGCAAACCTAACTCTAATTCTAGTGGCATGTTGGCTATACGGCCAAAGACTAACTCGTATGGGCTAAATCCGGTGGACTCGTGACAACTAGTATTATAGGCAAAGGCAACTAGATCAACCCACAAATCCCAATCATCTTTATGCGAGGACACGAAGGGGGCGAGCATATTCTGTAACGTGCTGTTTTGTCTCTCGACTAAGCCATCACACTGAGGGTGGTATGCAGTTGTACGGGACTTGTGGATGGCCATTAAGTCACATATTTCTTGCATGAGGTTGCTCTCAAAGTTCCGACCTTGATAAGAGTGCAAGACGTTAGGAGGGCCAAATCGGCTGAAGACTTTAGAGACCAAAATATTAGCAACGGTGCGAGCCTTGTGGCCCTTTGTCGGAAAGACTTCGCACCATTTGTTGAAATGGTCCATAAGGACTAGAAGGTGTCGATTGCCGCGGGATGTTTCGGGTAAGGGGCCCATATAATCCATGGCCCAAAATACAAATGGCTCACTTACGTCAATGGACTTTAAAGGAGCTCGTTGATGATGTAGATTTAATTTATTCTGTGAACAAGTAGCACAATTACGAACGAATTCAGAATTCTGAGCAGTCATGTGGGGCCAATAAAATCGTTCTTGAGCCAGCTAAATTGTACGCTTGATACCTAAGTGACCAGAAAAGCGGCTGGAATGAATTCCGTGTAAAGCTGTGTCAGTTAGATGGGAAGGAATTGACAAATGAATAGCTAGGGATGTTATTCTTTGTAGTTAGCCGTTTCGTTAAAGGGCCATTTTGGAGGGACAAACTATCCCAAGCTTCCCAAAATGTTGGAAGTTGCGCATCATTGACCCAGACAAAGAACGGGGGCTTGGGTAGGGCATTGGACTTCATTTCTATGACTTTACTAATCTTAGGATCATGTAGTTGAGCTTCATGAAGACTTTTATCAGGTAGGACAGTTGTGGCGCAGTTAGTGACAGGGGCAGATGGTAAACGAGAGAGGGCGTCTGCATTGCCATTGGCTGTACCGGCCCTCTGCTTAATATAGTGTATTCTTGCAATTGCATAATCCAACGGGCAATGCGGCCCTTTGGTTAAACTGAGTGTAACCAGCGTAAAGCGCCATGGTCAGTAACTAAGGTAAACTGTCTTCCCAATAAGTACACGCGAAAATGATCAATTGCAAAGATAACAGCAAGGGCTTCCTTTTCGGTGGCCGAGTAGCGAGATTCACGTTCCGTTAAAGGCCGGCTAGCATACAATATGGCACGCTCGTTGCGACAGTGGTCAAATTTCGTAAGAACGGCGCCCAAACCCAAATCAGAAGCGTCAGTTTGCAATGCAAAGCGTTGATCAAATTGTGGGTAAGCGATAACTGGGGCACGGCATAGAATATCCTTGAGAGCATTGTGTTAAGGCATTGTGTTCAGTTTCTGTCCAAACACACTTAGTATGTTTTTTTGTCAAACGAACTAAAGGGACATTTAAGACAGCAAAATTGGGGACGAATTACCTATAATAACCAGCGAGACCGAGAAAAGATCGGACCTGAACCGAAGATCGGATTCCAGTAAAAAATTCATTAAAGTTATTAGCAACTGTTTTTTGATTATTTATAATGCTGTTCCCTATTTTCATGGAGATGTGTGGTGACTTTTTCTGATAGGTTTTCCCTAATAGATTATTAATGCCCTTCCAATTTTTTTAGCATTCTTTGTAGAATTTTCGAAATAATTGCGGGAATAGTTTCATTTGCATGTCCTTATTAAATGATTCAGCATATCCCTGTAATATTTATAGCGCTGATACCAAAATGTGTCTTGTGACTTCAGAAAACGTTTGTATAACTTATTTTCTATAAAGATAGATTTAAAAATTCCGTTTGTAATCCATGGTTTCCTTTTGAGTGTTGCTTGCCTATTTGAAATCTTTTTTCAAAAGGGCATGTTTGTTTATAGTTTTCAGAATGTTATCTTGGAACTACTGAAATTTTCCGTCTAGGTCTGAGAATACATAGGGCAAAAGATCTGTTGAATTAATATCTGAAATATAAGCATGTTCGTTGAAGTTCTTAAAGTCGTTTGAACTGGGATATACGTTTACTTTTATTAATTTTCTTATCAAGTACGAGAAAGTTTCGCATGTGGTCGGAAATTTTGGAAATTATGTTACCACTCCATGCATCATTTTTGTCAATCGTGTTAATAAAAATGTTATTAATTAGAGTCGCCTTATTAGTATCTGTGCATCTGGGTGGTTGTAAAATTACAGGTTGCAAAAAGTTAGCAAAAGTTAAAGGGTTAAAGGAGAACCGACACGACACGCCAGAATAATTTTGCCCAAATTGGGAGAAATAATGCCGGAGATTTTAAATATCAACTTCGTTTTTCCAAAAAATCATTCATTTTCGAGTTACAGTAGTTCCAAAAACTCAGAAACTGCCGATTATTTTGCAACTCTCGTCACCCTTTCGGTGACGATTTTAGGCTTCGTTCACACGACACCGTTTTCATTTCGCTCTGGATTCCAGAGGCAAAACGGTATGCATTTTTCACTGTTCCGGCATGTTCCGGCGTGTTCCGCTTTTTAGTATCGTCGATTTACAGTAGGATTTACTTCCCAGAATCCAAGGGACCGGAGCTTTAATTCGTAATAGCCGGAAGTTCGTTATAAACGAGGTTCGTTATAGCGGGATTCCATTGTACTTCGTTGAAAATACATGAAATTTAAATTGAATTGAAATTGTGTCTGATTTTCTGGCCGTGTGCCATGTCCACAATGGACACCTCGTCTTTTCTTCTCTTCTTATTCACTGCAATGTGTTGTTGTTTTGTTGTTGTTGTTGTTGTGATGAATCGTGTGTTGTGTTTCTTTCTGCAACTCTGGTTCGGGGAGGAAACGGGAGGAATGAAGGAGTTGAGTTGAGGTGTCTTTTATGTTAAGGACACAAAACAAGCAAGAAGACAATTACTCCGTTTTTGGCGCTCCGTTGCCGCTCTTCATAGTCTAGAGGAAACGTTTGCCCAGACTTTTATTTGACTGGTTTGCAGCACTCCCTGGACAAAGTGATAGAAGCACCACCACAAGACATGGAATCCTCTGAAGTTACCACCTTTCCAACCACGGTGACTCTAGTTTACTTGAGGCTCAGCAGCCCATTCTTTCCTTTTCAAACTTTGCGTCGTATTCTAGTTGTTGTTTTTTCGTGCCTTTGATTACATTTTAAATATTTTATTCACTTTCCTTTTAGCATGTGCATGCATGCATGAATGAACACCTCATATGACATTGACAACCTACCTGTCAATGTCATATGAGGTTAATGCCATGTTTATACGTTTTCCTAATAAAGTAAAATACAATTTCAACTCAAGAAATTTGGAGCTAGATACGCATGCCCATTTGTCCAAATTTTTGGCATGCCCCATAAGTCCATTGTGTAAAAATATAATTTCAGTCATTGGCATACAACTTGCAATTTGGGAAAAATGATATATTATTTTGACCTTTCCATACTGCTCCAATGCATAGGCAAAGTCATTTATGTTTACCAGACCTTTCTTATTCAGCTGCAGAGGTAGAATCATTTCTTATCCCAATTCTGTACCTTTATTGAAGATGGAGTTTGCTGTTGAATTGAAGGATACATCATGTATTGTTGAAATTAAAGAAATATTAGCATCTCAGCCTGGTATGTGTATAACAAGTCTTGCTTGGTGTAAAACCTTTTAATATAATTGTTAGAAGACATCTGGCTTTTGGCCTCAGCGCACTTTCTGTGAGTTTCAGATCAATGCCAGAATCAAATTCATTCATTTAATATTATCTCTTTTATTAAGATATAAAATTGATTGATATTGACTTTGAGAAGAAACAAGTCTTGGTTGAGACCAAAAGGCCCTCAGGAACAGTTCATGAAATTTTGGAACGCACTGGAAAGACTGTGGTTTTCAGAGGACATGGTTATGCCAGAGGTGACATTTTTCTTGTATAATTTCCAATTGTTAAGTTTTTAAACCCAATAGTGGTCTGCATGGCTTTTGGACTGGTTCTTGTTTAATTCTTGTGTCATTTAACGCAATTGCTATAAATAATTTTTATTTTCTTTGTTTCATTGAGGCCCTGGTCATGTTGCAACTGCTGTCTCTCATGTTTTTGGCAATAATGTCAATGGATTAGTAAGATTTGTTCAGGTTTGTTTATTTGTGGATATATTTATTTTTCTTTAAAAGATATTTCATTAGCAATTGTTTCATTACGATTTGAAGCCTGTCAGAGGTTCTTTCTTGGAAAACACATCTCCACAAGTAATTAGCTTGCTCTCAATTAATTGGAAAGGATGTGGAAATAAGCTGACATTATGGGTTTTAAAATGCACCAATCATATTACCTAATAAGAACTCGAATATTTATGGTGAGAAATTGAAAAGTGCTGATTTGGAAAAAAGTTACTTGTGAAATTTTTGAGAAAGAAACTTTTATTTTTTATTATAGAATACTGGCTACATAAATAGAACGTACCTGTATAATGTTATATTTTTTGGAAGAAAGATAAAATGTCTTTGCACCATTTAGGTTTAGGAACAGTTTTTGAGTGTTTTTTCTTTTTTTGTGATAAAGATATTTGAAGATGAATAGATTTGTTATTATCGGGACAATTCTTGTCACTATTGTGGTCATAGCATGCTGTCTTCTTTGATAGTAACGATACAAGAGCTATTTATTGTTTTTTGAATTGTAAAAATGTTTGACTTGTATTGTGAGAACTAATGTATTGTGAGAACTACAATAATTAAATTAATTATTGTAGTTCTCACAAAAATTTAATACTGAGAGATTTTTGTTTATGCAATCAATGTTCAAGATCATTAGGATATTTCTCTATTATTGTGATTACCAAGTACGTTAGGCTGAACAAAAGTTCAATTCAAAGGAGACATGTTTCCTATGAATGTGTTGCAATGGCCAATTTCGATGTTATTTACACTTGGTATACCTTTGAAGATTTTAATTTTCATTATGACTTTTTTGAGATTGATGATGATGCTTGCATTATCGATGGGACGGTTGATGGTTTATTAGAAGGGAAACATGGAATACATATCAATGAGTTAGGGGACATTTCAAATGGCTGGCAAAGGTATTTTTGATTAGTGTAACTTACTATTGACATTTTCATATTTGTAATAGTTATAGATTAGCATTTTTACTATTCTCATTTGGTTGTAGCTTCTGGCTTCATTTATTATTTGCAATTTATATCTGAAATTTCTCGCTCAGCTTATCAGAACATGTTACAATTGAATGATTATTATTTAATGATACATTGAATCATAAAATTGTTCAATAACGTTTGCTGCAGTTCTGTTATTTTCGTTGAAACAAAGATAAAGCAAATTCTCTTCTCAATGAAGATTTTTTTGTTAATTCACTTAGAATACGTCATTTTGTTTTTAGCACTGGGAATCATTTCAACCCTACAAATGAATGCCATGGCGACAGAACCGACACAGACAGGGTAAACTTTTTGGCGAGATCTAGAATGTATAGAAGCTTACATTTTTTATATGTAGATTTTTATACTTAGCTTATGTACAGAACCTATTTCATTATGTACTGTCAATTCTGTTGAATAGATTATAGCCTATATGTTGTGTGTTGTGAACGTCTTCCTTTCTTCCTTCTCGTAATTGTAGTGTTTTTCAGCTTACGTAAACCTCTTTTACTTTTGATGAATTCAAATGTTTCACACAAATAAATACCTTTTTTAATCCAGCATGTTGGCGATCTTGGTAACATTTTCAGTAACAATCAACACCGAGCAACATTCAGAATTCAAGACAATCGTATAAAGGTAAGAAACAATTCTATTTTTAAACATATTTAATCAGTGGAAAAGCCTATTAGCTATTTGAGCTACACCCAGATTATCGTAAAGGTTATCCAGTGGGCAATCAAATTTTGAGCAAAAATTAAAGTTCTTGACATTCATTGAACCCATGCTGTGTACAAAGTAAACTTGATGGACTCATTTTTATGAATGGGCATCTTACAGTTTCTTAATTTTTCTTGAGCCTGGTACTACTCAGGTTTGTTAAATGATTTACCATCCCGGTTCTGGTTAAGCCAGTTTCTTATAAAAATAATGTGTAGATCAGTTTAAAAAGCCTTGAACTGTTAGCCTACGTGCTCTTTATTTTTGGTTTGCTTTTAATTCAATCTTTCTGTGATAGGTACAAGATGTTATCGGACGATCTTTGGTAATTGATGGAAAAGAAGATACATTCTTGGATGAAGCGGCCGAGGGGTAAGAATGAACGAATTTGATTTAAAATAAATATGCATATAAATCAAACAAATAATGGTGTATAGTATGTGTGTATCTATTTTTTCTGTAGTGCTGCATGGGGAATAATTGCAAGGTCAGCGGGACTTTTTGAGAATACGAAAATGGTTTGCCAATGCAGTGGACAAACGCTGTGGGAAGAGCGAAGAGAAACCAAGGAAAAATTATCATCGCAACTTTAGCTCTTACTCAATCAATCGTTAAACGATCCGAATTCGGTAAAAGATTCTTAATTAAATAATTGACATGTTGATATCAATCACTATGTTGCCTTCTGATACATCGTTCTTCTTTCCTGTTACGATCTTATGGTGTTCTCTGTAGCGTGGTCGGGTAAAGCAGGTGCACTCAAGAAAAAAAGATATTGTTTGTTTGATATTAACTATTCAACTAAAAACTATAATTTTACATAAGTTATAACAATGATTTTGTGATACATCGATCAACAATGACAACAACAAGAGATGTAAAATAGACACACGGTACAGTATCAAGCACTTCACAAGAAAATCATAACTAATAGGAACATTAAATTACTTTCTTATATAATTAACACAAACATGATACATTGACGCAATCATAACACTACATCTCTTGCACTCGCAAGGTATTCTTTGAAAACAGAAAGTCTTGCTTTTGCGTTTTCTGAGTGAAAATTTGTTCTTGCACAATTGTAGCAGCGTATTTGTTCTTGCGGAATTACTTTTCTTTCTGCCACCTTAACAAATTGCTGCATTGAAATTATCTGTTGTTAGTGTCTTTCGGTCGAAATATTACAGTAGTATTTTCTTTGTGATAGTACGTAGAGCGAATTTCTTTATTGGTTCTGTTTTGTCAATTTCTTCACAAGTTCTTATGTAGCTCGGCAAATTCTCCAGAAACTGAAATTTCCATTCTTTCCAGTGCTTGTCATCCTCTTTGTGATTTAATATCGTGTATTGCGTGGATGTTCCATCACTGTTTCTTGAACTAGGCATGGCTACATTCTGTTCTTCAAACTTAATTGTTTTTAATAATGCATAGTTGGCTAATATATCATTATAGAATCGTCTTAGTTTGAACATGGTCACAAAAAAATCTATTGACTATGATTTGAACAATTTTTGCCAAGTTGTCATTGGTTTCATGTCTCGTATGACCTGCATCCAATGATTGGAATTAGACATTAATCAAACTTGTTTTGCCAACCTATTGCTTTCATAGTAGAGGTTTTTATTATTATTGTAAATTTTTCAAACCAATTTTGAAATTCTGTCAATCCAATTTTGAAAGGTCTGAAGCTCAATTCAACCTACAATCCTGTAGATTTTTTTAAAACTCAGATTGTGTAGTCAGCAGACGCATGTGCGATACGTGTTCATTGATGCAAACCGTTTTGGAAAGTGTATTTTTTCTGACTATGGGTGTATGCGGTCGTGAATGTCGTTTTACCGGGCGATGCCCGATATGGCCCCGATTGCTTTAAAATTCTCTGATCGCAGAAAGCGAAAATCCAATATAAAAATTTGAGTAAAAAGGCAATTTGCAACATGGTTGGAGCAACTTCCTTATTTTTCAGGAAAGAAACATCCCCAAAGCACAATAGCTGTCACCTTTATGAGGAGGAAAAATGGAAACATTTCACCAAAACCACAAAAAAACCATGCTCTCGTGTACTCAAAACATTTAAGTGTGCAAATATTTAGATGATTAACATATGGAATATAAAAGTATATTACAGGCAAAATAATCAATAACACAGGTTAAAAATGAATTGAAGAACCAAAAAATATTAGACTACGTGGATGGTGAATGGTAATGTCACCGTAGATTCATAATCACTCAGATCAACGAAACCAGATGTTACAAAGAAATTAGCTTATTGCAAATCATTGCATAGAATATTAATTTTCTTGCGACAAGAAACATGCTTGCTGGTCTTTTCAGATTTCTGAATTACAGGTGAAAGAATTGGTGCATTTTCCAGTGTTTCTAAACTGCTTACAGACAAGAATGGCGAAGAAAATGTCTGTTTATCTTCTCTATTTGGAGTAAATATGTCTGGCGAGTTCTTGGTTTCACAACTCGCTTCATGAACGCAAGGTAAAGGTAACAGGTTACGTTCTGTTGACTCTGTGTGATCTTTTTCAAATAGACTAATCCAATCCATGGAATCCTCAGAAAATGTCAAATGGCCATTACCAAGATGTTCATTCGCAAAGGTAGCCGTGTCTGTGATTTTCACATCATCCGTCTTTGTTTTTCTTGGGGATCTGGCAAAGGGAACAAAAATTTTCCCAGGCCTTTTTGGAGTAGCGCCAAATACATTTATAGACTCTTCCAGTTCATTACTTTGTTGTTTATCGCTTGAAGCACAATAATGTTCTTCAGTCTTTCTACCATCATATAAAACTTCACGCAACAAATCCGAACGATCGTGCGATTCAACTGAATGAGAAGCATGACCGACGTGTCCTGGCTGTGAATTACAAAGTCCTTCACTGGTGGGAGAAGAATACTTGGAGAAAGATTGGGCTGCTGCCACGTCCACATTACGTGATATCGCCATGCACGATGCAGCTCGCCTGAATAGTTTTCGGCTTGTTATCTTTTTAACAGAGCTCATGTTGGTATTATTGCACCTATAACTATAAAACCTTCCTGGAGACGTTTTACAGTTGAATGAAGTTGGGTGACATTGAAGTCGGGAAACTAGGAGAGACAGAAATAAACTTTAAATACGAAGCCCTACAGAATAAGACAAAGCTTTCGGTGCCGTATTTTAATTGAGAATAGAACTGCATAAGATAAATAATATTCGTACCTTCTTTTTCAGCGAGCGGTTCTTTACTTGAGTCTTTTAACGGGGATTCTTTTATCACTGTAACATCTGTGATACAGTTGCTCCTCCGTCTAAGGCAACGAAAAATTTACTTTTAAAAAATTATTTAGTGCAGCTCCGTGGTGGTGACAAAATTAATTCAATATAAGATGCATTAAAAGAGGCACGGATCAAAACACTTTACCACGAAGACCAATATTTTACTATATGATGGAACATAGGGATGCTATGGGCTAAATGCATTTGACAACTTAAAGTGCCAATGCAACGAAATTTTACATAGTGTTTTTATTTCAAAAATCTGTGGATCCACCACTTTAATCAGTGCATTGATGCACTGATTAAGGTGGTGCAAATAAAATTTGCAAACCTGGTATACTTTTTCTCTATTAATTCTCTAATTTCTAATTTTCTCTAATCTCTTTAATCTAGGAATGGTCTTTATACAAATGCAGAAAGACCATTCTACTTTTGTAACGTCTGTGTTTGTTATCATCCATCAAATATAGCAACAAAATGTGAATACATCACAACATAACAACAGATAAAGCAACGAAACATGGAAATTTCTGTGTGAATCATTAAAAGCATAAACAGAGTTATAAATTTTAACTAAGGATTTCGATTACCGCCACCGCATTTTCCTTGTTTGCGACATAAAAAGCCTCAGTGGTTTTTAGCGACCATGTGCTTTTCTCGACAAAATTGCTTACTCGAAAAGCATTTATTTCTATTCATATGCTCACCAAACTGCGTTTCATACTTCACAACAGTGCCTTTGACTTCGATACAATAATTACAGTGAAAAATAATGTAATTTGGGCAATTTTCAAAACAGGGTCATATTTTGGGTCGTGGGTCCGCGAGTCACCAGGTCGTGGGGTCCAGCGATTAGAATTACCCGTGCAGAAGTATCGTTTCATAATGTTGTTGATAGTATTTCAAAACCAATCAAACGGAACAGGGTCTTTTTAAGGACGTCAGGAGACAGACATCATTCGCACCCGCTGACCAGGATAGAAGGGTTTCGTTCATTGTAGCGCTCATTTTTGCTTTCGAGTAAAGAAAGATATTGGGAAAGAATTAAGGATGAGATTAAAGCTAAAATCAAACGCTATTTCTGCAACACATGCAGTAAAGAAGCTCGGAACCGAAAATGTGAATCTCATCTTTACTCGTGCCTAAGCAATCTTAGCCCAAAGTGGTTAGGCCCGAGCCGACCGAAACAATTTGTGAACAACAATGAAAATGTCAGACGAATTGGGATTTTGGGGTGATATCTGAGAAATGTTGATATCTGAAGTTCGAAAAATGTCGTGTTACAGACACTCGAAGAAGCAATGGGGATGCCGGGATGACGCCATGATTTTTCGGAAGTAGCAATTTTCAAAACTAAATTGTCTCGAACCTCAAAAAAACACAAACAAATTACGGCTACAAGATTCGCCCTTACAGTGGTGCAACAACAGCCCAAATATTCCCACCCTGAGTGGAGTTATTAAACAAAATCCAGAAAATGTTTGAAAAACTCTTTTGACCTCCATTGGAAAAAATTCTTCGTGTCATTACTGTGACGTCGCAGCGTTGTGGAATTTTTCGCAAAAGGTTGCCTAATTCAAGGTGAAATTAAATTTATACTTCTCAGATGCACGTCAAAATTACACCAAACCGATCAGTAGAACTTTGGCTTGAGATAAAAAATCGATATGCCAAATTTCTTGGCATTAGCACTTTAAACCCCGATAATTGTGCGCAGCTGTCCGAGTCTCGTTTTCTCATGCTTGTCTTACAACAAAAGCAATGAAATTCGTTAACCGCACACTATCGTGTATTAAAAGTATCATTCAGCAGCAAGGACCATAAACACAAGGAATAACTACTTGCAATAAAATATGACTTCACCTTTCTCCATGCTGCCTTTTCCACGTCACGTGCCGCCTTTGCTTGACTGCTGGAGTATCTTTGACAGATATCACTAAACAGATAAACAAAGTTTCCATGCATTAATACAACAATGGAAAGATAAGAAGAATAGAAGTTTCAGTAGGTTCAGAAGAATCGTGTATATAGCTGCTGGCAATGCCTTACGGAAATAAAAGATGACGTATATAGCAGATAACCAGGAAAAACTATTCGATGAAGTGAAGAAGGTGAAGTTACAGCTGTGATCTATTGACTTATCGGTGGTGTTATAGATTTCACGCACACATTTAAATACACTTCGTGCTTCTGACAATATTTACATCACTAGTAGAAAAAAGGAATGAAAACAGATCCATGGCCAAAAACATAGTCAACAGAGAAAATACTAAAATAAGTCAATAACTGGGACATTTTAACAAATCACGAAATTCGTTACCTATTTCTGAATGATTTCTTTGAAGCTTTCGTTTTTTGCTCCCCTTGAGTAAATTTGAAGCACTGTCAAATAAATTGCGGCACCATCCTTCTTTATTTGAATCACAAACACTCTGGTCAGAAGCTGTTAAAGGGAAATGGACACATTGTCTTGATGTATTCGAAAATGTCTTTGTTACAGATGAAAAAGGCGATTCTAAACGAGTTACGCAAAACGGAATATTCTTTCTTGACTCCAGAATCTTGGAAGCATGGTACAGTTGAATCAACTGGGTAGCATCGGCATAAACATGTTATAAAACACTATGGATTCTTCCTAAATGATACTTGTAAGAAAAAGGGTTACCCTAGGTGTATTTGGGTTCGCGGTGTACTATCTTCGCGCACTTTTGATTGGGCAAAATCAAGTGACGCATGGGAACAAAACAAAGACATAAATAAGTTCACTTAAGTAAATCAAGTACTTTTTTGTCGTTTTTTGAGAAATTTTGTTACTTGACATGTCGCTCAAAGGTCGAATGCTAATTTATTTGACCCGGTTCCGTGTAATAAGAATAAAATCCTGTCTGGGCCCTCAAATTAAAAATCTTCAAATAATTGCTTTTAAAATGTTTCTAGACCACCCTGTAAAATGGGTGACCTTATAAATGGTATGCTTGGTACAGATGTCTTCGTTTTGACTCCGCAGTCGTAATAAAACAACGAAAAGCGTCTTAGTTCCTTTTGTAAACTGTATCGGTAAAATGAATTTTTTGTTTTTAGGCCCAAAGCCATTGCAAAGGATCACATAATGGTTGTGAGCCACAACAAGTCAAAGTAGGCTTGAAAATCAGCTTTTGCAGCCAATACAAGCAAATTAGTTGACGTCATTGTATGATCGTATGCAAAAACATAGTTGTCGAGAAGTTTAGGAAAGCTGCCACTATAGCTATTTTAGCACAAAAGCGCTAGTGTGTGGACGCATTCTTGTAAAATGTTAGCTACCTTCAGTAAAAAAAAAGTTTGCAAATATAATTTCTTTTAAACTTAGCTATTGTACCATCAGCAATTGTTTGTACCATCACTATCAGCTTAGCTATTGTATATTTGCTCACGCGTGGGCATTCATGACTACGCAAAAATATGAAAGAATGGTGCACAAATTTACGTGCGGGCAAATTATAATACACAACGAAATTTAATACACCTGAGTTAGTAAGGTAAATAATAAATCAATCAACCTGGTGATATCTTCTTTTTCACGTTGGTGTGCTTCATCTTCTTTGATGGTACAAGAATCTGTCTCTTATTTATGATGCTATCGCCAACACTTGAAAATCTTCGCAATTTTCTGTCACTCGCAGAGCTGTGTTATAAAAATAAATAAACAATATGATCATGCATATTCATGAAAAATAATTCAGAAAATAATTTTGTGTATAACAATATACATCGCTTGATGGTCAGAAAGCTGAAAAAGAAAGTATGGAATTTACCTTTGACTTGCGGAAAAATTTGAATTGAAGCTTGCACATGAAAATGGATCAACATCATCAATAATTTCTGATCCTTCTTCTTCGTCTGTTCTTTTTTTTGATGGTGTCAACAAATCCGTTGGAACGGAGAGAGCAAGGCCTTCATGGATGTTAATAACAATATTCGAAATCTTCAACTTATATCTGGAGAAAAAGTATGTTTATTTATAACCCAAGTCATGGCTTTTATGATTTGAAAAAAGCAGATACAGTTTCCATAGTTCCCATATAAAGCAAAAAGAAAATTAGATAAACAGCATATATAATAGCGTTAGACATTAATACTTGGTTAACATGCACCCGTTTTACTTGTCAACCATGGCATGCGACCCCTGCTAAAGGGGATTCCCGTAGCGTGCTCATATATAAAGATGCAGGCAATTCGTTTTTGTTGCATCACTTTTAGCTACCTTTTATTCATCATCATTTCTTCAAGCCCCTTCTCTGTTTCTTAAACAGTCTCTTACACTTATTCCTTTCTTGAACGAACTTGCCATCAAAAAAGATGGCCACGATAAAATTTATTTTAAATAAAAAATCTCAGGCCGTCAAAGTTCCAATTTCCAGTTGTAATTTATCTAGAGCAAAATCCAATACTTACTTTGGAACAATCACATTGTTAAGATACTTCGAAATGAAGCTTGGATCTTCGAGGAAAATGATACGCCGAAAGAGATTCACTACCTGTGGGAAAATTCAGAAAATTTGTCAATATTTTGTACTTATGATTTGTCATAGCAATTGCAATTTTAAAATTTCTGGTCGTGAAACCTGCTGTTATGACATTAAAACATGAGAATTGACGTTGGAAGAGCAATATATACATATTGCCATTTTCAAATTGTTTAGAGGAAAGCAATATGCCCAAAATATCACAAGAAAATAAACATTTGATCCAAAATTTGCAAATTGAGAAAGGTTGGAAAAAAAAGAGAATCATTTCTTAATTTCCTTACAAAAACTTTTCTATTGGCCTGAGAATAACATACACAATACTGCGCCATTGCGCTATTGAACGGACACGGGGTTTCTCGCATGAAAATAATTAAGACTTGGCCCCAGAAAGACTGCAAAAATTTATTGAACATGGAGGAGGACACTTCGCGAAACCTACTGCTATGACAAATGTCACAACAGAACGTTTTAAAATTACAACTGCTCAAAAGTTACTCAACATAATTAGAAAATATTTCGAAACAATTTGTCTTTCGAGCTGAATATTTTACGGTAGAAACTCCCGAGAGTTATTCGTCAACATGCATTTTCTACAAATTTTTATGCTGGGGGGGGGTACTTTTTGGCCCACCTTCTAGTATACCTATAGCAATATGTGATGAAGACTGCATTGCATGGGTAAAATGCTGGATATTTCGGCCAAGGGATTGGCTAGTGGTGAATAAATGACACAATATTTTTCATGACGTCACCAAAAAATAAAAACTAGCCTTATCTGCGATATCCTCCCAATGTCCAGGCGAAGCTTCAAGAAGAACAGCGATGTCCAAGTATAGAAGGGCAAAGAATATACACCTATCGAATAAAAATATTCAGATGAACTAAATTCGTAAGCTCACTAATGAATTAAAAAATTCGTTTGTACACATACGTGGACATTAAAATTAATTCAGATAGTCATACATTTGAATAATTGAAGAAGTGTTGCAATTCTGCAAATCAAGTAACTGGTTGGCCAAATCTACAAACATCTACACAAATGAACTAAACGCATTTTTATACTTGGTTCCAGGTTCAGGCTGGCGTTTCTTACGCCCTGTTCGAATGAGACCATTTTCATTTCGCTCCGTTGTCATTTCGATTCCCTTACGATACTGTGTTCACAAAGAAACGATTGAAAACGGTACTCTCTAATCCGATTTTGTGTTTTCAAATGAAAAAGCTTTGGAAGTGGAGCGTGCCGTATTCATTAAATATAATAATTTAATTTGAACTTGTGTGGACGAATGAACAAAGGAATTGCAGGGACCTACAAATACCAAGAAACAATCTAGAATGCGGAAAAAAGGCTTTCACTACTCGACTATTAAAGTTTGGAATGATATTCCAATTAATATCAGAAAGCTTCTTACACATTATCAACTTAAGATAGAGATAAAACATTATCATAAGAGCTGAACACATGAAACAAATCATTGCTAAAAATACAACTCTCTGGAAAAAAAGCTACAGCAATTAAACAACTTAGGCAATAGACAGAGCTTTAACTGAATTTATTCATAATTAAATGTAATATATTTGCTATAGCTACTTGTTTTTTTAATTAGCCTTAACTTGATATGCTGAAAGGATTTTGGGTAAAAGATGTCTTAAAAATAACTGAAAATGAAAACGGAGTCAAGCGAAAACGGGACCTCTTCTCGGGGTGACAGCTCCGTTTTCGAGAGCTCATAACACCAAACTGGAAACGTTTACAAATAGTTGATTAACTTAACTTGAATATAAACGCCAATTTCCAAGATATCTTCCAGTTTTTTGTTCCTATAATGACTTTATTACATGGTGGATAGGTGAAAATATGTATAGCTCGTACAGTTTATGATCTTATTAAAAAACTTTCCACGATGCCAATTGGTGAAGTAATTATTGAGCAAGGAAATGGGAACAGGCCGTCAAATTTTGGCGCAAAACAACATTAAAATTATTGGAAACAGAGGGAATTGCAGTTAAGCATATCCTTGTGAAAAGAGTCTAAAAGTTGAAATAGTGTCGTGTGTTCAGGATAAAAATGCATCCACAAAGTGCCCTTATTGTTTTCTCTCGTGCTCTATTTCTATTTCGGTATTTTTCAATTGTTGTCGGAATTTTACTTCTCGGGTTTTATTATATCTTACCCTACTTTGGTTATAACGTTGTTCTAATTTTGGGCAAACCCAGCAGGGTGTTTCTTATTATAGATGTTCTTGTAAAAACGCCTCCCATAAATAGAAGACTCGATACATCGAAAGAGCGACTTCTGATTCGGACCTTACTTTGACCTGATAATTTGTAAACCAAACTAACCTGGAAACTTTCGCATTCTTCTTGGCATCAGTATGATCTTCAAATTCGTTAAAAAGGTCATCCAGGTAATCCTGAAACTCTGAAATCTAAATACAAAGAGTTTCTACTTAGAAACATTAACTTCATGAAAAATTTCATTTCAACAGCTCATATCAGTCAAATAAAATGAAATAAATAACTAAAGTAAATCAAAATTAAAAATTTCATAAAAACAAAAAGGTGTGTTCAAAGTAATAAAGATTGCTGATTAACTGTCTCATTGGGTTTTTCAAGATTCTTGTTGTAGCTACATTAGGTCGTACACAAAATATTTCCGGGTAATTAAAGTCTGGTTTTTGACTCGCGACGCGCATGCGCAAGCGAGTATATGTTGGTGAGTGGGGAAAATGTTGTGTTCTGTGTCTGTGTCTGTGTCTGTGTCTGTGTCTGTGTAGACTTCCTACTTGCCCATATAAGGTATGTGCCTCAGATTCAAACGTTCACTTTTGATTTGAAGTGAGGCAACCAAGTATGATATCACTTTGCAAGTTTTTCATTGGATAAAATGTAAACTTGTTGAAATAACAAACAACATGACGTACCATACTAGATGCTGGGCACGCTGTGGCAGGGGGGACCACGAGCACGATCACGCACGGAGACATTTTTTGACTCGTTGGAAGCATCAGGTGAAAAGAAGAAAGTTTTCTAGCTGTATGCTTATGCAACTAATACAACAATTATAGTATTTCATTTTTGTTTTGAAAAATGATAGTTTTTTAACTTGATGAAACAAGATCGAAAACTGGAGTCAAAATGTTTGCGTGAGTGGTCTCAAAACAAAGGTTTTTTGAATTTGCTGCGCCAACACTAAATTCGTCTCTCTCCACAAGTCTCGCAAGACGAAACTCTTCTGAAGACCTGGATTGGACCGTAACAACTGAAGACAAAACAGTACAATGAACAAAACTCATATGATTCCATAGAATTAATGTTTAACAGTTGCCAATAATTTATTAAATAACAAATGAACTAACCAATTATCAACATAAGTTTTATTTTCAAAACAGGCATCCAGCTCTTTCAGAGATATCTAGGTAGGCCTTCACAACCCGATTCTTTATCATCACTGCCGTACCCAGCTCTGGGTCTTCTTGCAAGAGGTTCTCCTTCGTGCGAGTTTCAGCTATACGAACTGACTACTGAATAGTCTTCGTCTTCTTCGCTATCCTCAGGAAGACTTCGTCCTTCGTTGTCAGAGGAATTTGTTTTGAGCTACTATTTTCGCAATCCGACGATTTTGAAAAGATTTTAGCCAGACACTGTTTCAACACAGGCCGGGCAGCTCTTGTTCAGAGAACAATAGTTGAAGAACAATAGCTCGGTTCATTCTGACGTCACACTGAATCAAAATCTTGAAAGTTGTGAGGAAAATATAGCGCAGACCTGGCTGTGTTTGAGCTTGGAAAAAATATACTTAAACTCGTCAGAAAACACTCAAAATAGGTTCATAGTGATACTCAGATCTTTTTCTCTCCATCTCCGTAAAAAAATCGTTTCCTTCTCATTTCAGGCTGCATAAGCCCTTTAATTTAATATTACTTTCTTCACTTTCTGGATAATACAGTGAAATAAAAGCCATCTGTCGCGAGTCACCTCAAGGTTCCTTTGATCATATGTTGCGAGCTATATGTCGGCGATCAGCACAAGTTCACTCTGGGAAACAATCTGGCAACAGAGTTACGCAGTTATGCGGGTTCATCTCTTAATAAACAAAACTCACCCTCGATATAAAATTTCTTTCGATCAACAGTAAGGACGCAATCTCAAATAATCCGGAAAAACTCTAACGTTCAATACAATACGTCTGTCCCCAACGACATAAAAATCACGACTACTTGAACCCCATGCTAGTAAGGCCTACCTTAAAATAACACAAACTGCTGTCGCCATTCTTATAAGTAAACAAGTACACTATTTTATTATATCATTACATGTTACAAATTATATATTATATGTAGCTATATTAAATTAACTAAGAGGTTCTGGAAAGAATTGCAATTCTGGAAATAAAACAAAGTCTCTTAAAGTCTTTGCTTATTCAGGAGCAACTCATTAGTGTCACTGATGTTTGAAAAAGGACAAGCTTGCAAGTTGGTAAAGCCTCACTTTACAGTAACGTACTAATTTCCTTCATCAGCAAGAACACATCATTGTCACTAACTGTTGTATCAGCCATATGATGTCCTCACTAAAAGGAGGAACATACTAAGAACAAGCTGAACAACAGCAAAAGAAAGCAAGAAAAAGGCAAGATTACACTAATATGGCTCTTTCTGTCCCTTTAATTGCGTTGTTGTAGGGATGTCCTTTATATGCGGGGATTTACTGTAGCCGTTTTAGGCTGTAAAAAACTGTTGCACTGTGGGGTTATTGCTTAATCCTCCGAATGGTCTGACCGCACCAAAGAAAGGCTCCAAGTGATCTTCACTGACATATGTTATGATATAAGCTGATATGTTAGCAGATAATTTAATAGAACATTTGGGACGTCAACCAAATCAGTGAAAATTGCTGTGTGCTCTTCATTGCAACAAGAAAACAATTCATTTTTGTTGATGACGTTTCGTGTGGGCTGGCTGCAGTTTGTTTCCAAATCGCAATCTTTCTTTTTCTTGAAGATCATGGAGATGTTTTAAGAATTGCCAGAAGATTATATGACAATCAAAGTCCTTCAAGATAACATATTCAGCAAGTGTGTTCCTCACCAGCTTTAACACGTGGTACACAGACATGGATCTTCTCACTTTGGTGAACTAGATGGGGAAAATTGAGCTTCCGAGCATGCGGTCGTGAACAGGCTCCAAGCTCACTTAACACAGTAAGGTGACATGATGGTCCATCACACGTCAAAGATACAATTTTGGCACCAACATCACACAATCGCTCCATGCAAACTTTCACAAGGTTTGCTCGCTCGAAGGTACTCATGTCATCAATAAAAAGTAAACATCTTCCAGAAACATTCCAGTGGCCATTTATGCAAACAGCCGTGAAAACTGGGTCATTCTTATGTATTATAAAAAATGTTTTCGAACTGCCATCTCATATATGTTTTCGTATTGTCATATTCACTGCACAAATATCATTCTGCCCAAAAGGCCTTGTAGATTCAACTTTGGTTTCATGGCTTGAACATATTGACTATGGCTTGAAAAACTGGTTTTGTTTATCCTGACTCGGCAGGAAACTCCCAAACCATTTTATAATTTATGCTCGGTGGGGGAGTGGCAATTTAAAACCTATTCTAACAAATTCTTATGCCTAAGTAGAATAGAATTGCAAAGTCAGAGCAAATGCTCTAAGCTGTGGTAATGTTTGGATCCTTTTTCATTTCCTACGCCATTCTTCTTGTCAATTCAAGAGGAACACCTGAATGCATCTGCTCTTCACAAATAGATATTAGTAAAGACAGTATTTAGCTCTATTAGTATTTAGCCTCGTAATCAACCTGATATGTAGATGCTTTATTGTTATATTAGTTTAGTTGATTGAAGCGAACACACAAATATGTTACATTTTTTTAACCTTGAACCTAAATATACAGTCTCCTCGAAGTGAATGGACCATCTGTGTGAACCGAAACGAAGCCACCGCAAGGGCTAGGCTATTTTATCTGAAGAGAACCCATTTAATAAATCGCACAAAATCTATACTTTTCAGCACAAAACTATGTCATTTTAGGCTGCAAAGTCCTTTAATGTACTGGTTCTTAAATGTGGGTGTTTACTGTAGCAAAAATAGATACGTACCTCATTGACAGTAATTTTCGAGTTGAGTTTCCTTTTGTAAAAAACAATATCATTTGCGATTCTTTGAGAATATTTGTCAAAACTTTCAATATCCTAGAAAAAAAATATGACTTGAGAGGCAATATAATATTAGTACAATCGATTTAAACATGGTGTATTAAAGATGGCATCAGTATGAAACAATTTTATATTAGAAGAAGAGCACACAGTATATAAAATTAATACCTAGTGCTTATACATACAAAAGAGACTACCTTTTCAAATACAAATTGAATTTTCCTCCGCAAATGCAACGAAAGATCTTCAAGATTTTTGAAAATCTCTTCTGAATAAGAGAAAATGAGAAAAAAATGCTAAAAAATTCCTATCATGTGAAGCATATCAAAGGTAATGATTTTTGACTATGGTCGATGTTATTTGCCGTATCTTATATGGAAGATGAAAGATTAACAATACAATTATCAAGGCATTACCGTTTAAAGCATTATCTTCATTGCTTTTTCTGTTATTGATTTTGTTGTCCTGCAATTCAAGCTCTAATCCCTGAGAGACACTTTTTGAATTGATTGTAACTGTTTTTCCCTTCAGATGTCTTTCTTCTTCTAATTGTTTGTTCTCTTTGACAATTTTAGATATAGCAATCAATTTCTGTGAATATGTTGTAGAGTGTGATCCAAGATTGGTACTTTTTATTTGGAGATGCTTGTTCTTTATCATGTGTTCGGATTTATTGTATGGATCAAAAGACTTGATCTCACAGTCACTGCTCATTTTCTTGCATGTATCCTTTAGTTTCCATAAAAGTAATGTAGATTGTTGACTTGTCTTGTGCTGAGAAATCTCTGAATAATCTTGGAGGCTTAAAAACAAGACAAAATATAAAAATTGCAACAAATTCCTGTTGGAAATTGTATAAGGAATAGCACAAATTCATATATCCAACAAATCCAAATTCATCTATGCATATGGGTCTTAGATAACATGGACAACTAAAAACTATTATTTTCCATTTTATTGCACTCACATAATGTCACCTATAAATGGCAATGGGAGAGTTTATTCAAATCAAATTGTAATGCCGCTAAGTCAAACTTAGAGAGCATAGCTAGTTTTTAAGAACAAGAAGTTTTCTTAGCTAAGGAAAAAATAGAAATGGAAGAAGTGGTCAATGTTTTAATTTTGCCAGGGGCAGCTAAATGTTAAAACTGAAACTAAAATTCTCATCCCGTGTCAATTCGTCTAAGCTTAGAATACGAAAACAGAAAAATAAAAATGGGAAATTTATGGGTTAGAGTGCCATATGGAATTTCCCGAAGGTGGTTCAAGCCCCTAGGCTCTCATCACACAATCGCTTGAAACCTAATGAAACCTAAATCTTTGAGACAAGCAAATGACTACTGGCAGGATCAACCTTGAAACCTAACCTATCTAGAAACAAATACACAATACATGTTGTCATGACCATGAACTAACCCTTTTACCTTGTCAAGTGTTGATGCATCTCCAATGATAACGATTGATGCGGGATGCCACAAAACCAATGTTCTAATGACTGCATAAAACATAGATTAATCTTTGTAGTATTAGAGTAGTTTTGAAAACGCTCTTGCTGCTGCTCTAAAACAAAAAACACAGCATATTACAACTCACACCTTGAAAGAAATTCAAATTACATTACTGATAGTTACTTAAAATTACATACCAATGATTCAGCAAGATAGCAAAATCAAATATATGCAATGGCACAGGTAATAAGTAATATGTACACACCAATCAATTTCTCATTCTCAATACTTTTGACACAAGCATTCTCTGTGATTGAGGTTATTTCCATGCTTTGAGCTTCAAATAATGATGTCAGTGTTGGATTGAAGTTTTCGACATTTTTCACAGTAGATAGATTACTGCATGCAGAAAAAAGAGAAATTGTGGCACAATTTTCTGATAATGCATGAAGACAACCATCCAAAGTTTTTCCACTCTGACTATCATGTACCTCAAGAATCTACGATTAAAGGTGATGAGCATAAGTCTTTTAGTTAAATGATGTAGGCATAAAACAAGTAGTCATTTAGGACATGTACCCTAAGTCCTCAATTAAGCCACCACGCTTGAATAAGAACCCCCTCTTGAATAAGCCCCTATATTAACTTATATTTGCCAAAATAAGCCCCCAACTTCAAATAAACCACCATGTGAGATTATTGGATTTAGCAAAAAATATCAAATAACAGAATTAAATGTAACCTTTTGAATTGAAAATTTATATGATGATTTTTGGATAACTTTTGATTTTTGATAAACGTTGATAATCTTATAATTGACAACTTCAGAGATTTTTTGTTATTTTAGTCAATACTTTTATTCTATTTTAGACTGACTTTCTTCTTGTTTTTTCAACATACTTGGACATAGATATCCCCAAGAAAACAGCAGCATATCTTACCAACCATTTTCGCCCATACAGAATAAGCCCCCGTCAAATTTTTGTTGCAAAATATGCCCCTGGGGGCTTAATCAAGGACTTACGGTAGTTAATATTCAGAAGAATGTGATTGACAAAGACCAAGAAAAGAAAATATGTGTCTGCTAGACCCAGTAGCAGAACATATTAGGGTTAATAATAATAGCATCCTACAATAAAAGGAATCTGTAGCAAATTTATACAGATACTTTACCAAGATGAGTTGACTTTGAAATAATGACTTTACGAAGTTTTGATAAACTCCACCCAGCCAAGATTCTAAAAATATGTTTAAAAAAATATATAGTAATAATGAAAACACATCTAATCTAAATGTACTCAAAATCTTTGATGAGCAAAAGAAAAAATTTATATGTGGCAACACCATTCTTATTTGTAGTCCATTTCATACTAGTAGTGGGTTAAATTACTTTTTACTTGCTTATTTTAACCTTAAGAAAAATAACATGACTTCTAGAAAACTAGAACATTACCTTAAAGTAAAATAGATGAAATATCTTGCAAGGACAAGGGAATGACAGCATGATAAAAAAGAATAGAGTAGAAACCTTTTCTCTCTTGTATTCCTCTCTTGCAAGAAAATGAGCAATAGTATGACTGCATTTTCTTATTGAATAAGGGATAGCAAGAATCTTTCTGCATTGAACCTTTCACAAACACGGTGTTCACTCTGTAACCTTGTGAGGTATCTTTTTCATCACTGCCTTGCACATAACACTCTGTCTGTGACTTTGCATTTTTAGCCCTTGCAGAATGTCTACCCAGTAGATTACCTTGATAATAAACCTCAATGTCACCATTGCATTTAGTTGCAGGTATGAGTCTTAATGGAATGTGCAAATCAGCATCACCATGTCTGTTTGATAAACTTGATACAAAATTTTCATCTGCAACAAAATTCCTTATTTAAAACTGACTTTTCTCATCTTTTTTATTCAGAATCTGATTCCAATCAATTCTGAACAAAAAACATACCTTTTAGCAATAGAACACATCTGTTTTCAGATAAACATTTACACTTATAATGTTCATCATTTGAATCTTGTGAATCCAGAAACAAAAAGTTCATCATCGAACAAGATGTGATAGATTGGCTAACTTTCTGATGAGAAGTTATACTGGTTGTGTTATTTTTCATCCAACATGAAAATAACATCCTACTTGAAATTAATAAACCATTGACTGACTTTAAAACCTCTGAAAGCAAGCAATGAAAAGGATCCATTATCTAAAAACAAAAATAAACAAACCAAAGCATTATAATGTTTGCATACAAGTAGAACTAGACAGGGCTCTGCAAAACTAAAGATGATGTCAATTACCTTTTCATCACTATTTAATCCAGTGTCCACCCAATATAATGCAATTTTATTAATATTTACAATCTTGTCAATCAATTCCTTTTTTATTAAAGCTGTCTGAAGATCTGTTACTGATGCAAAGCTGCTTTTGCCAAAATAATCAGCCAAGCCACAACAACTTGGACAAGGTGAGAGAAGAAACACCCAATTAGACTTTTGGCTATTAACTGAAGTATGGCCTTTCCATTTTCGTGACAATGAGATTTCCATTCGCTTTATTGACTTCTTAGGAGACATGAATTCTGGCCTTTCCCACTGAAATCCTGATATTGTATCAGCAAGGGCACAAGAAAGTTGTTGCGACATTGGTGTTGAAATATTTTTCTGCTCAACTTGTCTCGAGGTACCCAAAAACTTTTCTTTCAGCCGATCCTCAAACATGGCAAAACTTTTCATTCCCAGGTCGTAGAAATGATGTTGTCCATAATGAGGCTGAGCTCCAATAGAATCGTAAAATTTATACCCCCAAACAGGGCCATATGAATCATTTTCATTGGCATGTTGGGCTAAAAAGAATGTTACAATCTTCAATGCTGAATAATGTAATTGCAAGTAGTAATCGGGGGGAGTGACGACATTGTTTAACAATGTAATAGGCGTTGTATCGATCAAAAAAACTATCTTTCTTCTGGCCATAACTTAATCTTGATATGTTTACTGTGACTGACAGAAACTACGCAACTCCAACTCGCGGTCAGTAATCTTCTCAGGCCAAATTTGACGATGTGTGAAGTCTTCGATGAAACAATGTCTACGTATTTCTAGTTTTGCTTCCAAACCAAACGATAAAACTATTTTTGCATATTGGTTATATTTCGATGTTTGATATGTCTACGTGAAAAAGCGCTTTTTCATACCAAGTAGAATTACACATCAAATATTGAGACACAGGCACTGCTTCACTTCGGGGCCCGAAGTTCGGGCATGAAAATAACAAAACAATGAACTTTCCCGCCACAAGCCCAAAAGGTTGCAAGCTTCTAGTACGCATCAAAATAAGGAGTTGCTGTGAAGTCATGAGGGAGCATAGAGATAGGATATAAGATAATCTAGAGTGCTAACGAGGCTCACCCTCCAGACGCCATCTCACCCACTGATCTATAAGAAATCTGGATTGCGCATTGCGTACTTCGAAAGTGAAGCCAAAACCAAATCGCGCAAGGGACCACAACCACTTTTCACGCATGACCAGGGCTCTCACTTTTAAGGATTTTTCCTTAAACTAAGGATTTTGGGGGATTTTTAAGGAGGTTTTCAAGGAATTTAAGTTTTTGAGGATTTTTTAAGGAATTTTCCAAATTAAGAAATAAAAAACAAAATACCAAAAAACAAGATATTAAACAGAACAAAACTACTCAAATTTACAGTACTTTAATTGGCAGTGCTTTAAGAGTGTCAGTTTTCTGCAATTTTAGACAGTTCGTTTTTAACAAGTTCATGTGCTTCACTATCTGTCGCACTGCTTTTTACTTTTTGCACCATTTCCAATAGTGTACGGTCCAGCTTAATTTGGTGCGCATGGATTCCCATTGCTTTCATGCCTTGATTGGTGTGCATTAAGCCAACTAATGTTTCGCGCTTCAAACTGCTTCTTAAAGACGTTTTTACCAGTTTCAAAGAGCTGAACAAACGTTCAACAGATGCATTTGAAAAAGGCAATGAAAATGCTGTTGATATCACTTTTCTCAAGTTTGGATACTTGTATCCGCCTGTAAGCATCTTAGCTTCAAGCCTGTTTTTCCAAAATGCCGTTGCCGTTTGATTTTGTACAATATCAGTGCCCTCTTCCAAAGCTTGCTGCCTCCATTCTAAGTCTGCACGGCTGCTGTCTGCTACATCTCTTAGAAACGGCATCAGAGTGAATACATTTTGAAGCGATGGAGGCTTGCATTTGACGGCATTTGATGGCAGTAGAAATTCCACACATTTGAAAACTGGCTTGTTGACTTGAAAGCGCGTTCTGATTTGCTTGACTAACTCAATCATGAAGGCAAGGCACGAACCTCTCACTTTCAAAGCATTCTCTATGTCACTACATGAAGCTAATGTGGTGCTAGCGTTTATGCCGACATAGACATCTTTCAGCGGAACATGCTTTGACTTGTCTTCGAAGTCTATCGTTAAGGGATCACCTGCTCTTACAACATCTAACTTCAAAAAATCTTGCATGATGCTTCTCAACAGTTTGACAACTTCTTCTCGAAGATGATGCAGCATTGGTTCTGTTGTTTGAAACATTGTGTTAAAGTTGTTCATCCGGTGTAGTTGGTCTTGCATAAATTCTAGCTGCGCTTGAACAAACGGGTTACGTAATCCATTCATTATTGACTCAATTGTGTAGGATGGGTCTTTTCCATTCACAATAAAGTCCGTAAAGTAGAGCTGCAGAGCAGCCCATTGCTCCAATATTCTTGAAATGCAACTTTCCAGGGACAACCATCTGGTTTGGCCACAGCTCAGGATTTTGTGGGGTTCGGCTTCAACAAATTCTTGAAATTGCTTGAATTCTTTTTGTCTCAGAGACGATCTTGAAAAATGCGCATAAATGTTTCTGCAAAGATCTTCAAGCGATGTGGAGAGCTTCAAGCATGCATGCGAAGCACACAGATGTATCATGTGGCAACTACATTTTATTGCCACAAGACCAGGAATGTCTTTTGACATCAGCGTAGCTAAGCCATTAAATTCACCAAACATCACATTGCAGGTGTCGGATGAAAAACCTATGATGTTACTGATTGGGATACCTTTCTCTTCAAATGCTTGCTTAATTGCTTTGTGCAGTCCCATAGCACCGCCATCGTCAACAGAAATCATGTCAAAAAAGCGCGTGACTGGCGTAAATTCTTCTTCATCCATGTACATTATGCAGATGCCAAGTTGCTTTTCAGATGAAATGTCCGTAGTCTCATCAGGAATGATGCTGAACTTGTGGCTTCGCAAAATATCTACCAGCTGCTTGGTATGATATAATCCAGTTGCTTGTCGAATTACATTTGTGCACTTTGTTGCTGCCATGTGCATTTCTTTTAGACTATTAGTTTCTTTGGCGTTTTTTGGGGCTCTGGCCTTTATCAGGTTCAGAAGCGTTTCACTCAAGGTCACTGGCAAGTTATTTTCCGAAATGAATGACGCTACTTGTACTGCTGTGGTCTCTTTATATGTGTTTCTTTCTACTTGATTTTGAATGCAAGCTGCAAGACTTCTTTGTTTTGTTGAACTTGACGCTGCCTTCATGTGTTGTGATGTTTCGCTATGTCTTTGTAGAGATGTTTTTGAACAAGACACAGTTTTTTGGCAAAACTTACATGAGGCATCGCGGCTTCCAGGCCTAGGGGCAACTAGCCAGGCTTTGAATGCTGAGTCTGAAAGCCATTCAGTTCGAAACTTCTGTGTGTACGTCCTTTTATAAGGAAAAGCTACTTTTTTCTTCGGCGGAGTCAAACATTCGTCATCAGAAGACACATTTGCCATCTTTCAAAAAGACACTCGGGAACAGTCAAGATAATTGCAATGCAAAATATGATATCACTACCAGAAGAGAGATAACTTCAGAATAATGACCGAACATCAGATAACTCGTGGCACTTCCCCACCCCAATGTATTGGTTGATTGCCTAATCACCAAGCAAATAGAATAGTTAGGTGTTAGATGTGTTTTCCGGCTTAGCATGAACGCAGCCTTTTGCGATTGACCATTTGTAAATCACGGCAGTTGTGATTTTTCAGTTATGTGCCAAAAACCAAAATAATGCAAATTAAGGAAATTTGCCACACGTTGATAACAGCACTACTTGCTCAGGTGTCGTATTGTTATCATTATTATTATTATTATGCATCTAAGGAATTTTGGTAAAATCTGAGGATATTTTCGTGAAATTCTAAGGATTTTTACATGAAGCGAAATGAGAGCCCTGCGCATGACCGCCATTCCCGCGGTGCTGTGAAGCAGCATGGTTGTTTTTTTATTTCATGAAAAGAAGAGGTACCAAGCCAGTGTGTACTGAATTTAATCACACATATCATTAGAGATGAGGTCGAGGTAAGACATTTTGCTTTTCTTTCGGTTTTTTTATCACCTGAATTACTTTCCTGTGCATTTATGTTTGGTTTAGTTGATCTTCGCCATGGGCCTAAATTTACTTTTTCTTGAGATACAATAGTGAAAAATACGCTTTTTTCTCCGTCAATCGAATTTTAAGCACTAATCAAGCATTCACAGTTGATAAATATATTAAGAACATTTTATTTTCAAAGACAACTGAAGTTATTGATGCTTGAAATGTACTAATTTGGATTTTTCTTCTGCGCATTTTTTCACCAGTCAATCGTTGCGTTTCTTCTTTGCCAGGTTGGTATAGCTTAATCTTGCAGTACACGTTTGGAGATCTTCTTGATCAATGCAAAAACATGGTTGTCGTTCACCGCTGTGTCAAATATATGGTCATCAAGTTCTCTGAAGATGCACGATAGGTTGATGCCTTCCAAAACAGAGGCTGCAATCGCACCGAAACATTCTCTCAAGACTCTATACTCCTCATTTGTTCCATCACATGTTCTATATGGTATATTAAATTGGGGTGTGCTAATAAAACTACCTTGGCAACTCTAAAATTTTAACTTGCGAAAAGCAGTTAGAGTAATTGACTTTGCAAACTACACTGCACATACTGAACCTATCTCCAAACGCCTGAAATATTTAACTTCCAAGAACTTTACATGCTTGAGTCAGCAAAAATTATGTTTCAAATTAACTCAAATATATTTTCTCTTAAAGGCGAGTTTGTAAAAACAAAAAATGTGCACAAATATAACACAGGGCAATCTTCTTCTGAGGGTTTTTCTCTCCCATACATTCTCTACAGATTTTAAAAAACTTTCTCACTTTTGACGGTGTTAAACTTTGGAACTCCTACCTATAGAGTTCAAAACAATGTATAATAAACATCACTTTTGTGAAGCAGATGAAATACTTTCTTATGAACAAAGTTTGAAAACCTGTCTGCTTGATTACTTCTGATTAATTTATAATTGCATTTAGCCTTATTCATTATTTTTACTTTATCTATAATTTCTTTTTCTTTATCTTATCTATTTTTACTTTATCTATAATATCAGTATGATGTAATTAGTCAATTTTATGCTGAAAAAACATTTTGAGTTTGAGTTTGCATCTGGAATTCTTTTGCCTGTGAATGGGAATGTGAAATTTTTATTACAAAGGCACAATTTTGTTTTTGATTTTCGAATACTGACTTGGTTGCCAATTTTTCAACCGCATGTTTACAAGCCATTTTCTTTTCTCTTCTTTATCAGCAGGAAATCTTAAATGAACGCATGACACGAAAGTGACGATATTTATCAATTTTATTTCAAGAAAGAGCAATACTGTGACGAGAAGCCATCGCGAAAATATTTGGGCCTAGGCAAGCCAGCTCGAAAATTTTTTTACTAACTCCTAAAGTTTTCATAAAGATACCGTATTTTGAATTGTATAATTATGAATTTTGTTTTAATTTATAAATTTGAAGTTTCACACGGCTGGGTGTAAAACAACGCTACCTATTGTTGATATGCTTTTTTACTATTGCCAAGGTAAGAAAATTTTCCACAAAAAAAATGTTGGATACTTACGAATGAAGCGTCCTGGGAAGTTGTCTTTTTACTTTACTTTCTTCATCATTGCTTCCTTCACTGTCGCTACGGTCCACTTCTTCATTTTTTTTCTTTTTTCGTTCTTTACAGCCAAAAGCACAACATTGGGTACCAAGTTTAGCCATTGAAAATTTTCGCCATAACAACAAAAAGTGGTCCCTTGTGGAAAATTTCCCGGCTTCACATTTTGAGTTTCGCGCGTAATGGGATGCTCGATCCAGATTTCTTATAGATCAGTGCATCTCACCCTCCAATGGCGGCCATTTTTTTACCACTTGATACATCGAAACCCTGTGTTTGAGCACAGGGATACAAAAGTTCACCCTCCAAGATATATCTGGGCCTAACAATTCGTGCCATTGCAAATTACATTAAAGTTTGTAACTTGCAATGATATTGTAAAAACAACCATGAACTTTCATTTTAATGAATATAACATAATATTTTAAAGATTTGAATGTTTCTTTGAGGTTTTTAATTGAAAGTATCAATGTATCATTGACTTCAAAATGTGAAGTGCTAGCTGTGGAGTTTTGTCCGCCATTTTTTTGGAGGGTGGCTGGCTAGAAATTTTTGCTTCACCCGCTATACAGAGGGAGTATCGGCCGTTAGCCCTTTAGATTATCTTATAATCCAATGTCTCTATGTGAGGGAGGCACTTAGACTCACTGCATTGCGTCCCTGTGATGGCATGGTCTATTAACCGGACCTTGAGACCATGGACCCCGGACCCGGACCAAACCATGTGACCGGACCATAGGACCAGACCATAAGACCAGACCATAGTTTCGGACCAGAGGGAATCCCCACATTTATGAAGTAATTTAAATTAATTGTTACGGCTTCGGTGATGTCTTCGGTGATATTTCCGGGCATCACGATATTTACACTCGTGACTTCTTGATAAATTGTCAACTTGGTTCCTGTCTACTAAGGCTCTACTCTTTCTCTGTTCACCAATATTTCTCTCATGAGATTCGAACAAGCAAATAGTACGCACACATACAATACACAAAATGACACAATCATATTTATTCCTTCATTTCTGTCACGAAACCAAGAGCTTCTTTAAAGCATACAATAACGACTGTCGACAAACGACAAACAACGACAAACAACGACAACAGTATCTCCAACACTGCACAAACGGCGGCCCAACAACAATAAATCCAAAAGACTCCGTCAAGGCAACAAGATCTTTCTCAAGCATCCTCATCCCCAACATTAGGTTTCTTCCCCTCGATCACAACGAGTTACTTGTAGAAATATATTTTTGAAACTCGATTTTGCTGCCAAAGGTTTCTTGAGTGTTAAATTTGTTAAATGCTGAAAGTTTTGTTAAATTTGATTCTGCCACACGAAACGTTTATTGTTGTTGAAATTATTATGTTTATTATTATTATGTTTATTATTATGTTTATTGTTGTTGAAATAAATAATAAATAAGTATATCTCTGGATATGTGTCCTGCTGATACACGTTACATTACAAAAACTACTTAAAATCTAGCACGTTTCCGTATACAAAAATTTCATAAAGACTCAAGAAACCTTTGGTAGCAAAATCGAGTTTCAAAAATATATTTCTACAAGTAACTCGTTGTGATCGAGGGGAAGAAACCTAACGTTGGGGATGAGGATGCTTGAGAAAGATCTTGTTGCCTTGACGTAGTCTTTTGGATTTATTGTTGTTGGGCCGCCGTTTGTGCAGTGTTGGAGATACTTTTGTCGTTGTTTGTCGTTGTTTGTCGTTTGTCGACAGTCGTTATTGTATGCTTTAAAGAAGCTCTTGGTTTCGTGACAGAAATGAAGGAATAAATATGATTGTGTCATTTTGTGTATTGTATGTGTGCGTACTATTTGCTTGTTCGAATCTCATGAGAGAAATATTGGTGAACAGAGAAAGAGTAGACCCTTAGTAGACAGGAATCAAGTTGACAATTTATCAAGAAGTCACGACACGAATGTAAATATCGTGATGCCCGGAAATATCACCGAAGACATCACCGAAGCCGTAACAATTAATTTAAATTACTTCATAAATGTGGGGATTCCCTCTGGTCTGAAACTATGGTCTGGTCTTATGGTCTGGTCCTATGGTCCGGTCCTACGGTCCGGTCACATGGTATGGTCCGGGTGCCCACTTCATGCCATCCCTCAGAATTACCTTCGTGACGTCATTGAAAAAAGCGAATACGAAAATTTTCTGTCAATCACCGACGGATAACCGACGGGGATGACCTGGGGATGACCGGCAATTTCTTTCTCGGGGATTTGACCTGAGCTATGACCTCAGCTACGAAAAATTCAAAATTTGGCGGGAATATTTTTGACAATGGCGGCCCATCTTCTCAATTGATATTCATGTTCGGTTTTTAGAATTTTATTATTGCTGTAAATATTAGTTCAGTATTTTTCCCGGAATTTCAATCATTTTAAGAGCTAGACTATAGACGATATCAAATTTAGGCCCTTTGTGCCCAGCTGTGGCTAAAGTGTGAGAGGGGTGATGGAAGAAGGGGCTGTTTTTGAATTTTTTAATAGTGTTGAGTTGGCCACAAATGCTGTATCAAGAGAAAGAGACTGCAACCTTTGCAGTGTAGAGACATGACAAGAATTTTGGGAATAGGTACATGTTTTTTACTTTATAAGAAAGTTCAGAACAACCCCACCCGTACTAAAACTTTCTTTTTCTTAGCAGTTTTATAAAAAATGTGTATACCTAAATACTTTTGAGTAAAGTAATTTAAATCATGAGGACGATTTACTATTACCCAATTTCTTTCTATTTAAATATTAAAACAATAAAGCATTGTTGAACAAAAACTACATTTTACATTTAATTTTAAAGTATATAATTTATACCAAATGAAAAGCTGCTATACCAGATAATTTATTTAATAACAAAACTATAGACAGGTCAAGAATAAAAACCAGGCTTGGTTTTACAAGCTGGCTTTCCTACGATATAATGTTTCACTAGATGCTAGATTCATTTCAATGCAAGTTAAAAATGTTATTAACTGTGACAGGGTTGAAAAATCATCAAAAATATACTGCATATACATGCATAGTATCACAGTATATCTAGCAATGCATGTATATTTGTGAAAATACACATTTTTTATTGACAATTCCCTGTCAAGGGGTCTTTGAAAGGGACATTTGATGGAGTTGCATAAATCCAAAATTAATTCATCATAGAAGGCAAAATGCTTATAAACGTTGACTCTTTCCACAAAAATTTATTCAACAAATAATATTTGATAAAGTCTAAATTTATAAAAGTTAATTCATGAAACACACAAGTTCATTTCATTTTCATTATACGGAACATTGGGCTGTCTTGTTTTTGAATGATTCTTTTAAAAAAGCCTTACAAATAGACGTAGTATGTTTATGTTTTAACGTACATACAAATGGTTGTTGTCTATCTCTGATGGCTTTTTGCAAAGAGAAGCTAATTTGCTATGTTTCATGATGCACACAAATGGGCTGTTTTGCAGTTTTGTTTGGATAGGTTCTGTGCAAACTTCATTCAGTAGGTATGGTTTTAGGGTACAGACTGTATATATAATAGTATTAAGTCGTTTCCCACTTTTTGATAACAAAATCATCGTTCCATTTAGTACTGCACTGCGTGGACAAAAAACTCAACAGTCCCATCTACAGTATTTAAAATTAAAACATATCAAAAATCCATATATGTTAGCTAGGGCCTAGCCAGCAGCTATTTTTGGTCAAGCAAACTGTCCTTCTCTAAAAGCCTACTGAGGCAGTGATAAACAATCAGCGACTTTGCTCTCATACGCTCTTGCTAGCATCGTTTGCGCTGAACTTGTTTTTGTCTTCACTGGCATTGAAAAGTTTAGTGAAGGTGAAATGACAAAAAATCCACCGCCATTGTGAAAGTTTGTGCAGCTCCGTCGGTCTCCGGTCGGTGCTGGCTGTTCCCTCGCACCGCACAATCGTTAACAAAAACTATACTCGGTGGGGACGAAAATAAAGGTGACGTCACAAAGGTAATTCTGAGGGATGGCATGTAGTGGGCACCTATGGTCCGGGGTCCGGGGTCCATAGTCTCAAGGTCCGGTTAATAGACTATGCCCCCTGTGATACGTTCGTTGGACAACTCCGTACAGGGACTTATTTACTAACAGTTAAAAAAGTGGGCTGCTCCGCCAAGAAGTTGGCGGAGCCAATCAAATTGCAGGGATTTGATAACCGGCATTCTGATTGGTCAACATTGCAAATTTTTATTTTGTTCTGAATTCTACGGTGGCCCACAAGTGTCAAGGCAAAACTTTCTTTCTCAAGGCAAAACTTTCTTTTTCAAGACAAAACTTTTTTTCTCAAGGCAAAAATTTCTTTCTCAAGGCAAAACTTTCTTTTTCAAGACAAAACTTTCTGTTATCAAGGTATTTACATGAAGTACTACACTAGGGTTCCATCCAAAAGTATTGCAACACCTGATGAAAAATGGCGTCTAGAAGTGGCTCGAGGCCTGAGCAAGAAAATTTACATAACGATGTGACTGCCAAACGGGTTTCAATAGCGAATTTCTTTAGCAGAAATATACTCAAAATTTCATATATTTTCAAATGAAAACATAATTTAAACTATATCATTTTGTTTTAACATAATATTAAAAGAAAACTGCGAAGAGGTCCCTTGAAAAATGTTCACAAAAATTTATCGAAGTGGAGTAATTAAAACAAAACATGTGCTTTTCAAGTTGTAAAGAAAGACTTAAACCTTGAATTCTAAAAGGTCAAGACAGTTTTATGAAAATTTTTTATATTTTTCAAAATTTTAAAACATTCTGCTTTAAATGAGAGAGAATTTGCGTGGCTTTGAGTGAAAGAAATTATAATTATTGGCGTTTTAATTACTCCACTTCGATAAATTTTTGTGAACATTTTTCAAGGGACCTCTTCGGCAGTTTTCTTTTAATATTATGTTAAAACAAAATGATATAGTTTAAATTATGTTTTCATTTGAAAATGTATGAAATTTTGAGTATATTTCTGCTAAAGAAATTCGCTATTGAAACCCGTTTGGCAGTACAACATCGTTATGTAAATTTTCTTGCTCAGGCCTCGAGCCACTTCTAGACGCCATTTTTCATCAGGTGTTGCAATACTTTTGGAACCCTAGTGTGTACTTCATGTAAATACCTTGATAACAGAGAAGTTTTGTCTTGAAAAAGAAAGTTTTGGCCTTGAGAAAGAGAGTTTGTCTTGAGAAAGAAAGTTTTGCCTTGAGAAAGAAAGTTTTGCCTTGAAACAGAAAGTTTTGCCTTGAGAAACAAAGTTTTGCTTTGAGAAAGAATTTTTGCCTTGAGAAAGAAAGTTTTGCCTTGACACTTGTGGGCCACCGTAGAATTCTGGATTTTCCACAGTTTCATCACTGAGAATTAAAAGCCGGGAATTTTCGAAATAATGAAACAAAGCGACCGCTACAATTTTGTAACTTTGAATATTTATGTTACAAAAAGTTGAATAAAAAGAGGCTGTGTAATAAATAAACAACGTAAGTGAACGTAATCACGTAATCAAGTTGCAATTTTGATAAAAGTTCTACCAAATTACATGATCTGAAGCTATGCCACAAGTGAATACAAAGTATAATACAACTTTACTGGAAGGACTTTGCGAAAAATCGTTTTTATTGTTTCTCTTCTTATTAAACTAAAGTCTTTGTTGTAAGTAAATAATAAATACTGTCCAAAATTTAACTAACTTGTCTCCACTTGGTCTTTGCTTCATTCATTTGAATGCAAATTCACCTAAAAAAATTCAAAAGCATTAATAAACAAAAATATCGAATTTTGTTGTTTTCACTCCTCTCGTTGACAACGAATTTGAAGGCAAAAAAGCTGTGGTTGACATTTTTAAAACTTAATTGTAATTTTACTCATTGAAACTTACAGTTTTCTAATTTATCTTTGATTGTAGAACAATTTTTGTGCAAAATATTGAGCTCGACATGACATTATTGTTTTCGCAATTGGCCTATTTTTAGTGTGATTTTGAGTAGGTACCTAAATTACTGCATGCACAAAGTAAGACAATAAACTTACCAAGAATAATATGAATGCGCCTCTGTGGATTTAAATAACCATTATGTGTTCATGTTTTTAACCAATGACTTGCTGCAAAGAGTAGTACAACAATAAAACAAAAACAGCGCGCCGCTCTGCCCGGTCGGCGACAAATTTCTTTGTTACGGTTAAGGTATTTTACAGACCAGAATTTTTCGGAACGAAGCGAAGCTTCCAAATTTGCCCACTTTTCTTACTGTTAGAAAACGAGTCTCGATGTGCTTGCACTCAATCGAGACTCGTGCAACAAGTCTAGGAGGCACTAGGGACCTTTAGATCGAGTACGAAAACGAAAACGAAGACGAAATTCGAGATCACAGGGCACCAAGGAACTTCGTACTCGTTCTAGAAGTTTCGTTTGTTTAGATTGCATAACGACAAAATATTGAGCAATGGAAGGAATTGGTTCAATTACACAAAACAAATAGCAGAAGAAATAGGTATAGAGCTAGAAAGGGTATTTGAGCTATCAAAGGAGCAGTGGAAAAAAGAAGTAAAAAATAAAGTGCAAGAAAGTTTAGAAAAGGAGGCAAAGGAAAAGGAAGTAGAGTTTAAAAAGATGAGACATCAAAGAGAACAGAAGTTTGAAAGAAAAGGATATGTGAAAGAAATGGGAATCAAAGAAGCGAGTAAAACCATCAGGAGAAGACTTGAGATGATAGATTTGGGGAATAATTTTGGAAAGGGAAGGATATGTTCATGTGGAGAGAAAGAAACATCAGAACATTTGTTGGTATGCGAAAAAGAAATGGAAATAAAGTGGCTGAAAGAAACAGATAACTTAGAAATAATTAGAAAAGTCAACAATTTTTTGGAGAATAAAATAGGGGACAGAAATTCAACATAGAAATTAGAAGAAATAAAAAAAAAAAAAAAATTTTTAATGTCTTGCACCCCTGTATAAAAAAGCAGCGGTGCTTGTCGGAAACGACAAAGAGGACAAAGAAAAAGATTCAAAGATTCAAAGACAACGAAGACGAAGTTCGCCTAGATTTTGATCCGACGGCCGAGATTTTGTAAACAAAACATGGCGGAAGTAGAGCTTGCAGCTGCAGCGTATTTAATTAATTTTGACACTGACGAAGAAATTATGTTGCCAATAATGAACGAAAATGTTGAAAAAAATAAGAATCCCCAGTTTCCCTATTGGAATTACCCAAGATTTTCTCTGGAAACAGTAACAGAAGATGACTGCCTAGCTCAATTTCGTTTTGAGAGGAATGACTTGCCAAGGCTAGCGGAGGCTCTCAGAATACCACAGAAAGTTGTTTGCCCAAATGGAACTGTTGCAAATGGTATGTTTCAAAAGGAGCACACTATTTTTTGTCACACTTGTGTTCGTTCTTTACGTAAATACTCCCACCCAATTTTACAGGTATAGAAGCACTGTGCATCACTTTAAGGAAATTGGCCTATCCGTGTAGATATGGGGATATAATTCCTTTGTTTGGCCGGTCTGCTTCTGAACTAAGTCTCATATCAAGTGAAGTTATAGACCACTTATATGGCACCTTCGGTGGTCTATTTACAAGTCTTGACCATCCTTGGTTATCACGAGAAAGGCTAAGGAGTTATGCTGATGCTGTATTTACAAAAACCAATGCCCTAGAAAATTGTTGGGGATTCATTGACGGAAATTTAAGGCCAATATGCAGACCATCAGTGACCCAAAGAATAGCATACAATGGTCACAAAAGAGTCCATGGCTTGAAGTTTCAGGCAGTTTCAGCTGCAGATGGAATGATAGTACATCTTTTTGGTCCCATTGGCAAGTATCAAAATTTTACTTCATAAATTGCAAACAATAGTTTTGCTTCTAGACAATAAACAAATTTTCATTTTTGCTTTGTCAATAGAAGGGAGGCGTCATGACTCAGCCATTTTGAGGCTATCAAACCTGATACCTCAATTGGGAGAGTATAGTTTTGGTCCTGGTGGAGAAATGTTGTGCATCTATGGAGACAGTGCCTACCCACACAGAGCACAATTACAGACTGCGTATAAGCATAACAATTTGTCTGAAGAAGAAAAACTCTTCAATGCTAACATGAACAAAGTGAGAACAAGCGTAGAGTGGACATTTGGTGATGTGGCAGTGCATTTTGCATACACTGATTTCAAAAAAAAGTTGAAAATTGGGCTTTCTCCTGTTGGAATTTTGTATATTGTTGCTGCTCTACTCCACAATGCCAGAACATGTTTGTATGGCTCATTTACCAGCAAGTACATGGAAATTGAGCCACCAAGTTTGGAAGAATATTTCGCAATAAATTAATTATGATTCATATTTTCAACTTTTCAATAATTTATTAATTCATCAATTCATTTTCAATAAATTCCAATTTTATTTACATATATAATTTATTAAGACTCTATATTTAAACTTTTACCAAAAGAAAGAGGACAGGCATGGACAACAATAGCAAAAATTTTAAACAGTTCTGCAAGCCCAAAGTTTAAAGTCACTCAGAGGTTGGTGCGAGAAAAATTGGAGAAGATGATGCAAAACTTCAGGCAGAAAGATGCCCACGAGCAAAGAGCAAACAGAATAAATGCAGAGAATGATGAAATAAATCAGGCCCTCGCTGAAATAGCGGATAGAATGGCTGAATTTGGAAGACTTTGGTCGCAGGAAAAAGAGCAGGCAAATGAAAAAGCCGAGCTTGAAGCCTCTCAAGCTGAAGAAGTTAGGAGGAAGGCAACAGAGAGACTTGGTCAAACAATGGACAGGTTAAGCCAGAAGGAGAAAAGGGAGCGTAGGTGCTCTACAGAAGCTCTGGAGATTGTGAACGAAAGTTTAAAGGTGAAGAAACAACACTTGGAGCGAGATTTGGGGCTATGCATGACACAAGAATTAGCAAAGAGAAAAAGGCAAGTAGATGAAACAAGACAGTGTCAACAGATGCAAATCAGGTGAAACAACAACAGACAAACAGCAACAGACAATTATTTATTCAAATTTTTAATCAGTTCCATCATACTCATCATCATCTGGCTGTTGTGTTGTTGCTGAGCTTCCATAGCTTGCTGTTGCTGTTGCTGAAGTTGCTGCATCCACTGCATTTGCATCTGTTGGAAATGTCTTGTTTCGTCTGCCTGCCTTCTTCTCTCTTCTAATTCTTGTCTTCTGAGCTCTAAATCTCGCTCCAAGTGTTGCTTCTTCACCTTTAAACTTTCGTTCACAATCTCCAGAGCTTCTGTAGAGGACCTACGCTTCCTATTCTCCTTCTTCGTTTTCGTTTTCGTACTCGATCTAAAGGTCCCTACTGTTGTGCAGTGGATAGATGTGTCCAAAAACATAAAAACTGTTCACTTTATGTTAAAAGTATGAAACTTGGTGTCAAGGTAGTATGAGCTAAGCTGATCATTTTAAGATATGGAGCCACTTCTAAAAATAGAATTGTGACGTCATAATAACGTCATAAATGTCACATTTGATTTTCATGTATAAATGTAGAAAAGTTACCCTTTTCCAAGTTGGTATTCGCTATAAATTGCTGCCTACAGATAGTTGGTATTGGTATTGGTATTGGTATTGGTATAGTTGGTACCTACCTTTGATATTATATCAAAGATTTGCTATCATTTCTGCGCATGCGCCACTTTTACTTATTGTTTGAGTCGTAAAATTTAGAGTTATAACAAAATTTTAGTTGTAACATTTATTTAAGGTATTTTATTGCAATAGTCGAAGTGCTGTAAATTCTACAGTTTATCTAGGTAGTCTATGGCAGTCGATTTGTCTTTAAACAAGCGGTTGCCATGACAAAGAAATGTAAACTAAAGTTAAATAATCAAAAAACCTCTGGAATGTTTATCAAGTAGCAACCTAAATTTGAATAACACTATGGCTTCCTCGATTGTTCTGCAAATGGTCATCTGTCAGATTATCACCACATCTGTCAGTAAAAATTCAGGTCAAACATTTTACAGAGCCAAAGCAAACAATGAATGAAAATTGAGAAGACCAGAGGTAGATAGAAGGCACGATGAGTCATTGTTTCATCTCATTTGAAGATGAAAATCCAGCGAGGAAGGTTTGCTGAATTATGGAGTTGCAGCCATCGGATTTACCTGGTATTAATTGGACGTTGTGCGTAATTTGTCAAGAAACAACCAAAGAGAAACTCCAATGCCCTGCTAAAGAGTCTCATCGACGCATCGACATAAGGAAGTGGATATAATACACTTGCAAAAAACCTCCAGGCTTTTAGTGAGCTTGGGGTTACGACCGCTTTGACAAGAATTCATAATGAAGGAAGTCTTGAAGAAATTCTATCATCAGGAGAAGGAAAGTGGCATAAATCATGCCAGCTGCGATACAACGCAACGAAACTGGAAAGAGCCCGCAAAAGAATACGAGAAGGTAGTGCTCCTGGTGAAGAATCAGAAACAAGGAGAAAGTCTGTAAGAACGAATTCAAACCCATTATCAAACGAGGAAAGAAAAGACATTTCCAAGGCCCAATGTTTTTTCTGCGAAAAGACTGCTCAGGTCAAGGAACCCTTACATTGAGTAACTATGTCTCAAGTTGATAGCCGGGTAAGGAGAGTTGCTACAGAAACACAGGATACACGCATTTTGGCTAAACTGAGTGAGGGTGACATGATAGCCATCGATGCTGTTTATCATTCGGTATGTCTTAGCTCTTATTACAACAAAGAACGCTCTTCCTATGAATCTGATGTCCCCAATTCTAATAGTGTTATGAAGGGGATAGCACTGGCAGAAGTCGTATCATATATAAAGGAAGAAATATCAGAAAAAAGAAATACGATATTCAAGATGACAGATTTAATTAGGTTGTACACTAATCGTCTTGAACAACTGGGCGTCGCAGTAGATGCTCGTGTCAACAGCACACATCTGAAAGAACGGATTCTTGCTCTTTCACCAGACGTGATAGCTGAAACAAAGGGTCGTGATAGTTACATAAGTTGTCAGGGAAAAGTCGGTGAGATGCTCCAAATGGCGTATGCAGAGTGCGGTGATGATGAAGGAACGTATCTTGCAAAGGCAGCAAATATCATAAGAAGAGATATTTTCACTACCACAAGCAAATTTGATGGTACATTAAGCAAAAACGCTCAGAAGGACTCTGTTCCTAAAGCGCTGCTTACACTTATTAGTATGATTTTGAATGGATCTGATCTTACATCAAAGAACAGTCATGATCTTTTATCTCAAAATCAAGCATGCCTGTCTGTTTCGCAGATGATAGTATTTAACTCATTTAAGCGTCAACGCGATTTGAATAATATGGTGTCTCACCGTCACAGTAAAGATCGAGAGCCACCACTCCCTGTACACCTCGGCCTTAGAATTTATTCGCAAAAGCGTCAATCAAAGCTAGTAAATGAGCTTTTCCGACTTGGCCTCTCTGTTTCCTATGATCGAGTTCTTGAAATTGAAAATACAATGGTCCGTTCACTATGCACGAAGTTTGATGAGGAAGGGGTGGTCTGCCTTCCGAACGTGGCAAAGTCTTTGTTTACCACAGCAACTTATGACAATCTGGGCCATGATCCAAGCTCCACAAATGCCAAGGAAGCTTTTCATGGAACTGGAATTTCCATTTTTTAGCACCCCGATGATTAAAATACGGGTGAAGTTCGTGATGGGGCGTATTACAAAGATAATTGTTTGAGAAAGCAGAAAGCAAATTTGCCAGAAGTATACACAAGAATTAAGCCAATGATGATAAAAAACAAGAATCCTCCTATTCCTGAGAGCGGTTATTGGAAATTGACAGAATCGTGCTGCCTGCAGGAAGTTATGACATATGGAAAGACGTGGCTTGAATCTATAAAGCAAGGAATAATGGAATCCCCTCCAGCCATGCTATCTTGGTCAGCCTACCATGGCATGCAACAGAATGACCTAGTAGTGTTGAAATCCATCTCATCTGTGCTTCCTCTGCTCAAAGAAGACTCCCATTCAGTAGCCTTGATGTGCAATAGCATAAAGTTAGTGCAAAAATTGACAGCTTTTCTCAACCCGGGACAACCACCTGTCATGACTTTTGATCAACCTCTGTATGCCATCGCAAAGACAATCCAGTGGACATGGCCTGAGCAATTCGGAGAGGAGAAGCTGGTAGTAATGTTAGGTGGGCTACATATTGAAATGGCCTTTATCAGCCTGATCGGATCCTGGCTTAAAGACAGCGGATGGATTCAAGCTCTTGAAGAAGGAGGAGTTATGACAAGTGGGAGAGCTGCTGCGATACTGCAATGCAGTCATGTAAAACGAAGTCGATATGCACATGAAGTTAGTGCTGCCGCACTATATGCCCTACTGAGACATGCTCATTCCCTTCAAAATGGTGATATAAATTTTGAACTATTTTACATAACTCTAAAGAAATTCCTCAGTTCCGATATTGGTCTACTGCCTTGGAGTTGGAAATCTTACTGCTCACATTTGTTCGAGCTCTAAGAGAGGGAAACTTCCAGTGGTATATCGATACACTTAGCCAAATGGGACCTTGGTTTTTTGCAATGGACAAGGTCAACTATTCTCGGTGGCTTCCTGTTCACCTGAGAGACATGCTTAGCTTAAAAGAACAGCAACCAGAAGTTTATCAAAATTTCCTAGATGGAAAATTCGTGATTCACAACTCCGAAAAGAGGTTCTCTTGAATATCGATCGATCATGCACACGAACAAAGCAATAAGAAAGTGAAAGGTCAAGGTGGAATTATTGGCATAACTACGAATGATAATGCCTTACACCGCTGGCTCATCTCAGGCCCCCAAATATCTGCTTTAACAGAAGCATTCAAAAGAAGCATCGCTAAACCACAGGACAGGGACGACGCAGCGAAGCACCATGAAGAGACGATATCTTTTCAGAAAAGATATACATTAGATGTGTGTAACTTACGAAGCACACTCACTGAATTCGGGAATCCCTTTTTAGAGGAGTCCACAGATTCATTAATCGTTCTTCACACGGGTAATATACGGCAAGGCCTGGCAGTAGCAAATCTGGAAAAGATTGAAGAAGTTGGTCGAAAGCAATTTGAAGAGTTCGTCACTCAGCGGCTACTTGAGAGAGAAGTTTCACTCTCAGAGACTATCTCTAGGAACAAATTGAGCATATTTAACTCGCCGAAAGTACAAACGAAGCAGCACCAGCTTGTCACATCTTTAAAGAACGACGTTGCCCTTTTTTCACGCCTTTTTATTGCATGTCAGAATAGAGATGGGAATATTGAAGAGTTTTTCCGGCATGAAAACCAGAGTTCGCCTCCATCTATCTCACAAAATAATGAATTGAGATCTGGAAACAAAGCAGATCTGTTGCACCAGCTTGAGAGCATGGATGACTCGATTTCCAGCTGTGAACCCCCTGAAGTAGAAGTGAAAGTTATTGATGGAGCAGCTCTTATCAATGGGTTGAAGCCACCATCCAATACAACGTTTGAAGATTATGCCTCCAAGACAGCTCTTCCACGATTGAAAGCGCTATCAGCAAATGCACTAAGAATTGATGTAGTTTTCGATGTCTACCTTGAGAGGTCACTTAAGAATTCAGCCAGAGTTCACCGTGGTCAGGGGGCTCGTCGACCCGTGAAAGGTAATTTACAAGTTTCCTCGGATTGGAAGTCCTTTCTGCGTCACAGTGACAATAAGACAGAACTATTTTCGCACCTTGCACAGTTCATACATGAGAGTTTAAGACTCGATGGGAAAACCGTCATAATGACAACCGGAGAAAATGCTTTATGCTGGCCTACAGGAGACACATCCCTAATCGATCCATGCAACCACGAGGAAGCCGATACCAGGATTTTCGTACATTTGAGAGATGCTCAGCAAGGAAAGGGTTTGCATCGTGCAATAATCCATACTGTCGATACCGATGTTGTAGTCCATCGCATTTGGATCAGGACAACACTTTCGGTACATCAATGTCAACAAGATAGCTGTGCTTCTAGGTGAAGAAAAGGCGTGTGCATTACCCATGTTTCATGCATTCACTGGCTGCGATACGGTTTCCTTTTCTGCGGGGAGAGGAAAGAGATCTGCAATGAAAACTTGGAAATCACTCCAAATATCACACAGACGTTTCTATCAGTTGAGGAATACCCGTCCATCATAAGTGATGAAGATATGGCTATTATCGAGCAATTCGTTGTATATCTTTAGCATTCTCAAGAAATGCTTCGCAAGGCTGACACCGCCCTACAGGATGATGCAAGAGATGCCCTCTTGGCTTGCCAATTTATGAAGGGCCTCCCTTCTGATATTCGCCTGCGTCTTTTGGAAAATAATCCTACCCCATCGCTGCATGACATTACGTCATTCATCCAACGATTTCGCGCAATTCATCATCCTGATGTTGCGTCATCTCCACACGTGCATGCTGTCCAGTCCGCATCTCATGCTGCTAGCCCCAGTCACGATGACTCCCTGGCCGCCTCGATTACCCAGCTGACCGCTACTGTCGCTGCGCTAACCGCTGACCAGAAAGAATTGCGGGCTGCATTCACTCCACCGCACGGCCCTGCCCCTCCGCAACGTCAATCCCGTCCGCCGTCTTCGTCAGGAAACTTCCGCAACAGCAACACTGGATTCCGTGGTCGTGGAAGATGGCCTACGCCTGGACGACAAGAACGCAATGCCTCACAACGAAGCCAACGATGTTTCAATTGCCATATGCTGGGACATTTTACGAAGGACTGTCCGTGGGACTCTCAATGTCAATTATGTTATGGTTGGGGACACACCACCCAGGCTTGTGCCAACAATAGTCCATAGAACGAGCATGATCAACGAGGTATGTATTCTTTAAACTTCAACGGGGTACCTCAATGGGTAGCTGGACAACTCGCCCCACTTCCAACTCGCCCCACCATATTATGGTCAAGTCGCCACACTTCTAAGTTAAGTCGGCCCACATGTGTTACCAACTCGCCACACCTGTGAAGTCAACTCGCCACATGAGAATATAACAGCGACCGCCCCACTCCTCTCATGACAATAGTCTATGTTTTACGCGCTAATTGTATGTAGCACCTCTATTGAATAGATTTGTTTTTACCGCTTCAATTGTTAAGTATTGTTATCTCATTGGTTAGTTTCGTTAGTTTCGTTAGTTTCGGGCTGGGTTGAAGGTCACCTCCGTATTTTTACCATTTCTCAAAACATCCAACCTCCTGTGTCTGATCAGCCCCTCATTTATTGTTCCTTGGGTGGAGTGAAAGTCCAAGCCTTAATTGACACGGGGTCAATGAAGTCCTTTATTTCTCGCCAGATTTACGAACAATTTAGGCCCAAACAACTTCTTCACGCTACTGACCAGCAATGTTATGGTATCACTGGCCAACCTCTTCCGGTACACGGTATCATACGGACTGAACTCTTCTTTCCAGACAATCGTCGCATTTCATACCCAGGCGAATTTTTAGTATCTAATAACCTTCTTCAACCATTACAATGTATTTTGGGCTGGGATTTCTTGACCTCCAACAAGCTCAAACTTTCTTGTAATCAAGATGGTTCCTATTTGCTTGTTGGGTCCCATGGTAAGACCCCTCTCCTGCCAGATTGTGTATCCCCTGGCATCTTTAGCTATTCTCCTGTGTCATCTGTGTCAACTAAGTCTGTTTCTGTAGACTCTTGCTACTTAGCTCAGTCTTTTGATAGAGGACCTGCCCCTGTTACCTTGACAAGTGGTCTTTGTATTCCTGGTCGTACAGAAGTTCTAGTTCGTGCACAATTGCCTAAAAGTCATAAAGATCAGTTAGGTATGATAGCCCCCGTTTCAGAAAGTGATGTAGATTTGCCTTATAAACACGTCCTTCCAGCTTATTCAGTCAGTCATGCTGATAACCGTTCTATTTTAGTGCGTTTGATGATGTTGCTAGTTTTGATACAGAAGTGCCTGCTGGGATGAAAATTAGTGAATTATGCCCTATTGTAGAATATCCTCTTCCCTCAGTAAGTAGCCAATCATCTCTAGTTGGTGCCACATCTACTATGATACCCCCGAAGCTTGTAAAACAATTAGAAGATTCTATCAGTCCATCTTTAGCCCCTTCTCAGCGAGACACCGTTTTGCAAGCCCTGTTACACTATTCAGATGTTTTTGATGACATAGTCCTGGGTCATACTGATGTGGTCACTCATAAAATCGAGACAGACAATGCCACCCCTATCAGACAACATCCTAGACGATTACCATATGCTTACAGAGAGGAGACAAGACACCAAATCTCAGATATGCTACAGCAAGTCACTACAGTAATCCAACCAAGTCACTCTCCCTGGGCCTCTCCCATTGTACTAGTCAAGAAAAAGGATGGCTCTTTTAGATTTTGTGTAGATTATCGCAAACTAAATGCAGTCACCCAGAGAGATGCTCACCCCTTGCCTAGGGTTGATGACTTGTTGGATTCACTTCAAGGGGCCTCATTATTTAGTACATTAGACCTTCGATCTGGCTATTGGCAAATTAGTATGGAACCCAAGGACAGAGAAAGGACAGCATTTGTAACACCAGACGGGCTGTGGGAGTTTATTCGTATGCCATTCGGGGTTTCTAATGGGTGTGCTACATTTCAACGTGCCATGGAAATTGTTCTTTCAGGTTTAACTTATGAGACCTGCCTCTGCTATTTTGATGATGTTATCATTCCCTCAGCCTCCTTAGAACAGCATTGCGAGCGCTTATCTCTTGTGTTAGAACGACTTCGCCAACATAACCTACGTGTCAAAGCACCTAAGTGTCAATTTGGGGATAACAGTGTACAATATTTGGGTCACGTGGTTTCAAAAGCTGGTGTTCATACTGACCCAGACAAAATCAAAGCCGTTACAAATCTTACTGAGCCTAAAACTGTTGAGCAGGTGCGGTCCTTCCTGGGCCTTGCTGGCTACTATCGAAAGTTTATCCCAGATTTTGCTTCCTTGTCTACACCATTGGTGGCCTTAACAAAGAAAAACATCCGGTTTTCTTGGGGCACTTCCGAGCAACATGCTTTTCCTTCCCTCAAGAATCTCTTATGTACAGCCCCTGTCCTGGCTTACCCGCAATTTGACAAACGGTTTACTTTATAGACTGATGCTTCTGATTTCGGCTTAGGGGCTGTTCTTACTCAGATTGACCATTCTGGCAATGAACGTGCTATATCTTATGCAAGTAGACCCCTAACTGATCGCGAAAAATGTTATTCCGCTACAGAGAAAGAAGCCTTGGCTGTTATCTTTGCCGTTGATCATTTTCGCGTATATCTCTTGGGCCGTGATTTCACTCTTGTCACAGACCATAGCGCTTTGCGTTGGTTGCATTCCATGGAGCCTAAAGGTCGACTGGCTCGTTGGGTGATGCAACTTCAAGAATTTCGTTTCGACATTAAACATAGGGCCGGTACTGCCAACGGCAGCGCTGATGCTCTGTCACGATTACCCCTCAGTGCCACCACTACCTGCGCCACCACCACACACTCTGATCACAGTCTCCAAGAAGCCCGGAGACAAGACATGTGCATTAGTAAAATAATCGAAATCAAATCCCTGGGTCTCCCTAAGCCACCCCTTTTTGCCTGGTCTAGTGATCCCCAGTTAAAAGTCTTTTGGCATGCTTGGGACAATCTCTTTGTTCATAACGGCCTTCTAGTTAAACGCCTTGATCCTGACAATGCGCTCCCCAAGTATGCATTTGTTATTCCCACGTCTCTCGTTGAATCCGTTCTGCAAGGCATTCACTGTAGTCCATTTTCCGGTCATTTAGGCGTCAAGCGAACCTTGCAACGCGCTCGCGAACGTTTCTATTGGCCTCAGATGGCCCTTCAAATTACTGATTTTGTCACCCGGTGTCACATATGTGCCCAAAATAAACTAGATCCACGCCACCGTCGTGCTCCACTACAATCTATTGAAGTTAACGAACCATTTGTTTTCTGGGCCATGGACTACATGGGTCCCCTGCCAGAAACGACACGTGGTAATAAACATCTTCTCGTTGTATGGACCACTTCACCAAATGGTGCGAGGTTTTTGCCACTCAAGATCAGAAAACCCGTACTGTCGCTGAAGTCCTCGTTTCTAAAGTCTTCTCTCGCTTTGGGACCCCTACCATCCTTCACTCTGATCAAGGGAGGAACTTTGAAGGCAATTTGATGCAAGAAGTCTGTGATCTTATGGGTATTCATAAATCCCGCACGACAGCCTATCATCCACAATGTGATGGCCTTGTCGAACGCCAAAATCGGACTTTGCAGGAAATGCTTGCAGCTTTTGTCTCCTCACATAAGAATGACTGGGACTTATGGGTGGACCTCGCTGTATATGCTTACAACACCAGTCGTCACGAGTCTACAGGCCTCAGTCCCTATGAATTAGTATTTGGCCGCATAGCTAAAACGCCTTTAGAATTAGACCTGGGCCTACCCCTCAAGAACCCTCAAACACATTTTGAATATAGCGAGTCGCTTAGAACCCATCTCAGTAGTTGGCAGAAAATAGCACAGCAAAATTTAGCTCGTAGTAGACACGACCAGCGAAGCCGGGGCCCTTCTCATGGTAATTGGACACCTCTTTCTCTGGGTCAATCAGTCTGGTTACGCCGTCCTAAATCATGGAAATTTGGTGGGAGATGGGTTGGCCCATATGAGATAATCTCAAAGCAAGGGGTTAACTATAAGATACGCTCTAAGGATGGAAAGGATATGACAGTCCACCATGACAACGTGAAACCCTGCACTGTCCCATTTAAGCTCGGAGAACCATTTTGTCCCGTTCGTGAAACTGGTGAGATAACTATATCCCCCAGGAACGTCAACACTCAAGGAACCTTAGGGCGGGCACGAAACCTTCTACCCCAACAACACCCGTATCGATTGAGGCAAAACATAAGACCCCCTGCGAGGTTTGGAGAGTACATTACACATTGATTGCTTTTATTCTAAGGAGGGGGGTGGTGTAACCAATCGATCTATTATTATTATCATTATCATTATTATTCCTATTATTATGCAATTGTATAAAACTTGAGAGTCATGTGCATCTGACAATGAGTCAGAGGCATGTGACTCTAACACACATATGTATGTTGTAATCGTAAATTAAGATTCAGATTGGTGATTTTGAGATACAAGCAAGGTTGTTATATTTATCTCTTCGTCTCTGTTCTGCCGAACCCGAATACGTTACAGGAGAGTATCGGGAAAAGTTTTCAAATCTGCACTATGCGTGACCCCGGCCATTATTAAAAAATCGCTTCGCAGGGTACAAAACTATAACTTTCCGCGCGTCGTTTCAGCTTTAACCAAAAAAATTGAACTTACGGTAACGCTACAGCGGCGCTTTGAAAAAGGGTACTACAAACCGCGCGGTTAGTCAAAAGACATTTTATTCCGCGCGGTCTGACTTCCAAGCAGCTGGAAGCATTCACAAAGGAAGTTTGTCAGAAATCATGCATGGCGGAGCTGTGTTAGTAAAACTAGTGGCAAACACGATGGCCGGGGTTGTTGTTAGATGAGCAGGCAAAGTAAGCTGTTACAGCAGTTAAGTTAATTAATAAATGGGATTTTTAAACAGCCGTTTTCAAAACAAATTTGAAATGAAACAGATAAGGAGAGCTGAAGGCGTGCGTTTTGCTCACAATACACATAGGCCAAACAGAAATTAAAAACATAAAGCTACGGAACCACCAGTTTCATTTTTTGTCCATTTGGAATTTTGGAACCATCGTGTTTCAACCAAAAACTTGTAACACATTTGACTATGATAATAAATTGCTATGCAGAATATTGCGATTAGTTCTATTTTATTTCTCCAACCTCTACCCCGATGAAAACACTGTAGCAACTTGGCGTTCCAGCCAGACGTGATGTAAAAGTAATTCGTTTTGATAAGACTGGACTGACAGCAACTTAGCAGCATCAGATATATCTTAAAAAGCCAACTCCGAGCGTAAATAGTCCATGTAGATTCTCAAAACATCTCTCCATTCTCTCACACATACATCATATGCGACTCGGTCAAGTCAAATGCAAAAGTATATTTCATCTCGACACTGATATCCCCGTTGCTTGATTCCGCTCTCCGCCGCGGCTGATCGCCCTCCCGCAGTTTGACGTCACGACCAAAACTGCCCCAATTCAGACCCCAATTACTCCCCCCAAATCGCTTTCTAAGATTATGAAAAAAATTTTAAAATTTGTGAAAACACTTTAATATTTATGCCTTGGAATGCGATTTTTGATTACTTAATTATTTATTGAGCTAGATGGAGTGGAGCAAAAAGCTACAATACACTTCAATACAAAAACTTAAAATAGGTCCTGGTTATTACGTCACGTTTGTCGCAGTTGAAATGGCAAAATCGACGACTTTGCGGGTGTGTAAAAACAATTCTACTGGATCAATTTTCATTCTGAAAACGGTTTTATGATCAGTTCGAATAGGTTTATCATGAAATGCAAAAAGGTCATATCACTTTTTTTGATTGCAGTAGGCCTTTAATGAAGTACACCTTTATTCATTTGCGTTCGGTGATATTGACTTTCATTCCCAAAATTGACACATGATTCCACGTAAATACAGCCAGATCTAATTGAAATACACCATTATTCAATTGATTTCATTGATATTGACACTCATTTCCACAATTTACACATGAATCCACGTGAATACAGCTAAGGCTAATTAAACTTTATCTTTTTTTACTTGTTTTCTGTGATATTAATATTCGCTCCCACAACTTACATATGAATCCACGCAAATACCGCTAAAACTGACTGATTGAAAAACACCTTTTTTTACTTGTTTTCAGTGATATTAACACCCATTCGCACAATTTACACACGAATCAACGTAAATACAGCGAAAACTAATTGAAATACACCTTTAGTTACTTTCTTTGGTGATATTGACATTCATTCCACAATTTACACACGAATTCACGTATATACAACTAAAACTAATTGAAATACACCTGTAGTTACTTTCTTCAGTGATATTGACCTTCATTCCAACAATTTACACACGAATCCACGTTAATACAGCTTAATCTAAGTTAAATACACCTTTATTCAATTGTTTTCAGTGATATTGACATTCCTTTCCACATTTTACACATGAATGCACGTGAATACAGCTAAGACTAATTAAACTTTGGGTATTTCTAATCGCTGGACCCCACGACTCGGGGACTCTCGGACGAACGACTATACGACCTATGGAAATACGACCCGTGTCTTTAAAACTGCCAAATTTGCATTATTTTCACTGTAATTATTGTAGCAAAGTCAAAGGCACTGTTTTGAAGTATGAAACGCAGTTTGGTGAGCATAGGAACAGAAATAAATGCTTTTCGAGTAAGCAATTTTGTTGAAAAAAGCACGCTGTCGTTGCAAATCACTGAGGTTTTCATATCGTAAGCAAGGAAACTGCGGTGGCAGCAATTGAATTCCTGTGGAGCCACGACATTGGCATTTGCACCGTAATCAAAATTCCACCCTTTTCAGAAGCGTTGCGCAATCTGAAACCACCGGTAGTAAGAGAGAACAACTTAAAGCATTTCATATAAATGCAGAAAGACTTGTCGTGAAATTTAATCATAGCTTCATTCATTCTATAATTTCGCTTCTCGTAGTTATCTCACAGCTTTACGTCACCTAGATTATCACTGTAGCATATATTCAATTCATTATATTTTCTTCATTCATTAACTTTCTTCGATATTTTCTTCTGTTAAAATGAATCCCCAATGCGTCATTCGCAGCGTGCCTGCATTTTAGGTCATTCCCTAACCACATGAATCACAACGTAACCGAACTTACTCATGTTTACATTTACTTAACCTATGTGTTTTTAGCGTATTTTCACTACTCACATAGCCTATCCTTTTCCGTATTATTAACAATTTACGTAAAACCAAATTATATTCCGTTTCCTTAAACCAATTATAAATATTCTTTGTACGATAGTAGTTATTTAGTTGAGAAATACAGTGATAGAAAAAGCTTGATCACCGTTGTGTTCATTCTCAAGAAACTCTTCGACAACTCGTACTAGACTCACTTTGGAATTCTTTTCGTAAGCCTCAAGCTCAAGCCTTCGTAAGTCAGCTTCATCGAGAACAACCCTCGATTTATTAGTGAATACAGAATTTACAACATTTACTAAATTGGTGACCACGACGTGACCCTCTCAACGAACATGGAATCTTCCTTCGCCATCAAACATTCGATGCATTTCATCAACATTGACGTTCAACTCACAACAACACAGGTTCTCTTGGTAAGCCTATTCACAAAACCTTCGAAAGAGCATTTCGAAACAGGCAAACATCACCAACCACAGTCATCCGTAAAAGCCCGAGTTCGACGAAGACAACTTTTACAACGCCTCTGTCAAGAATCAACGTTTATGTCAACTCAAGTTTCAACTTATCCTACTCGCATTCAAGGCAACCACCAAGCATCTCACGACAGCACTACATGCATCATCAACTCAACTCACCTCACTGTATCACTGTCGCATCTCACTTGGCTTCACTTCACCTCATCCACGAGTATCACGACGACCAACTTGAACGACAATCTATTCTTCGCAACACGTCAATGAAAGCTCCACTTCGACAACAAACAACATACGAACTCTTCCGCAGCAACATCAAACGGTTGGACATTTAATTTTATTTGTTTCAAACTCTTAGCTATCAAAATTTATCGTTCATTTCGCATTATTGTAGTTTTTAATTTTCACTTCACTTCACTTCGCTTACGTTATCGAATGCTCATTTCACTTGCATTCTAAGGGGGGGGGGGCGAGCTCTGTCGTGAAATTTAATCATAGCTCATTCATTCTATAATTTTGCTTCTCGTAATTATCTCATAGCTTTACGTCACCTAGACCAGACACAGACCCTTGCCACCAAAATTTGATGGCAAGGGCCTGTGCCCCATCTTCCAGGGTAGCCCTACTGAATATCGTTCTATTGAGAATGCTATATCATCAATAGCCCTTTCACGAACATCTGCTTGTTCCGTTATCCTTTTATTTCATTTCATTTCATTTTACATTTTTTACCCACGGTAACCCCGTCAATCAAAATAGACTGCTTTACAGGGGGCCGTGCAAAAAACTACAAAATTACATATTAAAAACTTACTTACAAAATTTCGGAAATAAATAGTCTAATAATAAATAATCTAATCTATAAATACGTATTTGATCGTATTTGATACGTATTTGATACTATAAATAAGTTGATGCTACATAAAAGAAAAGAAAAGTACTCTAAAAAGGAAGCTCTCTGCATTTGAGCCTCTTTTCGAAAGTCTGTAGAGTGGGTGCTTGTTTGACATCCAAGCCCAATCGGTTCCAGGTTTTAGGCCCACGATATGAAATAGACTTCTGTCCGTTGGAAGTTTTAAAAAGAGGAATTCGCAAGTCAGTTTCTGTGTTTCTCAGTTTAATAGTATTACGAGCTGCATTTTTAACAAATAGCTCGGACAAATATGTAGGCGCAAGATTATTAGTTGCCTTGTACATAATAGTCGCGGTTTCATTCAAAACAATCTCTGATATAGGCGTGTCTCATGTATCCCAAGCGTGTCTAAGTCCCACAACTTATGCACACACTCGTTTATACCTTCATTACTACTGCTGGGTGTTGAAGGCACAAAATTAACATTTGTTATTTCAGAAGAATTCAATTTGTTACCTTTCAATGGTCCAGGCAGCACCCAGCCCAATGATGTATTTACAGCTACGGGCTCATAAGGCCCCCTCGTGTGATCCCCCCATCTTGGAAGCTCCGAAGTTCATCTGCTCCAATCAGGACACGGTCAAAACTTCTTCATTCCTAGAAACATCTGAGAACCATATTTTATTCAAATGGGAAAAATCTTTCTTCACTACTTCTAGGTGTTCGTTTGCAATACAAGAGATATCATCAACAACAAAACATTCAACGTTGACACTCTTCCCTTGGCCCAGCGGGGCTAAAGCTATCTTGACCACATCTCTCATCCTCACATCTGTATCACTGCTTCCAAATGATCTGACAGACAAACTCTCTCTCCTTATGGGCCTTAATTCTAACCTATCAACAGCCTTGGCCCAGATAAATTATTTGTGACTACCACTATCAAATAGCACACTCACACGACTTTCTCTCTACCACTATCAAATAGCACTCTCACACGACTGGCCAAGGTTGTTTGCAAGGCAACTCTTTCACCGAGACCGGATCCTGTGCAACCCACCCATGCGTTAGCTGCAGGGTTGAGAGGAGTTTCCGACTCTTCTCCAATAGCAGGCGCGCTTATTGGCTTAGGCTTAAGCTTAAAGCATATAGCTGCATGATGTTTCCCTTGCATCATTTACAAGATGTTTTTGTATGACATTGAAAGGGCCGATGTCCAAAATTCAAACAATTAAAGCATCTAGCAAATTTTATAAGGATACTTTTTCATTCAGAAATGTCCTTCACCTTTTGGAAATCCTCTGGGGCATGATCTTCTTCCAGGCAAAACACACGCTTCTTTTTTAAATTCTTCGTTGCCAGCAACGCATTTGCTGCACCTTCAAATCCTTGTTCTCGCTTAGGCCGTAACCATCCTCTCTCCTGCTGACTTCCGATTCCCTGGCTGCTCTTGATGGCGAGGTATGACTTTCGCGAATCACCAACTCCCTTTCCAACGCGGTCAGCATTTCCTTCATATTCCACTCCAAATGATCAGAGCTACTTAATCTGATCTTGTTGTATCGGACATTTTCTGGAATTTTATCCAAGATCACAGGCACCACAATGCCAGAATAAGATGCCTGATCAACCTCTTGAGCCTCTAGTCCGCGGAAATGAGTTTCGACTTTGTCGTAAGGCAGTCGCAGCTTCGTAACATTTCTCTCGCTGAACACTGGTTGAATATTTATCATTTGGTTGATGTGCCCACGTCGAATGATGCTGGGTTTGGCGTATCTCTTTTTCAAAAGAGTCACAGCTAATTCATAATTGGCTTCTGTGATGGGTATTCCTTTTATTACTCCTTTTGCTGGCTCCTCAAAAAGACTCTTTAGAGTTTAGATATTTAAATTTATTCACGGATGCGAGCTGTTCATTCTCGTGAATAGCGCTAGCATGCCCGTCCCAGAAATCCTGCCACTCGTAGATCTTGCCTTCAAACTTCTTCAATGCGAGCTTCGGCAGACTTACTTTTATTTTTCTTTCATTCGGGGCTGATTTTGAAAATATAGTTGATACCAAATTCTCTTGGAAGCTGCTTCTACTTGGCTTTGACAAATTGAGAAGGTCCGATGACTTGAGTCCTTCCAAAATTTCGTCGACTGCAATTATTGCTTTTATTGCTTGTGTTATTTTCTCTCGATAATCGCTCACGTCCTCCATTTCCTGGTCAAGGGCGTCGTCGTCTGCCTCCTCAGCCATAGAATCTAGAATTTTCCGATCGCAATCCTTTAAATCAATCTTCTTTTCACTCAATTGCATCTTGTACTGTTTCAATACTTTGGGATCCAATCCCTTCTTCATTATCCTCATTTCTGGCCAAGACATCGGTGACCTTGTTGACTAATTTCGTAGCAATTGTTCTGTGTGAACGTGGAATTTTTATTAATTTTTCCATTCCTTCCATTCTAAAACAATTTTCTTCCACGGTTTAAGCTATCCGGCTCGGTGGACCATGTGTTGAAGAACCCTATCTTCAGTACTCGTTCTTAGCTCGACCGTGGAAAGAACACTCGTGGAAGACACACTTTTATTTTCTCCATTTTATTTCATGAATATTTTTACTCCGAATTTCACATCAACTACTCTCTATGTTGCAATACGGAAATCTGTTTCTCATCACCAAGTGATGGCAAGAATCGCGTTATTTATTTCAATCACAAAAATACCAATAATAAATTAACATGATGAATCATGCCGCGAGACAACGTCATGCTCAGGCGTGCACGCGCGGGCGCACTAAGTGAACCTCGCACAGGTAATTGAACCAGTTGATTTCACCAATGTTCCATTCGTCGTTTCATGCAAGAATTCAAAATTAAAAAGTTTCTTAGCAATTTTTGGTTTACTAGTAAGTTTGTTTTTGCCCCCGATTAATGAGTTTCTTGTAAAAAAAGCGTCTAAGTCATGATCATAAACATTATGATGATGATGATGACATGAAACCCGAATCACTTTAAGGAAGAAACTTTCGCGGGAAGAAACTTTCGTGAGGCAAGAAAAACGCAAAATTTCTGGAATTAACTTCGCGTTTTAGGCAAAATCGGATATTTTGCGAGAATAAACTTTCGCGAATTCCAAGTTTGAACAGAAACTTTAAGCGGAAACCTTGAAGTAGTTTTTATTGAAAGTGAATCTTTTTCATAAAACTTTCTCATTTTTACTAAATATTTTTCTTTTTAGTTGCCTTTCACTTTGGGAATTTCCAATTTTGAAATTTTTATCAAGAATAAACTTTCGCTCATATTTTAGTTGTGTCTAGACAACTGTGGGTTGTCCAGGGAACACGATAGCTCTTGGATGCACCCTTCCTTCTTTGTGATAATCACGGACGGTTCAATTCAATCTTGATCTCTCGGAGCTTGGCATACTACTCAGCAAATGGAAAAACAAGGATAAAATCAGGTCTTGAAATATGTTGGCAATAATATATTTCAGCTTTGCCATATCAGTCTTCATTGTGTCCGCGGGAAATGCGGCTTCGTCACAAAAGTAAACAACGTCCTTCTTCTTTCTATTGCTACAGTTATGGCAACATAGCTGAAGAAATATTTTTTGGGCTGAATGTGAATAACTTCATTTGCAGGCAAGATCAATTTCAGACGTGTGTTCAGGGCATGAACATGGTGAAAACCTATCTCGAAACAAGCAAAGTTGAATTGATCAAGAATATAAAAGCAGCAAAGAGCAGTCAATGTAAAGCTCAAGGTAAGCAAGAGAAACTTTTGAGCATTATGTCGAATATTTCAATATTTCTCCATGCCTCAAAAATTTGTTTCATCACGATATTTACATTTGTAACTTCTTAACAAAATTAAATTGTCAACTTGTTTCCGGTCTAAGGCTCTATGTACTCTTTCTTTGTTCACCAATGTTTTTTTCATGAGATTCGAACAAGCAAATTGTAAGCACACATAAAATACACAAAACGACAAAATCATATTTATTCCTTCATTTTTGCCATTGAACCAAGAGCCTGATTATATGAGAGCTTTCAGCCCGTTTGTAACTTTAGCCGGGCTGAAATTTTAGCTCGGTGTTACGGTCAAAGCGTTGTAAAAACAAAGTTTCGATTACATGATAAAGTTTCAGCCCGCTTTTATCAAACGGGCTGGGATTTTCATCTCGGCCAAACGGGCTGAAAAACTACATGTAATCGCAAATCGAAATATTTAGCCGGGCTGAAATTACGAGAGCATGCGTAAAACAAAAGAAAACATGGCGGTGAGTGCAAATGATTGCGATTCTAATTCTACACCACAGGATTTTCAAACTAAACACAGCGGGCGCGAGCCATCATATAATCGCTCAAAATCTCAGCCCGGGTAAAGTTTCAAACATTTAAAGCCTGGTTTCCATATAGTCGCAGAGTGTCGCAGGGTGTTCCAGGGTGTCGCAGAGTGTCGCAGAGTGCCATGCGGTTTCCATTTGTCGCAGGGTGTCGCGTAGATTTAGAAACAGCTTGGCGCGAAAATTGTAAACACGATTGTGCGCCAAGCTTTTGAGAAGCATGGGCGATACAAGAACCCAGTTTTCATTAGAATCTTCCATGTTTCTTTTGCTGAAGAGGGTTAAAGAACGACGGAAGCAAATTCCAATGTTTTTGCCAAATCAAAATTTGGTAAAGTCTTTGCAAAGTTCCCTACATGTCTTTAAATTTTTTTCATGTTGTCGCAGAGTTGTTGCAGGGTGTCGCAGGGTGTCGCAGAGATAGAAAATTTTCTATCTCTGCGACACCCTGCGACAGTTGTTGCAGACTGTCGCAAAAAATTAAGAATGCGGTTTCCATTTGTTGCAGAGTGTCGCAAAACACAAATCTGCAACACCCTGCAACACTCTGCGACACTCTGCGACTATATGGAAACCAGGCTTAACTACCAAAAACACACGACAACAGATACAAACAATAATAAAACCAAACACGACAACAGGGAGAGTGATAACGTCCGGCGAGGAAAGCCAATGAATGACAGGTAAAACCTAAAATACCTTCGTATACAACCGAATTCGGAGTGCGAATCAATATCACAAAGTGTGGTGAATTGAAATAAAATAAAAGATTAACAAAGACAAAAGCAGTACCAATCCTATAAGGCATGGCAAATGGCCAAGGCTTGGAGGAATATAGTTGAAATGTAGGTTGATTGTTGAAATAAATAATAAATTATAAGTATATCTCTGTGATATGTGTCCTGCTGATACACGTTACAAAAACTACTTAAAATCTAGCACGTTTCCGTATCCAAAAATTTCATAAAGACTCAAGAAACCCCATGGTCCGACCCTATGGTCTGGTCTTATGGTCTGATCCTATGGTCCGGTCCAATGGTCTGGCCGAGGTCCGGGGTCCATAGTCTCAGGATCTGGTTAATAGAATATGCCAGTCGATTTCTCTTAACCACTTTATGAAAAGTTGCATCTCAAATTGGTCTAGTCAAAAAGACCACACGACTCGAACTCAGAACACGATTGTATTCGTACCTTTCCCAATTGCTTCAAGAAACACGAGTGCAGTTGTTGGCCATAGAGCATTTTCAATTTCTTTATCAATGTCCACGTGCTTGGGTGTATTACAGACAAAATTGTGAATTTGCTAGACCCAGGACTCTATGTGAGGATCCAGGACCTAGGACCCAGTATCGGGGACCTACGACCTAGAACCTAGAACATGGGACCCAGGACTTCACTCTTCAATTCAGCATACATACCTTATTATTTTACTGTAACAAACAGCAAAGCAAGTGTCAGAATATAACAGAACACACAAAAAGCAATTAGCGAATTAAAATGAAATATGGGCGAGGTATTGAAGGGCTTATGCAGCCAAAAATGACCCATTGTATTTTTTGCTGAAATGGAGAGAAAAATATCCGATTATCACTATGAACCCATTTAAAGTGTTTTCTGACGAGTATAGGTGTTTTTTATTTAGGCGCAAACCCACCCATGTCAGAAGAAATTGATGACATCACAGTGATGACATGAGAACCGAATTCCCATGGGGATTGTATGGGAAAATTGGACCTCGCGTCACAATTTTTTCGAGGTAGCGCAAAGCGATTTTGATTCTCTAACCAGTGGCAAAAATCCCAATGTTTTTCTCACATTATAAGTTAACTTCTGTTGCTTTTGATCAAATATGGGATTTATAAAATTTTTTTGAAAAGAGTAAAATTTTCGTGATTTTGGTTTTGTGTGACGTCACATTGAACTAAGTTATTGTTCACTGCACAAGAGACGCAGACGCAAGAAACAGCATGGGACTGGAAGTGAAACTTGCCATTTATGTCAAAATGTCGGATAGCTGTGATACCAGTTCTAGCTCGGACAACAAAACAAACGAAACAAGAAGTAGTCCTAATAGCAACGAAGAAGACGAAGACTATTCTGTAGTTAGTTTGCATGTTCGAAGCGCGTACGAAGGAGAGCCCCTCGCCAGACCTGGAGTCGACTACGGCGATGAAAACTCTGCATGTGATGGCCCATGCCTTCAAGAGATTGATGCCCGCTATGAAAATAAAAATTCTGCTGATGAATGGTTAGGATAAATAGGCCCATCAAACGTGGTAAGAGAAATGGTCTAAAAATAGCTTTTTTGAATATAGTCTCTTTAAGAAAACATAAATTCGAGCTAGAAATTATACTCAAAGATAATGATATTGATATTTTAGGCCTAAGTGAAACACGCCTGAATGATAAAATTGAAGATTCAGAAGTTGACATAAATGGCTATTACGTTTTTCGCAATGATCGTGATGCAAACGGAGGAGGGGTAGCTTTATATGTAAAAGATAGTCTGCCATATCCAACTGTCAAATTAAAAAGCGAAAAATTAGAACTACTGTCGGTTGAGATCACACCCAGACATTCAAAATCTTTTTTGGTTGTTTGCTGGTATCGTCCTCCTACTTCAGGGGTCGATGAAGAATCCTTTGAAAATCTTAGGGATTCCCTAAAACAACTAGATAACGATGAGATCGAAATCATTTTGATTGGCGACACCAACTGTGATCTAAAAAACAAGCAAAGTAGCAATGCAAAAAGACTCAAAGCAATTTATGCTGAGTATCAACTTGAGCAACTGGTTAAAAGTTACACCAGAGTTTCTGCATCAAATAATGAGTATAACGAACAAAGAATTTGTAAAACACTAATTGACCATTTCTCTACCACTAAAAAACAATACATATCTGAGGTAGATATCTTGGAACTGGGGATGGTAGACCATTATCTAATATACGGAACACGTAAAATAGGCAAGCAAAGAAACAAAAACAAAATACCTAAAATTATAGAGTCCCGTAACCTTAAGAAATATAATGATATAGCTTTTCAAAATGATCTGCTAGAAATCGAATGGGAAACCATCCTCAGCCCTCTTTTAGATGATCCAAACAGTATGGCAGCTACGTTTCAGGAGATTTTTGAGTCAATCCTTGAAATCCATGCACCCCTCAGGAAAAAACGAGTACGCCATGATCCTACACCTTGGATAACCCCTGAAATAAGGAATCTTATGAAAAAAAGAGATAGGGCAAAGAGGGATGCAATAAACTCTCCTGATATGTGGCAAACGTTCAGGACACTTCGTAATAGAGTGACTTCAGCAATACGAAGTGCTCTGCAGTCATACTATCTGGATCTAATAAATGAAAATAAAGAAAATCCAAAGCAAATGTGGAGGGCTGTGAATAAAGTGTTGAATAGGGAAACTCAATCAGCACAGATTTCTAGCATGGAAATCGAAGGAAGAAAACTTACTGAAGAAAATGAAATTGCCGAAGCTCTTAATCAGCACTTTATCACAGTCGGTCCAAAACTAGCTGAGAAACAAAAATCCAAAGCGAATGATGACCCTGTTATTAAAATCAATGCTCAGGCTCAACAACTTGAGTTTAAGCAGATTGACAACACATATGTTGTAAACGCAATATCCAAATTAAAAAATGGAAAAGCGCCAGGACCAGATAAAGTCTCTACAAAACTAGTAAAGGACGCTAGGGACTTCATCTGTAAACCACTAACTATGATCTACAACTCGTCCCTGCAAACCGGTCTTTTCCCAGATATTTGGAAGCTAGCAAATGTCACGCCTATATTCAAGGCTGGTCCGAAAAATGACCCCAACAATTATAGGCCGATCTCTGTCATTGCTATTTTCTCAAGAATCTTGGAAAAGATCGTGCACGACCAGATGTTTGAGTTTCTTCAACCAATTCTAACACACAATCAGGCTGCTTTTAGGAAACTATATTCAACAATAACATCCTTAATAAACAGCTCTGATTCTTGGTATGAAACTATGGACAGGGGTGAAATGAATCTGACCATTTTCCTTGATCTAAAAAAGGCATTCGACACAGTCGACCATACTATCTTATTAGCAAAACTAAAAAAATATGGCGTTAGAGGAATAGCAGGCGACTGGTTTACATCATATTTGCAAAATAGGAAACAGTTTTGCACTATCAATGGACATAAATCTTCAGCTAAAATGATAACTTGTGGAATCCCCCAGGGCTCGTGTCTTGGTCCACTCCTGTTCATAATCTATCTGAATGATTTTGAAACCTGCCTTCAATTATCTAAGGCCAGCATGTATGCAGATGACACACATGTTACTATAACATCCAAAAACCTTGAGAATCTTCTTGAGAATGCTCAAACTGAATTACTTAACATTTCGGAATGGATGAGAATTAATAAGCTTACCGCCAATCCTAATAAAACAGAATACATGCTGATTGGACACCCCCGCAGAGTTAACAAAATGATAGTCTCTGAACCGCTAATGCTCAACCACTCGGAAATAAAACGCGTGAATAAAACGAAATCACTGGGAGTTGTCGTGGATCAGGGTTTAAGCTGGGAGCAACATTTCAAAAGTGTCAAAAGAAAAGTTCGCGGAGGTCTGTCATCTTTAAAGAGACTAAAAATCTTGTACCACAAAAACAACTTGATAATGTATATCGGGCCCTTGTGGAAAGCCACTTGCGGTATGCAAATGTAATCTGGGGAAGTATCCCAGACTACAAATTAAAAATTCTACAAAATCTACAGGATCGAGCCCGAACCATAATAGAGAGGGCAAGAATTAAAGACAATTGGTCCTATAATTGGCTCAACGTGGATCAATTGATTAAATTTGATCGATCTACGATGACCTATAAGATTATGAACAGGAGATGCCCAGAAAGCCTTTGGGGCAAGTTTCCTCAGATATCCTTGCAATCAACATATAGAGCGAGAAATTGCAAGAATATACAAATCCCAAGATATAACCTCGAATATGTGAAAAAAGGCTTTCATTATTCAGCTCTAACTGCGTGGAACAGCATCCCAAACAATACCAGGGAGCTGCCAACTCTCCCGCAGTTCAAAAGATCTTTACAAAATCATCTGAAGAGCTGAGTTAAACATAAACACGACTCCCTGGAAGAGCAGCAAAATAGGCCCCAACTAATCTTATATATCGCTAATTACTTCTTTTTTCAATTATTATGCATTACTTTTATATTTAGATATTATTATTGTACTATAGATCATTGTAATTTTTAGCTGAAGGGATTTTGTGTAGAAATAATTTAATATGAATATGAAAAAAATATGAAGTGTATATTGTCACTGAGAAGTCCACAGCAGTTACTAAACTTAGAAGCATGCCGAAAATAGTTCAGTTCAGGATCCAGAACATCTCATCTCGCATATCTATTGTGAAGTTGTAGGAGTCTGGGACGAGACTCGAGGAACATATGAGGAAGGGTAGACGAAAAATTCAACCGTTCAGAATGTGATCATAAATTATTCATAAGACAAAAATCCCGAGCGAATCCCGACGTTCACAATTCTCGTTTTCGGTAGCTTCCGCAACCTTGTTGAACCGAAGTTGAACCCAACAAAAGTATACAAATAGCAACAACATCTGATGCACGTGTGCGTTCAAAGATCAATCACTGATGTCACGACACTCCATTCGCTCATTCATTTTCATGTTTTCTTCTTCGTTCAGTACTTGTCACACCCTATATTCAATGAAAATCTTTCCTTTCTCACATGACTAAACTTGTTTTCCACTTTTCTAACTTGTATTTTACGTATATTTCCAACTCTGTTATAGCTTGGAAGAACTACCTGCACTTTGAATGCACATCTCAATCATTTACTTCTCACTCATCTTTTCTGTTATTCTCACCTTCTATTGGTTGTTGGATTAAATTACGTAATTTTGATTTTGTATTATATTATAATTTGTATTTTGTATTATATAATTCAACCCATACAAATAATGAAAGTTGAGCATTTATTGCAAAACGGAACAAAAGGGTAATTACATAAAACAGAAATAAAATTTGAAAGCCAAGGACTTGCTTGTACGAGTCGAGTTATAGACGAACCCCCTCACTGAAAAATTTTCGAAAAATCTTCAAAATACAGATAATTGCATTGGGGTGGATATAATTCAGTTTTGGCATTTTAATATTTACAACTCGGAGATTTATGGACAATCAATTGTTGGTTATTGTGGAAACTGGATCTCATTTTGAATCTGAATGTGAATGTGGCTCCAGGGACATGAAAGTCCAGAAAAGAATGTTGATTTTCAGGCCTACATAATACAATTATTTGTTTGCGCTGGCTACACTTTATTTCCCTTTTTTAAAATGGATAACAATTGCATAACACTCTTATCACTCAAAGTTACTTGCTAAAGCTGTCATTGCTACTTAATGAACAAAAATATCTTGCAACTAAAGCAGCACTCTAGTCCAAGATTGTCCTCGACCGCCATTAACAATTACAGATATACACATTACAACGAGAACGAGAGAATAACGACAATTTACCGCGAAAGCCTCGTTCATTCGCTCGGAAATGGGTCTCATGAATAATTTATGATCACATCCTGAACGGTTGAATTTTTCGTCTACCATGAGGAAGTGGAGAACGAGGATAGAAGTTAGTTAGGAGTTAGAGATAGAGATCGATGTTTTAAAGTTAGAGATTGTTGATAAAAGAAAAGAGAAAAACAAGAAAATCGAGTTGTACGTTTATTGGTTCGACTTACTACTGCTTCGTGACACATTTTTGGCGACCCTGCCAGGACCCAAACTTGAAACGTGAGAATACGGACAGAATTAAAGAAGGGAAGACTGGAATGTTGGGATTTACACTCGATTTAATGGAAACAGAGTGGAAATAAAATAAGCAGAATGCCAGATGATAATCCTGCAGTAGACCATGAGAACCAGGAGCAAAGTTGTTCATCTTTTGCGTTGTTTAGAAGACCAGAGAAGTATAAAATAGGCGATGACTTCGATTTATTTGTAAAAAAAATCCAACCTGTATTTCGAAGCAGTGGAGCTTACCGATAAGAAAAAGCGGAGACTTGCGTTACTTTTTAACCTCAGCGAAGATGCTTTTCGTTTGGCTGAGTCGATTGAATTTATAGAGGAAGATAATGCATACGAGACATGGATCACTCAGTTAAAGGCGTTGTTTGAACGAAACCAAACACTAACTGAGAAACGACACAATTTTCATCGGCGGACACAAGAACCTGGGGAATCAATTGATTTTTTTGCTGTAGCGTTAAGAGAGTTTGGAGCAAAATGTGGATTCCAAGAGGAGGAGTATACAAACAGATTAGTAGACCAGTTCATACTTGGCATGAAAGACAGGCCGACGCAAAATAAGCTTTTGCAGGAACCACCTGAGTCGTTAGAGGATGCCGTTTTGATAGCAAGGAGATTTGAAGCTGCTAATTCTACCATCCAAACTTTGCGAGCTGAAGCAGGCAGTGCTGCAAGACAAAACCATAATCAGGTTGGAGCCGTAAGCTCAAACGTTACTGCCCAAATTTGTTTTAATTGCAATGGATTTGGACACGTTGCAAAACAATGCCCAACGCATAGTGAATTTAAACGAAGTAGAAATGTTAGCTCTGCTGTTAAAACCTGTTATTCGTGCCATAGACCGGGCCACTTGGCCCGAAATTGTTTTAGCAACAGCCAGCATCAAAACCCAGGTGTTTCAAGTGGGGTAAATCAAAACCGACCTCCTCCAACTTGTTATCGTTGCGGACGTAAAGGCCACATTTCCAGGTTTTGTCATGCTGAAAAAGAAACATCAACAGAAACTGGAATACAGGGGCAAAGTCCAAGTCAAGAGAAAAGAGATGGACCTCAGAGAGAATCGAAGGTTAGACTTTCAACCGTTTCACCTTCTCATAAAAAACTCTGCTACTAGAAGCCAAAGTAAATGGAGTAAATAAATTGTGTATTGTCGACACGGGGGCATCAATTTCGTTGATAAGCAAAAAGGAATGGGAGTCTTTGATGTTGAATGAAGAGCCTTTACGACCTTCTGATATTGTCACCGAGGCCGCTAACAACTCGCCCATAGGCATATTGGGCAAAGTAAATTTACTCGTTGAAGTCAATGGCGCACACGAAATAAACCAAGAATTTTATGTTGCCAATGAAATGTTGTCTGAAGTAATATTGGGCCTGCATTGATATAACTAATATGGTGATGAAATTTCCTGATGCAACTTGTCAACCACTGTTAATGTTTGATGCAAGTTTGAAAGATCCTACTGTAGTCGTTTTGAGTGATGACATTGAAATACCGGGCAGACATGAGATTGTACAAGCAGCACGTATCAGAAATCCAATAATATCGGAAAGTATTTTGGAACCCAATTTTGATTTGGCTGAAAAGGGAGTTTTCGTCGCCAGTGTTCTTGTGAAACCTAAAGAACAAACTGTTCCCATACAAATCATAAATCCGGGGGTAGATACGGTTAAGCTATATAAAGGCACAAATATTCGTTGTTTGCAACAGATCGACGTCGAAATGAACGACCCAGTTCTAGATCCAGGGGGTAATACGGACAGTTCTTCTCAACAATATGAACTTAACTTTGATCTAGAAAATCTAAAGCCTGATGAAAGAAAGCTGATGGATAATGTACTGAGAGAGTATCGAGACATATTTGCGACAAACCTATCAGAGATTGGTCTTACTTCTCAAACAGAACATAGAATTGAAACAAGAGATGCCGCTCCAATTAAGCAACTATCACGCCGTCTTCCAAATGCATTGAGGGCTGTAGTAGAAGGCCAGGTACAAGAAATGTTGCAAAATGACATAATCGAACCCAGTACGTCACCGTGGGCAAGCCCAATTGTGTTAGTGAGAAAGAAAGATGGCACTTGGAGATTTTGTATCGACTTTCGGAAACTTAATGAATTAACAGTTAAAGATGCCTACCCTTTGCCTCAAGTGAATGATTTGATTGACACGTTATCTGGCCACAAGTATTTTACAACTTTGGACTTAGCTTCTGGTTATTGGCAAGTACCCATGGAAACGTCAAGCCAAGAGAAAACCGCCTTTGTTATCCCAGGAGGTAATATCTATCAATTTAAACGTATGCCCTTCGGATTTTCTAACGCTGTACCCACATTTCAGAGATTGATGTCGAATGTGTTGCAAGGTCTTCTACCAAACAAATGCCTTGTCTATTTAGATGACGTTCTGATTGTTGGTCGAGATTTCGAAGAACACTTGAGTAATTTGACAGACGTTCTGACTGCCACCAGAAACGCAGGACTGAAGCTGAAACCGTCTAAATGCCATTTCGCGCAGACAAGCGTGAAATTTCTTGGATTTCAAATTGGTGATACTGGTCTTACTCCGGATCCTGAAAAGGTAAAAGCAATTAAAGAGTATCCTGTTCCAAAAGATCTTACTGAGCTGAGGAGATTTATCGGATTGATTTCGTATTATCGGCGTTTCATCTTGAGATTCAGCGATGTCGCTTCGCCATTACACCGTTTGTTACAAAAAGATGTCAAATTTGAATGGAATAACAATTTTCAAGACTCGTTTGAAGACCTAAAAAAACAGTTGATTTCTTCACCGATACTTGGTTTTCCGGACACAAACAAAGACTATGTGTTGTATACTGATGCAAGTGATGTTGGTATAGGGGCTGTTTTAACTCAGAAAGACAAAGATGGTGCAGAAAAATTAATTTCATTTGCATCCAAAGCCTTCTCAAGTGCAGAAAAGAACTGGACTACAACAGAAAAGGAAGCATTCGCTGTTGTTTGTTGTTTATGGTAGACATGTCTTAGTGTTCACAGATCACAGAGCTTCATAGTGGATAAAAGGAATGAAACACCCTAATGGCAAGTTGGCCCGTTGGATATTAAAGTTGGAAGAATATGACTATGCAGTTGAGCATTGACCAGGAACAATGATGCAACACGTAGATGCACTTTCACGAGCTCCAGTAAACAACATCCAAACTTCGCGGTATTCAGTCGATGAGTTGCAAGAACTGCAAGATTTAGACGAAGATTTGTCAAGAGTAAAAGGATGGATTCGAGAAGGTAGCCGACCTGAACAAAAGCCAAGGAATGGTACAGATGTGTTATATGCGTTGTACAACATATTTGATTCGTTATCCGTCGAGAATGATCTTTTGAGCGGAAGTTGGGAAGATGATACAGGAAAAGAAAGGTATCAAGTAGTCCTACCGAAATTCATTGCGCCAACGATTTTAAAAGAAGCCCTTGAACAGATTGGTCATATGGGCGTAGCTAAAACTTTCGACTTTATTCAAAGAAGATTTTATTGGCCAGGATTCTTTAAAAGTGTTGAAAACTTCTGTGCTTGCTGTGAGATATGTGCTAAGAACAAGACCGTTCCCAGGCCACTCTGGCCATTAAAGCCTATCGAAGTTGTACCGATTCCTTTCTACATGATTGGCGTCGATTTGATTGGCCCTTTGAAAACAACTCGTGCAGGAAATAAGTACATTTTATCCGTTATCGATTATTACACCGAGTATGCAGAAGCCGAGGCTTTACCAAACCAAGAAGCAGAAACAATTGTGAGGGCGTTGGAAGAAATATTTGCGCGCCACGGCATGCCATCAGTGTTGCTGACTGACCAGGGGAGGAATTTCGAATCGCACCTTATGAAATCAGTCTGCCAACTCTTTGGGATCGAGAAACGAAGAACAACGGCATATCATCCTCGGACTGACGGACTTTGTGAAAGGTTCAACGGTGTATTGAAGGCTTTACTAAGAATGAAAGTAAATAGTGATAAGGATGATTGGGATGAACAACTACCGCACGCTCTTTTGGCATACCGAGTCAGTAAGCAATCCTCTACCGGAGTGACACCCTTCGAGATGCTGTATGGCCGAGATGTCAGATTGCCATTAGGTACTGAACAAGAGGAGCTGCTAGCTAAACCGACACATGGTCCTGCAAAGTATTTGGAGGATCTCAGAAAGAGACAAGATGACATACGAAAGATAGTCATCGAAGGATTGAAAAAAGCACAACAAAAGCAAAAGAGGAACTACGATTCCAAGTACCGCTCGCAGCAAAGTAAAATATTTCACATCGGAGACACGGTACTGTTAAAGAATTTTAGAGCAAGAGGTCTAGAAGAGAAATTTATTGGTCCCTACATAATTGTCGGAGTGCAAGAAGGGAATTACGAGATCGAATCATTGAAGGATAAGAAGAGAAAAATTGTGCATTTTAACAGCATAAAGCCGTTTAAAATTGACCATGAACTAGAGGGAATTCCACAAAAAGCTGATGAATTGTATAGTAGTGAATCGGAGATTGACGATTTTATATTTGAGATGGAAGATCCAAGACCTTTAGAGATATAATTTGAGGCGCAACCGCCGACCTCCAGAGCGCTATGGAGTTCCTGTGTTAGACTTTTGATTAAGGACAGAGACCTTTATGAAACTGTTTGCTATACTACAATTTACGCTGAGATAAGTTAAAAAAAAAGGACAAAAAAGATTGATTTATTATATTTGAGATATTATAACTTAGATTATTGAATAACCTTGTATTCGTTAATTCTTATTTTATCCTTTTTATATTTGGAGTTATGCATATTTTAGGCTGGGGGAATGTGAAGTTGTAGGAGTCTGGGACGAGACTCGAGGAACATATGAGGAAGTGGAGAACGAGGATAGAAGTTAGTTAGGAGTTAGAGATAGAGATCGATGTTTTAAAGTTAAAGATGGTTGATAAAAGAAAAGAGAAAAGCAAGAAAATCGAGTTGTACGTTTATTGGTTCGACTTACTACTGCTTCGTGACACTATCATATCGACACCGATAATCCCCGCAGCGGCTGACCGCCCCCCGGCAGTTTACGTCACGACCAAAACTGCCCCAATTCAGACCCCGACTACTCCGCAAACTGTTTTCTAAAGTTATGAAAAAATTTATGAGCTCTTTGTCGGGCTATAAAGAGTACAGTAAGAAGCTACGATATATTGCAATATAAGAGCTTGAAATGTGTCATGGCTTCTAAAAACGGTTCTACTTGATCAATTTTCATTCTTAAAACGACTTTACAATCAGTTCGACAAAGTTTAGCATAAAATGCTACAGGATCATATCAATTTTTTATAGCAGTAAGCCTCTAATACCACATGGCCTCTGGTTAATTCTTCAATTCATTATATGTACATTGAAACTCAGTTGTGTACAAGGTTGTAGTCCTGGGGGCTCAGAGGGCGCAACCTTCCTGGTTAAAATAGGTAGTGTGTTTGGGGGGGACTGAGCCCCCCAAGGACTACAAAAAATGTAAGAAATATTTATAAACTTTAGTGAATTTCAATCATAATTGACTGTTCGTTGTTGTTTTGACTAGGTCACTGTTTTGTTATATAGCCAGTTCTAGAGTATTTTTAAGCTGATCTAAAATTGGTAGTCGACAAAGTCTCCCGTGAAAACTCACTCCAAAGCCCCTTCTTGAATGCTGCACCTTTGCTCAAATTTTTGCTTTGAGCTCCCCTTGTTAATTTTTTGGGACTACATCCCTGTGTGTGGGATATTTTATAACGTTTGAGTAAAATAATTGGACAATTCATTTTCACATTTCGTATTTTCAGCATGGAGAAAAGTGGATAGGTCGATGGTATCTCATTCTCATGCTAAGGGCGTAACATACAGTCTTCTCAGCGATGAAACTGGAAAATTGACAATTTCTGCAAGTGTGACAAATCATGGATGCGGTAAAGGACCAGGTTCAAGTTTTGTCATTCACATAAAAGGAAATTGGAGACAGATCATGTACACACAAGTATTCAAAGGATCGGCTAGCTGTTGGGCAATATTTGGAAACAAGTAAGCATCGGCCTTCATTATTGATTTTCTTATTATTAAGAAATGGGCGAGAAGATAGTTGAACTATCGCGTCAACGTCGCGTCAACAAAGACAGTAGATAATTCTGCATGCACTGGATTTTAATGTCGTAATTTGAAAGATTTAGATTTTCAAATTACAGCAAGGAAGAGAATTTGCTAGATGCTTACAGTCCTACATCTTCTGTGCCCAAAAATGCTCATTTTGGTCAGGTCTACATAAAATTTCGCAGAGTACTTATTTGTTAACATTCTTGACTTTACTTTCAATCACAGGCTTGATTTGAGATTTTTCTTTCAAGGCGAAATGAGAAATTAATGACACATAATGCTGGCTTGGAAGTCTTCAATCCAACTTTTGGGGACATAATTTTTGGGGAGAAAAAGATGTCCTCGTCAACCGGTAGGCTTCAAATATTAAATACGTGTTATTGTTTGTATATTTTATTAATTGCTTTTAAAGCTAATGAGCTAAAAGTCTGCGAGATGGGAAAACTAGCAAAACAGTGAGTGTTCAATATGGTTAAGACAATATTTTCTTGTCACCTTGTTTTGTTGGATTTAGATGATGTATTTCGCGGTCAATCCGTCCGGTGTGATAACAAGAAAGATAACTTCTGGCATGGTTTGAATGGGAGTGGGGAGCGCCAAGCAACTGTTCTACTGAGAAGAAAAAATGGAGCAATCAATTCTGGCATACAGACTGATACATCATGTGGGACACCATCGTACATCATTAAGGACATTTTTGTCTTTCAGTGACAGCTATTCGATATTTTTTTGAAGATATAACTTTTTCATATTCATATTTGCTGATATTTTTATATTTTCATATTTTCATAGTAATATTGCTTTAACAATCTTGTTTTGTTGAAAACAGTATTCAGAGGAAAATCTATGTTCTGCTGAGTAATATCTCCTTTCCATCTTCAGTAATTTAGAAATGCATTCAATAATTAATCGCAGACAAGAATTACAGTGCTGAACTTTCAGACCTCTTTGGCGAGCCGACTACTACCCCCTTATAAAACACTTTTTTTTATCAAAAAAGTGTATGTATATGCAAATGCACGTCGCTGCGACGCACGTTAGCCTCACTCCCGCACATGATAAGTACCGAATTTCCTAAAATCAGCGCATTTGTTAACACTGAGGCAAATATCTTCTTTATATACTTTTTATTATTTGTCGTTCAAGTACTTTCAAATACTGTTAGTGAGGGACAGTTCACGGTTCGAATGAGTCGAGGCCCAGCAAAAGGAAGGTTGAACAACCAACTAAATACGTTGAAGAAGACCCCAGTCAATCAGAAAGAAAATGATGCAATGAAACAGCAACTTTAAGAAGGCATTTTGTTGCGAAAGAACAATGCAATGATGCTTGCAACCATAGCAACAGTTAACTATAGTAACAATTGACCTTTGATTTTTATATATTCCTTATTTCGTAATCTCTTTTAGTTGAACTTTGATTTTATATTTCATAATTTTTAGTAGATAAGTGACTTGACTTATTTTGATTGGTAGAACTTAATCTTTAAACAATATTATTCCTTTTTTGGTAATCGTAGACACGTATGACAACTGTAGGTATATAAACTCGATCTCATTCATTTTTTGTCAGTTAGTTGCATTTGTAGTTGGATTTTCGTTTGTAATAATAATATCTGTAGCCGAGTGACCGCGTCACGAGTAACCAAGCCGATCGTAACGATTTTATTGAAAGAAAGATTAAAGAGAATGTAATACTGCCAGTTTTCGCGTCTATTTTATTCATTTATTCGTTAGTATCGTTCATTCATTTGTTGTCTTTTCGCATGTGCTTTCGTCTTTTCACATGCCATGCCTTTTGGCATCGGTACTGTTTTCGCTTTCGTTAATCTTTTATTTGTAATAGACCTAATATTCATTTGCTTTTCTCGCCGGACATATCACTTCCCCGATTTACGTAGTTAAGTTTAATTGTTCTTCGAAATGTTTCACGTGATCTTAGTAGTTTAAATGTATGTGTTTTAGTTTAATTAATTTAGTTTTCAGACTCGCCTGGTTAAGTAAGCATCGAGAAGCATGAGAGCATACAGTTGGGGAACAAGATGCTTGTGAAAGATCTCGTTGCCCCAGTTCTTGGTTTTATTGGATTTATTGTTGTGGGGCCGCCGTTTTGAACAGTATTGGAGATACTGTTGTCGTTTTATTCGTCGTTTGTCGTTAGAGAAGATATATTGTATGCTGGAAAGAAGCTCGGTTATGTGTTAGAAATGAAAGAAGAAATATAGAACTGTGTCGTCATTTTTTGTGTTTGTGTATTTACTTGTTCGTCTCATCGAAGAAACCGTTGGTAGTAGAGAAGAGAAAGGCCTTAGACCGTCCACGTTTACAAGAAAAACCGAAGCACAAGAGACTCTTCTCCCAAGAAAGTAACTGTGAGTTTGTCGCATATTAATAATTTGTTCGTGTTGCACCTTCGTTCGTTGAACCCACTTGTAAAACCCCCTTCTAAGTGGTTTTACAATTTGTCAAAACCTTGCAAAAAGACATGAAAAGAGATACAGAATACAGGGCCAGCACTGGTTATTTACGCACACACGTGACCAAGGATGGATTCATCGGTTGCGAAGGCCACTTGGAAACTACAAACCTGACCTTTGACCAGAAAACCCCATCCTCCCTCCCTACATGGCACAGAGCTGATTGTGAAGGATTTGGATTCCAAGAGGCAGGCAGTTGATAAAATCCGCGATAAAAGGGAGGCAACGATGCAAATTACTCTCAAGTAGCCATCTGGACGTTCCAGGAACTGCGCGATTTCCATATTATTATTATTACTATTATTATTATTAATTTATTTACAGTAGGTATTAAGAGTAGTAGCTAATAAATTACATAGCCAATTAAAACCTACTACGTAACTAAAGATAAATTAAAGATCAAAAGAAATTTTTCATAATTATGTAAATAAATTTCGTATAATTTCACAAGACACAAGAATGATACAAGAATATTCCGAGCCAAACTTTTCCAGCATACAGAGATTGATTTTTCCGGACTACTAAATCGATACTCAAATACCCCCCCCCCCCTACGAATAAGCCTCACCCTGAAGGCTAGAAATTGTTAATAAGCTCCACGCGATTGAGCCCCTACCCTAAACGTGTCGATCTTTGCCACCAGTTCAGTTCCTAATCGCAAAACAGGTTGTTGTAGAGTTTGAGGTCGGAAGCAGAGAAAACACACTTCTCACAAATATCTACAGAAACATACTGATTTACAATATTATTACAATGATTTTTATATTACCCAAGGCGTGTGCGGAAGCTCGTCAAGACCATTACTACGACGATCTGAGGACTGGGTCCAAGCGAATGACTCACTTCACAACACACTCCCCCTGTTTGATTTAGAATGTAATCAAACATTTATCGAATCCAGATATATTAACAAAATTTTAAAACTTTCAAGTCCTTTGAACCAATGTCTCTTTTTTGAATGTAATATGAATAAAAATACTAATATGGAATAAAGAATTAGATAACGTTGTTCTTTCGGATGAGTTCTCCGACCACAGCAGCGTTCCTACGAGGTTTTGACTCCAACGTAGCTGGTGCTGGCGGCGGCGCTTGCTGCTGCAGCGGCGCTTGTTGCTGCGGCGGCGCTTGTTGCTGTTGTGTATCTGACTGACTACTCTGACTACGTATTTCTAACGGAACTAGGTGTTTTAAGGATCATTTCAGTACTGTCTTACCATTTTTTGAACTTACCTCTACCTGAGCGGATCTTGTCGAGCCATCATTCCCAACTATCAATTTGGTGACTTTACCAATTTTCCAGAATTTCCTTTCTTCCTATTTGGTCCTCACAACAACAATGCCATTCAAGTTAATTATGGGATTGTTTGACGAGTTGTCCCTTCCTTTCGGTTGGTACGCTTCTAAAAGACCTAACAGATATTCATTTTTCCACAATAGTGCAAACATATTTAATAGTCTATGATTATACTGCGCCCGTTTTGACAAACTTTCGTACGTGTTACGACTCTCGAAGTATGCGTCATTGGCTAACCGATTTAAGTTTCGACCGTTAATCAAATGGGACGGTGTCAAAGGGTACGAGGTCCCTTCGTCTTTATCGAATACGTAAGTCAATGGACGTGAATTCACTACACTTTCAATTTCAATAAGAATTGTATTCAACTCGGTAAAACTTAATAATGCGCAACCGATTATCTTTATCAAACAACGCTTAACGCTTTGTATTAACTTTTCCCGAAATCCCCCTTGAAAGGGTGCTACTTCAACTATAAATTTCCACTTAACGCCTTTTGTTACAAAATACTCTTTCAAACGAGAAGTGCGAACTAATTTCTTGATTTCCTTCGAAGCGGATTTAAATGTCTTAGCGTTATCACTAATGATTGTAGCTGGTAAACCGCGTCGTGCACAGAAACGACGAAATGTCTAAATGAAAGCTTCAACAGTTAGGTTTTCAGCCAATTCGAGATGTGCGGCTCTTGTTGAAGCACACGTAAATAAACACCCGTAACATTTGACATTTTCCTGGTTTTGAACATTCGAAGTATTCTTTACAATAGGTGGTCCTGCAAAATCTATTCCCACATGTGTGAACGGTGAATCTTTATTCACTCTAACTTTCGGCAATTCTGGGCAGAACACTGTTTTGTACGGTAGACCTTCGATCTTTTTACACACAATATATTGACGAACAACCTGTTTTACTCGTTCCCCCCCCCCCCACAGTACCAGTATTTCTGTCTAAGTAAGTTCAACGTTTCTCTTAAACCGTTGTGAAATACCTTCTCATGGCAATCGTTAATTAATAACACAGAATATTTACATTTCGACGGCAATAAGATTGGTTTTCTTACTTTCATCTGGCAAAAATGTCTTACTTACTCGTGATCTACAACGAATTATACCGTTTTCGTCTAAATAGAGATTAAACTGGTTGACGTATGGAGGTACCTTGACATTATTTCTACCTGATAAGCTCAATGACAAATACCGAATTTCCGATTCAAAACTTTCTAGTTGGATGAACTTGATCAATACGTTTTCTGCTGAATTTATCGCTTCTACGCTAACTATGTTGTCCAGGGTTACTTGCTCTTGTTGTACCTTGGCTTTCAAGTTATTAATGAATCTGAACACCCATGACACTACCTTCAACAGCTTACTTGTGTTACCAAATCTCTCTTAGTCTATGACTTGGCTCCAATTGCTTTTCAACTGACTTCCTTTTGCAAGGATTGCATGCGCTATAATTGCGCTACGGCTGCGTAAGCCCTTTCACTCGCATCTGAAAAACCATGTAATTCTACCTTTCGAACGGATTGATTACCTTGTAAAAGACCTCTTGGGATTGATACGTTATTACATAATTTGAGATCTTTAATTAACGCGTCATACGATTTACGATACGATCCCTGCAATTCTTGATCCCAACCCAGCTTATCAACACATAATTGCTGAAACAAAATCTTCAAGTTAATGGTAAAAACGGTCAAACAACCAATGGGATCGAAAATCTTAGCTGCTAATTTTAGCAGAGAACGCTTTGTGGGTATCAGAGTCTGTGCAAATTCTATAATACTCGATAAATCGAAATTTAAACGATCTGAAAGACTATTCCAGCAAACCCCTAAAACCTTCAAATTTCCTTTACTTTGAGGAGCCCCTATGGCATATTGCGTGTAAGTCTGACCGTCCTCAATGACGGTGCCCTTGGGCTTGCTGGATGAGTCATTATTGTTTTCAATAGAATTGATTTCTCGAAGCAATGCTTGATCATTGCTATTCCATTTACGTAAATTAAAACCACCTTGACTCATGATTTCTTTACAATTGCGATATATCTCTAGAGCCTTCTTTGGAGCGTTAGTGCCGCAAGAGAGATCGTCTGCATACAAACGACTAAGAATTTTAACTACCCCCGGATGCGTATCCTGATACCCCTATACGTGGTAACGAATTGTTTCCGCCAATAGAGCGGGATTACTTGTGAGACCAAATAATAAACGTTTGTATCGATATTGAACGATTTTTGGATTAGAACCTTTTGCGTCATCGAACCAAAAAAATCGTAAAGTGTATCTGCCGGTCTCATTGATACCGACTTGTAAGAATGCTTTCTCAATGTCTGCGGTTAAAGAATATCGTTAACTTTCTCAATGAATATCGTTAAGCGACAATGACAATGGGGTGTGTACGGAAACGAACTAAAGTATCGAATAGTAACGGCATATGATTGGTTCCTATTTCTAATCTATCGTTAAGCGACAATGACGAATTATTCGATTTAGCCGAACCATCAAAGACAATGCGTAACTTCGTTGTTTCTCTATCGCTACGGGCTACGCGGAAATGACACAACAAATGTGCCCCGTCTTTATTCTCCTCCTCGGGGCCTACTTTCTCAATTATGCCTGAAGCAAGTTGATCTCGAAAAATATCATCATATTGTTGTAAAAGATCTGGCTTAAGCTTTAATTTGTTATACAAGGACGTTAATCTACCACGACACAAATCTAAATCAGAATTTAACGGTTCTATAATATTCTCCTTCCAAGGAAGGCTTACCTCGTACCTTCCCCTTTTTTCGTATGTCGAATATCTTCTTCTTCGTGATTTCGTCTTCATGTGGCAATGTTAGCCCTGAGGCTTCATGTTTCCAAAATTTGTCTAAAGATTCGACAATTTCTTGATTTTCGTTAACAATTTCTTCTGTGGGGGGGGGGGCAAAACCTCTATAACAAGACCAGTAATGACATTAGAGCAATTATTGTTTTCATATTCAACAGAGGTAGGTCTGGACAATAACCAGCCTAGTTTACTCTGTAACGCTACTAGACCTGAACTGCCTTTTCTGATCTCTCCAAGAACAATATTATAGTAATAGTCTACACCGATAACCATACCGACTGATTTAGGACTATTTGTTGCGTCGCAAGCGAGCTTGATACCTTGCAAATGCGGATAAGCGTTAGTACTAATATGCGTCGTAATTGGAGAACAAAGCTGTGGCAGGCTATGCACTGTTATCGGAAAGACTTCATCCCCTATTTCTAAGTTTACTGTAACCTGTATAAACTTCGTAAGTAATTGTAAACAAATAAACGCTCGTTGTCCAAATCAGAACCAAACATAACATATATATTAAAACCACATGGCAAAAGCTATATCATAAATCTACTTCTACTTTACGTCCCTCGTGTCCCTGTGTTCTTCTACACGTCATCACTACATCACCCCCATTTTTTAAAAATAACAAAACAATCTAAATACTACTATGAAAGAATACTAATAAGAGAGTCCATGTCCAAATCGTACTGGTACAGATCTTGTTCTTTGCGATCTCCTGCGATAATTCCCCACTTGTTCTGGTCTCTTCTGAAGTTCCACGTTCTGCTCTGCGTCGTGCTCATCCTCACTGCTTTCCAAACCAACCACATCGGGAATTTTCTTGAAATGTGACACATTCCGTGTGATACGATGATTCTCATTGTTCTCCGCGATAACTCTGGTACCTTTGCGTTCAACTACGTGATATGGTGTTTTGCTGAAACGAGTCATTAACTTGTGTTTTAAACAAATAAACGCTCGTTGTCAAAATCAGAACCAAACATAACATATATATTAAAACCACATGGCAAAAGCTATATCATAAATCTACTTCTACTTTACGTCCCTCGTGTCCCTGTGTTCTTCTACACGTCATCACTACAACCTGTTTGCTACTTTTCTTGACATAATTTTCCGAACCAAACGTGTTTAGATTTAAATTACAGTGGAATCCCGCTATAACGAACCCCGCTTATAACGAACTTCCCGCTATTACGAACTAAAACTCCGGCCCCTTGGATTCTGGGAAGCAAATCCTACTGTAAATGCTCCCTGTATAACGAACCCTGGATATAACGAACTCTCGTTATTACGAACAAAACTTCCGACCCCCTGACCACAAATACCCTCGATATAACAAATTTTTGAGAAAACTTATCGTCAAGGGTGAAGATTTTCAAGCTCAAGGGTGAATTTTTTCAAGCTCTGGATGGACTTCAAACATCGAGCCTTTTTTGTGCGGAAATAGGGAACGAAATGCGAAGAAGATCAATTCCATTGTGAAATTATATGACGTAGCAATGAGAAACAAAGAGAAGCAAAAACATATCACTGATTTTTTTGTTTAACAGAACGGAAAAAAATAAAAGTAGATAAATGGAAATAGTAATAAAAAATTGACATCAAGTGGTAATATAGACTTTGCTTTGTGACGTTTCATTGTTGAACATATTTGAGCGTTTTTCCTGTTGCAATCTATCAGAGCAATAGCTGTTGTCATCCTGTAAACTATTTTTTGGAACAATATAGTGTGCCACTTAAGAGCGAATACTTGAGGGGGGTCCAACAGACATTCTGGCCCATTTGTGGTTTGTCACAGACCCCAATAACCGAGAGGAATAGACAAGATAAAGTTCAACCAGATTCTCAGTCTGCTACTCGAATGTATCTCCCTCTACTGATACAATTACACTTATTTATATAAAATGGGAAACTAAAAATAAACATTGCGTGGAAAGAATTACATAAACTATAGAAATAACATAGGTACGTGTGCAAACAATTTCGTTAACGTGGCAGGTTAAGTTTCCATATAAAAACATTGCGGATGATACTAAATATAGAGATTACGTAACGGGCTCGATGCTCATGAGTAAATCTGACACATCTCCCCCCTAAGATAATTACTATTTTACCAAATATTAATTAATCAAAAGAAATAACGATTTACGAAGCAACAAGTTAAGAACAATTCGGACAGTTATTTCTTCGTATTGAATTCTTGAGACAGTTCATCAGGAACGAACTCGGAGTCTATCCATTGTGTATGTCCATCATTAAACTCTACAAAATATTTTGTAACGAGCCTCTGTCCAGGAATTCTAGTACGCATTTTGTCCATTACTTTTGCAATATCGCTTGGGCTTCCATCGATTTCATTAGCTTTCTTGATTTGTTCCAAATTAACTCTTTTCGTTTTCTCGCGCTTTGTTCCGCCAATGTTTATCTCAACATTGTTTTCTCCTACGATCTTCACAACTTCGTAGGGTCCTTTCCATGGCTGGTGAAACTTTTTCGAGGTTCCCTTCTTTATAATGAAGTCACGAAGCCATACTTTTTCACCGACAGTAACTTTAACTCTTGGTAGGTTTTTATCGTGATGCTTTTTCTGACGTGCTTGTTCTTTCGAAACCAAGTTTTTAACAATTTCGTAAGCCAACTGGCGCTCGTTCTGCATATTCTTCACTGGATCATCAGTATATAGCCTTGTAGGCGGTTTCATATCCAGTGGTGAGTTTAATTCTCTTCCAAACATGAGAAACGCTGGGGTATGTTGTGTCACTGAATGAGGCGTTGTTCTGTATGCGAATACTAACGCGTCTAGATACTGGTCCCATGTTGATGGCCTTTTCGAAGCATACATCTTAACTCCTTGAAATAGCGTGCCATTCAGATGTTCATTTAGGCCATTGGTCGAAGGTCGAAATGCACACGTATATATCTTCTTTACCCCGGTTTGCTTTGCAAGTGCTTTTATCAGTTGGGCTGTAAAATGACTTCCTCTATCAGACAACAATTCTTCAGGGCAGCCATAGGTGTGAATGAAGTCTTGCAACTTTACAGCGACAGTTTCAGCTTCTATATTGTCCACTGAATACACGACAGGCCAACGACTGAAATGATCCACCATTACCAGAGCATACGTATTTCCTCTGTCAGACTTTGGCAAGGGACCGACAAAATCCATAGCCACAATTTGCAATGGCCTTGATGTTACAATAGATTTCAGAGGTGTTTTTCCTGCCGGCTTTGGCGATTTGAACTTCGCACATTCTTCGCAGTGCCGGATGTGTCTCTTGATGTCGCTCTTCATTTTCGGCCAAAAGTATTTCTGTTGTACTTTTCGATATGTTCTGAAGAAACCTGGATGTCCGGATAACTGATGGTCGTGCATCCGCATTAATATCTGTCCGACCTGCAGCTTCGGCACCACAAGCTGTCTTCTTGCATGGCCAGTCTTGGTCTTGCACTTTCGGTACAGCATTCCGTCATCTCCAACGACAAAGCTTTCTTTCTCTTTCACCATCTTGTTTGCTAGATCTTTGTCAGATGGCAGCTCTCCTTCTGACAAAAAGACAATCCATTTTCCGGCGTATTCGTCCTGTTTCTGTAGCTGGATGACGTCACCAGTTGCTACCGCCAAAAGATCGTCTTGAACTGGACATCTGGAAAGAGCGTCAGCGTTTCCATGGAGCTTTCCAGGCCGATGGATGACGTCAAAATCATATCCTTGGATTTCACTGATCCATCTCGCAAAGAGGTTGTTTGGGGCGTCCATAGTCTTCAGCCATTTCAGCGGGCGATGGTCGGTAACAATGGTGAAATGTCTGCCATACAAATAAGGATAAAAGTATTTCAACGCCCAGACAATACCAAGGGCTTCTTTTTGCAATACAGCATACTTGGCTTCAGATGGCTTCAATATTCGGCTTGCGTAAGCAATTACTGCTTCACCATCATCTGTTTCTTGAGCGAGAACTGCTCCAAGGCCGTAGTCGCAAGCATCAGTGTAGAGCTTGAACTGTAGCGAGAAGTCTGGGCATTGTAGAACAGGTGCAGAAATCAGACAGTCTTTTAGCTCTTGAAACACATCGTCAGCGTCTTTCGTCCACTGAAAGAGACGTTTCTTCTTTGTTAAATCTACCAGCGGTTTGGATCGGCTTGCATAATCGGCGATGAATCTTCTGTAATAACCCGTCAATCCAAGGAAACTTCTTACATCTGTCTTGTTCTGAGGAATCGGAAAATTCTTGACAGAGCTGACTTTGGCTGGGTCCACAGTCACTCCTTCTTCAGAGACAATGTGTCCAAGAAACTTCAACGATCGCCTAAGCCATTGACATTTCGCTGGTTTCAGAGTGAGTCCGGCTTTTTCAATTCTGTCCAAAACTACGTCCAATCGCTTTAGATGTTCTTCCACAGTTGGAGCAAAAACGATGACGTCATCGAGGTAAACGAGGCAATGCGTCCAATGGAGGCCGGATAGAACCAAATCCATAAGTCTCTGGAAAGTCGCAGGAGCATTGGCTAATCCAAAAGGCATCACATTGAACAAGTAATGGCCATTGTGGGTCGCGAATGCTGTCTTCTCTCGGTCTTCTTGCTTCATGGGGATTTGCCAGAATCCAGACTGCAAGTCAATGGTCGTAAAGACTTTTGCGTTTCCGAGAGCGTCCAGAGTCTCATCAATTCTGGGTAGAGGGTATGCGTCTTTCTTGGTCACAGCATTTAGTCGTCGGTAGTCCACGCAGAAACGATACTCCCCGTTTGGTTTTTCGATCAATACGACTGGACTGCTCCACGGACTTGCGGATGGCTGGATGACTTCAGAAAGCAGCATCTTCTGAACTTCTTGAGCAATGATCTTCCTCTTCGTTTCCGGGACACGGTATGGCCTTTGGCGGACAGGTTGAGCTCCCTGCACATCGATAGGATGCTCTACTAGGTGAGTTGTTCCCAACTTCTCCGACGTCGGCCAAACGTGATGTCGCTCGAGAACTCTGAGTAGTTCTGCTTGCTCGTCATCTGAAAGGTGTTCTAGCTTGAAATCTCCAATCGGCACTTCAGCGGTGTTCTGCTGTCCTTCAACCATCGTCTGAACTGAGTCGTCCACGATTGCGTCAAAGGGCTGTAGGTGCATCACGTTGGTACCAGGCTGTAACGAAACCTTGCTGCGAGTTGTGTTTACCAGCTCGAGTAAAACAGAATTGTCATCATCCGCTTTTGTCACGACAGGGGCAACTAAAACACGCTCGTCAGTCTTGACCAACTGGCGTTCCCCAAACAAAACCAATCCACAATGATTACCAGACAAATCTGCTCTTACACGCAAGGGTGTCCCAACAGGTAGCTCAACTACAGAATTCAACGTAGCCACACATTCAGAAGGCAAAGGCTCAAAACCAACCTCTACCCCATGTGTTCTCAATACTTTTTCACGATAGTCAATGACAAAATTTTCTTCTCTTAAAAATTTATCTCCCAATAACAAATCAAACTTAAAATCATCTACAATAACAACAAACAAGTCAAAATAAGCTCCTCCTATGCAAAGGGAAACGTTCCCTTCACCAATCACAGCCAAATTCTTCCCGCCAGCTCCAACAAGCGAAATTAAAGTATCACGAAATTTTCTACCCATGCAAACCTCATTCCAAAAATTATAGTCAATTAAATTATACCTTGCCCCAGTGTCAACAAAAATGTCCACATCAACATTGTTCGTCTTACCCCTAACCCAAATTCCTTCCTTTGCCAATCTTGAAATCAACGAGCAGTTTAGGTCAATAATTTCTGATTCCGGAGAGACTTGCTGCTCTTCTTCAATCTCTCCGTCCGTCTGGCATCAAGATCTGGGCGTGGTCTGTTCTGAAATCGGTTCGTCGGCTGCTGGGCATCTTCTATCCAATGCTGGATTCACGGGCATGGGCTGTCTGTGCTGGGCCAAGGGGCAATTTCTTCTAATGTGACCAGTCTGATTGCATCCATAACACACAATAGGGGTTCTTCTTTCTGCTCCGGGGGGGTGGTTCCAGGTGTTATCATTTCGTCTGGCTGTTGCTAGTTCCTGTACCGCGGTCGTTAAGCTCTGTATTGCTTTCCAGATTTCCTGATTACTGCGTTCTCTATCGCTATTAAACTTCTGGATCAGGCCAATCAGGTCTTCTGAAACTTCATTCACACCAGCAGACTGCTTGCCAACCGAGTTAAGGAAAACCTCCCTTCTTTCTGCGGACTGGATAGCTTCTTGAAAGGAATTGGGGCACTTTTCCCACACCGTCTCTTTTATCTCTTGCCGCAGTCCTTTGATGAAGCATTCACTGGCGATTCGATCTTTTTGCGCTGCACTGTCCAAGCCATCATGCCCCTTCATAACGAGTTTGTCTACTCGTTCAGAAAACTCTATGACAGACTCTTTGGATCCCTGTTTTATCTCGTGGAGTTTCTGTCTGGCCAAATAGCGCTTCTCTTCCGTGTTGAATGTTTCATCGAGGGAATCCTTCAATTCTTCGAGGCTATTTCTGACGTTTTCTGGGAATCTCCAAAATACACGCCCAGCTCTTCCGGTCAGATAGACAGGAATCATCGTCAGTTGTTGCTGTGGAGTCCAGTTGTTTGCATTTGCTGCGACTTCCCAGCGAATCAACCACTCAGCAATATCTTCCTCATCTTTCCCAGAGAATGTCTGAATGTCAACAATCGTTCTTTGTGGCCTAGCATTTTCTCGAATATTTTCCTGAACTGCAGGTATAGCTTCGTTTTCTTCGTATCGTCGTGCCATGTTGATTTTAAGTTCGTCGATTCTTGCTCTCGATCAGTATCCCGCTCCTGTCACCAATTTAAATTGTCACAGACCCCAATAACCGAGAGGAATAGACAAGATAAAGTTCAACCAGATTCTCAGTCTGCTACTCGAATGTATCTCCCTCTACTGATACAATTACACTTATTTATATAAAATGGGAAACTAAAAATAAACATTGCGTGGAAAGAATTACATAAACTATAGAAATAACATAGGTACGTGTGCAAACAATTTCGTTAACGTGGCAGGTTAAGTTTCCATATAAAAACATTGCGGATGATACTAAATATAGAGATTACGTAACGGGCTCGATGCTCATGAGTAAATCGTGACAGGTTGGAATTCTTCATAAAAAATGTCCCTTCTGTACAACGAACTCCCGCTATTACGAACTATTTTCTCGGTCCCTACAGAGTTCGTTATAGCGGGATTCCGCTGTACTTGTTTTCTTAACAGGCAAGTTAAGCTTTCTTGCTAAATCTTCTGTTATGTAGCTTTTCTGACTTCCAGAGTCAAACAGCAAACTTACCAATACCTTCTTGCTTTGATCTTCTCCGAAGGCATGTCTGTGCAACCTGTAGCAAGAAGTTTGATGATTCTTTCGATGCCGCTGTTACGGTCGTATTCTCCGTTGTTTCTTGAGGGGAGGAAATTCTCTTCTTTCTCGCTGCTCTTCATCCCCTTGTAGCAGATTGCCGTGTTGTGCTTTCCTTTACAGTTGAAGCATTTCTTCGGGCTGTTGCATTCTCTAGCTTGCTGTCCTTGACGTAAGCAAACGAAACACCTCTTTCCATTTAATAACATAGCCTTTCTTTCTTTGATATCCACCACTTCCATACATTGGCTTGAATAATGCTCCTTGTTACAGAAATAACATTTCGGTGATGATTTGTTGCCTCCGGCTTTCGCGACGAATGATTTCGTTGTTGCGTTGGATGACATCGGTAAATACCTTGCGGGTTTTTCGTTTTTCTTCTGCTCGGGCGTGACTGCTAGGCTCATTTCTCTGACTTCTATTTCGGATCTAATTACGTCCGTGATTTCATCTATGCTCCAAATTCGCTCTTTTGTTTTTCTGGCCACTTGAATGGAGATTTCCTTAAACATTCTTGAAAGAATCACAGGAACCAGCAGACTTCCATATCTTTCTGAAGACATTCCCAGGGCTTCAAGCCCCCGAACGTGTACATTGATTTTGTCGTAGATAAACCTCAACTGTGCTACTGATTCATTGGGATGTCCTTGAAGATGTAGTAATTGTTGCATATGAGCGCTGATGATTTGTTGTTCGTTGTCTGTGTGCGCTAGGCTTAATTTCTTCACTCGTTTTGAGTAGTTTTGGATTGTTTTGTGTGGTTTGAATATTTCCCTGTTTTAGTATGTACGTTCTTTTGCTTCCTTGTTTAAAAAGCATTTTAATGCATGGCCACATGAAAATCAACATGCAAACATCTAACATTTGTTTTTGTCAGAGAGTTTTAAAAGACCCAAGTACTCAAACAATTTTAGCAATTCAAAATTTTTGCACTCGCGCTTTTTCAAGTCTCTTAACAAACATTTCTAGAATTAATGTTTTGCTACGATTGTTCTTTAGCAATTTTACGAAAAGCTAACAAAAAATAGTTGGATACGAGGCCTGAGCAGTTAATAATTAATTTGAATGTCTTTTTGTATCACCACAGCCATTTTCGTTGATTTGAATTATTGGAATATTTTAAGTTTTTAAAGAACAGAGTGCTGCATTCATATAAACTACTTTCTTATAAATCTTTTTTCTGTGGAAAATACGAAAGAAACTGAAGAAACAGAATGTGGAGCTACTTTTAAGGAATTTGGAAATAATTCAGGTTTTGTATACTGGTAATTGTTGCGTTGTGAAACGCAACAATTATTATTTATTATTATCACAAGATTTAAAGATAAATTATCTTAAGGACTGACATTAGGATGTCCATCCCTTGAAAATGATGCAATTTTTATCATATCACCCAAAGAGTTACTGTCGGTTTTCCTAATTGCCGTGTAACCGGTTAGTTGAGGCTCATCAGGTATTTGAGACAAAAAACTGTCCAAGCCTTTCTTGAAAACACCCAGTGATACCCCTTCCAAGTCCCTGAGGTGTTTAGGTAACAGGTTGAACAGCTTAGGGCCTTGGATGCTGAAGCTCTGTTCCATTAATGTGCAAATTTAATTCTTTCCAATGATTCTTTTGATTTCACACTTCCTTCCGTGTCGAATATGATTATATGAAGTGATTTCAGAGTTAACGTTGGGGACAAGCCCCTCAAGAATTTTCCAGACATAGAGTATACGATAACGTTCGCGTCGACGCTGGGGAGAATATACTCGTAATTTCTTAAGAGTTTCCCAGTAGTCCAACTTTTCATTAAGTTTTATCTTTCTTAAAAATGACCATTGCAGTGCATCAAGCTTCTGAATTAGGCTTTTTTTGGATGGAGACCATAATACGCTGCAGTACTCAATTTGGGGAACAAGATACATTTTCCAAAGGAGAAGCATGTGCTCTTTTTTACGAGTCTTGAAGGTACGAAGTACCCATGACATCATTTTCTTACACTTTTCTATTGACTTAGTGATGTGTATATCGAAAGAGCAGTCATCCGTCATTGTTACACCAAGATCTCGAAGGTTGTTTTTTTGAATGATAACGTGACCATTTGGAGTCGTATATGAGGTTGATTTTTTTAGTGTGTGATCATCACCGTAACGCAGGACTTCAAATTTGGTGTCGTTTACCTCCATGTTTGATTCTGAGGTCCATTCATAGATTGTGTTGATTTCAATTTGATGGTTGTTGACATCGATTGCATTTCTTACATTTCTGGTACAACGGGTGTCGTCAGCGAATGATCTGGCTATACTTTTATCTAGACCTCGATCAATGTCCATAATGTGGATCAAAAATATTAGAGGGCCGAGTACACTACCCTGTGGGACTCCAGAAAGGACAGGGCATGGATCAGAAGATATACCATTCACCACCACAGACTGGGTACGATCAGTTAGGAAAGCACGAAGGAAGTTAATTGTGTTTCCTCGTATACCAAGTCTCTGTGCTTTTGAGAGGGCAATACGGAAGTCTACCTTGTCGAAGGCTTTGGCAAAGTCCAAATAAATAACATCAACATTGTCACCATTAAGCATATGGCTCAGGATGGAATCGTAGTGCTCCAGAAGTTGGCTTAGACAAGATCTGCCAGCACGAAAGCCATGTTGGTTGTCATTTAAAAGATCGTTTTCTTCAAGATAGAATGTCATGTGTTTTCTTACTACCTTTTCAAATATTTTTATAAGGTGTAACGTCAATGCAACAGGTCGGTAGTTAGCTGGAACAGACCGAGAACCACCCTTGTGTAGTGGCGTGATTATGGCATGTTTCAAAACTTTTGGTATTACATTGTTTTGCAAACATTGATTCCAAAAGAGGCACAGTGGAGTTGACAAAGCCTCTTTGCATTTTTTAAGGAATATTGCTGGAAATCCATCTGGACCAGCTGCAGATGAGTTGTCTATTTCATCAATAGCCGCTTTGATGTCTTCTGATGTGAATTCGAGTTCGGTGATATTAGTCTGTGCTTTTGGAGTACTGTTAGCATACGGTTTAGGAGTACTAAAAACCTTTTTATATTGTGAGGAGAGGAGTTCTGCCATTTCTTTGCTGTCGTTTGTCAATGATTGGCCATTATGTATTGGACCAATTTTTGTTTTTTAAATTGGTAAACGTTGCGAAAAAAATGCATAGATACTTGTACACCAACCACCAAACACCAAACGAGAGTAAAAATGTTGGCAAGGACGTAGAAAGCATTTTATAAGTGGGGCCAGATAAAAAATGCAATCAACCAGGTAAGCAGTTCAATTGCAGTTCTTTACAGTCTTACTACTTTTAGGCAACTTAAATGTGTAGAATGGAATATTAGTGAAATTCACACCACTTTGATCATCGGTTGCAGTGGTGTGGAGGTAGTGCTACGGGTTTGCAACCAACATTTTTTATACTTTCAAAACAACTGAAGTGTTCAGAATGGAGTGACAGCTCCATTCTGAACACTTACTATATTCCAACAAGACAGTTAATGATAATATATCTAGCAGGAAGTTAAATTGATAGGTGATACATTGGTAGTGGCGCATAACAGCTAGGGGACATAGCGGCTCCACTCTCAAGGGATCATAGAGTCGCGCCTGAAAAACTAAAGGGGGCGGATCAACTTTACAAGAACGAACCTATAGGGAAAACGCAGAGCAAATTTACGACCCCTTGCATTTTATTCAGTTCTCGGGGGACTACAGAGGCCGAAAATACGAAAAACAGTCCGAAATTAGCTCGAAATGAAAAAAATTTTAAAACAAAAAATTTTAAAACAAAACGTCCGAAATAATAGACCAGAAATTTCATTTGAAATAAAACCAAAAACTATGCGAAGCATTTTTGTTTTAAAGAGTTCACTTTAAAAATACAAATAGCAATACCGTAAATCCTCGAATAAGCCCCCGGGGGCTTATTTGCAAAAAGAAATTTTTGGGTGGGGGCTTACTCGAGGGGGTTTATTCGAGGGGAGGGCTTATTTCAAAATTTTGCTTTTTCCTCAAAGGTTGACAGAAAAAAGACGACATAATTTTCTAAATCAGCTAAAATTTTTTCACAAAGTGCTGTATGAAGATCTAACAACAATTATAATTTGTTTATTATCACGAAAATTGCGTTTCTTTTTGCTTTTTGTTTCAAATCAAAGGAAGTGATACTGTATTAGCAATTGTCCTGTGGGGGCTTCCTCGAAATAAGATATTATTCTGCACTTATGCTTCCCTCGAATAAGACCCCATGGAGGTTTATTCGAGGGGGGGGGGCTTATTTGCAAAAATGATTTTTTAGGTGGGGGCTTAATCGAGGGGGGGCTTATTCGAACGTGGAGGCCTATTCGAGGATTTACGGTATGTGCAAAGATTGAAAAAACAATTTGAATCTAACCGACATTTTCGGTACAGCGAAAGTGAAAAAATACAGACTTTAAGTTTAAATTAATACAATGTTTATATAGACGCCGATATACTGTTGTCTCGCGAGCTTTTCTTAAATTAACTTAATACATAATTTCCCATTGTGATTTCCCGCTAAATCTCGAAACGAGGATTGGCGGAAAATAACCCCACACATAGCCCGCCTGGCCTGTTTATATGGAGGCCGATATATCGGTTTATATGGAGGCCGATATATCGGTTAGCCGAGTTATCTAACGTGGCCGAGCTGTCTCGTTTAGCAGAGTCCATATGTTTGGCCAGGCCAACAATAGGGATACCGAAATGTCCAGTTTTCTCTTCCGAGGTCCCGTGTCCTCGGTCATCAAGTACAAGCACGCCAGTTCCTTTGCGTGTTCATGGGTTATGCCAGGATTGAAAAGACCCCAGGGTACTTTCAACACTTGTCTGATCCGCAATATATGATGGTTGGACTGGATTGAGGATTAGATTTGCGACAAGGTGACAGGGCACGACAGGGCCTAATTTAGTGTGGTTTTTCCCACGTTTTGTGGTTTTGGAAATTAAAAATAGGTAAACCTACAAATGATTCGCGAAGACACGCTGTGCAACCGAGACTCAAATGTTAAAGTAGAAATCAAAAGCACAGAGAGAGAACCAGACATCAACAGTAACAGACGTAGGGCCCATGTAAAGTCAACTTTGTGCTGACTTAGCGCAGTGATGGTAATTAATTGGAATGCGAGGAATCGAGAAATTTGCTGAACGCTGAAAAGAAAAAAGTTGTCATCATGCATTATTCATGTAACTGCCTGATGACAGTAATAAATGAAAACAGCATGGCTGGTTTTCGAAGCTCAGAACATAAAGATCAATATTATTATGAAGACGCACAGGAGGAGAAATGTTCTGAATAAATTGTGAATTATACCCCTCCATTGGCAAGTACCATTGACCGATATATTTTGGGCAACAAATGTCTCCACGTTTAAGAATGCCTCCTCCATCATTTCAGTCCTACATGTTTGAGAGGCAGTACCCTGAGGCCAATCTCATTTCTGCTTGCATTGATATAGACAATGCAAAAGCAGTAAGCATCGTCCTTTTGTTAAACATTTTCTGTTGTTCTTCCAGAAAATAAACAATAAATAAGAAGAAAACATTTTCTTTTCTTCGGGCATTTTTAATTGCATGCGTGATCTCAACAACAAAATGAAAGCAAAACCCGCCTTTTTTCTTGCACAAAAGCGAATATGTTATTGGCAATGACAGGAGGAATTAAAGTGTGTACCTCCTTGCTCTTTTGTTGTTTTTGTTGCCATGGGGACCTTGTGTTCGTCGTCATAGAACTTGTAGCTCGCAAAGCATTATGGTTGGTGGAAAACGAGGCTAAAGTGATTACACGAAATTTTCCCCCAACACAACCTCATTGATTACGCTTCGCGAATCAAAAAGCGTGGATGGGATTTTGGGGGCTCGCGTGGCGGCAATGCCACATTCTGGAGATGTTGAACGATTGATCAGTACTTGCAACAAATTTTTATCGAATACCATTCCCATGACTGTTTTATATTACTGTCCAGATAGAGAATTTTCAGGATTTTAAGACCTTAGAAATGACAAAATCTCATCAACTGCCGGTGGCTCCACCCCCTGGACCCAAGCCAGGGCGTTGTCCTGGATCTGCTGGGGGCTTGTCACAATGCCCCCAGACCCCCAGCTGTTGTGGGCAATGACCTAAAGTCATTAAGTGTGGTCTTGGAAAATTTTCATAAATTAGGGCCTGGTGCACGATGCTAGTAATGGTAATAAATTACTCTTTATTTTGTACACCAGGCTGAAAACGAGTATTTTACTTAGACCTGTTAGGCTAAGGTTAAACGTCGCGCTTCTCATGTGCCGAACTTAATTGTTGAATTAAGTACATGAAAAGCTCGACGTTTAACTCAATTAAGTTCGACAGAATTGATTAAGCGCGACAGAATGTATTTGGCTCGACTCATCCAGTCGAGCTACACGGCAAGAGCGCGACAGCAAGATAAACGTCGAGCTTTTCATGTGCCGAACTCAATGCATTAATTATTTACGGGATGAATGCGAGGCTGGGCATGCGCAAACTCTATTTAAAAAATGCGCAAAAGTTGTTTTTCTGGTCACAGAAAATTAACATGGCGTGCTTTGCAAAAGAAACTCGCCGCTAGGGAAAGCATCCCTCCCATCAATCATTCTATTGTAGTGAGGTCTGCTGCTGTCCATCAACATTCTGAACTGCGAAAGACAATGACAGCGAGTCGTCTCATCTTGTTTTCGGGCAACGACCAGGAGATCATTGTTTTCGGGCAGCGAACAGGAGATTATTCGTCGCCCTATGGGCGATGATTGATTAGGATGAAGATGATGATCTGCTTGCAGCGAAGCGAGCAAAGCTGCACATCAAAAGAAGACTTTTAAGGTGAGTCTCGAAATATCATTAATACTTTTGGTGTCATTTTATTTAAATGACAATTTTCAAACCATATTCGGGCTTTTAGTGGTAGATGATTTTTAGGATGCATCGAAACCGATCTGCTCGTACACAACTTTTTCGTTTTACGACGAAGTAGACCACCGAGCGAATACCGAGAATCGATCTTCACGAATAAAGCGGCGAGAATGCTTTGAGCTGTGATGTGTTTGTGATCGTTTTGGAAATGCTTTCGGCCTAACTTCATTTGTATCCCTTGCATTGAATACATATATCCAAAATACAACAACCCATAGGTCCAACAAATTGAATTGTTTTAGATATGGTGTCTTTTACTATGTGGATACCTAATACTTTAGACTCAGATAAGTTTATGACGAGAGACATAAGTTTGTCTGTTTTATTTTTCACTATTCCAAAAATAAAGACAAAGCAACAATCGTGCGGAGCAATTAATAAAACATTAAACAAAGTTCAAGGAAAATTTAGATTGGTCCACAAAAGTCTATACCGTAAATCCTCGAATAAGCCCCCACGTTCGAATAAACCCCCCTCGATTCATGATTTGAGCCTTCCGTGTGCATTTTTTCTGCATTGAACAACCTGAATATTCTTTCCATTACTGAAAATCCTCACAACAGTGGCCTTGAAAATTCAAATTAGCTTAATTAAACCAAAATTCTGGAAAAAGCCAAATTAAGCCAAATTTCAGCTCTAAGCCAAATAAAATTTTCTAAGGCAAGCACTTCAAAAAAGCCAAATTTCTGGAATTTGGCTTAGAAAAAGCCAACATGGCAACCCTATGTCGTCGAATTGCCCCCTCCCCACTCCCTGCAATAAGCTCCCTCCAAAAATAAATAAGCCCCCAGGGGGCTAATTCGAGGATTTACGGCATGCAGATTGTGAATTTTGCTGTCACCAAAATTTAAAGGGAATGTGCAAGGTTAAAAGCTTGCCTGTGCACATGCTAAAAATAGAATTGGTTTATTAACCAATCAGAGAAGCGCAAAGGGAAGATTAGGCCTGTTGTTGTTGCCATTTTGCATTCTTTTCCGGTTCTCATCGATCTATTTTTAAACACAGCCTATTATGCTTGCACATTCCCTTTAAATCTCAACCGGAAGTTTGACTTTTATGATGTTATTTTGACAAGTTTGGTGTTGGTTGACTTGACTCCACACAAGTGTCAGCTTTGAGTTTTGTTGATGCTATTTTCTGTGACGTCATCAATCATATGAATTAACAGAAACTCAATACAGATGAGATTTAGTCATTAAATATTTTTATGCACAAAATGACTTGGCTCGATAGCTCTTCTGTTCTGAGTTTTTCTCAAGTGCCCTGAACTTGCCCAATTATATTTTTACATATATCCCTAATAGTATATTGTAATTAAAAAGTTTAAATTTGAATAAATGAAATGAAATGAGAACATAAAGGCCTGGTTACACTGTAGATAATGAATTAGATATTCCCCCAGACATACCACAAATAACCTGTCTGGTAGATATCTTCGTGTGTAACATAACGCAAGATATCTAAATTCCAATTAGCGGCAAGAAGCAAACTGTCAAATCGTGCTGTGAAATCTTGATGAATAAAATCAAAACCTTTTGATTTTATTCATCAAGATTTTCCCAGCATGATGTGTCAAATCGTGAGACAAACACACACCGACTGTCTCGCGTTGTATTCCTTGGCAATTTTGGAAGCGAAAAGCATTATAAACGGTTTATAATTGATTCTGAACAATAAAATTGACGCACAGAGTAGTTTCACAAACTAGGTCATTGAAAATGGAAGCTGATAATTCTTTTGACATGAACTTACTTTATTATGACATGAAATTTCCACCCTCGCGCACATTTTTGCATTGGGCAAAAATGCTGTACAACTTGAGCAATGGCGCACCCCACAAAAAGTGACTGGAGAAATGTATGAAATGTATGATAAGATGTTTTCAATGTTCTTTTACGTATTTTCAATGATGGAGGATTAACACCTCGTAAGCGCATTAAAATATGCTGCGAAAATCCATCATTTTTGCATGTTACACGATCACTTTTTATCACGTTGGTCCAATATCAAAAAAAGTGATGGCAAAAAGTGATCGTGTAACCCGGCCTTTAACTGTATTATCTAAATTATTCTCTAAATGGCGCGTATACACTATAAGATAATCGTTTCCGTTTTTAGCGTTTCTAAATTGGGAATATCTAATTCATTATCTACAGTGTAACCAGGCCTTAATAAATCATTCTAAATTCTCCTTTATTTTCTCTCAAAGGTATTGTGTATTGAATATCAAGTCAACTTCCAGTTTACCGACGGTATTCAGATATGTTAAGTGCACAATATCTTTGTAATCGCCCAGAAGATATCATAGCACATTGTATGCAGAATATAACATTTGCAGGAAACATCAATAATGCTAGCATTATCATGAAAATCTACTGGCATGTCAATTTACTCAGCAAGAGAGAGAACCAATTTCTCTCCGCCATTCATATCTGCTGCCATGCAAAGTCAACTCCCACGAAAACGATACTCTTTGTTCGTCGCACCGTTCGGTTGGATCATCGTCATACGACGAGAACTGGGTGTACGAGCAGATCGGTTTCGATGCATCCTAAAAATCATCTACCGCTTTTAGTTGGTTGCTTGGACCTGCTGCCATAGTTAGAGCCTCTAAACAATAAATTTGGGCCTAAATTCACATGATTGAATGCTATCAATATCATCATTAATCATTTGAAACTATCAGTGATAAGAATAATGTAGTATAGTTCAAGGCTTTTACCTTGGCAAGAATTCTAGATATCATGGTGTTTCTTACATACCTATACCTTACACTCTGAAAGAAGTTTTTTGGAATGAAAGACTGTCAAACATTTCACAAAGGAAACAAAACAATTTGTGAGCAAAGCCTGTATATTATCTGAGCAGGATCATGCTAATAGGCATATTGAGCACATGTAGTCTTCAGTGTTTTCAGTTCCATTTCTGTCACATGTCCAGTGAGCCCATAAACCACACTGGGGACATTCTACCCAGTGATTTTGCTCATTGTTAGATTCATCATTTTCTTTAAAGCAAAATGCACATACATTTGGACATTCTTCTGCAAGTTTTGCTTTCACGTTCCTTCTCTCCTTCATAGTTGGTTGTTGTAATGACTTCTTTGGTCTTACATGCTTCTTTTTGGTGGAAGTAAATCTTTGCTGAAGGTCAAATTTTTTATTTGGTGGGTAATTGTGCTTTGGCTTGATATCATATGAGTGCTCATAGTCAAGTCTGTTTAGCCCTTCAGCCACAGTGATTGCTGAATTCACATGTGCCAGTGCTGTTCTTAATCCTATTGTACTGATTGATGCTTGCACAATGTCAGTTAAAGAGCTGATTTTATTCATAACCATCATTTTCATTTGCTGCAAATCACGTTGTTTTCCTCCTGCATTATCATCTGCCCCTAGGAATCCCTCAAAATACTCAATGTCTTCTTCTTTATCATTTTGTCTGTTCTTTTCATGGTATTCATTTGTTGCAGAATCCATTGTTTGAATTTGTACAGCATGAATATGTTTACAGGCAATTCCCCGCACATTAAAGTCTACACACTCACAGTTGAACATATGATGGCACACATGACATTTAGAACATTTAATTTTACAAGCACAGTCTTCATTTAACCTTGACACTTTGTGGGAGATTGTTTCATCTTCTTGTGATAAGACATACCAGCTTGTGGGGCTAATTTGTTGGATGTTTTCCTCATTTATTGCTTCACCCCTTTTGTGTCGCTTTTCACTTTCTTTTAATCTATATGTTCGTTTCCCCTTTTGAGCTTTAATCAAACCCTCAAAGATTTTGTCCCGTGCAATCTTTAAAAGCCGACATAAAAGATGGTCTATTCTTCTGTTCTGCTTGCGTTGAAAATACAAGCCTTTCAATAAGTTGTGGAATGCCTCTGTGTACATGTTGGTATTGATTCCAGTTCCTGCCCTAAAACATGTTGCCCATTGTTCTGGTCGCTTCATATATCCTTCAGTGAAATAGGCATGAAATCTAGGATAGCTTTCTTCACACCAACTGGAGAAATCTTGAAGTAGCTTTCTGAAGGTTGCTTCATTCACTTCCAGTTGCAATGTTTTCAGTGCTGCGTATACCTCTGCAATGTCATCTTGAGTTTTGATGTGTTCTCTTAGCCCCCTTCTCCAGTTTTTATCAATATGCCATGCACAGAGAAGCTTTTTTGCTGGCTTTGGGAAGCAGGAAATCCAGCTATTGTAGAAGTTGTTGCAGTCGTCTGACATGAAGACCTGTGTATTTATTGGACCAGTCCTTGCCTGAATGGAAGCAATAAATGGTGCAATAACCAGCTGATCTTCCCGATTTGATATTATAGACAGGGAAATTACTAGAATCATCTAGCAAACTGCCTAACCCTAAATTTTATTTCGGATTCGGGTTTTCCATGTTGAAAAGTATCTAAAACTGCCAGGGGCCATTTCGGGCGTGGCCCGATATTCACGTGATTCATGACCACACCTACCCACGGTCTGAAAAAATTTTTTTTGGACTTTTTGAAACAATTTTTCACCAGTGTATAGCGCATCATAAGGCAAGAAAAAAATTATAAAACACGTATTACTTTTCTCTCACCATTCGAGGGGTACAACGTCTCAAAGTTTGTGTTGTTGTTGTTGTTCGAAAACATCAAGTTTTCGATATTTCGCGTATAAGCCGAAATTTTCGATTCAAAATCCATAGTTACAATAAAAATAGTTAAAGTGGTGTATTTCCACTATCTACAATGTATCTTTGTCTTGTCTAGAAGGTTTTATCGAAATATCAAGGCAGCCATCCGTCGCACGAATCTTCACTGGACAGAAAGTCCGAAACTTCCCACGCGCTTTCATCTGCTTCAGATAATATGGCTTGTTCTGCGTTAGATGGCGTTGTTTCATCATCACCATTGCAAATGCTTGCCGATTTTTCATTTTCGGAGATGTCTTTCATGGCTGTGAGAATTGAAGATATCTTCCGCTTTCTTTTCTTTGTTTTTGGCGCGGTGGCTTCACTTGACTCATATCCTACATCGGCGGAGGCCTTTTGGGAAGAATTTCGTTTTTTCCTCTTTTTAATAGAAAACGACGCTGGTAACTGGCTTCCAGTAAACCACACTGGCGACACGATATTTTCTACAGGATCCCATTGCCATCCGCTTTCTTCAAAAAGGATTGGTGGCACTTGCGGCAAGTGACAATGATACCACAAAACGCTCGATAATGGCAGCGTTTAATTGCCCGTTCTACTGACTTGGGGTCTGGTGGTATGCCCATAGATGATTTTGTTTCATTTCTTTATATAGTCGTATTCTCGTATTCGAGTATGCCTCATCTGCTTTTCCACTGTATATGTCTTTTCGAATGAATTCCTTTATATCTTCAATATCGTTTTCTTTTATGCTTCTTTCGCTTCCAAGTTTCTGCAATGAAGCAAAATCTCCTAGCTTCTTCTTGACCTTCTGGAGTACACGAACCTTTCCAGCTTTGTAAAAATACGACGTTGAGTCACATCCTATTAGACAGTGCAATGTTGGTAACGCAAGTGACAACTTTTCTCCAAGAAATTCGTTTATTGGCGCCATTATGAAGAAATTCCTGCCACTTTCCTCCCTCCAACATCCTTTGCTCGACACCTGTTACATGCACTTGGGCTCCGGGTGCACCTCTTCTCTTCCCCAAACAGCTTTTGACACTCCTTTCATTCACCATTCCAAGCATTACCGGTTGTGAATCATTAGGTGGCTGAATAAATCGGAGAAGGCATTTCATCCAATCGGAGAAGGCATTTTATCCAAAAATTGTCACTGCGTTACCAACACTGCACTGTCTAACAGGATGTGACTCAACGTCGTATTTTTACAAAGCTGGAAAGGTTCGTGTACTCCAGAAGGTCAAGAAGAAGCTAGGAGATTTTGCTTCATTGCAGAAACTTGGAAGCGAAAAAAGCATAAAAGAAAACGATATTGAAGATATAAAGGAATTCATTCGAAAAGACATATACAGTGGAAATGCAGATGAGGCATACTCGAATACGAGAATACGACTATATAAAGAAATGAAACAAAATCATCTATGGGCATACCACCAGACCCCAAGTCAGTAGAACGGGCAATTAAACGCTGCCATTATCGAGCGTTTTGTGGTATCATTGTCACTTGCCGCAAGTGCCACCAATCCTTTTTGAAGAAAGCGGATGGCAATGGGATCCTGTAGAAAATATCGTGTCGCCAGTGTGGTTTACTGGAAGCCAGTTACCAGCGTCGTTTTCTATTAAAAAGAGGAAAAAACGAAATTCTTCCCAAAAGGCCTCCGCCGATGTAGGATATGAGTCAAGTGAAGCCACCGCGCCAAAAACAAAGAAAAGAAAACGGAAGATATCTTCAATTCTCACAGCCATGAAAGACATCTCCGAAGATGAAAAATCGGCAAGCATTTACAATGGTGATGATGAAACAACGCCATCTAACGCAGAACAAGCCATATTATCTGAAGCAGATGAAAGCGCGTGGGAAGTTTCGGACTTTCTGTCCAGTGAAGATTCGTGCGACGGATGGCTGCCTTGATATTTCGATAAAACCTTCTAGACAAGACAAAGATACATTGTAGATAGTGGAAATACACCACTTTAACTATTTTTATTGTAACTATGGATTTTGAATCGAAAATTTCGGCTTATACGCGAAATATCGAAAATTTGATGTTTTCGAACAACAACAACAACACAAACTTTGAGACGTTGTACCCCCCGAATGGTGAGAGAAAAGTAATAAGTGTTTTATAATTTCTTTCTTGCCTTATGATGCACTATACACTGGTGAAAAATTGTTTCAAAAAGTCCAAAAAAATTTTTTCCAGACCGTGGGTAGGTGTGGTCATGAATCACGTGAATATCGGGCCACGCCCGAAATGGCCCCTGGCAGTTTTAGATACTTTTCAACATGGAAAACCCGAATCCGAAATAAAATTTAGGGTTAGGCAGTTTGCTAGATGGTTGTAATAATTTCCCTGTCTATTAACCATGCAACCGGGAGACCCTCACCATAATCATCTACAACAAGAATAGATATCAGCAGGAAATCATACTGATTTGTTCCATGAGTTGCATCCATGCAAATCACTTTGCCCCCATGTTTCATAAGATGTTCCAGCTGATATTGGGTCTGAATCCCAAGAAGGAAGTCATCTTTAGGAAGATCATATCCATCAGTTCCTTGTGGCTTATAGATAAGGACTGGGTTGTAATCTCCTTTCCTCAACTCATTTACCCAATAGTGTACACTTTGTGTATCACTGCTATCCTTCTCCATCAGATCAACATTAAATTGATGCTTCACATTAATGATATCTTTTCTGTCTAATAAATGAGCTCTTGAAATCCCCTCCTCTGTATCATTTCGTATCTCATCCAGGATATGATCTATGGCAACACCCTTCGATAGTTTCCCTGCTATTTTCTTTCTTAAGGCATCAGGCATCCTTGTGTGGCTCAATTCCTTTTCGTGTCCTGTGTGATTCAAACAAAATTCAATCTTAACAGTCCCATTGGTATTTGATGTCAATGCTTTGATGTATGCTGTACAGTTTCCATTGATCTTAGAGGTGCCTTGCTGTTTCATTGCTCGCTTACCATCACCACGTGACTGGAATGTTCCAGAGCGATTGCATTTATACCATGTGGTGGAATATTCTTTACCTCGTTTTGTTCCTCGAAACTTGACAAACCAGGAAGAAGTTTTTTCTCCACCTCAGATTTCCAAATCATAAACTCTTCAGTTGATGAAAACTCCTTTTCCAGCTTATTCAGATTTCGGCCATGCTTATTTCTATGGTGGCATATTAATTCACTCATTGTATTGAAGCTGCAAAACAATAGGGAATTCAATGCTCATGAAATAAGAAAGAAATAACTCCTCTTTAAGTGCCATTTGTACCATGTGTCAACCATTGAATTAAGAAAACAGATTCCAGATTGCAGTACGATAACCTACCCTACAATACCGAATTGTTCATTTTCTTAACTAACTACTGTTACCGTTATTGTTACCACTTACCGTTCATTATCACATTCTTTGCAAGCAAGCTTGGAAGTGGTTGCAGCTGGCTTTGATTTGGGGTGTTTAGCCAGTCTATGTTTGTAAAGACAGTGCTTTGAGCTGAGAATGGCACCACAGTCACTACACTCCACTGGACCTTTGTTTCTGTTTGTTGGCTTGTCTATTGCTTTTGGGCTTTTTGGTCTGTTGGCATCTGCTTTATTCAGCAAAGTAGGTTCTCCAACATTCACCTGGATTCAGATAGTAGGATAAAGTGATAACTGCTGCAAGATCACATGGAGTACGAAGTTTGGAGAAGCTTTTCAAGCATACACCACATACAGACTACTGTACAATAAAGAAATTAGATGACAGAAAATAGCTATATTGGTTGACCCGCTTACTTACATCAACTTGATCCAAAGGTGAATCAACAGTCAGCAAATCGTCCGCCGAAGCTTCCGCAGCAGACGTAATGCTACTTTCGTTTTCGTCAGAATCTTGCACATGAATGACGTTTTTGTTGGCAGTTTCTTTGCTAGAGCATTGTATCATGCGTCGATCGCGACTTTTTTGTTTGCATTTCTGTATTTCCTGCTCTTGTCTTTCCTTAGTCAATTCAACCAGTGGATTTGTCTTCATTGCAGGTTCTTTGTCGACTGGTATCCCAAGATTCGACATGTCTTTGCATTGTTTCATAAGCCATGAAATCAGCACTTTTCGAAGATAGGATGAATGCTGTGTGGGATTCTTCAACCAGCATGATGAAATACTGACATTAGACGACAAGACTTCTTTCCAGTATCTCGGAGCATTCACAAAGACGGCTGCCATGATGATACTGATGATCCCGCAAACGTAAGAACATTTTTGAATGGGATAATTTACTGAACAGTCGTTTTTGCAAGCATGCGTTCCACCTCGTCCTTGAGTTTTGTGAGCACAAGGAATCATACTTGGTACCGTTATATCTTTCATGAGAATTTTGTTGATGATGGTGATAATCCTTTTAATCTGAATTGTCAAATTTTGTGGTACTTCCCAGCAAAGTGAGTCACAATATTGAAAGGCACCCTTACAAATATCAATGGTTAAGAAGGTCCAATGGTTTCCTGAAACGTGCACATTGGATACAAATGTCCTTCCTCTGTCCTTTCCAACATTTAACAGAAAGCCAAGTTGCTCTACATCGCATAATCCATCCTTTATTGTTCTTTCAAGGTCTGTTTCGTTCATTGCCAATATACTGTTAAGACAGAAAACTTTTCTTGCCTGACTCGAAGCATTTATGATGGGTACGAATGCGTTGATAGTCTGTAATTCGAGCCATCCATCGTTACATAAAGTGACCAGGTCTGCTGTTGTTGTAGAAGGATAGATAATTATGTTGCAGTTAGCCTTAGAAAAAATCCACTGTTTAAATTCTTCTATCAATCTAATTTCAGGCGAATTGCAAACAGGAGATGGCCGTAACAATGGTTTATCCAGCCAAGTAGACAAATTGATGCTCTGCTCCTTTTGTGACTTTAGATTATGTATCGTAATCATATTCTTGATGTCAGCAATTGTATACTTCCTCCCATCAGCTTGAACAGTATCGTAGCCTTTGCTCTTGTCTTCCAAGCTTGCCTTTGCTGCTTGACAGTCTCCAAGTGAGATGATCGACGTAAAGCTATCAGCATGGTTTTTTTTAACGTTTTTCTCCTTTGCAAATATTAGATCCGCCACATAACGTTCTGATGGAAAGTTCAGTGCCAGTAGTTGATTCCTTGTCAGGTTGTCGACTTCTTTGGGTATCGAGAAGCTCTAAAATTGAATGTAATGTGTTATGTGTTACCACCAGAATTTTATGTGATGATGATAACAAACCTGTACTGCAGTGGTTTTATTCTACTCTATCTTAGATAAGAGTGTTCTCATAATGATAACACTGTAAGTTAGTATTACTGATAACGACAATAAAAATAATTTCTCGCGAATACGTTCGCGGGGTAATTCGTTTTCGTTTGGATGCAAGGAGTGTAACAGAAAAATTCCTTACCATTAAATTTTTCTTCGAATTTTTTTTCGCCAGAGTCGTTCCATCGTTTTCTTTGTTATCGATTCCTATGAATAGAGGGTGATAGATCATTTTAGATTGCAATAAGGGTGTATGGTGGTGTGGCGTAAAATATCATAAGTGCATTGTACTAAATTGTCGTAATTGACAGGAAAATTATTAATGAAATTAGAGTATTGGAGGACGCAGTCCTGCTGTTTGCGCAGGTAGAGGGGAGGGGCGAACAATAGATTAGTTACATTATTCTAAAATTTAGAAATGATCAGTGTCAGAAATATCGGCTTTGAAGGGACAGTAAACTGTTATGTGCCTGCTAGCCTAAGTGGGGTTGTCAAAAAATTGAAGGGAACTAATAAACTGTACCTGCGTTGTGAGTCTCTGATCTTGGTATGTAGCCAGAAGTCAACTTTCTTGACGTTCCTTCTCTCTTTGACTCAAAAAAATTTTCTCTTACCATATTTTCCTTATATTGCATGTTTTCGAACTTCCTCCTAATGGGTTCAATTCAATTTTGGTTGGCGCGTTTTTTTATTCCCGCGCTTTTTTTGCCTCGGTTTCATAAACTTAGCTTTTTCGAAGAGACTGTGGACTTTTTCGGGATGTACCGAATCCCGAGAAAAGTCGCTCAAATTATGAAAAGAGTCGGATCGTCTTCGATGTGGACAGCGTCGAGGCGCTCGGTCCATATCACTCTTGCGTCACTACTACAATAGAATGATTGATGGGAGGGATGCTTTCCCTAGCGGCGAGGGCAAAAGAAGTCGATTATTGCGAGTCTTGTATGGGCGAAACAAAGTACGTTTGTATTGACTGCGGTATTCCTACCTGCAATAAATGTTGTACTGAAGAATTGGACGAGGAGACAAGAGGTTGGATCCCATTTAGAAGTGTTGGCTACTGCACAATTTGCAGGCCAAAGGCAAGAAAGCTCATCCCACCACCACCACCGCAGTTGCTACCAAATGGTGATGGTAAAGCATTATCAATGGCAGAAAGGTATGTTAAATATGCTGAAGACCTATATGTTATTTTGTTGGATCAATTTTTGTTGCGTTTTTTATACTTTTTATTTCAAAATCTATATGATGGTTTTGACTGTTTTATCTGTGTCTGGTTAATTGGTTCAATCAAGTGTGGTGGGGATAGTGGTGGGGATGGGGGCAGGTAAAATCCTTTGGAGTTAAAATTGTGGGTTTTTGAAAAACATTTTTAATTTTAGTGATGATGCAAACCAAAGTGATGATGATGTAGCAAGTGAGGAAGATGAGCCACCTGCAAAGGCTTCATCAAAGAAGAAAAAGAGGACTGGGAGAAAAACAAATTGGCCAGAAACTATATTGATTGACTTTATTGATATCATAGTAACATCTGAATATTTCAAGAAAAAACTTATTTTTCAAAATACCAAAAATCAGAAAAATGCTGAAGTCTATGGCAAAGTTTTGAAAGAGCTGAAATGCCGTGCTCTTGCAAGAAATGAATCTGTTAACTTCACTGTTGTCCAGCTCCGGAACAAATTCAAAAAAGTTGTTGCTGAGTGTAAAAAGGCGGCCCTTGTCATGAAAACAGCAAGTGGTATCAAAAGATTCCAGGAGGAAAGAAACTATGGTCCTTGGTTCAATTTTTGAACTAGTCAAAACAAGGGATAGCTGTCAACCTGAACAAGCTATTGAACCAATGGGGGAAGGTGATGAGGTTTCTAATTCTCCCACTGGCTCTTCTTCATGTCAAAATGAAAATTTTTTTGTTCCAACTAAAAAGCCTTGTAAAAAGCCTGGTAAAGAAAGTCAATTTCAAGAGTTGTTGGCTGTTATGAAAACTGTAGCTGAGAAAGATCCTCTTCAAAATTTTTTCACATTTGCAAGAGAGCAAGAAGAAAGGGAGAAACAACATGAACTTGCATTGGTCAGGCTGCTGATGAGTCAACCAGCGCAAGTTCCATTGATGAACCAGCCTTATAGCTCACCATACATGATGAGCACACCAATGCAGCAATATTCAAATTCTGCTCGAGCAAGAGTAAATGCACAGAGCCAGGCACCCATAGACGAACCAATAGAAAACTTCATGAATCAAATCAATCATGTTGTTGAGACAGATGACTGCAGCAAAACTTTTATGTCTTTGTAACTTGTTATTATAATATGTCAACATAACTTTAATAGTTTAAAAATGAAGTGTTTGTTAAAATTATGAATAATGTTCCAGGTAGTACCTTTCATCAAAAAACAGAACAATAATGGAACAAAACATTTTAATTTAGAAAATGTGGATCAGTTTTATCTGTATGAGTTGTCCAAAATATTAGAGCTGCCTTTATTTCATCTTTAGCTCATTTGCAACTTTGACTTCAAGAGCCCTTCTAACTTTTGTTGCCCTGTTTTCATTAGCATTAAAAACTTTGCGACTTGAATTCATTAATAAAAGGTCACGGATTGTAGCCCTATCTCTCTTTTCACTGGTGGTTGGATCCATTGTCAAGTCAAGTTTTGAAGGTATTGTGTCTCCACAATCCAAACATATGTTGTGCATATGTTTTCATTTCATATACATTGCTTTCAGATTTTCGCAGTAAAAATCTCCACCTGCCTTTCAACTGCCCGAACGCACCCTCTATCACCATTCTAGCACGACTGAGTCTATAGTTGAAATACCTTTCAGTTTTGGTCAACACAGCATTAGTGTATGGTTTCATCAAAAATGTTTCAAATGGGAAGGCAGAGTCCCCCAGTATGAGTGGTGGTATGGAAACCTTCTCTATTTTCTGACAAAAGTCTGGGATCACTTTACCATCCTTAATGCTAGACCACAGTGAAGTTGACTGCAAAATTATTGAGTCGTGAGAATTCCCTGGGAATCCACAACTTCCCCAAACGAAGCGGTACTTAGCATCTACAAGAGCCATTAGAATAATCGAATAAAAATTCTTAAAGTTGTGGTACTCTTTGCGTGAATTTGGGCCTCCGGGTGGACATTTGATGGGGATGTGACACCCATCGACAGCTGCCCAGCTACATGGAAATTGCCACAACTCCTCCATGTCAAGAATCTTGTTCTTGAAGTCCTCCTCTGTTTTTGGCATGTGACTCGATACAAATTCTCTCCACAGCGAAGATACAATAACATTATTGACTTCATTGACAATTCTTGTCACTGTAGAACGCGCTAAGCCTACCATTTCAGCGATACTGTATAGGTAGTCACCTCTACCAAGTCGATAGAGACAAATAGCCAGACGTAGGTAGCTCGGGTGAGATGGGTTCTTCGCACAGAGTCTGTCTTTCCAGTTTTACACGGATTCTAGAAAGGATCAACTCAAAGGTTTTTCTAGAAACACGCAATGTCTGTTTAAACCTCCTTTCGTCGTAGGTAAACCACACTTGCTCCCACCATCCTGTATTTCTTAAAAACCTTCGGCAGGATCTGTTGCGAGGAATTCTATCGTTTTGCAGAATGAAATGCATGACGGCCAAGAAAAGTGACTGTATAATTGAATTCCTTTGTTGTATTAATATTGTTACTCCTTGAACGAGCAATCTACGACGCTTTCTACGCTTCGAAATTAACTTTTGAATGAGAATTATTCGGTTTTTGTCGAAAGCCATTTTCATAAGAAGTAAAAGCAAGCTGGGTTGGTCGGTTGGTGCTAGATATCAAAGGCCAGAGGGAGGTGGGTTTTCGGAGAATTCCGACTGGCTGATTGGCCGACAAGCCTAACCAACCGACGAGAAATCGGAAAACAAGTTTTGCTGGACCGAAAACCGTAAAACTATGACTGATTTAACAACACAACACAATTATATATGAAATTCATTTCATAAATTCATTTCATATAAATTTATGAAATGAATTTGAAGATTATGAAATTAGAGAAATACAGTTTATGGCAAATAAGTTAAGTTTTATATGTAAAGAGCCGTTTCTTTATATTTTGTGGAAATATACGCTTTGTTTTAAATTGCGTTTTGTCAGTTAGGGTATTTCCAGATTTTTTAAACCCATTATTTACAATGTCATGTAGTTCTTGGTTTATTTTATTAAAAACCAGGTCATAAAACTAAATTTAAGGTATTGTTGGACACGGAAATGGATATAAATAGGCTGTCTCAAATTTTTATTTTGGAAAGCCACACATATATTTGAAGCAGTGGATCGCGGCGGGGGCGAAGGAAGCGTAAAGTTGTGAAAAGTAAAGAAAACAGAGCCCCGTCCTGTGAACAGAACAGAACAGAGTAAATCAAAGGAACCTTGAGGTGACTCGCGGCAGATGGCTTTTATTTCACTGTGTTATCCAGAAAATGAAGAAAATAATATCAAATTAAAGTCAATATCTTTATATTTTTATATTTTTTTTATAAAAACCAGATAATTTTTGCCGAGGTTCGATGTTCTTAATTTTTTCATAATTTGAGGCTCAAATGTTCTTAAAAGTACTCTTATTTTATTTTTGCAGTAACACTAGACCAGAACTCAAACATTATTTATACATGTACTCTGCTACTTTACTACGGCATTAACACGTCTCATGAATGACTTTTGACTTTTGTTGAGGAATGACATGGTTTTGTTTTATTGAAGTGAAAAAATTCAAAAATCACTTATTTTTTTCTTGTTTCTTTTTTAATTTCTCATCCGAGCCTGAGCATATTCTAAACTTCCTCTTATTTATTTGGAAAATCGAGCCTCAGTGCTCTCATGAAGTGTGTTCTTATAAAAAAGTGTATTGTATCAGTCAAATTGCACAATCCAATACACAGCTCCACACTTGAACGAAATTCGCGCCAGGCTCAGAATGATAATATGCATTCATTGCATATTATCATTCTGAGCCTGGGTCCTACAGATATTCCGACAACAAACGACGTATACTGCTGCACGACAATTATTCTCGGTCTCGGTCGTGAATCACGAAAATATTAATTCTCGTCAACCTCCCTCTGGCCTTTGATATCTAACACCAACCGGGTTGTCTAGGCCGGTCGTGTTCCCTGTGTCCGTGGTTGCTAGGCTACAACGCTGTTCGTTATACGCTCTTTAACCGGAAATGAATTTTCATTGGCTAACGCGATTTTTCTTAGCGACGTGGTAGCAACGGATCTGGCCATGGATCTTCACAGTGAAAAGCCTATGGAGCTGCGCCTAACTCATGTTTTAAAAGTGGGTTTTATCGCGTTATTTTGGTAAAATATTGAACAAAATATGTTTTTCTTGCGGGTTCGTATATGATATTTCAAATTTGTCAAGTTTTTTCAAACATTTTTCACTTCTGGGTTTTATTTTGCGCTTTGTCAAAACATACCAAATTTAGGCTCGTCCGCCCGTCAATTGGTCAGTAAACTCAATTATTAGGGTTATATACTTCATTTCAATCAAGGAAATGCAGAATTCTAGAAAATACTAATCATAAATAGTGCGGGTTCGTGCTTTCTCGGTTAGTTTTCAAACACCCGTTAGTTTTCAAACGCAGCTGATGTACGAAATGAAATGTTATGTTTCACTTGTATGAGGAGTGCAGACATGAATATGAATTGCGCATTCGTGAATGTTATATTTTTCTTTAATTGATTTTGACCTTTTTTGATAGTAGGATGGCATAATCTCACCAATTTCAGAATTTTTGCAAATAAATAGATGGCATTTTTCCAAGTAAATTCTCTTTTGCTACATCAATAGTTTTGAGCTGTTTTGCTGTCCATATTACAAAATGGGTCCATTCAATACGGGCTGATGTCAGTTCAGCTTGTACTTGATCCCATTGGGGATGAAAGATGGAATAATATAAGGTTCAAATGTATAAAACACTTGCTTGAGTAATATATGAAAGTCACAGGAAATAACATTCAACCAACTGGCTTGGACTTTTTTCCAAGTATACTAATAAGGTGCACCCGGGATGGAATCACTGAAACACCCTCTAATAAAAGTAAGAGGGACCTTGGAGATCAAATGACCCTATTGAAGTAGCACATTCGAGAAGATTGCTCAGGCTTAACTGAAGGTCTAAGTTAAAGAGGATAGTTTCTAACTTGCAAAAAATGTAAACTTAGATAGAGAATAAAATTGCTAGTTTTTAATGCCAGCTGCACTGCTATCAGTCAGTCTTGAATGGGCCCTTTTGTTATATGGACACAGAACAACTCAGAACTGCATATTGATTTGATTTGATGTACCTAGTCTGTAAAACATTAGCTTCCACAAGGGGCGTTTGAAAATTAACCAAGACAGCACAAACCCGCACCATTTTCCTCAAAATGATTATTATTTATGATTAGTGTTTTCTACAATTCATAATTTGCTCAATCGAAATGAAACATAACCACAAAAATTGAGTTACTGACCAATTGACTAGCGGACGGGCCTAAATTTTGTATATATAGGGCACATTTTGACACACCGCAAAATACAGCCGAGAAACAAAAATAGACAAAAAAACTTGACAAATTCGAAATATCATATACGAACCCGCAAGAAAAGCATATTTTTTTCAATATTTTGCCAAAATAACGCGATAAAACCCACTTTTAAAACATGAGTTGGGCGCAACTCCATAGGCTTTTCACTGTGAAGATCCATGGCCAGATCCGTTGCTACCACGTCGCTAAGAAAAATCGCGTTAGCCAATGAAAATTCATTTCCGGTTAAAGAGCGTATTAAGATCGACGTTTCACAAGCGCCCAATCCCCGCGTACCACGCAGTCGACGGCGATGATGGTGATTATTATTGTTATTGTTGTTCTAGCAACATTCAATACCTTGCACCTTGTGTTTTAGAGGCCCTTTACATGAGAAATCTCAACCCGGGTTGAGTTCAACACGGGTTGAACTCAACTCGGCAACTCAACCCGTGTTGAAATTTCAACACGGGTTGAAATTACTGCAAAATCGCATGTAAACGCAAATATTTTCAACTCGGGCCGAGTTGAAATCAAAGCGTTGCATTGTAGGATATCGGATATTGCATTATGGGATAACAACAGCCGCATTTATATCACGTGACCTCATCTCAACCCGTGTTGAGATTTTCATGTAAACGCGACGAAAAATAAGCGATGCTGTCAAAACTCAACCCGTGTTGAACTCAACCCGGGTTGAAATTTCTCATGTAAAGGGCCTCTTATTCCACTGTATTATATTAACATCAGCTTTCTTGTGTTGTTCGTAAGTGCATTTTCATGCTTACCTTGATCTGATTGTTATCAATTCTGGTTTTATTACGTATTCGAAAGACTAATTTGAGTAGTATTTGTTATAAGAATGTCTGACTCTTCACAGGTTTTTTGAATATGAATAATACACGCGTTTTTTATGAGACACCCTCTATAAGAAACCGACCCCTAAGATACCAGAACAAATAGGAAACTGTAGTAGATACTACTTTCCGTCAAGGAAACCGTGTCACCTCGTACGACAAGCAAATGGGGCATTTTCGATTGTATTTGAAGACGGCAGTGATAATTATTTTTAATACGAAAACTTAGATGGAATTGACACGACATGGAATTGAGAATTGTTTTGTTACTGTTAATTTGCATTGAATTGTGATGTCTGTTTGAGTTTCCTACCTATTTGCACTTCCAAATTTAAGAAACATTTAAGAAACTTTTAGCACTAAAATGACCATAAAATTTAAGAAACTGAGCACTACTTCGGAGGTTAGTTGCTTATAAAAAAAAATGCGTGCACCAAATAGACTTTCAATCAAAGACGATTAGCGATCAGCGAAAACCGAAGGACGAGAATTTGACGAAACTGTGTATATTCACCGAGCCAGGTAATTGAATCAGTTGATTTCACCACTGTTCCATTCGTCGTTTCATGCAAAAATTCTAAATTTAAAAATTTGTTAGCAATTTCTCGTTTACTAGTAAGTTTGTTTTTCCCCTCGATTAATGAGTTTCTTATAAAAAAGCGTCTAAGTCATGATCATCAACATTACGATAGACGACATGAAACCCGAAATATGAAAGTTCTTTTCTTGTTTCCCAATCTACACGCTCGCTGTTTTGTGTCTAGACACCTGTGGATTGTTCAGGGAACACGATTGTCATTATTTCTTGAACATTATCACGACACGCGAGCAAAATATTGATTATAACTTTTTCTGGATGCTTGGATGCACCCTTCCTTCTTTGTGATAATCACGAACCACATTGACTGGTTAAAAAACTCCATGTTACCCGTATAATTTGCCAGGTATTTGTGAAAATGAGCAAGAGCGCACATGCAAAAACATGATACAAAGGATGCCGAAAACAAATGAATAAAAAATAATGGTTCGTCTCTGGGCATAGTCTATTAACCGGACCTTGAGACTATGGACCCCGGACCCCGGACCATACCATGTGACCGGACCATAGGACCGGACCATAAGACCAGACCATAAGACCAGACCATAGTTTCGGACCAGAGGGAATCCCCATTTATGAAGTAATTGAAATTAATTGTTACGGCTTCGGTGATGTCTTCGGTGATATTTCCGGGCATCACGATATTTACATTCGTGACTTGTTGATAAATTGTCAACTTGGTTCCTGTCTAAGGCTCTGCTCTTTCTCTGTTCACCAATGTTTCTTTCTCTCATGAGATTCGAACAAGCATCTTCATCCCCAACAGTAGGTTTCTTCCCCTCGATCACAACGAGTTACTTGTAGAAATATATTTTTGAAACTCGATTTTGCTACCAAAGGTTTCTGGAGTCTTTATGAAATTTTTGGATACGGAAACGTGCTAGATTTTAAGTAGTTTTTGTAATGTAACGTGTATCAGCAGGACACATATCCAGAGATATACTTATTTATTATTTATTTCAACAACAATAAACATAATAATAAACATAATAGTAATAAACACAATAATTTCAACACCAATAAACGTTTCGTGTGGCAGAATCAAATTTAACAAAACTTTTAGCATTTAACAAATTTAACACTCAAGAAACCTTTGGTAGCAAAATCGAGTTTCAAAAATTTATTTCTACAAGTAACTCGTTGTGATCGAGGGGAAGAAACCTACTGTTGGGGATGAAGATGCTTGAGAAAGATCTTGTTGCCGCAGTCTTTTGGATTTAGTGTTGTTGGGCCGCCGTTTGTGCAGTGTTGGAGATACTGCTGTCGTTGTTTGTCGTTTGTCGACAGTCGTTATTGTATGCTTTAAAGAAGCTCTTGGTTTCGTGACAGAAATGAAGGAATAAATATGATTGTGTCACTTTGTGTATTTTATGTGTGCGTACTATTTGCTTGTTCGAATCTCATGAGAGAAAGAAACATTGGTGAACAGAGAAAGAGCAGAGCCTTAGACAGGAACCAAGTTGACAATTTATCAACAAGTCACGAATGTAAATATCGTGATGCCCGGAAATATCACCGAAGACATCACAGAAGCCGTAACAATTAATTTCAATTACTTCATAAATGGGGATTCCCTCTGGTCCGAAACTATGGTCTGGTCTTATGGTCTGGTCCTATGGTCCGGTCACATGGTATGGTCCGGGGTCCATAGTCTCAAGGTCCGGTTAATAGACTATGCCTTCGTCTCTGATGAAATTCGTTGTTTGACATGAGGTGATGACAGTTATGGTCTGCTCTCACAAATATTGCGACAAGACAAACAGGGGCACTGCTTGCGTTTGCTGTCACTTCACTACTTCACTTGCCTTTACTTGTTCAGTTCAATCTTGATCTCTCCATAGATCTCTCGGAGCTTGGCATACTCAGCAAACGAACAAACAAGGATAAAATCAGCTCTTACAATATGTTGGCAATAATATATTTGAGCTTTGCCATATCAGTCTTCATTGTGTCCGCGGGAAATGCGGGCTCGTCAAAAAAGTAAACAACGTCCTTCTTCTTTTTACTTCTACAGTTATGGCAACATAGCTGAAGAAATATTCTGTTGAACTGAATGTGAATAACTTTATTTGCAGGCAAGATCAATTTCAGACGTGTGTTCAGGGTATGAACATGGTGAAAACTTATCTCGAAACAAGCAAAGTTGAATTAATCAAGAATATAAAAGCAGCAAAGAGCAGTCAATGTAAAGCTCAAGGTAAGCAAGAGAATATTTTGAGCACCAGGGACCTTTAGATCGAGTACGAAAACGAAAACGAAAACGACGTTTTTTCAAGCTCAAACTCACCCAGGTCTGTTGAAGAGCTATGACGTCAGTTTGATGACACGCGAATCATTTTTTATAGGGGTCAGTATGGGAAAATTTGGCCGCGGGCCACAGTGTTTCTAATAACTCAACTTAGGCGACGCCGATTTCAATTCTAGCTAAAAGCGCAATATTTTCCTCATATTATGAGTCAATTTTCGTTGCTTTCAATTAATGTTATCTCATCTCAAGAAATTGGGCGGTTAGCCTACCGGCCCGGATTGCTTGAGTAGGGATACGCTTTTACGGTCGGTGTCCCGATTTGCCGTGCAAATTGTCCGGCCGGTAAACCTGGCGGTACTAACCGAATGGTCAAACCGCAAAATGATGACTGAAATCATAATGTAAATCAATAAACAATAAAAGAGGACAGGGAGGGTGGGAGGAATTGAATTGAACGTGTGCGAAGCACACTCGTAAAACAATGATTAACCCACCTATGGTTCATACAAATACATACCTCAAAGGAGAGGAGATGAAAGACGTCGATTGACAACGATATTGGAGATGCCAACCCCATGGGTATTTCACTGCAGGATCGGGGATCCGATTCTTATCAACCCGTCAGCACTTTGCCGTGTGCAATAACAAGGAATGGATGATTTCTTTCCACATTAACTCTGATTAAACAATCCTCATTTGTACCATTCTTAGTTTCGCAAGCATTTTAATGTTCATTTGGTTGAAAATACAGAAAAGAACTTAAGGTATACAGCGTGAGGTTGATTTGAGACAACCGCGCGAAGAACGTGGAAAGTATAAATTACCATGAACATACATTGATAAGGCATGTGATGGAACATAAGAACATTGTTTCTTTTATGTTGATTGCCCAAAAACTGGAATTTCAGTACTGGAAATTCTGAAATACTAGAGAAATACGTCACCAGACAGTCGGTTTCTTTATGTCTGCAGTTTTATGCTAGAAGCACAAAATCATGCTGAGAATATCGGATGGAATAAAATCAAAACGTTTTGATTTTATTCCATCGAATATTCTCAGCTTCTTTTGCTTATTTTGACAAGGTGTTAATTCGATTTTTCCCCCCCGACGGACTATTTTTGGGATGTCTGGAGAATAAATAATGCGAAATAGCTAGGTGTATTCGGCATAGTCTATTAACCGGACCTTGAGACTATGGACCCCGGACCCCGGACCATACCATGTGACCGGACCGTAGGACCGGACCATAGGACCAGACCATAAGACCAGACCATAGTTTCGGACCAGAGGGAATCCCCACATTTATGAAGTATAATTTAAATTAATTGTTACGGCTTCGGTGATGTCTTCGGTGATATTTCCGGGCATCACGATATTTACATTCGTGACTTCTTGATAAATTGTCAACTTGGTTCCTGTCTACTAAGGGTCTACTCTTTCTCTGTTCACCAATATATCTCTCATGAGATTCGAACAAGCAAATAGTACGCACACATACAATACACAAAATGACACAATCATATTTATTCCTTCATTTCTGTCACGAAACCAAGAGCTTCTTTAAAGCATACAATAACGACTGTCGACAAACGACAAACAACGACAAACAACGACAAAAGTATCTCCAACACTGCACAAACGGCGGCCCAACAACAATAAATCCAAAAGACTACGTCAAGGCAACAAGATCTTTCTCAAGCATCCTCATCCCCAACGTTAGGTTTCTTCCCCTCGATCACAACGAGTTACTTGTAGAAATATATTTTTGAAACTCGATTTTGCTACCAGAGGTTTCTTGAGTCTTTATGAAATTTTTGTATACGGAAACGTGCTAGATTTTAAGTAGTTTTTGTAATGTAACGTGTATCAGCAGGACACATATCCAGAGATATACTTATTTATTATTTATTTCAACAACAATAAACATAATAATAAACATAATAATAATAAACATAATAATTTCAACAACAATAAACGTTTCGTGTGGCAGAATCAAATTTAACAAAACTTTCAGCATTTAACAAATTTAACACTCAAGAAACCTTTGGCAGCAAAATCGAGTTTCAAAAATATATTTCTACAAGTAACTCGTTGTGATCGAGGGGAAGAAACCTAATGTTGGGGATGAGGATGCTTGAGAAAGATCTTGTTGCCTTGACGCAGTCTTTTGGATTTATTGTTGTTGGGCCGCCGTTTGTGCAGTGTTGGAGATACTGTTGTCGTTGTTTGTCGTTGTTTGTCGTTTGTCGACAGTCGTTATTGTATGCTTTAAAGAAGCTCTTGGTTTCGTGACAGAAATGAAGGAATAAATATGATTGTGTCATTTTGTGTATTGTATGTGTGCGTACTATTTGCTTGTTCGAATCTCATGAGAGAAATATTGGTGAACAGAGAAAGAGTAGAGCCTTAGTAGACAGGAACCAAGTTGACAATTTATCAAGAAGTCACGAGTGTAAATATCGTGATGCCGGGAAATATCACCGAAGACATCACCGAAGCCGTAACAATTAATTTAAATTACTTCATAAATGTGGGGATTCCCTCTGGTCCGAAACTATGGTCTGGTCTTATGGTCTGGTCCTATGGTCCGGTCACATGGTTTGGTCCGGGGTCCGGGGTCCATAGTCTCAAGGTCCGGTTAATAGACTATGCCGGTGTTTCGGGCCTTTAAAATTTCTGTTTTTAAATGGTGATTAAATTTCGAATTTAAAACTCATTTAAATGCCCTATATCAATCATGTCCCCATATTTAGGCCAAACAGTGCTCAAATGAATGGGTTTATTGAATATAGAATGGAATGTAGAATGGAAAATAGAACGCGCACATACACCTTGCAATATTCCGTTATTTATTCTAACCGGGGCTATTTTGGGAATAAATAATGCAAAATAGCTAGGTATATTCGGGCCTTAACAAATTTTGAAAAAAATAAAACTTTCAAGATTTTGGTTCAGGGTGACGTCAAAATGAACCGAGCTATTGTTCTTCAACTATTGTTCTCTGAGGAAGAGCTGCCCGGCCTGTGTTAATAAAACAGTGTTTGGCTAAAATCTTTTCAAAACGACGGATTGCGAAAATAGTAGTTCAATTCAAAACGAATTCCTCTTACAACGAAGGAGGAAGTCTTGTTGAGGTTAGCGAAGAAGACGAAGACTATCAGTAGTCAGTTCCTATAGTAGAAACTCGCACGAAGGAGAACCTCTTGCAAGAACTCCCAGAGCTGGGTACGGCGGTGATGATAAAGAATCGGGTTGTGAGTGATGGCCTATCTCTGAAAAGCTGGATGCCCGTTTTGAAAATAAAACTTATGTTGATAATTGGCTAGTTCATTTGTTATTTAATAAGTTGTTGGCAACTGTTAAACATTAATTCTATGGAATCATATAAGTTTTGTTCATTGTACTGTTTTGTCTTCAGTTGTTACGGTCCAATTCAGGTCTTTAGAAGAGTTTCGACCATTGCCTTATTTTAAGGGAAATTTCCAAGACCACATATTTACATATATTCACATATTTCCACATATTTATTCCCTTCTACTGTTTCTCAAGTTTTTGACAAGATCAAGGCAGTACACTATGTAGCAAAGGAGGGAGCTAATCAAAACTTTATATTTTGATGCCGTTTATGAGAGGAGAGTAGACTCCAGGCCCGGGAAACATTATGAAATTATCATTCGAATCAAAAGCATCGAGTCAAAGCAACAAAACTCCAAAACAAAAGTGGCCCACACTTTCAAATTTCCAATAAATTTCCAACACTTAGAAATTCCAAGACCACAAAGTGTGGGCAAAACCACACTAAAATAGGCACTGGTTTCGAGACTTATGGAGAGAGATGAATTTAGTGTTGGTCCAACTCGCGCTGTTGGGTTCCCCTACAACACATGATCGACTATTAAATGCTTTTTTAATACTCCCTATTGGTATTTGTTTCCCTTACTTTAAAGGGGAACTGAAATGAAAATTTTTTTTTGATTTTTCGTTGGAACTTATTGAAAAAATGTGAAACCATATTTTTTGACAATTTTTTGAAACCCGCAAGTGTGAATAAATCGGCGTCAAAGTGCCAAAATTGGGCAATTTTTTTCAGCCAATTTTGAGATTGCGGAAGTTGGTCGTGACGTCGAAAGATGTACAAGCTGGATTTTGTTTTACTTGAGAACACCGCGTTGCGCTTGTGTGCGTCTCAGAAGTTCGGTTAAAGAGTAAGATAATAGCAGCTTTTCGGTATCCAATAAATTATCATCTGAAAAAGAAAGTATGTCTGTATGTTGGAGATGTAAAACCATATCAGTTTGAGTCTCTGGCAGACAGCTATGATACGAGTAGTGAAGAAGATGTTGTGAAAGATCACGATGGCCTAATTCCTGTTGTACTGCTGCGCTGCGAGATCGTCACAAACACAGTAGAAGTTAAATCATGGTGAGTTTACATGTAAAAAAATATCTGTTATTCAATACTGCCCTATATAGAAACTAAAACTTTGAACTATGTAATTATGTCTTCCTTTTTTTTGCCCAGGTGTGTATGTGGCAAGCGCAAGTGTGTGCAGAGAGTCAAAAGGGAGCTCTCGTGTTTTGCTGTACCCCCAAGTGACCTGTGATAAGCTTCAAAGTGTTTAGAGCAGAGTGCAGGATCCACATAAGTGGCCGAGTTAAAATTTAATCTTTTTTTCTTGGCGAAAGCAGTCCACCTTTACATTAATTTAGATTTGTTTATAAATTGGTGCATGCGAATTCCATATATATGACTATTATTGATACAGCTCTTATATTACCTGGTGCCCCAGCTACACAGCTTAGCCCACCAGGGGTTTTAGCCTTGTGCATGATTTCCAATCTTCAAATGGTCAACCTTTCTGCATTAAACACTCAACTAAAACTACCCAATGTATTCTTTTCATAGTATAAATACGTGTTTTTTATTTTGTAAGAAAGTTATGCTTGGTTCTTCAAAAAGTTTAGAAAGATCAGGGGTGGACCTTTAAATCCTAAGAAACTTTACAGATCTCTAGTTCAATATTTGTAGTTATTGTCATATTAATATCATGGCTATATATATATATATATTGAGATAATTTGTTGTTTTTCTGTTATGTTATTTGTACAGATGTTATTGCATTGAGGGTTTTTGGAAAAATATAGCAAGTCTGAAAGCTGGGCTGAAGAAAACTTTCTTATAAACAATTATGCAGAATGTTACCAGAAAATAGATAAATGTGTGAATGTTATTGTATTGTATATGTTGATTTGGATGGGTGCTGTTTTCAAAAATTGAGAAATATTTTTCAAAAATAGGTAATAGTGTAAAAATATTTCTAAATAGAAATAACGCATAGGTAGCCTCGTCTGGCAATTATGAGGTGAAGTTTTTGCGCAATTTTATGCAGAAATTTACTTGAAACATGTGAATGCTGTTATTTTTTTCACGCGATTGAAACCTTGTTTTAGACAACCAATTTGTCAAAGGAATCTCTTTACATGATTATTATGGTTCACACATATATAAATTTCTATATGATCATTTTATTTGAAATTTTAATTCGTTTTTAGTCGATATGGATGCCAAATACATTAGAAGGTTCAGTGCGTTAAAATCACTTCCGTACATAATTCGACGTCACAAAACTCAGAACGAGGCTGATTAAATAAGCCTTCCGGGTGCCACTTTTTGGCTGAAAAAATTTCGTCACGTTTGCCCCCGTATCTCGCTAAATATAGCTCCAATTTTCGAAAAACTTCAGATTTCGGGGTAACTCAATACGCTCTTTCAGATTATCAAAAGTTCAAAAATGGTTTCAGTTCCCCTTTAAGTTGCATATTGACGTTGTTTTTCAGTCTGGCCGGTTTGTTGTTTTTGTTAGCCGTGGTGCGCGAAGGTGTCTGGGATTGCGCATCATTCTGACGTCAATTTCTTCAACAGAAATTGCCAAATTGCCTATTTTGACAATGAATAACTCAAAAAAATGCAAAATCTTTTTATATTCTATCTGCGGCATGTTGATAAGCATGTTGAATTCCATACTTTTCATCAAAAAAACTATATGTAATTTTAGGCTGCATAAGCCCTTTAAAATATAGCACGTTTCCGTATCCAAAAATTGAAATGTGTGATGGTTGTGACGTCATGGCTCTGGCAGTTGAAATTGCAAAATTGACGTTTTTGAGGGCTTGTAAAAACAGTTCTACTTGATCAATTTCCATTCTGAAAACGACTTTACAATCAGTTCGACAAAGTTTACCATAAAATGCTACAGGATCATATCAATTTTTATAGCAGTAGGCCTTTAATACCACATTGCCTCTGGTAAGTTCTTCAATTCATTATATGTACATTGAAACTCAGTTGTGTACAAGGTTGTAGGCCTGGGGGCCCAGGGGGCGCAGCCTCCCTTGTTATAATAGGCAGTGTGCTTGGGGGGCTGAACCCCCCAAAGACTACAAAAAATTTAAGAAATATTTATAAACTTTGGTGACTTTCAATCATAGTTGACTGTTGGTTGTTGTTTTGATTAGGATACTGTATTGTGATATAGCCAGTTCTTAGAGTATTTTTAAGCTGATCTAAAATTGGTAATCGACAAATTCTCCCGTGAAAATTCACTCCAAAGCCCCTTCTTGAATGCTGCACCTTTGCTCAAACCTTTGCTTTGAGCTCCCCTTGTTAATTTTTTGGGACTACATCCCTGTGTGTGGGATATTTTATTACGTTTGAGTAGAATAATTGGACAATTCCTTTTCACATTTCGTATTTTCAGCATGGAGAAAAGTGGATAGGTCGATGGTATCTCATTCTCATGCTAAGGGCGTAACATACAGTCTTCTCAGCGATGAAACTGGAAAATTGACAATTTCTGCAAGTGTGACAAATCATGGATGCGGTAAAGGACCAGGTTCAAGTTTTGTCATTCACATAAAAGGAAATTGGAGACAGATCATGTACACACAAGTATTCAAAGGATCGGCTAGCTGTTGGGCAATATTTGGAAACAAGTAAGCATCGGCCTTCATTATTGATTTTCTTATTATTAAGAAATGGGCGAGAAGATAGTTGAACTATCGCGTCAACGTCGCGTCAACAAAGACAGTAGATAATTCTGCATGCACTGGATTTTAATGTCGTAATTTGAAAGATTTAGATTTTCAAATTACAGCAAGGAAGAGAATTTGCTAGATGCTTACAGTCCTACATCTTCTGTGCCCGAAAATGCTCATTTTGGTCAGGTCTACATAAAATTTCGCAGAGTACTTATTTGTTAACATTCTTGACTTTACTTTCAATCACAGGCTTGATTTGAGATTTTTCTTTCAAGGCGAAATGAGAAATTAATGACACATAATGCTGGCTTGGAAGTCTTCAATCCAACTTTTGGGGACATAATTTTTGGGGAGAAAAAGATGTCCTCGTCAACCGGTAGGCTTCAAATATTAAATACGTGTTATTGTTTGTATATTTTATTAATTGCTTTTAAAGCTAATGAGCTAAAAATCTGCGATGTAAGAAAACTAGCAAGACAGTGATTGTTCAATATGGTTAAGACAATATGTTCTTTTCACCTTGTTTTGTTGGATTTAGATGATGTATTTCGCGGTCAATCCGCCCGGTGTGATAACAAGAAAGATAACTTCTGGCATGTTTTAAATGGGAGTGGGGAGCGCCAAGCAACTGTTCTACTGAGAAGAAAAAATGGAGCAATCAATTCTGGCATACAGACTGATACATCATGTGGGACACCATCGTACATCATTAAGGACATTTTTGTCTTTCAGTGACAGCTATTCGATATTTTTTTGAAGATATAACTTTTTCATATTCATATTTGCTGATATTTTCATATTTTCATATTTTCATAGTAATATTGCTTTAACAATATTGTTGAAGATAGTATTCAGAGGAAAATCTATGTTCTGCTGAGTAATATCTCCTTGCCATCTTCAGTAATTGCTGCGAAGCAGCCTTTACTAATCTTGAATATAGGCAGGAAAATTCGAGATTTGCCTTCTGGAGTCACGTGACCAGAACAATAACTATTGCGCAATATTTTGACAATGGCGTTTTTGTTTTCTATCCAATGAGGATTAAGCTATTGCGGTGATTGACGTGAGTATTGTTCACAGAAAGCAAGGGAAGTCTTGCTCTGCATTGCAGCTTTTCCCTGGTTTGCTGTTAATGAAAAGCAAGGGAAATCTACGACACCTACACCTACGATATTCATTTATTCTTAACACATTTTATATTTACTCACTAGAAATGTTTATGTTCATGTGAACTGTTTCAACTATTTTTCAAATTCTCTTGAAACCCGAATATCTGTAAACAGTGTCGTGTCGTGTTACAAAGTGAAAAAGACTGTCCCTCATTAGTATATGTATACTGTATGTCTACAAAAAACACTCCCGCTAACATTTCTATTTGCCACAGTTTTCCTCCACAAATTTCATGTTTTAAAAATACTAAATACTATTTTAGATTAGCATTTCATAAATTTAACTTACCTGCAACACAATCCCAAATCAACTGATACATAATTTAAAAATTTAACTAAATTCCGTTCGTTTAGTTTAAAACAGTGGCGTAGATAGAAATATTTAGCGGGGGGGGGAGGGCAAAGACCAAAATTTTCCGACAAAAAGATGTGTCTTTTGGGCGTGTCCACGAGGGCACGCCCAAATTAGGAAATTGTTCGATAAGATGTTTCTGAATATACACAGAGTTTAAACATGAAAGATGACAGTTAGTTGAGAAAAACACGAATCGGGAAATGAAATGTTTTGGTGATTATCATTTTCAAAAGGTTACAACAGAACAAAAACCAAAATAGAACATCGAAAACAAATTGATGAATAGTTTAATTGACACGTTTTCTTGTTTTTGCTTCAAGAAAGGGTTCTTGCATATTTCTTAATGGCAAGTTTGCCGCTGTTTCGCTATTGATGGAGATCCACGTCAAGTTTGAAAGACGCTCTTCATTCATGGTATTTCGGAGATACGTCTTGACTCTCAGCAGCTGAAAGCTCGTTCGTCGTGAGCTGACGATACTGGAAGAGTCGAGACTATTTCTAGCAATTTGAAAATTTTTTCAAACTGTCCTTTAAGATCATTTTCGAAAAATTTCCGACAAAATCTTCATTTTTCCGACAAAATGGCTCGGAAGCTCTGGTGGGGGGGGGCGGTCGCCCCCCATGCCCCCCCCCCTGTATCTACGCCACTGGTTTAAAACCATTTTCACTGACCGAAAGCATTTAGCCACATTCAATCACATATTTGTTTATATTATCATATTTTTTTATACTCAAGAGCAGCACATATTGCATCCTGCAAGTATCTAGTTTAGAAATGTATTCAATAATTGAGCGCAGACAAGAATTACAGTGCTGAACTTTCAGACGTCTTTGGCGAGCCGACTACTACCGTAAATCCTCGAATAAGCCCCCACGTTCGAATAAGCCCCCCCCCTCGATTAAGCCCCCACCTAAAAAATCACTTTGGCAAATAAGCCCCCCCCCCTCGAATAAGCCCCCATGGGGTCTTATTCGAGGGAAGCATAAGTGCAGAATCATATCTTATTTCGAGAAAGTCCCCACAGGACAATAGCTATACAGTATCACTTCCTTTGACTCGAGACAAAAAAGCAAAAAGAAACGCGATTTTCGTGATTATAAACAAATTATAACTTTTGTCAGATCTTCACACAGCACTTTGTGAAAAAAGTTTAGCTGATTGAGAAAATTATGTCGTCTTTTTTCTGTCAACCTTTGAGGAAAAAGCAAAACTTTGAAATAAGCCCCCCTCGAATAAGCCCTCCCCTCGAATAAGCCCCCACCCAAAAATTCATTTTTGCAAATAAGCCCCCGGGGGCTTATTCGAGGATTTACGGTACTCCCTTATAAAACACTTTTTTATCAAAAAAGTGTATGTATATGCAAATAGCACGTCGCTGCGAAGCATGTTAGCCCCACTCCAGCACATGATAAGTACCGAATTTCCTAAAATCAGCGCATTTCTTTACACTACACCTGACTGTAATGTTTTGTAAATATATTTGTCCCGTGATTTGTCCATCATTTGTAATTTTGCATATCTGTCAATCATTGTACATCGCTAGTCAGTTGCGTATCAGAAGATTATGATTACACATCAACGGGCGTACTTTCTATATCGGAGTATTATAGCAGAAACATTTTACTGACGAGATTTAGCAGCTTCAGAAGACTTCTTGGTGGCATCGCCAGAATAAAGCGATTCATTAACAATTGCAACAAGACAAGGAAGATACGGTGACATCAAACGCGCCGAGTGCTGAAGAATTAAAAGAATAGACCACTTTCACATTCGTTTTTGAAAACGAGACGTCAATTCTAAAACGAGGCTAACGCTGTAGTGCTAGGTAGTGTCGCAGTGGTACCTCCCACTACACGCTGTATAGTTTCTTCAATTATTTAATTAAAAATTGATCAATTTAAAAAATTATTGGCCGAAGACGTGGAAGATTATTACTAAACCATTATTGACCAGTTAAAGATAATTTCGGAAGCATGCCACGGGAATACGCCGCGCTCGAAGACTGAAATTTTGCGGGCCTAGGCCATGTATTCTCGCGTCAACTATCAAGCGAATGGAGACATGCTTGTTGCAAAATCGGGTAACTATTAAAGTGCATATATACAAATAGGAATGATTAGATTATAATAATTTAACTTAAATTTTGCACCCCTGCCTTTTTTGCCCCGTTATGCAAATGTAGGCTGCTGTAGAAGTGGGATGACCATGACCATATGCATACCTTTTCATTTCACAAAATTAACGCGTATCGGCATACACTCTTTTTTATAAGAATACACTTTATAAGAATAATGAGGGTCGAAATTCGTGAAATTTAAGGAAATTTTAAGAATATTAGCAGGCTCACAATCTTGTGAAACTATTAGTATCTTTAGCAGGCAGGCGTTTTTTATTTTTGAATTGGTGTGCTTTTCACAGGAAATGGTTTTAAATATTACTCATCCAAATTTCAATGAAAGTGTGGAAAAAATTTGTCCTACAGGAAATACTTTTCTGCAGCACAGATTTTATTTTCTGCCATGCTAAGAATTAATAAATATGTTATTAAATTAAGAATATTGAGGCTCAGAACATTCTTTTAAAAAAAGTGTAGTCAGTCAAAAGCCAGTATGGAAAGTATGGCAGATTCACACCCGAGATTTTTTCTGTAAATTGTCATTGCACACTTGATAAATTGGGTGTGTCCGAAACATAAGGGCGTGGTCTTGGTAACTTAACACCTCCTGAGACCAGTGTTTCAGTAATTTGCCATGAGGGGGAGGGAAATCTGCACCATCGCGCGAAGCGCGAAAAATTTTTTACACTTGCGAGTTGAGTGGGCCTACTTTCAAGTGCAAGTTTCCATCCTAAATTTGCGAGTTACTGCGAACAAATACAAACTTGGCAACCTAGGATATGAGTATATAAAGTTCATATTGCACACTTGAAGTACATATTTGTTGCATTGCACACTTGCACACTTGGGATTTTAGGCTGCACACCCAAGATCTCGGCGAAAACTGCCATACTTTCCATACCGGGTCAAAAGGGTACACTGCATACGATAAGCTGAAATCTGTCCAAACTTTTCATAAAGGATTTGCAGTGGCTATAATGACATATTCACATATTTTAATGTTTGAATACAGGCCACATTATGTAAATTTGAGAAATTAATTTGAGGATAGTAGGCTCTAGTAAATAGGTGTCAAGAATTAATAGCATCACAAAATTACTCTCAAAGCAATTCTCTTAGTTTTCCTCTATGCTATGATCTTTCACTTGAAATTGGTTTATTCATGCCTCAATACCAGCATAACTATTATATGGTGGGCCACGTTGGAGCAAGGTCAACAACTTTATTATCATGTTGGTGGTGTTCTCTTTGCCTGACAAGATTTTAAATATGAAAGTTCTTAATTATTGTCCTGAGTTTCATGATAAAATCATGAAACAATTTTGTCATAATATATGCAAATAACAGTAAACATTTCTTCTTTCTTCTTTCTTCTTTTCTTTCTTCTTTGAGAACAATTTCATTATCATTTCCCAATTATTATCTTCTTTAATGACTCTGTTAATGAAAACTGGTGCAAAGAAGCATACAAGTCTGATTATTTTTCACTGAAAAATACTTTTTCCTGGCAATCATTGTTTTTACTCTAAATATTATCATGCAAAAAGAACACCAGCAGAATGATTGCAGTACAGCAACTGTTGTAGATTATTAAGAAATTCCATAATTTACATAATGTAGCCTGTATTCAAACATTAAAATATATAAATATGTCATCTATAGCCACTGCAAATCCTTTATGAAAAGTTTGGACAGTTTTCAGCTTATCGTGTGCGGTGTACCCTTTTGACTTACTATGCCGATACGCGTTAATTTTATGAAAAGGGTATGTATGGTCATCCTACTTCTCTTCTACAGCAGCCTACGTTTGTATAACGGGGCAAAAAAGGCAGGGGTGCAAAATTTAAGTTACATTGTTATAATTTAAACATTCCTATTTGTATATATGCGCTTTAATAGTTACCCGATTTTGCAACAAGCATGTCTCCATTCGCTTGATAGTTGACGCGAGAATACATGGCCTAGGCCCGCAAAATTTCAGTCTTCGAGCGCGGCGTATTCCCGTTGTATGCTTCCGAAATTATCTTTAACTGGTCAATAATGGTTTAGTAATAATTTTTCACGTCTTCGGCCAATAATTTTTTAAATTGATCAATTTTTAATTAAATAATTGAAGAAACTATACAGCGGGTAGTGGGAGGTACCACTGCGACACTACCTAGCACTACAGCGTTAGCCTCGTTTTAGAATTGACGTCTCGTTTTCAAAAACGAATGTGAAAGTGGTCTATTGAATAAATGCATTGTCAAAACCTTGCAAAAAGATATGAAAAGAGATACAGAATACAAGGCCAGAACTTGGTACTTAAGCACACACCTGACCAAGGATGGATTCATCGGTTGCGGAGGCCACTTGGAAACCACAAACCTCAAATTTGACCAGAAAAACCCCATCCTCCCTCCCTACACGACACAGAGCTGAATGTGAAGGATTTGGATCCCAAGAGGCAGGAAGTTGATAAAATCCGGGATAAAAGGGAGGCAACGATGCAAATTACTCTCAGGGAGCCATCTGGACGTTCCAGGAACTGCGCCATTGCCTGACAAAAGAATAATCCGAGCCAGACCTTTCCAGCATACTGCGATCGATTTTTCCGGACTACTAAATAGATACTCGAATACCCCCCCCCCCGACAAAATTGTTAATACGCCCCACTCGATTGAGACCCCACCCAAAACGTGTTGATCTTTGCCACCACCTCCTAATCGCAAAACAGGTCTTCTCCTACCATAGGGCACTGCGTTTTCTTGTACAGTAGAATCCCAATATAACGAACCCCGGATATAAAGAACCTCCCGGTATAACGAAACAAACGTTTAGTCCCATGGATTCTGCGTAACAAACTCCTTATAAATACTCTTTGTGTAACGAATCCCGGATATAGCGAATTCTCGGTATAACGAATAAAATTTCAGGTCCCTTCATCATAATTAGGAACCTTTAAATCGAGTACGAAAACGAAAACGAAGACGAAATTCGAGATCACAGGGCACCGAGGAACTTCGTACTTGTTCTGGAAGTTTCGTTTGTTTAGATGGCCTAACTAATGTTTCCTGAGGTAGTCCAAGCCTGTCCTCTTTGTTTTGAAAAAGGTTTAAGAGGAAATAGTTCGACAAATAACACTTCTCGCATGTAAAAATGCATGTGCCTACTTTTCCATACAAAATTTTCTCTCTTCGACTTACTATTTTCAATTTTAAACTTCGTAGTCAGGAGTACGAAATTTTCCAAAACCTTTTTTGTCTCCTGTGCGAAGACCACGAAATTTTTCGGGTGATTCCCAGGGAGCACGCGCAGAACGACACACGCCATCAAATTTCGTCTTTGTTTTCGTTTTCGTACTTGATCTAAAGATCCCTATTAACCTCGTTATAACGAACTTTACATAATTTTTATCTATTAACATTATTTATTTATTTCCAGTGTCCATTAACTACATGTCTTTGAAGCAGACTTCCAAAGAAAATTATGCATCTTAATCTCACTGTTAACATGAAACATATAGAATACATTTGTGGAGTACATATAAAACTGACTTCTAACGTTCGTATAATTGAATCGCGCTGTTCTCGAATTGAAAAATGACGCAATTATAACAATTAACAGAAAAAAAAACGCCAACAAAACTCCAGGCGGGACATATTTGAAATGCCGGGTATGCAGTATAACATAACGTTAGCTTGGTATGTGCCATAATAAACAAGTGAAAAGCACTGACTGGAAGGTAGCTATTTCAACGTATATTTACCAACTGACTTGACTAAGAATCTTTGCGACTTACTAATTCTGTTTCAAATTTTACGTCATCCAAAATATCATCAGCGACAACACCATCACCCTAGAATAATCAATTAATTCTGATCAATCAGACGGTTTGGGGAAAAGGAAGTAAACGCTGATATTCAGTGTCTGAATCGATCATTTTTACTGCTTGTTATTTTACTTCAATTAATAGAGCCTGCTGGCCGACCCAAACTCCTTACAGCAACATATTAGGCAAGCAAACTTTCAGCTAATGGAATGGCTGCAGTGCGGTAAAAGAGCAATGCTCTGTAGAATCATAATGAACAGTGGCTAGAAGATGGAACGCGCTGACTCTGGGATATCTGTTGTGCCTGTATGGTATGAAGGTAAGCATATTGCAACTTATCTACAATTAAAATTAAATTTACTCTTCGCAAAACCAGTAGTGCTTCAAAACACGTTTTCGGGTAATCAGCTACCACCGATTGAGAAAGATAGTAGAAAGCAAAAAAAAGGAGGCCAATGAAAACAACGAAATCGCATTTGAACACGACATAAAACCTAATTATATCTTTTTTGGCAATTCTAGCGATGATGAAAGCAGTAGTGATAGCAATGACAGTAAATGGGCTTAATTTGACATGTCATTACATTGCTAAATAACTTAAAAAGAACATGATTTGAACTTTAGTTCACTCTGACGACGTCATTACAAAAATTTCGAGAGCTCATATTTTGTTCTATAGATTTTATGGCCTTCGACGTTTGTTGCTTGGTTTAAAATGCTCTTTCGATTCATATTAATTTTGCCGAGGTTTGATTAAAAAAAATTTGATTGACTCACCAGATATGACGTGAGCAGTAACATGATCCCCGGGACGAAAATTGTTTGTCCCCTGGCGGATTTTGAAACCTAACCCCCCCAGCAGCATGTCTCAAAAACAAAATTCCGGTTATCCTGATTGCTAGATTCTTATAAGAACTTCTCTGTCTATAATAACCACATTGACCTGGAGAATTTTTGGGAATTGGCAATACTGTATATCGTCGATTAGAATCTGGGGGAGGCGTAACCATAAAATTAATTAGTTGATGGTGGCCTCTTCGAGGGAAGAACCCATTGTATTGTATTGTATTGTATTGTATTGTATTGTATTGTATTGTATTGTATTGTATTGTATTGTATTGTATTGTATTGTATTGTATTGTATTGTATTGTATTGTATTGTATTGTATTGTATTGTATTGTATTGTATTGTATTGTATTGTATTGTATTGTATTGTATTGTATTGTATTGTATTGTATTGTATTGTATTATCCCATACCTCACCTGCATGTTAGAGCTTATCTTGCATTCGGTTCCACTTTGAGCGTCTTGAATTGGAAAATTCATTGTTTCTTTAAGGTTCTTATTCTCAGCTTGTAAATCATGGATTTTATCATACAATAACATTTCTGATGTGGAAAGCTCTGACAATCTCGTGCTTAACTCTTTAATGTGATTTGATTGCTTTGATAAACAATCTAGAAGTTCCTATAAAAGATAACATATGTAACTTAAAACACTGAAATCGATGACAAAATACTCTGAAGCACGCTTTAATACGTTCTAACCTACTTCTAGGAAAATAATCATTTTCCCGAAAGAGATTTTAAAATAAAACGTGGATTTCCTAAAGAAATGGAGAAGAGAAGAGACGGGCGTAAAGAATTGTAGCAATATAAGCTTGGAAGATAATCAAATGCTGGAGAACTGCCGCAAAAATACCATTACTTACAATTTTTTCTTTCTTTAAAACTGCTAGTTGAGCTTCTAGTTTTTCCATAAGCAATGCCTTTTTGATAGATCATAAGCAACCGTTTAATCATCCATTGGTTAAAAAATTATAAAATAACCACCGGCTGCATCACACTGGTGGATATTCATTATCTTGGCGAAATTCTAGGATTTCATCACTACGTTACAGCATATCATCTCGGGAAGGTAACAAATACCAACTACTGTGGACATGTATTACCCTAAATGATTACTGTGCACAGTCATGTATTTTTACATTTGAGAGCTCTTCATGCTGCCTCTCGTATAAAACTGTTTTGTGAGAAGGAGTTCCAGACAGTTTTATGTATAATATAAATTGATGTCGTTGACAGTAAATGAGTTCAAAATTAAATAGAGCAGTTACCTGCTTTGGGTTGGATTCACTTGGAGACTTGACATTGTTTTGTTCTTGATGTTCTACTTTAAGTTCATCAGAGTGAAACGATGCTATTCTTCTTGTTAGTTCATATAAAGTCTTTGATATCTCTTCTTTGTACATTTCTAAATTGCATTTTTGATGTCGATTGATTCGCATTATTTTAGTTTGGAAGAGACTCGCCTTTTGTACTGGATGATAAAATGTATCATAAATAACAAAAAATTACAGAATTGGCAAAAGTGCTCCACTCCTTTTTGTATAGTTGCACTTCACAATATAATACACCTTCGGCTCTCAATCTACAATTCCGGAGTTTCTTACTACTGAAATATTGGTGATTACTGTTATTTACCAACAAAATGATACGTGGCTACTTACCACTTGATTCAAGCTTATGAAGCTCATTTTGAATAGTATCTCTGTCTCTCTCGATGAAATGGAAGCGTTCTTCTAAATCGTTCACACGTTTATTTAGCTTATCTTCAGATTTGAAATGCATTTCTAGTTGACATTCCTGCGATGACAAAGTCGATCACGGCATAGGTATTACTTGCTTGGCACGGCATAAATTTGACGAAAAAAACATGCTAGATGCCCTAGGCAAATCATTTTGAAAGTTATTCTAAATACTTTAAAGGAAGAAACTTACGCGAGAAGAAACTTTCGCGAGGCAAAAATAAGCGAAATTTCTGGAATTTACTTTCGCGTTTTAGGCAAAATCGGATATTTTGCGAGAATAAACTTTCGCGAATTCCAAGTCTGAACAGAAACTTTAAACAGAAACCTTGAAGTAGTTTTTATTCAAAGTGAAATTTTTCCATAAAATTTTCTGATTTTTACAACGTAAACGGAAGAAGAACAATATTGTAATAAAATTATTCATCATCAAATTTTTAAAAGGGTCAGCTTCGTTTCCATATTCACTCTGCCTTTTCTGCCTTCGCTTTTCCATGAAACTAATTAATGAATAAGTATTTTTCTTTGTTAGTCGCCTTTCACTTTGGGATTACCAGTTTCTCAAAAAAGTTTTTCGCGAGAATAAACTTTCGCGAATTTCCAATTTTGAAATTTTTATCAAGATTAAACTTTCGCGATTTCATATCTTAGAAAGTTTCGCGTAATAAACTTTCGCGAATTTTGGCTAAAAACGCGAAAGTCGCGAAAGCTCCTTCCCGCGAAAGTTTCTTCCTTTAAAGTAAATAGGTCATACTATAATAATTGAAATCTGGAAAATGAGTGAAGTTTCTGCAAATACATTAGCTAAGATACAGTTGTGTGGACAAACGATCAATACACTGTACTATGTGTTTTACATGCCCTTGTGCATTGTTTGGTAAGTTGAAATGACTTTACCTGTTCTTTTAGTTTCCTTTCCAATCCATGCCTTGCCAACTAAAACGACAAAATATTAACATTTACAGCGTGTAAAAACCTTTTATAGCTGAACTTTTGTTTTCTAAGTTGATGTAATGTATTCTTCTTAATGCTCCTGCATTAATCCCCAAAAATTTCGGACGGTTTAATTTTTGGACAAATACACAGTCCGAAAATTTAACCGTCCGAAATATTTACAATCCGAAAAGTTTAATGCCAATACACTATGCGTAAAAGTTGCGAAGTATATTTCCTCAAGATTCGGATTTATTGATTATTTATTGACCAAGCAATAATTATAAAGTGACTGCGATACCCTCTATGGGCAGAAACGAAATAGAAATAGTAAGATAGTTTGAAAATACTTGGCTTTGTTCGCTATCACTTACAAGTGCCTGCTAGGTGTAGTAAAAAAAACTCTATAAAAGAGCTAACGTTTTATTCAGGCATCCAATACGAATATAGCAGGATTCTCCTCATTATTTGCCTTGCTTGATTGATCCTCGTGGTCAGTATGATCATCACGAAACATGATTAGCAACCCAGCTTCCTCTAAATTATCTGATTCATTTCCTTTTGTGTTTGGAAATGGTTCATCTGAGAATTCCCCAGTTTCATTGTCAGGAATTTCCTCGATTTTCATACAAACTAGAACTGCATTCATATACACAATTCTTCACACATTAGTGTTTTGTCTCTCTCTTCGTGTCAAAAGAACGAGATGAATTGAAGCTCCCGAGGGAACGGAGAGCCATGAATATCTTGGATTCGTTTCAAGGAGCAAACCATAGATTCAGTCCTTCAATTAATTGAAGACAACTACTGTGTCAGTATGCTTGTGCCAGCTAATTTAACACATCATATTCAGCCACTGGATCCTACTGTTGTAGCGTGGCTGGGTAAAGCAGGTATAGTCAAGAGAACACAAGATGTTGCTTGCTCGAGATCAATCATTCAACTAAAATACTATTATAATTTTACCTAACTTAAAACAATCATAATACGACACATCAATCAATAATGACAGCACAACAGATATAATATAGACAAACGACACGGTCACAAGTACATCACAGGAAAACAATATAACTAACACGAACATGATTCTACTTCTAATATATTAACACAGACATGATACAATTTACTTACGCAATCATAATATTACATCTTCCCCTCCCTTACAAGTTGAAAAACGGAAAAAGTATGCATGCATTAATGTGCCACAACATTTCCAAAGCGAATGGGGGGATTAACGACCTGTCGGAGAAAAGGGGGTCGGTTGGGCCTGGCAGCACCACCTCCAATATCCCTTTGGTTCCCAGCTGCTGGATCGACCTCCGCCTCTACAGTTTCAGAAAGGGTAATGCCTGGGGTTTCTGGCCCTGGGTGGACTGGGATACCTGGACTTAAGGGTAAGACACAGGGCTTCAAGAGATTATGATGCGCAACAAGAGATTTTCCCATGGACGATGTTAACCGGTAATTAACCCCATCTCTTGACTGTATTCTGTAAGGGCCAGTCCATCGTTTACCAAATTTCCAATGCTTGGGGCGCCAAAGCCAGACCGTCTGTCCCGACTCAAAGGGCTGCCAGTTTCTCTTACTCTTGTTGTCGTACTGGGAAGCTTGCTTAGCTCTAGCATGGACTAAATTACGCTGTGCAAGTTGATTCGAGTGGCTAAGAGCTTTCCTCAATGACTGGCTATAATTTGACTGGCTGGTAGGATTTCGTAGGGGAACACCCAGCTCAACTTCGATAGGCATTCGAGCTGGGCGTCCAAATACCATCTCATAGGGAGAAATACCTGTTGACTCGTGAACACTTGTGTTATATGCAAAGACTGCTTGGGCTAGCCAATCATCCCAATCAACATTATGTTCTGAAACAAAGCTAGAGATGATACTTTGAAGGGTACGATTTTGTCTCTCTACAAGTCCATCACATTGAGGATGGTAGGCAGTGGTACGGGTCTTTTTGATGCCCATCAAACCATATATTTCATGCATGAGTATGCTATCAAAATTGCGACCCTGGTCGGAATGGAGAACTGTAGGTGGGCCAAAACGAGAAAAAACATGAGACACAAGAATATTAGCTACAGTCGATGCTTTCTGATCGGGAGTAGGGAATGCTTCACACCATTTGGTGAAGTGGTCCATGAGCACAAGTATGTGTTTGTTTCCGCGTGATGTTTCCTTAATAGGCCCCATATAGTCCATAGCCCAAAAAACAAATGGCTCGCTAATCTGAATTGGTTGTAAAGGGGCCTTGGTGTTGTGTGGATTCTGCTTAATTTGGCTACATTCAGGACAGCTTTGAATAAATGATTTAATTGATGCATGCATTTGAGGCCAAAAGAACCGCTCTTTAGCCCTGTAGATAGTGCGAGTAATACCCATGTGACCACCAGAAGGGCCACTGTGTAGACTATGGAGGACACCATTTACCAAGTTTTGGGGCACAACAACAACATTATTGGGAAAAGAGCTATCAGGGTCTATTGATTTCATTAATAAGCCACGATCCACAAAAAGTTGGTCCCAACACGACCAATATGACGACAAGTGTTGATGTTTCGACCACACAAATGATGGAGGCCGAGGAAAGCCCTGTTCTTTCATTTCAATGACCTTCAAAATATTGGGGTCTTGGTGTTGAGCTGTGTACAAATCTGTGTCTGGGATAAGACCAACAAAGCAGTTGACAGGGGTGTTCGTGGAATGGTTGGGTGGCTCAGAGGGAGAAGGGGGACATCTATGATTTAAGCGGGAGAGAGCGTCTGCATTTTGGTTTGAGGCCCCGGGGCGGTGTGAAACAACGAAATCAAATTCTTGGAGGGTCATAATCCATCTGGCGATTCTACCTTTAGCTTGGATAGAATGTAGCCACTTCAAAGCTCTATTATCAGTAATGAGTTGAAACTGACGGCCAAAAGATATACACGAAAATGGTCAGTTGCAAACACAACAGCCAATGCTTCTTTCTCCATTGCTGTGTAATTTTGTTCTCGGCTTGTGAGAGTTCGACTGGCATATGATATTACCCTTTCATGGCCTGATTCATCAAGCTGGGTTAAGACAGCACCAAGCCCAACATCTGAGGCGTCAGTTTGTAGGATAAAGGTTTTGTTCAAGCAAGGGTAGGCTAAAATAGGTGCTGAGCAGAGGCAGGTTTTGAGGTATTCAAATGCTTTTTGGGTGATATCTGTCCATAGAAATCGAGTAGCTTTTTTAGTGAGGGCCATTAGGGGAGAGGCAATGGTGGCAAATTCCGGTATAAACCGCCTGTAGTAGCCTGCAAGTCCCAGAAAGGATCGTAGCTCCTCCAGGGTAGAAGGGGCTGGGATGTCTTGAATTGCCTTAACCTTTTTGGGGTCAGTATGGATGCCGTCTTTAGAAATAGTATGCCCTAAATAAGCAACCTCGTGCGAGCCAAATGAACATTTGGAAGCTTTAACACGGAGATTTTGCTCTCGAAAACGTTGCAAAACAGATTTCAAACGATCACAATGCTGGTTGATATCTTTGGAAAAAACAATTACGTCATCAAAATAGCACAAGCAAGTTTCGTAGGCGAGACCAGACAGGACAACACTTATGGCCCGTGAAAAGGTAGCCGGGGCAGTGGATAGACCATATGGCATGCGTAAAAATTCATATAGACCAGTAGGTGTCATGAAAGCTGTTTTCTCCCTATCTTCTGGGTCTACACTGACTTGCCAATACCCACTGCGAAGATCCAAGGTACTAAAGATGTTATACCCATTTAAGGCGTCCAGCAAGTCATCAATTCGAGGCAAAGGAATAGCGTCATGCTTAGTTACTAAATTTAATTTCCGATAATCAATACAAAATCGATAAGACCCATCCTTTTTCTTCACAAGGACAATAGGAGAAGACCAGGGGCTTGTGCTGGGCTTGATAACACCTTGAGTAAGCATGTCCTGAACTTGCTTGTCAACCTCACCTCTGTAGTGATAGGGGAGGCGTCGAGGGTGTTGGCGGATCGGAGGGGAATCACCTGTGTTTATCTTATGAGAAGTCACGGTAGTGTGGCCTAAGCCATTGTTAAACACATCGGGATATTCAAGCAAAGTCTGCAACAGATGATTACGATCATGGCTAGATAAACTAGAGCTAACAGCTGTCTCTAATTCTTGCAATGTGCAAGGGTCCATGCTTGGCTGGCAAACACTAGCACAAACATTATCAACAGATGATCTCAGTCTAGCTGGAGGAGATTCAACAACTGGAAGAAATTTGGCAACCTTCTGACGAGAATGTAATTCGACTGGGGACTCCGAGGAGTTCAAAACACGTACAAAGACTTTACTATGGCTTGATTGATTCAAAGTTGATGCAATAATAAGGGGAGAATCATCTAAACTACATACCATACCTAACTGTTCAGAATACCCTCGAGGTAACTTAGCTTGTAAAATACACTCACTACGACCAGGGATGGAAAAACTATCAACAAGAGTGAGGGTGACTGGCCCTTGGCTGGACGACTGGGCAAAGCCAGAAGGCGAACCCACCTGAGGAGAACTGGACAGGATCGAACAATTAGAGGGAGTTGAACCAGAAGGTGGGGCCCAAGGTATCAAGGGAGTACTGCCATGTGGCCCATTTAAGAAATAGGAATCCCCAGAATAAGCCAAATGCAGTTGAAAGGCAACAATAAAATCCCATCCCAGAATGCATTGGAAGGGTTGTAGCATATTATTACATACAAGAAATTTAAACTTGAATTCAAAATCACAACCAGGAAATGAGAACTGGAAGACCGCCGCACCAGCAGGTTGCAACGGTTGTCCAGTAATAGATAAACAAGTGTTGGAACTACTTTCAAGTAACGGTGGGACAATGTTTTGCTGTGTACAGCTCTGAAAAATGCGTTGGAAAGCATCAAAACTCAAAATAGATTGCATTGACCCTGTGTCAACAAGAGCTGACAACTGTACACCAGTAAAATTACAAGAAACAAGGGGTTGGCAAGGAACTAGGGCACGTGGAGCAACAGAAGTAGTTCCAAAAGCAAAAGTAGTGGGATGCTCATCACTCCAACCTAATAGTGAGGCATCCCCTGAAAGTTTAAAGAAAACTTACGATCGGATTGTTGAAATATATCAGATTTTGGCTGAGATGAGTCAAAGTTATTGGCACAGTTCTGTGGATGATGGCCCCAGCCATTGCAAAGGGTACATTTCTGCGCTCTCTGACGTTTGTCGCAATTTCGGACGATATGACCAGGTGCACCACAGAAGAAACAGCGAACAGAAGAACCAGGACGACGAGGAGGCATGACAGAAGATGGTTGACGAGCAGCTGATGCCGAAATTGCAGCGATTAGGCTAGCTTGGCCTTCGGCGAGCTTGTTGAGTAGGCCAGCAACATTATCCAGCGGTAATTGTTGTTGTTGTTGCTGTTGTGGTTGTTGTTGTTGTGACAGAGGTTGATCCGCCATGGCCAAGGGGCGAGTGGCAACAGCGGCACATGCAGTGGCAGAGCTGGTGGGCAACCGTTGGAGTGAACGAAACCGCTGAGCGAATGACGTCATTGTGGCCAAGGTTGGCGTAGGATCAGATTCCAATAACTTCAATTGTAGTTCTTCTGGCAAGCCTTTAAAGAACTGCCGGCGTAGTAAGGCATCAAAAGCCGGTCCAGATAAATCCGGTTCAGCGTTCCGAAGTGATTCTTTCAAACGCCAAAGGAAGAGCGTGGGATCTTCTGCGGGGCGAAGGCGATGGTCTTCAAACTCTCGATAATACCGCTCACGGTCAGTTGGAGGGCAAAAACACTTGTGCAGACTGGCGACCAAGCTGTCCAGAGATGTTTGATCCTCATCTGAGAGGGTTTCATAATATGTGGCGGCCGGACCATCAAGAAAGGCTGGAAGCTTTAGGAGTTGCGCTTCGGTATTCCATTTGTTAGCGGCAGCACATCGCTGAAACTGACGAATCCAGACACCAAAATCCCCAGAAGTAAAAGGAGTTGGTAAAATGCTTGAAGCCATACCTGTGCTCCTGTCACCAATTTGTAGCGTGGCTGGGTAAAGCAGGTATAGTCAAGAGAACACAAGATGTTGCTTGCTCGAGATCAATCATTCAACTAAAATACTATTATAATTTTACCTAACTTAAAACAATCATAATACGACACATCAATCAATAATGACAGCACAACAGATATAATATAGACAAACGACACGGTCACAAGTACATCACAGGAAAACAATATAACTAACACGAACATGATTCTACTTCTAATATATTAACACAGACATGATACAATTTACTTACGCAATCATAATATTACACTGTCAATGGTCCGGCAAAAATTTTTCTAAAATCGAAGTTTAAAAAGTTGTGGAATTGAAAGATCAATTGTGGAAATTGAAAGACCAGATCAATTGTGGAATTGAAGTCTATTCCATTGAAGCTTCACGAAAGCTTTTTACGATGAAGCCTCTTCATTCATATTGATTGACTTGGCTGTACGACTCTTTGCGAAACAACCCTGAAATTACCAGGAAAGGCTTTCAAATGACGGGATCAATGACGCATTGAACATTGAGTTGGAGCCAGAGGACCTTTTTGAAGATCTACACTTAGATATCATATCAATCATGAACTACTATCCGTAAACATTTTTTATAAAAATTCGTCCACAATTTGTGTAATCTTGATCGATTTTAGCTTTGTCCGAAAATTTCTCTAGTCCGAAGGTTTTTTGTCCGAAATTCTTGAAAAAGCGTCCGAAAGTTTCTTGTCCGAAGTATTTTGTCCCAAATTTTTAAGTCTAAAAGGTTTCGGTTTTAATGTAAGTCACCCGGAAAGTCCAAAAGCGAGAAGCAGATGTTGTTGTCATTCTCAAGCTTGAAAAGCTCAGCTTCCATACATCCAGTGCTTTGATGTCAAATTGCAAAATTGCAAAATGTATGGAAAAATTATATCACTAACCAAGGAGTATAAAGTAAGCACCAATTCTTCATTGCATATTTAAAAAGCACACTGAAGGAAAGGTTTTCTGTGTGTTGAAAAACATCGTCTCATGACTCGATGTTGGTGACTCTCGAGATCCAAGTGAAATTCAGCCTCTGTAGTTACCGTACATTCTTTATTAAGCACCCTTTTCAGAAGCAAATACTCATCAAGTCCCCCTCTCCATTAAGGCCTATTAGCAGAGTGTATTCGAGATATAACAAGATTGATATCCAATCATCAAATATATATTTAAAACAGTATAGCCAGCAATCAGCGAACGAACGAAAAGTAGAAGAGTAAAAGTTATATTCAGGATTGTGTAATCTAAGCATGGTCACAGCATGATAATGTCAATCAAAGTATACGAGTCACCATAATGTCCAACACTCCCACTGGACGAGTATTACTTGAATAAAATTTAAACTACGCAGCAGCAAATAGGAAAAGTTAAAGTAATTGTTCAACTCCAATCAATGATCGCATTTCTTCGAACTTTGGTCTGGGTAATGGCTTTGTCATGATATCGGCGATCATTTTCTCGGTAGGACAATATATTAGTTGAATCTCTTTGTTGTCTACAACATTTCTCACGTAGTGATACTTGATTTCTATGTGCTTGGTTCTACTGTGACTGTTGGGGTTTCTTGACAGAGCTATTGCTCCTTGGTTATCTTCATATAGTTGTGTAGCTTGATCTTGATTTATGTCCAAGCTCCCCAGCAATCTTCTTAACCAAATTGCTTCTTGCGTTGCCGCACACAGGGCAACATACTCGGCTTCAGTTGATGAAAGGGCGACTACCGGTTGCCTCTTTGATTTCCACGATATGGTAGCCTTTCCTAATCTAAATACGTATCCGGATGTGGACTTTCTGGTATTTATATCACCTGCCCAATCAGCGTCCGAATATCCTTGAAGCTTAAATTCTCCATCTTCAAAACGTAGTCCATAATCCAACGTCCCTTGGATGTAGCGTAGTACTCGCTTCACTCCTTTTACATGTTGTTGTCCAGGATTACTCATAAATTGACTTAGAATTCCAACTGCGTCTGATAAGTCTGGTCGTGTAGCGATCGAGGCGTATGTGAGAGATCCTATCATTGCTTGATACTCTCTCTTGTCGGCTGCTTCATCATCATTTGTTAGTTTCATAAACTTTGCATTGGGATCCATAGGAGTTGATATCGGCTTGCAATCCTGCATTTGAAATCTCTTTAGCACATTCTTCAAATACATGTTTTGGTTGATTGTAAGGACTCGATTTCTTCTATCTCTTTTGATAGACATCCCAAGGCAATAATTGATCTCCCCAAGATCATCCATTTCAAACCGTTTCTTCAATTCGACCTTTTCTGCTGAAAGCAAACCACCATTATTTGACGCTATTATCATGTCGTCTACATAAACAGCTACAATAACCAATTGCTTCATGCCGTTTTTAATGTCACTCTTGCAGTAGACACATGGATCAGCGGGATTTTGTACATATCCAGATTCCTTCAGATACTTATCAAAGGTGATATTCCAACACCTTGCAGATTGTTTCAAACCGTACAGGCTCTTCTGTAGTTTGCATACCAAATGTGGTCTCTCTTCATCTTCATAACCTTCAGGTTGCTTCATGTATATATCGTTTGTCAGGTAGCCATTCAAAAATGCAGTTTTGACATCCATTTGGTGAATATCCATGTCAAATTTGTTTGCAATTGCCAAGACTGAACGTATTGAATTGTATTTAGCTACCGGTGCAAAGATTTCATCGTAATCTTCACCTGCTTCTTCAGTATATCCTTGAGCAACCAAACGACTTTTGTATCTGCTGATACTTCCATCGGCATTATGCTTTATTTTGAACAACCATTTAGAGCCAACAAGATTTTTTCCTTCAGGTAGTTCGACCAGCTTCCATGTATCATTCTTCATTAATGATTTATATTCACTATCAAGTGCTTCTCTCCACAATGTAGCATCACTACCTTGTAATGCTTCAGCAATATTTCGAGGTTCATCATGGTTTGAAACTGCTATTGATGCATAATTCCACCAATCTCCCGTTATTATGCCATATCTCTCTGGAGGTTGTCGGACTCTCTGAGATTGCCTTTGTGAGAGTTCAATCTCTCTTTCTTCTTGATGCTCTTGATTTCTGAATTCAATGTTTGTTGCTTCAACATTGTCATGACCCGTTTCCATAGTAACTTCGCCTCCCTTGTCATCAGGAAGTAGTTGATATGAAATATCTTCCTTCTTCAGTGAATCATCACCAAATGAATTCTCCATAAAGATGACATCCCGACTTCTAATCATCTTTCTTGTTTCAGGGTCAAACAGTTTGTATCCTTTACTTCCAGTCGGATATCCAACAAAAATACATCTCCTTGATTTCTTGTCAAGTTTACTCCTCTTCTCATCAGGTATATGTACCATTGCATTGCAACCAAATACTCTGAGATGCTTTACGCTTGGCTTCTCCTTGAGCCAGCTTTCATATGGAGTCTTCTCCTTCAGGGCAGATGTTGGGCAACGATTTCTAATATAGACTGCTGTAGAGACTGCCTCAGCCCAAAACATCATTGGAAGCTTTGCATGATGCATGATAGATCTCACTGTCTCCATGATTGTTCTATTCATGCGCTCGGCAACTCCATTTTGCTGTGGCGTGTAGGGAATTGTATCTTCTTGTAGTATTCCTCTTTCTTTGCAATACTTCTCAAAATCATCAGATTTGTACTCCCCACCATTATCAGCTCTCAATTTCTTTACTCTTCGTCCAGTCAGATTCTCATTCAATGCAACAAACTCTTTAAATTTCTGTAAAACTTCGCTTTTATTCTTCATCATATAGACGGTTGTGAAACGTGAGAAATCGTCTATAAAAGTAACAAAATACTTTGAGCCTCCCACTGAATGTTCATTCATTGGTCCGCAAACGTCACTGTGGATAAGCTCCAAAGGTTGTGTAGATCGATGTGAGCTTTTCTTGGGAAATGGAGAACGATTTTGCTTTCCAAATGCACATGATTCGCATTCTTTATTCATTTCTGTTTTCCCTTTATGTTCTATTCCATCAACCATAGATTTATCACTCAACATCTGCAGGTTGTCATATCCCAAGTGTCCAAAGCGGTTGTGCCATAAAGATAAATCATCAGTTGCTTTAGTTGATGCATAACAGCAGGTAGTTTCAGGTTCTAAATTCAGTTTATACAGTTTTCCATGTTTGTGTCCAATATTATAGACCTTGTCATTGATGACAACTTTACATGACTGGCCCTTAAATTGTACCTCCACGCCCTTCTCTGTCATGGATGGCAGAGATAATAACTTGTTCCGTATCTTGGGTACATAGAGAACGCTCTTTAATGACATATTCAACTTTTCATTTCCGTCATGAACCAACAATGATATGGTTCCTTTTCCATAAGCATGCAGGACGGTGTTGTCAGCAATTCTTACTTGTAGCGGTTTCTTGAACGCCACATAATCTGTCATCTGTTTCTTGTCAGACGTCATGTGCTGTGTTGCACCTGAATCAATCCACCAATTGTCTTTCCCGGTTGGAACGTCACCAGCTGTCAACGCGATTTCCTCAGCCTGTGGTATTTCAATTTTGTTCGACAACGACTTCGACTTTGACTCTGCTATTGTTGTCGCAATATTGGCTGATGCATGTCCTGACTTCCCTTTCAAATCAGATTTCTTTTTGTAACGATTTCTTGCGAAATGCCCAGGCTTCTTGCAATAGTGGCACAGGAATGTTCTTCCATTACTTGGATTCCCTTTATCAGTGCCTCTCTTGATAAACAATGCATTATCTTCAATTTTGTTCTTCATGTCTGGAACATTTGTCGTCCCACTTCCGCATTGTTCCTCGCCATGTAATTTCTCAAACTCGTGGATCAGCCTATCTCTCACATAATCCCATGTGAGTTTGTCCTCAGCAATCGTCTCCAAGGCTGTAATTAAGTAGTTGTATTCTTCTGGCAAACTACTTATTGAAATTATGACCAAATCTTTCTCAACTATAGCATCGTCAACAGCTTCCAAATGTTCAGCCAATGTCTTTAAGTAATTAACATGGTCGATCATTTTTGCACCCTTCGCCATTTTGGCTGAATACAGTTTTCTTCGATAGAATATCTTTTGAGACAGAGTTTTTTGCTCAAAGTGCTTTTGTAGATTGTCCCATGCCTCCTTGGACGACGTAGCAGATCTCACGTATATTTGCAGTGATGTATCAACAGACAAGCACACAGTAGCGAGGGCAATGTTTTCCCTTTTTCGAAAAATTCTTTGCTGATCGGCTGTAGCTCCACTTCTCAGAACTTCAGTACCTTGTACGATCTCCCATAAATCTTTAGCTATCAAATGCATCTTCAATTGAAATTTCCAGCTATGGAAATTTTCTCCACGCAACTTTTCAATTTTGAAACAACTTTCTTCAGTAGCCATTTTTTCCAGCTAACTTTCGTTGAACGCAAATGCACGAGGCAAATCAGAAGTCGAACATAAACAAATAGATTATTAATCCGTACTTACTAAAACGCGGAACGACCCAAAACGACCCAAAACGACCCAAAACGATCCAAAACCACCCAAAACCACCCAAAATGACCCACAACGACCCACAACGACCCACAACCACCTCATAGCAACCAACCACCAACAACCACCTCTGAAATTTTTGAAGAAATACATACTTTAATCGGAGAAACTTTCGCGGCAAGAAACTTTCGCGATTTTCGCGTTTTTGGCCAAAATTCGCGAAAATTTATTGCGCGAAATTTTCTAAAAAAAGAAATTCGCGAAAGTTTATTCTTGATAAAAATTTCAAAATTGGAAATTCGCGAAAGTTTATTCTCGCAAAAGCGCTATTGTGAAAAACTGGTAATCCCACAGTGAAAGGCGATTAACACAGAAAAATATTTATTCATAAGTTAGTTTCATGAAAAGAAAAGGGAAGACAGAAAAGGCAGAGTGAATATGGAAACGAAGCTGACTTATTACAATATATTCTTCTTCTTCTGTTAACGTTGTAAAAATGAAAAAAATTTATGAAAAGTTTCACTTTTAATAAAAACTACTTCAAGGTTTCTGTTTAAAGTTTCTGTTCACACGTGGAATTCGCGAAAATTTATTCTCGCAAAATATCCGATTTTGCCTAAAACGCGAAAGTTAATTCCAGAAATTTCGCGTTTTTTTCGCCTCGCGAAAGTTTCTTCCCGCGAAAGTTTCTCCGATTAAAGTATTTTAGGGATGTAATATTATGCTTGCGTAAGTATAAATTGTATCATGTCTGTGTTATTATATTAGAAGTAGAATCATGTTCGTGTTAGTTATATTGTTTTGCTGTGATGTACTTGTGACCGTGCCGTTTGTCTATATTATATCCGTTGTTGCTGTCACTATTGATTGATGTGTCATATTATGATTGTTTTAACTTAGGTAAAATTATAATAGTATTTTAGTTGAATGATTGATCTCAAGCAAGCAACATCTCTCATTCTCTTGAGTACTTTAAGTGTTAAAATAATGATAAAATAAAAAAATAAAAAAATTAATCGGAGAAACTTTCGCGATTTTCGCGTTTTGGCCAAAATTCGTGAAAGTATATTGCGCGAAATTTTCTAAAATATGAAATTCGCGAAAGTTTATTCTTGATAAAAATTCCAAAATTGGAATTTTTATCAAGAATAAACTTTCTTTAGTAGATTTTCTGAACTCCGATTTGCTTAAAACGCGAAAGTTAATGCGTTTTTTCGCCTCGCGAAAGTTTCTTCCCACGAAAGTTTCTACCTTTACCTGCTTTACCTGGCCACGTTACAGGGGAATTTTGAAGAAATATTGAATTTTATCATGTTATCATATTTCTTGATTTCACGTTGTTTTGCCCCTAAATATCTGAAATAATGTTTAAGTTGTAATTTTCGGGTCGTTTTGGGTGGTTATGAGGTGGTTGTGGGTGGTTGTGGGTGGTTTTGGGTCGTTGTGGGTCTTTTTTGGGTCGTTTTGGGTGATTATGAGGTGGTTTTGGGTCGTTTTGGGTGGTTTTGGGTCGTTGTGGGTCATTTTGGGTCGTTTTGGGTCGTTCCGCGTTTTAGTAAGTACGATTATTAATCCTTACCCTGGCAAAACTAGCACTCTGGGCCCATAACCTATTAGCAGAGTGTATTCGAGATATAACAAGATTGATATCCAATCATCAAATATATATTTAAAACAGTATAGCCAGCAATCAGCGAACGAACGAAAAGTAGAAGAGTAAAAGTTATATTCAGGATTGTGTAATCTAAGCATGGTCACAGCATGATAATGTCAATCAAAGTATACGAGTCACCATAATGTCCAACAAGGCCCCCCCCCCCTTAAAATTTGAATAGTGAAAAAGTTAAGTAAGCTTGATAAAAGCAGAGAAATTATGTAATTGATCATGTTCAATATAGTGCTCAACACATCAAGGCTCACATTTAAACACTTATGTACTGTTGATAACGTTTTCAAGATTGGTTGCTCTACTGTATATTCATGTGCGCAAGAGTTGTCACCTTTTTTTAATTTCTTGTGCAATATTTGTGCATTTGTTTTCTGAATAAGCAAAATATCTGCCCTTAGTCTTCTTCTAAGAATTATTCATATTTCACAAAGTTTATTAAGCCCCCTCTCAATCAAGTCCCCATCGAAGTGCTTGGTATAAGTAAGCCCCAGGTGGATCATAGATAAGTTACGGTACTTGCTGTAGTCCCAGTGCATCACATTTGGTGTTTACAATATGAATGACATTTATCAGCGATTGAATGTTCAAATTAAATCAAAAACAATATTTTAAAACTTACTTAATATTGCCAAAACTAATCGAATTTAATAAATACAAGATCTAGGAAATTAGAGTAAACAAAACATAAGCAAGCAAAAACATAAACCATACAGAAAAAACAAAAAATAAGAGCTTATCACCTGGCCAAATATGATAATGTGATAAGATTTGTTCAAATCTTCTTCATTTTTCTTGGTATCATGATATGAAGGTAAACATTGAATTTATAGCTGTAGAAGAAGTGGTTGTAAACAAAAGAATAGGCCTTGAGAATATCATAAAAGAAAATAAGAATACAGATGGTGATTGTTGTCATGATAATGACAATATGCCTGTACAAGTAATGTAAATAAAAAAAGATGGAACTTTAGCTAACGTCCACTTACACAAAAGGATTTTTCTAATTATTTTGCATTTCTCAAATTTGCTTTTGTTTTAATAAAAACTTGTCAACTGTTCGCATGACACAATTCCTTACAGCAAAGGTTGTCGATTTTGCTCGAGCAAGTAGCTAGATGGGCATTAGCAGTATTTTCTTTAAATCAGGTTTTGCAATGTACCCTTGCACACCTTCTTATCAAACGAAAATGAATTCAATGAAAAACCCTGCTTTAAAAATGGGACGATGCCCATCTCCGATGGCTGGGATTAACAAGAACAATTTTGTGCCAAAATCATTACTACAACTGGCTCTATGATACCTTCACCCCACAGTTCCCGTTCCTTCACTGCAGCCTTTACTTTTTTGCGAATATCAAGCAGTACTGTTCTTTGTGGTTTGCTCGTTTCTATTCCATCGATGCTCAGCTTCACTGAATTATCCTTCAATTTACCCACGCCAGTAAAAACATGTTTATGTTCCTGTAAAATTTCACCTATCTATGTATCATGACTTTTGAGTTGCGTTTCCATAACTTTCTCTCAGATTTATGTTGTCATTTTATTTAGCTAGAAAGTTATGATTCTCGTTTCCCGTGCCGTATGTGCCGACAATACACATCCACTGTCTTCTTGTTCCAAAACAAAGAACGTAGCAACAGCATGCAGTGATTTTGTCTGTACAAGTTACTCAAACTCTTCAATGAATCGAACTGACTTTCTGATTGTCTCTCATGCAATGATTTTCGTATTTGTTTTGTTGGCTTTCATAACTAAAAACTGAATGTCACACGCTGCTTTTGGAATCTATTAATGATTTTGATAAATTGGCTACGTATCATCGAAATACCACACATACATGAAGTTGCTGTAGAGCCTGTGGGCGCGGCGCAACTTCAGATTACGAGCCTATAGATACGGCCAAGACCTTATAGATACGGCCAATTGCTATTGCTTCACAGTGAAAATCTTGTTTTGATTTAAAAACATTTGAATATTTTCAGAAGGGCATTTTTGCATACCCGTGTGCACCGAATTATTCAGTTGGCACACATGCATCCGGCAAGTAGACTGCATATGTAATTTACGGAAAGCAGAATACAGATTGAGAGTGAAAAATGCAGCCAAATGTTGAGAACAAATGCGAAAAAATGCATGGAAACATGCGACAGAAAGCTGAAATGTGAATGGAAATTTAAGTTATTGGGAAATTATTAAATTCCTACCTGTTGAGAAATAATTTCATCTTTCAGTGACTTTGTTCCCTGTATGTCAAACTGCGCACTAATTTGTTTTCTTTCCTATAAGAAATTTCCCAATTGTAGCAAAGTGATGGTGTAAATGCAGATATAGGTAATTTGAAAATCACATTTCGCACTTTCAATAAAGGAGTACCTTGCTCTACGATTCAAAGTATTCAAAATTGCTAAACACAAGAGACTTGGCATAAATAATTCTGGATTTGTGAGTTAACTCAAATAATTTCATACAACGTTGATAACCAACGATAACTCGAGCCTCTGATAACTCGAATCAAATCGTATTAAAAAGTCAGAATGATAATAGACAGGGAAATTATTACAGCCATCTAGCAAACTGCCTAACCCTAAATTTTATTTCGGATTCGGATTCCCCATGATGAAAAGTATCAAAAACTGCCAGGGGCCATTTCGGGCGTGGTCCGATGATTTTGTTTTGTTTTTTGTTTTGTCATCTTATTTTAATTCGATATCTCTAATAGCTTTACAGAAAAACTAATCTAAATCGAATATTTAACTACCATAATTTATTACGAATGAGGAGACAAATTAACCGCATACAATACAAGCGGGGATGACTACATACAATCCTCATTTAAGTTGAATGACTACATACAATCCTCATTCAAGTTAATTACTTAACTACCATAATTTATTACGAAATGAGGAGACAATTTAACCGCATACAATACAAGCATGGCATTTACAAGCTGGCCCGCTCCACTGTTTTATTTGTCTCTTGAAAGTTTGGACATTTTCAGCCATTTTAAGTTCTTTTGGCAAAGCATTCCAGATTTGTGGTCCCAATGACAAGAGACTTTTCGAGCCAAATGTTACTTGGTTTGGTCTATGATGAATCAATTCTTTTGGATTCCTTGCTGACCTTGTTGTTTGTTTTAGTTTAAAAATGTTTTGTATAAAAGGGGGATTCAGCTTTGCGACAGTTTTATAAATTTCAATACAAAGAGTTCTGAGACGGCTGATCCTCATTGTGCTTTTTCCTGCTTTTGAAAGTAAGGTGTCATACGAGCTTGTAGTGTCGTTAAAAAGAAATTTGAGAGCTCTTTCTTGGATCTTCTCAATTTTTTCAACAGATTTCGCAGAGGAAAAATGCCATACTAAAGGGCAGTAATTAAAGTTCGAACATACAAAACTTTGGACCAATATCTTTTTGGCATCAAAACCCATGTAACCCTGAAGTCTTTTTAATGCATTTAGTTGTGCAGCGGCTTTTCTGCACAGATCGGAAATATGTTCATCAAAAGTTAGGTTGTGATCAATTTTTACCCCCAATAGTTTTACTATGTTTTCAGATTTTATCTGCTTCCCATGTATGGTTATTGTTTTTCCAGTTGTGTCGTTCTTGCTTTTGTTAACAAGTAGGGCATGAAATTTATCTGGGTTCGCAATCATTTGGTTCCTTTCCAACCAGTCGATTGCGACATTTGATTCTTGTTCTAAGATTCTAATCAGATTTGGGAAGGAGTTTGAAAAAGCTGTCAAAGTGTTGTCATCTGCGTAATTATGCAGAGTTGCTTTCTTTATATAGAGAAAAATGTCATTAATATATAAGTTAAATAAAATGGGACCAAGAACAGACCCCTGTGGTACCCCGGAGATCACAAGTTGGGAAGTGCTGTAGGTGTTATTGATTCGCACCGATTGTTGTCTTCGTTTCAGGTAGGAATAAATATAAACAAGCGCATCCTCATGAAAACCATAGGCAGACAATTTCGCAATCAGGAGATCATGCGGGATACAGTCGAAAGCCTTTGAAAGGTCCATAAGAATGGCCCCTACGACATTATCTTTATCAAGATTACGTCTCAATTCTTCAATCATTCGTATTAAGACATGTTGCGTGTTGTACTGATGTCTGTACGCCGCTATGAACTGTGAAAGACAATGGTCAAGGTGAGGAGTGAGCTGCTCTTTGATTATTTTTTCATAGATTTTGGAAAAAGCGTTTAAGACGCTGACAGGTCGAAAGTTTTTCTCTGTGGTACGAACTGACTCACCCTTGTCTAAGGGGGTAACAGCAGCTCGCTTCCCCTTGTCTGGAAACTGACATTTCTTAAAACTATTATTTATTGCATTTGTTAGCGGTACCGCAAGTTCTCGAGAAGCTAAAAGCACTAGCTTAGGCGGAATTTGATCTTCCCCTGTTGACTTTTTGCTATCTACCTTTTTTAAAAACTTCATGACTTCATTCGATTCAACCGCACGAAATGAAAAGGTTGGAAAATTGTTTTTTGGATTTTGGATTATAGCTAAGATACTAGGATGGTTTGCATATTTTTCAAGAATCAATCTCACAATGTCTCTATCACTGGTTTGTTCATATATGTCAGCTAAGCTTTGTGGTTTTTTCCCACTTGATTTTTCGACTATATTAACGTAATGTTCGTTAAAAGTCTCAGCAAGCTCACGGTCATCAGTAATGATCTTCTCGTCCTTTACAAGCAAAATGTCGTTCCCTGATAAACCCCCTTTATTTGTCAGGAATGGTTTCACTAGATTCCAGAAATCTTTATTTGTCATTAACCCATTTTCCGTCACCTTGTTGAAATGAGATTTGATCGCCTTTTTTCTGAGAGAGACGCATGATCACGTGATTCGTGACCACACCCACAAGCGGTGTGAAAAAGTTTTTCACCACCATATGGTGCATCACAAGACGAGAAAAAACTTATCATTCTCGAGGTGCAGCATCCCAACGTTTGTGTTGCTGTTGTTGTTGAAAAAGTCAAGATGTCGATATTTCGCTTATAAACCGGAATGTTCGATTCTAAATCCCTAGCCATAATAAAACTAATTAAAATGATATATTTGCACTATCTACAATGTTTCTTTGACGTGTTTAAAACGTATTGTCAAAATATCAAGTCAGCCATTTGTTGCACGAATCTTCACTGGACAGAAAGTCCGAAATCTCTCACTCACTTTCTCTGCTTTAGATAAAATGACTGTTTTTGCGTTAGATAGCGTTGCTTCATCATCACCATCATAATTACTTGTTGATTCTTCCTCTTGCTTCACTTCACTCATCTCCTGCATCAGCGAAGACCTTCTGGGAAAAATTTCTGTTTTTTCCTTGCTTTGGTAGAAAATGATGCTGGTGACTGGCTTCTAGTAAACAAAAATGGAGACACGATATTTCCACAGGATCCTATTGCCAGCAGCAAACCCAGTAATGGCAGCTGCAAGGTCGTTAAGACGGAAGCGAGCCTAAAATAAGGGGCATGGCTCTGGGACACCTGAAAGATTCAGTTGATAATGCTATCTTTCTGCACGCTTTGTTCCCTGTGATCAGAATGTGACCCTCCATTGTCCCCTAAACAATGTTGTCTTTTACTCCAGTCATTTACCATTGCCGGTCTAAAAGTCGACGATGCTCAGTACAACCGCCTCCGGAGACAACATTGTTTTGGGGAAGAACGGGATGAACTATGCGTGTAAAAATTGCAGGTGTTCCAGGACGTTTGTCCTCTACTGCAAAAAGATTGGATAAAATTCCTTCTCCACCTTATGCAGCCACCTAATGACTCACAACCGGGTAATACTTGGAATGGCGAATTATAACTAATTGTAACGGAGTGTCAAATGTTGTTTGCGGAAGAGGAGAGGTGCACCTGGAACTCAAGTGCATATAACAGGTGTCTAGCAAAGGGTGTTAGAAGGAGGCAAGTGGCAGGAATTCTTTCAAAATGCCGCAAATAAAAAACGGTTGACAAATTGGTAACGCAAGAAGTCAAACATAATTTAAAGCTTCCTTTCATCATAACATCTGCAGAGAGACAATTCCAAATTGCCAAGAATAAAGTGGAAGAAATCTTCAGCTGCAACCACGAGGAAGCGGACACATGACTTATTTTGCATACTTTATTTGCCGAAAATGATGTGGTCATTGTGACAAAAGATACGGGTGCTTTACCGGTGTGACAAATTGCTGCCACTTGCACCCTTCTAACACGCTTTACTGTCTGACATCTGTTACATGAACTTGGGCTCCAGGTGAATCTCTCATCTACCGCAAACAACATTTGACAATCCGTTATAAATAGTTACCATTCACCATTCCAAGTATTACCCGGTTGTGAGTCATTAGGTGGCTGCATAAGGTGGAGAAGGAATTTTATCAAATCTTTTTACAGTAGAGGATAAACGTCCTGGAACACCTGCAATTTTTACAAGCATAGTTCATCCCGTTCTTCCCCAAAACAATGTTGTCTCCGGAGGCGGTTGTACTGAGCATCGTCGACTTTTGGACCAGCAATGATAAATGACTGGAAAGACAACATTGATCAGGGGACAATGGGGGGTCGCATTCTCATCACAGGGAACAAAGTGTGCAGAAGGATAGCATTATCAACTGAATCTTTCAGGTGTCCCAGAGCCTTGCCCCTTATTTTAGGCTCGCTTTCGTTGCCTAAAATAAGGGGCAAGCATCAGGTGAAAAGATAAAAGTGCTTATTTGTTCCTATTTTATGACTTGAATTTTGTTGATTATTTTGTTATTTTATTTTAAATAACTGCAGCTTTTTATTCTTATTAACGTATTCTGACTCACGCTTTATTATTGCTGTTTTCATTTTAAATTTTATTAGTTAGGTAATATAGATGATAGGCCTACTCTACATGCGCAGCTATTTTTGCATATCCAGTTACAGACTAACTGGACAGATCGGATTGAAGTTGATTGAATTTAAGATGATTGAATTTAAATTGAGTTGAAAAACAAAGCAACACACAATTGAGAATAAGTTGGAAGTTATCTTGACATTGAACACACTCTGTTGTTAATTGTTGTTTTTTCTGACACCCTGCATGACCTATGTTAGCTTGTATGCAAACTATAGCAACTGCAAACTGGAAAGGAAAATATCACCCAGAAAGTGGGCAAAAAAACACACGAGTAAGCAACAGCGTAAACAAGGCAGGAAATTTCAGCATAGCTCATAACCAAGCAAAGGTCTTATGATAACATTGCTTCTTCTACTATCTGGAGATGTTGAATTAAACCCTGGGCCAATGGGCTTCTTCAAGTGTTGAATATATGTTTTGCCCTCTTTCACATGCTACTAAAACCACAATCTGTTCAGTATTAGGCATCACCTCACATGGCACATGTGATAATAATGACATTGTGAAAAAACGTAACAAGCCAGTTCGATTATTTCAAATAGCTGGAGATGGGAATTGTCTTTTTCGGGCCATTTCTTATGCAATTTCAGGAAAACAAATCTTTCACAAAACTATACGAATAAAAATAACATTATTTATGAAACAAATAGAACCACAATTGGATGCACACATCGGGAGTTCTGTTGATGAATACCTGGTGAAAAGTAAAATGACCTCTGACAAGATATGGGGTACTGAAATTGAATTTATAACTGACTGCAGCATGGTTGTTGAAGACTGATATTTATGTATTTTCAAAGAGTGGTCTTGAATTAAAATGGTCAAAATTTTCCATGAATGGTGTCAGACAATCTGATGAATGCAATAAACAGTCAATATATATGGAAAATATGACTGGTAACCATTATAATATTGTCTTGGATGTATCCAATGGTGCTGATGCAAAATTGAATAATGCAACTAGGTACGATGCACATGCTTGCTTGAATAATAGATTGTCTGTTTTAAATTTACAACCTGTTGATGTTAAAGGTGATGGTAAGTGTTTCTTCAGAGCAGTTTCATTGTTTTGGAAACTGAAAGTTTTTTAACCTTGATGAAACAAGATCGAAAACTGAAGTCAAAATGTTTGCTTGAGTGGTGTCAAAACAAGTGTTTTTGAATTTGCTGCGTTCAATCCTGAAAATTAAATCCAGGGTATTCAGTTTTGCTCAAGCTCAACTAATAGGCTCGCAAGTTTGACTTTAATTTGATATTACTTTCTTCACTTTCTGGATAATGCAGTGAAATAAAAGCCATCTGTCGCGGGTCACCTCAAGGTTCCTTTGATCTACTAAAGCAAGGAAAAAACAAAATTTTTCCGCACAGTCATTTTATCTAAAGCAGAGAAAGTGAGTGAGAGATTTCGGACTTTTTGTCCAGTGAAGATTCGTGCCATAAATGGCTGACTTGATATTTTGATAAAACCTTTTAAACACGTCAAAGAAACATTAAAGATAGTGCAAGTATATCATTTTAACCAGTTTTATTATGGCTAGGGACTTGCAATCGAAAATTCCGGTCTATAAGCGAAATATCGATATTTTGACGTTTTTCAACCGCAGCAACAACACAAACGTTGGGATGCTGTACCTCCAGAATGGTAGGAGAAAAACAGCGAATGTTTTATAATTTCTTTCTCGTCTTGCGATGCACTGTATGGTGGTGAAAAATGTTTTTGACAATTCCCAAAAAATTTCGTCAGACAGTTCGTGGGTGTGGTCACGACTGACGTGAATATCAGACGACGCCCAAATGACCCCTGGCAGCTTTATATACTTTTCATCATGGGAAATCAGAATGGAATCCGAAATAAAATTTAGGCTTAGGCAGTTTGTTAGATGGTTGTAATAATTTCCCTGTCCATAATGTATGGTCTTTATTCTCTGAAGTATGTGGCCGTGAAGTATCAAATCTCAACAGCGCATTAATTGAATCAGTAAATTTGGCGTACATCTGCCCTACTCTCACCTCAGATACTTGTAACATTTGACCAGCATCTGCAAGCTATCCAAAAAAGAGAGAAACATTTCAAATTTTAGACAACTGCATGTCAAGGAAAACATTTATCATACACCTTTTTTGCAGTATGAATATCCGGGATGCAAAGGAGCCAAAAAAAAATTACATTGGAAACCTTTGCAAACATACTTTCCTCTATAAATTTGAGCATGCATGGCATTAGCTTTCACTAACCTTTCCCAATTCCCAGGGGACATTTGTCTTTTTTTTTTGGGCAGTACAACCATCTTAATTTCGAGTCAACTTCAATAGCCCACACTTAAATATGAAACTATATTTTGAAAACAAGTGCAAACTTTGAAAAATGGCTTCTTACTTTTTTTCCTATTTCCTCATTTTGCTTTCTTAAAGACACGGCAATTGTCTCAGATTGACATAAAATTTCCTCCTGGTTAGTGTAATAGTAAGAGAAACAGAATAAATATAAAAAAGCAAAAGAAATACTGGAACTTAATCATCAATGTTAGACCAAACAGTGTGAAAACAGAAATAATATATTACATGTGAGATATTAAAATTCATAACTAAATCCTTGTGTCTGCCTTCATGTTGTGACTTGTTGGCATATAAAAATAGGCATTAGTAGAAGAGCTAGCTAGGGGCATATAAAATAGCTTGTGATAAGAAGGTGATCCTAATGAAGTGAAACATAAAACGAGGTATCTAAATAGAGTGTAAATGGTATTGAATAAAAATTGTTTCCTCCTGATAAAAGTAAACTCCTTTTACTTGATGGAACAAAAACTAGTTAGGAAACAATCCAAAGATAGATATCACCTTTTGACAGCAGAGTTCATACTTTTCCTTCAGAAGACTATTGATTTTAGAGGTATTTTCAATTTCAGTAGCCTGTAAAACAAGATTATTAGTATATCATCTATCTAAGAAAAAATTAGTAAAGAATAACTCATTCCATAGTGTCCCAAACATCTAGACACGTAAACTAGACATTATTCCTTTTCCTGAAATTCAGCTTAGATTGATAAAGAAGAATAATTTTAAAAATAATACCCTTCTCAGCCTAAGTTCTTCTAAGGCCTGTAAATTACGATGATAGAACAACTGATCAAAATATCTTATACATAATATCTAATATATAAAAGCAATTAATTGAGCATTGCAACAAGAACCTTGTGAGAAGTTATCTCTCTCTCTCTCTCTCTTTCTCTCTCTCGCAACAATCAATATTTCTACATGTAATAAAAAAGAAATTCTAGCATACACAAAAAATGTTATCTTTCTTGTATGTTGACATAAATGAAGAAGATGAATGATGCAAGGGAGCACAGGATGTCACATTTAATACTTCTGGCTCCATGAATAGAAAATAACCCTAAGGCAAATAAAATAAAACCTGGACTTAAAAATCACGAAGTTGTGTGCTCATACAGATAAATAGATATGAATTGCTGTCCTTTCCTGCACTACAAAAAATAGAGCGTTTATATTAGTTATACAGAAAAAACTAGTTCTCGCATAATTATATTTTTCTCTCATTCTCTTCGATTTCAGTTTCCTGTACTCCTTAAGACTTTGATGAATCGCACATGCTCAAAATGGTGGACAGAATGACTTTCCTCCATTCAAACATCGCATAATTTCCCAGGCAATAATAACAAAGCCAATCTCAAATTGTATAGAATAATAAATGCTATACACAACACAAGTAAACACGTCAAAACGATTTAACTAAAATTATTTTCAAGTATTATACTTAAATGAAACGTACCCCACTGGTTTGCTGAAGGCTTGTATCAATATAATATCCTCGTCTATCCTATCTTGATGATTATTCGGACTTATTTAGTCTGGCTTGGATGGTATGGCGACAGCAGCAAGTAAAAAAACAAAATAAATACAAACACAGATGACATCAAATCCTTCCATCATATGTCCGCAGTTTCCCGCCAAAAACTTCACCAGCCATTCTTTTTGGCCTCGTTCCCAATTTGGTGCTCAGATTTCCGGCCGTAATATTTTGTGTAATATTTTATTGGGCAATTAATGATTTTAAGCCCCCTTCTCCCCTTTAAAGTGCTTCAGATAAATAAATGATTTTTAAATGAAATTTGAAAATGGTTAAAGTTGAAAGAAATTGCATCGCTGGCTGATAATCATATCCGTGTGAAGTTGGAAGCACGATATAAATGCTTGGGCAAAGTTCATTAACACACCTAAAATATTGGGGCACTGAGACCCTTATCCACGCGTCTTGCGCCGCACGTTTTGTAGGGATTAAATCGTTGGGGCATATAGGACTAGTTGTAGCGTTTCTAATCATTCTTCGTTGGAACTCAGAGAGTTAGCACAATTTCCCCCACCTTCCCTCTCCTTTATATTGTTTATAGATTTACATTGTGATTTCAGTCATTATTCTGTAGTTTGACCATTCGGTTAGTACTGCCTGGTGTACCGGCCGGAGTTGTCGGAATCACCGACCGTAAATCCCTTTCTCTACTCAAGCAATCCGGGCCGGTCGGCTAACCGCCCAATTTCTTGAGATAGCTTAAGCTTCTATAAATAAGAAATAAGGGGTTTAATACAGAGTTTACGGTAATCTATGCCTATCACGGCGATATTCATGAAAGAAAGTCGAAACCTCATTCAGCCTCAACCTCAAGTGTGGTATCGGATCATTACATCGGAATATAATACTTGTATAAAAAAGTATATGTTTCATGCAATGTTATATTACAGGGAGCATGCATGTAAAATAATGAATAATGAATAGAAATAAAGTTAGTAAACTTATCCTTTAAATGCCCAGTTGAATATTTATTGAAGTTCGACGAAAAGTTGTATTCTTCAATCATCATAGCGTTTAATAATTGCTTCAATTCCAAGCAATTTTACATACTCCTTGTTTGCATCAAAAGTAAAGAACTCAGCTTTTACGCTATACTTTCCCTAAAAGATAAGAATATTATATTTTACATAAAAATAGAAAGTAGAATAAAAAATTGGAAAGAAAGAAAAAGAAAAAATTCAAACATACTGCAATGGAGGTCATGGATCCAATGTTGATTGTAGAGTTTTTCCCGTACTTCACTGAAAAAACACGTGCAGGCAGCTTCACTCTTCTGAGCAAACAACGTTTTGAAGCGTGTATATGGTAACAAGCATTCTTATTCCCCAGAAACTAAATAATACCAACAACCAATAGGAAAAATGTTTCGTGTAAAGACTCGATCAAATCTTCTTGAATAAGCAAAGTAACTATTTACAATGGCTAGAAAACCCTTAATTTGTTCTTAATGTATTGTCATAAATTTTTTCCCTTATAGTCCAACAGTTGACTAAGCCAGTATTCGGTGAGAGGGATTCCAAAAGATTCCCTTGTAACACAATAGCACAATATCCTTCACAGTATACAGCAATAAATATAATGTTTAAGTAATTTAATATGTGCAAAAGAAGTAAATACATGTACAACGTTTCGAGCTTTACTCGTCTTCAGGTATAAGAAAATACGTTGATAACACATAAATAACACAAAAATAAATAAAACATAAATATAACACATCGCTGCTTGGATTGTATTTTTTATCTGGGGCTGGAAATGTTCTGACTTTGTTCTTAGTTTTTAGGCAAATAGACAGTAGCTTAGCGAGGGGGGGCAGCCGCCCCCCCCCCCAATTCGCAGAAAGTTGGTCTCTGAGAAAAGTGCAAATCTGCAATAAAATTTGTAGGGGGGTACGACAAAAAAACAAGGCTTCATTTGCCAAAAAATTTGCCTGTTTGCCCCTCCAATCTTCCCGCTCTGGCTACGCCACTGCAAATAGAGTCTCCATATAAAGCTGAATACAAAGAAGCTGAAGACGAGTAAAGCTTGAAACGTTGTATATGTATTTACTTCTTTTTTGGACATTTAAATTACCTAAACATTATATTTATTGCTGTATATTTTGAAATGATGTGTTGAAAGGCAAACAATTTGGATTTTATCCTTCAAAGTACTTGGGAAGCTGGAGATTCCTTCCCTGCTACTGCTGCACGATATAGTTTTAGAAGATAATGATATTCTTATATATAAATTACCTCCTGCTTTGAAGGGACAAAGCTCTGTTTGAAAGCATTGATTGAGAGTCCCTTCTTGACGCCATATGGTAAAGTTATCAAAAAGAGCTTCTCCTTTTATGTAGATTGAGCTGACTGTTTCACCTATATTAAACGAAGAAACCTTAATTTAATTTATTACTGGAAAAAAAACAAGAAATGGATGCAAATATGTATCTGAATAGATAGGGATTTATGTATATGCAAATATGTATCTAAATAAGTATTCCTCAGTATCTGACATGATTTCAATCAATCTGAGAATGGTGCTTCTTACTGGGAATCCACTCCATATAAAAGGAAAATTCCTCTTTTAATTTCACTTTCCCCAAGAATCTCATTTTTCCAAGCGTAGGACCTATAAATAAAAAACATCATTTCAGTTGGTATATGTTGGGAAGCCTCAACAGCGGCGGCGCACACACAAAGACACGGGCACGGTTGTTGCAGATGACTCATGTATGAGCCAAATTGCCTATTTATACTTTATTACTTGATTTTGTGACATTTTATCACTCTTAGTAATGTTAGAATAAAATCTTCCTTTTTCCTGTTTTTTGTAATTTGATTATACAAACATATATTGCTGTATGGATTAGATTTATTCAGTTGCATTAAAGTTGTATTGGTGCTGCGTTGCAGTGATTGTCAAAGAAAGTTGTTGTGTTGAAAAATTATGAGAAAACGATAATGACTGTGTACTTCTTTGTGTGGTTCCTTAACTCACAGTAAAAGAAACAGAGAGTTGGATTCAGGGCCGGTTCCATGGGGGGGGGGTGTGGGGGGGGTGTGACACCCCCCAAGAATTGAGTTTTAGCGATTTACTCGGTAAATTTTGATTTTTGGTCTGTAAAATTATGTTACGAAAGTTTATATGGTTTTGTGGTAAGGTTTTTTTTTTAAATTGCTCGGTACATAGGAGCTTACACCCCCCGAAGAAAATTTTCTGGAACCGGCCCTGGTTGGATTGCGATCCACAACAGTATACGCATAAAATGCGTAATTTACCAAAGACGTTGAAAGTAAAAAAATGCCAAGTTAAAGAGTTAAACATCTAAAGAAAGAGTGGTTGCATGTTTTTGACTGTTCTTTTTGCTCCAAAAATTGTTGTGATGTTGAGGTCGATTGAAATCTAATGTTGAGTCTACCATGGGTTTCTGCTTGATACAATACAAGCAGCTCTATTTTGTTATTTTACCATATACCCGATTAAACATTCAACTTTTGAATCCACAAAACCAGCCTTTAAAACAAGAACGTTGGAGAAAGCCTTAGTGGGATTAAAGCCCCATGTACACGAGCTACTTTTCTAAATATTTGGAGGGATTAACGAGTTAGCACCTTCCTTTTCCCGTGTACATGGTCTTTTTTAGAAATTCTACCAGCCAAAAATTTTAGTAAGGATGAAAAGGGCCGCTTAATTAGTATTGGGATGCTGGAGATTCTGGAGATGCTAATTCGCCTCTTGTTTTCTCGGTGATGCATGTCAACGCGGATTAAATGTTGTCTTCTTTCTCTGTTACTTTTTTTACAAGCACGATGTCTGACGAAGAATTGTTTATGCTGCTTCTCATAACTGTATATTTATTGGAACAAAATCAGAAAAATTCTGATTTACAAATCGTCTAAAGCCAGCCATTTTGATAACAGAGGTTACTCGTGTACGTGTACCCGCGCGGTAGATGCAAGCAATTATGAAATTCAAATTATTTTTTCAATCAGAAAAACAGGCGCGATAAGGAAGCCAATTATCAAATCAATCATTGGGGTTAAGGTGCTACTTGAAGTCTATTTTAGATTTTAGAAAATTTTAGTCGGAAACGTTGGCTATTACTAAAAGCGGGAACGGGGAACGGTCGGGGAACGGAATAACCTGGGAACGACCGGGGAACGGTCGGGAAACGGTCGGGGAATAACCTGGGAACGACCGGGGAACGGTCGGGGAACGGTCGGGGAACGGAAGTATGAAACCGTTTGAAATTTACCAGTTAAATAAATGCGGAAACGTTTATAGAACGTTACGAAAGGTTTATCTATTATAACTGTAAATAAAATTTACAGTCTTAATAGGTAAACAAGGTAAAATTTATAGTTTTAAATAGGTGTTAAATGCAATTTAACAACAATTAATGTGCGATAGAAATTGCAGTTGCGAAATAGCCTCGTGTGCATGTATCAACATGATCCCATAAGGGCGTGGTTAACGAGCCCACCAGATAGATTGACGGCGGTTATCTCTTTGGCAATTTATTCAAGCCATGTTCGTGCCAAGTTCAGATGCAACAATCATTCTAAGGCCTAGCGCATAGAACTAGGATTGACTTCTTTGCTATCCACATTTGTACACTGGACTTACGCTGTTTCACTGTACTGAAGAAAGATCAGATAAGCTATGGAATTAGTTGGTTTGGTAGGATTGCGCATAAGACAATACAAGGGAGAAAAGAGAGTCGATTTGGTGAGATTGTTCCTTATCACATTTCTTTCGATATTGATTGTATACCGAACTTTCGTTATTTTATCAGTCTTCAAACAGACTTCATTGTGTATTGAGGGGTTACCTTGTTACTACAGGGCTGTTCCGGATTATATCTCTTCCAGTATTCATTTTGCACTAAACTTTTGTTATTGTAAACAATCCTCAAACTGAGTTCAAATATATATGGAGGGGTCACCTTGGTATTGCAGGCCTGAGAGCCACAACAGTCTTTTCGATTCATTCGACCAAGATTTTACACCAGCTAGTGCAGCCGTGTGTCCCCTTCAAATTAAGCGTACGCAATGGTCTCCCCAGAGGCTGATGCTTCGACTATTTTAAATTTGTTTTGGTATTTAACTTTATTTAACTGCCTGTCTGTCGCTTGCCCTTCTCTGTTGTCATTTGGTTTTTGTAACATATATTGTTCGTTACAAAAATTACCCCTTCGAAGTAAATTGCTACACCTTCTTGACAACCTTGAATTGATTCCTATAATGTAAAGGAAGGTTGGAGGATTGCTGCTATTTAACCATCCATAAGTGCTATGGTATTTGAAGCTTGGAGTGGTGGAGCACGGGCACGATCAAAGGTCACTTTCCCCAAATCTAGCTTGTCAAATCAGAATTCATCATGTGGGGCGCAGGGTGGAATGCACGCCATGCTTTCTGTTTGAGCAATTCTGCCCACGCTGTGACTCACGGTTTTCATAGGATAAATAATTGTTTCGATGCCTTCTGTCTCGAATATTCTACACCCGGGGATTGCCCGCCATCGCGAAGTGTCATCATCTGCGGGGTGGCTGTCACTTTTCAGCAAAGTTTATTGGCGGTCTTAGTTAACAAAGAAACTTATCTTTGCAATATCAACAACAGTTCTTGGACTTTCGGACTTTTCATGCTAAAATGGCACTAGAATGTTTATTTATGGTTTCCCTAACTTCCCGGATGCGGGTTCATTATCATGGCATATCGCATTTGTCTTAGTTCCTCTTATTTATGTTTTCACTCGTTTTGTTAGTTGATATATTCGACACCCGCACGAGTGGTAAATATCTTGAGCTGCTATTTCTGGACCCGCAAATCGTTCGGCTCATTGTCATATATGTCAAAGTAGCATGCGCACATGACATGTCTCCGCTTTCATAAGGACGTAGTGAGCGTCCTGTCCTTGACCATCCTGTTGGGTTAAGGCGTTTTAGTAATCTGCACCAAGGGTTGCCAATATAGATTTTCAAACCCAATGCTAACAATCCGGTTTTTGTGAATTTATTTTGTTTCGACAATATCTCTCCGGGTGTCGCAACGTGATCTAATTTGGTGTTTCTAATTTGCTTCGCTGTATTATATTTTTACTTCCCGTATTTAACCTATCTCCAAGAGGTGCGGTAGTCTGCGTGGCTGTTTTTGTCTTTCCTCGCACTTTGCCTCTCTGAAGGTATAATGGTTATGTATTTGCATTACCACTGGGCTTTATTTTGGCTGTATTCATGGCCTGCATGTGATATAGTAAGTAATTCCCACAGAAGTCAGTCAAGCGCCGTGGTGGCCAGTCCCCACGTGACTCGTACTATCTGGGGTCTCTGCATTTTGTTAACCATATTCTGTATAACATATACTGGTTAGGTATTTGCATTACCACTGGGCTTTATTTTGGCTGTATTCATGGCCTGCATGTGATATAGTAAGTAATTCCCACAGAAGTCAGTCAAGCGCCGTGGTGGCCAGTCCCCACGTGACTCATACTATCTGGGGTCTCTGCGTTTTGTCAACCATATTCTGTATAACATATAATGGTTGTATTTGCGTTACCACTGGGCTTTATTTTGGCCTTATTTTGCCAACATGCGTCCTTGTGGCGACTTTAATACCAAAATACTTTGTCATTGGCGGCTTTAATACCCAAATACTTTGTCGTTGGCGGCTTTAATACCAACATGCGTCCTTCTGGCGACTTTAATACCAACATACGTTGTCGTGGCGGCTTGAATACCCAAATACTTTGTCGTTGGCGGCTTTAATACCAACATGCGTCCTTCTGGCGACTTTAATACCAACATACGTTGTCGTGGCGGCTTTAATACCAACATGCGTCCTTGTGGCGACTTTACTACCAAAATACTTTGTCGTTGGCGGCTTTAATACCCAAATACTTTGTCGTTGGCGGCTTTAATGCCAACATGCGTCCTTCTGGCGACTTTAATACCAACATACGTTGTCGTGGCGGCTTTAATACCAACATGCGTCCTTGTGGCGACTTTACTACCAAAATACTTTGTCGTTGGCGGCTTTAATACCCAAATACTTTGTCGTTGGCGGCTTTAATACCAACATGCGTCCTCGTGGCGGGTTCAATACCAACTTGTGTCGCGTTAGCGGCTTGATACCAATTTGTGTCGCGTTGGCGGCTTAATACCAACTTGTGTCGCGTTGGCGGCTTAATACCAACTTGCATCAATATGCCACTCTTTGGGTTCGTCTGGCCTTATGCCTGCGGCCTTTTTGGCTTTTAGTTTCCTTAGGAGGCCACCGCCGACTCGCTGAAGTTGGTTGCGGGTGACCTCCATTATGATTTTTTGATTTGCATTTAACTTTACGATTTGTTCCTGACCTGCCATTTTGTTAAGCCTTTTTGTTTGGAGGGCGAGGAGAAGTCACTTCCACCTGCTCCCGGGAATAGGCAGTTTTGAAACAGTTCTGACAGAAAGAAACTAATTACACTCACGATAATAATAATAATAAGAATAATAATAATAATACGTTCGGTGGGGTCACACTTTGTGTTCTGTGGGCCGAAATTTGCACAGCAAATCGGTGTCACCGACCGTAAAAGCTTATTCCTACTCAAGCAATCCGGGCCGGTATGCTTAACGCCCAATTTCTTGAGATAACATTAAATAGGTGTTAAATGCAATTTAACAACAATTAATGTGCGATAGAAATTGCAGTTGCGAAATAGCCTCGTGTGCATGTATCAACATGATCCCATAAGGGCGTGGTTAACGAGCCCACCAGATAGATTGACGGCGGTTATCTCTTTGGCAATTTATTCAAGCCATGTTCGTGCCAAGTTCAGATGCAACAATCATTCTAAGGCCTAGCGCATAGAACTAGGATTGACTTCTCCCACCCACCCTGTCCTCTATTATTATTTGTTTGAGTTTATATTATGATTTCTCGTCATTAGTCTGCAGTTTAACCAGTCCGGTTATTACTGCCAGGTGTATCGGCCGAAATTTGCACAGCAAACCGGTGTCACCGACCGTAAAAGCTTATTTCTACTCAAGCAATCCGGGCCGGTATGCTTAACGCCCAATTTCTTGAGATAACATTAATGAAAAAATATACTATGCCCGGCTATCTAGAAAACATGGAGTGTGGAATAGTGGAATGGAATGGAATGGAGTGATGGAATGAAATTGAAAACATGGAATGAAATTGAAAACATGGATTGACATGGAAAACATGGAATGGTGTGGAAAACATGGAATGATATGGAAAACATGGAATGAAATGGAATGAAATGGAAAACATGGAATGACATAGAAAACATGGAATGATTTTCAAAAATTTTAATGGGAAACTATATGATATATTGTAGCAAAATATACATGTTTGTGTTCTTCTATATCGTTTAACCCTTATCTTAGCATGAGCTTTGATCTATTACGTATAAATTACGAATAAACCCATCCAAGTCATTCACATGTCACACTTTACGAGAGCATTTTATAAATGGGAAGGATGCTGTTTGTGTTCATGTTTCTATGCAAAACAACCGGCATTTTTTCACAAAATACAAGTATAGGTATTGTCAGTGCTGTGGTGAGAACCAATCAGAATATTTAAATAGTTTTTGTCGTGTTTTTCTGAATTTAATAATTTTCTGTTTCGATTACGGGCTTGAAACTTGCAGTCGAATAAATGACGCAGTTGTCGCCGGAGTATGATGTGTCAAGCACCGATATTGGTGCTAGAATGACCTTGGCGAACAATACTGAATCAAAAACAAGTAAAAAAAACTTGTGTATGCCAACTACTATAAGAATATACAACAATATGGACAACTTCGTGCTTTCTCATGTTTGAATAAATTAAATTCAAAGCTGATAATTTTTCAACAAAACGAAATGCAAACACTTTTAACTAGCGAAGAAAACATTTATTTTATAATGTGAAACTACAACTAAGAGAGTTTCCTTACAAGGTATATCATAAGTATATTTAGTATCTGATGAACAAAATAGTAACGGAATGAATAGAAATTATGTAACGAGTCAAATGGCAATTGGCATAGGCACTTGGATGCCAAATTCTGTCAGCAGTCTTTCAAAGTGTTCCCTTCGCAAAAATTTTACAAATTGGAGAGGCAATTTTAAGTTGTTCCTGTGAAATGCAGGGTATTTTCTTTGCACACACGCCAGCCTCATGTGAAAATGTATGTTTTGAGCAATCGGCGTTTGCATTATCTGCCCTGTTTGTCTGTCTCGGCACTCTCTGATGTCTTTGTAGACGATGATATTTTGATCATCGATATTTTGACATCTCGATATTTTGTCATCGTCGAACAAGGTGAATGAGAACTGGATATACTCTTGCATCAAAGCGTATCGTGGCTTATTTGTGACCCCTTTGAATTCGACAATATGTTTGTGGCCAGTAACACTTTGAAGAAGATGTGCTTCTTTGGCAAACTCTTTTTCGTAACCGCTTGCGTTGATCGGTCTTTTAACAACGACGTCCATCGTCTCTCTTGTGTTTGGATCACTATATCGTGCATAGTCTACGCTACCAAAAGAACCTTGCCCAATTTGGCGCATGTCTTTTAAAGCATACCAATCGAACTTTGCGACATCAGCGAATGGATCTTTTATCGATTTTCGTACTGGAAGCTTCGGAAGATTGAAATTAGAAGACATATTCTATTTTGTGTGTGTACTGTTTGCCAGAAAATGTCAGAGTGGCGAGTGCGTGGTGGAGAGAGGGAGTAGAGTAGCATATCTTTTAACACACGTGTGCTTTGTATCCACGGCTTTCCATTTTCTGCCCCTATGTATTTTTTCACAAGTTACTTGAAGTGAAGCCGCTTTTTGTGTTATGTCCCCCGCTTAAAATTATCAAGTCGGTGTGAAGTCTTGATTTTAGTTGTTCCTTTGGATATATCTTTTTAACCGAAAAAACTTCTAGCACCAATATCGGTGCTTGACACATCATACTCCGGTGACAACTGCGTCATTTATTCGACTGCAAGTTTCAAACCCGTAATCGAAACAGAAAATTTTTAAATTCAGAAAAACACGACAAAAACTATTTAACTATTCTTATTGGTTCTCACCACAGCACTGACAATACCTATACTTGTATTTTGTGAAAAAATGCCGGTTGTTTTGCATAGAAACATGAACACAAACAGCATCCTTCCCATTTATAAAATGCTCTCGTAAAGTGTGACATGTGAATGACTTGGATGGGTTTATTCGTAATTTATACGTAATAGATCAAAGCTCATGCTAAGATAAGGGTTAAACGATATAGAAGAACACAAACATGTATATTTTGCTACAATATATCATATAGTTTCCCATTAAAATTTTTGAAAATCATTCCATGCTTTCCATGTCATTCCATGTTTTCCATTTCATTCCATGTTTTCCATATCATTCCATGTTTTCCATATCATTCCGTGTTTTCCATGTCATTCCATGTTTTCAATTTCATTCCATCACTCCATTCCATTCCATTCCATTCCACTCCATCATTCCACACTCCATGTTTTCTAGATAGCCTACTATGCCCCATGAAACAAACTCGAAGAATGTAGAAAGGATGCGCCATCTTATAACATAGGTACGCGAAGTCTACGCACGTCATCTCTTCCTAGCAAATATGAACACAGCACACACTAACACCTGGCAGTTACAACAAGTACCATGCTTCCCTAATTTCCCCTCATTCGAGTTTTGCCAGTAACACAAACTCCACCTCTTGCTGAAAATAACAGTGAGTTTTATTTAAACAAGATAAAGTTTTAAAGTTTAGTAATAGCCAGCAAAACATTTATTAGATCTTTCATAGAATGACTATGTCATTTCGAAATGTGTTTGCCAGGGGGTTTCTCACCGTAGCACGTTTAGTTAGATTCAAAGAGTAAAGTACGCGTGAAACCTGTCGAGCAACACTCCTGAGAGGCAGAACAAAAGACGAAAAAACAAAAGCTTCTGACACCGATGACAAAGGCCAGTAAGAGGCAAACAAAGGGAGGAAGAGAAGAGTCGTCGAAAAGGAGAAAAGTGGAAATATGATAGACCAGCATATACTGGCGGAAGGTACCACCTTCGGGCGGAGAAATTCAAACCACTATTTTCAAGTAGTCCTGTACCCCAGTATTTAGAAATGTGATGGTAAACGGGCCGCTGCTGGGGTTTAAGGGGTAAACACGGGGGTTAAACATGACTTTTACCTCTGCGGAGGAGTAATATCTATATTTACCTTCTAACATGCAACAAAAGAAAATTACGTAGTAAATAAAATTGTTTAATGGCTATATGTGGAGGAATGATGCATTAAAAGGTGTTTCAATGGGTCACGTGACTCATTAGCACCCTTTTGACCATATATGGTAAACACGTGTACAGCCATAAAAACTGGCTGAAAAATTACTTTTTGTACTTAGAAACTGTGCAGCATCTCATTTCACATATTCCTTTTAAGAAAGTATCATAGTAAAGGTGTTTTAAACTGTCACGTGATCAATAAAACTCTTTTATAATGTATTGTAATCGGGTTAAATCTGTATATATAGTATTGGATACTTTAAATAAAACAGATTGATTTTAGCACACTAAAGGCCTCTGATGTGTATCTCTGATGATAAAATTTAGTTAGAAGGGCGCTAGTGTGCTAAAATCAATTTGACGCCCGTTTTCTCGCATCCGCCTCCTTTACAGTATTAATCAAAATCAAAAATATCTTTTAGCGTTGAATATGCGTGGGATAGCGATAGCAGTTCCATGAAGCAAGAAGTACCTGCATCTAGAGTCGTAGAGTTAATAACTAAATTTGTTATACGTATAGTTTGGTAAATACCTCATTCACATCATTCACTGATAGTGTTTTCGTCATCGCTTTCGTTCTCGTATTGAAGGATCAGTTCTTCATCGTCATGCAACAACAAATCCGCTAACTCATCAGGAAAAGCTTCTTCGATCCAGATACCTCAACAAAGAAATTATTGTGAGGTCACACTCTGCAGATGTCGATATATTGGTGATCCTTCTGGGCGTATTGGAACAGCAAGATCTTGGAACGAGATCTTTGATTTTGGAACGAGTCTCCATCGCAAAGTAGTGAAGTTAAGCAATATCGATTTGGGTTTAGCGAACAGAATGTGTATCATTGGCTTCCATGCATTTACTGGCAACGACTACGTATCTTCATTTTTCCGGAAAGGTAAAGCTGCTTGCTGGAAAGTTTTAGAGAAAAATGAAAAGTTTATTGAAACTTTTACAACACTTAGATCCAGCTGGAAACTGTCAAAAAGTGTAACTGAAAACCTGGAGGAGTATGTTTGCTCTTTATATGGCTCTCGTCAAAAGGAAATCAATAATGTACGAAACACGCTTTTCGAAACAAAGTATCTTGGACAGAACAAGTCGATCGACTTATCATTGCTACCTCCCTGCCAATCATTACATATACTGCGTGCCAATATTATTGCGAGAATATGAAAACTTGCTGATCACAGACATTTTGAACTGCCAAATCTCTGCGAACATGGATGGGATGAAAACAACGAAGTTCGTTGGATCGAAGAAGCTTTTCCTGATGAGTTAGCGGATTTGTTGTTGCATGACAATGAAGAACTGATCCTTCAATACGAGAACGAAAGCGATGACGAAAATACTATCAGTGAATGATGTGAATGAGGTATTTACCAAACTATACGTATAACAAATTTAGTTATTGACTCTATGACTCTAGATGCAGGTACTTCTTGCTTCATGGAACTGCTATCGCTATCCCACGCATATTCAACGCTAAAAGATATTTTTGATTTTGATTAATACTGTAAAGAAGGCGGATGCGAGAAAACGGGCGTCAAATTGATTTTAGCACACTAGCGCCCTTCTAACTAAATTTTATCATCAGAGATACACATCAGAGGCCTTTAGTGTGCTAAAATCAATCTGTTTTATTTAAAGTATCCAATACTATATATACAGATTTAACCCGGTTACAATACATTATAAAAGAGTTTTATTGATCACGTGACAGTTTAAAACACCTTTACTATGATACTTTCTTAAAAGGAATATGTGAAATGAGATGCTGCACAGTTTCTAAGTACAAAAAGTAATTTTTCAGCCAGTTTCTACGGCTGTACACGTGTTTACCATATATGGTTAAAAGGGTGCTAATGAGTCACGCGACCCATTGAAACACCTTTTAATGCATCATTCCTCCACATATAGCCATTAAACAATTTTATTTACTACGTAATTTCCTTTTGTCGCATGTTAGAAGATAAATACAGATATTACTCCTCCGCAGAGGTAAAAGTCATGTTTAACCCCCGTGTTTACCCCTTAAACCCCAGCAGCGGCCCGTTTACCATCACATTTCTAAATACTGGGGTACAGGACTACTTGAAAATAGTGGTTTGAATTTCTCCGCCCGAAGGTGGTACCTTCCGCCAGTATATGCTGGTCTATGAGATTAAAACCCACCGTCTGGTCCGCCTGACGATGTTGTTGTACCTGCCGAGACCACAGGTTCTATCGCGACCGAACATCAGGACAATTGGTTTGCAATTGCAGCCCGTATCCGCAAAATGTTCATTTTCATTTTAAGATTAATTGCATTTTGTTAAGATACCCAAATTTCTGTGGTCAAATGACTGCCATAAACAGAGATTGTATTGCATTTCTTTCGGCAAAACACTTTGAACGGTTATCTTCTGACTTTGGGTTTGATGTTAATTTTCTGGTGTAAGCTTAATCTCATTTTCTGGTTACTCATATTTTCGTTTATTATACTGTTCTGTTCTGTTGACATTTTCTTATGAAATAAGTCTCAATAAATTTTAAAAAATCCTATATTCTAATTATATATGTCTTACATGAACATGATACTCAATCACATTTTTCTAATTCTACATATCTCATACATTGAATTCTGTATATTCTCGGTTTTAAAGTGTATTTCTTGTTATTTCATTCTTCCAGTTTGTTTCATGGGGCATAGTATATTTTTTTCATTATATGTTATTGGTTTTAGACGAGTCATTAATTCTGAATTACAGTCAACCCCCTGACCACTAAATTATTGGTTCTGAATAGACATCGTTGACAGCTCGCATTGGACGGAGTGATGATACAAACAGCAAATCGGAAGTCATCAAAGCTGGCGATATTCACATTCACAAAATGCATCTGGTCTTTCCTTGTTTATCACGGGTTAGAGCACGTGTGGTTTAACCAAGTTTAATGGACAGGCACCCCACTGCTCGCTGTTGCCCCATGCAGCATACCTCCCCAGTGGGAGATCAATTGGCTTCGTATTACATTCGTGCTGCATGCTTGCCGAATTGCTGCTTGGTTTTATTGTTCCCCACCCTCCCTGGTCCCCTAATATCTGTCTCTTTTTTCATCTCCATTCTTTCTACCTGCCCTTTAGTCTTTGCTTCTCCTGTGCTCCACACTATCTTCCGACATCTGTCGGACAAGGTGCATTGCCCGGAAATCTGTGCTTTCCCTAGCCAATCACCTGACAGTAAGTACAGTAGTCCGCAGGCAAATCAGGGCAGTGCACAGATGCCCAATTTTCCTGCAAGTCGATCACCACTCTGGTTGTGGCTCGGTTGGGGTTGGACATTAACATACATTAAAACTATAAAGTTTACCTTGTTTACCTATTAAGACTGTAAATTTTATTTACAGTTATAATAGATAAACGTTTCGTAACGTTCTATAAACGTTTCCGCATTTATTTAACTGGTAAATTTCAAACGGTTTCATACTTCCGTTCCCCGACCGTTCCCCGACCGTTCCCCGGTCGTTCCCAGGTTATTCCCCGATCGTTCCCCGACAGTTCCCCGGTCGTTCCCAGGTTATTCCGTTCCCCGACCGTTCCCCGTTCCCGCTTTTAGTAATAGCCGGAAACGTTGGCATTTGGAATTTATGGTAGTACTCCCTACTGTTTTAGGAGGAATTTTTGGTCTCGTGTACATGGGCCCTTAGCTAAGAGATTATATTCTGCGAGTTGTTAATTACGAGTTGGGAGTTTTGAGCAGAAAAACAAATAATTGTATGCTTTCCAATTCGAAATATATCTCTAATTACATGCAAAAGAAGTTAAAATAACAAGAGTTGTGCTTGTGCTAAATGTTAAAAGCATACTTTCTTTACAAAAACAGATAAATCTTTAGAAAAACAAAAAGTGCTAAAGAGTGCCATTCTCTTTCGGAAAAACGTTTTAATAAAGTCTCTGTCTTTGTAACGTTCATGGTAACGGTTGCCTGTTACGTCGTTTCTTTATTCTCAAAAACCGAAAAACATGGCCCTGGATCGTAAAATGCAGTACCCTTGCCATTTGAGAAAATATGAACAACAAATGTATTAAATGTATCCTGCTTCAAATAGCTACGTTCTTCTTACTTTTTGACTCGCGAAGCGCATGCGCAAGCGAGTATATGTTGGTGAGTGGGGAAAAATGTTGTGTTCTGTGTCTGTGTCAGTGTCTGTGTTTCTGTTTACTTTGCCCATATAAGGTATGTGCCTCAGATTCAAACGTTCACTTTTGATTTGAAGTGAGGCTACCAAGCATGATGTTGCAAGTTTTTCATTGGATAAAATGTAAACTTGTTGAAACAACAAACAACATGACGTACCATGCTAGATGCTGGGCAGGGGGGGGGACCACGAGCACGATCGCGCACGGAGACGGGGAGCATTTTTGACTCGTTGTTGGAAGCATCAGGAGAAAAGAAGAAAGTTTTCTAGCTGTATGCTTATGCAACTAATACAACAATTATAGTATTTCATTTTTGTTTTGGAAACTGAAAGTTTTTTAACCTTGATGAAACAAGATCGAAAACTGAAGTCAAAATGTTTGCTTGAGTGGTGTCAAAACAAATGTTTTTTGAATTTGCTGCGTTCAATCCTGAAAATTAAATCCAGGGTATTCAGTTTTGCTCAAGCTCAACTTTTAGGCTCGCAAGCTTGACTTTATCTGATATTACTTTCTTCACTTTCTGGATAATACAGTGAAATAAGAGTCATCTGTCGCGAGTCACCTCAAGGTTCCTTTGATTTAATATTGTCATAATGCGAAACTTCTCTTTCGGTAGCCATGTTGTGTGGTGTCAGCGTCAAAATGATGCAAGAAATGGTTTGATTACTCCTCGACAGAAATCTTTACAATTTGGCAAGTTATCGAGTGGGCCCAAACAACTGGGGAATTTTTCTGATTTTGCCCGTCACTACTGGGGAAGGTATTGGGCCTGCTGGGGAAGTTTCCCCAGTTGTTTGTATGTTAAAAATGGCTTGCGATCCCGTGTAAACGCAGCCTAAGTTTCGTATTCATCTGAATTAATGTCTATCTATGACATATATACACCTATTATTATATATAGGCAGCTCGCAACTAGCAACTCGCAACTGGCAACTGACATCTTATCATATCTTGATTTAGCGTTAATTTTGAACTTTACATTTGTACGCTGACTAACTCTTACCTGTGACTTTGATATAATTTCCATCTTTGTCTGCATAAACTGTAAAACCAGGGAACGTTTTCCTTGCTTCGTTGCTAATAAGTGCAAATATCATGAAGAGAACTGCGATGTATTTGGTCTGCTTGAAAAGATCCATTTTACTTCAAGCTTATTTCCGAACAAAACGCTGGGCTCTCATCCAGCACAGTGGCTTTTGTAGCTCTATTAAAATTACCTTGTTGACAATAAAGTTAGTCATGCAAATCACTGTTGTCAATTAGGCAAGTTGTATTTTTCATGCTTCAACAAGAAAAAAGATGCGAAAGGGAAACTGAATCAAACAAGGAAGCTGAATCAAACAAGGAAGCTGAATTGAACAAGGAAGCTAAATTTAACATTGCAACCAGAATATCTGCATCCATATAAACAGGAGCAGGCCCTCAAATAAAGCTCTCGATTTTAAAGAAAAAAGTGCCTTATGAATGATATAAAATCGCAAATACTAAGATAAAAAAAATAACAGCGAAAGGGTTAAGTCATTAAATAAAATTGCACGAAAATAAAAAAGTTGTCCTGTTGAATGTAATATTAAGATATGAATATAAATTGTCACTTGTTATAGAAGACGTATAGAAGAAGTAGTTACTTCATCTTTAAGAGTGAACATATGCACCCTCAGCCCCGATCACTCTTATCTTCTGATTATGAGCAGTCACAGTAAAAACTTCCACGCTTGCCGTGTATTTTCCCTGATGGGTAAGGAACAAAGATTAATTTGCTAATTTTTATGTATTTAAATAAGTCTGAAGTGTTCTCAAAACAATAAATACTGGACTGAACTATTTAAGACTTTTCAACATACTGCCAGTGGAACCAGATTTCCAACGTTGAGCGTCGAGTTGAATGAATACTTCACTACAAAGTGAAAACAAATTTTGACGTGAATTTTAATAGTTTACGTAATTTTTGAAATTCGTAGGCAAATAATATGGGTTAGAATCTTGAGCGGTGATGGTTCTCGATTTACCCCCAGCCTTTAAAGGGCACACCAAGACTTTGTCGAAGCAGTGATTTAGTGCTCCATCTTCAGACCAAACAGGAAACCCGTCATAACTACTTTCTCCTTTCACATAAATCGTGTTGAGGGTTTCACCTTCAAGAAAAGAGATTGTCAGTCAAAATTTTTAGATCATGCACTTTTTATATTAATTGAAATTTGTTGCCAATGCTTAACATTGTTAAAAAGTTAATTTTGAACCTTAAACTTTTCTTAAGCTATCCTTAAACGACCCTTAATCTGACGCTGGAATTTTAGATAATTTAGCCTCTATGCTCCTTTGAACTATATTCTTATAAAATGTATGTACTGGAGGTAGTCTCAGCAATCATTTTGGCAATGGCCACTTATGCAATTAACAGAAAGTCGTGATCAAACGAGAACAGCTCTAATTAATCAAGATATAACGTAACAGAACAAAGATAGCCTAGCATAAGTAATTCAAGGCTATTTACTTACTTATGATACAGCGCCCCCGTTACTTTGCTTTGTTTGAAAATCCAGCCACATAAATTTGTACCCCAAACTATAACGAATATTTTTGTACTATGTATTTTCATATTGTTTTTTTTTTGTGTTCGTTTTTGAGCGCATTGATCATCCTCTAAAATACAGAAAAAAGGTTTCCAAACAAGGCAAGATAACTTGGGGAAAGGGTCGCTGCAAAAGTGAGTAAGGAGCCTCGAATTAGTTAGGCTATCTTGGATATTTTATTTCATCTTGCAATGGTATGCATATTGCTTACTTGGAATAAATTCAAAATAATAAGAAATAACGTCGGTTAACTTATATGGAGGCATCCGTGAAAATGAAATCTTGCTCCTGCCAAGAATAGGGCCTAATTAAAACGAAACGAAATAAACATTCCATTAAATTTCAGCTGCAAATCGGCTTCAAAATGTTTTAATTATGGCCTGGATAAAGGTAACATTTAACCACTCAACCAACCTGTGACTTTCATAAAGGTTCCTTTTTTGTCATCAAAAACTGTATATCCAGGATATGTTTGTCTCGCTTCAATGTTTGTAAGCATAAGTAATAAGAAAATTAATACAACACTTCTGAAACATCGCAGGGAATTCATTTTGATCTTTGAGATCGATAATAATAATGCACGGTTATCTTGCCTGTTCCCATGCACAACAAAACTATATGATTGTAGTCGCTCGTGCGTAGTGTTCGTTTTGTATGTTAAGCATTTCTTTGTCTCACCAGAATCTAATCTGCATACGTAAACACTAAAGAAACTGAAAGTTATTTTTCAGTCTCGTTATTATTTACAAGAGTCATAAAGTCATAGAGTCTTAAAGTTCTTTAAATTTTCTATTGTTTTCTATTGTTAAAGGGAACAATAGAACAAAGGAATCAATTGTAGTTTACAAGAAATCCTAACTCATACTCAAAATTCCTTATAAACTGTGGCTCCTTACATAAAAACGTGTACATTACAGGACTCTGGTGATAACAGTATTTTGGAGGCATTGTTAATCCTGCTTGCAGTTCGATTCAGCTTTTTCATCGGCTAAAAACATGGCATTCGAAAGCACTGATTCTGAAGCTGGTTAAATTTTCACTTGACCTTTTAGTAGCCAAAAGTAGTCATTGAATAAAGACGCATTCATCGCTTAGCGTTCTTCACCCAAACATTATAAACGCATAACTTGGCCTCAGCTAAAAATTGTCACGGTGACATCATAATCGACTCGCCCGGGTCTCACCTCAATGTTAAAATTTGATTCACTTTAGAGCCTGTTCATATGAGCCCGCTTGACGGGCCAGCTCACTAAGCGAGACAGATGTAAATTCTGTTCATATGAGAAAATTCCGTCCCGCCTGCCGGGATAGAAACTGTAACATGATATTTGTCACTTGAGAAGTTGACAATGAAAACAATGGTTGTACATGCGCAGTTGGCACGTTTCTGGCCCAGTAAGCGGGATGGAGTGTTCATATGGGAAAATTTCCAGCCCGCTTGCCGAGATCTCGGTAGTGCTACAGTGAGATCTCGCCTGGCGGGCCAGCCCGCTTTCTCATATGAACAGAAAACAAATTTTGTATAGGATTTGAGGAGTAGGTGAGATCTCGCTTAGTGAGCTGGCCCGGTAAGCGGGCTCATATGAACAGGCCCTTAGTGGTTGAATCAAAACTTTTTTCCCTTAAATGGTCAAAGTTTTTGTGATTTCATGATCGACATTTTTGGGTACATTGAAATAAACAATTTTTCATGGATATTGTTGGGAAGAAATGGCTTGACTTTTGCATGCCTTATATTTGCTGTTAAACTGCTTTGTTAATCAATAAATACATGAAATGGAATCGGTATAACTCAGGGTATATGATGCTGCTCGCCCCACAACAGATTTAATGTATATCGCAAGCGCTGATTATGATTGTGTGATCAGAATAAGCAACATCCAATCAAAATCGCATCGCCTTAGTACTGGTGATCACAATGTATACCATCATGGAATAGCCAAAATCGTGGTGAAGAGATAATATAAACAAACAAAAATTTCATACCTTACGACAGAAATAAACTCTCATCACAGCAAAAACTTTATATGTGATTATGGAGTGTCATAACAGCAGATGGTGTGATGAAAATTAAATTCATATAATAAAATGTGCATTGTAATCGCCATAATAATAGCTTGACGTGCGATGCAAGATAAGATTAATGACCAAAATCACGTTATAGAATAAAGAATACGCTTTTTTGTTACCATATTTAAGTGGTTATAAGTAATGTGTTAAAGTGAAGAGTTTAAGCAAACTTGTAGGCAAAGAAATTATTAATAGTGCCAACCCCAGCATTACAACCAGCTGATGGGCCATCTCTACTGTAGGTTGAAATAGCGTTCGGTCCAGACCAACATTCACCATCATGTTGAATGCCGAAAACATTATACCCTATTCGGGATGCAGCCAGAGCACACTTCTTGACAACCATGTTGACATTATCAGACCAAGATCTGTTCCTAACAAAATTAGATATAACTGTATCATTTCAGAGGAGTGTTAGAATGCTTAGCTATTAATCGAACTTAAACTCATTGAACAACCATTGCTAAACTGCTATCTTTCCATTCTTGCAAAAGCAAGAATGGAAAGATAGCCGGAGGTAAAATGTTATTCTACTTTGTAAAACACTGTGTGATATCAATTTTTGCAACTCGCTTGACAAACATGTATTAAGCGCCAGCGTAGCTAACGTTTTTCACTGTACCGGTAACCAAAGAATTGTCTGGCCTCAGTCGTTACAAGTTGACAAATTGTTTCTGTGTGTAACATCCTTTCAAATCGTTGCTGCAATCTCTTCGGTTACCATTGCCAGAAAAAGTGCCGTGGAAATTGTCCCGTGTAAAGTTAGCTTTAAAAACGTCCCTGACTTGGCACGGATGGGTAAAATGACAACGAATAAACATATCAACACGACTTACCAATCGATTTCATTTCTGAAATTGTCAATTAGGATAGGCAGTGGTCTTGGAGATTTTAGGCTATCAGTGAAACATCCAAGTGATAAAATGGCAGGCAAATTCGTGATCTCTGTAAAGAAAATATGCAAAAATGAAATCACTACCGATAGAGGGTAATAGTTTCCAAAAATATTGAAAAATGGTACTTAGTCACAATATAGTCAATGTTTACTCTATTGACCATGGAAAAAAACAAAGAAAACCCAGGAGCTTACGCATATTCGATCCAAAATGGTAGACATAGTTGACACCACTGCCACCAGTTCCCATGTAACAGTTGGTTGAAGATCCACTCGTGAAATATGTACGAGCAACAGATGCATCACCACTCCAGCATTCTCCATAGAATTGAATTGAAAAGAATGGGAAGTTTGAATTGGCACTGGCCTTGTTTCTGTCATTCACAGCTTTGGCACATTTCCCCACAGTCTTTGACATGTCATTCCTAAATGAAATAAAATGCTATAATAATTTACATTGTTTGGATAAAAAAATCTAGCCCCCTTTGAAAACTCAAGACAACAAGAACACATTACAAGCTGCATTTTTTATAGTTACCAGTCAATGGTACTTCGAAAATCTCCAATTAAGTATGGTAAGCGCCGTACAACGTTATTATCATTGAAACAGCCAACACCGTAGTATGGGTATTCTGCTGGTCCCACTACAAGGCAGAAAAATAGCAACTATTACAGGTTAGATTATCTCAATATTTACAGCATTTGGAATCAAATAGTTAAATCAGCTTAAAGTAAAGTAATGTAAAGTTAAAGTCAATAGAGTAAAGTTAACGCCCAAAAATAGTAGCCTTAAAGGGTTTTTTGGTACTTACACGGGGTGCACGCTGTTAAGCCAGAACAAGGTATTTGAGAAGGAATAGCGGAGTTTTCATTTATACATTTGGCATTATCCACAGTCGTCTCGTTGGCATCCTTACAAATAATCGATTGCACTTTATAACCTACTAGAACAAGCATAAATATCACGCAATAGTTTCTCAAAACAACAACAGGGGATGAATCAATGAGAAGTACTATTTTTCTCCTTTAACCGCAAAGGAGCATCATATCAAACGCTGAAGAATAATAAAGAGTATTACCTGATCCGCATGTAACTAGACAGTCACCGTTGATTGCCAGCCAATGGAAAAAACAGTCGGCTATTTTGCATTGCCGAGTTGCCGAGCTTGGCTTAGCAAGTCCATTGCAATGGCTGTTAGTCATTTCTGTATTAGTTCCAGACATGTAACATCTGTAGTAATTAGATTGGACACCTGAGAAGAAGAGCATAATAAACTTTCCTTTAATCAACTTGAAACTTTACTTTCAATCAATCCGTAATGCTTGCGAATTATCTTTGAAAAGTGATCAAAAATGACCTAAATCATGTACTATAAATCACAGAAATTCATCTAGTGTCACAGAAAAATATTACTGCCCTGGTTATATTTGAGAAAAGCAGCAGCATATCTTCTTTTAGAAAGCTTTAAGTATACGACTTACGCAATCTCCGTTGGTGTTAAGAGAGAAAGACAGGATTACATCGGATTTTCGTAATTAGTTCTAGATCTTTTACCATTGCTTATAATTGCTAAGCTATCAGGGACTCTAATGATAACAGTATATTGTTCTGATAGGCCATCCTGTTAAGACACAGATTATATTTATAGAAGAGACAACTTGCCTGTTCCACAAGTGGCATTGCAAGATAACCAGAGCTCTTTCCAGAAATATTTTGGTGGGCAATCTCCCATATTGCAAACAATGTTAGGTGGTTGAGGTTTTGGCAAAGTGCAAAAAGAATCCCCGACAACAGCTAAATTGTCGCTATCTTTAACACATTTGATTACGGCCACCTTGATGCCTTGGATGCAAAAAACATTAATATTTAAAATAAAAACAAACTGAAATAAAATTATGTTAGAAGAACCTGAAAAATACAATAAAAAATGAGAGGGAAGATTCACCTAAAAAGAGCTTTATTGGCAGAAAAGATAACATACTTACCATCTGAGCAAGAAACACTGCAATGGCCATACGTAACATTCCATGAATACGTTTCAGGACAGGTTTCCATTACACATGTAACCGCCGGCCTTACTGGAGGTTTCACGGAAGCATCGCAGTAAATGTCATCAACCTTCGTTGAATTGGTTTGTCTAAAGCAGCCTATAGTGTCATTAACAGTACCTAAAAAGGATTGAATTAGTGAATATAACTGCTGAAATAAGAATACGAAAATAGAAAAAAGCAGAAAAAAGAAAATAGCTGTTAGTAGGAAATCAAATGGCTATTTGAAAAAAGTTAGAGCAGACTGAAACAGAGTAAAACAAAGCAATGAGTGCAAAGTAAGGTAAAGCATGTCATGTTTTAACAGAAAATAGCAAAAGAGCCAAAAATATAAACAAATTCAAACTATTATCCATCAACGTACCATTTCCACAAGTGACACTGCAAACTCCTTTGACAATTTTCCATTCATAAACTTCGGGGCATTGGCCTACATAGCACGATTTAACTGTTTCTGGCTTCGTAGAATTCAAGCACATTTCGTCTGCTACAGTTGCATTGTCGCTTGCTCTGCTGCAGGTCACATTTATTGAAATTATACCTGGTAAAAAAAAGTTTCTTAAAGAAACAATACAAACATCGAGGCCCCTTCAGAATATATTCCAGCATGTATTTCAGCAAGTCCATGAGATACAACAATCCCCAAAATATAAAAAAATACGGGCAGCTCCAAGAAACAAAAACAACTATTAAAAATGGCGACGAAAAGCATTGGTTCAAAAGAATTGATAGTAGAAATACGCAAAACCAAGCCTGCATCTGTACTTGAAAGAAATATAACAATTTCATTGTCCTACGGTACACCTGTGTATGCAGATGTATAAAGCTCAGTATAATTGCTGGTTAATTGGGTGAGATAGTGACATGAATTCACGGATACATGGGTGAGATAGTGACAGGAATTCATACAGTCATCTTACCGTCGCCACAGCTTACACTGCAGGTTCCAGCAACGGATCTCCATTCATATGACTCGCACGCAACTGTAGCACATGGCTTTGGTGGTAGAGTCGGAGGTGGTGTTGCGGTACACAAACTATTATTGACCTTAATATCAGATCCCGGTATTCGGCACTCGTTATACGAGTACATGAAGCCTAAAAAGATAAAAACAATACCCACAGTTAACTTGAAGTAAATGTTGCTCATAACTACAGAAAGGGGACAATATGCATGGCACAATAATGACACAAGAATGGCAGACAATGAATGGCAGTTATATGCATTTTGAGTAATATTGAAGGTATACAAGGCAACTAATCAATGTAAAATGTGACTGAATAGAGGTTACAAAAAGTTATTCAACAGCAGGTATAAAAAGAGACCAACTAGAAGACAACGCCGTGGACTTTATGTAAGTCACAATAGGTTATCAACTAGAAAGCCATGTTGTAGGATTAATATAAGGCTTTATTTGGTCATTCAAGGTGACGAGCTGGAAGGCACAGCCGTAGGTGTTCTAGCCTAGTGGTCAAGGCGCAAGATTTGATCATTTAGAGGCCTTGTCTTTACTGGTTCGAATCCACGCATGGTCGAAACAACAAACTACAGACGTTAGTCAACCCAGCTGTGCATGCTTAAGACGTCGATAGATGAGTACCCAGAATTTCTGGGGGTAAGGATTTAAACAACTGGATCCACATTGATAATAGCTATCATAGCTGAAGTGGCTATCTAGTATAAATATTTGTACTTAGACTTCATACAAGTCATTCACGGTAGCCAACTTAGAAGGCAACGGCGTACACTTTACAGGCGTCATACAAGGTGACTGACAAGAAGGCATGGAAAGGAAAGTAACTTGAAGGCATAAAAGATGGCAGGGGTATAAGCAAAACAAAAAGTGTGGGTGGTAGCTATATAGAAAGCACACAGGGTGAAAAGATAAAACGAAGTTGGCTTGCATGAAAAAAAAGCGCCGTAATATTACGAGTTCTTATGTCAAAACACAAGCACACACCGGACTCGACTCCATAGTTGTAGTATTTAATATTTCAAACAAAAAAGACATTATGCAAAATTAACCAACCTCCTCCGCATGTTTTTGTGCATGGTCTGTAAAGTGTAGCCCAAGCAGGACAAGCAACGTCACCATTGCATTCTTCCACAGAGGCGGGTTTAATGAGATTGTAGCAATCGAGTTCTTTTACAGATGTTACGGTTCCATCGGCCATTGTTCTCTTGCACGTTGCAGTTCTTGTCTTGGTTCCAGGGCCACACGTTGAACTACACTAAAAGACAAAACAAGCAATATTTAAAAATAAGTATAGCAGCGGGATTTTTGGAAACGAGTTTCTATGTTTAGGAATACTACGTGCATACCCCACAATCAATGCATTTGTATTTTGTTTCAATTGTGCACGTTGTACATAGATTCATCTTGTTTTCAAACAGACAAGAACAGCCCATTACAGCTTCAATGTGAAAAAAACTCGTGAAAAACAAATCATATTTGTCAATTGTCATAGAGATATTTTGTCCGGGACGGGGCGGGGGAAGAAACTATAAATTGCTCACTGCGCAAGCTCCGCCTCGTTTGAGATGACAAATATAGCATGTTAATTGCTTTATAATTTATGCATTGAGTTCGGCACATGAAAAGTTCGACGTTTAACTCCACGTCGCTCCAGGGTCGCATAATTGCATTTGGAGCTACTGGACGTGTCGCTCCAAATGCAATCTGCCGCTCCAAATCAAATCTGCTGTACTTAATCAAGTTATACGTCGCTCTTGTCGTGCACTTTATTCACCTAGTTGATTCGCCGCATGAGAAGAGCGACGTTTAACTTAGGCCTTAGTCTTTGCAAAGACTGAAAATATATAAAGCTTGAACTAGACAACGCAAATACAATTTGCAAATAAAATTGATTGTGAAGTGCATCTGTTTCAAAATGTAGTTCACTCATCTCAAACTAATTACTATCAGGGTCAACTAAACCTTGAAATTTCTAGATAACGACGGTTAAACATACTCCAACCCACTGTACGCTGCTTGGTGCCTGTGCCCCTTTAAGGACAGGGAGCATAACAAGCCATCTGAAAATCAATATAAAGACTGCAGGTATTAATTTTCCCAACCATTGCTAAGCACAACCTTGGATACCATTCGTCGATTCAAACGATGAATTATACAACACGTTGATGCTGTTGATGAGTATGACAAAGACAACTTACTGCGCTCCAATTTCCAAGAACCCATTCAGCATTGCACATAATGGTATTGCAGTTTTCGGTCAATGTTGCAGTAGGCTTTGCGGCAGTGCAAACACTTGAATCATTCACAGGGTAATATTTACCATCGGAATGCAGCTGTGAGCAGTTCAAAGATCGTGTTCTTTGCCCAGTACCACATGATCTACTGCAAGTCGTCCAAGCATATATATGCCATCTGAAACACAAAAATTGACACAATTTAGGATAATATAATGGAGATGAATGTATTTTTCTAGTTTGAGCCATTTAAGAAACTTTCCATGAAAGACCCTCATACAGAGCAATAGGAGAGAGGAGAAACAAATAAAGACTAAATCAGAAAAGAACATGTTAAAGGAACATTATAAAAGAGAACATGGCGATTCATAGCATTTTCCAAGATTTGAGCAGGAATACTTTACCAAGCATTAAGACTTCGGCTTCAAACAAATATAATCTCAAAACACAATTAGGATACTGAAGGCAAACGCTATAAGCAATAATAACATATGTTTAGTAACATATGTCATATGCTGTGAAACAAATTTACGAAAAAGCAGCAAAACCATGATATAATGTAAACTTACTCAGCAGGGCATGGTTGTGTATTGCAGGAAAAGACAGTCGTTGGATTTTGTAGTGATGAACACAAGCTCAAACTAATTCTTGTTTTGTCGTCACTTCTCCTACATATCAGACTCTTTGTCAGTGTTCCTGTGACAAAGCAAAAAAGTAACATACAAATAACCTTGATAAAATGCAATTAAATATATTGCATGCTACGTGCTAAATTTCACACCCCCAAAGCTATAAATAGGTTCCACCCTCTCAAAACCCAAATACTTGAAAACTCTTTTTGGCCCTCCCCTTGTGTTAGTTAGTTACAGTTTCTTTCATTTTAGTTACGCCCAAAAAAACCAACCCATCCTTCAGCACTCTTGACTATAAACCACTGAGTTTTTAGCAAAAATTATAGATGCAAAGGGTTATGAAACTATGCCACTTGACATATTGACATTATGACATATATAGACATTTAGAATATCAAACCTCCAGCACATGTCTTGCTGCATGTTGATGTTGTACTGATAGCGTATTCCACAGCCGACGTGTTCCCTTCGGCCGGCTCGTAGTATTTCCATGAAATTCCCTTCGAAGAGTCGCCGTAATAATTCACATACTGAGACAAAAATGTACAAGTTTAAACAATCACACTGTACTAAGAGCTGCGGTACGATAGAAAAAGGCCAGATGAAAATGCTCCCTATGATTCAAAAATTTAACAAAGAGCTCCTATTTCCTTCAAAATGTCCCTCCTTTACATCTGTGCCGCTACACTTTGACATGCTTACGATGTCCCTGGAAACGAAACATTAAAAAAAATCCAAATTAGAAAAGAAATCAAATTCTTACGATTAATCTGATTTGGTCTGTCAATGGACCATCAACTTCAATCTTGTCACGGAAATGGTAGTCATTCATTGTATATTTCACCGTCGAGCCCGCGGCCGTAACTGATGTTGACCAACTCGGGATATAGTATGCCAAATAAGGGCTGGTACCAACCTTAACACCTACACAGAATACGAACAGTGATTATAATAGATTTCAAGTATCCTGGCAGTCCACAGTTATCTAGTGAGTATGGTAATTAAGTGAAAATTGAGATTTGAAATTGAAATTTGAGACAAAATGGCGGGGATATGTGCCGTGTTTGAAAAAAAAAACAACAGGCATCGCAATTGCAAAACCGATAGAGGTCAAAGCATTAAGCCACGTTTGAAAGTACAAGGAAAAAAGTAACATAAAATTCTAAAATATATCAAAATAAACAAAAGCATATCAAATCAAATCAAACGCTTTGCTTGAGAGTAACTTAACATACCAAGGAAATCATATGTTGGCTGCATTTCTTCAACAACAATATTTCGGGAGCCTAATGGAACAATGCCGAATTCGTGGTGTCCTTAAAGAAACATAGCGATTAGTTATTGAAAATACCTGTACGACCACTATTCTCTAAAAAGGACAAATTTTACTATAACAAAGTGCGTTGAATTACCATCAGAAGCAAACGGTTGCATATTTGTTTTTGAGACAACTTTGCAGCTAGATCCATCACCTTTACAAACACCACATCTGTCAAGAACTGCACCCGATTCCAGAATTAAGTCACAACCGACACTCTGAAATCAAATAAACTCGTTACGGCCAGGATGAAGATAAAAAGCAATAGTAGAACAAAGTAGGATGAAGAAGAAAAACAGAAAACAAAAGCATGGAACTTGAAGGCAGATTCAAGCGGGTAAACCTATGAACAAGATGATACATAAAGACAGTAAGTGCACATAACTACGCACCCTCTTTACTCCTTGAATGCAAATATCCGGTCCAACATTATCAAAAAAAGTACCATCTGCAACATTACCATAATACCATGCATTGGAGCTGGATGTTGCACAAACCAACTTACACGGTTGATTATCTGGTGAAAAACAAATGAAATTTAACAAAATTAACCCCTTTCCCTTAATAACTGCATTATCTTTCCTATTTCCGCTTTTTCAAGCGGTGTCAGCAGAGAATTGTGCAGAACTTTCATTCTCAAGCTACAACACAGTAAACACCAAAAAGAATATTCAAGGAAATAAGTTATTGGAACACTCACGATCCATGAGGAAATATTTATCAGAGCCAAGCGCTTGACACTGCTCAGTTCTGAATAGTTTTGTACCCGCTGGACATGCCTATGACAAACGTAAATACAAAAAGAGATTGTGGATGTGAACAAGAATAATACAAACAGTGTATCAAGAACAAAACGAAAAAAAATACAGATGGGCAGAAAAATTCAGTTCTACAATAACCCACGATGACATCCTAATGATGAGCACAAGAAAGCTCAAGATTAAAAAAAAAATCAAGGCCCTCAAAGCAACGGATTTAGTGGAGAAAAACAACGTAGATGAGTTTCAAAATACTTACTTGCATGTTACATGTTTTCCAATGACCCTTGCTTGAGCCAACGCAATTCTTTCCACCGTGTTGGGGCCTAAAAAGTAAAAAAATACCTCGATGCTTAACTATGTCAGTATAAGTAACAAAATATAGTAACAAAAATGCAGTTTTAAATCTACTCAAGAGAGAGCCTCAAATAGACACGTCTTCTTTTCATGGGGTCATCGCAAAAATATATGGTCCTTATAAAAACCTCTCCTTTTCACATACAACCAAAAACATATCGGTTTTCGATAGAAATCAACACTGTAGCTAATGCTAATTAAAGATTTTGATTTATCTGATAACAATCTCTCTGATAATCATGTTTCAAGTTAAAAACTGCAAACAACTATATAATGAATATATGAATGAGAAGCATAATCTGTGTTTCTCGTTATTGATCATAACCCAATGGATTTTCAAAAATATTCTCAATTAATTAATAGACAACACGAAGAGTCGAAAGAATGCTAATACTGATGCCAAAAACATCCTACGTTGGATTGTTGCATTTCCGTTCCCTCCACTGCACACCTCCTCCACAAAGGCGGTTACACGCTGTATATTCTGCATATTCGCTCCAGCCTCCGTTGATCGCCGGTGTCGGTGTTGTGCCATCTGTCACACAGGATCCATGAATACACCACTAGGCGGAGAAATAACATTATTCTTGATAAAACTAAACTAAAACTAACCCATGGTAATAAAACAGTCGATGTGAAACTAAAATAAAATTTGCAATCCGCGGCCCAATGAATATTCTCTAGCAAAATCTCTCACCAATAATTGTTAGTTAACGGAACTAGCAAACTCGTGGTAGCCATTTGGTAGAGATAACTGGATATAAATTATCCATCCAATAAATACCATAGTAAAAATTTTGAGGACAAATATTTTAAGAGGGCCCAGCATAGCAATAATAAAAATCACACACGATGAAATAATTAAACTCCCATAGCTATTTACATGCTTGCAGTAGCTTCTACAACTGTCTAAACAGAAGAAACAGCTCTCAAGAGATACGATCATTCATTCAATATAGCTAAATCATAAACAATACACCAGGTAAACAAAAGTTACACACCACAACAACCACCAAAGAACAACCATAAACAACAGTATTCAATATAAATTTTTTCAGAGTTGCGTGCCACACATCTTCGAATTTTAGCGATCTGCGTGACCAAAAAATATAGAAAGTCCGAACAAGCCTTAATATTTTAAGTTTTCTGAAAAAACTGGTTTTCTTGAAATAAAAAGTAGGGGACGGGCAAACATTTTTGACACGAGAGAAAAGAAGTATTTTTAGTGTTAAACAGATGGAAAACTTTCCAACTTTAAGCTTCAAACGTAGAAGATACAAGCATAAAAAGCCGTCGAAATATAACATGGCACGTATTTTATGCCAACAAGGAATCAAAACCAGTTAAAAAGAGAGAAGAATTTGCTTCATCTTCCTTATAATAAGAACAAAGCTCCAAAATGCTACTTCTTGCGACAATCAGCGTGGATCGCAGACCGAAAATTCCAAGAAAGGAAAACGAGTCACGCGCATGCTTTTCCATAGAATAATCAAGATGCCCAAATTAAGTGATTTCGAATTGATATAAGCAACAAAAAATCATCATGCAATTTACGATGAGACCTATAAAGCATATGCGTTGGGACAATGTGACCCAGGTATATTCTTTCTGATATATACGAACACTAATTTCGGAAATCATCGACGACGATCTTATGGTTTGCAAAATGTAAGAGCCAGGTTTTAAAATTAATAACATTAAAGCTTACCTTGTGTGCACCACACCAAGTTCCGTGTGCGGGTGGATACAAAGAAGTATCACACAATGCGCCTCCTGGCCTTGAGCAATACAACGTGTTACACTTGCCCTGAACAAAAAAATACATTCAATTTTGGCAGATAAATTCCATTTGGTCAAATAGTCAAAGTTGCAAAGCAACGACAACCGAACTTCAATGAGATTCGCATAATAAATCTTGGATAAAATGTGAGAATCTCGTTAAAATCGTATTGAAAGGAGGCAATTGAAAAGAAAAATAGTACACGCTGCAACAATGCTGACATTGTGTAGTATAGTGGTGAATGGGTAACAGCGATTTGAAGAGCAGCCTAATAATACTTACTTGCGACAGAGAGCGACATGATGTGTAGTTAACATTATATAATAGTTGGCACTGTTTTGCATCATCGTAAACTGTTCCGTAAAGTTGAAATGAGACATTCGCTGGAAATGGGTTTGTGCCCGGTTTATCATCAAAGCAATAAGAAGATCCAGACCTAAAGACAGAATCAGTTGGATAAAAACAATTTCTGCTTAGATACAAAAGTGTGCTACACAAGATCAAATGTAAGAATGCACAAAGTTGCAATGTTATCATCAACATGTTCCGACGCAGCGAAAAAGGAGCAAGCGTAATATTGCGACTCGCGCCAAGTCTGATACGTCATTGCTCAATTACGGTATTTCCTCGATTAAGCGCGGCCCCTCGATTAAAGGCTCCCTCGAATAAGCGCCCCCTTATGCTACCAACTTTTGAAATAACCCCCCCTTCGAATAAACGCCCCTCACAACAATTTTTTTTTCAAATTGGTGTAGTATATTGTGATATGAAAAGCCAACAGAATAGCGAAATTTCCTTTGCAGTGTCTATAAAAAAATTCGAATAAAATCGAGCAAACTTTTTTGTTTTCCAATTATTTTAAAATAATGTCCATACGTTGGTCATACCAGAAGAGCATTCTGAAAATATTTCTATGGAAAGGATTTCCTGCAATCATATCTTCTCACCATATTTCCTGCAATCATATGGTGAGTCTTTACGAATAAAATTCCACGAGAGCATTTTCCAACTAAGTCCTTTAAACTTGGAGCAGCCTTGACGGGAACAATTTTGAATGTTGTTTCTTTTCAACTAATACTGAACAATTATTATTATTTTAGTATTTTGTAATATGATGATTGCCTCGTTTAATCGAGCAAATACGGTACCTCATCACGTACAGCAACTGCATGATAAGGCAGCTGAAAACTGGTTCAGTAACGAAAAAATGCCTCTGACAAGAATACGATTTAGAAGGGGCGAGGGACTACTTTTCAAATTCTAACTCAAAATGGGTGAAAGTCTTATTAGTCAACCCACACTTTCATTAAAAGACTTTCTCTCATTTTAGTTACTTCACTACCAAAAGTATGGAAGAGTATGATAGAAGCATTCAGTAACAAGTTCGCCAATTTTTCATATGACTTGAATGAAGTAAAAAAAACGACGTCTTGCGAAGAAATTTCTGTGAATCTTTCATGTGATAAATTAGAAAAACAACAGTCTCCCAAAATGTTTTTCCGTGTGCAGATAAAATTGTAGGGCCCTCTTTCTTATTCATGATTGTATCAATCATCGAGCAAGGTGGTAACAAATAGAACTGGCAAATGCGCTTCCAGGCCTAAAGATCTTGCTCCTTTTCTTCTTAATGTTAAAGCGTATAACAGAAACAGGAAAAGCTTCTTTGTTCGAAGATAAGATCGGTTGCACTAAGAGGCTTACAGTGGTTGATAGCAAATAACACTGCTTAAAGTTAAATTGAAATAAACTCTGAAACTGTTTCTAGTTTGCCACAAAATCGTGTACCTGATAAACTTAGAAGCATAAAAACCAAAATTGCCCAGTCAGTTCAGAAAGTAATGTCCCGAGTGATAAAAAGACATATGATAAATCTTTTGAGGCAAGAAGTTTATTCCTATGTCTACTAACGTGCACGAAGATGAACATTCCACCATTGCATCAAATAATATTGACTGGACTTGTTCTAAAAAGGACCATTGAAATGCGTATGGACACAATACTAGCGCCACAAACTTTTCTTTACGTAAATAATTGCACACAATGTTTTGTATATTGAAATTTTCTTTTCTTAATTAATTATTTTCTTGTTGTATCGGGCATACTCGTAACCTTCACTTTTCCTCGATAACTTCAAAAATAAAAGTAAAAATTCAAATATCTACCCAAATATATCAACACAGCTAAACGGCAAAAGACTTTCCATGCATCACTACAGAACGAGTTATTGGACGATTATCATAGGGCAATGAGAAATTTATACAAGCAATTTCTTGTGAAAATGGGTCAAAAATATATGGTTACATAGCTGCGTGAATTTTTATAACGATAGCGATTACTTCCAGTGATATTCTTATTAGGCTATTCGTTGTAGAAAAGCCTGCCTTCAATTCAATCAGTCGTTGAGTGCCTTGGATCGAGGTGATCGGTAGATCAAGTTTCGACAAGTATACACGAAGCAACTGAATATCAAGGAGGAAATTCAATTGTATAGTAACTACTCACTGTAGATAAGAGGTCAAACGATCGCTGCTGCATTTGGACCATTCACTTGCATGTCTCGGTGTGACGGATGCTCTTGCCATTATGTGAATACCATCGGCACAATCAGTGTATCCCGACGACCCATCGTGATCCAACCCAAGACTAAAACATACAAAGCATCGATAATTTCACAGGAATTCGACAACACTTGAGTACTAAAAGCTCGTAAGGGAATAAGCAATCGACTGGAATAGCTCCACAGAGCAATGCACGTTTATAACAACACACTCCACATGTTATCATATACAACGACTGAATTCTTTCAAAGTTTGTTATACTGAGACTTGCAAGACTGAAAACCTCACATTGTTGAAGAGTGACAGTAATGCATCTTACTTGTGAGCAATCTCATGTGCCATTGTGATGGACATCATCACGCCTCCATCTTTGATTACACTTTGGCTTGTATATCTGCCACACATTCCAACGCCACTAATACCTGAGATAGAGCAAATACTTCTTAGCTACACAAACGCAATGACTGGATACTGAAGACACAGTCACACTGCAATACGGTTGAATGCCATTGAATAATTGCATAATTCAGAAAACCCAATAAAAATATCTTCATTGATTAAATGTCAGACCAACTACTGAACTAAAAGTCTCAACTACGGTTGCATCAACCTCAAATGTGACAAACCTCTATATTCAAAGGTTCTAGGAATACCAAAATAAACATCAGATGCCTCGAGCTGCATCAAACATAATTATTCCATAGTTTTAAACTTAAATTCCCTTCATCGTCCCTTAATCTGGAATCGCAATATGATTTGCCACGAAACAAGTTAAACACAGAAATGATTCGAGGTAATTACACCCGTCACAATATTGCCTTTAAGGAACTTCCCTACGAGTTGATACTTCATGTTGGGTATACTTTCAAACGTATAACTTACATAACAACATAATAGAAAAACATGTTAACACTTGCCTTTAACGAGGCACCCATCAGCACAACCGTCTCTGTGATTAAAAATAAAATGATTATTTGCATGTTATCAATAGTTTCTCAGACGATAGTTTCTCAGATTTATTCCAGTTTCAACCTTCAAAAGTGGGTAATATGATTGTGAATATGTTTGTGTTCGTCTTTACAGTGATACTCATTATAAGTCAAACTAGAAAACACTTCTGTTCACGACATGATAAGTATTTTATAGTGGATAGCATGGCAAGGTGAAAATTGTAATATTAAGGTAAAACATATCCTTTGTGAAATGAAAAATAAGATGAGGCAAAAGTAATGAGCGTCGACCAACCCACCACTGCTGAATTGCATAGAATGGGGACGGTCATAATGGTACTTACTTTGTTACCAGCGCCATGATATCGACATGCAAAGGGTCTGAATCTTCAAATGGATTATTGCTGATTGTCCATGACTTAAACTTTTCCATAAGACTGTAGATGTCAGTGGCATTGGCAAACTACATAACGACAAGTAAGGCAGCAATCAAATTATAAAAAACAAAGAGTAGTATAACATAGATAGAATTTAAAGCCGGCAAATAATAAGAGCAACCTCGTCAGTATCGAGCATCACCAAACGTGTTAGAACAACTGTAATCGGGTATTCCAATGTGGGGTCTTTATATATGCCTGCAACCTATATAATAGAGAAATAGAGAATGTCAAAGTGTTCTTGTAGAATTAGATACAAATAGCTTGCAGTAAGAAGCGATTGTTCAGACAAAAGTTTGGGTTGTAGGGGGCTTGATGCTTTCCACGACAATTATCCTAAAGCTCAACATAAATTTCAAAAAATATATTTTTGTTCCCATTTCCTTTTCTATTATTTAATCCCAAACAAAAAGTAACTGCTGAAAGCATCCTACATCCTTCACCCTAAAAACGTCTGGTATGAAAGCGAGGTTTTTAACAAAACAGTAAATGATGACATTACAAAATAGTAAAATAATAATATTTGTTCAGTATTAGTTGAAAAGAAATAACATTCAAAATTTTTCCCGTCAAGGTTGCTCCAAGTTTAAAGGACGTAGTTGGAAAATGCTCTCGCGGAATTTCATTCGTAAAGACTCACCATGTTTGCTTGGGCAAGAAGATATGATTGCAGGAAATCCTTTCCATAGAAATTCAGCATGTTCTTATCAGCAACAATCATCAACTCCATAGTTTTCTCGGGCTTTGATGTTGACGCTCTGCGCTTTCGGCTTAGGGGTCGGAGCAGTCGCTTCGGCATATCTAACACATTTTTAACACATTAATACACAAATACTTGGTCCCCACTTGACAAGGAGTGTAAGTATCTCTTACTATTCAAAATAAGAATCGAATGTGATATAATAATTAAGCTACAAAGAGGGCATGGCAATACATTTTCCAACCAGGCTATAAAGTACCAAAAAATAAAGCGATTTACATTGCGCTTATCTCAAGAGATACAAAGTGTCAGGGGGGTTAATCTGTATTGAAATGACTTACCCAATACACCGCAACCTAATTTATTACTTGGATGAGGCTCGGGCAATGCTGATCTCTTGAAGATGACATGAGCACCGTGTGAGGCATCAGATGTATGTCCTTTAGCATTCAACGACATTGGTGATATGATGTAAATTTCATCGTCTCTAATTATCATCCCCCTCTGAAAAAACAACAGCCCGATAGCATGCATTTATTGGCAAGTTTGAAGTTATCTACCTCTACTGTGCAAGACCTTTATAGAAAAAGATCATCCTCTACATCGCATGGGGGCCTCGGCTTTAGAAAACTTCCCGAGAAAATTAACCCGCTGTACCGATAGTAAGAAAAACCATCACATATCAAATGGCTATATCATCCTTATGGCATAGAACAATATTATTAGCCAGTCCCTAAGTGGATCGTGATAGGTGTAACTGCAGTAAAACGCTCCGTGTGTTTATATACGCATAATGCACACTGCCAAATCAAACTGTTGACAAATATTACCATGAAAATTAGATCAACTTATATCAACATAAGATAGACCTGAGGGATCATCATAATCATTATAAAATATTCATCATAGATCATCATAAAATATTCCAGAGAAAGAAGAATCGGAGGGAAATGGTTTTGCGGGCACAAAAATCATTAAAAACGCGTTACTTTATTGATATCTTCCAATTATAGCATTTTATTGGAGGATAGAGCGATTAAAGAAATAACTCACCAATCCAGATGAGTGATCCAATGCAACATTAGAGTTTGGGTCAGAGACAACTGTCCCTGTGCTGAGAGTGGCTGGTCTGCCTTTTAGCCTTTGAACACCTTGGTCAGTGTGATGCTCGATGTACTGGTTTTCTGGCACAATATCTTTGTTCTTGGTGACATTGATATGAAAATCTATGTCAAATGCTCTGAATTGCAGAAACATGGGAATCGCATCGTGCAAACTTCTTCTTGCGCGCAAATCATGACGGGCATTGTGGTCCACAAAAAGCGGATGGACAATTTCGTACGCTGGAACTGAATACGAGAGAAATAGTTAGTGTGGACCAAGCAGGGTTCAGAAGTAATAAGAAGAATGGATCAAACTACATTTGACCGTAGAGTAACACAATTGGTGGGAAACAAATGAGAATTAAACAATGAAAAATGGTAAAAACGCTTAATGAAAAAAATCAAAGAAATATAGCAGAAAAAGATCATTCCGAGAAACAAACTATTGTTTTTGAACTGAGCTATTGTCAGATGTTATCATTATGTGATTCCTTCATGAATCGTACAGAAAGATAAATGTGATATCAAAATATAGCAAAACAGTTTACAGTTAGAGAAAAATATACCGATAAGACAAAAATCGAAAATTTATGAGAAAGCAGAATTAAAACATGTACTTTATAGGCAAAAATATTATTTCACAGCCAAGATAAGATTAAAGTAAATTCAAAATATCAAAATGTTCCTTACACTTTGATGGATCATCTGTGCCAAATATACCATGCAGTTCACGAGATGTTAATCGCTCGGCAATAGTCTGAAAAAAAAAACGAAATGACAGTCCTTCAAGGATGCAAACAAATCATGAAATTAATTTGCTTTATGAAGCATATCATATGTCTGGGCACAATATTGATGATGTGGGTACTATAGCCTGGTTTCCATAAAGTCTTTTCTAGTCTTTTGGGGAAGACAAGAAAAAATTAGAAAAGACTGGAAAAACTTTATGGAAACCAGGCTTAACATGTGGTTATAAATGTCCTCTCAAACTTTTCGCAATTTTTTTATTTTAGTAAACCCATGGCAGGTTGAGAATTAAATATATAAATTTCAAAGCACTTTCCAAGCCAAAAAGAGCACAATTCGATTTTATTTTGCCCTTATCCATGTGAGCACTGTAATAGCCAAAACCAAATACGAATACCAGATATCAGATGCTGAAAGCGTCGCGAGATTTAAAGCGCTTTGAAGATTACAATTCAAGGGGGCATGTAGTGAGATCCTTCGTTCTTCAGACTGCAAAAGGTGCAGGAAACTGCCCGCTACATATATATCCCCTTCAAACTGTTCTCTTCCATAATCAAGATAGGTGGGAGGCAGCAGGGGGTCCTACCCTGCAAGCCTAGAACAGTGTTGACACCCTTCGCCAAAATGTTTCACTCAAGATTTTGAAACCATGGAAAATCGAAAGCAATTATATCATGTAGTTAAATTAAAATACCGAACGCACCGCTTTGCTTGCATCCGCAACAAATGGCTGTGCTGTGGAAAAAATAGAAGGAGATTCATTATTAAACAGGTTAGAAACTGGATGCAGTTAATAACAAGTATCACAATAACATTTGAACCCATTTGAACACATTTAAATGGAGAGAGAGAGGATGCATATTTAAGGATTTATAACACCAAAGTAAAAAATAATATACATGAATGTGCCATAATAAATAACAATAAAGCACTATCGAGCCATTGTATTGTTTCTTTCAACCTTAAATTGGGTGTTTTTGTCGGGTACGCAGAGTTGAATTTTGCAAAGATTTCAGAGAGCGAAAAATGAAAATGCAAGACATATACAATTAAAAAGTGGTTGCAAGTGTTTTATTGATATTGTAGTATACTATACAACTTGTTATAAGAAACCTAACTCAAAGCCTAGTTCCTAAAATTTCTTGTTTTCGATTAACCTCTTTTGATCAAATTTTGTAACCAAAAGTCCATCAATAGTTCTTTATTTTAACTGCACATTTGAGTGATCAAAATATTCAAAATTGAAAAATTCCTTGGGGGTTTTATCACTAGCTGTAGGAATTCCGTAATTTTTCCGCCATTCACATGTAATTTCCTTATAAAAAAGCAAAAGCTTTCGTTTAGTTTAGCCAAGGATTGGCATCATGTTCTAAAATGCAAATCTGTATCTAAAATCATCATTTCAAACAGGGTTTATACAAATAATAACTAGTTGAAAAAAAACTAGTTGTAATTCAAAAGGATGACGAACAAAGGAATATGAAATTTAACCTTTCGCACATTGCAGTTATTTCTGAATATATAGCCTACACTCCAAGTCATTTATTTATGTAAGGCTAACTGGTAGCTTTTCAATCGAAACTGTCAGCTCTATATAATTTACAAAAGCAAATACATAATACTGTTAGTGACATGCAATAGCTTTTAATACACGAGATGACATGTAAATTTGAACTTACGCAAAAGCCAGATAAGGAGTAAATGACATAAGATAATTTTCATTGCAAAACGATGCAGATTTTCGCGGCATTAAGCATTAGACCCGCGAAACAATTTGATCAAAAATTAAATGTCATCAAACTGGAATGAGCCCATCTGCTGTTGATTGCCAATCGAATTATTTGTTATTCTTAAATCAAACAAAAATCGAACAAAGCGGATGCTGTTTGAATTCAAACTTCTCCATTCCAAGGACTTTTTTAAAGGCTGCTATGATACAGCGGTTCCTAAGAGCCCGTAAGCAAAGATTTAATATAAATGAAATATAATTAAAATCAATTAAGCACCATTTCAAATAAGCGCAAATGAAATTATGCATACCCACGATAATTGATATTTTACAGAATTTAAGTACTCAGCTCTCCCATTCTCGATGCTTTCCTATTAAAGGTACGTGTGTCTTTGAATAGCTGCTAGAAAGTTGAGTACAAGACGAAAGTGAAGATTGTATAGATCCTCTGTGTGATTAGTATAAACATATGAGCGTTAACGGACAAAAACGAACACACATGCATATGAAAAATGAAGTATACTTGCAGGTACATGGACGGTACTCACACATTTTCACACTTTTGCGAATAAGGTTGCAAAAAAGTTTTAATGTTTAGACATGAAATAGCTAAAAAATTTTGGTCCAATGAAAACTTCTTATAAACTGGTTCGTTTAATAAATTTCGAAATAAATCAAGAGGTTTCAAAGTATGAGCAATGAACCAGATCTTTCCCAGAGTATCCGACAAAGAAAGTACGGAAGGCACCAAAATTCTATCTAAATACGCTACGCCTCTACCTTCAGACAATTTCATCTCGTAGGAAATATCTATGCCTAACTTTGCTACAGTATTCTTTCACAGCTACATTGCCGTCAATAGCCTATTGAACGCCCTGCATGAATAAAGGCTGAGGGGAAACCTAAAAGTTGTCAATAAACACCCATTTTGAAATAAACGGCCAGCGTATCCTAAAAATAATAAGCCCCCAGGGGAGCACTCAAGACCTGCACCACAGGGGCATGTTAGTTCGATATGTTTCGGTTACGTTTCTTCCTTAAACTTTTGGGCCAGCAGCTGTAGGAGTGTCGAGGTGATATATTTGGATTAAAGATCAGAAAATTATTTCGCTTGTAGAAAAACTTTTGCAAAATTCTGATTCTGAAAACATGTGGTGAAAATTGAGAGTCCTGAAATCTCACACTCGTACCTAAAACTCGCCGCTATAAATAAATGTCCCTCGCAAATAAACGTGCAGGATAAAACTTCAAATTTATAATAAAAGCCCGAGAAGCTTCACCGATCGCTGACGGTAAGCTGGATGAATTGGATTTTCTTGTTTGAGGAGGAATAGACCAGTTAGTCAATAACAGACTTTGTTTGCAAAAAAACAAATAAAAACTCAGGACAAACTTTCACACACAGATGCTCAAACACGGCTTCTCTTAAATGATAATAAAAGAGGAAATTAAAATCGATGCTAAATACTGTTTATGTTGTATTCGAAAGTTTAACACGGCATTAGCATTTAGTTGTCATTTACTTCATCTTCAACACATCAAACAATTATCAAGAAGAACTTTAGATTAGTGTTGTGTTGATGTTGACAATGAATGTACTTATACCCTGTTTTATTCTTTTGACCGTGTTTATTCCCGACGTAAACAAAAACAAAACATCAAAGTCAAACATAAAGTCAAAATTTAAGCATTAAACGAATGAATGAATCTTTCCTAATGACCTTCTTGTGGCCGATCATAAACACTAAATCCTCATCTGTTCTCTTGGGCTAGTAACGATAGGATTACAGAAAATATAGATAAGGATACGGATAAGAACTCACGCGTTTTTTGTAAGAAAACATGCTTATTTTAGAATTGGAGTGCAATTGATTCGCAAAAAGAAAGGTCACCCGGTTAAAACAACAACATAGTCATAGCAAAGAAATCTCACGATTTCAAGATACTAACCCGACATAATTCCCTCAATTCCCACATAAAATGTGTGCCATATGTATTGACCGGCTTTGTTTGCACGTATACTGATATACAAGATATTTAAGACACGAAATGTGCAACTATAAACAAGGAGCTGTTACAGAACTTTAAAAACTAGAGTAAAACAAAAGGAGGTCCAAACATAAGGAACTTTAAAATTGGGATTTGAGATAAAAAGTTCCTTATTAAAAAGAGTGTGTCACAAACAGTAAAAACTCGCATATAAGCACCTGCAAATATTCCATTTAAAACATTTTCATAGTCATACAAATATTCACCCACTTCATCTATTATTTTATAAATTTCCGTTGATTCGTAAGGAACGTAATAAAGAGACGCCATCACATTTTTCTCGCTTACTAAAAACCTTCAAGCATGGTTTCCATATGATGGCAATGATCGCAAGGACTGCTAAAAATAGTGCTATTGCCATCCTTGCGTTTGAACCTAGTAGTAAAGTTTCTTAATGTTTTGGCCATACTCGTGCCAATTCTTATAAAAACGTGTAGTTTTAACAATTATGATAAAACATTCAGACTTACCATTTGCAAGGTTTTTTGCATCGACTACATCGTTTGCACAGCTTATTAACCAAATCAAAAAGATGACAGCATTTTGACTTCCCATGACCAGTAGCATAAGCTATAAATAAAAATGTATGTTTTATATTATAGATATATATGTGTGCGTGATTATAGATGTACTATTATATAAGCAGAACTGTGCTTGGTCCAAATGTGCTGAGCCTCGATATAGCTATTTCAAAATCGCTTAAAGGCCAAAGGAAAAATAGAAGAACCATGACAACAGATATACTTTCGAACGCAATCTGGCGTTGCTAATGAAACAGAATACCCTTTAATCAATGCAATTTTGAAGCAAAAACCTGTGGTTTCATTTGTGAAAAATGACTGTTTTTTATCAGTTGATTATTGGCAGATTCGGTTGACAGATAACAAAACCAAATCTACAATATATAACATTCTTATATATAAATCATGACATGTTTTATAAAGGCCGGGTTACGCTGGGCAACTTTTCCTAAAATATTCCATTAATGTACTACTCCACGGGGCAATTTTTTCCGTAACTTGTCACGTAATTTTAAATGAAGGATTGGAACAAGGTCTTGCAAGGATTGTTACACGCAGCAATGGTATTTGCAACTTGCAACAACCGAGGCTCGGCAGTTTTTTTTTGGAGACTGGTGACAATGAAAATCGTAAACTGAGCTTGCAAAGCAAGAAAACTGCGTTGCAAAATTCGCAAACGAAATGTTACACAAAGGGCCTGGTCGGCAACTTCGCAAAACCATGGGGAGACACCGTGTAAAATTAGCTTGAATAGAATGATAAATAAAGGTTTTATTTTCGTGCAATATTACTTAGTGTAGCAACCTGTTGCAATCTTATTCTAAATTTGGTATTGTTACTTTAGCAGCCTTGCATTGTATCATTCTAATGGGCCTACTTTAAGCGGAGAAGGTTTCGCGAGATAAACTTTCGCGAGGCGAAAAACTCGCGATATTTTTTGGACAAACTTTCAAGTAAGACAAGTAAGTAAGTGAGATCTCGCCGAAGTTTCTGCAAACTAGCAAAAAGAGGTTGGCAAAACCTCTAGAGTGGTTGTGACAGAAGTGCAATTCTGTTAAGCTGAATTTTAATGAGGCATGGTATGACACTTGTGGCTTGGGAGGAGGTTTATTGAAACTTTGATGTTACAGACAGAAAAAATCAAATAAAAAATAAAAAAGAAGAAGAAGAAGGAAGAAAAGAAAGAAACATTCTGAAGAATAGCAAATAGGTTGTCTATTTGAGCAAACGAAGGTTAAGGGGGGCTTATTCGAGAAAGAAGCTTTTTTGAAACTCTACATTCAATTGCAGAACTAGAGGCCCTTGTTGCCAGGTATGAGCCCACCTGCATGACAAGATCAACAGCGATGGTCACCTATTGAAGAGCAACTCGACAAAATTGAAAACAGCACGAGATCGTTCATTCAGTCATGCCTGCCGCACCAACCTTGTGGAACAAACTTTCGTACCCAATTCGATCATTGCAATCTTTGTGCAATTTCAAGCAGTCATTGAAAACATCGGTTTAAATTGCATTACCGTAAATCCTCGAATAAGCCCCCACGTTCGAATAAGCGCCCCCCTCGATTAAGCCCCCACCTAAAAATTCATTTTTGCAAATAAGCCCCCCCCTCGAATAAGCCCCCATGGGGTCTTATTCGAGGGAAGCATAAGTGCAGAATAATATCTTAATTCGAGAAAGCCCCCACAGGACAATAGCTATACAGTATCACTTCCTTTGACTCGAAACAAAAAAGCAAAAAAAAACGCGATTTTCGTGATGATAAGCAAATTATAAGTTTTGTTAGATCTTCACACAGCACTTTGTGAAAAAAAATTTAGTTGATTGAGAAAACTATGCTGTCTTTTTTCTGTCAACCTTTGGGGAAAAAGCAAAACTTTGAAATAAGCCCCCCCCCTCGAATAAGCCCTCCCCTCGAATAAGCCCCCACCCAAAAATTCATTTTTGCAAATAAGCCCCCGGGGGCTTATTCGAGGATTTACGGTACTGCTACACTACCGTGGATATCGAATCTGTTGACATTTTTGGATGTAAATATTTAATTTCAGTAGGAATAGTTAGGTCTCAACTATTTCATTTTGATGATATGGATTAGTTTGTAGGTTTGATTTTATTAAATTAGGTACACAAAAGTCTAAAGGCCCGAATACACCTAGCTATTTTGCATTATTTATTCCCAAAAAACCCGGCTGGAATAAACAACGAAATATTGCAACGTGTGTGCGTGCGTTCTATTTTCCATTCTACATTTCATTCTATATTCAATAAATCCATTCATTTGAGCACTGTTTGGCCTAAATATGGGGACATGATTGATATAGAGCTTTTAAATGAGTTTTAAACAATCCTCATTTGTACAATTCTTAGTTTCGCAAGCATTTTAATGTTCATTTGGTTGGAAATACAGAAAAGAACATAAAGGTATAGAGCGTGAGGTTGATTTGAGACAACCGTGCGAAGAGCGTGGAAAGTATAAATTACCATGAACATACATTGATAAGGCATGTGAATGCAACATATAAGAACATTGTCTCTTTTATGTTCATTGACCAGAAACTGGAATTTCAGTACTGGAAATTCTGAAATACTAGAGAAATAAGTCACCAGACAGTCGGTTTCTTTATGTCTGCAGTTTTATGCTAGAAACACAAAATCATGCTGAGAATATTCGGATGGAATAAAATCAAAACGTTTTGAATTTATTCCATCAAAATATTCTCAGCTTCTTTTGCTTATTTTGACAAGGTGTTAATTCGGGCCCCAAATGGCGTTAAAGAAAAATTTATGACTGGCAAAAGAGACTGCTGTTAAAGTACAGCACAAGCCCGACAAGGCCACTGGATAGGAATCGCCGGGCAATACATGTGCAGACATGTTATGTAAGATTTAACTGTAAATGTATGGAACAAGCTTCCTGACTGACGTTTATTTGCAGTGATTTAAAACCCGAGCCGAAATCTCTACTGCTTTTATGGGTTCAGAAATTCTAGTGCTAAATTCGTTCTATCTAGCACAAAATCAACCATAAAACTATGTTTCCTTGCCTCCGCCGCACAATACGAAACTAGTAAGAAACTTCAATATTGAATTATACTAAAAACAAAAAGGAGTATGTTCGGGTTATCGAAACTCTGTAAGTTTACATAAAGCATACAGAAACACCTAGCATCAGATCATTCCTGCAGCTATACACTACATAGCAAAACCCATATACAGGTGGGAAACAATTGTACATCACTCGACATTTAAGGGTATTTTGAGTTACTAAAGAAATCTTAACTTACCAAAAATTGTCCTTGCTTGCGTTGAATGGCGTTTAAAGTTGCTGGGGATTTCTAGAAGAACTTGCAAGGCATTTATATTATGAAATTCGTTAGCAAAAACACACATGTTTTCTTTACACACATCAAAATTCACAGGCGGCAGACTTTGTTAAATTAACACCAACGTTGTTTTTTCGTTTATTCTTCCGATTGCTGGAACGTACTTACTAAAACGCGGAACCTCCCAAAACGACCCAAAACCACCCAAAACGACCCACAACCACCTCATAACCACCCAAAACGACCCACAATTTTTTAACTTAAACAGTAGATCAGATATTTAGGGGCAAAAACCCCCAAATCTCGGCAGGTACTTTCAAGTATCTCTTAAATTCTTCTTTCGTCGTGGGAATTAATAAGAAGAATTGATTAAGTAAAAGCGCGAACTGATTAATCTTGTTGTTTTCATTGCTATGCGAATTCACACCTTGTTGACCTCGAAGGGGCTGCCCGCTTCCATTGCTTTTGTCAGATGCCCTTTGAATTGTTGATGATCTTTAGTATGCACCAAATCCTCCCATCTATAACACTACTTCACCCTAACCAACCCCTTGATTCTAACTAACCAGGGTAACAAAACTAAGCCTGACCCTAACTCTTCCTAAGTCCAACATTACAAAACCCACCCCAAAAACCTAACTCTAAACCAAACCCTGACCCCCCAAAGATCGAGAAAAAAAAACACTTTTTAGACCTTGGTCAGCCACAGCGGTCATCAACAAATTTACATCTTTGAATCTTTCTTGATAAGGATTAGCCAGGTTACAGTATTAACCCGCCACTAGAAATTGGTTATTTGGGGCCAGGGTATTGTTTAAAAACAATAGCCTATTGTTTATATCTATTGTTTTCAGAACAATTTTAGGCTCGAGTTTCTTATAAGTCAGTTTCTTAGTGGCGGGTTAATACAGTACTCTCAGAAGTCAACAAGGTGTAAGTTCGCATAGGATAGGAATGGAATACAGGATCTAATCAGTTCGCGCTTGAGCACAATGCTCTTGTCATGCAACAAAATAACGGAAAGCCTTTTGTGATCAGAAGTCCCAGGACGAAAGAAGAATTTAAGAGATACTTGAAAGTACCTGCCGAGATTTGGGGTTTTTGCCCCTAAATATCTGATCTACTGCTTAAGTTAAAAAAATTTGGGTCGTTTTGGGTGGCTATGAGGTGATTGTGGGTGGTTTTGGGTGGTTTTGGGTCGTTGTGGCTGGTTTTGGGTCGTTTTGGGTGGTTCCGCGTTTTAGTAAGTACGATTGCTGGAAATAGCATAATAGCAAGAACTGAGACCCCGACAAGAACCCCAGCCTTAACCTTAGATAATCTCATTTTGAAAACAATGGCGCTTGTCATTTTCATGACGTTCACCATGAACAACAGCAATCTGTTTTCTCCACGGTGCTCAAGCCGACTGAAACTCGTTCTGTCTCGATATTCGTTGGTATTTGTTTTGGCTGAAAGTCTGCTCGATGTTGCTTGCAGGGACATAAACGGCGTCTAAAAAGTGTGGAAGAAGGCATGTCAAAAAGGGTACATGGTCACTCACTTTTGAGTTCAGAAGGAACACTTTCAGGTTTGGAAGGACACTTTGAATAGTTTGCTAAAAAGTTGAGTTGTATACTCTACCAGGCCGGTAAAACATTGTTCAGACAGACATGCCTTTCGTAAAGCAGCAACGAACTGTATAACAAATACATCTTGCTATTTTTCTGTTCCTTTCTTTACTAATACGATTACAATTCTCTTTACTTAATTATATTTACTCATTTTCTTATCCTGTTTTTTAAGAGATTAGCAATGCTAAGAAGTCAGCTGATGCATATGACATCCCAATCAAAAATGAGTCATTTCATTCATCCAATTTTCAACAAAACATTAAAAACTTTGAAAAAAATTTGCAATCATCAACCTGGCCTTCAATGGTATAATTCCACTGCTCTCGCAAAACTAGACTTTACAACAAATCTAATAAATGCAATCAAGAACAAATAATTTTCTTGCTGTATTTTCTGAAAGTATTTGATACAGTTGACCATGTCATTCTTTTCATATCGCATAAAAATTTAGCAACTTTGGAGTCAAATCTCAATAAAGAGTTGGCTGGTAGCTATTTCTGACTGGTTAATTGCTTATAACTCTCCCAATTTTTCAATTGTTTCCCCTAACAAGATTAAACCAAAAAGTACGAATCCTTATCAACAATAAACATTTAGTTCAAGCTCAGCTCGTGAAACATCTTGGCGTACTAATAGACAAATAATTGAACTTCGAAGACCCGTATTCAAGAAACTGATTTTGAAATATCAAAACGAATTTGGGTATTAGCTCGTTTGGGAATTTTGTTGCGGAAGTTGTTTTAATTAGCATACACACATTTTTTATAAGAAACTAAGCTCCGAAGTAATGCTCAGTTTCTTAAATTTTATGGCCATTTTAGTACTAAAAGTTTCTTAAATGTTTCTTAAATTTGGAAGTGCAAATAGGTAGGAAACTAAAAGAGACATCACAATTCAATGCAAACAAACAGTAACAAAACAAAAACCTTCTAAAATGCTGAACAAATGTTCTAATCATCCAAAAGAATAGTGTAATTTCCATCTAAGTCTCCGTATTTAAAATAATAATCACTGCCGTCTTCAAAACACAAAGGAAACTGCCCCCATTTGCCTGTTGTAGCAGGTGACACGGTTTCTTAAGTCCAGAGTACTGCTTTGTTATGAAACACTTTCTTATTAAAAAATGTAACAAGTAATAAATATTATCTGTATTCTATAAAAAACACACACAGCCTGCCATGAGAACAAATTCAAAACAAAACAGTGTGACTAAGAATGGTGGCAAAATTTGGAATTGCAATCCAATGAATATGAGGCCAGGAAAAACTAGACTCGCATCCAACAAAAATGCAAAGTACAAAGTGTATGGCTTTTTGCAAAAATCCTAAATAACATGCATAATTATCATATCATAATTATTGTCAAAGAGAAAAACTACTTGCAATTACAAAATGTAATTTGGCTTATTTGCTTATATTTAGTTTGATCAGCGTTAATTAACTTTAAATTTTAACAATGAATTTTCAATCTATAGTTGATTTCAATTATTGTACTTATTCTCTTATTTTCATAATCAACTTAAATTTTACTACTTCTTACTGTTCTTGTGCATGTTACTGTTAGTAGTTCAACTCATGTAATATATAAATCTATTTCAATGTTAGTGTATAGTTTAATATTGGGAACTTGACTCAATAGTTCTTTTCAATCTTCCAAGTAGACTTTTAGTCTTAAAAATGAGAACAAATGGCAATCTCCAAACAACATTTAACAAGGGACTTTAATGGGTTTAAAACAATGCAGAAAAAAATGAAACAGAGCCTCCAGTGGTCTTCAAATGAAGGAGCTAATCTAAAAAAATCAATATAAATAATCTATTGTGTGTCTTATTAATGATGCTCTTTTACTCTCTTCTTCTATTATGGAGGTATTAATATCTCAATAACTGGAAATGGCAAAATTAGTCTATGAATATACCATTATCTTGAATAGACTGACGGACGACTTTATTTTCCGAGATTGATTTGAATAGGTCTATAATTAGTCTTTTCCTTATTCTTTTATCTTCCTTTAGTAGTTTTTAATTCTAGAATCATTATTGAATACTGAGCTGTAATTAAAATTTAAGAAAAATTCAATAAATCTATATACAGTTACTTTGACTTATTTGTTAAAAGTTAAACAGCTTACAATTTAGATTCAAGTTAAATTCACGTTAAGTTGTAATTTAAAATTATTATAAAATGCCATGCTTTTGTTGACGAGGAGGTTATGCGTCATTGTCTTACAACCAATGCATATATCCTACCTTGCTTCTCTTGATGATGTGCCATCATTTCGAAACAAATGTGACAACTGCCGAGGTCGGCAAGGCAGGGCCTCAACTCAAGTTGATCTTGTATCTTGTTTTCTTGCCAGTAGTTCGGTTTGGTTTGGTTTGTTTGTACACAGAATAGAGATAATATCTCTATTCTGTGGTTTGTACCTGTTCCCATCTAGGTCTGGTTTCAGATTCAGATTGGCAGACCCAGTTTCATTTTCAAAGCGGAAGTATCGTCCCATTCCAGGTTAAGCCTGCCGCAGACTCAACCCGTATTTTATTTCATTTTACAAAATGATGCATGCAAAGCAACTGAAACAAACAATGGACTAAAATGCTTGTAAATTTTAATAAAGACACAAATTAAAACCATTCAATGAAATCAATTAATGGAAATTCTATATAATATAATACTGTACAAATGGATGGTTCTGTAGACACAAAGCAACAGGATAAGAAATTCATATTTCTCCGGTTCAACTCCACTGCATGATCCACTGATGATCCACTGCAAATAGAAACTAAATTCCTTTCTGTGAGTGAAGCAGAAGAACGTGGTGCCAAGGGCCTTTTTGGGGTCCTTGTGAAATCTTTGAATGACCTAGGGATTTCATAAGAGGAAATATCCGATAAACCTGTTGGTTTTACAACTGATGGGGAGTCAGCTAACACTGGAAGACCAACAGGTCTTTGGGCAAGAATAGAGAATATGTTCAACGTGCAACATTGAATTTCTGGTGTGCCTATCATCGATCTGACTAGGCTATGGAAGATGTAATGAAATCTGTTCCAGAACTCAAAATATAGAATTCTAGTGTGACTAGTGTTGCTACATACTACCGTACATCTGGGCTGCGTACAAAAGAGTTAAAGGACATCAAGCCTACAATGAAAACCTTTCCTCCACACCATGAGATACGCTTTGCACAGCCCCTCATTCAAATCTGTGACGCTGCCCTACACAACTTAGATGGTTGCATTGATCATTGGAAAAAGATTACCAGTTCCCCTACTGGAGAATATAACAAAAAAGAGGTCAACACAGCCAAAGGCTTCATGAAGGTCTGGAAATTCAATGGATTGCAAAAATGCCTCACTGCTTTCGTGGTGGATATCTGCACTATTTTCAGATACATTGAGAAAGAGGCTCAGACGCCCAACATCATCATTGCAGTTATCTTACGATACAGAGATTGCTTTCCAGAAACATCAGCTTTTGGAAACACCACAACCCTACCCAGGAGGAAGGGAAGAGAAATTGTTGAAAGTTAGAGAAATAAGGGAGGATGAAGTGCAAACCGAAAGAAGATCAACAAATCACGCATTTGTTCCAACATTTAGAAGAAGCAAAGATGCGATCTGACAAGAGGTTGTGGAATATGCAAAGAACTTCCTTCGGACCAGGCTGGACAGGGGCGGATCCAGCATAAAATCTGACCGACGCTCTATTGCAGGCTTTTGGGCGTGATCCATAAAATTTTCGTCGGCCACGCCCTTCTAGATATTAAATGTAACTAATAGCAATTTTGGCACCTCCAGTGCTGATCAAATTTTGTTTTAACGTGGGCAGTGAAAACATTGATAGAATACAACGAAGTTCAATGTAAACGAGGCACAGTTTTTTTTACCTAACACCAGCTTCAAAATATACAGGAATCTTTCATACTACAACCTACATACTTATTAAACTATTAAATTGAACAAAATTTAACAGAACAATTATCCCATCAGCATGAGACGATGTTTCTGTATGGGAGTGAATGAATACCTAGACAATTTCCATCTCCAGCTGTGCTGTGGGGACAGTTAGATACAACATCATTGGATACAACGCAGTGATAAATGTGAATTGTTGTAGCATGAGAATTTGTTTTTGTTCAAGATCTCAATGCTGTACTTGATTCAAAACTAGGTTAAATTGAAACTTTGTGTTCTTATTCCATAAATTACGCAGTTCATCCTGAAATTTTTGGCTATATATGTATAGTTTTATTATATTGTAAATTGCAATGTGTTTGCTAATGGGCCTATTAAAGGGGAATACATTACACTGATACGACAAAGATGCTACAAAACTTGATACTTTGAGAACTTGCTAGTAAACAATAGGAAGCATCTTTCTCAGAGGTTTTAAAGCTTTTCTTCGTATAGCTCATTCTCGACGGAGAAAGAGAAATTTAACTCCTTGTTATCAAACGCCAAAATCAACGCCATTTTGAAGGATACATTTTGCAACAAAAAACCCAACTCAACACAACATACAACAGTTTATGTTTAACTGTAGTGTTATAAAATCGATCGAGAGCTCAGCGTTCATCTGATTGGCTTGCATCATTGGAAATGTAAAATGATTGGTTTGCATCAGTAGGGAATGATTCTGATTGGCTTGCATCAGTTTTTTGAAATTGACAAACGCTCCCCGTACTGTCTCATAAGCAGCATTGATAATTCTGATTGGCTTGCATCAGTAGAGAGAGAAACGTGATTGGTTTGCATCAGTTTTTTGAAATTGACAGACGCTCCCGTCACTTTGTCGTGAAGCAGCATCCGTAATTCTGATTGGTTTGCATCTGTTTCTTTGCACACTCGCGTTTTGAAGGACAAAGGCTCAGTGGCAAGGCGAGAAGTGTTGCCACTTATTTGTCAACGGCTCCAAGCCCGTAAAAATGGGTGAATGAAATATTTACTTCTGTCTATAGGGGAAAACGATGTAAAGGAAACGAATAAATAGATTCCGGGCAAAACGTTATTATTCAAACACGGATGAAAAGTTTTCATTTCTTTTTCAAAGTGAAAATAATGGTCAAATTTTTAATATTTTCCCAACAAATCTGACCGACGCATTTGCGTCTGTTGCGTCCGTCTGGATCCGCCCCTGCTGGATGAAGAACAAACAGACGTTGTCAAATCATTGATTGAGCTAACATCTGCCAAATCTGCAAGAGAATTTATTGATGCAGCCATTCTACTACTGCAGTCATGTCATATTAACAACAAGCAAGAATTCCTGGATGCTGTCTTTGAAAATTTTGATGCTATGCTGCCAAGCTCTCTCTCATTCCTACTAATAGACAGGGAATTTTTTCCAACAAACTGGCGGAGAGGGTAACCGGGGATTTTTCACTTGTTTCGACTTCCTAATGATAGTACCTTCAAATTTTCCATGGTGTCCAAAAAAATTTATCCCCGTATGTCACGTGGTCGATGACGTAAAGGGTAACGGTCAGGAAAAAATGAAAGTCATCAAATTTAAAAACAAACGGCATCAATCGAAAGACCATGAAAAACTAAACAAAATATACCTAGAGACCTATATCCTAAAATAAAAATGTTAAAAGATATAATGTGTGAAACTTTCGATTAGGAAATAGCGTGATTCATTTTATGAAGCATTGATGTCATCTCTTTGCTTCCAGTTATACGATACATCGTCATTGGAGAAATTGTTTGTTTCGGTGTTCTTTCGCGACCTACAATCAGTGATTGCCAATCAGATGCGAAACTCCAGATTTTAGTGGCTAATTGCTAAAACTTTTTTATAAGAATGGGTCTTCATACTGGCGCTTTTTTGTTGGGAAATCTATAACCCCAGACCTCTAAACCCTTTAACAGCTATATTTGGTCGGTTATGCATGCGGTCGTGAAAAGATGTCAACCACTTTGCCTGTATCGGCTTCAAAATGCTGATTTTCAAGTTTACTTTTACTTGTTCTGCTTCGCAAGTACCTTCAATTTGCTGCTGGACTTGTTCTGCAAACCCGTTTTGCAGTTCTGCTAAAATATATGCTGCGTTTCGAAATTTTGCCTACATTGCTTGGTTTTTGTGAGAACTGGTTTTCATATTTCCGCCAATGAAAATATGGGCGTGGTCACAAGACACCACACCCACTCTGGGGGTGTTTCTTTTGGAGCCCTTGTTAATTTTTTTAGAAGTCACCACTGTTTACGGAGAAGTGCCTTGGAACTTCTATTCACTGTGAGATCAAGGGGCTGGTAAATATGGGTCATGTTGCTTGGCACTGGAACCATATTTCCGGTATTTTTAAGCACCAACTATTTCACATCATTAGTCCGGTGTCTTGAATTTTTAAATCTGTGGCACCAGACAGGATTTTCGACTATATTAAAGAAAAAGTGAACTCTTAAGGATCAAATTCAATAAAACAATGAAAAGGTTTGTTATTTTTCAGAAAACATAGCGTAAAGTACTTTCCCGTGGAATTTATGACTGATCGCGAATCGTTAACGCGTGTGCCGACAACATGACCAACATTATGGAGAGTCACAGAAGTACTGAGCCGGTCGAGTATAAACAGTTTGCTGTCGCTGTATGTTCTGGAATAGCCATTTATAATTTGTAGATTAACTATGATGATGATTATGATTACCAATATGATCACGTGTGTGAAGTATGATTAATTGATTAACGTTTAGAGTTAGAGAGAGACAATCGCAAGCGAATAAAAGGTTGTGGTTGATAAACGTGTCGTTCATCTTATAAGCTCTGATTTCGGAACGCGGCTAAGGCCCACAAGAACATTATACCATTGCTGTCCAGAGTTCAAACGGGGCAGAAGATCGCCGTATTGAGCTTCCACCTGCTGACGTCATTGATGCTATAGAACATGGCGAAGATGAGAACAGTGAACATGAAATGCAACATGACGTTGTTCACGTGATTGCATGTTATAACGATGAACCCAAAAAATGCATTGTCGCAGACGATGAGGGTCAGAAGGCTAGTTGTATGAGTTATTCTACAAACAAGGAGGACAATAATGCAGGTGCAGAAATTCCAATCGCGCCAACAGACAGGTTTTCGAAAAACTAAAGGAGGACATTGTTTCAAAAGTCGGTCTCACTGCTTCTCTGGCAAGTAGTTTAACTGGAATCACCATGGCTGGAAAAAGAATTATTAGATGTCCAATATCTCAAAATGAACTTTTCGTCACATTAAGTCCGGCTTGGCGAAAGTTGCCAATGGTGCAACGCAAAGATGGTGCGCGTAGATTTGGAGGGGAATGGACAGCATTCTTCAATGCTGTTGTCATGGAAAAAAACCCTCATTGTGTGTTCGCATTCAAGAAGAATTATATAAAGAGACACGACTCACGAAAACGCGCTTTTCCTTTCTTTAGAAGTTATGCCAAGTGTACGATCGAACCATGCAAGTGCACAGTGTTCCTAAATAAGGATTCCGAAGATAATGACGGGATTAGAATGCGATTTCAAGGAAACGTACAGCATGATTCGTCGCAGCTGAAAGTACGAGGAACCACAGGAGAAGCGAGAGAAAAGCAGAAGCAAGAAATGATCCACGCTGGTACTAAGCCGTCTCATATGTATAGGTCTAAACTTGCAACAATGGATGAAAGTGTGTATACATCGGGAAACCGATCTGGTTGTGGCGTGACACCGAAAGCTTTGCAGCACATATCGGAGGAAGCAGGTGCAGCACGTAACGATCTCAGCTTGTTGGTGGCAAAAGTGCACCAATACGATCTAAAGATATGCACGGAACAACGCGCCTTGCACAAGTCTATATGAACGAGCAGAAAGTTAAGGGATACGTGCAGTCATGCGGTGCTACCAATAGAAATTTGCAATGCATCTTGCTTGATGAAGGATGTGCACGGCTTTATCGATGTGCTGGAATAAAATATATCCTGTATTTCGATGCCACTGGGAGTCTGATAGAAAAGGTAAAAGGATTTAAAAGATTTACCACATAAAATCGATTTGGGAAGACACCTACAGTCCACTTGTGTAGATGATTTCGGAATCGCACACAGCACCAGCAATAAAGCGCTTGTTCGCGATGCTGAGGGAGAAAGAAAGAACACTACATGGGAATAATATAAAGCCTGTTGCAATTTGGACTGATTTCAGTTTGGCCATCATCTCGGCATGTGCTGAAGAATTCAATGGCATTACGACATATTCATATCTAAACAGGTGCTACGATATCATCTACGATGTTCGAAAAAGAAACACGTCAAGTCAGTGCTACAATTGCTAGCCTACTGTCCATTTTCAATACATTTGAAATCGATTCACATGATGTTGCAAGTGACAACAACATTGATGATGTGGGACTAACGACATCCACAGGCGAAAACAAGTTCATTAGGTGCATAGATGATGAGATGAAGAAAGTAAATAATGAGAGCGAAGAACGTGCATCTAGCAACAAGTAGTTCATGCCGTCTTATTTTGCTTACCTGCGCACTGTACTTCTGCCATATCTCCCACTTTGAACAAGGACGATGCTGAATGTAGAACATAATACGCATCTGAATGAGTGTTTGCACAACAACCAAACGATATGGGGAACCAATGCTGAGAATTATTTTGCATTTGTCAAACAAGGCTCGTCAAAAAGTCCTGCATGCCTGGAAGACTTCATTTATCGACATTATCAAGATGTCCGCGGACGTCGCCGCCAATATATCGATAAAATTATAACTGGGTGTGTAGTGTTCATGCAATACCTCACGTGCACACGCCATGTACAGCATGTTATATTATGTAATTAGTTATGATGTAATGTAATACTGAATCAGTCAAGATACAGTTAAACCAGAATGTAGTCGTGTGCTGACTCCCTCTCGCTAACAACTTCTAAGGACATTACAGGGTGTTCCGCAAGTAATTCTAAGGGAAAGCGAAATTTAACATTGGAAATTTTGCAGACATCGTCTCTTATTAGAGCAAGACTAGTTGGCAAAGCCAAAACACCTCTGAAATTGGGTATGGTGAGAGACTTGCCATTGGCAGTAGACAGCACTCGATTCAATCCCATTTCGAGTGAACACAAAGATGCCGTAGTGAAGTTTCACTCAGCCCTTGTTGAATTATATTGCGCACACGCCATTACTGACCGTCTGAAAACCGACCACCAGATTGGAACTGTAGAGTTACGGCACTGCTTTCATTGTTCCCGCAGCACAGGTTCAAGCGAATACAGTTTTCTCTGGAATGTAGCTGTGCCGGATTCCGATGACCCCGTAGCTATGTTTGGACGATGTTATATGGCAAAAAATGCGCGGACGTACTATGAAGAAGGAACACATGGAGAACACATGGAGAATCCATGCCCGGAAGATTGCAGAAAGCCTGCCATGTGGGAAGCAGAGTTTATAGCCAGATCCCACCACTTTGGTTATCACTTTAAAGAGAACTGAATGGGTTGATAACCACGGGCGAGTAAATCGGACTGAAGTTGCATTACCCCGAGAACTAGATCTGTCATCCTATGCACTCAAAAAAAACAGAAGAAAGGATGAAATACAAATTAATTGCATTCATATGTCATCATGCAGTTTCGGCGGAAAATGGACATTACTCTGCACATATCATCAAGGGTGCAACAATCACAACATATGACGATTCTAAAATTGAGAAAAGACCTCTCGAAAACATTCTCCAACTGCTTAGTACTCTAGAGTCCGTTCACTTGCTGTCTTTCTTTTTGCAAGACACAGAGAGCTGCATTTCTTGCGGCACAATGAGTGAGAAATATTGGTTTGGTTTATTGCAGCCAAGAAATACACAAGCAGATATTCATGATGCAAGGACTGCTTGCAACTCAACGCATTTTAATGGCGACCGTATATCGCAGGTTTTATATGCTATCGCTTCGAAGGAGACAAATAAGAGTCTGGTAACAACCTCAGACAACTTTTTTGCAGATGTTAAACGCCATCGCATAGCGGCTGAGTACAGTCACATGTTAGAAGTAGATTTCCTGAAGATTGATGCGATGGTTATTCCAATTAACGTGGATAGGCAACATTGGGTGATGGCGTGCATTTATCCATGTGCAAAATGCATAGTTGTCATGGATTCCATGCGGGACTCAACACAAGGAAGAGGTAAATTCGAGGTTCTCGTTAAGTTTTTAAGGTTGCATGCTGCAAAAAATGATGCTGGATTTGCTGTAAACGAGTGGGTCCTTGTTGTTGGAGAACTTTTTCCCCCTTTCCAGTTCTGCTCCGCAACACTTCCAGTTCTGGCCCCAAGACATCTACCAGTCCAGGAAGACACACCCTTTTGCGGAGTTTTGCTGCCACACATGGATACAACTGCATGACATTGGAAAACTCATACATTCCCCGACAATGCATGTTGTAACACTCCGCTATTTGCATGCACATCAACGCTAGTTGACATCGCATGCATAATCGCCCAATCGCAAGTATACCGGAGCCATCGCCCAAAGGAGAAAATTTGATAAGAAATACCATTGCAGGATTTGGGAAGACAATTAATTTCTACACCGCGTTATCCTGTTACTTAAAGAAGAGAGCTGAGTTGTCGGCCTGCATGTCCAATGGTCCAAGTAGTGCTCAGAAAGAGCATTCAGATTCCATTGACAGTGACCAAGAAGATGTCGATATATCCTTGGCGATTGGAAGACTTTCGGTTTTCAAGGAGGTGCTTCTATCACGCCTGACGTTGAGTATGTAGAAAGCGAATGCAAGGTATGTTTTCTTGGCAAAGTATGGAAAACAGATATTGCTGAACATGTTCTGGGAGGAATTAGAAGAGATATTGCAAAACGGAATGACTGATTGCGGACTAGATGTAGTCAAAGGCGCACTTTATAAAATATTTTGCAATCCGAAGCCCGACCAAGAATACTTCACGATCAGGCTGCCGAGCATCAAGCATAACCGTTATGGGTTTACGACATTGCAACTCATAGATTATGTTATATTGCCTGACGCTTTGTGCTTGGAACATATGAAAGAGCATGGATATACATATGAGGATGCAGTAGCCCGGCTAAGCAGAAATAATCAATCACGTTTGACAAGTTATTGGAACTATGTGCTGCTCAAGGTATGCATTTTATAAGGATAATTGTCTTCCATAATCCAGCAGTACTTCGAGTTGCATCATATGTTGTGTCTTCGAGTTGCATCCGATTGTTATGACATTGCCTTTCATTAATAGGATAATCAACAGGATGCACAGAAGATTGTTAAAGAGGGATGTCAGATTCAGGGTACGTGAATAATCAAATAGTTTCGTATCGTCACAACATCAACAATCCTGTCATTTTATATTTCCATAACAATAAATAGTGTACTAGAGAAAGAATGATGCAACTTTATTGTTGGTGGTGTAAATAATAAGATGCAACCACTTGACAAGGTAACATTTGTAAATTGTAAATAAACACAAAGGAATAAATATATAAACAACATTCTGTATTAAACTTGTTCTGATGATTTTCAGGAGTCAGTTACAATGTCTTATTTCTATGATTATATCCTATCTTTATGGCCTCTTCGCGGCTTTTGCTACCATTATGAAATAGATGGGATGTACGCCAAAATAGTAGTAACTGATTTCGACCGAAACTTCTCATGCTTTATTACTATTTATTAGGATACTTATTAAATGCAATTGTTTGACATTTTAAATGTCAAACAATTGCGTCTAATTGTTATTTATTTGATATTAGTAAATTAAAAATGGGCAGGAAGTGATTTTTGTTTTTATCGATTCTTCGGAGCACCATAATCGGGCCTAGCCAAAAGTTTCCCAAAAAAACCTTCCACCCCCTAAACCTCCATTTCTAAAACAAAAGATTATTGTATCATTAAGAGTATATCCTTACCTCTAATTGGCGGTGGCTCCATGGTGATTGATGATGGATAAGAGAAATAGCACGTGTTCAAAGTTTCCTTGCCATGTGTCCAGTCTGTGCGTGAATACATGGATGGGGCTGGGGAAAATGACAGCCAAATAAGTGTGAAAGGAAATATTCTTTTCCTATCAAGCTATACTATTATATCAAACGCACTCATCTTATGCCTTTATATATGTGTTATCAAAGTTGTTGTGTTGGTGGCTGTAGTAATTAATCGTGGCGTGAAGACAAGTTAATCCTAAGGGGACATGTAGAATAGCTTGTATTCCATGCATTTCCCACAGACGAGGGCGTATGAAAGTTGTGGATTAAAGCAAAGGTCTGAAAAATATGAATTCAGAAGAGGGTTGCTCGTTTGTTCAAATCCTTTCAAGTTTGGGAAGCCACTTTGCAACTTTAATTACCCAACAATGTACCTGACACAGCGCGATGCAGAGACAAAAAAGACGTGAGTGAAGAGGAGAAAGCTTGCGTCGAAGTCCAAGACGAAGGCCGGCAACAATGAAGCAGACAGTGCTCTTTGCAAGTACAGAACAGTACACGCCGAAGACTCAAGATGAGTTTGTGTCTAGTTTAGGACCTGAATATGAACTACAGCAAACTAGTAGAGGTTACAAAGTGCAGTTCTCTGCCGGCTTTGAGGGGCAAACATTTTTGATCTAGTTTTCGACCATTTATTACCGGTCGCTTGTCGTATGCAGTATTGGAAAGGGCAAGCTCAGACAGAGAAAGAACAGCAGAAAAGTATCTGTAAAGCAGAGGAAGCATTAATGCAGGCAGGTGAAGAAACATTTAAAAGTTTTAAGATTTGCCCAGGCCCGCACCAGGCCCGAAGAGGACGCTTTCTCTTGAGTTAGAGTTGTTGATGCTTATGATGCGCTTGAAGTGTACACTCGCTGGAAGTGTAATTTGAAAGTGCAAGACCTTACTTATCGGTTTGATGTAGCTATTGGGCTGGCGACAGCTGTTGTTTTACATGGGTGCGGTTAATGGCGTTAGAATTGAAATCACTAATCAAGTGGCCGCATAGAAGTGCAATTCGACAATATATGCCCGATTTCTTTCGGAAACTTTATCCAAAATGAAGAGTGATAATTGACTGTACCGAAGTCTTTTTAGAAACTCCATCCTGTCTGCAGCTTGCAGCAACTTGTTGAAGCCAATACAAACACCATCACACCATAACGTTTTTCGTAGGTATTACTCCAAATGGAGCTATTTCCTACGTGCAGATTGCTATGGTGGAAGAGCATCAGACATTTTCATTATGGAAAACTACGGTTTTGCACGTGGTCTTCTTCCCAATGACCAAGTAATGGCAGATAGGGTTCAAAATAGAGGCCTATTTGGCATACTACCAATGCACTCTGACTAGCCCACCATCTACTCCAGGTAATCTCCAAATGAATAAGTCAACTGTTGCATGAGTCTGTCAAGTTGCTGACCTCAGAATTTTTGTAGAGAAAGCTATAAGGAGAATGAAAGAGTACAAGATACTCAAGACTGAGTTTCCGATTATTCTTCTTTCGATTTGCGACGATATTCTTACTATCTCTGCAGCATTAAAATATTTGAAGAAGCCATTATTAGAACATAAACCATGGTATTCTTATATACAGTCAAAAAGACTAGAATATATGATCAGAATATAAATTTTATCTAAAGACTATAATTTTACCAAGTCGTAGAGGTCAGAAAAATTATTAATTACATTGCTAACTCGCTACATAATACACATAAAGTCGTTTTCTGGTGCTGAGTTCAAGTTAGTGCAGGGCCAATCTAGCCATAGCTGGCAAATTTTGCATTCCACACTCTTTTGTGCCGTTTCTTCAAATTCACCATCTTCCATACAAGTCAAAAGCATATAGATCTTTTCTCCAGCAGAACTCTTGCAATATGTGCTTTGAAAAATATAATGGCATTTCTTTCCAGCATGGACCAATGATCCGTGTCGAATTGAATTTTTAAAATTAACTCTCCAGTTGGTGTCCATTTGACAGAATATCCATGCTTGGCCCTTAGCAATGCAATCTGCACCAGTATTTGGCTCTAATATTTATGTATTTTTTGCAAAGTGATTGTCTGTTCAACCTCGAACAGACAGATAGTGCGCACTTGAAATTGATTCATCTCTTAGCTTGTACGAACACTTATATTCAACTGGAGCCTTTCCATTATCGCAGCACTTACACACGAATACGTTATCTGGTGGTTCACGAATAAATGGAAAGAATTTATTCACCAGCAAGCCCGAATCTAAAAGTCGCCCATTGCGATGTTTTTTACTACAGATTCGGCTAACGCACTTCTTGGATCCATTTGTTGTTGTTTTCTCATCTTGTATCTTGCGATAACGGAAAGATTTTTTCATGCTCTGAACTTTTGGCTAGGCCCGATTATGGTGCTCCGAAGAATCGATGAAAACAAAGAGTAAAATCACTTCCTGCCCATTTTTAATTTGCTAATGTCAAGTGAATAATAATTTTTCCAAATGATGGTAAATAAAAGTCAAACAACTGCGTCTAACAAGTATCCTAATAAATAGCAATAAAGCATGAGGAGTTTCCGTCCAAAACAGTGGCTACCATTTTGGCCTATATCCCACCTATTTCATAATGGTATGGTAGCAAAAACCGTGGTAATGCTTGTTGTCCATACAAGCATTATTGACATACAAAAAACTTAGGCTACTTTCTCAAAAGCTGCTCATGCTCCTCTACAGTTTTCACCATAGAGCAGTTCTCATGATAATCTTGGATTTTCATTGAAATTTACAATTTATCATCATGTCTCTTGTCTTTTTTTTGTCGTCGTTTACATTTTGAAATTTCTTTGTGCAATTTGCTTCCCTTCTGGTATTTTTGTTCCAACATCTGGTCTGCTGTTCCTTTTCTGCCTGGGCCTTCGTCCATTGCCAGTACCAGTGTTTTTCAATGGCGGAATATGTCACTCCCTAATTTCCACTTCCTTTAACAATTGGGTGTCCATCCTTTCCCTATACCTGGGTCTCCCTGAAGCTGATTTTTGGGTGGCCATCTTTGCTCTTTGATGATTTTGCATTCGATTTCCCAGTGATATCTCTTTGACCTGGCCTTTCTTCTGCTCCTTAACATACTATCTTGAATCTCACGTGATTGAATTTCAAGGAGGACTCAATTTTTTGACGAATTTGCACAATCCTTTCGTTTTCATCTTTTTGCTGACTTTGGAAATTAGGGCCTTCCATTTCCAGGTCCGGTGTATATTCCCTGTTTCCCGCTCTGCTGGTATATCTGGTATGAATCCTGACGTTCCACGTTACAGTAACACAAGAGATACAGTAACCATCGCTCGACTACGTTTCTGTCCACCGCTTCTTTTGCTTTAGCTTCACTCTTTCATTTGAAAATTCCTGCCACGGATTTTTTTCCAAAGCAATGCAATGCAGTTTATAAATACTAGCATTAAAATTGTTCACAGATTGATATCTGCGTATTGTTATGAAATCAAATAAAATATACACAAATTTGAAAGAAAAGTTGGATTGCTTGCCTTATCAGCCTTTCCGGCAAATTATATAAAGTAAAATTAACAATACGGCTGAAATGTAGGATGCCGAATGAGCATCCTACATTTCAGCTTTGAGAGAACAAATAAAAATACTCGGCCTCTACGGGGTCCTGACTTTTTTGCCAAGTATGTAAATTCATACTGCACACTTGAAGTGCACCCTTTTTGGTATTGCAAACTTGCGTACTGGGATTTTTTACTACACACCCCTTTGTCCTGGGAGTTTCCTACTACAGTTCAAATTTTACTTGGCCTCACAATTTGAACATGGTATGAAGAAAAAGAAAGTCCGCTTCTTTTCTTCATGATCCTGCTCTTCATGCAACTCCCACGCTCTTTTTCCAAAAAACCCTTTGCGCTTCGTCTCGAAATACTAGGTATTTTAATTAATTGCAAAAGTTGAAAATCAAATAACAACAAGAATTGACACAGATCAGATAGTGAACACGTCACAAGCCAGCCCTAATTTTGCCTGACTCATACTATGGAGCGAGGTAACATTGCTTTGTAGAGGGGGAGTTTGTGTTAATGGAGGAAGATGTAGGCAATTATCACGTAGAGGAGAGATGTTTGTTTAAGTAGGGAAGGAAGGTTTGTTGACAGCCGTTTCAGCAAGACAGGAAGATTAAAATCAAGATGTAACCAATAAAAAAATTAAAGCACAAGGTACTACATTCTAATTTAATTCTATTCTATCCGCGTGTAAATAATCTTCAAATTCTATTTGCATTTCGCAGTTGTGCATATTTTAGAACAATTTTTTTAAATTAAGAATCCAAAGGAAAATTTCAGTTGCAGCTGATGACGAAATCTCCACATTAAAAGCGCTGTTCTCATTAGATATTAACTGTAGAAGATAGTTAAACCGTTGTAACGCCTCAGTGGGCTTTTCGCCCAATAGTCCTGGGCCCCAGAGGTCACCTGTGTGGCTATTTCATTGCTGCATGATTTTATAACAGCATTTTTAGTCTTCACAATCTTCTTGCGTCACGACACCTTAATTTATCCACCTTTCTCCCGCAAAGACGAGATCGCCCGTTCTTCTCTGAAATAGCGAGCCTCCTTGCACTCTTCATATCATAATGAGCTGGAAAGTAGAACAGTGGCATTCGATGATGTTACATCATTGAGGGTTGGTAGTATTTATTAAACAGATTTGAGTAAAAGGAAAACGCACATGACATCATCCAAAAGAAAACAAAACTAAAAATCAATCCCACCAGCCTCCACTTCCACATAACATTACATAATGATTTATTCCTTCCCAGGCTCCGTTTCAACATAACAAACGTTTATATCAGTTTTAGCTACTGCATCACTCCTCACAAAGTTCTGGTGATAGTGAACTGGTCTCTAATATGTCTGATGGTATTGGAATCCCATACTTTATCGGTGCTCTACGTACTGGGACTGGTCTTTTATTTCTAGCGTGTTCGCGTTCTCGATTATTTACGTGATCGCTCCCCCTATTATGCCCGTAGTCGATTTCATGTTCAGTGTTAGAATCGCTATCAGACCTTTCATGTTGCCTTGTTGTATTCACTTTTTTGAAATATGAGACATTTTGCGTGATTTCATGCGTAGAGTTTTCAGCGGTTACTTGTGTGCGTTTCCGCTCTATGACAATGTACGGTTTTTAATTGAATCTCGTTGTCAACTTATTCTTCTTAATTTGCTTGACTAGAACTTAATCACCGATATTTATGGAACTCTTTCGAAAAAGATCAACTCGCTCAAAATCTTACTCACGTGTTTTTCCACACCACTCTTCTACCCCATTCGTCGGCAACTCCTCAAAGCGAGATTATACTTACGTCATTCCCTTCAGGTGTAGATGGTTGGTACTTGATACCTAGAGTTGAAAGGTATTTGTGAAAATAATTTTCCGAAAATGGCGGTCCATTGTCTTTTTTACAGTGTCAGGCAGTCTTTGTACTGAAAAGTATGTTATCCAATTATGGAATAACAACGGACGCTTTTGTTCTTTTTACTACCTTGACTTCGGGAAACCGAGTATAGCAATTCACAAGAATCAAGTAGTCCCCTGACGGCAACGGTCCATGGAAATCAATGTGAACTTTTTGCCAGGCTGCTTTAGGTGTGCCCTGTAATAGTAATGGCTCCAGTGTTGGTTGATTTCCATCTGCTTGACAGGCAATAGATGACTGAAGTGTCTTCTGCACGAGTTCATCAATACCTGGAAACCATATTTTCTCTCGCAGTAGTGCTTTGGTCAAGGACAAACCTTGCAAATTTTTGTGGGCAATATCTAATACTTGTTGCGAAAGCGACGACGGAATATTTATTCCGTTTACCGCGCAATTTACCGCGTATTAGCTACTCCCACTGCCTCTACTGTTAGTTAGTTTTTAAAAGACCGTGACGGCTTTAAAGAATCTGGATGTTTAAACATATTGCTGCTTGCAATCTTTGTAATGTATTGTCGGTTTTTGTTGCGCGTACAATTTTGCATACGTGTCTTCAAGTTGTGAGAGGATTTCTTGGACACGAGGACCTGCTTGGTATAATAATAAGGCTCTCTGTCGTGTTTCATCAAGTTATATCATTGACTAATAAGAATGTATCAAAGTCTTGCAGCCATAACTTCCATCGAGGACTTGTTTTGGCTCACAACCACTACTTGATCCTTTTGCAATGGCTTTGCGCATAGTGACAAGAAAAGAGATTTACCAAGGAATATTAGCCCACAATCCGTAATAACAATTTCATTTTCAATACGGAGGCAAAATGAAAACATCTGTATCAAGCATAAGATTTGGACCGTCAACCACACTACAGGGTGGTCCAGAAACATATTAAAAACCATCGTTTGAATTACTTTTAACTCTGAGGCCCCAGACAGGATTTTTAACATCGTGAAAGAAAGTGAACTTTTATTATATGGAAGCGGATGAATAAATTAGCCATCAATTTTGAGCGACACTGACAGTTGAAGTAACAAACTAGCTAACTCTTTTCTCAAAAAACAAAAATGAAATACTTTGTCATGATATTTGTATGTCCTTTTTATGTGCGCGCGCTACCTTTTACGCGCAGCTTAATTTTTGCGCAGTACTTGATAGTGTGCGATAGATAATTAATTTGGGATAGTTTGCTTCTTGACTTGGAATTCAACCAAAATTTTCATCGGCCAACCTATTTAACAAAGGACATTTATCGAATGGCGGCATGGCGGAGCTGTGCCAGTGAAATTAGAAGCAAACACGATGGCCGAGCTGTGTTGTTAACACAATGCAAGGATTTACAGTAATATTCAGACTGTCAAGTAGAAAAGTATTTTATATCGATTCTTTACTGAGAGTCCCCATTGTTTGCTTCTACTCTCTGCCGCGGTTGATCGTCCTCCCGCAATTTGACGTCCCCCCCCACACTGCCCCAATTCAGACCCCAATTACTCCCCTCAAGTCGTTTTTTAAAATTATTTGAAAGAATTAAGATTTGGGAAAAGCCTAAAATTCCCATTTTAGGCCTTGGGACACGATTTTATGAGTTATTTGCCGAGCTATATAAAGTGCAGCAAAAAGCTACGATACGCTTCAATACAAAAACTGTTCTGCTGGATCAATTTTCATTCTGAAAACTGTTTTATGACCCGCTCAACTAGCTACATAGCTTTAACGAAGAATGCAAAAATGTCATATCAATTTTCTTGATTACAGCAGGCCTTTAGGAACTTGTCTCCTCTTGAGCAAACTCGTGCACAAAAAATGAGGAGAAGCCATACAAATTTTTGAAAAAGCTAATGCGGCAATTGTGCAAATGCATACGCAGATACGTGCAAATGCGGAAACCATTGTTTCGTATTTAATATAATGTTATGTAGTTAATATTTTATTTATTTGCAAAAGGTTCACTGTTCTGGTCATAGAGCAGAAATTTGTCTCAATAAAAATCTATCGTCATCTGCAAGGAAAAGACCTCACTGTTTGAATCGAGTAAGTTACCCTAGATTTGTTGCATTAATTTGTAGTTTGTAGCTTGAATTTTTTCAGTTTGCAGCTAAAATTTCGTGGCTTGTAGCTTAATGTTGTAATTAAACTTTACAGATTAATTTTGTACATTCTATAGTGATAGTTACCCTTTTAAACTGTATTCAGTAAGAGAATGTATTTAGTGTTGTTTACCAAATATTTAGCATTCGTAATTTCTGATAATAATATTAATGGTACGATCTTGATTGCTGGTCTATTATTCAATGATTATTTTTGTTAGTTTATACAGTCTCCTAAATTCGCATAGTCTATGTTTAAGTGTGCCGTGGATTCCCAACGGAATATTGTATGTTAAATCGGATTTTCTTGTTATCGTTGTACAAAGACTTGACATTTGAAAAACTTTGTATGTCCAACCATTGTTTAAGAAGCATCACTCACACAATCGGTAAGAAAATAATTGATTTGTTTTGCCTCATCAGTTTTATTGTTGCTATTGCTGTAATCCACAAGGGGGTGTAAATACTAAATCAACAAGAGATAAGCACAATATTGAGTCCTCAATTTGGCTTTTTCTGAAAAAATGGTCAATTTGCCTTCTACAATAGGATTCCCAGCTCCCCAGAGGAATTCCTTTCTAGTTTTTCCACATTCACTTCACTTAAATGCATTAAATTTGCAGATGAATCTAAGCCAGTAGTACAAGTCATATTGATAAACTCAGTCTTAATAAACTCCGTCCTTTCTTTATGTCGGATTTTCCCGACTAAAGGCAAGCAACAAGGGTCATGCTAAATACTGATTACGATTCCAAGTATATCTACACATTTTTGACATTTCGATCTTAGCTTTTCACATCAAAAGACATTCTCTCTTTTCATTACAAAACGATGGATTTATGAACCTGACCTGGGTTTGACTCCGCGGGAATTGATAGGGCCCTCTGTTTACTTCCACATGGGGCAGAATATCAGCATATAATTATACGATTTTTTAATTTCTTTTGTAATTTTCATTTCATTATACTCTTTTGAGTAGGGGACGAGACGAAGATAAACAAATTCAGACAATGTGCCTGATGATGCTCTCTGGTAGAGGTAATCTTATTAGTAAGATCTAGCGAATATCCCGTGATGTGGACAAATGACTGCACTCTTTAAAAGTCAAGCCAGCTAATGGGTAGCTAATATTTCATTGAGTTGCAAATTATACACTTTCTTATAAGAATATAGTTCATAAGAATACTTCTGCTCAAAGTTGCCAAATGGTAACGGAAATTTAAGAAAAGCAATGGAAAAACTTTAGGCTAGAAGAAATTGTCGTATTCTTTTAAAAAAGTTAGTAGGCATTTTTTCATGAGAACGTCGAGGCTGCGGATTATTACAACTTGAAAATTCATCAAGAATAATAGTCAGGTATAAATTTTCATGGACATCTTCACTTTTTGTTTATACATATTCTTTTTATTCTGAATGCTTTCCATTTTTATTCTTAATTGTCATTGATTTTTGCGAGTTTTAAGCCTCACTCTTCTTATAAACATTATATTCTTATAAAAAACAGTGCCGCGGTTATTTGAGCAAACAGCACAGGCCTGGTTTCTATACGCTAAGTTATAAATTTCACGGTACACTTGTGAATGTATCGTTGTGTTTCATTTCCTGCAGTATAAAACTTCTAAGGCTTTCCTCAATAGCGACAAAAACTTTCTTTGAAGGAAAACTCACTTGAGAATAATTTCAGGCCAAGATCAGGATTTTTTTCAAAATACTAAATCTTAGTTTAGCTTAACAATTAGTTGTTCTTTCTCATAAGCGGGAAAAGTGCGACCTCCGTCATTTTATTCATGATATCCATTTGTTATTATTATTGACATCTCAAGGGTAGCAACGTTTTATATGAAATCTTTGTTTGATACGACACCATTGTGATTTTTCTGTATTGTGGCTTTTATTCCTCTTCTAAAGTATTTCGTTACATGAATAAGAGATTATGCATCATTTGTTTCTTTTTTCAGCCAAAGGACACACTGAAAACTGTTGCTGCGAGCAGAGCCTGGTAAGGGAGTTGAGTTTTTAATGCTTACTAGCTATGTATATATGTACAGAAGTATTCGGTTATGTTGAGAGCACGTACATGAAAAGCACACTTTTTATATGAATGTTTTTGGCACGTTTTGGAAGGTTTCTATAAACTATTTTATGATTTCAGTACAAAACGTAAGGGTTTCTCGTCAACAGTTTTCCTAACTTTGTTTGTATTTCTACGCATTACATACACTGCTGAAGTTTGCAGTGTGATTGCAAATACACTTCGTTTTGAACCAAGGTGAATCCATCTAGACTGAGTTGATAACAGTAAAATATTCTGCACTTGTATGACAAGTGTTCTTATTTTAATAAGAATATTCAGCAGTTGGTATGTCAAGAATTTTCAATAAAATTTTTTTGATTTTACACTCTTTATACAGTGTGAGGTATGGTTTATGGTAAGAAGTTTTTTCTTTTTAATACAAATGCTGCATGATACAGCTTTGCAATAAATATTATGACCCGATCTCCTAACAACTGATGCCTGCCATTATTTTTGATTTCTGTGGTTTGCAATTATTCTTTGAGAAAACATTTCGAATCATTCTATTCCTTTCGTTTTGTACACCGCAGAGATGCCGAACCACTTTGCAATCCAATGCATGCTTTATCTGTTTATTATTTGTTAAAACGCTTGTCTTGCCTCGTGTCATTGTTCGTGTGGTTTAGTATTTCATGTTTTGTTCCATTTCTTTTTTCATTAACATTGATTGACCAACTAGTAAAAATGAAAATTGTTGTGCTTACTCATAATAAACCTCCTATGTATCATACCAATGCAATTACTAGCTATTGCATGTGATTCGCGGGTACCCAAGGGATGGAGATGGGGGACGAGAGAGCGCGTTTAAGTCAGTTGTCTCCTCAAGTATTGTCACGTGCCTTTGTACGCTTTCCTTTTCACGTGGTATTGTGTGAATGCAACTCGATTCGATTTACATTTATTGAGTCATAGCTTATGATATACGAGTTAGCGAAAGAGCTTTAGCTTGCACTTTTTTTATTAATGGAAATAAGTTTAGAAAGCACGCTATAGAGCATTCCAAATTCCAAAGATAAACCTGTTATTACTTTTATACGATGGAACGTTAACTCCGCGGGAATGTTATGCTGCTTACATGGACTAATAGTTCTTCACAGTTTGCCGAGTAGTACCTTCGCAGAAACTTGGATCAGCATTTAGTCTCAAAAGTTTCAAAACTTTTTCACAAGTTTCAAAAGTTTCAAAACATTTTTCCAAACAAATATCAACAAAATTCTCGATAGACATAAAGACCATGCCGCGCACATAATAAAGCCCAGGACTCTTTTATTGAGTATTTGACCGCTTTGTGATTATTTCTGAGCCTTGTACCAAGGTTTCTTAAATTTTCAGCCCTTCTAGTTCTTGTTTAATAATACCATATTCATACAGGTTAAGCCTGCTCAAAAATAATGTGTTGTTGTCGATCAAGAGCCTGTTAAAACAATACATAAGAGCAATAGCAATTCTGATAAGCCAGTTTGCTATCCAAAACGCATCCATTCATCATTCATCATTGATCCAATTCAAATCTTGAGGGGAGGGGCTTAAATGGAAAGATGGATAAACTTTTGCTTCTGAAAAGGATGAACCAATAAGAGAGGTGTTAAAAAAGAATTTAGAGTAATTCAATCTCATGCATGAGCATACAACATTAACTATATACCTTAGGTGTATTTAAATTCGCGCTGTACTATTTTTCGCGCACCCCCGAATGCGCAAAATTAAGTACTGCGCGAAAATTCAGCTGCGCGAAAAGGTCCACGCATGCGCATAACGCAAAGGCAAAATATCGCTATAAATTCAACGAGAAAGTATTTTACGCTATGTTTTCTGAAAAATAACAATCATTTTTATTACTTTAAATGTCAATATTACTAAAATCTTGGTCGTTGAATTGAATTTGATCCGGTTCAGTATGGTAAGAGTTCACTTTCTCTTTCAAAATGTCGAAAATCCTGTCTGGTGCCACAGACCTAAAAATTTTCAAAACAACCGGTATTTCCAGACCACCCTGTGGTAATGGAGACCTTCTAAAGGCTATGATTGATACAAAAGCCTCCATTTTCCCTCCATGGTCGTAATAAAACTCTGAAAGGCGGCTTATCTCCCTTAGCAAATGCCCGATTACGCGATGTCCGTCGATCGTCATTCTTTTCTTAATGCGCAAAGCCATTGCATAAAGATCTTGATCTCACAGTGAATATAAGTTGCAAGGCATTTCTCCGTAAAGAGTCGCAATACTGGTTTGCAGAACAAGTCCAGCAGCAAATTTAAAATGGTTGTGAGGCAGAACAAGTAAAAGTAGACTTGAGAATCAGTATTTTGAAGTCGATACAGGCAAAGTGGTTGACATCTTTTTATGACGGCATGTAAAACAGACCAGATAGAGCTGTCAAAGGGTAAGAGGGCTGGGATTAAAGATTTCTCAGCAAAAGAGCACCAGTATGAAGACCCATTCCCGGGGGGAGGGGGGGGGGCACTTGGCTTATTTTTGGTAGGGTTGTGTGGACAGTGGAATATTGTTTCCACCCATCGATAGGTAGCTAATCTAATTTTTTGAAAACCCATCCGTAGGTATTAAAATACGGCCAAATTTTGAAAAAGTTTTGAAAAATTAGCCCAATCTCACGTAAATTTATTCAAACACACCCAATTTTAGGTAACAATTCACAAAAAACATATTCATTTTTAGGTAAAATTGAAGAAAAAAGCCACCCATTCCAGCCGGACATCCCCACTACCCAAACTTTTAAGAGTGCCCCCCCCGGGGACCCATTCTTATAAAAAGGTTACTTTTAGTCAAGGGAAACGTTCAGAAATATAGTTTCGTTTGAACTGAGTTGTTGTATCATTCTGTCTACATTTTCATGTGCGCGAATTCAAGGCTGCGCGAAAACACGAAAGACTTGTGCGCGAATTTAAAATGCGCGAATTCAAGTAGGCGCGAATCATAATACACCACGAAATTTAATACACCTGGGGTAGTTAATTTTGAATATAGTATGACTTTGGCAATTGAACTATATTATGGAGTACATAGTATATGGTATGAGCTATATACATACAGCATATAGTTCATGTTGACTATGAAAATTTACATTTGCATATGGAAGGTAGAATTGTTTGCTACTATGCTGGCATAAGAAGTTAATATAAAAGCTAACATTCCTCTAGGAATATATCAAACATCGAGAAGCAAATACGAGTACTTTGTACTTGGATGAGGAAATATTTTTTATTAGCAAATAAAAGCATTGTCGTTACAAAAGTAAAGCTGCTTGAATCCATTAATATTTGACATCCTCTAGCAAAGCTTCTCAGTGGCGTAGGTACAGGGACACATGGAGGCCGATGTCCCCCCCACCCCCCACCGGAGCTATTGAGGCATTTTGTCGGAAAATTTGATAATCTCTCGGAAATTCTTTTCTCCGAAAATTAGGAAGTTTTTCTTTTGGTGGAGTCTGTTTTTTGCGGTGCACGTGCAGCTGCTTTTTTCCATATTATGTAATAACAAATCTGATATTTTGTTCCCAAAGCTTTTCTGCATGGGGTTCGAGTTGAGGCGTTTTTGCTGCCGCGCTGACTGAATGATGTGCTGAAATGTTTGCATCGGGGAAAACATGGACCTGGAACCACTTGGAATTGCAATCGGGGCTCGCTATTACATGCACCGTGGGGTCGGGGAATGTTTTGGGACTGGTGAAACTTGAATAAGTTCAAGTGACAGTCTATTATTTTGCGTGTCGGAGGAAGTGAGGATGTAACAAACTTTAATCAGAACCGATTAACGTGCCGGCAAATGGGTGCTGTGCCTTATAGGATTTTAATTATTCTCAAATGACCGATCGCTTTTCGTGCGCGGTTAATTAGCGTTCCTCCGGGACGGGGAACCGTTGTTAGTAGCTATTGGTATAAAGTGTGACTTCTGAAAATTTCTACCTACGCCACTGAAGCTTCTATTTAAGTTATTTAAGTTACTTTTATTTAAGCTATTAATATATGAATAAATAACATAGAATTAGATAAGAATATGCATTTGTTTGTGTTTTATGCCCAATTTCTGCGAAGCAATTACATAGACGTTAGTTTTAGACGATTGACCTTTATGATGTTATACACAATCCTTAAATGATTTTTATTGTGTGTTAAATCTTATACTCATGACCTCAAGTAGCAATGAGTAGGCTCAATATTGATTTATTATTATTTTTATAGCTAGTACTAGTACCCTGTGTATTCTCTAACAAGATATGGTCTCTAATTGGTCAGAGACAGAGCTGAGTTGTTGTTGCATTACTTTCCGGCATATAGAAAAAATGATACCGTATTTCCTCTATTAAGCGCACGGGTGCTTATTAAATATTTTGCAAAATTGGGTTGGTGCTTATTAGAGAGTGGGCGCTTAAAAGAGAGGGGACGCTTACTTCACAGTCCTAAAATTTTAAAATCAAACAGCATCAAAAACAAAAGAATAATCTTATATAGTTCCGAATGTTATTCAATATCAAGCAGTCAAGATCAACTTTAACTGGTGATCTTGACTGCATTGCATTTGCCAAACGCTCACAACCCGACGAAAATTTTTTTCCAGTCTTAAAAAGTTTCTACGTTATTATTTGAACCAAACAGTGAAAATGTAAGGATTCTATTAACTGCCCTGGGCGGTTAATAGAGGGGCGCTTATTTCACTCCTTTTGATTTTAGGGTGGGCGCTTAGTGGAGGGGGCGGTTAAAAGAGAGTGGGCGCTAAATAGAGGAAATGCGGTACTTAGGGCCTGTTTATATGGAGAAGGACCAGCCCTCCTAGGAGGGCTGGATTTGCATGCTTGCTTATATGAGAATTTTCCAGCCCTTTTAGGGCTGGAAGCACGAGAGCAAACATTTTCACAGCTATATTCCTTAACCGTGATAACTTGTCACCACTTTTCACGGCTAACAGCCACTTTTACTTTGACAACACATGCAATCGTCGTTGCTAAAAAGCGGAACAACCCGGAACAAGCGGAACAACCCAAGAACAACCCAAGAACAAGCTGAACAACCCAAGAGCAACCCAAGAACAAGCTGAACAACCCAAGAACAACTCAAAAACAAGCTGAACAACCCAAGAACAACCCAAGAACAAGCTGAACAACCCAAGAACAACCCAAGAACAAGCTGAACAATCCAAGAACAAGAGCCAGGAACAACCCCACAACAGGTGGGACAAGCCCTATTTCGAATTGCCGTGTGATTACTGTATTTGGGCCTATGTGATTTGACATGAAGGAAGCGAGGGGTGCATCATACCATGCATAATCATATAAATATCACTTATCAGTTTTTAGAAGAAAATGTGTGGAGATTTTTGAAAACAATGGGATATTTTTGGATTTTTGGGGTGCAATTATTGAAATTGTTGAAACAAACGATTTTGCCTCAGGGAAACGAGGATTTCCAACGCCCTCATCAAAGTTTCACGGGTTTCGCGCGCTTTTTCCGTGCCACGCTGGTGTTTCTCTCACATGTCAGGCACGTCACCACAGACCACACAGTATTTTGAGGCCATTTTAGTGCGTTTGTGCTTCAAATTTCATCCATTTTTTCTCCTTTCCCACAAAAGGCATTTATTCACATTATTGATACATACACCCTTCACTTCATTCATGTCAAATCACATACAGTAATCACCACATGGGATTGGAATGCTAAATGAGGGCTTTCTCCACCTGTTCTTGGGTTGTTCTTGGCTTGTTCAGCCTGTTCTTGGGTCGTTCTTGGGTTGTTCAGCTTGTTCCTAGCTTGTTCTTGGGTTGTTCCGCTTGTTCCGGATTGTTCCGCTTTTTAGTAACGACGCACATGCAGTACGTATTTGAAATTTGACGCGTGCGCAAAACAATATTTTTCAGCCCTTCTAGGCGAGGAGGCGAGCCAGCCCGCTTGATCGCGTTTACATAGAAAATTTCCAGCCGTCCTTGGCGAGATCTCGGGTATTCAATAGCGAGATATTGCCTCCTAGGAGGGCTGACGTTTCTCCATATAAACAGGCCCTTAGTTTTGCTTTGATATTTCTAAGAACGTCTATATACAGGGTGGCCCAGAAAAAAGTAACCCCCCTAACAAAATAATTCGTAAAAAATATTTCTGAAGTAGCAATTTCATGAAATTCATACTTCAAGTTATTCCACTTAAGTGCGATATTTTGTGTAAATATTGTGATAGTACAGTTTATCATCTCTGAGTAAATGTACTCTCAAACTTAAGCATCCAAAAACACACTGTTTGGAAACATATAACTTTATATTGACGCATAAAACACAAAAAACTTCAACAACTCATTTTATCAGTCACATAGGATATTCAAAATGTCAGTCTGATAAGATACTTTTTCTTCCCCACTCTTTTTCTATTTTTAAATTCTTTATAAGATGCTTATCTTCCACTGATATTGCAAGCATTTTCCTTTACGTTAATTTTGGTTTTGCTTGCTTGCTGACGTGATGAAATTTCAATTTCCCGCCAAAACAGCGGGTTTTTGTATGTCACGAATTTAATGCCTCATTGTACCTACTTTAATCGGAGAAACTTTCGCGGGAAGAAACTTTCGCGAGGCGAAAAAATCGCGAAATTTCTGGAATTAACTTTCGCGTTTTTGGCAAAATCGGATATTTTGCGAGAATAAACTTTCGCGAATTTCAAGTCTGAACAGAAACTTTAAACAGAAACCTTGAAGTAGTTTTTATTCAAAGTGAAACTTTTTCATCAATTTTTCTCATTTTTACAACGTTAACAGAAGAAGAACAAGTGAATTTCCAATTTTGAAATTTTTATCAAGAATAAACTTTCGCGAATTTCATATTTTAGAAAATTTCGCGCAATAAACTTTCGCGAATTTTGGCCAAAAACGCAAAAATCGCGAAAGTTTCTTCCCGCGAAAGTTTCTCTGATTAAAGTAGATGGAAGCTCTAAACGTCAAGATATTTCTACACGTTAATACACTTGAATTGAATATCATCTGCTATAAATTTGATTGAATTTATTTTTGAGAAAAAATATCTATAAATTATTTTGTTTGGGGGTTACTTTTTTCTGGGCCACCCTGTAGTTCCTCCGAGTTTCTTAACTTTTGAGGTTTGTCGTAGCTACTAAATTTCTGACAAGCTGATTTCTTATAATAAGTTATGGGATATCTAGAGTTATGGGATATCTAGGAAGGTTCGTTATAGATTTTGTCCTTAAAAGTATAAGTTCTTTAAATTGTTACGCCATCCAGATCCAAGTTTCTTGAAAAGTGGTTTCTTTTAAAGCAAAACGTGCATCTAGACAGTTTAATTCATTCGTGAGGGTGCAGTTTAACGGTAAATTTGCTGTGTGGATTTTTTTTTAATTAAAAGTATGAATACATGTAACCTTTTTTCTAACATACTGACTTGTCGAATAAAATAAAATTAGAAACTCCTGTATTAATCACCCTCGAGGTAAAAATATTGCTGACAAAAAATTCAAAGTATTGTGCAATGAGTAACATATGCGATTGATCTCTTGGTATAACAAACTTCTTAGCCATCAGTTATAGTTTCCTATTTAGGTTACCTCGTATTACTCCTCTTATCGTGGGAATCTTTGCTTTTCATTGAATGAACTCTGTCTATTATTCAAAGTGTTATCGTTATAGAACATTGTATCAACAATAGGATGTTTGAGCTCGAGGAAGTTTACTCGGAAGCTAAAATATATTCTAAATTAGTCTTTCGAGTGTGAAAGCACCAGATGTAACATTTGAGCTCTTTGGATATTTAATGAAGTTTAGAGGGCATTATACTCCAGCAGAATAATTGTTTTCTTCTTTTACTTTTTAATAAAGCTGCCTTCAAAATAATGAATATCATGCCTCAGTGTAAATCACAGCTTTAATGTTGATTAAATGTATTCTTGACAATTTGGTGTTAACATTGATCTCATTATGCTGAGCGCGCCACGTTGGTTGCACGGTTGAACATATATGAGAAGTATGATTGGATAAAAGAACCAATCAGAGGCAATATTGTGCAAAATGCAAACACTATAAAGTTGCTCCCGCTGCTTATATAGTTATATCATTGTATCTTTAGGTTGAAAGGCGAGAGAGTGTAACTGCGAAAGTACTTGTTTCTAGCCACAAAATTCTCTTTGTTTATTCTTCATTTTGAAATACAATTTGTTTGAATTTTCAGCAGTGGCAGTGGCTTGTAGCTGAATACCAAGGCAATCACCATTAAAACAGGTAAGACATTTTCATTATTTTTCATGAAGCAATGTTAACTGTGGTATAACCTTGTTGCAAATTTTTATGACAAGCTTGAATCAGTAGAATCATCACAAAAATACTCCTGCAGATCACAATGACAAATTACAATCTTCTCCCAATTAAAGCTAACAAACGTATTGATACTTTACATGGTGTAGTAAATAACGTACTGAATCAATTAAGCACCCCGGGTGTTTCTTAATTCCTGCACTTTTCACGAGACGTTTACTCGAAAAGGCGTTTATTGCAATTTTTGGAATGTGGAGGCCAACGATATCAAAACATTTCTCATTGGGCCCCCCAAAAATATATTGGCACTGCCATCGAGCAACAACAAAAGCTGAAGGTCTCCAAGGCTTAGCATTATGTCTACTAAAGAAATGTACAAGCAAAAGCATATTATGAAGGAATTTGAATTGAAGAGAAAAATTCCTTTTAATAAGTTAACTTTTGCTAATTTTTGTTAACATTGCTGGGAAACGAGCCAGCCTTTTTTAAGCAGTCCACAACACATTGTTCACCTCCTTTGATGGTTTGAGTTTGTTCATTTGTTGCTGCTATAATTCAGCCAGTTTTTGCTTAACTTTTTTTCATTCATTCTTTCTTTTTACATGTTTTGTCATTTGACCACATGCCATGCCTTGTGGCATCGGTACTATTTCTATTTCTGTTAATCTTTTATTTTAATTCATCACACTTGGTTGTATTGGTTCACACTCATAATTCGGTTCTACACAAAGGTATTCAGTTTTTACTTATCATTCATTTGCTTTCCTCGCCGGACATTATCACTCTCTATTGACGTACACGCTTTTAATTTTGTAAGAAACCTAGCTCAAACCCTACTAGTAAGAGTTTCTTAAATTTTCTATTGTTTTCTATTGTGGAGGAAAACAATAGAACAGAAGAATCTATTGTAATTTAGCACAAATTCTACTAGTAAGTTTCTTATAAATTGGTTTCTTACAGAAAAAAGGGGATTTTGTTTAATTGTTCTTTTTATCTGTTGTCACGTGATTTTAGTAGTTAAATGTAAGTGTTTTAGTTTTAATTAGTTAGTTTCAGACTCCCCTGAACATGTTAGCGTCGAAAGGAGGAAAGCATTACGTTGAGGAGCGAGACGAGATGCTTGAGAAAGATCTCGTTGCGTTAGCTGTTGGAGCACACTGTTGGGGATCGAAAGACCCCGTTGTCTCAGTCTTGTGGATATATTGTTGTTGGGTCGCCGTTTGTTCCAGTATTGGAGATACTGTTGTTATTTGTCGTCGTCGTGTGTCAACTGTCGTTTTCGTATGTTGTAAAGAAGCTCTTGGCTTATAGTGACAGAAATGAAGGAATAAACATGATTGTGCTGTTTTCTATGTTATGTTTATTTACTTGTTCGAATCAAACATTCATGGTAGCAAGAGTAGAGCCTTAGATCCGTAGCAAGGTTACACAGCAGAAAACAATAATGGACAAAAGTCCTGGGACACCCAGGATTTTAGCAAGTTTTACACGCATACTTCACCCCCTTCCCCAAAAACAATGCTGTCTGTAGAGGCGGTGATTTTCAATATCGCCGAAATTCTTTTGGCCCGGTGATGAGAAGGGAATGGTGCACAAGATAACATTGTTTGGGGGGATTGGGGGGTTGGATCTGCTCACGGGGAACAAAGTGTGCAGAAGCACAGCATTATCCAATGAAATTTTCAGGTATCCCGGGAACTTTTGTCCCCTATTGAAGCAAGAAAACGTTCCTTAAAAGTCAGTATTTGTGGGATATTAAGTTGAGACCGGGTGTGTAATTCAAATATGGTACGTTAAAAGGTGTTAATATTTGTGGTTGTGTCTATTCGAGGGGCATTTAATTGTGGATGTGCGGAACAAGATATTTCTAAAATACTTGATAATGCAACCACGATTTTTGTTACTGGCCACCATTATCGCCTGCTTACCGTATTTTTCACCGTAACTTTTGTATTATCAACGTTTTGTCACCTGTGTTAGGACAAAATTAGGAAGGACCTCTTTGTAGTTGGCCTTCGATGGAATGGAACCGCGATCTTAAACAAAACTTTTTCGAAGAATAATTTATAATACATACTGTTGCTGAATTTTGCGTGTATGATGTAGAACATGTGTATATAGATAGAGAACAGTAATGACCAGTATCTCCAATCAAAAGTATTTTGTATTCTTGACTTCAATTTTTAGAATCAAACGCTAGGGAGATGAATGCTTCCGCAATTCTACTTGCCTTGTCTTTCTTGACACTGTCAGCTTTGTGTCTTGCTGATAAAAGACTTCACAAAGTTGCAATAGAAGAGGTACTGTTTACTAACGTTTTATCTTTTCTCCTTTGCTTATAATTTTCTTCAGTTATTAAGGGTTGGTACGTGTTAGATTTTCTAACACTTTTCCTCTGTCACTTGGATTTTGGATATGTTATTCAAAGAGATTTTCGCCATAGTTTCGGTGAAAGTGATGTCTATATCAACTAAACAGTGTTATTATATTCTATGTAGTAAGAGGGCCGACATTCTCGTCTTGGCAATCAAACTCTGCTCTTCTTTATCTCTCCCTTTTTCATTTGCCCCCAATAAATTGTCAAAACACCCTATGTGCTTCAAAATGAGTATTGTGACTCCTTCTTCATAGGATATCCATGAGAAGTTGTCCCCCGTCGAGTTAAAGAGGATTTTTGGCACCGAAGATAGGTCGAAAGGTATTGACTTGTTTGCTGACATGTTTCCAACCTTCAAACCGAGAGCTAACATAACAAGCATGATTATTGGAGACACGTCCCCCCCCCTTTGAATTAGAGCAACCAGTGCCCTAAAATATAAGCAAAATGTTAATTATAAATTGATGCAAGAAAAATGCCTTACCCCACTTTTCAAATACTTTTCGTATCATTATACTGCTTTTGAATTTGACCACAAAAGGGCATACTGGTTTTGTTTTTTCATCATCAAGTCCTTCCCGTACAAATTACTGCTCTTAACAACTGTTTGTATATCAGTGTATGACAAAAAACTACTTTTTGGCAATTACCAATGAACTAGTAATCCCTTTTTTATTTTGTTACAAATGAAAAACATGTGTTCCCTGTCTGTGTCAAGATCTTTTGTCATTCAAGACACAGATTTGTGCTTGTGGCCATATTTGTGCCTGTATAACGTTTGACTCTTGATGGCCGAACGGCTAAATTATTCTAACAAATTTCTCTTGATACATGAACTATCAAGGTGCAACTCTATTTCTTACCAAGTTTTATATGTTTTGCATCAGTGCCCAAGTTCAAATTTATTCATCCGATCACTGTTGGTGAGAATGCAAGGCCAAGCAAAGACGCACAAAAAACTCTTCATGAAACAAGACCTGTTTTCATAAATTTCCAAGCATTTGGTCTTGATTTTCATCTCAGCATTACCAGAAACACAAAACATATCTCAGCTAACCAGGTTATTGAATACCATAATGATGCTGGAATAACTAGAATTGAGGGAAAGGCTGTCACATCAAGCATCGGTAAACTTGTATCTGATCCAGCTTCTAAAGTTGTTTTGGACCATACGGGTGGATTGGTAAGTTGTCGATATCTTCCTCTTATGCATCCCCTCTTTTATATAAATATAGTCTCTTGTCTTATTATAAATTTGCTCATCGGGTTCACGTAGGGTAGTTATTCTGGAGCAACGTCACCCTGCTCAAACATATTCTTGCTCTGCTACCTGAATTCAACTTATCATTACCGTATTTCCTCGCTTAAACGCTTATTAATCTCGGCATTTTTTGAGGGGGCGCCTAACCGAGGGGGGCCATTATTCAAGGGGGGGGGCGTTTCTTAGAAAGTACAAGATCACAGGCTCTGTCATTGGGTCCAGAAAAAAAGAAAATGGTTTAGTTGAAAATGAAAGTCGCTATGGTTTTGCACAAAGAGGGGGCGTTTAATCGAGGGGGGCGTTTATTGCAAAAGTTGGTAGCATAAAGAGGCGTTTATTTGAGGGGGGCTTTTAATCGAGGGGGGCGTTTAATCGAGGAAATGCGGTAGTTGGCAGTTTAATATCATATGCAAAGGACCAATATTGGTATTCTTACGAAAAGTTCAACACTTTTTTCGCTTTTGGAAACTCTAAGAACCCTTATCTACACTTACACGATTCATCGTGACGTGTTGACATACAATACTTGTTTGTGTGTTACACGCATTGCAACATTGATAAGCTGAATTGATCTCTTACGATTAACGATACCTTTTCTTGAACCTTTATGGGTTTTTCTTTTTGTATTCATTGTTGGTTGTTTTTAATTGACTTGTGGACGTATCTTTCTTAGAGTGGAATGATACAAAGAAAAGAAGGCACTTTTATTATCTCTCCCCTGCCAAGTCACATCGCTGAGACAGAAAGAAGGGTAGATTCGCATGGAGCCCATGTGATCTACCGGAGATCAGTTGCATCCGAAAGTTCTTCGTGTGGTGTTAAACGTATGTGAAATTTTTTTTAATCTGTTCCATTTACTTTACTCATTACGTTCAACCTAAGCAAGACTAACTACTTCCACGAAAATCAGTAGCTTGTTTTTGGACGGTTTGCATGATATTGTCCAGTTAAACTGGTAATTGCACAGTTGCTATCTTTCGTAACTGTGTAAATGCGTACAGCAAACTGCTACATATAGTATGCGATCAATTTTCCTTGAAGTCGTAGTTAATCATTACACGCAAAAACTGTTATATCCTTATTGTTCTTTAACATTACTTTTTGTGCTTTGCATTTGATTTAAAATAAACTTCAAAAACTACTTGAAATGGGGTTCTTTCCTTACTAACATGGCTTGTATTTGACTTTACTACTTCATAGGTGCCATGCAAGACTCGCAACGCACTCCCCTGAGAAGTCGACGAGCAACAGTGACGACCAGGAAAGCCAAGACCATGGAGTTGATGATTGTCGCCGACGTTAATATGATTAAATACTATGGAAAAGAATTCTTGCACACTTACATGATCAATCAAGGAAATCTGGTAAGATTTTTCCGTCCCCGTTTTTAACACCCTTTTTTTCTATTAAAGATTAATCTTGATAGCGCGTGGTATTCTTTTTGGATAGATACAGAAAAAATGCGAATAAGTAACAACTGGACTAGTTTCTAGATGAAGTCTTTTTGTTATAGTATTAAATAAAATACTCAATGGGATTCAAGTTGTAACTTATTCGCCTTTGTTTTTTCTAGCTTTGACGCTGATTTGGTTGAGCTCTGCTAAAAATTGAAATTACTTTTTGTTTTAGATTAACTCTTTCTATAATGACCCTTCGCTCAGCTACCCAATCAACGTTCATATTACACGTGTTGTTCTGTTGGAAAAAGATGTGGTGAGTACAATTACCATGATATACTTATTGACGTCGGTTAATAGAATAAGCATCGAATGTGCATGTATGCTACTCAATGTAATCCATAATGATATAACGTAGCTTACAAAGTGTCGTGCAGCTATATAGAGATGAGCTCAAAAACAATCTTAACTGATTATTACAGTCAACTCTTAAAGTGTTAATATTCGAGAATCGAGTTTAATTTTTGCTTCGACCACAACTTTACCTAAAATGTGTTTTCTTTTCATATGAGAAAGCGGGCTGGCCCGCTGGGCGAGATGCCACTGCAGCACTACCGAGATCTCGGCAAGCGGGCTGGAAATTTTCCCATATGAACACTCCATCCCGCTTACCGGTTCAGAAACGTGCCAACTGCGCATGCACAGCCATTGTTTTCATTGTCAACTTCTCAAGTAACAATATCATGTTACAGTTTCTATCCCGGCAGGCGGGACGGAATTTTCTCATATGAACAGAATTTACATCTGTCTCGCTTAGTGTGCTGGCCCGGCAAGCGGGCTCATATGAACAGGCCCTAAAATTATATAGACATGCCCTCATTTTTTTAGTTTGCTGGTGCAACTGACATGAAAGATTTGCTTGCGAAGTTTCACGCCTGGTTATCTAAGAATAATCCGAAAGATGACTCAGATCCACTTCATGCAGACAATGCTGTTCTCTATACAAGGTGAGCATTATAACTTACTACCAACTACCTCGTGTAATATAATTTTTTGCATTTCCTTGGTTATTCTTTCGTGATTTATTACTCCTCAACATGCTTTATATCTCCTGCAATAGATTGCAAGGAGCAACAAAACGATAAGGATCGAGAAACTGGAGATGTGCACACAGTGTTTACCCCATTGCTATGATCCTTCTAATCCACAAAAACTGAAAATACATTGAATCTCTTATATTCTCTTCTTGTATCATTCTTAAAGTATGACTACACTGTACAATAAACGGTATTCATGTTAGTTGGTGTGGTGGATAGTTTTGATTGGCTTTTAGATTTCAAATATTATTTTCCCTTTGTCTATAGGGGTGGATGTGCCAACGGATGCTCTTTATCGGGTAAATTAACAATTTTCACGACTCTTACTATTATAGGTGCCAGTAATTTCGAGAGTCTTCTGTCCTTATGTGCAAAAAAGTATTGATTATGCATTGCTCCCCTTTGTGGTAGGTTACGCTTCTGTTGGCATGTGTGGTGCGGGCGACAGTGTTGTCAAAGACTCCGGCCTAATGACAGCCATTACAGCCGCTCATGAAATAGGACACAAGTAAGTTAGCTTCCAATTCAAAGTAACTTAAATCACAATGCCTTTACCATATTCCATGAGATACCACTCAGTTTTGGCTGATTGCTCAGCCGGATTGCTTTAAGTACATTAAGCGGAGAAGCTTTTGCGAGATAAGCGTTCGCGAATGTCTCCGATTAAAGCAAACGCATGTATCCTTTTAGAACCGTTTTGGAAGGATGAGGCAAAGAATACGTTGTTTGAAGCATTCAGATTCAAGTCATTCGTTTTGAATTTCTTGTTATTATGTGAAGGTCCTTTGATAAATGATTTTAGACCATTCTGGTAGAATTGATGCATATAACCAAACGTGACTTGTTTCCCCATAGCCTTGGATTGGATCATGATAGCACCAAAGGATATGAAAGCTGTGCAAATGGAATTAACATTATGGCCATTTCAAATACCATAGATGGAAGAGCGTTTGAATGGTCTAAATGTAGCAGTGAACGTCTGGCAACATATCTTCAGTGAGTGATTCATGTTTTGGTGCACGTTTTATGTTGCTGTTCCATGTTGTATTGCTCTAACAGGACAGACATGCGTCGCTTGAAATAAAATATGCTCAGCAGTATGGGTGGTGCCAATCCTTATTTGTCAAGGCAACCTAGAGGAACACATATCATGTAATGGTGGTTTCATTATGTTGTGAAGAATAATGGAACCATGTTATGTTTGTTTTTTGTTTTATCTATGCATTTTGTTAACTTTTTGCTCCTTCTGGGGCTTATTTGCCATATCTTATTGCCTATTTTTTTGGCTTCACATTTCTCCAATTCTGACTTGGAATGCACGTCAGTTTTTTTCGATGTTTCCTTCCCTTCAATAGATTTTATTTCCTTAAAATCTGTGGATGTTTAGATGGTTTTACTATATTCAAATGAGAAAAGTTCTCGGTGTATGTTTCAACCTGCCATTTGTTGGCAATAATTTGCGTGTTCAGCACAAAATTGCGGTAACCAGAAGTCGTAGTTTACGCAATAGTATGATTAATCCTTGCCTCGCATCTCTTTTTTAGATTGTATTCGTATTGTTTTGATGACGTGCCAAAAAAATCGGTGGCTGCTGACAAAAGTAACAATACGCTGCTTTTTGGCAAAGTTTATAATGCTAACAAACAGTGCGAGCTGGCGTTAGGAAAAGGCTACCAGCATTGTGTATATTATGCAGTAAGTAGACTTGATGATCCTATGTCTCTTCTCTAGTTGAGCCTCAATAATGTTTCAGACGCTGGGAGAAAAGGGAAGCTTGTTTGCCTTGAGATTAGTTCGAATTATCGATCATTAAACATGGACGCATAATGGAGGCAAACAATGTTCGAAATGACGTTTCACTGTACTCTACAGTATTTTCTCATATATACGGTGGAACCTGCATATAATGGAGGTTGCTTTTTTGAAGATATAGCTACTTTTAAAATATAACCAACTTCAAAGATATACTCATCTTACCATGGCTGAAAGGTATCGGCTATATAGACGTCTCGATTAATGATGGTTCCACTGCATACTCAACTGCTATTGTACTCATACTAATGATGTATCCACCATAACGTACTACGTTATTTGTACCAGGTCAACTCTATCAACTGAATATTATATTAAACTGCGAACAACCTGGCACTACCATGAAGTGACAAATGCCAGACTCTTTGACGCATTACATATTGCTACAACATAAAAAAATTGCTTTCTGTGATTTTTTGTAGTCCCGGTGTCAGGCATTGACGTGCGAGACCAAATCATCTGCAGTTTGTAACACAGCTATGTATCCAGCAGCGCATGGCACATGGTGCGGTCCAAATAAGGTTAGTATGTTACAGGGGACGAGAACACGGTCTACTTACTGCTTCCTACTACCATTTAACGAATATCTTCTCGAACTACCGTCTTTGTTATAAAGAGGATAATTACATTACAATGTACTTGAAGTTCGTATTATATCTGTATTTCCAATCAATCCTCAGGACGAACAATTTTCGATAACAGAACAATGATTTCCCGCCGACTCCGAGAAGTTGGTGTAGTGTAGCTTAATCTATGATGGGCATGCCTACATGATGATTTATATCGATTTCAACTCACTCTAAGATCCATTGGTGTCCTTGTATTTTTCAATACCCCTTGCGACTTTTGCCGTGCCCGAATTTGTTTTTTATTTGTTCTGCATTATTGAAGACCTTTTTTTTCTTAAATTTTGGTGGTTTTGACTTCCCAAGAGGGGCAACATAGTGCTTCTACCCGTAGTGCATTTTAAGCCAGAAATAAAATGTAGAACTTGGCTGTAGCGCCTGTTGTAGCTTGGCTGTAAACTATATTTGTCTTTCATAGTGGTGTATTTATGGAGAATGCGTTCGAGATGGGACGTTCCCTCCCAAGAAAGTTGATGGAGGGTGGACAAAGTTTTCCGACCATCTTCCATGCAATAGACCCTGCGGAGGAGGTGCAACATGGAGAACGAGAACTTGCACAAATCCAGCGTGAGATAGATTTGCTTTTCTTTTTTTGCCAACAGCTTTTTGTTAAACATCTTGTTGAATCTAACAATTTCTTAAATAGTGGTATCTTAATATCCTGAAGGGCTACATGATAAATTTTTTAGTCCCAAAAATGGCGGCAAACCGTGCAAAGGTGATACCATCAGTGACAGAAAAATTTGCAATATGCAGGTGACATTATTATTCTTGTTTCCTTCATTATCACTTTATTGTACTCATTACTTTGCCTTTTTAAATGGTGGATTACAAACTTTTATATTTTGCTACCAGGCCTGTCCTTCTGGAAAGAAGTCTTTCCGACAAGACCAGTGTGCTGCTATTTCTCCTGAGAAATTTCCTCAATTCAGCTGTAAGTAAACTTTTGCTTTTGTCAATAATACCTATTTCGTGTTGGTTGCGCAAAAACAATGAAATCACATTGCAGTTCATGATGTCTTACATCATTGTTTTTGAAATCAATAATATCTAAGTAGGTCATAACTGCAAAGATTTGCTTCCACGCTGAACTTCTTGTGGCTTTCGTTCTTCAGCTTCACAGCCGTGTAAACTGATTTGTCAATCACCTGGCCAGGCAGCTTGGTTTTATGGCAATGTTAAAGATGGTACCATCATATCAAGCACTAGAATTTGCTTAAATGGTGTTGCAAGAGTAAGAAACGATAACGTTTTTCTCTATTTGTTACTGTTGCAAATTAATGCTTGTATTAAAAGACACATGTGCCAGAGAAACCCAAGCTCAATAATCTTAATGAGCTGTTCAATTTTGATTTTTTAACTCCCAAATTTAAAGTCGTGGAATCAACTAATCTCGCTTTATTAAATTTTCTTGTTAATAGAGTTTTTCGTTTTGAAATTCTTTTTACTTACTTGTCCGTATTTGTCATTGTTTTTTGTCTTTTTCTTCGGAAAATTAGCCAAAGCTAAAAAAAATTATATATGAAATAGCTAAAGCTATTTTGGATATCATTTTTTCATCGCGTATCAATTTACAACAAGTTCGCATCTTTGTTTTATTTTGCCATTATCGTGTTTCGTTTTCATTTCAGGATGTTGGCTGCGATTTAAAGCTAGAATCTGGAGCCATCAAGGACAGATGCGGAGTTTGTGGCGGCACTGGTTCAACCTGCAAGCGCATATTTGGCAAGGACCCTAAACATTACAGCAACGATGGTACATTTGATCCTCAGTTGTTAACAGTTTGGTTTACTGTAATAACTTCCATTGCCATTATTAGCATTCAAATGTGCGGCGATATATGGAGACGCTGCTTATTCAAGAGGGTAAAATGACGAAGCGCAGATGAACGGTTTACAGTTTTGCAAAAACTGAAGCGCTAATACGATTTTTCTTGAATGTGCAAGTTAATAAAAACGTACAACAGTGAATCTTGTTCTTGTAATAATCCCCTGCTTTGTGTTTTTTTTTCAGGGGAGCAGCATGAACTTTTCACCATACCAAAAGGCTCTTGGGGGATTATAGTTCAAGAGCTTGGAGCTTCAGGGCGATATTTAGGTATGTCTGTGAACTGCTGCTTTATTCTTTTATTATGTCATTACTTTCATCAACCAAGTAGAAAGCGTAAATTGGTAAATGTAGTTTGCTTGGGAAACAAACTCATGAGATGGTCATGAGAAATATTTCTTATCTTCAGGATTGAAAGTCGGTTCAAGTAATAATCTTGCTTATGGCTATCCATCTTGGTCAACCACCGTCACTGCAGCTGGCACAAAGGTTATATACACCATGGAAGACTACGACTATCCTGACAAGATCACAATTCCAGGCCGAATCAACGATAAAATCCGCATTTTTGTTAGTATTGGCAATAGTTTATGAGTCGAATGGAATTGAATTGAATTGATCCCTTTTGGTTTTTGCATTTGTTGGTTTTAGCTCTGATAGTATTAACGATACCTTTTTTGACCTCTGACAGTTGTTGTTGAGCGAAATGGTGTGTGTTGTCAATATTTTAATACTACTTGCTTTAACGACATACTTTGTATGTCTCTTTTCAGTACACTGATTACTATGGTTATCCAGCTTTGGGTTTGAAATGGTCCTACTTCGTGTCAGTGGAAGGAGATGTATCATCACTTGAATATCTTATTGAAGGAACTTGGGGAGCATGCAGTAAAACATGTGCTGGAGGTAATTTCTTTATAAGTACTTTTCTTCTTAGACAAATCTTGTTTTCTTAATACTTCTCAGATACGTTTTGTCTTTCTTGTTCTGTTGTTTCATCTGTCAAGATTTTGTTTCTATCGCTACATATTATGTCTCTAATTAATGACTCGTGATGCATTGCAACTGCATTTGAATTGTGCTAATTATTGTTATTATAATATACAAATACTTTGCAAATTGTAGGAACTCAAAAGCGTACAATTAAATGCAGAAGAACGGACGATAAATCTCTGGTCAGTCCGACACTATGTCCATCTGCTAACAGACCTGCATCAGTTCAAACCTGTAACACCCACGCTTGCCCGGCAGAGTAAGTCTTAAAAGTAATTATTATTACAGTAGAATATTTGGATATAACGATTTAACTACTTATATGCACGTGAGCAGGCAAAACAATCGACTGATGCCAATCCTATATGTCTCATCCATTTGCTGCTTCACAGATGGCATGTGTATCCTTGGACGAAATGCAGCAAATCATGTGGTGGTGGTCAGCGGACTCGCTTGCACACTTGTTCAGAACTCCGTGCCGATAGCAATTACCACACTGTTGCCGATTCATCGTGCAAGAAAGTGAAGCCGTCGATTACAACGAAAGAAAAATGCAATGCTTTTGATTGTCTGGCTGAATGGAAACCAGGAGCATGGAGTCCGGTACCGTTATTGCAATTATTATTATTATTTTTTTTATTTGCGTTTGTGTATACATTTGCCAATAAAAAGAAAACGGATAAACTGTCAAATCCCCCAGCTTGCGTTAATACCAAATATGTATGGCTTGATTGCTTCTATATTTTTTGATCTTTTTGCATTCTTGTTGTGGAATAAAATGTCACTCAAGCTTTGCGCCAAAGTTAGATCCTCTCTTCAGTATCAGTTATTATAAAAATGTTACTCTTGATCTTTTAGATGTTTAGAAAACCTAAATTATTGTTATAATTATTTTTACTGTTGCTCTCAATATAATTCAAACTTATTTTCATGTAGTGTTCAACAACCTGTGATGCTGGAATACGAAAAAGAAATGTGACATGTTCAAGAACTAAAGCAGATGGAAGTGTTATAGTAGCACATACATTAGAGTGTAGTGCCATGCTGCCATCGATACCGCAAACTGAAGCATGCAACCTTAAAGCCCCTTGCTCAGGATGGGTGATTAAGTACAAGCCATGCTCTAAAACCTGTGGTGGAGGTATAGAGTTGCAAATTGTTATTTAGACACAATCAAGTATATTTCTCTTTGAAACAAGAGTTTAGTTTGATAACGGTTTGCTATTTGGAACTTCCAATATAAAGGTTTGACTTGGTGCGGCCGATATATTCTTAAGCTCAGTGCATGCATACAATTAAATACATACAGCTTTTAAAAACCGAGCCATCTACTTGGAAGCATTGTATCATGAATTTTACTTAATGCATCAATGCATATTTCAGGTACAAGGACTCCTTTTGTTATATGCTCTCTAAAAACGAAGAAGTGCCCAAGCGAGAAGAAACCCGACGTCTCAAAAGTCAAATCCCTGCCTTGCAATACACAGAAATGTCCTACATATGCATGGTCCCCATCCTATGGTGATTGCGTGTCAAAGTGTGGCTCAGGTGTTTATGATTATTTTAATTGAATGCCATCTTTTTTACCATAATGCTTTAAATAAGCGTCCCTTGTTTTGGACGCCCCTTCTAATGAATGCTCTCATTGAAAACATGTTGATCATAACAATTTTCTACAAAAAGTCACAATGTAATCAACTCTTTTATTCTGCAAAGCGTAATTTTGATTTAAAGCGGATAAAGATATAAGTAATCCAAGACTTGCTGATTTTCTAGGTAACAAAGCAATGATTCTACACTGCAAAGACAGCAACGGTAAAATTGCTTCTAATAGCATTTGTGCCATGAACAAGACAGACAAGCCCCAGCAGAAAAAATGCATTGGTCTACCAGCATGTGCCAAATCTGATTCCGGTAAGAATTATTTTCAATATGGATTTAATGTGGAATGTGGATTTAATACGGACTTGATAAAGTTCGTTTGAAGTAGAGATCAATTATCTTGCTTTGCTTTGCTAGCTTTTGCAAATTTGAATCATTAAAGTGAGGTTTTAGATGGCTACCATGGTTAACAAATAGTCAGACTAATCAAAACGTTCATCCTCTTGACTTTTCAGACAGTAAAGATGTTGAATATCATCTACTTGGGTGTTACAAAGACACCAGATTCAACCGGCGTGTGCCTGTATTATTGCGCAACTTTAGAGACTCCATTGACTGGTAAGAATATTTTTCGACATTTGCAAGTAAGAACTGTCTTGAATATATTAATTTGTTTATCGAAATATGAGAAAATTTCAGCCAGAATGTTAACATTCACAACATCCTCATTTGTTACAGCGATGAGCATTCTCTATTTCTAGGAATAATATGACACCAACAGTTAAAAAATGTGCCTTGTTGGCAGCGAGTAAATCATATGAATATTTTGCTATTCAATTCTACGGTGAATGCTGGGCGGGTAAAACTAATGCTTCAAAACACTTTTATGTCGATGGACCATCTGATAACTGCTATCAAGGTACTGGTGGCCGGGATGTCAATTTTGTCTACCGTTTTGGAAAATTGAAATGTAAGAATCACCCCATTCCTTAATTGTCTTTTTAGCTATCTATTCAACATTGACACCTGAGACAGTAAAAGGTCAAAGACTGCCAGTGTTCGACATTTTTTAAAGTGTCTTACGGTCTAAATTCAAATGCGTTTTATTACGTTTTAGCTCTTCCACCAATTTTACCAGCAGGCTGCTATAACAGTACTTTCAAGCAATTGGTAAAAAGTTTCAAAGGAGATATCGACTGGTATGAATTCAATTTCATCGACATAGATTGAAATTCCCATAACTCGAGCGAACTTGATTGATGAAAATTGTTCGAGTTGACGAGTTTTCGATTTATAAAGGGTTAGAAAGTTCGAACAAAGTGAATACAATTCGGCTCAAGCCATTAAAGGTTCAATTTATCGTTGTGTCCTCGAATTGTCGTAATGTTACTGCATATGTATATGTTTTTATTGATTATCTCAATGTCAGCAAGTTTTAGCTCTCACTGTGATAGAGTGGTGGACAAAGCAAAAACCTCACCGCCTTGAGCTGTCATCCTCATCTATCCCTTTGTTACCTCCCTTGCATTACATAGCTGCCGTATCTCTATTTTCAAATCTTGATTTGTTATATAAAATAGAACACTATTGATAAGCATCTTTTAAGATCAAGCCCAAGATTCCAATATGCATTAACTTTTAGCAACTGTCACCCTTGTTCCTTTACATTAAAGAAATGCTCGTTGACTGTTTAGTATATATTTTGCATTACAGGACAAAGCCAATTGATGAAAGCCAAGTGACAAAAATAGCATCTGATTGTGCTATTGCTGCAGGAAGAAAAGGTTTTGCTGCATTCGCATTGAAATACCCGGGTGAATGCTGGTCTGGTCCTCTTGCTGCGGTGACATACAGCAGAGGCGGCCCATCTGATGGTTGCAGCTCTCTATTAGGTGGCAAAAATGCTTATTATGTTTACAAACTTGTGCGTGGTATGTTGACATAATATGGAGTAAATGGACAATGCCCTATATGGAGTAAATGGGCAATACCCCATAGACAAATTAACTAACAATTTTAATGTTTATGTCACTGCATCTTCAATTAAATTTTTTCAATTTTCAATATTTGATAATTTTGCACTTTGATAACCTTACACATATAAGAGTGAAATCTTAGAGTTTGATCATCATCAAAATCTCACTTTATTTTTCTTTCTGCTGGATACATACATAGACATACGGGGGGGGGGTCAATCTGATATTTTTAGGTAAGACTTTTGCCATATTTTAGTATATATATTTGGTATGTATACTTTTAGGTCCTGTAATAGCAGTTGCATATTTCAAGTCGGCCAAATTTCTCTCTCAGAGCCGTATGGCCCCTTACTCCAGCTCCGCCCATGTTTCAATTTATTCTTGATTACAGTTTTTGATATTTTTGGGTACAAGATATTAAAAAATTGATATTTTTGGGTTTTCAAGAAAATCAGTTTTGATATTTTTGGGTTCCTTGTAAAATTCTCTGACTGTCCCCCCGTATGTCTATGTACCGAGTGCCCCCTGGGCACATCTCATCTTTAACAAAAAGCAACAGCTTTAACAACAACACAAATAACAATAATGTTAAAGAGAATTGTGAACTGTATACTGCTGGCAAAGCAAATTTGTTAAACCATTGGGTTTAAGGAGCTGGAACGCCATTTTGGTCAAGGTAAGTCACGAAATTTAGTTATTGTAATTCCAGCTTATTGGTAAACTCGAAGAAAGGTCTTAGATTAAACTATGCATAATATAATTATTGTTTTATGCGTTTACAAAAATTGTCACGAGTACTACACTCTTTTTTTATAAGAACACACTTTATACGAACACTGAGGCTCGATTTACCAAATAAATAAGAACAAGTTTAGAACATGCTCAGGCTCGGATGAGAAATTAAAGAAGAAACAAGAAAAAAACAAAGTGATTTTTGAATTTTTTCACTTCAACAAAACAAAACCATGTCATTCTAAAAGAAGACATTTATAAGACAACCTGTTATGCCACAGTAAAATAGCTGAGTACATGTATAAATAATGATCGAGTTCTGGTCTAATATTGCTGCAAAAATAAAATAGGAACACTTTTAAGAACATTTGAACCTCAAATTATGAAAAAATTAAGAACATTGAGCCTCGGCAAAAGTTATCTTGTTCTTATAAAAAAAAGAGTGTACAGTGTTCCTTTGTTTGTTCCCAGTTCCTTTCTTAGTGCATACAATTTTCAACCGTGTTTCTTTTGAAGAACTCGTTAAATTGAAATTGCATGACATTGCATTCTGCAGGAACGCTTGAAAGTGCGCTGTTCTTTGTTATAGAGACTATGAAAACCGTGCCGAGATATTGAAAAGCGAAAAGTCTTTCAATTTTTCAATTTCAATTTTCATGTATAAATTCAAGCTTTTAATTACAGGGTTTAGCAACAATATAATAATGTAACCAAGGATAAGCTTTGGACACTTGGAAATAACTCAAAAGAGCTATCGAGCCAAGTGCCCTTATGTTAAACTACATGCCAATATAAAAATTTAAATTACATGAATTGAATATTGCAAACAGTAACAGTAACAGTAACAGTAACACTAAACAGCAAAGAAAAAAGAATTAAAGTAAATTTAAATTAAAAATAAAAGCCAAAAATACTACATTGTAGCAATAGCTTACATCTCAATATCAGTAATCATGCATGGTATGATAAAATTGAAGTGTTTTGTCTAGGAATTGTTTTCAAGGAGCCATAATTTAAGAAACTTTTTGCAAGTAAATTTTGATTTGCAAATCTTTATATCTTTTGGAATGTTATTCCAAATTTTAACTCCATTGTTAATTACACTGTTTTGCATTGAATTTGTTCTCATAGCAGGCTGAGAGAAAAAACCTGAGGTTGCTTGCCTGGTTCTTATGGAGTGTTTAGTACTCGTCAATTGAAACAAATCACAAAAATGCTTTTCCAAATTATTCTTATTTATATCAAACATAAATTTACCATATTCATTTTTATAACAATGCTTACAAGCTGAAACAACTCTGTCCTTATCCATCACTGCTTCAAAATCACATTTTGTTTTCGTACTGGAGAAATTCATTTGTATTGTAACTTCATCATTTGTAAATTTTGATGCGTCATGCCATGCAAAGCTTATCTTGAAAACCAAGGGGGGAAGCATTTCTGACACAAGCGCCGTTGTTGGCCTCACTATCGATGAATATATTTGAGTAGACCAATCAGAACGACGTATTTTAAAACCTTGCACTGTGAATGGAGGAACAAAACTTGTTTCCGAGTTCCGATTTTTGATGCTCAAATGTGGTAAGTCCCTGTTGGTGGAGGGAAGGAATGAGCAAAAACACAGGGACGCAATGTAACGAGTCTAGTGGAAGCGCGCCAGCGGATAAAAATGTGGGTTTGCGAATTGCGATTGCGTCGCGTCGCGTCAAGCAAAGCAAGCTCGTGTCGTCTGGTCTTGTGTCTTGTGCGGTAGACATATGTTCTTGGGCAACTTGTTGATGATATAAGCCAGCATATTTTTATTGGGAGCAACTGGGATAAGAGAGTGAAGTAAGAGTAAGACTTTTTTGATTAAGAAGATGAAGCGTTTTTGCCGAATTCGTCTATCCTTACAAGAGTTCAAGCTTGTGAGGAATTTTTGTTCATCGAAGTCCAACTTTAGTCCAGCGATTGATTCTGCTGCGAGAAATGGCCTGACTGCTGCAAGTTCAAGAGCAACTGGCAAGCTATTAATAATGGCCACCTCCACGAAAATACTTAAACAGCATTTAACATCTTCGGCATTTGAAAATTGTGGGTTTGTTTCAGTAAGTGGTAGAAACAAAGAAAACGACGACCGTGGCAATTGTATTGCACTGAAGCCTGGCGTGGAATATTTTGGTGTGTTTGATGGGCATTGTGGAGCCTACGCAGGAGATTTTCTTAACAGAAGGTTACCTGGAATTTTGAAAGAGGAAATCAATGCGCTTCAACTTGTGACTGTCAATGACTATGCAATCAATGGGGAAAAATTGTTCATATCAGCTTTCAATAAATGTCAGAAATGTCTAAAAGAAGCAATTTATTTGGAGGATTTTGATAAGAAAGTCATAGGTAAGATTAACATCAAGTATAGTACTTGCACATACATGCATTTGGTTGGAAAACTTGCTTCCACTCACATTTACACTTGCACCTTCTCTATTGTAATCACCCTTGAGATTTTTTGAAGTGACAGCCATTCTGCCAAAACAAGGCCATATTTTGATAGATACCAGTATGTTTTTGTTTTCGAACAAATCTTTCACTAAGAGTTGCCATGTTTAAGCTTTATGCTCAAGCTTTATGCTCTTTCTGGACTGGGTCCAATGAATAGAATAAAATTACATGGATTTTTGCAAATAAATATCCTAATCCTCCATCCAATAAAATTCATAGAATTAGGAACTGAGGGACCAGAGGCATACCCCCCCCCATATTTTGAACAATCGTCCCTTTAGAGTGGAAAAGGGTGATTAAAGAAATGTTTTTTTTTTAAGTCAGCAAATACCCATCTTATGTTTCATTCATGTTCATAATAGCACATTTCTATAATGGAAGGACATGCTTGCAAATCTTGTCCACAGCCTCTTGGCTCCCTATCTGAATACAACTCTCCAAATTTCAAAATTTGTGTGGCTGCCCTTTGAAAAGTCTTGCTCCAAGTTTCAAATGCAAATTTCTTTTATATCCCAGATAACATCCCTCCAAGGTCTTTGTCCAGAAATTGTTTCAAACATCCAAATTATGCACAATAGTCACTGTCACATATTTCCTGAACATATGCAGCCCCCTCATATAAAAGTACTTCCACATTTTAGGAAACTGTGTATATTATATGTTCTTATTTATTAAAGTTCATCCATTTGAGGTGTTGCTATATTAGTCAGTTCTTCATGCTAAAAAAATAAACAGTATAATTGTTTGATTTCCAGACCGAATAGGAAGCACTGCATTAGTAGCTTTGATAATTAACAATACAAGATTGTTGATTTCTCATGTTGGTGATAGCCGAGCTGTGCTGTCAAAGTCTGGTAACCCTGTTTGTCTAACAGATGACCACACACCAGATAATGAGAAGGAAGTGGATAGGATCATCAAATCTGGTGGCTGGATTGACTGGGATACAAAAATTATACCTTATGTTAATGGCACACTCTCCATGACAAGATCTTTTGGCAATTTTGGTTTGACCAAAGCTGGTATTATACAAACACCTTATGTGTTCCAATTGGACTTTGAATTCGAAAATGATGAATTCCTTATTCTTTGTACTGATGGCATTTCAAACTACATGATGGATGGGGACATGATAGACTTAGTCACTCAGCACACAAATGCACAAGATGCAGCATTGGCCTTGACATCTGCAGCATCAAACTTTGGCTCTGGAGATGATACAACAGCCATTGTCATCAGGCTAGATGCATGGAAAAATCACTCTAACTCATGCCAGCACCATATAAGAACCAGTTTCACAAGAAGATATTGAGCAGGTAACTTGTTATCGTCATGCCTATATATATCATATTTATTTTGCCCTTTTATTTAACTTCAATGATATCTGCCCCATGTGTGGCCAAGAATGATTTATATTCCTGTATTTAATGCATTCAATACAAAGTAGACCGCATTCAGTTTTAACTATATAAAGCACAAACAATTTAAAGTTTAATAATTATATCAATATCAATCCATGTTTAAGAAGTGTGCCTCTGTTTATTACACATGTTCAACCTTTATAACGCAATGGCCTTCACATTGTTTAACCACCTGTTAACAATGTTTTACCAGCAAAGTTTACTAGGTACTGATTTTCACCCTCTTCTTTAACACAGGGGATATAGCTCAGTGGTAGAGCATTCGACTGCAGATCGAGAGGTCCCTGGTTCAATCCCGGGTGTCCCCTAACCTTATTTTATCGTTTATACGCCACTTTTTACGTTTATGATTTTATGTTACATAGTCATTTCTTGATTGAAAAATTGGTCTAAAATTAGTACCTGCCTATCGTGGGGATATAGCTCAGTGGTAGAGCATTCGACTGCAGATCGAGAGGTCCCTGGTTCAATCCCGGGTGTCCCCTAACCTTATTTTATCGTTTATACGCCACTTTTTACGTTTATGATTTTATGTTACATAGTCATTTCTTGATTGAAAAATTGGTCTAAAATTAGTACCTGCCTATCGTGGGGATATAGCTCAGTAGTAGAGCATTCGACTGCAGATCGAGAGGTCCCTGGTTCAATCCCGGGTGTCCCCTAACCTTATTTTATCGTTTTATACGCCACTTTTCTCGTTTCTGATTTTAGGTTACATAGTCATTTCTTGATTGGAAAACTTTGTCTAAAATTAGTACCTGCCTATCGTGGGGATATAGCTCAGTGGTAGAGCATTCGACTGCAGATCGAGAGGTCCCTGGTTCAATCCCGGGTGTCCCCTAACCTTATTTTATCGTTTTATACGCCACTTTTCTCGTTTCTGATTTTAGGTTACATAGTCATTTCTTGATTGGAAAACTTTGTCTAAAATTAGTACCTGCCTATCGTGGGGATATAGCTCAGTGGTAGAGCATTCGACTGCAGATCGAGAGGTCCCTGGTTCAATCCCGGGTGTCCCCTAACCTTATTTTATCGTTTTATACGCCACTTTTCTCGTTTCTGATTTTAGGTTACTTTAATCGGAGAAACTTTCGCGGGAAGAAACTTTCGCGAGGCGAAAAAAACGCGAAATTTCTAGAATTAACTTTCGCGTTTTAGGCAAAATCGGATATTTTGCGAGAATAAACTTTCGCGAATTCCAAGTCTGAACAGAAACTTTAAACAGAAACCTTGAAGTAGTTTTTATTCGAAGTGAAACTTTTTCATAAATTTCGCGAAGTTCCAATTTTGAAATTTTTATCAAGAATAAACTTTCGCGAATTTCACGTTTTAGAAAATTTCGCGCAATAAACTTTCGCGAATTTTGGCCAAAAACGCGAAAATCGCGAAAGTTTCTTCCCGCGAAAGTTTCTCCGATTAAAGTACATAGTCATTTCTTGATTGGAAAACTTTGTCTAAAATTAGTACCTGCCTATCGTGGGGATATAGCTCAGTGGTAGAGCATTCGACTGCAGATCGAGAGGTCCCTGGTTCAATCCCGGGTGTCCCCTAACCTTATTTTATCGTTTTATACGCCACTTTTCTCGTTTCTTATTTTATGTTACATAGTCATTTCTTGATTGGAAAAATTGGTCTAAAATTAGTACCTGCCTATCGTGGGGATATAGCTCAGTGGTAGAGCGTTCGACTGCAGATCGAGAGGTCCCTGGTTCAATCCCGGGTGTCCCCTAACCTTATTTTCTCGTTTTATACGCCACTTTTCTCGTTTCTTATTTTATGTTGCATAGTCATTTCTTGATTGGAAAAATTGGTCTAAAATTAGTACCTGCCTATCGTAGGGATATAGCTCAGTGGTAGAGCATTCGACTGCAGATCGAGAGGTCCCTGGTTCAATCCCGGGTGTCCCCTAACCTTATTTTATCGTTTTATACGCCACGTTTCTGGTTTCTTATTTTATGTTACATAGTCATTTCTTGATTGGAAAAATTGGTCTAAAATTAGTACCTGCCTATCGTGGGGATATAGCTCAGTGGTAGAGCATTCGACTGCAGATCGAGAGGTCCCTGGTTCAATCCCGGGTGTCCCCTAACCTTATTTTATCGTTTTATACGCCACGTTTCTGGTTTCTTATTTTATGTTACATAGTCATTTCTTGATTGGAAAAATTGGTCTAAAATTAGTACCTGCCTATCGTGGGGATATAGCTCAGTGGTAGAGCATTCGACTGCAGATCGAGAGGTCCCTGGTTCAATCCCGGGTGTCCCCTAACCTTATTTTATCGTTTTATACGCCACTTTTCTCGTTTCTGATTTTATCTTACATAGTCCTTTCTTGATTGGAAAAATATTATTGTTTCAGAAATTTATATCTTATACACACATCTTAAAAGTATTCTAACATAACAAATTCTAACAAAACATAACATTCTAACATAACAAATTCTAACATACATTCTAACATAACAAATTCTAACGTAATAACGTAACGTAAAAAAATTCCAACATAATATAAAAAAAAACTCGGAAAGAAGAATAATTTAAAAACCTAATCCTAAAAGCAAGTCATTGCAAATAAAATTAAAAAACAAACCCCTGCTACTCAGAACCCCCTAAAATAAAATAAAAGATTTATAAAATATTTGTATTAAAAATGTTTAGTCCAAAATTTTCTGCCATCTCTTGGTCCTTGTTCACTCTCCATGGCCTCCTTGATCCTCTAACGCAAAGTATTACTGAGTGTAGAATTTTGAAAGATAATTTTGTTCTAATCCATGTTATAGCAGATGAATAGGATTCATTTTGTTTCAAAGCCAGTTTTTTTGCGAGTATGCTTAAAAAATTTCTGCACTCGAATCCCATCCCGCCATTCGTCCCCATCACAAGTGGCGTAAATGCTCCATGTTCAACTTGAGTTATTCTTTCCATGTACGATCTTTCCTTTTCTAGCTCATGCTGATGGGATATTCTTTCAGTGGATTGATTTCTGTTGCTTGCAGCATTTACATGCGTGATTCTAACATCGAAGAATGCATTTTGGCCTAAGCGCCAGAAACCATTTGCTTTAATATCAAGTTGGGCTTCATTACTAGTGTTTGCAGATAGTAAGCAAAACCTTTCATCATCTAAGGGAATAAGGTGACGCTTTATCTTTAGACTAACCAGTCTTGTTAAGCCAAGCCTAGGCCAGAAGGCCTAGGCCTGTTAGAGAGATACACAGTAACAAAGCCTGTTTTGTCCGACTTGCAATCGACAATCTAATAACTGACTGATATTAACTCAACGTACAAAGTATTTAGTTATTGACACACAACATACATGTTTCCGTAATTGATGTTCACACAAGGGTGTGTGCCGGACTTCACACAACGTGACGTCGCCGGCTCTAATTATTACAGAGCACCGACACGACAAAAGTATACTTATTCGTTACACTTTATGTCTGCAGCCCTACGAATATCTTCATCAGTATAATGCATAATCATGCTTTGGGCAATGATTGAATCCACATGTGGCTTTGTTAGTGTTGTTGAGCTTTCGTAGTGCTGGGGACTTTCTATCAATAAAGATGGTATGCCGAGTCCCCCGTCTCTTGATGGTAATGATAGGAGATGATTGAAGGAATCAGGGAACGGTTCAGTTTGGCCAAAAATTGTAGGCAAAAAGGAATCATACAATAACTCATCCAGTGGTTCAAAATACTCCTGGAAATCTGGAATTGTCCTCATGAAATATGTAAACTTAGATTTGTACCCCTTGGTGAGAGCAATATAAGCAGCCTGCGGCTGTGACTTGGCTATGGCTGTAAGAGTGGTTAGCTCCTGTATCCATTTCGAAACCTTTTCGTTGCAATATTCATCTTTATATTCTTTGGATCCAATCACAGCTCCAAGATGACGTTTACCATCAACAGTAATGTTTACACTGTCACCGAAAACATTATCTGCTTCCTCCATAATATCTTGCGATTTTACCATGAGCCAACTCTTGGAACTGTTCACATAATATCCATACTTCCGCCCTTCACCTATTAGCTGTTGATACCAAGAAAAGAGTTGTCGAATTTTTCCTCCTGCAGCTGCATCATCAGCAAGCCAAACCTGTTTTACATCTGGATTGTGTTCTCGGAGGTGCCCAATTATAGCTGCTGTGTTGATAGAATACCAAGGCATAGCGAGAGGATCTCCCTGAGTGGTGCCGTATCTTGACAATATCTCAGCTCCCCCAGAGATGAATAATCTTGACTGTTTTCGATAGGTATTTATGATGTATAGATATTTCTGGGCATGGGATTTGTATGTTATGCAAACCCACATTGCGATTCATACAATTGAATGCATTCCTGGCATCGATTAGAAGCACACCATCAGCACTTTCACTCTGAAATATTGAACTCATTGCGTGAATGGCTGCCTCTGCTCCAGCTCCGTGACCTGCACAAGTCTGCAAGGGTCCAGCTGCCTCTTTTATTTCATCATTAAAGGTCCATGAAACTGCCTTTTCAATTATTCTTCGCAGTACCTCACCTACATAAATAGGTCTTACCCCTGGGTTCTTATCTAAGGGAATCAACCTTGCAGAGACATAAGTTTCCAATAGGTAGGGATGATAGGATGTTATTAGAAGGTTTCTTGCCATAGCAGCGATTTCCTCTCTCAACTCCTTGCCTACCTTGTTGAAATTCTTGGAGCAAAGAATACGTCTATACAGGTCTGCATCCATTCCTGAGGGTCCAGCTGAACCCTCCGTCTTTAGCGCTGCTTTTAGGATGAGTTGCTCATCTATAGGCTCAAAGAAGCTATGTGGTATATAGTTGATTGGACCAAACAAAAGACAGTCCTCCTCTACAGGTTCAGAAGGAGGATGTTTTTCTCTCAAACCATTTATGACATCTTCTGAAAGAGAGGATTCCACTAGAGCTCTCCTTATCTAAAAATTTTAGGGCTGATGACATTTTCCCCTCCATTACCAACTTTGCAAAAATTCTTGATGTGTCCTTTTCAGTCTTTCTTCTCTTCAATGACATAAACTTTGACTGGATTTTTCTGATCTCTTTCAGCAGAATATACAGCTCGCCTTTCTTCCATAATTCAAGCCTGTGCTCTAAACATGCTGAGTGTTCTTTTGCCTTAGATTTAGCTGAAGGCTTCTGCAGCAGCAACCCAGCTAACATCATGAATGCTTTCAAAGCAACGGAGTTGAGTTTTGAGACTCTATTATTAAACTGTTTCAAAAAAAGGTAAGCTCTGAAATGAAGGCCTTCCCTGCTTTACCTGAAGGGATTTTAAAGATATTCCTTCTAAATTTCACCACTTCATCATATGTTATATTTACAAGTCTACAAAATTCTGTGTATGGCATACTTCCCCAAAATTTTGATGATGTGTGGTATTCATTCGGAAATATCTCAATTTCAGGCAGGTTTATTTTCCTTTGGTTTTTTTTACCTCATTCTCAAAGATGTTGTTTCCTGCAAATTTCCTTAAATAGTTTCGAGGTATCCTCAATATAAGCCCTTTCAGATAGGGCTCTTTCTCATTACACGTTTTTTGTCCGCTGCTTGTCGCCATTATGCCTTTATTAGGCCCATTATTTATTTATTAGGTCTTTATTGGAAAAATTGGTCTAAAATTAGTACCTGCCTATTGTTGGGATATAGCTCAGTGGTAGAGCATTCGACTGCAGATCGAAAGGTCCCTGGTTCAATCCCGGGTGTCCCCTAACCTTATTTTATCGTTTTATACGCCACTTTTCTCGTTTCTTATTTTATGTTACATAGTCATTTCTTGATTGGAAAAATTGGTCTAAAACTTGTGCCTGCCTATCGTGGGTATATAGCTCAGGGGCAGAGCATTCGACTGCAGAACGAGAGGTGCTTGGTTCAAACCCGGGTGTTCCCTAACCTTTTTTATCGTTTTATAGGCCACATTTCTCGTTTCTGCTTCTATCTTACATAGTATTTTTTGGATTGGAAGCATTCGTCTAAATCTAAACCTACTTTTCGTGGGGATATAGCTCAGTGGTAGAGCATTCGACTGCAGATCGAGAGGTCCCTGGCTCAATCCCGGGTGTCCCCTAACCTTATTTTATCGTTTTATACGCCGCTTTCCTTTTTTCTGATTTTATGATACATAGTCATTTCTTGATTGGAAAAATTGGTCTAAAACTTGTGCTTGCCTATCTTTGGGATATAGCTCTGTGGTAGAGCATTCGACTGCAGATCGAGAGGTCCCTGGTTCAATCCCGGGTGTTCCCTAACTTCTTTTATCGTTTTATACGCCGCGTTTATCGTTTCTGCTTCTATCTTACATAGTATTTTCTGGATTGGAAGCATTTGTCTAAATCTAAACCTACTTTTCGTGGGGATATAGCTCAGTGGTAGAGCATTCGACTGCAGATCGAGAGGTCCCTGGTTGAATCCCGGGTGTCCCTTAACCTTATTTTAACGTTTTATACGCCACTCTTCTCGTTTCTGATTTTATGATACATGTCATTTTTTGAATGGAAAAATTGGTCTAAAATTAGTACCCGTCTATCGTGAGGATATAGCTCAGTGGTAGAGCATTCGACTGCAGAGCGAGAGGTCCTTGGTTCAATCCCGGTTGTCCCATAACCTTATGTTATCCTTTTATACGCCACTTTCCTTTTTTCTGATTTTATGATATATAGTCATTGCTTGAATTGAAAAATTGGTCTAAAATTACTACCTGCCTGTCGTGGGGATATAGCTCAGTGGTAGAGCATTCGACTGCAGATCGAGAGGTCCCTGGTTCAATCCCGGGTGTCCCCTAACCTTATTTTATTGTTTTATACGACACTATTCTCGTTTCCGCTTTCCTCTTTTATAGTAATTTCTTGATTGGAAAAATTGGTGTAAAACTTGTGCTTGCCTATCTTTGGGATATAGCTCAGTGGTAAAGCATTCGACTGCAGATCGAGAGGTCCCTGATTCAATTCCGGGTGTCCCCTAACTTTTTTTATCGTTTTATACGCCACGTTTCTCGTTTCTGCTTCTATCTTACATAGTATTTTTTGGATTGGAAGCATTCGTCTAAATCTAAACCTACTTTTCGTGGGGATATAGCTCAGTGATAGAGCATTCGACTGCAGATCGAGAGGTCCCTGGTTCAATCCCGGATGTCCCCTAACCTTATTTTATTGTTTTATAGGCCACTTTTCTCGTTTCTGATTTTATGTTACATAGTCATTTCTTGATTTGAAAAATTGGTCTAAAATTAGTACCTCCCTATCGTGGGGATATAGCTCAGTGGTAGAGCATTCGACTGCAGATCGAGAGGTCCCTGGTTCAATCCCGGGTGTCCCCTAACCTTATTTTATCGTTTTATACGCCACTTTCCTTTTTTCTGATTTTATGATACATAGTCATTTCTTGATTGGAAAAATTGGTCTAAAATTTGTGCTTGCCTATCTTTGGGATATAGCTCAGTGGTAGAGCATTCGACTGCAGATCGAGAGGTCCCTGGTTCAATCCCGGGTGTCCCCTAACCTTATTTTATCGTTTTATACGCCACTTTCCTTTTTTCTGATTTTATGATACATAGTCATTTCTTGATTGGAAAAATTGGTCTAAAACTTGTGCTTGCCTATCTTTGGGATATAGCTCAGTGGTATAGCATTCGACTGCAGATCGAGAGGTCCCTGATTCAATTCCGGGTGTTCCCTAACTTCTTTTATCGTTTTATACGCCACTTTTCTCGTTTCTGATTTTATGATACATAATCGTTTCTTGAATGGAAAAATTGGTCTAAAATTAGTACCCGCCTATCGTGGGGATATAGCTCTGTGGTAGAGCATTCGACTGCAGATCGAGAGGTCCCTGGTTCAATCCCGGGTGTTCCCTAACTTCTTTTATCGTTTTATACGCCGCGTTTATCGTTTCTGCTTCTATCTTACATAGTATTTTCTGGATTGGAAGCATTTGTCTAAATCTAAACCTACTTTTCGTGGGGATATAGCTCAGTGGTAGAGCATTCGACTGCAGATCGAGAGGTCCCTGGTTGAATCCCGGGTGTCCCTTAACCTTATTTTAACGTTTTATACGCCACTCTTCTCGTTTCTGATTTTATGATACATGTCATTTTTTGAATGGAAAAATTGGTCTAAAATTAGTACCCGTCTATCGTGAGGATATAGCTCAGTGGTAGAGCATTCGACTGCAGAGCGAGAGGTCCTTGGTTCAATCCCGGTTGTCCCATAACCTTATGTTATCCTTTTATACGCCACTTTCCTTTTTTCTGATTTTATGATATATAGTCATTGCTTGAATTGAAAAATTGGTCTAAAATTACTACCTGCCTGTCGTGGGGATATAGCTCAGTGGTAGAGCATTCGACTGCAGATCGAGAGGTCCCTGGTTCAATCCCGGGTGTCCCCTAACCTTATTTTATTGTTTTATACGACACTATTCTCGTTTCCGCTTTCCTCTTTTATAGTAATTTCTTGATTGGAAAAATTGGTGTAAAACTTGTGCTTGCCTATCTTTGGGATATAGCTCAGTGGTAAAGCATTCGACTGCAGATCGAGAGGTCCCTGATTCAATTCCGGGTGTCCCCTAACTTTTTTTATCGTTTTATACGCCACGTTTCTCGTTTCTGCTTCTATCTTACATAGTATTTTTTGGATTGGAAGCATTCGTCTAAATCTAAACCTACTTTTCGTGGGGATATAGCTCAGTGATAGAGCATTCGACTGCAGATCGAGAGGTCCCTGGTTCAATCCCGGATGTCCCCTAACCTTATTTTATTGTTTTATAGGCCACTTTTCTCGTTTCTGATTTTATGTTACATAGTCATTTCTTGATTTGAAAAATTGGTCTAAAATTAGTACCTCCCTATCGTGGGGATATAGCTCAGTGGTAGAGCATTCGACTGCAGATCGAGAGGTCCCTGGTTCAATCCCGGGTGTCCCCTAACCTTATTTTATCGTTTTATACGCCACTTTCCTTTTTTCTGATTTTATGATACATAGTCATTTCTTGATTGGAAAAATTGGTCTAAAATTTGTGCTTGCCTATCTTTGGGATATAGCTCAGTGGTAGAGCATTCGACTGCAGATCGAGAGGTCCCTGGTTCAATCCCGGGTGTCCCCTAACCTTATTTTATCGTTTTATACGCCACTTTCCTTTTTTCTGATTTTATGATACATAGTCATTTCTTGATTGGAAAAATTGGTCTAAAACTTGTGCTTGCCTATCTTTGGGATATAGCTCAATGGTAGAGCATTCGACTGCAGATCGAGAGGTCCCTGATTCAATTCCGGGTGTTCCCTAACTTCTTTTATCGTTTTATACGCCACTTTTCTCGTTTCTGATTTTATGATACATAATCGTTTCTTGAATGGAAAAATTGGTCTAAAATTAGTACCCGCCTATCGTGGGGATATAGCTCAGTGGCAGAGCATTCGACTGCAGAACGAGAGGTCCCTGGTTCAATTCCGGGTGTCCCCTACCTTTCTTTATCGTTTTATACGCCACTTTTTTCGTTTCTGATTTCATTATACATAGTGATTTCTTGAATGGAAAAATTGGTCTAATTTTAAAACCTGCCTGTCGTGTGGATATAGCTCATTGGTAGAGCATTCGACTGCATATCGAGAGGTCCCTGGTTCAATCCCGGGTGTCCCCTAACCTTATTTTATTGTTTTATGCGACACTATTCTCGTTTCCGCTTTCCTCTTTTATAGTAATTTCTTGATTGGAAAAACTGGTCTAAAACTTGTGCATGCCTATCGTGGGTATATAGCTCAGTGGCAGAGCATTCGACTGCAGAACGAGACGTCCTTGGTTCAATCCCGCGTGTCCCCTAATCTTTTTTTATTGCTTTATACGACACTTTTGTCCTTTCTGCTTTCATCTTTTATAGTCATTTTATGATTGGAAAAATTGGTCTAAAACTTGTGTTTGCCTATCTTTGGGATATAGCTCAGTGGTAAAGCATTCGACCGCAGATCGAAAGGTCCCTGATTCAATTCCGGGTGTCCCCTAACTTCTTTTATCGTTTTATACGCCACGTTTCTTGTTTCTGCTTCTATGTTACATAGTATTTTCTGGATTGGAAGCATTCGTCTAGATCTAAATACTTTTCGTGGGCATATAGCTCAGTGGTAGAGCATTCGACTGCAGATCGAGAGGTCCCTTGTTCAATCCCGGGTGTCCCCTAACCTTATTTTATCGTTTTATACGCCATTTTTCTCTTTTCTGATTTTATGATACATGTCATTTCTTGAGTGGAAAAATTGGTCTAAATTTAGTACCTGCCTGTCGTGGGGATATAGCTCAGTGGTAGAGCATTCACTGCAGATCGAGAGGTCCCTGGCTCAATCCCGGGTGTCCCCTAACCTTATTTTATTGTTTTATACGCCACTTTTCTTGTTTCTGATTTTATGTTACATAGTTAGTTCTTGAATGAAAAAATTGGTCTAAATTTAGTACCTGCCTATCGTGGGGATATATCTCATTCGTAGAGCATTCGACTGCAGATCGAGAGGTCCCTGGTTCAATCCCGGGGGTCCCCTAATCTCTTTTATCGTTTTATACGCCACGTTTCTCGTTTCTGCTTCTATCTTACATAGTATTTTCTGGATTGGAAGCTTTCGTCTAGATCTAAATCTACTTTTCGTGGGGATATAGCTCAATGGTAGAGCATTCTACTGCAGATCGAGAGGTCCCTGGTTCAATCCCGGGTGTCCCCTAACCTTATTTTATTGTTTTATACGACACTATTCTCGTTTCCGCTTTCATCGTTTATAGTCATTTCTTGATTGGAAAAATTGGTCTAAAACTTGTGCCTGCCTATCGTGGGGATATAGCTCAGTGGCAGAGCATTCGACTGCAGATCGATAGGTCCCTGGTTCAATCTCGGGTGTCCCCTAACCTTATTTTATCGTTTTATACGCCACGTTTCTCGTTTCTGATTTTATGTTACATAGTTATTTCTTGAATGGAAAAATTGGTCTAAAATTAGTACCTGTCTATCCTGGGGATATAGCTCAGTGGTAGAGCATTCGACTGCAGATCGAGAGGTCCCTGGTTCAATCCCGGGTGTCCCCTAACCTTATTTAATCGTTTTATACTCCACTTTTCTCGTTTCTGCTTTTATGATACATGTCATTTCTTGATTGGATAAATTGGTCTAAAACTAGTACCTGCCTATCGTGGGGATATAGCTCAGTGGTAGAGCATTCGACTGCAGAACGAGAGGTCCCTGGTTCAATCCCGGGTGTTCCCTAACCTTTTTTATCGTTTTTTACGATACCTTTGTCGTCCCTGGTCTAATCCCGGGTGTCCCCTAACCTTATTTTATTGTTTTATACGCCACTTTTCTCGTTTCTGATTTTATGTTAAATAGTCATTTCTTGATTGGATAAATTGGTCTAATATTAGTACCTGCCTATCGTGGGGATATAGCTCAGTGGTAGAGCATTCGACTGCAGATCGAGAGGTCCCTGGTTGAATCCCCGGTGTCCCCAAACTTATTTTATCGTTTTATACGTCACTTTTCTCGTTTCTGATTTTATGATACATGTCGTTTCTTGATTGGATAAATTGGTCTAAAACTAGTACCTGCCTATCTTTGGGATACAGCTCAGTGGTCAAGCATTCGACTGCAGATCGAGAGGTCCCTGGTTCAATCCCGGGTGTCCCCTAACCTTTTTTTATTATTTTATACTCCACTTTTCTCGTTTCTGATTTTATGATACATGTCATTTCTTGATTGGATAAATTGGTCTAAAACTAGTACCTGCCTATCGTGGGAATATAGCTCAGTGGTAGAGCATTCGACTGCAGATCGAGAGGTCCCTGGTTCAATCCCGGGTGTTCCCTAACCTTCTTTTATCGTTTTATACTCCACTTTTCTCGTTTCTGATTTTATGATACATGTCATTTCTTGATTGGATAAATTGGTCTAAAACTAGTACCTGCCTATCGTGGGAATATAGCTCAGTGGTCAAGCATTCGACTGCAGATCGAGAGGTCCCTGGCTCAATCCCGGGTGTCCTCTAACCTTATTTTATCGTTTTATACTCCACTTTTCTCGTTTCTGATTTTATGATACATGTCATTTCTTGATTGGATAAATTGGTCTAAAACTAGTACCTGCCTATCGTGGGAATATAGCTCAGTGGTAGAGCATTCGACTGCAGATCGAGAGGTCCCTGGTTCAATCCCGGGTGTTCCCTAACCTTTTTTATCGTTTTATACTCCACTTTTCTCGTTTCTGATTTTATGATACATGTCATTTCTTGATTGGATAAATTGGTCTAAAACTAGTACCTGCCTATCGTGGGAATATAGCTCAGTGGTAGAGCATTCGACTGCAGATCGAGAGGTCCCTGGTTCAATCCCGGGTGTTCCCTAACCTTTTTTATCGTTTTTTACGCTACCTTTGTCGTCCCTGGTCTAATCCCGGGTGTCCCCTAACCCTATTTTATTGTTTTATACGCCACTTTTCTCGTTTCTGATTTTATGTTAAATAGTCATTTCTTGATTGGATAAATTGGTCTAAAACTAGTGCCTGCCTATCGTGGGGATATAGCTCAGTGGTAGAGCATTCGACTGCAGATCGAGAGGTCCCTGGTTCAATCCCGGGTGTCCCCTAACCTTATTTTATTGTTTTATACGACACTTTTTTTTTTCTGCCTTCATCTTTTATAGTCATTTCTTGATTGGAAAAATTGGTCTAAAATATGTGCCTGCCCATGGTGGGGATATAGCTCAGTGGCAGAGCATTCGACTGCAGAACGAGAGGTACCTGGTTCAATTCCGGGTGACCCCTAACCTTTTTTATCGTTTTATACGCTGCCTTTGTCGTCCCTGGTCTAATCCCGGGTGTCCCCTAACCTTATTTTATTGTTTTATACGCCACTTTTCTCGTTTCTGATTTTATGTTAAATAGTCATTTCTTGATTGGATAAATTGGTCTAACACTAGTACCTGCCTATCGTGGGGATATAGCTCAGTGGTAGAGCATTCGCCTGCAGATCGAGAGGTCCCTGGTTCAATCCCGGGTGTCCCCTAACCTTATTTTATCGTTTTATACGCCACTTTTCTCGTTTCTGATTTTATGTTACATAGTTATTTCTTGAATGGAAAAATTGGTCTAACACTAGTACCTGCCTATCGTGGGGATATAGCTCAGTGGTAGAGCATTCGACTGCAGATCGAGAGGTCCCTGGTTCAATCCCGGGTGTTCCCTAACCTTTTTTGTCGTTTTTTACGATACCTTTGTCGTCCCTGGTCTAATCCCGGGTGTCCCCTAACCTTATTTTATTGTTTTATACGCCACTTTTCTCGTTTCTGATTTTATGTTAAATAGTCATTTCTTGATTGGATAAATTGGTCTAAAACTAGTACCTGCCTATCGTGGGGATATAGCTCAGTGGTAGAGCCTTCGACTGCAGATCGAGAGGTCCCTGGTTCAATCCCGGGTGTCGCCTAACCTTATTTTATCGTTTTATACTCCACTTTTCTCGTTTCTCATTTTATGATACATGTCATTTCTTGATTGGATAAATTGGTCTAAAACTAGTACCTGCCTATCGTGGGGATATAGCTCAGTGGTAGAGCATTCGACTGCAGATCGAGAGGTCCCTGGTTTAATCCCGGGTGTCCGCTAACCTTATTTTATTGTTTTATACGACACTATTCTCGTTTCTGATTTTATGATACATGTCATTTCTTGATTGGAAAAATTGGTCTAAAACTTGTGCCTGCCTATCGTGGAGATATAGCTCAGTGGTAGAGCATTCGACTGCAGATCGAGAGGTCCCTGGTTTAATCCCGGGTGTCCGCTAACCTTATTTTATTGTTTTATACGACACTATTCTCGTTTCTGATTTTATGATACATGTCATTTCTTGATTGGAAAAATTGGTCTAAAACTTGTGCCTGCCTATCGTGGGGATATAGCTCAGTGGTAGAGCATTCGACTGCAGATCGAGAGGTCCCTGGTTCAATCCCGGGTGTCCCCTAACCTTCTTTTATTGTTTTATACGACACTATTCTCGTTTCTGATTTTATGATACATGTCATTTCTTGATTGGAAAAATTGGTCTAAAACTTGTGCCTGCCTATCGTGGGGATATAGCTCAGTGGTAGAGCATTCGACTGCAGATCGAGAGGTCCCTGGTTCAATCCCGGGTGTTCCCTAACCTTTTTTGTCGTTTTTTACGATACCTTTGTCGTCCCTGGTCTAATCCCGGGTGTCCCCTAACCTTATTTTATTGTTTTATACGCCACTTTTCTCGTTTCTGATTTTATGTTAAATAGTCATTTCTTGATTGGATAAATTGGTCTAAAACTAGTACCTGCCTATCGTGGGGATATAGCTCAGTGGTAGAGCCTTCGACTGCAGATCGAGAGGTCCCTGGTTCAATCCCGGGTGTCGCCTAACCTTATTTTATCGTTTTATACTCCACTTTTCTCGTTTCTCATTTTTTGATACATGTCATTTCTTGATTGGATAAATTGGTCTAAAACTAGTACCTGCCTATCGTGGGGATATAGCTCAGTGGTAGAGCATTCGACTGCAGATCGAGAGGTCCCTGGTTCAATCCCGGGTGTCCGCTAACCTTATTTTATTGTTTTATACGACACTATTCTCGTTCTGATTTTATGATACATGTCATTTCTTGATTGGAAAAATTGGTCTAAAACTTGTGCCTGCCTATCGTGGGGATATAGCTCAGTGGTAGAGCATTCGACTGCAGATCGAGAGGTCCCTGGTTTAATCCCGGGTGTCCGCTAACCTTATTTTATTGTTTTATACGACACTATTCTCGTTTCTGATTTTATGATACATGTCACTTCTTGATTGGAAAAATTGGTCTAAAACTTGTGCCTGCCTATCGTGGGGATATAGCTCAGTGGTAGAGCATTCGACTGCAGATCGAGAGGTTCCTGGTTCAATCCCGGGTGTCCCCTAACCTTATTTTATCGTTTTATACTCCACTTTTCTCGTTTCTGATTTTATGATACATGTCATTTCTTGATTGGATAAATTGGTCTAAAACTAGTACCTGCCTATCGTGGGGATATAGCTCAGTGGTAGAGCATTCGACTGCAGATCGAGAGGTCCCTGGTTCAATCCCGGGTGTCCCCTAACCTTATTTTATTGTTTTATACGACACTATTCTCGTTTCTGATTTTATGATACATGTCATTTCTTGATTGGAAAAATTGGTCTAAAACTTGTGCCTGCCTATCGTGGGGATATAGCTCAGTGGTAGAGCGTTCGACTGCAGATCGAGAGGTCCCTGGTTCAATCCCGGGTGTTCCCTAACCTTTTTTGTCGTTTTTTACGATACCTTTGTCGTCCCTGGTCTAATCCCGGGTGTCCCTAACCTTATTTTATTGTTTTATACGCCACTTTTCTCGTTTCTGATTTTATGTTAAATAGTCATTTCTTGATTGGATAAATTGGTCTAAAACTAGTACCTGCCTATCGTGGGGATATAGCTCAGTGGTAGAGCCTTCGACTGCAGATCGAGAGGTCCCTGGTTCAATCCCGGGTGTCGCCTAACCTTATTTTATCGTTTTATACTCCACTTTTCTCGTTTCTCATTTTTTGATACATGTCATTTCTTGATTGGATAAATTGGTCTAAAACTAGTACCTGCCTATCGTGGGGATATAGCTCAGTGGTAGAGCATTCGACTGCAGATCGAGAGGTCCCTGGTTCAATCCCGGGTGTCCGCTAACCTTATTTTATTGTTTTATACGACACTATTCTCGTTTCTGATTTTATGATACATGTCATTTCTTGATTGGAAAAATTGGTCTAAAACTTGTGCCTGCCTATCGTGGGGATATAGCTCAGTGGTAGAGCATTCGACTGCAGATCGAGAGGTCCCTGGTTTAATCCCGGGTGTCCGCTAACCTTATTTTATTGTTTTATACGACACTATTCTCGTTTCTGATTTTATGATACATGTCACTTCTTGATTGGAAAAATTGGTCTAAAACTTGTGCCTGCCTATCGTGGGGATATAGCTCAGTGGTAGAGCATTCGACTGCAGATCGAGAGGTTCCTGGTTCAATCCCGGGTGTCCCCTAACCTTATTTTATCGTTTTATACTCCACTTTTCTCGTTTCTGATTTTATGATACATGTCATTTCTTGATTGGATAAATTGGTCTAAAACTAGTACCTGCCTATCGTGGGGATATAGCTCAGTGGTAGAGCATTCGACTGCAGATCGAGAGGTCCTGGTTCAATCCCGGGTGTCCCCTAACCTTATTTTATTGTTTTATACGACACTATTCTCGTTTCTGATTTTATGATACATGTCATTTCTTGATTGGAAAAATTGGTCTAAAACTTGTGCCTGCCTATCGTGGGGATATAGCTCAGTGGTAGAGCGTTCGACTGCAGATCGAGAGCTTCCTGGCTCAATCCCCGGTGTCCCCTAACCTTATTTTATTGTTTTATACGACACTTTTGTCTTTTCTGCTTTCATCTTTTATAGTCATTTCTTGATTGGAAAAATTGGTCTAAAATATGTGCCCGCCCACGGTGGGGATATAGCTCAGTGGCAGAGCATTCGACTGCAGAACGAGACGTCCTTGGTTCAATCCCGCGTGTCCCCTAACCTTTTTTGTCGTTTTTTACGATACCTTTGTCGTCCCTGGTCTAATCCCGGGTGTCCTCTAACCTTATTTTATTGTTTTATACGCCACTTTTCTCGTTTCTGATTTTATGTTAAATAGTCATTTCTTGATTGGATAAATTGGTCTAAAACTAGTACTTGTCTATCGTGGGGATATAGCTCAGTGGTAGAGCATTCGTCTGCAGATCGAGAGGTCCCTGGTTCAATCCCGGGTGTTCCCTAACCTTTTTTGTCGTTTTTTACGATACCTTTGTCGTCCCTGGTCTAATCCCGGGTGTCCCCTAACCTTATTTTATTTGTTTTATACGCCACTTTTCTCGTTTCTGATTTTATGTTAAATAGTCATTTCTTGATTGGATAAATTAGTCTAAAACTAGTACCTGCCTATCGTGGGGATATAGCTCAGTGGTAGAGCCTTCGACTGCAGATCGAGAGGTCCCTGGTTCAATCCCCGGTGTCGCCTAACCTTATTTTATCGTTTTATACTCCACTTTTCTCGTTTCTCATTTTATGATACATGTCATTTCTTGATTGGTAAAATTGGTCTAAAACTAGTACCTGCCTATCGTGGGGATATAGCTCAGTGGTAGAGCATTCGACTGCAGATCGAGAGGTCCCTGGTTCAATCCCGGGTGTCCCCTAACCTTATTTTATTGTTTTATACGACACTATTCTCGTTTCTGATTTTATGATACATGTCATTTCTTGATTGGAAAAATTGGTCTAAAACTTGTGCCTGCCTATCGTGGGGATATAGCTCAGTGGTAGAGCGTTCGACTGCAGATCGAGAGGTCCCTGGTTCAATCCCGGGTGTTCCCTAACCTTTTTTGTCGTTTTTTACGATACCTTTGTCGTCCCTGGTCTAATCCCGGGTGTCCCCTAACCTTATTTTATTGTTTTATACGCCACTTTTCTCGTTTCTGATTTTATGTTAAATAGTCATTTCTTGATTGGATAAATTGGTCTAAAACTAGTACCTGCCTATCGTGGGGATATAGCTCAGTGGTAGAGCCTTCGACTGCAGATCGAGAGGTCCCTGGTTCAATCCCGGGTGTCGCCTAACCTTATTTTATCGTTTTATACTCCACTTTTCTCGTTTCTCATTTTTTGATACATGTCATTTCTTGATTGGATAAATTGGTCTAAAACTAGTACCTGCCTATCGTGGGGATATAGCTCAGTGGTAGAGCATTCGACTGCAGATCGAGAGGTCCCTGGTTCAATCCCGGGTGTCCGCTAACCTTATTTTATTGTTTTATACGACACTATTCTCGTTTCTGATTTTATGATACATGTCATTTCTTGATTGGAAAAATTGGTCTAAAACTTGTGCCTGCCTATCGTGGGGATATAGCTCAGTGGTAGAGCATTCGACTGCAGATCGAGAGGTCCCTGGTTTAATCCCGGGTGTCCGCTAACCTTATTTTATTGTTTTATACGACACTATTCTCGTTTCTGATTTTATGATACATGTCACTTCTTGATTGGAAAAATTGGTCTAAAACTTGTGCCTGCCTATCGTGGGGATATAGCTCAGTGGTAGAGCATTCGACTGCAGATCGAGAGGTTCCTGGTTCAATCCCGGGTGTCCCCTAACCTTATTTTATCGTTTTATACTCCACTTTTCTCGTTTCTGATTTTATGATACATGTCATTTCTTGATTGGATAAATTGGTCTAAAACTAGTACCTGCCTATCGTGGGGATATAGCTCAGTGGTAGAGCATTCGACTGCAGATCGAGAGGTCCCTGGTTCAATCCCGGGTGTCCCCTAACCTTATTTTATTGTTTTATACGACACTATTCTCGTTTCTGATTTTATGATACATGTCATTTCTTGATTGGAGAAATTGGTCTAAAACTTGTGCCTGCCTATCGTGGGGATATAGCTCAGTGGTAGAGCGTTCGACTGCAGATCGAGAGCTTCCTGGCTCAATCCCCGGTGTCCCCTAACCTTATTTTATTGTTTTATACGACACTTTTGTCTTTTCTGCTTTCATCTTTTATAGTCATTTCTTGATTGGAAAAATTGGTCTAAAATATGTGCCCGCCCACGGTGGGGATATAGCTCAGTGGCAGAGCATTCGACTGCAGAACGAGACGTCCTTGGTTCAATCCCGCGTGTCCCTAACCTTTTTTGTCGTTTTTTACGATACCTTTGTCGTCCCTGGTCTAATCCCGGGTGTCCTCTAACCTTATTTTATTGTTTTATACGCCACTTTTCTCGTTTCTGATTTTATGTTAAATAGTCATTTCTTGATTGGATAAATTGGTCTAAAACTAGTACTTGTCTATCGTGGGGATATAGCTCAGTGGTAGAGCATTCGTCTGCAGATCGAGAGGTCCCTGGTTCAATCCCGGGTGTTCCCTAACCTTTTTTGTCGTTTTTTACGATACCTTTGTCGTCCCTGGTCTAATCCCGGGTGTCCCCTAACCTTATTTTATTTGTTTTATACGCCACTTTTCTCGTTTCTGATTTTATGTTAAATAGTCATTTCTTGATTGGATAAATTAGTCTAAAACTAGTACCTGCCTATCGTGGGGATATAGCTCAGTGGTAGAGCCTTCGACTGCAGATCGAGAGGTCCCTGGTTCAATCCCCGGTGTCGCCTAACCTTATTTTATCGTTTTATACTCCACTTTTCTCGTTTCTCATTTTATGATACATGTCATTTCTTGATTGGTAAAATTGGTCTAAAACTAGTACCTGCCTATCGTGGGGATATAGCTCAGTGGTAGAGCATTCGACTGCAGATCGAGAGGTCCCTGGTTTAATCCCGGGTGTCCCCTAACCTTATTTTATTGTTTTATACGACACTATTCTCGTTTCTGATTTTATGATACATGTCATTTCTTGATTGGAAAAATTGGTCTAAAACTTGTGCCTGCCTATCTTTGGGATATAGCTCAGTGGTAGAGCATTCGACTGCAGATCGAGAGGTCCCTGGTTCAATCCCGGGTGTCCCCTAACCTTATTTTATCGTTTTATACGACACTTTTGTTTTTTCTGCCTTCATCTTTTATAGTCATTTCTTGATTGGAAAAATTGGTCTAAAATATGTGCCTGCCCATGGTGGGGATATAGCTCAGTGGTAGAGCATTCGACTGCAGATCGAGAGGTCCCTGGTTTAATCCCGGGTGTCCGCTAACCTTCTTTTATTGTTTTATACGACACTATTCTCGTTTCTGATTTTATGATACATGTCACCTCTTGATTGGAAAAATTGGTCTAAAACTTGTGCCTGCCTATCGTGGGGATATAGCTCAGTGGTAGAGCCTTCGACTGCAGATCGAGAGGTCCCTGGTTCAATCCCGGGTGTCGCCTAACCTTATTTTATCGTTTTATACTCCACTTTTCTCGTTTCTCATTTTATGATACATGTCATTTCTTGATTGGATAAATTGGTCTAAAACTAGTACCTGCCTATCGTGGGGATATAGCTCAGTGGTAGAGCATTCCACTGCAGATCGAGAGGTCCCTGGTTCAATCCCGGGTGTCCGCTAACCTTATTTTATTGTTTTATACGACACTATTCTCGTTTCTGATTTTATGATACATGTCATTTCTTGATTGGAAAAATTGGTCTAAAACTTGTGCCTGCCTATCGTGGGGATATAGCTCAGTGGTAGAGCATTCGACTGCAGATCGAGAGGTCCCTGGTTCAATCCCGGGTGTTCCCTAACCTTTTTTGTCGTTTTTTACGATACCTTTGTCGTCCCTGGTCTAATCCCGGGTGTCCCCTAACCTTATTTTATTGTTTTATACGCCACTTTTCTCGTTTCTGATTTTATGTTAAATAGTCATTTCTTGATTGGATAAATTGGTCTAAAACTAGTACCTGCCTATCGCGGGGATATAGCTCAGTGGTAGAGCATTCCACTGCAGATCGAGAGGTCCCTGGTTTAATCCCGGGTGTCCGCTAACCTTATTTTATTGTTTTATACGACACTATTCTCGTTTCTGATTTTATGATACATGTCATTTCTTGATTGGAAAAATTGGTCTAAAACTTGTGCCTGCCTATCGTGGGGATATAGCTCAGTGGTAGAGCATTCGACTGCAGATCGAGAGGTCCCTGGTTCAATCCCGGGTGTCCCCTAACCTTCTTTTATTGTTTTATACGACACTATTCTCGTTTCTGATTTTATGATACATGTCATTTCTTTATTGGAAAAATTGGTCTAAAACTTGTGCCTGCCTATCGTGGGGATATAGCTCAGTGGTAGAGCATTCGACTGCAGATCGAGAGGTCCCTGGTTCAATCCCGGGTGTCCCCTAACCTTATTTTATTGTCTTATACGACACTTTTGTTTTTTCTGCCTTCATCTTTTATAGTCATTTCTTGATTGGAAAAATTGGTCTAAAATATGTGCCTGCCCATGGTGGGGATATAGCTCAGTGGCAGAGCATTCGACTGCAGAACGAGAGGTACCTGGTTCAATTCCGGTGACCCCTAACCTTTTTTATCGTTTTATACGCTGCTTTTGTCGTCCCTGGTCTAATCCCGGGTGTCCCCTAACCTTATTTTATTGTTTTATACGCCACTTTTCTCGTTTCTGATTTTATGTTAAATAGTCATTTCTTGATTGGATAAATTGGTCTAACACTAGTACCTGCCTATCGTGGGGATATAGCTCAGTGGTAGAGCATTCGACTGCAGATCGAGAGGTCCCTGGTTCAATCCCGGGTGTCCCCTAACCTTATTTTATCGTTTTATACGCCACTTTTCTCGTTTCTGATTTTATGTTACATAGTTATTTCTTGAATGGAAAAATTGGTCTAAAATTAGTACCTGCCTATCGGTGGGATATAGCTCAGTGGTAGAGCATTCGACTGCAGATCGAGAGGTCCCTGGTTGAATCCCCGGTGTCCCCAAACTTATTTTATCGTTTTATACGCCACTTTTCTCGTTTCTGATTTTATGATACATGTCATTTCTTGATTGGATAAATTGGTCTAAAACTAGTACCCGCTTATCGTGGGGATATTGCTCAGTGGTAGAGCATTCGACTGCAGATCGAGAGGTCCCTGGTTCAATCCCGGGTGTCCCCTAACCTTATTTTATTGTTTTATACGCCACTTTTCTCGTTTCTGATTTTATGTTACATAGCCATTTCTTAATTGGATAAATTGGTCTAAAACTAGTACTTGTCTATCGTGGGGGTATAGCTCAGTGGTAGAGCATTCGACTGCAGATCGAGAGGTCCCTGGTTCAATCCCGGGTGTCCCCTAACCTTATTTTATCGTTTTACAGCGCACATTTTTCGTTAGTTTTCTTTTGTTGTTCACCTATTGACAATAGTTGCTAGGTCCACAAGTGAATTCATTTTTGGCTGAAATGTGTGCTTTCATTTCAAAAGTCGAAATTTACTACCGTATTTCCTCGATTAAAGACTCCCCTCGAATAAACGCCCCCTTCTTCTACCAACTTTTGAATAAACGCCCCCACATAACAATTTTTTTAAGTTGGTGTAGTATAATTGTCATATCAAAAGCCAACAGAATAGCGAACTTTCCTTTGCAGAGTTTATATACCAAAACTTGGAATAAAATCAGGCAAGTCAAACTTTTTTGTTTTCAAATTCTTTTACAAAACTGTCCATATGTTGGTCCTATTAGAAGAGGATTCTAAAAATGATGACTTGATCGAGATCGAGTAAACTTTTCTTATTAAAGTAAAGTAAAATATGTCTGAGATGGTTTGTTTAAGGTTATGGAAAGTTTAGCTCGAAATTTTTCATTTTTTCCCTCTTCAATACTTTCTAATAAACGCCCCCCCCCCCAATAATGTCCCCCTCGATTAGGCGCACCCCTAAAAGTGCCAAAATTAATAAACGCGTTTAATGGAGGAAATACCATTAACTATTCGATGTTTTTATGGGCTTTATCTCAAAATTGTTGCGGGATACATGCGTGAAAATAGGTAGAAACGTAGGTATAAACGTAGGGAATTTTGGGGAGAAACGACGCCACAAAGCGTAGGTGGAAGTAGGTAGAAATCGCCTGCTCAGTAGGGAGAAACGACAGGTCGAGCGTGGTAACACTGGTGAGGCGAGGCGAGGACACTCTTATGTGTTTGCATTTGACAGGACATGTTTTTTTTAAGAAATACAATGGTTATTCGGAAAGGTTCACGGAAAAGCTATTTACAACATGTAATTATAGATTGAAATAGTTTTATTTGTCACTTTACTAGTTACTTTTATTATGTGCTCCAATAGCTGGCAATGGTCGACTTGTGTTCAAGCATTTGATTATGGGATTTGGGTCAGGTATGACTTCTTTGAGTTTTGAAGAAGGTTTCGCAAATCCACTGTCCAGAGGATGAAATTGAGGGGCATCGTTTGTGGAAGATTGAGTCAAAGGCTAAAATGTATTGAAAATAACAACATAACAGAAGTGCTAGTTGCCAATGGAACCCCATTGCAACTTGCAAGTGGCCCTTCCATGTGGCATTCACAAACTTTTCAGCAACTTGGTCTTTCGAAAATTGCCCACACCACACTGTCATACAAGCTTTAAATTTAAATTTTAAATTAAATTTTTATTTTACCTGCTGTCTAAGGCCTCTTTTTATGACACCTTTTTCCTTGATAACAACTCCCGGAGAGACATCTATGGTGTCCACCTTTGTGAAGAAATAATGATAACAATACAATAACCATAAAACTAAGCATCCTGTCATCAATTAAAAATGTGGGCAAAATTAAAAAACCAAGCCATGTTTTACCAAAGGTGGAGGCAGAGGTGAAACAAGTTTCAGCTCTTTTTCTCTTATTGTTTTCTTTTCATTGATTGTTGTAGTGTTGTTGTTAATGCTGTTGCCTTTCTGTGTTTCTCTTGTTTCATGTCTCAAAAAATTATATCTTTTTTTCTTGTTGGCTTGCTTTGCCTGAAAGGCCTCCTCCAAAGGATCGATAACTGTAAACTTTGTTTTCACTCTGGAATAATATTTTAATATTTATTAGCACAAATTGATTTCAGACACTTTACCCTAGTTTTTCACACCTGCAGCCACATGAAAGGTCATTAGATAATACTGCAACATACTGTTCTTCCACTATAAATGACTAAATCTGTTAAGATCATGGGTATCTTTCAAGATCATAATTTGTACACTCAGTGAGCAAAAGTATTGCAGCCTGATAAAAAATGGTGCTGCAATAAAAAATGGTGCTGCAATAATCTAGAAGTGGCCCTAGGCCTGAGCAAGAAAGTTTACATAATAGTATAAAACTACCAAAGCGGTTTCAACAGCGAATTTCTTTAGCATAAATATACTCAAAATTTCATAAATTTTCAAATGAAAACACAATTTAAACTATACCGTATTGTTTTATAACAATATTAAAAGAAAGACAATTGAAAGACAATTTGCGCGTCTTTGAGTGAAAAAAGTTATAATTATTTGCGTTTTAATTACTCAACTTTGATAAATTGTTGTGACAAATTTTTATGGGACCTTTTCGCAGTTTTCTTTTAATATTGTCATAAAACAATACGATATAGTTTAAATTTTGTTTTCATTTGAAAATTTATGAAATTTTGAGTATATTTATGTTAAAGAAATTTGCTATTGAAACCCTGTTTGGTAGTTTTATATTGTTATGTAAATTTTCTTGCTCAGGCCTAGGGCCACTTCTAGATGCCATTTTTCATCAGGTGGTGCAATACTTTTGCTCACTAAGTGTACTAACTACTGGGAGTATATTTTACCTGTGTGATGGAAGGCAATCAAAGTTGAGTTTTTGCATTTGAATAGCCTGTCCTTTGTAATCATAAGCAACTTCCTTTGTTCCAGGTGGCAAACCATAATGTGCCTGAAATATAGAAAGCAGAAAGCAACCTAGCTTGGTTAAACAGGTGGAAATCAGGTTTCAAGGTAGGTCAAATAATGTTATTGGTAATCTTTTGTGACATGCTTTAAATATCATGCACTGGGTATTAGAATATGACAAGGAAAGGAATTGCATATATTGAAGAACTTGTGCAAATTTTGTGCAAATTTTGTGCAATACCTTGAGTAATGATTCAGATGAGATAAGAAATCCAGTTGTGCTCTCATTCACAGCTTCTCTTGAGTGATAACTTCCAGGCTTTGGCCTCTCATCAGTGACAGGTGTCATTGTAATAGAATGAAAACATGGTAATTTTCCTCTGTGCGGTTTGAATGATTTTCCTTTCATTTTCTAAAAAAAGAAATCTAGCTCAAAAACAATTTGAAGCCGTTTAATATAATCAAACCATGTACAGAAATGAATACCACACCTTTGAACCAGGAGGCTTTGGGGGTATCTTTTCTTTTACCTCTTTAACAGTCTTCTCTGTTATTTTGCTTCCTTCACCTTTGTGTTTTACAGAGCAATCAACATCATCTTTATTAGATTGAAGCACAGTTCTTGATAATCTAAAAGGTGAAATGACAATCAGCTACCAATAACAACCAAATGGTTTATGCAAGCATAGACAGGCTAAAACTTTTGTGACCATTGTTAGAACTCCAATTTATTAAGCAACAACTCTGTGACAGTTACCTTTCAGTTATCTGATCAGCCTCACTGCCAGTTACCTCATCATCATTTTCGAAAGGGTGATTATTGTTTTCTATACCATATTTATCTGATGCTCCTTCTTCTTCTGCTACTCCCTCTTCCTCCTCCTCTTTGAAGTTGACAACAGGAACTATGCCTTGAGCCCAACTGTCAGTGACTCCAGGAGCAGGCTCTGACAAAATAATTAACATCACAGCCATTTTAATTAAAAGTCCTCTCATTCTACAGGTTGGGTAGGATAGGTTATAGCATAAGCGTGAATGTAAAACATGCAGTGGAAGAAATTGAATGTCAACGGTGCAGAAACGGCATCATAAACTCTGCAGATGGATCTATCCATCTTTATTGATAGCAGACCTTGTCAGATTTTCTTACTGCCAATTTCCTATACATGACCAAACTGAAACCCTCTACCAAAAGCATACTTTATTCATTTATCTCTTTACCTTCATCATCAAGCCAGGTTTCATCTGTATTTACATCTGATTCACCTGGATCATTCACCAAAAATTGCCACTGCATGAAAATGTCATGACATTAGGTAAATCAATCACAAATCTAAATTGTATACATATTAAGATTTATCTTAATCACTGACATCAAGGTGACCCTAGAAGATACCTCTATGACATCCAAGAGTAGTTTCCTGGCAGCATCAACTGTGTATGGGATTACTCTTTGTTCCAGGACTTTATCATAAATTGTATCCAGTGCATTTTTGATAACATCTTGAAGAATGTCAGTCACAAAATCTTCCTCAGTTTCTTCGTCAACTAAGTGATTCCTTTAGAGACAAAATGACGGTAGTTAAATCATATTAGAGAGCAATTTGTTTTGTTTATTAAAGTATATGGACCATTTATCTACACAAGAATTATCTGAATTTTTTTAGGTAAATTTATGCTTGAGTTCTATTTTTCTATAGATTACCAACCAGTCATTCTCTGTGAATCTGCCAGGAACAATATCATTTGAAACTGGGACTGGAGCTGGCTGTGATTGTGCTGGTGTTTTTCCTCTATCGGTTCTTGATTTACTCATAACTTCTGCTGTTGTCTTCGTTTGAAAGGTCCAAGGTTTATTAGCCACTCTTGTTCCTACTCTACTCCAGATCCAAATGCAAACTACTAAATTATACGCTTCTGCAAAATTCTAGCATTAATATAACATTGGATAGCATTCAGGAATGCAGCAATCAAGAATTGCGTTTTTTAGTTTTGAATGTGATTCACGATTAGCCTGCATAAGACCCGACTCAATGTCCACCATATTTATTTTCTGGCTGTTGTTGCGTAGCAACTTATTTGCTGCCGCGCCACCGCGGTCACCAAGATTGTGTGGCACAAATGAGCATATCCAGTGTTTCCATAAAAACGGGAGTGGAGCATCGTGATTAAGAAATGTATTGGTTATCAACAAGAAACGAATAACTTTGAAGCAATATGGAAGACGAGATACTTCTGGACCGGAATTGACCTGCATTCCATTCCACAAGTAAATGGAGAGAGGTCCGACGTCTTTTGTCTCAAAGATTGGAAAAATAATTTGGTTTGGTGTGGAATGCGAAAGCGAGGAAATGAAGCTTGCCATGCCACCGAATGAACGCAAAAAACGATGCACCAATAATTTGTAACCACAAAAGTAGAAAGATGTAGATGAGAGATCAATTTTTTCAACTGGGGATAGATTAAGCCGGAATCGGTGAAGGTTTATGTCACAGAATCACTAACGAAAACGAACAAAGAGCTGTTTTACCTTGTCAGAGAAAAGAAGAAAGAAAAGAACTGGCAATTCGCCTGAACCAGGAACGTGATGACTTTTGCGAGGAAGAGCAAGGACACAAATCTTGTGAAGATCAACGAGTCCAAAGAAATTTAACAGAAAATACTTTGCGCCATACATGGTATTTATCATGTTATATCCTTTATTATTATCATGCCTTACCTTCAATATATAACTATTTCAACACTTTTCAGATAAAGTTAGATATATACAATCCCTCTAGGTTATTCGAATGATGAACGGATACTGACTGGCCTCCAGTTTAGGACTAGTTTGGGACTATTTGCGCAGATATATTATCAAAACTGGAAGCAATAAATCGCTTCAAATTGCATATATACAACATACAGGCATGTAGAAAAGAACCCTACTTTTATTGAAATCCTTACCGTATGTTTTTCTTGCGAAAAACTTACTTCTCACAAGGGCCTATTTTTGTAAACAATTAAGACTGCGATGACAAAGTGCGTTTTATTTACATCTACTTTTTCTTTGCAGGTCAAGTAATAAATTTATAATTTCATATTCTTAAAATATAGTCCTCCACTGTCCGGTCATAGAATTTTGGCGGTTCTATTTTATTTCTTTCCCACAAAATTTAACTCTGAAAACGACTCAGCCGGGAACAGAGTGCTTCGTATGTACATCTACATACTTTTTACCCTCCGAAATGATAAAAGCAGACAATTGAATAGGCGCACGTTTTATTCAGAACAGAAACTATCAGCAACAAGAACAAGTACAAGCACAAGCAAATCAAAAGTACAAGCAAAAGTAAATCTATAACTAAAACTAAGTCTCTTTTAGAAAGAGTAACAATAAATGACCTATGATCTACAAATATCCCAAAAATGTAAATATGAAAACTATAACCTAAACAACGTCTAGGTCAAATAGATCATTTGGGTCATTTTACACTCCCACTTGACGAGTATGATGCTATTTGACACCGAGCATTGATCGAAATTTCTCGAACTTGATCTTCGGTAGGCTTTTCGTAAGAATGTCCGCTACCATTTCTTCCGTCGGACAATATTCCAACGTGAACCATCTTTTCATTAACAGCTTGTCTCACGTAATGATATTTTATATCGATATGTTTCGTTCTGGAAATCAACTTCGGATTTTTACTCAGACAAAACAAATTGCACCTTGATTGTCCTCGTACAATACTGTTGGTGTACGCTGTTCAAACCCAATGTCGTTCAAAAGTTGTCGAATCCAGGCTGCTTCTTGCGTGGCATGACTGGTGAAACATATTCAGCTTCCGTAGAGGATGACGCGATGATTGATTGACGTTTCGATCGCCAAGTTGTGACCGTAGTCGAAACCCGAGAATAATAGAGAATACTTCTTTTGGTCTACTTTATATGAGAACTCTAACAGAATGAAATAAACTAACAAAACAAAATAGTATAAGGAGATTACCGTAATATGAAGTCATGGGATACTAAGTTACGGGGGTATCTACCAACATTTCTCCCCCCCCCCCTATATTCTGATAGCGTCCCCAGGAATGTTATCAGGAAAATTTCGAGCTCGTCTCTCTCGTTGTGGATACTGACGACGTGGGGCTACAACTTCATTGTCAGAAGCGTCTGATTCCGATTCGGAACTATATTCGATATCACTGTCCGAGCTGGATATGTCTTCGCTGTTTTCATCGTCTGAATCAGTATTAAAAGATAAGCGAGTAGGAACGAGTTCCGTTTGAGTCCGTGCACGATCGAATCTATCAGTTTGCGGATCTGCTAAACCGACTTTGCAAGGAGTTAGTCTATCGTGATGAACAACTTTCTTTTCTTGCGTTTTATGGTTTAATGTCTCGAAATTTACCCCATTGGGTAGTTTCCGAACTACTGTCCAAGGACCACTACGTCTAGGTGCTAATTTGCGATTCTCTCCCGTCTTGTAAAATTTAACCTTCAACCACACTGCATCTCCCTCCTGATGATTATGCAAAGGGAGCTTTTGATTATACTTAGTTTGCATTTTTACCTTACTGAGCTGCAAATTTTCGAGTACAGTATTATAAATATCTTCGAGGACAAAACGGCGATCTTGTGCATAATCAACGGGGGTATTGACACCGAGAAGTTGATGATGATTGGTACTGAGTAAAACGTCTACTGGAAGCCGAGCAGATCTACCAAAAACAACATTGTATGGGATACAGTGAATCGCTTTGCTAAGCCTGGTGTTCAGGGCAAACACGAGCTCGGGCAAAAATGATTTCCATTTGAATTGCGGCGCTTTTCGCTGTAATAGAACAGATCGCAACATGTCTTTAACACTGCGTATATTACGTTCGGCGAATCCATTGCCCTGCGAATGGTATGCTGATGATCAGCGCTTTTCAATGCCGAGGATATTGCAAATCTCCTTGATCGTAGTGCCATCGAAATTAGAACCTTGGTCACTGAGCAGGAAAAATGGGGTTCCGTGGATATACAGGGTGGCCCAGAAAAAAGTAACCCCTCTAACAAAATAATTCGTAAAAAATATTTCTGAAATAGCATTTTTATGAAATTCATACTTCAAGTTATTCCACTTAAGTGCGATATTTTGTGTAAATATTGTGCTGGTAGAGTTTATTATCTCTGAGTAAATGTATTCTCAAACTTAAGCATCCAAAAACACTCTGTTTGGGAAAATGTAACTTTATATTGACGCAACAAAACACGAAAAACTTCAACAACTCATTCTATCAGTCACATAAGATGTTCAAAATGTCAGTCTGATAAGATTCTTTTTCTTTCCCATTATTTTTCTGTTCTTAAATTCTTTATAAGATGCTTATCGTCTACTGATATTGCAGGCATTTTCCTTTACGTTAATTTTTGTTTTGCTTGCTCGCTGACGTGATGAAATTTCAATTTCCCGCCAAAACAGCGGGTTTTCGTATGCCACGAATTTAACGCTTCATTGTGCATAGATGGAAGCTCTAAACGTCAAGATATTTCTACACGTTAATACACTTGAATTGAATATCATCTGGTATAAATTTGATTGAATTCATTTTTGAGAAAAAATATCTATAAATTATTTTGTTTGGGGGGTTACTTTTTTCTGGGCCACCCTGTAGATCCACTGTGATAACAGCGCATTGGCAATAGTAGGAGCTGTCTGATCCTTAAGTGGCACGGCCTCAATGTATTTAGAAAAAATGTCACCAATAAGAAGAAAATATTGGAAACCGTGAGTATCCTTAGGCATAAATGCGATACCAATTGCGATAAAATGCATTGATGCTTCAGGAATTGCCATCGGAGTAAGCGGTGCCTTTGGCGGAGACGAGTCGCATTTAGTCTGTTGACAAATCAAATACTGAGATATAAAATTATGTACATAGCCATACATATTCGGCCAAAAAAATCTGTCTTTGAGCAGCGCGTATGTTTTATCCGTTCCGAATTTGATGGAGCTCCGTCACGATTAATTTTCGCAATGAGGCTGGCACTACCGGTCGACCGGATTTTGTAAGAATGTCATCTTCAACCCGAAGTTGATTTCTCACGCGTTTGAGTCTACCCTGAGTTATAGTTTCGCCATTTTCAATGAGTCTTTTTGTTTTACTCAGAACGGGATCTGTACTTTGCTCCTGTTTTAATTGCTCAACAAAAGCGGAATTGTCAATATTGACAGCGAGAACCTTTTCGTCGAAAAGGGAGGGTGGTTGAGTTGGGTTAGCAGCTGGGTTAGCAGCTGGGTTACGAGATAAAAAATCGGCTTTTACATTGTCTTTTCCTCGAATATACTCCACGGTATAATTATATTCCTCTAACTCAGCTATCCAGCGTCCGAATTTTCCACGTGGATCCTTTTGGTTGCGTAGATGTACTAATGGATTATGATCGGATCGTAAGGCGAATTCTGTACCAGACAAATAGACATGCCAATGTCTCACAGCGAGAACCAATGCAAAGGCCTCTTTCGTAACTGGGGCCCAATTGCGTTGGGAGCCAGTAAAAGAGGTTGAAAAGTATGCGATAGGATGCAAAACGTTATCATCGCCGATCTAAGATAAAACGCCTCCGGCGGCATAATCACTTGCGTCGACTTCAACTACGAATGGTTCATTAAGTTTAGGAAATGCTAAAATCGGCTCACACATTAAATGCTGTTTATTTAATTTTCTGAAAAGCTGCTTCACAAGATGAGTCCCAGGTAAACTTAACACTGTCACCAGTAAGTTTGTTAAGTGGTCGGCTGATAGTTGCAAAATCTTTCACAAACGCTCGATAAAACCCAGCCATACCAAGAAAACGCCTTAATTCTTTTTTCGATTCAGGATGGGGAAGTTGATTAATAGTGTTGGTCAAACGTTTTTGTGGCTTAATACCATCGACAGAAAGTTCAAAGCCTAAAAAATCAACTTTTTGAGCGGCGAAAACGCATTTTGATGCTTTTAATGTGACCTTAGCTGCTCTCAGGCAGTCGAACACCGCTGCCAAGTCACGCATGTGTTCGTCAAACGTGTCTGAAAATAATGCTATATCATCCATGTACGACAGCACCTTGTTCGTGCTCAAGCCTGACAGACACATGTCCATCATGCGTTGATATGAAGCTCCAGAGTTACACAAGCCAAAGGGCATTACATTAAACTCGAATTTCCCGCGTGGAACGGCAAACGCAGTTTTCTCTTTATCCGCCTCTGACAACGGAATAGACCAGTAGGCGGACGCTGCATCCAATGTGAACCAGTATTTTGCACCCGCCATCTTGTCGATTACATCTTTGATATGGGGTAATGGATACGTATCTTTTTTGTGACATTGTTTACACCCCGAAAGTCACACACGAAGCGGGTTGTGTTATCTTTCTTCTTGACTAGAAGTATGGGCGCGTTCCACGGTGAATAAGACGGACGAATTATATCGTTGCTAAGCATTTCGGATACTTGTTCATCGACATCTTTCTCCCACGCCACAGGAATTCTGCGCGGTTTATGATACACGGGAAGTGCATCATTTGTGATGATTTGATGTTCAAGTAGATCAGTTCTTTTCGGATTTTTGGGATTTGTGGCAAATACGTCTTTGTAATCAGTGATCAATGACTTCAGCTGGCTAGTTTCTGTAGCAGAGAGATTAGTTCTTAGAGTAATATCATTGATATCAATGCCTTTGTTTTCACACGTCGATATACTCGATATGATTTCACTGGTAGGCTGTATAAAACCCATCAACTTCCTTGATTTTAAGTGAATGTCTGACGTTGTGACGTTTAACACTGTTACCGGGAACAGCCCATCAATATTGGGAATAATACGGTTTCTCGTGGCACATACACCGGTAATAGTTAGCATCATTTTCGGTTCAAAGTCACCTTCAAGTAATGCATTGATAGTTGAACATTTGACGAAAAGAGTCTTTTCAGATCAGGCAGGGATAGTCGTATTTTTGCATAATCGAACAGGGTTGTTGGTGGTTGATAACCCGGTAATGGAAATTTCTCCTAATTCGATGGTGTTTTTATCAAAGTTAAATCTAACTCTACCAAATTGCTTCATAAAATCTCTACCCAGTAGAATATTAGAATACGTAACACTGTCAAGTACTTGGAAAACTTGATTACGAGGCTGGCTGCCAGGTATAGTGACGTTTATATTAACGTAGCCTAATATTTTCATGGGATCTCCGGATGCATTAATTAATGAATTGGCACAAGTTTTATCTACATTATTTTCTAATCCAATTTCTCGTAAAGTTCCACAATTGATTATTGATGTTCCAGACCCAGTATCTAGCATTGCATGAGTTCTAAAATCGTGTAACTTGGCAGTAATAACGACAGAACAAGAGTCTTCTATAAGATTAACATGGTTAGAGCCGGTTAGTCATTGGTGTTTAGGACATTCTTGATCCCTGCTATCGTGGCCACGCTGACCACAAGCTTGGCAAAAGCGGGAAGGGCAATTCCTGACCAAATGATCCGTACTTTGACAGCATCTACACTGCAGTTGCTGGGGAGGCGCCTTTTGAAATCTTCCTCTTGAAGTACCACGGTATCGCGATTGACGTCGTTGATTTCTATAACCTCCGCGGTAACCGCGTTGAGAATAATTAGGCACGTTCGCCGCGAAATTTACATCCGGTGAATAGGATGCACTACCCCCGTCTTCTGTAGTAAGGCTGACATTTGCTAACTTTTCGACAACTTTATCAGCAATTGAATTCAAAACCTCAGTGGGCATTGTGGTGTTATCATTGTTGACATTGATCGCATTAGCTGAATGGTGTACCTGGAATCTTGATTTTATGCCAGCGAGCTGTAGGCGTGTTGTTTCCTCAGCTAGAGTGTTGATATCGCTGGCTGCGAATTTCTCCATCGATTTTAAAGCGATTTGCATTAGACAAAGAATTTCTTGTAACCATCTAGCAAACTGGGTAACTGAAATTTTTAAAGGGGATTCCTTTTCTATGATGTTTAACTGTTAATTTAAGCCGGGGTAACATTCTGAAAAATTTGGGGTTATCACATGATCGATGACGTAATATCACGTGGTAAGTTTATAAAAAACTTCCTTATTTGTTTAAACCAATTACTCTATCTGGAAGAACTTGTCATCCTGAGCAAAAAAGTATATTACACCAATATGATTTGATTTCTGACAACGCTGTAAAGCCCGTCTGAAACATGTGTGACGTCATCAATATGGCTGCCATGACTGTTTTCAAAATGTTTGTTTTATACATTTAACCACCAGAGCAACGGAAGTTTTTGAATGAAAATGGCTTCTTGGGGTAATTCAATATGCATAAAAACATGAGGTGGGATATAAACTTGAAATTTGTCTCAATTTCATCTAAACAGGGGGTCATTTGGGTCCAAATCCATTGCGAGGTTGTCGATTATCATTTCTATGAATACAATATAGATTCGGTTCTTGCGAGTAGTTTGAAAAGCAGAATAGCAAAATAACTCTCATCACACTCTCCAAAATATCTTGAATGACTCCATCAGAGCACATTCCTTTTGCAAAACTCTTAATTGTAGCAAGCAAAACATGATGGGATTGCTCTCTACTCTCGCCTGGCTATCTATTACCAAAGATCATTGACCGATAGGCGCACTTCGGGCGCTGCATTCGCTACGCTCATGCCCTATTCTACCCCCCTCCATTTGCATTGCCTTTGAACCACATTAGTGCTACCGTAGAAGCATCACCGTCCCATTTCTACCCATTTCCTTCGAAATTCAACTGCTCCATGTATTCCTGGCAACATCTTACCCAATGAAATACTTGGCAGTGAACGCGCATGATGGCGTGTTCAACAGAATCTGGATCGGGAGGGAGAGATGATGGTGATTTTGACTTCATTGCTTTATATAATCGGATTTGTTTGCAATTTTTTGCCGCTATAGGCGTTTAAAAAAGACCTTTAATGGCGTTGATCCTTTTTCAAAAGATCACCCCAAACCCTTATCGACGGCATCGAAATCGACCGGCTTGTGGTAAATGACATGTTGGGTGCAGCAAGCATTGATGGGAAGGTTTTTTCCGCTTTTGTTCAAGAGAGACTGGTAGGAGGGTCCGTCAGTTTCTTTGATCCTATTAAAAGAGTCAAGTTCAATACAGGCATTGTTAAAAAGAAAAACAAGTAAGCATCAGTTACCTCCGACCCTTACTAGGAAACCAAAAAAAGTTAGAAGAAAAGGCAAAAGAAATTATGACGAGATGAATGCTGATGCAGAATTAACTAATAGTGAGTCTGAGACCCGTAAGGCTAAGAAAAAGGAAAGATCGAGAACAACGGAAAAAGGAATCGAAGAGTACGATGGGGATGTTGAAATGACATGTAGTGATGATTCATCAAACGTGGAACATTTCGAGAGTGAGTGGGAAATTTCAGACTTCTCCTCAAGTGATGACTCTGGGGAAGAACGGACGCCCTTCTGGCTCACAGGCTAGCATGACGATTGGTTTCTATTATTGTTTTGTTTTTACATGCAATCATGTTTTGTTTGCTAGAGTTTTGCAAAAGGACTGTGCTCTGACGGAGTCATTCAGGAAATTTTGGACAGTATGAAGTGAGTTACTTTGCGATTCAGCTTTTCAAACTACTCACAAGAACCGAATCTGTGTTGTATTCGCAGAAATAATCCACAATCTCGCAAAGGAACTGGACACAAGTGACCCCCTGTTTAGATGCAATTGAGACCAATTTCAAGTTTATATACCACCTCGTGTTTTTCTGCATATTGAATTACCCCAAGAAGCCATTTTCATTCTAAAACTTCCGTTGCTCTGGTGGTTAAATGTACAAAACAAACATTTCGAAAACAGTCATGGCAGCCATATTGATGACGTCACACATGTTTCAGACGGGTTTTACAGCGTTGTCAGAAATCAAATCATATTGGCGTAATATACTTTTTTGCTCAGGATGACAAGCTCTTTCAGATAGAGTAATTGGTTTATACAAATAAGAAAGTTTTTTATAGACTTACCACGTGATATTACGTCATCGATCATGTGATAACCCCAAATTTTTCAGAATGTTACCCCGGCTTAAATTAGCAGTTAAACATCATAGAAATGGAATCCCCTTTAAAAATTTCAGTTACCCAGTTTGCTAGATGGTTACAAGAAATTCCCTGTCTACATGTCTGGGTGCAACCCACGAACGAAATAGTCTTTTGCCAAAGTCACCCGAGTTTCGTTATCGAAATTGGGATAGGCTAACTTTACAAGTTCCATCAATTTATAGGCATATGTATTGGCAGACTCACCCGTATTTCGTGCTCGCTTTGCCAGTGTAAACAAGGCTTCCTCGCGATTGAGTTGTCCTCTTTCAAATTCTTTGAGTACTTCTTCTTTTATTTTTTTCACATCTTTTCGATCTTCTTCGTTGAGTCTTAGATATACGTCGAATGCTCGACCTTCAAGCTTGCTCGCAAGATGTTGAGCCGATTTCACTCCTGAGTATCCTTTCAAGGCTGAAAATAATTCAACCTTCGTGATAAATTCCTTCACATCACCGTTGCCATCAAACACTTTTGTTTTTCCTTCCATTTTATTATATGATTCTGTTAGAGTAATGTGACCGTAGTCGAAACTCAAGAATAGTAGAGAATACTTCTTTTGGTCTACTTTATATGAGAACTCTAACAGAATGAATTAAACTAACAAAACACAATAGTATAAGGAGATTACGTAATATGAAGTCATGGGATACTAAGTTACGGGGGTATCTACCAACAAAGTGATGGAAGATCCTCCGATTTGAAACACATAACCAGAAGTTGATTTTATGGATATGTTATCGCCTGCCCAATCTGCATCTGTGTAGGCTGACAAGTTGAATGTGTTTGTCTTGGATGCAACAAACTTGGATACAACAAACAATGATTCAATGTACACTTATTTTATTTAATAAGCAACCGCTCAATAAGCAACTAGGGCTGGATTGACCCTAACATTAAGCAACTCGAGGGCTCAATTGAATTACTGTTAGCAACTAAGAATTCAAACATCATTTATTTTAAAATGCTAAAACTGGGCAGGAATGTTCACTGTGCTGTTGAAGTTCTTGACTAACATGTTTACACTTACTGTCTCTTAAGTCTTGTGCTGTAGGCGTTACAGTTGATGGTTTTGACCCACGAACTTAGGAGAGGCTGTTATAGGTACAAAAAATTTTAAGCAACTTTTAAGCAACTTTGAGGGCTAAAATATCCAAAATTTTAAGCAACTTTCAGGGCTGGACCAAAGTCTAGTTGCTTATTAAAAAAAATAAGTGTAACATAACGAATTACTATAACGAAATAGGCGTTTAATACCTTTCCAGTGTTCTTGATTGGGACTTGACATAAACTGGCTCAGCACTCCCACTGAATAAGATATATCTGGCCTTGTACCAATTGATGCATGGATTAGAGATCCTATAGCAGCTTGGTAATTTCTCAGCTCCACAGGATGTTCATCAGAAGACTTTTCGAATACTTTACCAGAATCCATTGGTGTAGACGTTGGCTTGCATTCGCTCATACTGAAAATACCTCTTTGTCGATCTCTATAAACTGACATACCCAGTATGTAGTTGATTTCACCTTGATCGACCATCTTGTATTTGCTGTGAAGTTTCTTCTTTTCTTCTTCAAGAAGCAGAAGATCATCTAATGCAAGAATGACATCATCGACATAAACAGCAAAAATCATCAAGGAGGTTTTATCTTTCTCTTTGATACACTTGTAATAAACGCGTGGATCAGCATCACTAGCCATATATGCATTTTCTTTCACATAAGTGTCAATACTTATATTCCATGCACGGGCAGCTTGCTTTAAACCATAAATACCTTTGCGAAGCTTGCAAACCTTGGTTGGGTTACTGACAAAACCCTCGGGTTGCTTCATATAGATTTCTGCGTCTAATTCACCGTTCAGGAATGCAGTTTTTGCATCCATCTAATGCAGCTCGAGGTCGAGCTCATTCGAAATAGCCAAAACAGTTCTGATAGAGTTATATTTTGCCACAGGAGCAAAAGTATCATCAAAGTCAATACCTTGCTTTTGAGAGAATCCTTGTGCAACAAGACGAGCTTTGTATTTGCTGACTTGACCATTTGCATCACGTTTCTCTTTGAAAACACAGCGGTTTCCGACCACGTTTTTTCCTTCAGGAAGGCTCCCGAATTCCCAGGTATTGTTTTTGATGAGTGAATCTATCTTGCCTTTGACTGCTTCACGCCATTGTTGTGCATTGCTACTATTCATTGCTTTTTCATAGTTTGAAGGTTCACTGCTGACTACAGTATTAGCATTCTCGATAAGACCCCACCAATCTCCAGTTACAGCATTCAGTCTGTCAGGCGGTCTTCTTACTCGTTGAGGTCGTTCATCCGGTTGGTCGATGGGCATTTGCGTATCTTCAGCATTACTTTCCGTTTCATTATCGTTGAGCTCCTCGTCATCAATGATGGGATTTCCCACAGTTGCATCGAAGAACTCAAAGCTTGTTGTACAATTCGACTTCTCCACATCGAACTGTTTCTCAGCAAAGATTGCATCACCACTGCGTAGCATTTGCTTTGTTTCAGGATTATGGAACTTGAATTCGTTGTCGTTGGCAGGATACCCGACGAAAACACACGGAATTGATTTCTTGTCAAACTTTCCTTTACGTTTAGCATACGGAACATGCACGTAAGCTTTACAACCAAAAGCTCTCAGGTGACTTACGTCAGGCTTTGCACCATTCCACTTTTCGTAAGGTGTAATATTTAGAGATGTCGTTGGACTTCTGTTACGTACATAACAAGCAGTAGAGATGGCTTAAGCCCAAAACTGCAGGGGCTTCTGTGCGTTGCGCAGCATGGATCGAGCTGATTCAAGAAGTGGTCTGTTCATTCTCTCAGCCACTCCGTTCTGTTGTTGTGATTACGGGATTGTTGGCTCATGTTGAATACCACGATCGTTGAGGAATTTGTAGCGTGGCGAAGAAACAGATATTCAAACAAGAAAATACAAGATGTTGCCTGTTCAAGCTTTAATCACCAACTGAATAAATTACACATTAAGATTAGAATATATCGCTTAATCAAACACATACACGTGCGGCAAATACAGAGAGAACATATTGGACGACACGATGGTGTTAGGCCCCGTTTACACGGTACCGGTCAAGTTTTTAGCCGTTCAAGTTTTTGTACGGGTAGGGGTTGCGTTTACACGAGATCGGCTATCCGTACAAATATTTGTACGGATAGCCGTGCAAAAACTTGTCCTGTTAGGAAGAGGACGAGTTGACAACTTGAGCGGTCAAATATTTGAACGGTACCGTGTAGACGCTTCTAACCGTGCAAATATTTGTACGGATTCATAAAGAGGTGAAAAAGTCAGGAAAGCGAGGCACTTTGAAAATGCTAGATTTGGCGCTCAAAATTTAAAAGCAATTTTTTGTTATTTACGACGAAGGTTAACTTTCAGAAATAAAAAAGACGATCGTAAATTTCATAAAAATCCAGACAACAAATCATTTCACTCACCACACACAAAAAATAATTCGACTTGGCGCCAACGATTTATGAAAAAGCATACTGCGCATGACGATCAAAGAAAGCCGGCTAGCAAAAGCCATCGTGTAAACGGGAAGCCTATCCGTACAAATATTTGACCGGTACACCTAGCCGTACAAAAATTTGAACGGCTAAAAACTTGACCGGTACCGTGTAAACGGGGCCTTACTCAGACAGACAGACACGGTACCGGAACATGACATACAAACACGCAAGATTAACACATAGATACAAATTTGTATAAAATTCCGAAATGCTACATCTTCCCCTCCCTTATTAATGAAACGAAGTACGATGAGCATGAATTAATGTGCTACCGGGTTTCCAAAACGAATAGGGGCATTTATCACTTGGCGGAGAAAAGGAGGTCTGACAGCACCCACTTCAACGTCCGGTTGGTTTTCTTCTTGTAGATCCCCTTCCAGTGTGTCGAGAACTGTAATCCCAGGGGTTTCAGGGCTTGGGTGGACTGGATGGCCTTTTCCTAAGGGAATGAGACAGACTTTCAAGAGGTTATGGTGAGCAACCAGGGTCTTCCCCGCGGGGGATTCTAACCTATAGTTAACGCCGTCTCTTGATAAAATTTTATAGGGGCCAGTCCACCTTTTACCGAATTTCCAGTGTTTAGGACGCCATAGCCACACAGTCTGTCCTGGCTCAAAGGGCTTCCAGTCTCGCTTACTCTTGTTGTTGTACTGAGTAGATTGTCTAGATCTAGCAAAGCTTAGGTTGCGCTGCGCTAATTGGTTAGAGAAGGCAAGGGCTTTCCTCAACGACTGACTATAATCTGATTGGCTCTGGGGATTACGCAGAGGAACGCCCAACTCAACCTCTATAGGCCTACGAGCTGGACGCCCAAATACCATTTCATAAGGCGAAAATCCCGTAGACTCATGTATACTGGAATTATAAGCAAATACTGCCTGATCTAGCAAGTTATCCCAATCCAGGCTATGCTCTGAAATAAAGCTAGTGAGGATATTCTGCAGTGTACGGTTCTGTCGTTCTACAAGACCGTCGCACTGTGGATGATACGCGGTTGTTCTTGTTTTCTTTACGCCCATTATATTGTATATCTCGTGCATAAGGTTGCTATCGAAATTGCGGCCTTGGTCGGAATGTAGGACTGTAGGGGGCCCGAAACGTGAGAAAACGCGAGAAACGAGAGTTTGAGCTACTGTAGATGCCTTTTGGTCAGTGGTAGGGAAAGCCTCGCACCATTTAGTGAAATGATCCATCAAGACAAGGATGTGTTTATTTCCTCGCGCTGTCTCTCGCATAGGCCCCATATAGTCCATCGCCCAAAGACAAACGGTTCGCCCACCTGAACTTGTTGTAATGGGGCCTTTGTAGACTGTGGGTCGTTTTTGATTTGACTGCACTCTGCACATTGCTGAATAAACATTTGAATGGATTCTTGCATGTGAGGCCAAAAGAATCGTTGTTTAGCACGGAGATATGTACGAGTCACACCCATATGACCACCAGAGGGGCTACTATGGAGACCTTGAAGAACTAAACTAATGAGGCTTTGCGGAATAACAAATGTGTTTTCAGGAAATTTGGAGTTGATGTGACGAGATTTCATTAAAAGACCGTTACTGACAAACAATTGGTCCCAGCAATTCCAATACGAAAGCATGTGTTTGTCGTCCTTCCAGACAAATGGGGGAGGGCGTGGAAAGTTGTGTGTTTTCATTTCTATGATCTTTGAGATTGAAAGATCTTGGCGTTGGGCCGAATACAAATCAGTGCCTGGGGAAAGGCCGACAAAACAATTGACGATACGACTGTCAAGTGACTCAGCGGAAGCTAAAGGTTTATGATTAAGGCGGGAGAGGGCGTCGGCATTTTGGTTGTGGCTCCCAGGGCGATGTGTTATGGTAAAGTCAAATTCTTGAAGATCCATTATCCATCGAGCAATCCTACCCTTGGGTTGAATGGAACGCAACCACTTTAACGCACTGTTATCAGTGATCAAATGGAATTGTCGGCCAAGAAGATATACGCGAAAACGCTGACTAGCAAATACAACAGCTAAGGCTTCTTTTTCCATCGCTGTATAATTTCTTTCTCTGCTAGTGAGAGTGCGGCTGGCATAAGAAATTACCCTTTCATGACCCGACGTGTCACATTGCGTAAGAACAGCTCCCAGACCCACGTCAGACGCATCAGTTTGTAATACAAAAGGTTTTTCGAAGTTGGGATAAGCTAATATTGGGGCCGTGCAGAGACAGGACTTAAGTTGTTGAAATGCGTGTTCAGTGCTGTCCGTCCAAATAAATTTGGTTGATTTCTTAGTGAGGTCAGTTAATGGCGAAGCAATAGTAGCAAATTGAGGAATAAATCGTCTATAATATCCAGCAAGACCCAAAAAGGAACGTAGTTCATCTAACGTAGAAGGAGCAGTGAGTTGTTTAACGGCATGCACTTTTGAAGGGTCAGTATGCACACCTTGTTTAGAAACAGTGTGGCCTAAGTACACAACTTTATCAGAAGCAAAAGAGCATTTTGAGGCTTTAACTCGGAGGTTTTGATTACGAAAACGAGTTAAAACAGCTTTTAAACGTTCGCAGTGTTGGTGGATGTCCTTAGAGAAAATGATGACGTCATCAAAGTAACACAAACAAGTTTCATATGTGAGGCCCGAAAGAACAATGCCTATAGCTCTCGAAAAAGTAGCAGGGGCAGTAGATAATCCATAGGGCATCCGCAAAAATTCATACAGACCATTTGGGGTCATAAAGGCTGTTTTCTCTCTGTCTTCAGGGGTCATACTCACTTGCCAGTACCCACTTCGAAGGTCTAATGTGCTAAACATGCTGTAGCCATTTAAGGCATCTAACAAGTCATCTACCCGGGGCAAAGGGCTGGCATCTTGTTTGGTAATTGAGTTTAATTTGCGGTAATCAATACAAAAACGATATGACCCATCCTTTTTCTTAACAAGTACAACTGGGGACGCCCATGGGCTTGTGCTAGGCTGAATGACACTTTGTGCAAGCATATCAGCAACTTGTTGGTCAACTTCACTTCGATAATGGTAGGGCAGACGACGGGGGTATTGACGAATTGGGGGTGAATTACCGGTATCAATCTTGTGCATAGTGACAGAAGTATGACCAAGACGGTTGTTAAAAACATCAGGAAATTCAAGTAATGTGTTCAAGAGCTGTTCTCTCTTATTAGCTGTCAAGCAAGGACTAATAGTGGCCTGCAGTTCTTTCAAAGTGGAAGGCTCTATCACTGACTGACAACTAACACTGGCACAGACACTGTCTCCTGAATGATGCTGTGAAGGGTCTATTGACTCAACTACAGGAACAAACTTACCTACTTGCTGACCTGCGTATAGCTGTATATTTGATTCTGAAGAATTCATGACTCGCACAATAACAATACCCTTATTGGCCCTACTAACTGTGAATGCAGTGGTGTAATCTGTTGCTTCTAAGGGATATACCATGCCTAACTGATCAGAATACTTCCTAGGCAGCTTTGTCTGTAAAATGCATTCACTACGACTAGGTATAGAAAGACTATCAACAAGAGTAAGCGTGACGGGTACTTGGTTGGAAGACTGTATAAGGATAGGAGTCGCTTCTACCCGAGGAGCACTGGAAAGAACAACACAATCAGAAGAAGGGGAACCCGAAGAAGAAATCCAGGGTGTCAGAGGTGTGTTGCCATGAGGCCCATTTAACAAATACTGATGCCCAGAAAATCCAAGGGAGAGCCGAAACTTAGTGATGAAATCCCATCCCAGCACGCATTGGAAGGGTTGTAGCACATTATTACATACAAGAAAATCAAATGAAAATTTGAAATTACTATCAGGCAATGAAAACGTGACAACCGCTTCACCAACGAATTGAAGTGATTGTCCGGTAATAGACACACAAGAGTTTGACGTACCTCTGAGGACGGGGTGTTCAAGATTGTTGTGGGTGCAGTGTTCTAAAATACGCTGGAACGATTGAAAGTCGACAATAGATTTCATAGATCCAGTGTCAACAAGAGCTGGCAGTTGCACACCAGAAAAACTACAAAAAACAAGGGGGCTGGTGGGGCACCGATAAACTGTGGGAAACAGAGGTATGCCCAACAAAATATAAAGAGGGATGCTCGTCACTCCAGCCAGAAAGTGAGGCATCCCTTAATAGTTTAAAGACTTACTATAATCACGATGAGTCTGTTGGTGGACGCGTAGGCCATCACGATGTTGGTGCTCGTCCTCGCTGGGGATGTGGTTGTGGTTGTTGTGGTGGTTGTTGTTGTTGGCATAGATGGTGGCGTTATGTCCCCACCCAGAACAAAGCGTGCAGCGTGGGGATCGTCGCCGATGAGCACAATCTCGTACAACATGTCCCTCTTCACCACAAAAGAAACAACGGACGGGGCGTGTGGGGCGTCATCCAGGGCCGTGTGAGGCATGAGTTTGAGACGACTGAGGGCTGATGGCAGCAACAAGTTGGGCCTGATTTTCTGCAAGCTGTTTGACGATGTTTGTAATCGTTTCCAACTGGTTAGGCAGCTGGGGACTTTCCCGATTGTTGGTTGGCAACGAGCTGTCGGACATGACGGCGGAGCATGAAGACGCCGGCAGGTTTCGTAATGAGCGAAATCTTTGGGCAAAGTGGGTCATCGTCGTTAATGAAGGAGTAGGGTCAGATTCCAATAATTTCAACTGGATCTCCTCCGGCAAACCTCTGAGAAATTGACGACGCAAAAGAGCGTCGAAGGCGGACGGTGATAAGTCCGGCTCTGCGTTTTTCAGAGCTTCCTTGAGGCGCCACAGGAAAATCGCCGGGTCTTCGGCAGTCCGGAGACGTTGTTCTTCGAATTCACGGTAGTATTTTTCTCGGTCCGCGGCGGGTGCGAAGCAACTTTTCAGACTGGTAAGGAGATGATCCAAAGTGTCTTTATCATCTTCATCAATGGTATCGTAGTAGGTCGCCGCAGGGCCTTGCAGAAACGCTGGTAGCTTCGTCAGTTGGGTTTCCTCGTCCCAATCGTTGGCCTGTGCACATCGTGTAAAGTGGCGGAGCCAGGCATTAAAATCACCTGAGGAAAATCGATCGGGTGATATAATTGAAGGCATTTTCTTTGGTTTTGCTCCTGTCACCAATTTGTAGCGTGGCGAAGAAACAGATATTCAAACAAGAAAATACAAGATGTTGCCTGTTCAAGCTTTAATCACCAACTGAATAAATTACACATTAAGATTAGAATATATCGCTTAATCAAACACATACACGTGCGGCAAATACAGAGAGAACATATTGGACGACACGATGGTGTTACTCAGACAGACAGACACGGTACCGGAACATGACATACAAACACGCAAGATTAACACATAGATACAAATTTGTATAAAATTCCGAAATGCTACAAATTGCTCAAATTCCTTATATAGATCATTTGAGTCATTTTCTCTACACGAAAAAGGTAAACATATTTTCATGCCAAATTAAAGAAATATAGCCCTGCACTGCACGGTCCGCTCATCAATTTTTGGTAGCTCTAACCTGCGTATTTTCTAGAAAACATTATATCTCTGAAAACGGCTCAGCCAGGGCTAAAGTGGAAACATTTCCAAGGGTCAAATGACAAAGTGCTCTTTATGTGCATCTACTTTTTACCCCCTGGATGAGATAATAAATTTTCAATGACATATTAATAAAATGTAGCCCTCCACGGTCCGGTCATAAATTTTTGGTAGAGTGTGGTGAAACGAAACAACGATTCCATTTAACAAAACAAAACAATTATTCTATTTAATGCAACAAACAATTTCCATATAACGCAACAAACAATTCTCTATATAACATGATATAACGCAGCAAACAACTCTCAATCTTACTCCGAATCTTCTCACTCAAAACTAAAAAAACTGTCTCCAGCAGTGAATTTAACTATATATAAAACAGGGGGTTAGGCCTAATCTCTTTACATAGAGCTACCAAAGTTATGTGGTCATGCTTTTTATCATCTGAAAAATGATATAAGTATGTATGTCAGGCCCTTCAGATCTAGCTTTTCACAGAGACAAAGACATGAACGTAGGCGTATTTATGTAGAAGCGTGTCTTATCTCATGTCACATATCTCAAACTTATATTAACCATGTTCAACGTACTCTCATTTCGAGCGTTTCTAACTAGTCATTTCTAAAGTCGACATAAAGGCTAATGTTCCTCCCACTTGGACGGGGGTAATGAGCAACGGCTCATGTGACTACGACATTCCACTATGACTATTAGATTAATTAAATACAAAAAAACATTGCTACATAAAAACGTCATATCCCACATGTATATGGATTTTCGTTAGAATGCTTGACAGTGCAGTGCAAAGAGTATTGATTTTTGCTAAAATACCTCTACTGAGTTTCATATTTATATGACTTAGTCAAGTTTTCAGAGTAATCAAAATTATACAATGGTCCTTCTTCTGGAGTACTCAAGATTTTCGGCAGTGGTATTTATCATTAAAAACTTGGTATTTGTGCATCAAGTATTTCTTCTTTAAGGCAGCAAGTGATTGATATATATCAGAAAAAGTTTTCTCATGTGTGACTTTTTCCTTTTTCTTTGATGATTTTCGAGCTTATTCTCCCATTTCTTTGTCAAATTTTTCGTATGGCGTTTCAGTAACTTCAAACTGACTGACCTCTCCTGAACTGAAACATTTTAACAGCAGCCGCATGCAATTTTTGCAACTCTTACATTGTTATGTGACGCATTTCCATTTATAGTTGCATGCTTTCTCACATTGGGTTGAATGCATGTGAAATTCAGTTATTGATTCGATTGCGCCATCACGGGTTGCAGAAGCATAATGCCAGTTCTTTATCTGTTGGATACTTGATGAAGAACGGTTTAAGTGATAAAACTTTACCATACGATACTTTCAAACCCTCACTTTCAAGTTTGTGTTGGATTGCCCGAATAGTGCACGTCGCAATTCGGCGATTTGCAGAAAAGACTGTCCTCTCTTGGCTTTACGCATTTCAAGCTTGACATCTTTATTTTTCATTTCACAACCATAGGTCTCAAGTAGTCTGCGCTTACTGTTGTTCACCATATTTCGTCCATTGCTGCCATCTGTTCAACTAATACTATTCTCCACCAATAAATCATAATTCTTTTGTATAATTTCTTTATCAAGCCTGGATCGTCCACTCGCGTCACGGAAATCTCGCTGCTGCCATGAATCGAACTTCTCTTTGAAGCGATTCAGCCGTAGATTAAGTTTTGAACAACCTAACCATTGCATAAAGGCATCATCTTCAAAGCGGTCACCAAAGAATTCAGATAGCAAACGGTAAAAAATCCCATATTTTTTCTTGATTAAGAACTTTCAACCGCTTGATCACTGATGCACACACAGTGGCTTCGTGAATGTCTTGAATTGTTGTGTACGCCAAGATTTCGTTAAATGCTTTTGGCGTGGACTGCACATAACCTTTCACGTCTTTTGATTGGTGAAGAAAATGTTCCAATTATTCTCTCTAACCTTTCAGTTTTTCGTTTTCGGTCTTTTTGGGTCCTCCAATATTTTTCGCGATTCAGGTTAGGCATCACATCATCATAAGGCATAACTCGACAGTCACTAAGTTTTGATTCCTCGAAAAAATTACTGCCATTCATTGATGATACTTTGAATGCAGAGGATTGTGTATCAACATCTGCAGCATCAAAGCTTTCAATAGAACTGTTATGATTTCTTTCAATGGTGGGTTCCAAGTTACCAGATTCTTCAAAGCTTGTTCTAATCCGTGATTGCAAATTTTCAACTTTAGAATAGTTGCCGAGATCAACGTTGTTATTTCTATCTTCATCAACAATTGCTCCGAGGGTGAATTTTGGGGTTGTCAACTTCATTTGAATTACCGATAGATCCTTCAAAAGTATAGGCACTTGAAGCAAGATCGTCTGGAACATAGGTCGGAACGAAATCTGATGCAGAACATATGCTTTTCATAAAAATCACATCTCCTAAACTGCTTGCTGCATGTTATACACTTCTTCGTATTTTCTGGGATGTCTCTTTTTGTGCTGCGCTAATCTGCATGTGAACTAAAAACTGCCGGACAATCGGAACAAAGAGATTAGAGCTGGCACACTATCATCTATCTACATTTGGCCTTATTCAAATGCTTTACAACTCCTGACTGATATTGGAATACTTTCAAACATTTGCTGCAGCTGTACCTACCAACTGCACTTTTACAATATCGCTTTTCCTGAGGTCGTGCTTCACATTCACATTTCTTTTTATGCCTTGCCAACTGCATGGGCCATCGAAATGAAAGCCTCGTATGGCGTTATTACCTATGTTCTTGCACTGCCATGACTTTGGAAGATCCATTCAATTTAATTTTTGATTTAATTAGGCTTACTGTTTTCAATAGCAATAGCACTCGCAACAAAAATAAATTGAATTGCATGGAAAATTTGTTTTGGTCATTGTTTATTTTGATCAGATTTTGCATTTTGTAGATTTTTTCCAAAAAGACAGTACGTGTGGATCCCAGTTTGCGGTACATTCTACCCGTCGCTTCCTCATATGACTCGCTATATTTTCAATGAAAAAAAATGTCAACATTTCCGGAAATATTACTCGTTAATGAAATGAATTCTGGACATTCCAGCTATAAATGCTATTGTATATTTTGGCTTATTCTTTGGTGCACAAACCCTGTCTTCGTCATAAGGTACGGTTTGACAAATATTTTGTGCAGCACACGCAACAGATTATAGACATTTTTGTCAATTTTTCTCTGTATCAGAGGAAACTATAAATGTTGTTACATTTTATTGAAAACAGACAAACGCATTGACCTGATTGCAGTAAGTCTTTTGGTGGTAATAGCGAGAAGATCCTGAATGGTGCTATGTTTTAGCCCATTGATATTGAGACAAAGACTGTCTGCTTCACGTAGGCAGAATGCAGAAAATTCACGCATCAAAAATCGGTCTGTAGGGTCAATGGAATCGTTGCTATCACTATATTCGCTATCAGAGGAATCGTCGTAATTGTAGCAGACCTTTGCTGACTCTCTATTTTTAAAAAATTGCAAAGCGATGTAAAAGGGCCATGGTCATGAATGGGCATACTTTGAACCCATGACAAAGGTACTGGTTTGCCTTTCGTCTCATGCCATAAAGACGTTGAGCCTTTTGTCGAGAATTCTTTTTGCACACGCTATCGCGCATTACTACTTTACTTGGCGTGGATGTTGACTTAGGCTTATTTACTTTTTTTATTTACTTCTTCTGTATTTGTAATCGACAAGGACAATGGTATCCCGGGTGCTTTCTTGTAGAAGCCCGTTCTGGAATATTTGTTTCCACGTCCACGTTTTATAGATTTATTCCATTTCTCTGAAACGGAGCAAGGTGGCTCGTGATCTTCTTCGAAATCATTATCGAAACTGGCATTGCCAGCTTCGATCGGGTTCACAAGCTTCTTTAGAAGATTACACTTGGCATTGTCTACGCTATTTGATTTACAGCGTTCCCCCCGTACCCTTCTCCAATCCAATGATGAATTGCATTTGTAGACTTCTGATGTCTTGCCAGCACCATTCAATGAAAGCAGGCAAAGGTGAGCTTTCGAAGTATCTTTCTTTTTTAGGCTAAAGAAATGTTCAGCTGTGCCATTTGTTTTGCAGACATCCGCAATACTTCGCCCCGACACATCCAGCATGCTATAGTTGTATTGAAAATTTTATCGTTTTAAGTCCCCGAGACACAAATTACCCCAAAGAGTTATAAACGGTAACTTCTTTTTCAGCCATTCAAAGTAAGCAGACATATAATATCTGTTCTGTTCAAAGCTTTCTTCCTCGCTCGTGGTAGTTTTTACGTGGTCGCTATCATGTTTCGCAAATGTTTCAAACTGGCTGCGCCAAAATTCATGCATTGAGGAATTTGAGGCGTTTTGAACCTCCTTCTCGTCCGCTTTTGATGCAGATTCGTCTACCGTCAGAAAATCATGGTCGATGTCATCAGCCCCCGAGTTATGGAAACCCTATGTTGTAAAAATGTAGCCTAGTACTGCTGACCACATTTGGAAAGTCAATGCTGATATTTAAGTTGTTACTCCTATTCTCGATGTGCAGAAGAGGAAGACAAGCCCGCTCATTTGCAATCTCATTATTCGTTACTATGAAAGCGTTCGCAATCAACTCGGCTCCTCATTCAGGTCAAATGCATTTATAAGACATGCCATGAAACGCATTGTCACATGAACCTCAGCATCACAATCAGGTGTTGTTTTAAAAATTTGTTTTGCTTCTTTGCGATTCATGCTCATGACATGTGCAAGACAAACGTGTATCAATGTTTTTCCAGGTCATGTTTGGTTGCCAATCCCATAACAATACGATATGTTCTGTTTAAGTACTCTTTGAGGACACTCATACAGAATTCGCCGAGGCATACTAAGATAATGGCCCAATTGAAGTCGGTCAAAATCAAGCGAGGATTGGATGTGTTTGCTTTGTATTTCCTATACTCTTTTTCATGTATGGCCATTAGGAAATGCCGTATAGAAAATTGGTCGTGTGATGTAGTAATATATATATATCACTACATCTTATATATTACTATATGTGTGATATAGTAATAAACTCCGCAACTGGCAACGGTAGATATTTGCCGAAAGGGTGTCCGATTACTGCAACATAATAGCTACAACATTTTAGGAAGGCATTTAATTTTTTTCAGTGACAGTTTCTGTTGCTTCTATGTACTATATATCGTTTGGAACCTGTTCGTGGTACAGTGGGCCATAGGTTCATCAATTAAAATTATCTGTATACCAGTGTTACTAAAATATGCCTTGTGTATATATCCGAAATCTGCCAAAACGTACCGGCCTTTATCGATTCCTCTTCATCTAACGCTGCGAAATGTTTTAGACCGAATATTTTCGATGGAAGACGCTTCCCGACGGGCTTTCAAAACGATTTTTTCAAACGCAGTTTTTGATTTTCTTGCGCTAGTGCAATTACCGGCGGCGTATGCCTGCTGGTCAATGTTTGCTAGCTTTTTGCGATATTTGTCTGAAGGCGGTACTGTACGATTATCTACAAAAATGGTTTGCAATTTGGCTTTTCCATCTCCTGTAAACTTTCTGCATTAGACCTTTTAGGGTGGTAAATCTGGCCGGTGAAATTAAGGTGAACAACGCACGCTCAAAAACTCTTATGTTCACAACTGCACTACAACCCTTGACGCTGATTGCTCTGCTTTGGAAAAAAGGGGTGGATTTTCTAGAAAATTCTCCTCGCACTGCATTGTGCAGCCCAACAACAGTATGGGTTATGTTTGTTTAGAATTGTAGAGAATAGTACTAACTTTTTGTTTGAAAGTTCATTTTGGGGTTTTAAGACCCGTAGATTTCAAATAAACCATGGGCCTTTCCGAATTTTGTAGTGTTTGGGCGTGGTCGATGACGTCATTATAGCTACCTTTTTCATCACTTAACTTAATAACAAACTATTAAATTATTCTTTTAAATCGTCATTATTTCAATTTTGACACCTGTTGAGTCAATTAACACAAAAATTAGGCAAAATAATAACACTTCGGGCGTGGTCGATGACGTCATCACAAAATTTGGATAAACATTGCAATTTCAGCATCGCTAAAGCTTTGTTTGGTGCAATAGAGGGAAACATTTTAAAAATTTGTGAATAGACATATACTGAAATTTTCCCAAACAAATTTAAATTTGGGCGTGGTTGATGACGTCATCTCGTGATTACATCCAGTTCTCATCTTAAATTTATCAGGGAAGCAATTTTTTTCTGTCGAATAAGTATTAATTTTTTAGTCTGTGTTTTTACAATAGTCACTAAATGCAGAACATACTGAAATGGATACATTATGGTAAATAGTCACTGTCAGACCCACTGATTTCACTTTCTGAAGAAGAAAAGCCACTCTCCCACTCCGAATCGCTTAAGTGTCCGTATTCCGTATCATCTGATTCTTTATCGCCATCATATGCCAAAACTGAAGGTTGCTGGAGTTGTTTATTTTTATTTGCGCTAGTTTTTTATCTTTTGGCCGGTGAAGGTCATTTCGCTTGTCTTGAATCGCTTTCATTATCAGGCAATGATGTAATTGGAAACTGGAAAGTCTCCTCTAAGGAAACGGCCTTTGCTACCAATAACCCAAAGGCTTGTCGATCTTCTTTCAGTACTTCAACTGCTTTAGGCGTTTTCTTTACTTTCTGCAGTCCTGTCAGCAATTTAGATTTCTTTATTGGCTCAAAGAAGTTTTTCTTCTCAGTTATTAAGCGCTCAGTAATAAATTCTTCATACTTGCTATTTCCAAATTGAGTCAATTTCCACACCTGTGCTTACAACACGTGCGTTTCCATCACAAAAAGGATTCTGCTGATAAGACCTTAACTACATTTTCAGATTAATGTTGATGATTTTTCTTTCAGAAGGTTAACTCTTTATGAACAGAAGATGTTTTTAACTGCAGTTTATCTCGAAATTCTTCTCTTAGTCTTGCATGAGTATGAGCTGTCTTGACCCATCTGTTGGTGGTTAGGATGTCAGTGCTATAGCCAGCCCGAAATGGCCCAGCAGTACATTTGTTCTCCCGGTTATAGATCTCAGCTACAAGATCTCCATGTAGATTTGCAAAACTTTCACCTGACAGGTTTGCTCCGAAACCAAAGGTTACAAGATCGCGAAATGCAGGGTGATTATTTTTCTGCATTTCTCGAAGAAAGATGCGTTGATAGGAAAGGTACCTTCGAATAATTCTGGTGGTCAAATGCGAAGACTTTTTTGAGCATCTCCCTTTCAGCTTGAAGATGTTTTTCAATGCTTCCATCCCGGACAGCTGAGACAAGTGCTAACATGGCTGAAACGTCTTTTAGATACTGCACAGTCATCTGACTCCAGTTTCTCTCATTATTTCTCTTTCCAGGCCTAAGAAAGAGTCCATTTGGGCTATCTCTTCAAGCTCTGCTGCAAAGGGATCATGTCTAAGTTGTTTGAGGATAGCAAGTAAATCATTGTCAATATTCACTTATTGCGAAGTGGCTTCTTCGCCACGGTATTGAATTGATGCATCAAAGCACTCCTTGTGTATTCTCATGCATCTATAATAATGCTTGCCTTGGAATGCTCTGTTAGCACTGCCCGATGCAATTGTTCCGGAGTCAATGAACCAGTCTTTGTAGCCGAGGCATGCAAATCTTTTATATAGCAATCTTTGTGCAACACGAAGTTGATGAAATCCTCCCATAAGAATAATAATATTTTTGTAATGGTCACCATGTTTCCAAATCATATGTGCTAGCTGAGCGTGAACTTGCTCGTCAGTATGAGCAAATATGTGATTAAGATGAAGTTCATTGGCAATATCTTTCAGTGTATCCAGATAGTTTTTGCATACTGCATACGAAGGATATAGTGTTGTTGAAAAGACGGTTTTCGTTTCATGAAAGTTTATAACGAAGGCACTGCACCAGAAACAAGACGCCACTTAATTGGGTTTCGCTTGATATCAGCCGATGCAAAAAGCTTTTCACCCAAGACAGTTGAGTTCGTCTCCTTAAAACCGTTCCTTTCTGTGAATTTTACAGCAATTTATCAGTAGAGGAAAAAGCACGATTATTGTTTTGAAACGCTGTAAAAGATGTTTGAAAAATGCGCCACTACATCTATAACCTCGATTTTGTGCAGAGATTTAAGGTGTGAAAACATCGTGAAAGGGGTCCATTACTACAGATGCTCTGGTGGATTTTATAATCTCTACCTCCGGATAGCGACAGTATCTGTCTATAAGTACAAGTAGGTATTCACCACTTGGCAATGGTCCGTAGACGTCCATGTGCAAGTAACATGGGCGTCAGCATCAAATGGATCGGCCCAGGGGGCACGTCGGCGAAATCGATGCACCCCTTGAATGCTTCGCACGCAAGCACTTGGGATTTCGGGCGTAAAACCTCCATCCATAGCATGGGATCGGTGATGATCGGCGTTGATTGGGATTGAGGCTCTTCCCAGGCGTTCAAAATCTTCCATGGACGGCTGTGTTTCGATTGTGTTCTGAGGTGCGGTTGGTGGAGTTGATTTGTTGGCCAGTGCGAGCCCAACAGCGGCTTTAGCTGCTTCTTGTGCGACTCTGGGCAGACTGGTTTCCATCGAGTCCTCCACGATTGCTTTGATTTGCTGGATGTGCTCCTCTGACAGCTGGGAGGTTGATTCGGTAGTGGCTTCTGACGAGGTAGGTTCTGATGACTCGTTACGGGAACTAGTGGTCGAAGCCATGGTCGAAGCGATTGTCGTATTTCGACGACTGCGTCGTTCTTTACGGACACTTGCTTTCGGCATGATAGCAACGGTAAATAAAAATCTTGTCGTTCAAAAGTTGGTAAATTTTTGTTTTGAATCATAGACAATGATATCATCAGCAATATTACGAATTCCTTTGATATTTGGAATATTTCAGCACAAGCGTTGATTCCATATGCCAATCGCTTGTATCTGAACAATCCGACGTGTGTACTAAACGATGTTATATATTGGCTATTTTCTTCTAACGGCAGCTGATATGCCGTTAGAAGAAAACTGCGCACCATTTAGATCTATACCGATGTCGTTTACTGTAGCTATCGGATATCTAACACGATTAATTGCTTCATTGGCCATGCGCATATCAACGCAAATGCGGACAGAGAAATCTTTTTTGGTACAGCAACAGTAGGGGATAACTAGGGTGGGGCTGGTTTGCTGGCACAGCTTCAATAATGTCTTTTCTTTCAAATTCTTTGAGAGATTCTTTAACGTTTTTGCGGATGTGAAACGGTATGCGTCTGGCTGGCTGGGCTTGAGGTATTGCATCCTTATCGATATTTAATTTCACCTCTCCATTGTTCAACTTTCCCAGCCCATCGAAAACATCTTTGTATTCTTGAAGAATGGCGCGAACTTTCTCGTCTTTTATCTTGGCTTGTATTTGATTTAAATTTAGGCTGATTAGATTGAGCTCTTGAGTTTTGTGCTCCCCAATTTCAATATCACGGGCCTAAAAACAGCTCATTTCATCTTGACGGCCATCCAGAAACATGTCTGGCAATTTGTAGTCAGAGTCTCGAAGTGCTTTCTTTCTTATTTTCGTGGAAATCCCTCCAATGATGATTTGCTGCTCAAGTTCAAAGTCTGCATCAGCAAACTCACAATTGATCGATAATTTCCGAAGTCTTGTATGGAAATTGTCCAGCGTCTCTCCTGTTTCTTGCCGAGTCTCTCTGAATTTATAAACCTCGTATCTGCGGTACTGTTGTGGCGCGAAATAAGTCGTGAGTTTCTGCATGGCAAGTTCAAAGTCGTCATTCTGCCCTGTGTCTGTAAGTTGGCCAAAATTTTCACGTACTCGACGTCCTGCTTGATAAAGGAGGAGAGCTCTTTTTCTGCGAGCCTCGCGAATGCCACTGGCGATCATGATCTACATAATTGTCAGAGCGGCTCTCTGACACTAGTGGTTGCTCGGCAGCGTCACCTCCCAGGGATATGTCTATGCCATCATCAACTCCACTGTGTTCTTCACGCAAAAATTCGGGAAAATCCCGATCAGCAGTACTATCAAGAAATACTTTATTTACACGGTATGGACAAATCACCTTTTTAATAGCCTTGCGATGAACTCCAGTTGAATTGTAAAAGGCCTTTGCTATAGGTTTCCATTGGTCGATACTTGTCAGAGTCGCCGGGCAAATATTTTGGTTTAACAGCACTGCATGCAATTTCCGCACATTTTCATTCTTATTCAAAGGATATCTTTCTTTCGGCCGTGCGCCACCATGACACTTAACACGAACCGTAGTTCTCGACTTGCATATCAAGTCAGCCTGCAGGTGAAAGCATTTCACTTTGCCATATTCTTAATGACCAACCATAATGTGATTGTCCTTTCGCATAATGTCTCATACAGTTTTCTTGGAAATACGTAAGATAGAGCTACCAAAAATTTATGACCGGACCGTGGAGGGTTATATTTTATTAATATATCATTGAAAATTTATTATCTCATCCAGGGGGTAAAAAGTAGATGTACATAGAGAGCACTTTGTCATTTGACCCCAGGGGGTAAAAAGTAGATGTACATAGAGACACCACTGTGTCACTGGAATTTGTCCACTTAAACCGTGGCTGAGTCATTTTTAGAGATAAAATTTTTGCGGAAATACGGAAGATAGAGCTCCCAAATATTTATGACCGCATTGTGCAAAGCTATATTTCATTAATTTGGCATTAGTATGTTTTTGCCTTTTTCTGAGGGTAAATAGTAGATATACATACGATATATCATTTTAAGAATATCAAATTATAAATTTATTATCTTGACCTGGAATGAAAATGTAGATGTACATACAACGCACTTTGTTATCGCAGTCTTTGTCTACAAAAATAGGCCCTTGTGAGAAGTAAGTTTTTTACAAGAAAAACGTACGGTAAGGATTCAATAAAAGTAGGGTTCTTTTCTACATGCCTCCGTGTTGTATATATGCAATTTGAAGCGATTTATTGCCTTCAGTTTTGATAATATATCCGCTCAAATAGTCCCAAACTAGTCCAAAACTGCTCCTAAACTAGTCCCAAACTGGAGGTCGATCGGTTGAACTGATTTGTCCAAAATGCAACGAGATCACCCGTGAAACTCAAAATTCTATCCACGGTGACATTTTTTGCAGATGGATTCATCTTAAATGTAGTATAAATAATGAAAAACTTGAACAAGAAAACTATACAAAATATCTCGGAATTATAATTGATGAAAAGCTAAACTGGAAACAACACATAAAGCAAGTAAATATTAAAATACTAAAAGTGTTGGAATTCTTTATAAATTGAGACATTTTGTTCCAAAAAATACTTTGAGAACCCTATATAACTCATTTATTCAATGCCACGCACTTTAAGCTTTAGAATTCACTGCCATTAGATTTGAGAAAAAACCAACAAAATCATATCCTCTAAAAATAAGATCAAATACTACCTTTTAGAAAATATAGCTTAGATCAACTTGATTGAAGTTTTGCTAATTGTACGTATTTGCATAATTTCAGCTGATATTGTAAAACGTTGTTTTTTCCTAAATATTTTGTAGTTAACGATATGATTGTATTTTTAAACAATTTTGTATTATGGCGTAACCTTGTAACTAATAATTTGCTGAAAAATTTGTACTAAAAATCATCAAAATGCTTTATTCCGGTTTGCTGGCAAACGATAACTGAACTGCCCAGATATTTTAGTACCTCGTGATTATCGAACTTTGAACCTTACCAAATCTGATGAAATATTAGCTATATTTAGAAAACTATGAGTATAAAAGTCATTTCAACAGTAATTGAGGTTTTTAGAAAGAAGAGTCAGAAAGGTTCTAAACTCAGAAAGATTCCTGACACTTGTGATAATTTGCTCATTTTCTTGTATTCCTTCATGTACATGCATATACACACCACATCTATCGGTTCCACATCTATGTAATCTCGGTCCAGAAAGTTCTGGCTTCAGATTTGAATAAATAAACAAATAAACCCACTTTTTCTGCAATAAATATGTACCATCTTCCGGAGGCATTCCAGATACCTAGCCTTGGCGTGACACTTTAACTGAGAGACTTTAACCCACTTTTTCTGCAGAAAAACCCACTTTATCTGAGAGAAACCCACTTTTTCTGTAGAAAAACCCAGTTTATCAGAAAAGCCCACTTTTTCTGTTGGATAAAGTGGGTTTTTCAGAAAAAGTGGGTTTTTCTGCAGAAAACGTGACTTATTGCAGAAAAAGTGGGTTTTTCTCCAAATAAACTGATTATGGTGACATCCGCTTGCCATAGGCTCTGGAGGTGAGATCCCGTTGGCACAGTGATTTGTATGTGAAAATATTGGTGCGTTCATATGGACCTGGGTGGGATAAAATGCCCATGTGAATGCAAACTGAAAATGACCTCACCTCAGTAAGCTATATCCCACCTCAGCGGGCCAGCTCACCTCATATGAACAGGCCCTTAAACTCGCTTATACATAGCCCACCTCTTCACTCTCATTCTTTACACCCTCGGCCAGTTCTTCACGCTTCTTCTTGTCCTCTGGTAGTGTAGATTATCTGCATATCTTACATTTGATATCTGCATATCACCTACTACGTAGCCTGCTTCTGGGATTCGTTCTCGGAAGAAGCGCATTATCGTTTCATCCGAGAACGAATGAAGAGTAGAGGGGAGATTAGGCACTCCAGTCTGACTCCTTTTTGGAAAGGGAAACTCTCTGGGTCCTCGTCTTCCACTCGGACTTTCATTTGATGTGCTGAACGCAAACAGTTTTGATTTTACTGTTTCAACAGGCCGGGCAGCTCTTGCTCAGAGAACAATAGTTGAAGAACAATAGCTCGGCTTATTCTGACGTCACATTCAACCAAAATCTTGAAAGTTTTATTTTTTCAAAATTTGTGAAAATTTCTGTATTTAATTGAAAGCAACGAAAATCGGCTCATAATGTGAGGAAAATATCGCGCTTTTAGCCAGTGGTGAGAGAATTTAAATCGACGTAACCTACAATCCTTCACAAAATACATTGAGACTCGCAAAAATACAAGATAGCAGTACGTTTTTTGGCAAACGTTTGCACGAAAAATGATTCCCCAGCACTCCCTTCCCCTGACTATGCAATGTTGTCATTATTGTGGAAAGAAAACCTCATCATATCCTCAAAGAAGCTGAGAAACAACACCTAACCAACATTGATTATTTGGGGGAGGGGAAAGACAAAGGCAGTCTCACAATTTATGTGGACGATTGTGGGTGTGTTTGAGCTTGGAAAAAACATACTTGTACTCGTCAGAAAACACTCAAAATAGGTTCATACCGTAAATCCTCGAATTGGCCCCCCCCCCTCGAATAAGCCCCCCCCTCGAATAAGCCCCCACCCTAGAACAACAAATTGTTAATAAGCCCCCCCCTCGAATAAGCCCCCACCCCAAACATGCTGATGTTTGCGTACAGCGAGTTCGAGAAAATTTTGTTTTTCTGACCGTTTTTTCACCAATATCTGAGCATTCTTCTGTTTATCTGTGTATGCAAAATACTTTGCTGGAACAACTAAACCAATTCCCCGTTTATTTTCCCAGTAACAACGTCAATTTTTGTGCCATATTTCAAAGAGTTTTATAAGCCCCCCCCCCTCGAATAAGCCCCCCCCCCTCGAATAAGCCCCCCTCTGAAAATGTCAAAAATAAATAAGCCCCCAGGGGGCTAATTCGAGGATTTACGGTAGTGATACTCGGATCTTTTTCTTTCCATTCCGTAAAAAAATCGAGATGTCGTTTTTGGCTGCATAAGCCCTTTACAGAATCTATGGATTTAGTAGGTGTTGCGAAATCTATGGGTTTGCACACCGTAAAAGCTTATTTATTTTTTGAGGATGCAGAGGGGTGGCTTAATAAAACTCTCAAACCACTCGAGCTACTTTGGTCCCTCAAGCAACTACATTCTCTCCAAGTAGGAAGTAATACCTTGAGAATAAAGCTGCGAACAACAACAACGTTGTAAAAACAGTGTGACAAGAAAAAGGGGAGTGGGGTATGGTGATAAGAATTTTATTGGCTATTAATGGGCAAGCATATTTTTTGTTAAAAATCATCAAATGTGCTAATCATCCAGTCAAGCACATTGATTGACATCCAGCATTGTTGATATAAAAATCAGTTTTTTGAATTTGCAATAATTTTGTTCATTTTCTTGTCTTCATGTACATGCACTTATACAGCACATCTACTGGCAGCTGTTTATACATCTCATCAGTTGAAACTATTTTCTCAAGCACATCAACAATAAAATCTTCCCCTAAAATGTCAAGAGAAAATGGGTTAAATACAACTTTTTACCACAGAACAGGGCATGTATTCAGGACAAGGTCAGTAACATTTTATTTGTGCATCAATTACCTTGTTATAAAGGGTTAATAGTTTTTACTACTAAAAGTGAATTCTTCTGACCAATTTTGTATTGGCTTTAGAGTTTCAGCTTTAGCGACTTACCATAAATCTCTCTTATTTGGTTTTCTGGGATTGTATGAGGTGGCCCTGGATAAACTTGAGGATCATATTCTAAGCACTCTGTCAAAATTTTACCACAAGGAACCATGAGCGCTGCCATCTTCTTAGCATACCTGAAAACACAAAGATTGTTAGTCCAGTATCAAAACATTCACAATAATCATTGCCAGTCCCCAGTACTATTTACTTACAGTATATATTTCACAAATTTAACAGAAACGCAGGGTTAAATTTTCTGAAAAGAATTGTATGTAAAAAATGATGTGAAACAAATCCTTCCTCTGGGACCTTGAGACCAGCTGCAAGGCATTAAGTTAAGTAAGTATATTAAGTAAGTATAATATAAGTATATTCCCACATACTTTGCTCGATCTGTTGAATTGATTGCAACTAATGAACCTCTGTCAAATGCTGCATCCATTTGGCCACCAGCAACAGTACTGAAATAAAAAGAAGATTGAATTGAATGAAGTGAGAGATTTTTTAATGTCAAACTAGTGCAAATTGAGCACTCTTTATAAAATTTATTGCTTACCTTCTGAAATCAAAAAAATTGCAAACAAATATCTTTATTTTGCCATCAAGAGACTGAAAGGTAAAACCAAGCACTTATCAAAAAACAAAGCATGTTTCAAAGTCTTTATACCTCTTTCTCCGACTGTTAACCACCTCTTGTGTGTATATGGTTTATGCTGCAAATAAAATTTACAGTGAAGATAAGCGAACATACACTAAAAACCAATGCGCCCCTGGGAGCCATATTGATTGCATCCATTTTGTATTCAATGTTGTTCTCTTGAAAAAATTGTTTTGCTGCTAAATCACTGCTTTCAACTCCAATTACATTATGGCCTTGATCGGCAACCCTAAAACCAGACATTAGAAATCATTTCAGGCTGGAACTTAGGAAACTGAAAATAACATTTTGAGTGGTTAATACTGATATAGTAATAATGATAAAAATAATAGTAATGATGATGTATTGTTAGAGATTAATTTAATTGGCATTAATAACAACAATAAAAGTGTAATCAATTAGTTATTCCAAGCTTCTGCTAGGAACAGATATCTTAATCTTAGCATTGCCATTACATATTATACCACAATCACAATATATATTCTGTTTTTATCTTACCATTTCATATCTATTGTTTTTCCACAAAGAGGAAAAAGAACTGTTTTTCTTCCATCGTTCCCAACAAGCTTATCAAAATACTTCTGTAAATCCCTACATTGTAGAAGAAATTATAATATAATGCAAAAATAAAACCTGTATATGTCCTAGGTAAGGTTCAAATGCGAGAAATGAAAACAAATATTTTCTTAAACGTACTTGTTGACTTGGCTATCGTGCCAACCAGTTTTACCTTCGTCCCAACGATTATTCCATTCTTCGAGTGTTAATTTACTCCTCTCCGGCTCTGCTGGATCCATTAAATAATTTAACAATTGCCAAATAATATAAGTTTGGTCAATGTGACGAGGGAACAGTTATGTTAATATTTGAGAATTCGTATGTGTTGTTGCTTTCTTTTGTTGATCAGAACAGAACTGAAAACAAACAACTGTACAAGGAGGAAGCAGGGTTGCCAGATTGAATTCTATAAAAATCCCACATCAAACCCTGAAAAATCCCAGAATGCAATAAACTTGCTAAAAAAATCCCGAGATATATTTTGTTTTTTTCCGATGACGTCATTCACCACCGGAACGAGATTTTTACCTCTTGGCAACGAATTTCTACGAAATTCCTTTCAATGTTCTTCACACATTTTTTTCTTTGCGGCCCTTTTTGTCCCATTCCTATCGATGAATCCTACTTTCGGATGGTGATTGGCAAGGTGTGAAACAAATGTGCTGCTCTTATTCTATGAATCCTGTATTTTCTTGGTCAAAATGATAAAGGAAAACGTTTGTAATCTCTTCTCTAGAAATCCCGAGATTTTTCCCGAGATTTTTTGCCCAAAATTAAATCCCGAGGAAAATCCCAACAGCCCTGAATATTCCCGAGATCTCGGGATAAAATCCCGAATCTGGCAACCTTGGGAGGAAGCTTGAGTGACTTGCATGACTTGTAACTTGTGGCCTCGAGTTCACGCCTATCAACACTGAACTCGAACCACCAGCAACAGTCCGATACGAATTTTTGCAGTTTGTTGGGGCTCGAACTAAGGAGTAGGAGCGTGTTTTATTAGCAGGATTGTCGTCCCGTCGTCATATTTAAATAAATGTGGAAATAATAGAGCAAAATGCAAGTTTTCAAAAATGGGGTAACAAATGAATAAACAAATTTTGCGTTTTTTAATTTTTAAAATTTTAGTTCTGCAAAAATTTCTTTCTTCAAAGTAGCCCAAGCCTCGACACTTATATTTCACACACTTTCAGCACAAAATGAAGTTTTTTGTAATGGGGGTTTACAACCTCTCACACCCCCATACATTTTGCCCCTGCTCACTTTGTGTGTTGATTCGGGGTTGTAAGTAAGTAACCCCTGACCAGGACCGACGCGCCCATTATTCGATAACACGGAAAAAGAGGAAAAAGGTCGAATCACATCGCAGTCCTTGTCACTTCGGGAATCTTGTGCCATCTGGTGGATCCATCAAGAAGGAGACACTGAAAAGTTATGTTTTCACCAGTTCCCGTAATAATGATATTATTTGATTTAGCGCATTGTCAATTTAATATCGTATGACATTGCAAGCTCCGTGCAGCGCACACCTTTGGGACAATGCTCTATACTTTCCAGAGGCATTCGTTGCATAGAGGGAGCTTGTGAAAAGAGACGACCAAATAGTTGACTATCAAGCTCATGGACTTCCCTGAACACCTGTTTCATTTTTAATTCAGTATTAAATATATTAGGTACCAAAACCAAAGACGAGGAATACAAATGTAAAAATCCATATCAAATATATTTCTCTGTATTTATTGTAGTTACGTAACTATTTGATAAATAATAACAAAGTTACAATTAGTTACACAGCTAATTGTAACTTTGTTCATTTTCTTGTCATCAGGTGAACACATTTGTGCATCAAGTCAATATTCCATTGCTGTTTGTACTTTGGATCGGTTCCAACTACTTTCTCAAGTTGTTCAACGTTGAAGTCCTCACCTGCAACAAAGTAATGATGGGATTAAACCTAAACATGAATGTCACTTCTACCAAGGAAGGTAAGAAACCTCCCTTCTTGAATTCTTTACCTGTACCATGCAACATGAGTATAATTTCATGGCATTGAGTTTTGATGGGACTCAAAATAACTTAAAATAATTTTGAGTTTTTTGGTCAATTGTAATTATTTTTAAATAATCTAGCGTAATTTCGAGTGACCCACTTAAGGTTTACTATAATGGAATGAGATTAAGCTGCAACTGCAACCACCATTGCTACTATAATTGTCCTGCCTATCTCAATTCTCAGATGAAATGAAAATGACAATCCGTTCGAGACAGCAATTTATTCAAATTAACTGGTATTTGAGATAGGGGATATCTATCCCTGGTTGGAAGAAAATTGGCATTGAAGATAGCAAATATCAAAGAATGTTGCAGCTAAATGTAGTTATAATAATAATAATAATAATAATGATAATAATAATAATAATAATAATAATAATAATAATAATAATGTAGTCTCATTTTGGGTGGATTTTGCAGTTACTTACCAAATATTTCTCTAATATGACTTCCTGGGACTGTATGAGGTGGCCCCCCAAAAACATGAGGATCATATTCTAAACTCTCTACCAAAATTTTACCACCAGGGACCATGAGCTCTGCCATCTTCTTAGCATACCTAAAAATGTAATATATATATATATATAGTGCATTGAACCTTCAAGGTATGGGCTTTTGGGTAACCTTTCTTGAATAACACAAATCATTGTAAATTTTAAAATTACAATGATTTGTCCTAAACTAAGTTGGTCAAGAAGGAGAACTCCTCTCAGATAAACCAAATTTTTATAATCCCACATACTTTGCTCGATCTGTTGGATTGATTGCAACTAATGAACCTCTATCAAATGCTGCATCCATTTGGCCACCAGCAACAGTACTGAAATAAAAAGAAGATTGAATTGAATGAAGTGAGAAATTTTTTAATGTCAAACTAGTGCAAATTAAGCACTCTTTATAAAATTTATTGCTTACCTTCTGAAATCAAAAAAATTGCAAACAAATATCTTTATTTTGCCATCCAGAGACTGAAAGGTAAGACCAAGTACTCATCAAAAAACAAAGCATGTTTCATACTGTGTGTATATGGTTTATGCTGCAAATTGAATTTACAATGAAGATAAGCAAACATACACTAAAAACCAATGCTCCCCTGGGAGCCATATTGATTGCATCCATTTTGTATTCAATGTTGTTCTCTTGAAAAAATTGTTTTGCTGCTAAATCACAACCCTCAACTCCAATTACGTTATGACCCTGATCAAGAACCCTGAAAATTGAATACACAGATTAGAATGTAAGCCACAACAAATTTCACAATTCCTTGCAATCAATTTTCATAAAATTCTTACCATTTCATATCTATAGTTTTTCCACAAAGAGGAAATAGAACGGTTTTGATTCCATCATTTCCAACAAGTTTGTCGAAATACTTTTCAAGATTCCTAAAATTTAGCAGAAATAAAATCCAGTGAATTTGAAAGGGGGTTATTAAATAGTGCAGTGCAACTATGGTCATAATTTTGAATGGTATAACAGGTCATTTTCCCTCAAGCCAGTGTGCCCTATTCAAACTGGTCGATTTGCCTTGGGGATATGGCCACTTCTATTTATTTTGTTGTTGTTCAATAATGTGTCCTTTTGCTTGTTTATTAACTTTTGAACACGAGTGAAGTTTTCTAATTAATAGGGTTTAAAGTTAGTGGAAAGTTTTTTTAAATAAATAAGTTTGAAAAACGATGATTGAGAATTCTAGTAAAATGTGACAGGTAACAACGGTACAGTCGCAAAATCTTTTCAATTATCTAAAACCGATATTTCTGTGATATATTCCCTAAAATTGAATGCTTATTATGAAATAATGAATAAAATAATTATTTCGAGGGCCAGGCCAGGATAAAAGGTCCTGTTGCCATGCCACAACGTTCAGAAAATTTATGCCAATGCACCAAGGGAAATGATCTGGGCTGATTTCATGCCCACACATCAGGGCGAAAGCAAAACCTTCGCTGTGTGCGCTGGAGATCTTCGGGCCTACTTTGCTTTGTATTTATGTTGTCCGTTAACTTACTCGTTGGTTACATTTTGATGCCAGCCGATTTTCCCATCGTTCCAACGCTTATTCCAATAATCGGTTGTGAAATTATTGTCTTGTACTTTTGCTGGATCCATTGTACGCTTTACCAATTGATTCAGCAATAAATTGAGTTGATAAACAATTCTCCTCATGCGGCCTTCGTTTTTTTGCACGTGATGTGTGTGATGTGTGTGAACAAGCTGGGTTCAGGAGTTAGACCAGACGGAAATGGCGGGGAGTACCACTTTGGGTCGGGGGAAATTTAATTACCAGTTTCGGGCTCTCCATCAACTGGGTATTTAGGAATGTGATGGTAAACAGGGATTTTCCGCTGTTTTGGGGGTTAAAATGGGGGTTAAATGAGGAATGGTTTTGTCTTTACCTCTGCGGAGGAGGACTATCTCACAAAATGCGTTTTAGCGTGGTAAATACTGCCTAAGCCATAAAGACAATGTGCTTTTCTTGGCCAAACTATATTCATAATTAAAAAAGGGTCATCACTGGTCACGTGACAGTCAGTGACCCCATGCCCTTATATGGAAATGAGATCAAAAGGGAACCTAAAATCTGTTTTTAAAATGTGAAATTATTAAGATCGCGCAAATCGCCGTCAAGAAACATGAAAATGCCCTATTAAATTACCTTAAATGTTCAGAATGGAGTTTCCATTTTCTTCACTTATCATCCCTATTACCCCGCATGCGCGTTTATCCGAAAAACGGCCTTTTTTCCAAAATTTGAATGTAAAAGGTGGTTGGGTTATAGGCGCATACAGTCAAACTAGATGTGGTTTGGATATAAGCTGTATCCGGGTAAAAGCGCATGCACCTGTGGCTTGCACTTACAGTATTTGCGGGGTAATATAGGGTAGTCTGTTTTTCTGTGCACAGTCTATTCTAGCCCTCTATATTAATACAATACAGTATGTACTTACATTGAAGTTTTAACATTTGTAATTTTAGTCAGCTTCTTCGTCCTCTTCACTCTCGTCTTCTTCTCCATAGAAATCCTCGTCATTAGCGTCAAACAATAGCTCTTCAACCTCAGCAGGGAATGCAGATTTGATCCATTTGATTTTTAGATCATCAGTCCATCCAAGGGTACTAAGATCTGCCTGATCTGCCTGATGCACAAGCTTTTTGGTCGGCCGATTTCCAAATTTTTGCAAATAAAACCCAAAGTGGTACTCCCCGCCATTTCCGTCTGGTCTAAGTGGACGGAGTACTGTAGAAGGTGAAGATGAAATGGTGTTTTAGCGCCAGTCGCTAGGATCAGTAGTAGGTTAACTAATCGCGACCTCGACCCTGGCTGTGACGCTACCGTGGCTGGGCTCGAGCCCTGACCACACTGAGCTCTTGACACCACGGGTCAGCTGGATTACACCACGACGCCACAGCACCTTCGAATAGATCGCAAATGTGAGAATACTGGGAGAAAAGTTCCGTAACCACCAAATGGAACTACACCATAACTTCATTGACTTTAAAAAAGCGTTCGATGGGGTGTAGAGGAAATCGCTATGGCTGGTGATGATGAAGCACAACATTGGTGCAGGTCTGGTCATTTTATTTCATTTCATTTCATTTTAAAATCTTTATAAATCTTTATACACGAATTCTCTATCAGCTATGATAAAAATAAGCTACTAATACAAATTAATACTTTAACATATATATATATATATATATATATAAAATAAAGATGTAGCTGTTCTACCTAGGGATCGTGTTTATATTTTTGGGAATTTATTAACTTTGTAAGAATTCCTCTAGGTTTCTTTTAAACATCGAAATTGTGGCGCTCATTCTGATGTTTCTTGGAATTTCATTCCATGTTTTGGCCCCAGAGTAAAAGAAACTTTGCTTTGAGAATTCTAAATTATGCCTTGGGATGTCAATATCAAGCTGATTCCTTGTCGAATAGCTAGATATATCTGATCTAGTGATTAATTTACCTCTTAGGCTGTCAGGGCAAAGACCGTTTATCATTTTGTACGTCATTATAGCCCTGTCATATTTAATTAGGTTCGAAACTGACAGCCATTTACAGATCCACCCGTCCTCAAATTTTGCACTTTGAATTAATGTTTGAGCCCTGTCTTGAAGACGCTGAAGATGTTCAAGCTTTGTATTGGACAGACTTCCCCATAATTTATCACCGTATCTTAGATGGCTCTCGAAGACTGCCCTGTAAACCTGGTCCAGTTTCGATTGTGGGAGTATGTTTTTAAGTTTCCTCAAAGAAGAAAGACTACATTTAAGTTTACACTTAAGCTTCTTGTACTGCTTGTTCCAAGATAGGTTTTCATCTATAGTGACTCCTAGATATTTTACATCATGGGCTCGTTGGATTTTTACTCCATTTATTTCCACGTTTATGTCCTCCTGGATATGGTTAATTCGTCTTTTGTGACCAATGACCATATATTCAGTTTTATTGGTGTTTAGACTAAGTTTATTTTGCCGCATCCACTCTGCAATGTTCTTACCCTCAGTTTTTAAGTCATTGCACAATTCCTCAATGTCTTTTGCAGAGCATGTTATGCTGGTGTCATCCGCATACATATTTGTAGAGCTTTTTTCTAAGCATCGCTCAAAATCATTTACGTATAGGATGAAAAGGAGGGGTCCGAGGCACGAGCCTTGGGGAATACCACACTGAACCTTTTTTTGTTGTGAACAGGAACCATTGATTTGGCAGTATTGTGTCCTGTCAGTTAGGTATGACATGAACCATTGATGAGGGGTTCCAGTTATCCCATATTTTGCTAACTTAGAGAGCAGAATTTTATGATCCACAGTGTCAAATGCCTTTTTTAGGTCAAGGAAGATGGTAATATTTATTTTTCGTTTGTCGGCATTTGAGAACCATGAGTCAGAGTGATTGAGTCCTTATATGACAATAACAGTAACGCAGTGTTGACAAACACAAGTACACTCGAGTGGTTCCAAACATCCGTTGGTGTGCGCCAAGGTTGCATTCTATCCCCATGCCTGTTTAACATCTTCCTCGAACAGATCATGATGGGGGCACTTGAGGACTACCGGAACAGTGAGAATCGCCGGAAGAGAGGTAACGAACCTTAGATTCGCGGACGATATTGATCTTCTTGCGGGTTCAAGGAGGGAACTTGCTGATCTCACGTCAAAACTTGAATCAACTGCGGGAAGGTATGGAATGGAGATAAGTTCCGAGAAAAGCAAGACCATCGTTACGTCAAAAGCTACTAAAGAAGAGGCGAACGTGAACGTGAAAGTGGGAGAAGTCGAGCTGGAGACCGTGAAGACCTTGGTTCGATAATAAATGAAAGTGTAACATCCGAGAATGAGATCAAAAAGAGATTGGCACTTGCGACCAACCAACTGGCGAAGTTGAGCAGAATCTGGAATTCGAGTGGAATATCGACTACAATAAAGATCAAGCTAATGAAATCGCTGATAATTTCCATTGTCCTATATGGTTGTGAAACGTGGACCTACAACAAAGCACTAGAGAAGAAACTAGCCGCATTTGAGATGCGCTGCTTTCGGAGAATCCTGGGGAATCACATGGAAGCAACGAATCACAAATATTGAAGTAAACCAAAGAATCATCGACAAAATAGGCAGCTACGAACCTCTACCGGAGACAGCAAGGAGGCGCAAGCTCCTCCAATGGTTTGGACACATATCGAGGAAGACGGGAACACTTGCGTACGACATCATGCATGGTTCTGTGAATGGGACGAAGAGTAGAGGACGGCCGAAGAGAATATGGACAGATGACATAAGAGATTGGACAACCAAGAACATTGTTGAATGCTTCAGAATTGCACAGAATCGCGACGAATGGAGAAAATTGTGTATGAACTCAAAGTGCCCCAACGGCCATCAGGCCATGGGAGTGACTTGACTTGACTTTGATGTGTGTGTGTGAGTGTGTTGAGTGTGTGTGTTGTGTGTGAGTTGTTTTGGTCGTGTGTATCCCGTGTCTCCTTTGGCTATCTTTAAAAGGGGAAACGGGGAATTAGAGAACGGGAACGTGGAATCAGGGAACAGGGAACGCGGAATAACAAAAAAATAGCTAAACAGGTAAAAGTTAGCCTCCATATCAAACAACAACTTTCTGACGCAATGCTTCTTTGCTTCCATTCCGTGTTTTACTCCGTTTGACTTTGTAACTTTTTATGTTATATTATTTGCAGTATTATCCAATCTTTTGTTGACATTTTCTGTGTGCATATCGCAATTTTTAAACAATCAAATCAAAATATCACAATGCCTCGATTAAACGCCCCCCTCGAATAAAGAAGATTTATGAGCTTCTTTCTGTTCTTGTGCCATGTCATTTGATGACGTAACACAAGAACAGACAACGAACCCACGACAAGAACAACAACACTACACTAAAGACCAAAACGACTCCCAACCCCAGGTAACAGTTAGCGATAACGTACCTAACGATGGCGATGCAGAACAACATCAATAATTAACAGGCACCGCAACTTCCAACAGCACAGCCACATACTAACCTCTAATCTTCCTTATAGCGGCAATATGTTGACGTCGAAATCACAATCATTTAATGAAAACTTTCTTACAACTTTCTTATGGTATTTTTACTATATTTACTATATTCTTACCATATTTTTCATCATTATTCAAATTATTTACTATTTGTTATTGTTATTTCTAATTGCTATTTACTACTTTTCAATTTTGAACTTTCATTTCCTTAATTACACTTAAAGCGAAAGTCAGTTTTATCTGTCGAACGTCTGCCCTAAATACGCCAACAGCTCACTCTCCCTCTCAGACCAAAGGGCAAAACAACGGAAACCCACCCCACTTTTGTTGAAGATCGCTTTTCCACTCACATCGAAGGCCTAGTCCAATACTAAAAGTGTTATTTAATTTTTCACCAGTTTCTAGCACTAAAAGTTTGTTAAAAGTTTCTTATTTTTAGATAAGCATTTAATATCAACTTTCACGCATTCCTTCGCTTTTCAATTTTATTAAGGTTATAACACAACAGTAGCATCACAACACAACAATTTGTACTTTCTGAAATTATTAAAATCAAAATAAAACAGCAACAAAATCCATTTCTCGTTACTCAATCAACAAATTACCAATTGTTGCAATACGGGAATTGTTAGCATATTATTTTCTGGCTCAGAAAGTCTTTAGAGTTTCTTAAAAATATTGATTTAGTTCTGAACTCTTGTTACATTTTGGGGCTCGAAGTAGTAGTACCATGTTTCTCATAAAGCAGTTTCTTATAAAAAAACATGTAACATATTGACATTTGGATTTTGAATTTAGGCTAAAAATTAGGCTGGGTATAACAGTTATTCTTAGCCTAATTTCTCAGAATAAATTTGACTTTTCAGCAGTTTGCTGTAAGCTCGTTAGTTTTACTGATCAACACTCTTTTCATTAATTCTACATTTAAGTCTCTGTTGTGATTATCATAATGATGTAACTTGAATGGATGAATAAACCATAACGAAGGCTTATTAAAATACGTTGTCCAAAAGTATCTACTATCTGTCACACGTGGGTCCTTTTTCCTCACATCTCCAGGCAGATACATGCCATGCAATGTTGAGATGTCTTCTTTGAGAGCTATATATCTCAATATAGTTGGTATGGCTATTTCTAAAAATACACGATGCTTGTAGAATACAGTTGATACTTCATAGAAGTTTCTAGCCAGATGTCCAGGGATGTAGAGTATATCAGATCTGCCATTGTAACAGTATTCACCATCTTTACCGTTATATTGAAAATTGTCTAGCATATCTTTGAATATCTTTGAGTTTCTCGTGGCCAGTAAAGCTATTTCTTCGATAGCAGTTTTGCAGTTGTTAAAGCCATACGGTGATATCCACCAGTACCAGTTTTGAGAAATAGCCTCTCTTGTGCTCATTTTGCCAAATTGGTTTGAAGACTCGCCTACTTTATTGAAGTTGAAATGAAATTTGAACAAATTCCAATAGTTAAGAACGACGTCATCGTTGAGGTAAAAGTACCCAGTATACTCCGGGTTTTTATCAATGGCATCAGCAAGGCATTTGTATCCGTAAATGCCCTTATTTATCCACGAGCCATGTATGCCAAATGTTGAATTCTCATACTGTCCGCAGAAGTATATGTTCGGAAATACAGATGCGTAGAACTGTCTCAACAGATCAGCACTATCATAGAACGGGTGGTTGTATATTACGACCAGTAAGACGTTTGATAATTTATTTCTGTAGCAATTGCCGTGTCTCTGGTTGGTTGCATTTGCGTGTGCAGATACGTTTTGAGGTATTGCTCTGCTGATTTTCTGTGACAACGGTTGGCTATTAATAGGCGGATCTGAAATAGGGAATAATCACTGATTTGAACCTGCATTGCAGCAACGCAACATCCACCGTTTAACATCTTCTGACAACAACTCAACAACAAAGCATCAATTTTATTCAAACTTTGTAGTAGTAATCAACCTCTGTGCAGTGAAACCGTTTACATACTAAAGAAAACCGTTCTACTGGACATTCAAAATCCTAATGCAATTATGATTCTGTTTAGGAAAGTTATGGGAAGTTTGTGATGAAAATCGTCAAGTATTCAAGATTCAAGAACAATTGCTCTGAGGTAAGAAATTTTCCTACCCCTTGCTTGGTCTAGGTTGGCATTTGACCCCCCCCCCACCCCCGCAAAGTCTTTCTAATCTATAGAAAGGTAATGGAAATTGAAACATTGTCACGATGCAGTAAAGACTTACCTTGCACTAGTAAAAATGTGACCGATACTATGAAGCACAAACCGACAAAACCAACCGATAATGTATGCAGCATTATTTACAACGCTTCCTCGGATCTGCAATAAAGCATTTCAATAAATGAGAGAAATAAATCCAGATTTCATTATATAAATTTCCATTGAAGAAGGATCCATTAATTATCAAAGACAGGATTACACATTTTTTTATAAGAAACCCAGTTCTAGACACCCTAAAATTTAAGAAACGTTTAGAACTGCAAGGAAATATTTAAGAAACAGAAATTTCAGAAACACGTTTTTCCTTTAAGGATACAAATGTCAACTACAGTAAGTATGTTTTATGTGCTAAGCATAACATTGTCGGCTCCACATGACGACTTTTCTTTGTTATAATGCTAATATTTTGCCACATCCACGTTTTCACTGCACATTTTTTCATTAAATTAAGAAACTTTTAGAACTAAAATGTGGCTAAAAATTAAGAAACTTTTACTAATAGGCCTTGAGCCAGGTTTCTTATAAAAAAAACGTGTACCTTAACTTATGCTGAGGCTTGATTTTTTTCATTGTTATTCTTAAATGTTAATTGCTTTTTGGCAATTTTGAGCCTCAATACTCTTATAGACTATATTTTTATAAAAAAAAGTGTGTGAAGCTTTTTGACAGATGCAACTGGCCAATTAAAAATGGGTGTTTATATTACAACTCTTTAATTATTCCTATATGTTGTCACCGATCGTGATTAAATAACAAAGTTTATTTTTATTTCTTCAAATGATAAAATTAAACCCGTGGAATATATAGAGGTTGGCATGGCATAGCAGCTCTATTATAACTTGCTTAAACACGGTATTATGAAACAAACGTCGTAAACGCAAAGTAAAAGCAGTAAAATGATAGCAACTTACTTTTTATTTACAGATATTTTTCTTTTTGTTGACATACTTAGATTTTTCTTATCTCGTAGTCAACCAAACTTGATTCGAGATCCTTTGATCCCGGCTAGAGTCACGAGGGTTGTTTAAGCTGGTACCAACGGCCTGTAACAGGGTGACCGTAATGTGCAGAACTTTTAAAATCGCCAATTATTCGTCTTGTTTAACGCAATACGAAAGCAAGGTCTCTCTGGTTGAAAAAGAGGTTAGCGTAGCATTGTTTCCCCTTGAAGGACCAAACTGAGAAGACTACCAGTGTCTTGTGATGTTCTGACATCGTCGTCATAAATCTTCAAAGTCTTTAGTCAGTCCTCCTTATCACTCCAAATTTTGGACAACTTAAATATCTGATAGGATTCGAAAAAGTACAAAGAAATTGAATACTCTGTCGGATGACTGGCAAAAAATTTTGATTCTAAATAACATCAAGATTACTCTATATTTATATTTTACCACAACAATTTCATCAACATAACTCTTATTAACAGATTTCAAGCTATTCAAAAATGGATACATTTTATTGTTGGGGTTTATGTTTGGTTAAAAACGGACACGGGGAGAAAGCAGGGTAAAGACAGAACAGAAACACCCCAGTTGCTCTTACCACCCTTAACACTCAATGTAAGACAACTTACAAAACTCTCTTGGATTACACATCAATTACAGACAAATCCTTTTTATTACTAATAATTAATATAATTAATATTATGTTTCAATAGTTAATTGTTTTACAATTAACAGGGACAAACAAGCAGGACAAAGTGATGGAACAAATACAAAACTAAGAAAACAGGAGAAAAAACTAAGAAACGAATCAAAAGAGGTGAGATTATTATTAAACGGTAGCTAATTATTTGTAGAAGAAAAGTATACAAAAATTTCGATTTCATTTTTAACATTTTCTCAACCCAAAGTTAAACATTCGATGGGCTTTCAAATCGACATCATCTTTCACTTTGCAAAAAACACTTTCACTTGCCGATCTTCCGCACTTGACTCTGCATAGAAACCAATTCTTGCAGCGTTCATCACAGGCTGTGGCACGCTCCTTGTAAACATGACTGCAAACACAAAAATAATCCATAGCCACCCGGGGTAATGTCTGTGCAGTACAGTGGAGGCTGTGCAGTACAGTGGAGGTTGTTCAGTACAGTGGAGGGATAACATCAGTACAGTGGGGGGATAACATCAGTACAGTGGAGGTTGTTCAGTACAGCGGGGGGCTAACATCAATACAGTGGAGGGATAACATTGAGTACAGTGGAGGCTGTGCAGTACAGCGGAGGGCTAACATCAGTACAGTGGAGGGATAACATGATGCTTGTGGGGGGATAACATCAGTACAGTGGAGGCTGTTCAGTACTGTGGAGGTATAACATCAGTACAGTGGAGGGATAGCACGATTCATGTGGGGGGATAACATTGAGTACAGTGGAGGCTGTTCAGTACAGTGGAGGGATAACATCAGTACAGTGGAGGCTGTGCAGTACTGTGGGGGGATAACATCAGTACGGCGGAGGGATAACATTATGCTTGTGGGGGGATAACATCAGTACAGTGGAGGCTGTTCAGTACTGTGGGGGGATAACATCAGTACAGCGGAGGCCTTAGCGCAACCATGCCGTTTTCAGATGGCGATTTTGTTGTGTTATTTTATTGACCTAAAAATGAAGGTCTTTTCTTCTTACTCGTCTTAAGTTATGCCAAGCAAAATATAAATCTACCTATGACAAACACCTTTGATCTACATGAGTTAGAGTAAATAAATTCTGAACTACTTGACTGAGAGACATTGATATTTGCAAACTTTTTACAGTCTTGCGGTTGCGGATGTGAATAATTTCTGTTTCTATTGTATCTTCAGTTAGTTTTATCATCTCATAACACATTCGACACATTTTTTACATTACATGCGTGTAATTTTTTTCTTATATTTCATTGTTGGGTAACGCATTTACTAATGGTTGCCTAGGTAGAGTGTGAAAAATAGCTATTCTTTATAAAATAGCGTAAGTTGACAGGAAGCTGATGTTACCCCTCCACAGTACTGCACAGCCTCCGCTGTACTGATCTTATCCCTCCACTGTACTGAACAGCCTCCACTGTACTCAATGTTATCCCCCCACATGAATCGTGCTATCCCTCCACTGTACTGATGTTATACCTCCACAGTACTGAACAGCCTCCACTGTACTGATGTTATCCCTCCACTGTACTGATGTTATCCCTCCACAGTACTGCACAGCCTCCACTGTACTGATGTTATCCCCCCACTGTACTGAACAGCCTCCACTGTACTCAATGTTATCCCCCCACATGAATCATGTTATCCCTCCACTGTACTGATGTTATCCCTCCACAGTACTGATGTTAGCCCCCCGCTGTACTGAACAACCTCCACTGTACTGATGTTATCCCCCCACTGTACTGATGTTATCCCTCCACTGTACTGAACAACCTCCACTGTACTGCACAGCCTCCACTGTACTGCACAGACATTACCCCGGGTGATAGCCCTTATTTATCTACGTGGAGGTACTGTGTAGAAATGCTGCATGGCAAATCTCTGTCCCAAAAAGTTGATATTTTTTTGTTCATTTATTGTTAATAATCAATAAGCTTTTGGTAATGTCCAGGAGTGACAATATTTACTCACCTATAGAACGTTTTGAACAAGGCATCGTCAGTTTTCATTGTTTCAACCAAATCATCCCAGTCTGCTGGCAGCAATGATTTCATTTTGTAAGACTCCTAACGATAAAACAATACATCAAGGTGATCAGTAAATACATAAGAGAATATGTTGATAGAATCCAGATTCATTTGATGGATCGAAATTTACACCTCGCTCGACTCGAGTCGACCATGACGGATGATGTAGTTTCTATCAGAGGATTTACGTACCGTTGCTCGGTATTCGAGATTCCATTCGGCTTTTCCTTCTTTGTTGGCCTTCTCAAGATCAATGATGTACGTCAAATGATCCAGAACGACCTTAAAAGTAAACAATTCCAACTTCTAAAAATTATTTTCAAGGCAAGGCAGAGAAACCGCATTATTCGCAAGGCTATAGTTGGTAAAAAATTAAGCAAATACATTGCAGCAAATTAAGGAAGACTGACTAGTTATGCGCATCTTACCGCAGTGCTGTTTGGATGGTCTCCATCAATTTCATAGATTCTATAACCAGGATTGAGATTGGTATATGGTGTAACACTTGGTCCAATATATGCAATGCTATTCAGATAAAACAATTGAACAAATCAATATAATACTAGGTTCCATCCCTTCAAAGAGACCATATAACTCACAAACTAATTCATTGAGAAATGAAATGGTTCAGGGGGTGTATGTGTCTCATACCTGGATGGTTTCTTTAAATCATCATCTTGGTAAAAAATCTCAAGCTCGTCATGATGAGTGTGTCCAAAAAACTGCGCAGTGATAACATGAGAATATCTGTTGATCACCTGATAGTAATTCCAACTCCAATGTTTCAAACAATCACTAACGCCAGGTGGAATGTGTCCTAAAATGTGAACCTGATTGGGGAGAAAACATACCAATTAGCGGGAAAGACGAACCTGAAGCCATTTTTGTCAAACGATGATGTAGCCAAAAACATTGCATAATTCAAATATACTCCTTCTTTAAAAAATTACAAATCTTTATGTATAAATTGAGAAAGATGTGACTCTTAATGACCTTTGAGTAATTATTTACATGTAGGGATGAACAATGCAGAAGTGTATTGTAATTGCCTACATACAGGGGTATATAAACATTCAATATCACCTTCTCGTGGTTTTTCTCTGCCTGTTCCAAAATTCCAACCATCCATTCTAGTTGTCCAGCGGGATCAGCATTGTTGACAAGCAACCAATAGTTTTGGTTGTTACAGTAGTTCATATTAAGAGATATTATTCTAAGGCCTTTTCTCACCAATACTGTGTAGTAACCACCTCTAACAAAGCAGAATTAACAATGACAGGCAATCATCCTGGGATACAGAAACTAGCACACACCTTGTGCACGATAATGGCTTCTGTATTTTGACATATTCCAAAGTATTTTAATCTGGAATGCCTCAACTTTTATACTTACTTTAAGATAGTTGGTTTTGTGTCCTCTGGCAGCCATTTTCCCCAGATATCGGCTAATGCTTTTAGAAGCCATGCATTAGATTCTTTTCCTTTCACAAATGGAGGAGGGAAACTAGACAGATAGACAATTTCAGAATTAAACATTTTCTGTGAATTTACTGGGAACTTATCAATTAAAAAGAAAACCAGATTACTCCACACCTATTCACTGGTGCACTTTCGTGGTTGCCTAAGCATGGATATATTTTCATTTCAGGAAAATACTTTTCAAACTCTTTAAAAGCAAATGTCAATGTTGAAAGCTGCATGAAACAAATAGATAATAATTAAATAAGCTCAATGGTACTAAATTCTGTGGCTAATGACAAAGTTCCACCCCTATTTGTTGAAAGATTACCTAAATGGTGGTATAATTTACGGATATATGCCTTATAAGTTACCTGATCATCTCTAGATTGATTCCAAACATTGTGAGGAGGAACATCACCAGTCCAGATAATGTAATCTAGCTGTTAAATAAAGAAAAACCCCAGTTATACTGAATTCAATATTTCCCTGTGAAGCATGTCACATTTGCTTTCAACAAACTTGTCCTTTCTCTTAGTGGCACCCAAACAGCAGCAGAGTCAAAACACATTTTGAATACTTACATCTTTATGAGTGTCTTGGATATGTTGAAATAACCCATTTAAAGTCACTTCTGGAGTATCACAATTATAATAACCAAACTTCCCTGCTGGTATAACTCCCTTGGCTAAAAAGAAAAAATGCAGAATGTAAATTTCAGCATTTCTCCTTGGCTGAAAAGCATGTAATTTATTTAATTGCAAGTATATTGAGCCGAACTTACGTGCTTTTCCATCTGTTTTCCTGCAGCAAAGAGGCTCTCCGCATTCTGTATTTGCACCTTCCATGTAAAGTCTATCAACATGTGTGTCAGAGATTTGAAGGACTTTAGAGATGGGCAAGGTTGCCTTGAAAAGAAACATTAATATCTGAGGAACTTTAAGGTCACTGAAGATAATAATAAACTGTCCATGCCCCTAAAGTTGCCCTGCAAAGCCTCTGCAACCTGTGCAGTACTGCAGAGGTTGTTCATTGTGATGTTGCATTCTGTCAAATACAATCATTTTGTGTTCAAGAAATAGCACACAGTATGGAGCTTATACTCTTGCAACACAAATGTTATTCCAGTAGGGTACTGAATAACCTCCATCACACTGAACAGCTTCCACAGTGGTGCACTTGAGAACCAGGTGGATAAAATGCCCATCATCTACATAGCTTGACCGTATTTATTGGCACTTTGCAGTTATATTACAAAGGTCTGCAGTGTGTTGCTTTGTGGGAAGGTTGTGAGCGTGCAAAGCGAAAAAATCCAAAATTTGTTATTTTCTCTCAAGTGCACTTTTCAAGTGTGAAAATTTCAAGGTTTGGTTCAAAAAGGGCTCGGTTGGTCAAAGGGGTGTGGTCTGCTAAATAGGTGCCTCCGGGTGCACGATTGGTGTGGTGCACTTGAAATCTTCTTCTTGGGTACACCTACAACATGCTCTGCAAACTAAGATATGACAGCTAAAAGTCATAAGATGACATGCAATGGGTATTGTTTATTCTGGCTTGCAATCCTGTTGAAATAACTACAGTGGCAATCAACAATCTAAAAGTTCATATTCTCCCAAATCCGACGTTTCAAGTATTGTGAAACTGACACCACACACCACTCTCTCTCATTTCCCTATTGTCCCAACCAGGTGACTTGCATGTCAGTCAGCTGACCGAAGAAGCAACGAGTCAATATTTGTATCATCATTGTATTCTATTGCTATTCTATTATCTTGATATTTGCCAGTGGCCGGCCAATATTTCCAGCACGATCTTACCTTTCGATTTCTGATAGATTGACGCGTGGGTCCCTCTCCTTGCATTCGACCTTTCCTTGCTGGTATCGTGATGTTCCATGGACCATAAGCACTTCCAGCATCGGCACAACTTGGGCCAAGAATCGTTCCACAGATATCATTGGGTGTCACAACTGCCATGTCGAACACGTCGAGAACTTCCCCTTTAAATTCCACAATAATTCCAGTGCACACTCGAGTGTCTTCGATTTTCAAATCGATGCAAACTTTTGTCAACAAGTCCACAATCTCAGCTTCAGTTGATTCGAGCTTGAAATACTGTTGAATCAAATTTGCTGCAATTTTACAAAACGTACATGATGCACCTTTGACAAAGCGACCAAGTACATTTTCCAGCTTGGCCAACGCTGAGCTGTGGCCTAGGCTGGTTCGTATTTTTGTCTCATTGGACAACACTTCTTCAATCGGAAGACTTTGCAGATGGTTTACAAATGCAATGGCGATAAGAAAACATAGTAAATTTCTCGAATGCATTGCTTTACGCTGTGAAAGATTCGTCCGTGATGAAGGCAGCCGGCAGTCGCAGTGGCACCACCACGGATCTTTCGCAACAAGAAAAAGAAAATGTTTGTTGTTTGTGTGAGTTTGAGTGACACATTTATTATACCGTGTGTCAATCAATAATGAATTGTTGTGGGCTTATTCTGAGACTGGGAACAAGCGATTGTTGATGACTTAGTCGTTTGGCCAAGCTGTGGTGGAGGCAAGTATCAATTTTGGGTGTAATTTGACTTACCGAGGTCTTTGGATAGCCCTTCTGTTAGCTACTTCGAAACGTACGAATCGTGTTGGTAAATGAGGATCTCCGAGTGAGTGGGGGCTCAAAGTTACGGCGTAAATCGTTTGAGATTTCTGCTGCGGAAGAGAGCATAATCAAATATACTTTCTTCGAATATATCAGTATAAGGCATTTTACGATAGATTTTGTGCGCTAATTGTGCCCTATCCACCCCACCACCCCACCCACTTCGATAAAGCGCGAAATATTTACTTCATCCTACATAGTAAATAAGACATGCTTGGGACAATATTAGCCTTGTCTGTGAAGACAAGCAGAGTGGTAAATTTTTGAGTTTCCTTTGGAGATCCATAATGCACAATGCTACTTAATTTAGCAAACCAAGATGAATTCCCCACGTTCACAGTGGAGCAGATTCAAGATTTCTTCTCCAAGTTTATAGAAATAAGCAAGATAGATAGCTAACAGAAGAAAGATAATCATTGGAAGCATGAACGAATCCTCAAGAATTTAATGGGACGAAATAGGGTGGTAGAGGTATGCAGTATTTTCTCTAATAAGCGCCCGGGCGCTTATTAAATATTTCTCAAAATTGGGTTGGCGCTTATTAGAGGGGGGCGCTTAAGAGGGGCGCGCTTAATTCGCAGTCCTGAAATTTTAAAATCAAGCAACCTCAAAAACAAGAGAATAATCTTATATAGTTCCGAATGTTATTCAATATCAAGCAGTCAAGATCAACTTCAACTGCTGATCTTGACTGCATTGCATTTTCCAAACGCTCACGACCCGATGAAAGTGTTTTTCCAGCCTTTAAGAGTTTCTACGTTATTACTTGAACCAAACAGTGACAATCTAAGGGGGGCGCTTATTTCACACTTTTTGATTTTCGGGTGGGCGCTTATTAGATTGGGGCGGTTAAAAGAGGGTGGGCGCTAATTAGAGGAAATACGGTACTTGGTTTTTTGAAATCAGAAGAAGTATTCGTTTTCATTGACAGTCATTGCGCAATATTTACGCAGGGCGTTTTTTGTGAAATTGTAACTACTGGAAAAACGACACGGACGAAAAGAATAATAACCGAAAGAAGCATACGAGTCTATACTGCGACGGTAAAACACAAAGGATTGTCATAGTTACACCAAATGAGACATGTAACTTGTGTGAAAGTGCATATTCAAGAAGTAAAGAAAATTCAATGAAAAGAATTGATTACGTGGCTTAGTGGGAACCGGCAAAGGACCCAAACTAATGGGGAAATTCTGTTATTTTGGCAGACACTAGGCAAGATTACATAAGAGAGTTGTTGGTTCTGTTCTCTCACGCTATCTTGCTACCGGGGAACGCATTGGGCCTACGTTGAACTTTCCCCTACTTACACTATTAAAAAATGCGCTGGCAGAAAGATATAGAGCTAAACTTTATCTTGTAAGCAACCAAGACCATTCAAATGGCAAAGTACTCTTGTAGCTATTGTATTTATGCACTTGACAGAAATCCTGGAAGAAGGTAATCATTTTAAGTCACGATAGATATAGGTAGCGCTGACATTGAATTTCGAATTTTAATTTCGTAAGGAAAAGTAAGAAATCGCTTGTTGTATTATCAAATGTTTTTTGCATGATTCTTGATGTTTCGTCAGAAAAAATTTGGTATACAGAATGAACAAATTCTGTTTCATTCCCGGAATGAATTTGAGTATTAAAATAATAAGCCCTTTCTGTTTCTGAGGCCATTTTTGTTCTAAGCGAACTTCATATATGATAGAAAACAAGCACGAATCCGTAATTTGGAGCGGAACAATTGAAAACAGTGTTCACAACGAGGTCAAAACCACGGCGTTTTGCTTTCTTCCTCTTTGTAATGATAATAAGAAGACAAGGTAAATTTATTCAATGCATTATTTTGTAGGTGCCTGATGGCAGCCGCAGTTATTGCAATTTCGCCTGCATTTATACGGCTAATTAATGAGACCGCTTTTGAGAATATATTGCAATTGTCGAAAGTTGTAAACAACACAACAATGACAAAGCAATGCAGTAATTTAATGGCTTGTAGTCAAAGTCTGTATACTTTGCTTGCTTTTAGTTTTATCTCTGTCTCTCATTACGATGATTGCATGCATTAATTGTTAATTGTTGATATTTATAAAAGCAAACATCTTATACTTTGAGTAAACGCCCAGATAATTATTGTTCCCTCTCTATCAGACGCCCCACCCTCAAAATGGAACAATTAATGAACACCTCTTTCAAACTTGAGTTTACTATTTACATTCCTGCATCAAAAGTATTAGCCATACTTCAGAGTTCGTCTGTACGTTCAAGAGGTTAAAACGCCCCCTTTTTCGGAAATCCTGAATGTTCAGGTTCCGCGACGTTTAGTTAATTAAGTGAATACATGATAACGTATTGCTTGGAGAATTCCGTGACTGAAGTGTGCCATATTTCTTGTATTATGGTAAATAAATCACAGCTTGCAATTAATAGCTGCAAAGCTCGCAGATGATGTGTTCATATAGGAGATTGAATAGCATTTGATCGCTGGTATTGTGCTTGCTTTATCGAGCATGTAAACTACTGGTGCTTCAATTATTTAGCTTGTCTTTCGCCAATTGCGACGCTCAGGAAACGGTCTGTCTACGATGAACGACAATAACTTGGCCTTTAATTAAAACTATCGATATTTGTATGAATGAAATTTCTAAACTATGCGGCTAGCACACGCTTTTTTATGTTACTATTTACTGTTGTTATATTTTGCTAGCTGCGATGGTTATCTGGAAAGTATCGAGCAGACAAAACCGCTCCAAGCTTCGCCATACGGCGTAATTGTAAGAGCAGGACAGGTTGAGCAGCCACAAAGAACGACAGTAAACAATTTCCAAAAACGAGATTTCAGAGCATATCCGCGATGGTTTTCGCAGAGAATAAGACGTCTTCTCGGCAAACGTTTCATGCATATTCATCCGTCACCTCAAGAGCAGCATCGAAGTGTGAGGAGGAATCTCCAGACCCAAAATTTTCGCAGAAGTCTAATGGATTTTTCACAGGCCCCGCATAACAGTCTTGGTCCGTATATTGCTACGCAAGACGATTTAACAGGCATTACTCCGCAAACTCTGCATGGTGCTGAATTGGTAGATTTACCAAATAACTTCCAAGAGTTGCAACCCCATGAGTTCCATCACATTTTTCACCACGGAGGTAAGTTGTCACATTTTTTATTTGTTCCTATTGATATTTTTCTCGTGCACGTTACGAGTTGTTGAAGGGTTTGAATTTGTGATCTGTACCTCTATATTAACCTCTGCCTGGAGTAGGTTCGTCTATTCGAGATTAAAGTCATGGGTTTCAAAGAGGTCGCAGTCTAGTGGGTCGCTGACTGCAGCTGTTGCTCTTAATAATGAAAATTGAGCTGAAGCAGGAGAGTCCTGATGACTGTGCTTTGGCAGTTTAAACTGCTGGGCTAAACTTGCAGTATGTGCTTTCGTAAAATATTTCAATCGAAGTATTCAAGTATGGCTCTTACTGGACCACTTTGTCTAAAGTTATAAGCATGACACTTGATAACGAGCCTTTTACGAATAAATTACAACAAGTTAGTTTATAAAGTATCTTAAAGTTTCAGCAAGTCTCTATGTGACTGTTTTTCAGATCAGGATAAAGTCATAGTTTGGATTCACTCAATCATTTTTCTGTGCACTCTGACGGAAGCCTTGTGTTTTCCATTTAGAAATAGGTGATCATGAAGCTCTTGGTGGAGACGACAGTTCAATGATAGAATTCCCAGAAAATGGTGGTTTTTCGTTAGGCCATCATCATCACCACCACCGTCATAATCCGTGCCATCGAAGGCCTTGTCTGAACGGAGGCACGTGTGTTCACCATACGCATGCGCATGGATTTCGCTGCAGTTGTCGGTCTGGTTTCAGAGGACATTACTGTGAAAGTAAGTGAAGCATTGAAATAAGTAAGCATAATGGGGTGAGCTGGTTTATTGGATTGAAGTGTGATTCATATTTATAATTATCATCACGTCACGCGGTTATCATTGAATTGGAAAGGATCAAACATAAAACATAAGAAACATGAATGAAATGGATATTGAAAGCACCTGAATGGAAATAATAGTTTTACCATTGTTCTTATTCTAGTCCCAGCTGTGACGTGTACGCCAAACCCCTGCAAAAACGATGGAGCATGCACTCTTCATGACCATGGTTTTTTCTGCTCATGCCCTGCTGATTTCAAGGGACCCAGTTGCTCTGGTAAGTGCTATAAATTCAACAAATTATGCTCCTTTGCACTGTTTTACGGCATTAGAAATGGGTATAAATGAAGTTTTATCCAATGAAAGTTTAGACCTTGCTCTCATAAGTAGCCCTCAAGAGAACCAATGTTTGATTCGCAATTCTGAGAATATTTACTTGCACGACTCACTGTAGCATTCATCAAGGGACAGAATGTTTTGTTTGTCATGTGTGAAGGTGTTTTATACGAGGTTTCACTGTACTTTTAATTTTCTTGCTACGTTGCTTCAAAACACTTTCAGCTTCGGCTAAGTGCCATCAATGAATGATTAACATTGTGTTTGAAAATTGCTTCTTGACAATACCGTGTTGTTTTTCTTGCAGTACCAACATCTTGCTTCTCAAATCCCTGCTTGAACGGTGGTTCATGTTTGGAGCTTGATAATGGTTTTAGTTGCCAGTGCATTGATGAATATCAAGGACAAACCTGCCGGGGTAATATGAATTTCTGGTTACGAGTTAAAGCATGCAAGATGCACATTTTAGTTTTAGAAAAATCTTCAAGTTTGCTGTTTGTAAGAAACTGTACAGGATCTTATATGTTATCTTTAGAATGCAATTCCAATGAAACATATAGAAAACATTTGAAATATGGTGACACGAGGTTCCAATAGCAAATACTTGATGCTATTTAAGTTTTGGGGACGTTTCCTTTGCCACGTCCTTCATCATCCCGTCTGCTATGAACTTGTAATAGTAAGCTGTAAGACGTAAGTGACTTGGTTTTTATCTTCCAGAAAAATTGGACGCTTGCAGAAGCAACCCGTGCAAAAACGATGGCTTTTGTAAAGAATTTGGCTCAACATTTGAATGCATTTGCAAGGAGGGATTTTCTTGTGTCGATTGCAGTTGTAATACAAGTAAAACCACCTTTTTCTTATTTTGATAATGCATTTTTCTTCAAGAATTTTATTAAAGTGCCTCTACACCTTATTTTTTTATTGGCTAAAACTATAGATTCGAATGCGCTGATTCTGAATCCGTTTATATTTCTTTGATATGACAAGTAGTTTTTGAGATACGAGGCAGCGCGTGCCACTTTTTCGTGGTTAACTTTTAGGACTGGGTCGAGCCAACTATGACATCATAGTTGAGCCTAGTTGTGCCCCGTTCATTTTCCCGTACTGAAGCAACAAATCTGACATCGATTTCCTCTCACACGATGGGCTCGATATTTGTTTTTTTGACTTTGATGATTAGAAACAGGTCGGCGCATTATGGCATTTGAGTTTGAAAGGCTTGCGATGAGATTGCAGCTGTGGGGAGGAATTACAAAATTCCCATGTAGTGGCTGCTCGCTGTGCTCAGTGGCGGCGGGCGTAGGCCGTGCAATGTTAAAACTGTACGGGAACTGGACGGGGATGACGAGAAGAGCATCAAAACATGATTAAAGATTGTTAGGTTTATGTGTGAAACTGGGAAAATATGCCATATCGATGTGTTTTGCTAGCCCATGGAAATACACCCGAATTTGCATGGTTTCACAAAATTCTGCTTTATCAGGATGATCGCCCTAAAACTGTTAGGAGAAGGAGATGGATAGATTTCATCAATTCGCAACGACGGAAGAAATTCTATGGACGCACGCATCATCATGAATGAAATAAATCAAACAACAAAGAGCAATAATTTCGGTACAATAACGAAATTCATGTGTAGTAATAAGGAATTGTGTTGCAGATTTTCTACACTTGCTGTTCCAAATGAAAATCGAATCTTTTCGAAGGTTTCGAAATCGAAGGTTTAGACTGACACGGATCGGATATGATGGCCTAAATTATATTGATACACACTTTTACTTCATCAGATACACAACAAAAAGATAATAATTCAGATCCAGTCAAATTCCCAGAACGTTTTCTTTCAACATTTCTTTTCTTGCTCAAATCTCTTCCATGGCTTTGAGTGAAAGAGTTCTCAGCCACAGGATCAAATGCATCAGGTTCTCCTTCATCGGTATCACTATCATCGGTCTGCTTTACTCTACGATACGATCAATCCTATCCCCTCGCCATCTTCGCATTCCTCGGCACTGCAATCCCTACTGTCATGAACTACTATCCGACTAACAATGTTAATTTATGGAAACGTTCTACTCAATTCGATCACCAACGTTGCACAAATACCCACGAATACACATGACGAGACAGACACGCCAAAGCGCAAACACTATTTATTATACTGAATGCAGGCTTACACCCGCCGCCACTGAGCACAACAAGCAGGCACTACATGGGAATTTTGTAATTCCTCCCCACAGCTACAAACTCATCGCAAGCCTTTCAAACTCAAATGCCATTATGCGCCAATCTGTTTCTAATCATCAAAGTCAAAAAAACAAATATCGAGCCCATCGTGTGAGAGAAAATCGATGTCAAATTTGTTGCTTCAGTACGGGAAAATGAACGGGGCACAACTAGGCTCAACTATGATGTCATAGTTGGCTCGACCCAGTCCTAAAAGTTAACCAAAAAAATGGCGAAAATGGCGAAATATCGACACTTCACCACGATATAACTCGTTAACTATACGTCAGATTTAAAAAATATTTTCGGATCTAAAATCAGTAAAGAAAGTTTTATCGATGTAAAGAATAAAAAAATAAGGTGTAGAGGCACTTTAAGGCAGTCTGTTATTGTTACATGTTATAAAACAGATAGATAACTACAAATCTCGAAACATCGACAGTGTCGACCCAAAGTCACTCAGCATGCGTGATAAAAGTGTGGTTCTGGAATAGTTTGCAATGCTGGTTCCGTCAATACCCACAGCATTTTATTGTACATGTAGCTATAGCTACATAGAGTACTGTATACGCATCGTATATTTTCAGCCACAGTCATCAAGCAAACGACAATAAAACAAAACAGTTGTCCTGCTTCGGCTTGCAAAAATGGTGCATCCTGCTTTCCAACCGATAGAGGCTTCAACTGCCAATGTTTGGATGGATTTCACGGAGTAGATTGCTCGAGTAAGTTCGGTTTCCTTACAGGCCAACTTAAACAAATCTTGCTACAATTTTGTCGCTATGAAATGCTCTATTTTTACTGTTATTTGTCTTTTGGTAATATTAGTGTTTTGTAAATGGTAGCTGTAATTTAATTGCCTTATTGTTTCTTTCATAGTTCCTGATCTTTGCAAGAAAAACCCATGTGAAAATGGCGGAGTTTGCGTACAAGTTGGCGCTGATTACAAATGCATATGCACCTACGGTTTCAAAGGAACTAACTGCCAATGTGAGCTCGACCATATTGTTAATTTATATCTGTCGATATAGCTTACATTCGAAATTGCACACCATTCATATTGGTTTTGGCATATAGCCTGTACACAGTCATAAACAAGCTTAACCTTTGTTGCATAATAAAGCTAGACCCCTCTTGCTCTATACTTTCTGCATCGTGTTATGGTTATGTTTTCTTTGCAGTGCCATTGAGTTGCAGCTCGCATCCGTGCTCTAATGGTGGAACTTGCCATGAGGCTGACATCGATTTCAAATGCATCTGTCCACTGGGATATAAAGGAGATGCGTGTCAGGGTATGCGCATCATTTTTAAGCTATGTTTACGTGTATACTTTACTTATCATTACCATATAGGCACTTGTCTGTAGTATATGCTATTTCCTCATAGCCAATTTCTAAAATTATTTCAAACGTGCTGTTGAATGAAGTTTAGTACAACAATTCTGGATGGTCCTTCTAGAATTTGATATTTTTTGCCAGGCTTCTGTCGTTCCCGCTTGTTTTATGCGACCTATATTTGCGAATTCATATAAGTTTGCAAGGATATTAAAGCATTTTTGGCTACCCTTTACAGCACTACAACCCACTTTTTGTGTATTAGTTTGTGATGAATATTTATTTTATTTTCAATGGACAGTTCATGACATTTTCAATACTTTTTGTCCAAAACTGCAGTGATCGAAACCCGGTAGACTCGCAGAAAAGCTTTTTCCGAAAGAACTATCTGCGCTCAATAGAGCATTTAATATGGAGTGTTTTATTGTTCTTTTAGAACTTAACCCGTGTTCCCATAGCCCCTGTGCACACAGTGCTAATTGCGTGGAAAAGGGACCATTCTACACATGCATTTGCGAAGAAGGATACAGAGGCAAAGACTGTAAAGGTAGAATTCAATAAGTCGAAAGTTTGATGATGATAAAAATACTGGAAAGTGTGATGGAAATACTAATTAATAAACTATGACATAAAACGTCAGGCTACTCTTTTTGTCATAATTCAATTTATCCCATCGTGTATTATATATACTCTTAGCTTGATGTTTCATAGGAAGTGTTGTCCTTACCGACATACAGTGTTCGATGTAAAAAAAGTACAGAGCATTAACTGTAAGGAGTAAAAGTACAGAAGAAACTCGTGCTAGACCAGTCCATCTGACGAGTGTTCTTGCACGAATCTTAGGGTCATAGATAATCTTTTTTTTTCTGAACGTCTTAGGGTTAGGGTTAGGGGAAAACCTTTAGCTTGTATGTGTCATTGTCATTGTCATTAAATAGCAAATGCTTGATTTGTAGAACGTGATCCTTGTCATCCAAATCCTTGCGTCAATGGAGCTTGCTTTGAGCCAACTATCGGTTTGACACATTGCAATTGCTCGAGTGGCTGGGCTGGTGACCTTTGCGAACGTAAGCTATTGATAACTTGATATTTGTATAACTATCTGATTGGATCCACTCAGCTAAGCTTTCTAGCTACTATTTATTGTGTCAACTGCGCGTTATTGCAGCCAATCGTATATGTCTTATGCCCGTAGGTAATTTATTGCTAATTTTGTTGAATGCACTTTGTTGAATTTCTTTCTAGTGCATAATGAGTGTTTTCCAAACAGATGTCTGAATGGTGGATCTTGTGCTCACAACGGCCAATCATATCATTGTATCTGTACTGAAAAATTTCATGGTCCTTCTTGCGAACGTATGTAGCTAAGGTTTAAACATCATAAAATCTTCGCAAAGACGTTCCTTGTTTGTATATCTTTTTCTACCACATGTATTTTTAGCTATATATGTCATATTTATTTCCGGTTCTCCCACTATCCTGACCTTGATGTTACTGCTTTGGGCTGAACAACGGTGATTAATCTCAGCAAGGGGTTGCTCAACTACACAATAAGACTTGTGTCTAAATTTAATCTGTTCTATTATGATAGAACAGGTCTGACCATATCCTTTTATCCCTTAGCATACACTGTCATGCTTCATGTCTTTCTGTTTTCTTCATTTCATGCCCATGAGCATCCAATTCTACCTGTCTATTTTTTGATTGACAACGTTATTGTATGCTATTCCTATATCTAATTCTACTCTCTATTATCCCTGTTTCAGTTGCCAATCCATGCATCAACGATCCATGCCAAAACAGTGGCGTTTGTACTGTCACTGAAACAGGCTATGTTTGCACTTGCATTGAAGGGTTTAAAGGGACACACTGTGAAAGTAAGTAGCTAACTCTGTGTTTGTGAACCCATGCATTGACACATAAACCCTAGGCAAAGCTCTGCTTACTGATAAAATAGAAATTATTTTTAATTTTGTGATATTTAGTTGGCGGTCATTGTCACCCAAACCCATGTCATCACGATGGAAAGTGCTTTGAAGGAGACAATGAATTTATTTGTGAATGCTCCACTGGATTTGCAGGGCAACTCTGCGAAGGTTTGTATCGCTTTTTACAGAAAATAAATTTAATAGTACTGATTACAGGCATAATAATCTAGTTTTTGTCGCAATCCTTAATATTTTCTTTCTAAAATGATCACAAGATAGTATATGTATATGCAAATGAGTCCAGCCCCGTTAAAACGTAAAAAAAGGATGCAGCGACAAGGGAGAAATACCTTTTATTTTTTGATTTAATAATCATTTGATGCTTTGAAGTCAGGGTAATAATGTGCCGTGCGCTGTAGAAAATTTTTCATTTTAGCTCTACCTTGACTACTTGATATAATGGTCGCATTCTCGCGTTGTAGTTCAAGACTTTTGCGATCACAATCCGTGCCATAATAATGGCCAATGTATCGAAGAAGCTGGAACATATTCTTGTACTTGTCCGTTTGGCTTTCTTGGCGACCATTGTGAGCGTAAGTAAATTACAGATTTTGTACAAACAGCAAACTTAAAGATGAACTCTTGCTGTTATGAATTTTACATTGTATCTTTTATTTATACATCGTATCAACCTGATTTTGTCATCGTTCATCGAATAACTTTTGATTTACTATTTAATGGGTCGCGTATATTTTTATTTTATTCTAGAGAGCGTGTGTTTACCAAGTCCCTGCAAGAATGGCGGTACGTGTATAGCATCAAACACTGAACATGGATATGCTTGCGAATGTGTATTCCCATACCATGGACATGATTGCCAAGGTTTGTGTATGATCATGATATAGTAAGGTCCTAATCTAATACCATTTTTTCTCAACTGCTGTTCAATAAGCAAGAATCGACCACCCAAACGAATGAGAAGTCTATTAGGGCCTGTTCATATGAGATGAGCTGGCCCACGGAGGTGGGATAGCTCACTGAGGTGAGCCCGTTTTCAGATTGCATTCACATGGGCATTTCATCCCATCACGGTGGGCCCGTCTCGATTTGAAACTGAAAACGTTGTCTTCATCCCTTCTGGCGCAAATTTGAAAATAATTCTTTCATTGTATAATTTCTTGCCTTGCTAGTCAGTCATATCAGGGTCAAGTGAGTAACCGAAGGAAAAAGCTTGCATCCAAATAATATCAAAATATTGCGTATGTTTGACTGCGTGTTTTTGACCATAGTCCAATTAGGCTCAATTGTTGTCAAATTTTTTTGTGCACTTGCATACTCACACTTCTACTTTCACCAGTTGCAAGATAGCTACGTCAATAAAATCCCTGCATTAATAAATAACCAATTACTTATTTCTTCGCTCTTTAAACCTATTTTATGTATTTTGTGTATGCATGTTGAAGTCATGCATTCATAAAATATTCAAAGGTACATTCTTCATTGTAGAATGGGACCCTTGCATTCCTAGTCCGTGTAAAAACGGTGGAACGTGTAAAAGTCATTTAAAAGAAATCAGCGAGCTTCATTTGCACGAAGGGGCATTGCAAAGCTTGATACACGGTGCTGATGAAAGTGTTGTTGATGTTGTTGAACCTGATGATGACATTCTTGGTGATGGTAATTTCACAACCGCTGCACACCATCCCGAATTATACGAAGAACATGACCAAGCTACGAATAGTGACTTAGATCATATCCACCGTGCTCACTTTGATAAACTGTCGCCTCGTTTGGATTCAGACCATCCTGACTGGCCAATCCATCCTCACGATCAGTATCCCGACCCGGTTCACCATGACTTAACCCACGAAGATCACTTTGTGCATTCATCGCATACGGAAACATTGCCGGATTCATTTGAACCGGTTGTACACGGTCATGAATTCGATGCTGATGAAAAATACGGTGCTGGATATGAACACGCTAATAGCATTCATAATGAACATGATGTTATGGAAAGTCCACATGAAGGCAAACATCCATTTACAATGCATTATCCTCACAAAGATCACATGGTGACTACACGTCCTGATGAGATGTTGCATTTACATGACGATCTTGATAACCACATCAGTTCACAGCATCATGATTATGATGACGAACATGATGACGTATTGCTGAGTCATCATGGTCATGAACATGATGATCTTGATTCTGATCATTTATCAGAACACGATGAAGCACTGGACAATCCTCATCATCATCAAGACAGAAATGAAGCGCTGGACCTTAACCATTTTGATCACGATCATCTGGAGTTTGAACATGCTTTAGACCATGCAAAGGAATTGGACAGTCCTCGACATCGTTATCGTCATTTGGGAGCGACAACTTTTAAAGACAAAAGTGGCGGTTTACATGAAGAACTAAAAACGCTGACACAGCCTGCTGGAAAAACGGTTGAAGCTAACAGACCAGTTTTGGGGAACAAAGTCGACGGCAGCAAAGCTTCAGACAAGTTGAAGGACACTGTGGAGGAGATAACGAAGAATGTCGTCAAAGCTGTCTTAAAGCAAAATATCAACGGAGCAAGTTTTTCGAAGAAGAATAAGATACCAAAGAAAATTAGACCGAGAAAGAATGCTATGCGAAAACGAACACTACAAAATTTGTATGTTTGTGAGTGCCCTCCTGGATATTTAGGAGCACATTGCCAGCGTAAGTTGTAATTTTATGGTTATATTTATTGAATTGAATGAATTCGATTGATTTGAATGATTCACGTGTTATCTGAGTGGGCCTCAGTCTCAATTACATCCCTGATAATGGATTCATTGCATTGCATCACAAATCAAAATTTGCGGCTCAACAGTGAAGATCCATCCCATTATAAAGGAACACTGTGGTGCATCAATTTTTTTGTCTAAGTGCGTCACAAAAGATGAAAAACTAAATAAAACATCATTCTTCAGTATATTTTTATAAAAGAAAATGAAAATTTAAAAAATAAATCAAACCGAGAAAACTTTGAGATGATGTCAATATTCTCTTTTGAAAATGTTGCCGCAACGTTTTGTAGCATACCATAAACAGATCCGGTTGCCTCGCTTTTACTTGATTTTCTCACCAAAATGAGACCTTTTGATTCCTTCCTTCATAACCGATCCTTCAAACATTCGGCTGTATTTTTCAAATTCACATAAATTTTAATTCCATAGAATATAATCATACCATACCGTTGTTTTATTCTTTCCAGTAATTAAACCTGCTTCTTTCATTAAGTATCTGTGATCTTGCTGTGAGTTTCCATTTACTACTGCCTGAAAACAAATTTCCACACAAAATAGCCTGTCACAGAACATTTACACATGAAAACCGCGACAGTTGTGATCGTATTCTCCTTCACTTGCAATGGCGTAATTACTGTAACTTCTGTATCTATTCATGTACCTGTTTCAGTAGTGGTATATTAAGCTTACCTTTTTCTTGCAGATGCAAATCCATGTGAGAAGTCACCCTGTTTAAATGGAGGCGTGTGCCTTCCAAGAGGCAGCAATTATCAGTGTCAATGCATGTCGGGATATGCCGGAATCAACTGTGAAGGTGCGTCCATTCAATGTAATCACATTCGGAATGAATTATGACAAAATTCAATCTTGGTTGGTCAGAAATTTCGTCATTGCTACTACTATCTCTCTGCGAGTTATTATTACGTCATAAAAAATGAAAAGGCTTGTTGTAATCATCTAGCCCCGAAATCATTAATTTGCAGTAAATGAAACATAACCTTTCTTTTGCTCAGACAGAATTATTGTTGTCCATAGCTATTGTAGATTGTCCATGTTAACTTACGACAGTGGAATTTTGATTGTGAATATCTATTGAGACAATGTTACTGTTCACTGGGCTAGGTATGAAGGTGTCTTTTATGAAAATGGGTAATTACAGCTCACCCGAATGAATCCAAAGCTCAATTGCACAGAGGTGCCTGCTGGGATGAGGCAACCATATATGCATGCTTCAATGTGCTTAGTGCGAATAATTTCTTTGTCCTGCATACACTAATCAAGATTTTTTTCTCATTTAGACTTGCATCCGTGTACTCCAAATCCTTGTCAGAATGGGGGCTTGTGTAGACTTGCGCACAATGTACGTGGCTATCACTGCGACTGCCTCGTGAAATTTAGAGGATATGAATGTGAGAGTAAGTAAGAAATTCAAATCTGTATTGGCCTACATAAAATAGCCAATCCTGTATGAGCTTTATTCTTTTAGCGATGGTACCCTTTCACTCCACTTCACACCACCTTTCTACTCCATGTTATATGTACATCACTCAAATTGATTAATGGTTAATGGGTATAAAAGCGTAAAAGCAACGTGTACTTTGTATTTTCCTCAATGCCGCTTACCACAGATTTAAAATTGATTTAAAATTCAGTGTTCTTCGTTTCCTGTTTGCGCTGTGCTGAACGTAGCTATACCTCTTATTTGAGAAAGAATCTCATTTGAAATGCAATCAACTACATTTCATACGACATTATTTTTACGATCCACGCTTGATCATTTCATTAGGTCTTGATCATCATGATTGAAAACCAATTTAGGAATGAGCTGAATTCTCAATATTGGGTTTTTCACTGGCAATTAAATTGTAATGAAAACTTTGGTCGTACTATCTGAGTAACGTTCAAGTAGCATTGGGTGTTTCTGGGTAATGTTTCCAAATTCATTTCGCAAGGAATCAGATAAAAGTTCTATATTATATAATCATCTAGAAAGATTGAAGCTATCAATATTTATTTACTATACATTTCAATACAGCTTGTTATAAATACAAAATATTTTAGAAAGGTGCTACCATATCTAACATCGATCTGCATCTACATAGCTATGTGATATTTTCGAGCCAATCTAGAGTACCTGCGACAAACCTGACCAAATCTTTTTGTGTACAGTATTCAACCTCCTTTACACATTTTCTTCAGTTCCCTTCATGTTCTTTACAAACAAATTATGTGATATCAGCTTGCATAGTCGCTTCTTTTTTTTGATAACTTGATAACCGATCAACACAGTTACGTTATAAGCAAAAACAAAGAATTTCAAGCTGGTAAGCCAGGTGCTTGGTTTTATACGCTGAGCAATTTTTAACAGATACCGGTTCAATCTCACTGGTTTTCAATTGATTTCACTCATTGTACACTATAAGTCTGTTCAATACTTGTTCGTTGAAAATCGTTCATCGATTGATCCTATACAAGTATCCTACAGGCAATACTGGGTGTTGCTTTAGCTAGCAATGCGATGTCTACCATTAAAAAAGCTGAAGCTATATTTATTCTTTATCAAACAATACCTGGCCATTCGGCCTGAGAACCGAGTGGTCAGATATTGCGACTAAGACATATATTGCTATATATGTCTTAGTCGCCTATATTTATTATATATTAAATATATTTATTAGCCATATATTTTACAATACTAAACAACAGCTGTGTGATAATAGATATAAATGTTTTGATGTCCCCTTGCCCATTTAAACGTCTGCTTTGCGTCCTTTGCTCTGGGATAGATTTGTCATTTATTAGAATATCTTTCGTCCTTTTTTGTGTCAATGCACATGAAAGAAGCGCTGTGGTGTTTTGGAGTTCTGTAAAATTTATGTTTGTAGTAATAAACGTTATTGATAATTCAACGTTGCAGAAATCAACCACTGTGCAAATGGAAACCCATGTCTACACGGTGGAAAATGCCAGAATACAAATGTTGGAGTCGAATGCAGATGCAGACAAAGGTACAGTGGCAATTTATGCGAAGGTAAGGGATTGTTACATTTGGTTTTTTCAAATCTGAACCGCTGACGTACCGCTCCCAATAGCTTTCTCTTGTAGCCAATGACAGCGTGCTTGATTTATTTATTCATTTAACTGCTCTACTGGCAAGTTATTTGATCCTGTTTTAGTTGACAAATGTGAAAGCTGTAGCACAAACGCTCACTGCAAACAAGGCCATTGTGTGTGCAAACCCGGGTTCATTGGCAACGGTTACAAATGCAAAGGTACTTTTTATGAAAATTGTATATTCTTTTATCTCAGCATGCTTCTTTGTTAATCAAACGGTATAAAACAAATCCTCTTTATTAATATGTAGCCATTGGTGATATATGCAGTCCAAATCCATGTGAGAATGACGGAAAGTGTTTACCTGGTCATGATGGTAAACTCTTTCTATGTCAGTGCAAATCTGGCTTTACTGGAAGCCGATGCGAATGTGAGTATCACTTGCATCTTTATTTGCTATGATTAATCTCTGAAGTCACCCTCTAGGGCAGCTTTCGTGTCGCAGGCATTGATCTGGAATGGTGATTGTTGCGTTAAGCTGTCAACTGTATAATTACAATTGATTATTGTTGGTTATGATTACTTGGATATGTTTAAGGTTTATTGTAGGAGTAGAAAAATTAAGTGGATTATTCCCAAATCCACAACTTAATCTTGTTGTTGTTGTTGCTCTACAAAAACTCTAGCTATATTTTTGACCGATTTTCAATAGTCGCTGCGACTATTCACTTTTCTGATTAATTAATTTTGCTTCCTTTTAGTTTTCAACCCATGTCAAAGTGCGCCTTGCCAGCATAACGGTGTCTGTGTTGACAATTCAAACAGCAGACAGAAGGGAATCATACTCATAGAACATACTGATTACAAGTGCTTCTGTCCATTGGGTTACAGAGGAAAGAACTGCGAAGGTAGCTTTCCTCCCCCGTTCACTTAATACAATCCCGTATTCGAATGTCTTGAGTTTTTCCCAAGTTGAAAGGGACAACATTGTAGCACATCATTTATCAAAAATGTTCTTGGCGAACTTAAATATTGAAAATTCAAGATATCTTTACTCTCTGTCCTTCTCAAGCCTATTCCTCAAACTTTTTCTTGTTTATAGGAAACTATAATTTCAATTTCTCCTTGATTACGTTACAAGATTTGGTATGCTGTTAATAAAATTTTATTTGGTGCTGTGAATATATTGTTATCTTGATCTTCTTACAGAGACGAGCTTGGCTGCATGCAGCTCAATTCCTTGCTTGAATAATGCAACATGTTTTGATTCATCTGATGAGAATCATCGAAAGAATCTCCTTCACCCAGATGACTTTGAGTGTTTTTGCAGGGCAGGCTACAGTGGCAAACAATGTGAAAGTAAGTTCATAACCATCATTTTTTTCAATCTATGGCGTTTTCATGTTTTATTTCTACTCTTTAGTTTTGAGTTCTTTAAGTCTTTTGCTAAAAAGGTGTACGCATGCGCATTTTATTTCTTGCCATTTCTGAGTTTCACGATATTTTCTGCAAATGAATCCTACATTACATACAATGTCTACTTTTAGTTCCACATTACTCCTGTTGGTCTCATCCTTGTCAAAATGGTGGAAGCTGTCTGGATACATCAGTTTTGCCTGAAGTCAGCTTTGATTCACAAGGATACAAGTGTAATTGTTTGCCAAACTATATCGGCAGAAATTGCGAAGGTTTGTAAATTGGATATCTTTGCTTTAATCCTTAAACTCGGGTATTGCTGCTATAACCAGCATAAAATAGATCATTCATATGAACAGAGGTGCAATCTTATCTCTGTGGTGGTACCCAGAACAAAAGGAAGGATCCGATAGCCATAGTTTGTGATTCTTCAATGAATCAAAATTAAATACTTGTTTCTCCTGGAAAGATTTTAGTTTATTTTGTTGGTCAATGGATAACAAAGTCTACCCGGGGATTCATGCTATAAGGATCTATTCAGTTTTTAAATTTCTACTTTGATTTTTACACAGTGACTGTTCGAGGAGCATCGGCTTGTTACTCGGCCCCATGCCTCCATAATGGTAGATGTGTTGATGCAACCAGCAACAACGATCCCGAACAGCATTTTGAAGATTTGAATTCATACAAATGCTTCTGCGATGCACAGTTCAGTGGCAAAAATTGCGAAGGTATCTGCAATACCATTAATTCCTCATGCTGTAAATTTACTTTGAAGCTATTATCAGTTTGGCCTCAGCAAGTGGCGACCCCGTAATAAGATTGCTTGTGCTTATTTGCTTACTTTGAGAGAAATGTGTATTCATGTCACTGCAAGTTGTTTTATGTTTTATCGATTTCTTAGTCGATTTTGTAAAATACTAAGCAGCTCGTTACACAGGTAAAGGCTGTGATGCAGGTTTATGAGCTAGCACAAGCTTTTATAGGTCATAGAGCTGTGTAGCAATATTAGAATATACAATTTTTTTGTGTCCTACGAGTTTAAAGATGCTATAGTTGTACATGGTGAATTTTGTTATCATCCAACATTTATCTCACTTGTCTTTCATTGCAGTTCCATTCCCTGCGTGTACGTCTGCGCCATGTTATCACAACGGAACGTGCATCGATCGTACGACGCATCGTGATTTTAATTTTGATGAACATGGCTATCATTGTTTGTGCTCTCCTGGATTCGAAGGAAAGAACTGTGAACGTAAGTACAGTACACTTCAACCTCGATATGGTGTGGGAGGAGCTATCAAGAAAGAAATTTTACCTGCGCAATCCAGGGATTGCTTTATGGAGAGTAGCATGCATGATGCCAATATGAGCAAATGATACATGGAAATATTGAACACGTCTTGTTGTGTACTACGCGTATAAACGAGTGATATACTTTAGTGATGTCCGATATTTTAGTGCTCTGATCTGATTCACCATGTTTATGTTTAATATGTTTTATCACAGGACAATACGTTTTTGCATCTTCAGAAGAAGAAGAGCAAACTCTTCATCCCACGGACACTCCGGGTATTTTATCGGTTTTATGTTCTTCTTGTTATACTTTTTATAGCCTTCATAATGCAGATCATTTTCATGCTGTATGTAGGCCGTAAGGCCATTGTGCAATCTCTGCTAAATGGGGTTTTAGCATTAGCTGTGTTGATGCTGATTCTTAAATTAATTCACAACGCATTTGCAATGAACATTTGAATGCATTTACAATTTCAAACGTATCAATGCACAAGGCTTCAGAGCTAGCTGTGTTGACTAAATGTCCATTTGTTCGCAAATTGCCGAGCTTAAGAAGCTGTCGTCAGGGTTTGGCCCTCTCGGAAAAATTGCAGCATTGTTGCAAAAGGAATGGTTTTTGTAGGAGAAAGTATATGCTTTTGGTCACTTGACAATTTACTATGCACTTGGGGTAGCATCTGAATCGTCATTGTTTTCGTATGGCCAGTCATTTTGTTCACTACACGATAGGTACCATAGATGATTACAGTTTTTTATTCTTATTGCGCATTATTCTCCGTAATTCAGATTTTGAGCAATTGACACCGACACCAATGGTCGTGTACATGAAGCATCCGAAGACCACCCCTCCGACCGGAACATTGCAGAAACCCAAGCCCGGAATCATCTTAGTGAAACAACGGACCACACCAAGGCCACCACTTGATCTTCCAATTGAGGACGTCAGCTTGAAGCAAGCCCACGATGATAAATTGCATCCTGAAAATATTGCTGATCTGATCAATAAAGAAAGCATCTCCAATCGAGAGAATGTAAATAAAGTCAAGCCCAGTAACCAAGACCTAACAACAACTGATACTGCAGATGATAAAGGTCATAGAACCGTTGTCCATATTGTACCGGATACCGGAGTACCGGGTGGAGCTGCGTCTATTATCGATCAAATACCGAAGCAGGCATCAAACAATGCTGCAGGCTCAAGAATGGTTTCAGTCGTGCCCGATTCTCATTCGTCTTCGTCATCTGGAAATGTAAGGCAGCTATCTCCTGGATACACTCGCCATGTTACATCTACTCAATACAATGCACCATCATCTGTTGCTGTCCCTAATTCCTATTGGCAACAACAATACATTGATGCGCAACAAGTACCAGTGCTTAGGCCTTACCCTGTCTCAGGAAATCCTGCACAAGAAGCAGTGAGATCGTATAGAAACAGTTTATACAATTATGGCTATCCTCTTAATGTACAGACTGGCCAAACACGTTCTATCAATGTAGCACCCGTTTCACCGAATAGAAATAGCTGGTTAGCTGCCTATAATCGACTATTACAACAGAGAAGTTCCTCTCAGAGAAGAGCAAAGAAAAGTGCAATACCTCACTCAGATTAGAGAGTATCGCTTATTATAAACGATTGCGTGCAAAAATACTGTTATTTTTGGAGATGCTGTTTGCATGGAATAGCCATACGAAGACTGGTTTCTCAGGAAACGCACAAAGTATCGAGTGATCACAATGTTTATGATCGCGAGGACGTGCAACTTGACAATGGTTGTGAGAAACAATGGGACTTATGTTAATCTTTAAAGGAACATTAAGCAAATTGTTTTATATCCTCATTTTTTTATTACAATGTATATCATAATTTTGCAGTTAACTTTATTTACTATGCAATTACAACTCATGCACTCCTGGGACTGGAGCAGCTGAGATATTTTAACCTGAATTTTTTATATTTCTAATTAATTTGTATCATATTGTTACGTAAAATGTAATAAACATGTTTGAGTATATAGAATATGTCCTTTTGAATATTTCGCGAAGCATGAGGTAATCAGTTAATAAAATTAATTAACTTAATGATTATTTTAGTGCAGAATATCCATGTATCAAAATGCATCGCTTTATCTGTTAATCTGCTTGCCAGATGGTAATTAGATAAACATACAGGTATATTTCCCTAAACTATCCCAAAGCAAATCTTTGAATGGTGGGCAGATATCTTTGAACATAGTCTGAAATTCCAGTTTCCCGTGCTGTGGTATGACGTACGGCAATTCCCTTCAGGCACAAAGTTAGGGGCCCCAAACATCTTAGCCCCAAAAGACCCTCTAAGATTGTAAAGTGTTATTGGTTGCCGTCAAATATTATTCACCACAGACTGAAACTACATGCATGTTTCACTCTTCGCCTAACTGGCTCGTTTTGCCGTTGCTCTCTTGCCATGTACTTCCAAATAGGTTTTATTACTACAGTCTGATGTTATCAAATAATGCAAAATGTAATAATCAAAGTCTAAAGTGCTAAATGGTTATTTTAAATGTATGGGCCTCCAATGTACTTGTTGTCTTGAGATCAAGGTATTTCTTAAAATTATATTTAATTGTGATAATCATTGTATTAATACATCTTTCTTCTTCTACAGGGAGTATATCCTTGGAGATGTAGCTACGAGATATGGTCCGTTGTTGCCCTACACAAAAGTCCGCTCAATAATTTGGAACGCCGGTACTGACAATTGTTCCGTGTGATTGCGATTCCCTGGATGACTCGGACACTCCTTGGTTTGAATTCATGTTTTCAAAAGCCAATTGAGCCAATTGACGTACACGAAAAATATCACTTTACCATAATTGATAAAATAGATTACTTGAGCAATCTGGCCTGAACTTGAGATAAATTGGTAAATTAGTAACAACGCTGTATATCAAAATCGCGGCCTGTGATGGTTCGAGCTAAAATTGCCGAAGCAATTGACTCGAAGCTTAAAGCTCAAGCTCAGAAGTTTGATCAAAAGCAATTGTTTCGAAGATATGTCAGCCCTTTAAGCATGAGTTCAAACATTTTTTGGGGTAAAAGCTACAATTATTTGATTCACTTTGATTGTTTACTTTTGAAGCGATTGATTCAAATCCTACAACATTTTACATATACGCATGCTCACACGTTTTTCTCCCACGTTCAAATTGACAGAAAGTATCATTACCAATTGTAGATATCTATGGGTCCATTGGTGACCATTGCCCGTGTCAAATGCCACTGGGAAGATTCATAGCTTTCGGTTATGTATCGCTGATTTCGAAAGATATTATTTTCGAGTAGATAGCAGTAATTCTATTTGGCAAAACGAGGAAAGAGGGTGAGCTTCAGTGGCAGCTCGGTACGCGGCAATGGTCCCCCGGGGAAGATAGGGTTTCGCCGTTTTTTGGCGAAATTTTATCGGAACCGGTTGATTTCCCAAAATATTTTGCTAATTTCTCACAATTAAAGTTTTTTATTTTTTGACTAGTTATTGATTTGATTGTTGAAAGCAAGCAGAAACATCCTGGAGAAGTGATGACTATTATCAGCCATGAAACTCCAGTCGAAGCTTCTCATGTAGGAGATTTTGTGCCTTCAACAATCTTAGATGAGAGGTAAATGCTATTGATGCACCAGATGTTACCTAATAGGTATCCATAAGCATTACATGTGGGACAAGTTGAGGTACGCATGTGTTGGTAAAACTTTCTCACGATTTGGCACCGATTCCTAACCATTGTTAACAATTCAGTACATTCTTTGTTTTCTTTTGTTTTAGGTGACTGATGCACAAAGATGTTTTTTACCAAATTTGATGCTATCGAACGCTGTTCGCGGTGCATTATGTGCGCAATTGCGCAGGTATAAATGCTTCAACACATGTCATAATTTTTCTTTTTTCAGTCGTCGAGAGGGAATCTAGTAAGAAGGACAGAACAAAAATAACAAAGCAACGAAGGGAAAGGAAATTGGAGCGAATATTCTTGGATGCTTGAAAGGTAGCTGAATAAAGAATTGCGGTCTTCGGCTCTCAGTAGCGGCTACTGAGAAAAGTGTATGCAGTTAAAAGAACAGAGATCTAATTCTATTCCTGAAAACGCTAGAAGAAAATGGCGGTGGAATAAAATGGAGGGAGAATCAGCTACCACGATGGTGCCGTAAGGTAAGCTTCATAAGTTTTATCTATTGCATACCCTTTATAAATTTAAAATCTATCATATTTGTTCTCTTTTATGGTCACTTATTCGTGTTTCGGCTCATTTTTCGTAGCTCTGTTTCTTGTTGACATTTTTTGGTTTTAATTGGTTAGTTTCAATCTTTTCTGCCATAAAAGCGAATTTGCACCCAACAAAGCTTTCTTCGGCCTATTTCTCATGACATGTTTGGTATATTCCCCTGACATACCAGATATATAAAACCCTTGGCAAAGTATTTTAAGGAATGCATTTTATGGAAAAGTTTTCGGAATTTTCTACCATGCAATATTAAACGCAAAAGGCATGTCGAGTAAAAATATTTTGCTGTTATTGTCTATCATGCTGGACTAGTCATTTGGCATTTTGTTTTTGTCTTTACGCGGATTATTTCCAAGGATTGTAATCCTTGGGGACGTTTGGACGCTCTCTCTTTTGTACGCTTTGACGCTCTCCAGGGATGCCGGAACAGGGGGGGGCAAGGGGGGCGGCTGCCCCCCTTGCCCTTTCATGAGGGGGTGCAGGGGGGCGATAGCTGCCCTTTTTGAATTATTACGGCTTTTTTGCTTTACAACAAAACGTATTGTGGTCAACGATCGTCTTTGGTATTTAACTGAAACAGCAGATTAGATACAGCATAGCACCATGATATACAATATAATAAAGCAAATCATTGGATGTTGAAGACAAAGGAAAAGGTGTCAAAACGTCGCAAAAGAAGTGAAAGAGAATCGTTTTAACCCAAAGCATACACGGTTTTTTATAAGGAACCTAGGTCAAGGACTAGTTCTTAACGTTTCTTGTTTTGCGACCTCTTAAAAGCTCTTTAAGTTTTAATTGTGTGTTTAGTGGTTTTATTTTTATGGGAGCACAATCATGATATTGATGTGCCAGAGGTTGCAAGCGAGTTTGTCGGAAAAACAGAACAAAGAAGAAATTACTTTGGTGCATTGAATTAGAACCGTTTTGCCGGCTGTACTTCTTATTTTCCTAATTTAGTTACAACATTTTGTTATAAAACTATCGTTCTGTTCATTTATCAAATATGTTTAACACAGGAGCGCTGTTAAACAATTTGCGTTCACAGTTAACACTATATAGCGTTTCGTTTTTTATATTCCACGCCCAAATTTTTTTCCGTATGCCACGCCCAAAAGTGCCCTTTTAAAAAGTTTGACCCCCTGTGCCCCAGTGTGCTTCCGGCATCCCTGACTCTCTCTTTACTGGCATTTACGCTCGCTTAAGTTGTCGTTGCTTACACTCTTCATTTTATAAGAATACTTAATTTTTTGCTGAGCCTCATTATTCTTAATTTTTTTCTATTTCGAGCATCTGACTATCATTAAATTATTCTTAGCGCGCGCAGAAAATACGGATATGGCAATACACTGCTATTATTATTATCATTGATGCCAAAAACGCACAACTATTACAATCGCTAACAGAATAAGTCCTTATTTCCTGTAGCACAGGTTTTATGAGTGTATTTAAAACCATTGCTTGTGAAAAGCATACAAATTCAAAAATAAAAAGCGCCTGCTAAAAACAATAGTTTCACAAGATCGTGAGCCTAACAATATTCTTAAAATTTTCTTAAATTTTACGAATTTTGGGCCTCATTATTCTTATAAAGTGTATTCTTATAAAAAAGAGTATATTCTATCCGGGTTTTCCAGGACTGGTAAGGTAATGGTAGCTGGTGATCTTGAATTTAAATAATTTACTTTGATACTATGAATTTTCAAATGAGTTCTTTTGGGGAAGTTTTATTTTTATGCCAGTAAAATTCAATCTAGGAGAAACCCGTTGTTTTTGATGGCTTGTTTTCGAAAAGTTAGCGGGTAGTGTAGAGTTTAGGCCGATACAGCATTTGGCCAACTGCAACATCACCGCTCGTCAAAATGATTTGTTCATCATTTCGGGTAATCACTTTGTGATTTGTTTAGTGATTTGTACAAGACCAGTTGCAGAAAGTTCAAGAACGGAAGAAATACGAGTTCAGCAAGTAGGTTGCAAAGAAAAATACTATGTGTGATGTGTGAATGAAAAATTAATTATGTATCGTGGTCGGTTGGGTAACACCCACTTGTAAACTAATAGCGTGTTACATTTTGATTTTTAAGGTTGATGGCAACTATACAATTTACTCTACCCATGAAAAAAGACTCACTTGAAGACAATTTTCCAAAGAGTAAAAAAGTTTCAGGGAGATGCAGTGACAGGAACAAAGGTGTGTATTGTGGCACTACTGTGTTGCAGGACGATGAATTCTTGAAATACATGGACGATGAAGAGAAATACATGTTCATTGTCACCCGGGTCAGGGGCGTCGCCAGCCCGAAAAAAGTGGGGTGGACAAAAACGAGGGGCCCTTTCAGACTCTTGGAAAACGTGGGAAACGCCCTTTTTAGCATTTTTGAACCATTTAGAAAATTTTGGAAAAGCAGTTTTGTCAAGTAGCATTTTTCGTAACAGTGGGCATCAAAGAGGAAAGCTGCACACCTAGATGTTCTGAGTGAATGAACATCACCCCCCAAAGCTTTTTCAACGGATTTCGAGAAATTAGAAATTTGACCTCTGAGAAAACTGGGGTGGACATGTCCACCCCAGTCCACCCTGTGGCGACGCCACTGACCCGGGTCTGCCAGGAGGTTTGCCGAAAGCAAAAATGTGTCCAAGGTGAAGAAGACAGCCCCGTGGGCAATGCATTTCATTCCACGGGAAATATTGTTGTCGAAATATTCGTACGCATGACGAAGAAGACATGTTCAAGCAACCTCGATGCGGTCAGCCAAAAATGTCCAGCCTCGTACGCTAAGCCAAAAACTACGTCCAGAGGAGCCAACATCGACATAATTTGAATTTGTCGATTCGTTCCTTTCTGAAAACTTTATGCAAGTAGATCTCAAGGAAAATAATCAACGGAATTTGATTTTCACAACAAACACTTAGTTGGAGCTGCTCAGCAAAATAAAAGACATACGGTGACTTTCCTTCCCAAGAACCAAGTTATGACAGTGATGAGGACATCTTTAATCAATTCACTGCCAACGCAAACGCTTGCATTGATACTGGTGCACATTTCAGCTTTATGACTCAACGGTTTGCTGTGGGAACTCCGTTTCAACAATGTTGCCGTTCCAAGCATGACGTCACAATTCAAAATTATCGGGAAGTAACGAAAATTGACTGAGAAAACTGAACAACTTTAGCAGGTCAATACAGCTGAAGGTTGTAAAATTCTTAATAGCCAAGCAATATGCATAAAATATCAGAAGAAAACAAGCAGCTAGTTGAGAACTTGAGAATTGCGAATGGGCATGTATATAGTCTTGATAAAAATCTTTAGATTATTCCATTTAAACTGCATCAAACAAAATTTCTCCTTTGCCCGACCACAACATTGTTATTGTGGTATTGTTTCAATCTATTGTGGGCACATGGGATTTATTACAAAAGCATTGCGATGCGATAATACATGCTTGCTGATAACGTAATTTAATGTTTTTTGTTATTTCTGACTTTTATAATTTTCCTTGCTAACATTACAAATTCTTTCAACCTAGAATGTCATACGAACAGGTTTTTCAATTGCAATTGTTAAAAGGTAAATTATGATAATAGCACAATAGATTTACACAAGATGTTTTTTGAGTTTAAGATTGTATGGCATAAGTTCTCTTACAATTCCTTTTAAAACGGGTTACGTTTTCTGACCAACCATTTACATTTGCAATTTTAGGCTCACACAGAAGGCCAAGTTTGGCTAAAATGCATGGAAGGGAGGAAAGTATCAAGAAATGATGACATCCAAAATGCGAATGGAAAAGCATATGTAGAAGTTAATGAAGAAGAACGCAAAAGAAGTATATATATAAAAAAACAATATTTTTATATTAATTTTCCCATTCATAGTTTATCATGTGAAATTTGAAAGCTATTAATTACATCAAATTCAAATAATTAAAACAAGGAAAATTAAATAATCGTCCTTCTCATTAGTAGCTACAACCAAAGCTGCAGCAGTCTAGCACTTCCTCCCACCTTTTCAAACTTGAATATTCTGAAAACTGGGCCTTTAAAGCTTTACTCACATAAACAAGTGCTTTTTCAATAATAATATGCAGCCACATAGACCTGCTCCGTAATGATCACACAAAATGGGTCTTCGATTTGTTGCAAAGATTCTGTGAGTAGACAACAGTGATATTATATGGTTAATCAAACAACACCAGACCCATGAACACCATAGGTCGTTTCTTAAAAGCCAAAAAGAGAGTACACCCGGGCCACTAATGGGGTTCGAACTTAAGTCCTTTGGAGTCAAATTGTACAGCGTCATGAGTGGTGAAAAATTATAGCACTACTTGCTAAAGTTCGATAGCGTTCAAATCGAATATAATCTGTAGAGCTTTTTCCTTAAACCAAAGTGTTTAGTCAATATTAGACATAAATACGCCCATAAATACTAAACGCAGGATATGGGAATCGGTCATATACCCATACATGAAAATAGTAAATACTTTTGTAAATTGATTTTATGCCAGGTCAAACCTTTGAAAACGGATATCTTAACCACTAGATTCGGAAAAAGAAACTGAAATCTCTACTTGCCTCGGCGAATCTTCCTGACGCCAGACCAGCTTGGTTTGATATGAGACGTGACTTCTATTCTGACGCCATTCTTCGTCTTGTCTCTAATAGTTATGCTCCACAAATTCCCTCATTGCAGCAAACGATATTCTTTTTATTTTATCGATTTTCTGAATGCTTTTTGTAATTTATAATCCGAAGCAAAGTCCGCTCTGGAAGTTGTAGAATTCAGCTGATCTAAAACAAAAGAAACTTAAAATCGCGTAAATCAAAACTAACTTGCGTCTGTGTTCACATTTTAAAGTACATTGATTGAAAAATAAAATTCCGTTCAAAGGAATAGCGGGGAAAGAACATGAACATAGCCTATGGCCTTACTATTCTGGGATTCGCTTTAAAATGGCTTGACTAACCTGAAATATCGTTGGCTGAATTCAGATCTGATTTGTGGATCTTGCCTGAAAAAGTAGATACAAGTCCAAATTATCATCCACTACAACAAAATTCACGTCACCCATTAATACAATTTCAAGCATTAAATAATTGAAATTAGCCCTCGGATAATCGGGTTGAGACGGGACTCGAACTCGTGTAAAAATGGAACGACGATAAAGTTTCGCTGACAAAGGTCATGCTCTCATCCTAAAACCCCCAACTTGACAAAAGCGGCCTAAAAATAATACTTACCAAAATGAAGCTTTCGAGTTCAACTTTCTTAGCAGGGCAGCCTGGCTTGGCGATACAATGCAACAACGGGCTCTTTCTGTGTCAGGTTTTCAATGCATGCCTGTATTCCAGCTTTGCCAATACTTTATTAACTTTCATATTTCAGACTCTGCTTTGTGAGGTGAAGAGTGTGTCTGGAAGATACACAAATTACCTAAAAGACAGAAACGCATACGCAATCAGAGGAAAAAAACCAATACGCCATTTTGTATTCCATATCAAGCTGGTCGAAGTCTACAAGACAAAAATACTGATAGGGCATTTGAACCATCCACTCTCAATTGTCTTACCATTAGGCTGCTGCCATTTGTCAGGAAAAAACATAGCTGCCACCATTGATTCTCTTATCTTTCAATTCAACCCAAACTCGGCAAGAAAGGTCCAAAGTGGATAATGCATGGCGAGTTGAAAACGATGTTGGACTTCAAAGCACATGCGCAAAACGTAATGCCGCTGGTAGCTAAAAATAATTGTACCCCACATGTCAGCAGCAAATTACTATGGCGATGAAGGCATAAAATAAAGAGGTTTAAAAATGAATTAATTATCAGAAAAATTTCATAAAATAACAAAACCGTTTTACAATAATATTGAAACAATCTTCTTTAGTATTTACATTGCATTCATAGTATTTAAAATAATCTAAGATATGCCCTACAATATTATCCCAAGAAGACGTTAGTTCCTATAAAATACACCTACTAATATTGATGATATATCAATACGAGACGCGATATTCAGAAATAGTCTATTTTAAAACGAGGTTTCTTCAAAAAGAGATTGGTTGTGAAGAGTGGCATTTGCAAAATTATCTCGCATCTTGTGGTAATTAAAAGATTAAGATAATATTATCCGAATAGGCAATTTCAATGAGGAGATATGTACGATCTCAAAATAGTAAATAAAACAATATATTCCGCCTCTAAGTAAATAAACTTTGTTACCTTCGTTACGTTACTACCTTGATTTAAAAATACAAAACAGATTGTGTATGATGCATTGCATGTGCTAAATTCCATACCTTAGAAACACAAAGACAATGGTGGATCAAGTAGGAGTTTCAAATCGTGGTCATCCAAGGTATGGAAAACAACACAAGTAAAGTTACGGGTGTTGTCCCACCAAACTCCTAACGATAATAAAACAAAACTAATCTAACAATAAAAGTCGCAGCAAGTCATCACATAAATATACAAGAACAGATTTCTTTCAAATTTAGGCCATGATTGACGAATTCTTCCTACTCCACCACAGCAATATCGGACAGTCCGAATTGAGAATGCTCAAACAGGTATTTATGTTTACCGGTTGGATGATCCAGATGCCAATAAGCAAAGCCGTGTGTGTATTAACAATAGAAATCCATCCAGTATGTTTGTGATTAGTAAGAAGTGCCAAAGCCATTCTTTACAGCATAGTATATATAGATATATATAATATATATTTATATGTACCTGTCTAATGCGGCAACTTGCACGATAAGCTTGCGTGTACGTTGCACGTTGATCACTGAACACAATGCGATTGAGATAATACGCGTATCTTTTATCGTGTTCCCAATACGCAGGGCACGTGACTACGACGAAGGGACCATTTGCAGAAGAGGGGGAGGTTGTGATGAAACGTTCTGCGCAGCTTCCTCCGATTCGGAAGCATGTGGATGGTTTTCAGTCATTTCATTGTCCTCAATTTTTACATCACTGTTTTTATCTTCACCTAGTTCAGTGTTCTCTTCGTGGTCGCCTTCTTCCAGTCCTTCTTCGTTTCCTCCGTCGGCTCCGGCCAAAAATCGAATGCACTTCTTCTTTCTCCTGCACCGGAATAAAACACATTCAGATTCACTTTTCACATATACCATTAGATGGACGCATTTCCTAACACCCCTCCTCTTTGGTTATTTATAGGTGATAGAAATCTTCTAGGGTGATAAAGCTAACAAAACAAGGCAATACTCAAACTTACCGGCATGGCTTACACCACTGATCTTGTCTGTCCAAACCATATCTAGCTCTGCACTTTTTAGGATTCAGTTCTGTAGATACGAAGCAAACAATAAGTAAATGCAATTCAATTATAGAAAATGTGAACATAAAATTTGAAGACGCCATGAAGATCAACTTGCGTGGTGACAAATAAAAAACAAACAGAGACAGTGCGGTGCGTGGTGTAACAACGAACCTTGGTTTTTATCCTTTCGTCGTTTCTTCTTCTTCCCCAGCACAGCGTAATTATCTCTGGCACTCCATCCGGGATATAACTGCATATGTAAAGCACGTTCTTTTCGCGCCATTTCGTAGTACTTTGCTTGTTCAGAACGATCTAACGCATGCCACTAAACAGAACAGGAAAAGTGTAAGATCAGCTAATGATGCCAGATAACAAAACAGAAATCAACAATATTGACTGTTCACCACCACTGTCATATGAGAATGACTCAAACCTGATCAACGGAATATTTTTCCAGCAGGTAGAATTTATAAAATCACAAAGACTTACCCTTTTTCCGAGAATTTGATTGATGGCTGCACTCTCCTTTAGCGTGCATTCGGCTGCAATTTTCGGTCGCATCTCTTTCATGTAGAGCATGAACGCGTTCAGCGGTTTCTTCACATGCGCCATGTTTCGTTTGTCTTTACCGGGCGACTTGTGTTCCCCAGGGCCTTGTGGGTGATAACCGGGTCTGAAAATAACATCAGTCAAAATATACCGATTAATTACCTAGTATCTCACTCAATTACATTCCAGACACACTCGCCACTTTCTTTTAATTGGGACACACGAGTAGCGAGTTCCAATGTAAAATTACATCTACAACAATTTTCGAGGAGCTTTTCGATGATTAAGAAAGTAATACAGACACCTTGAAATAGGTATATCGCATTTCAATGTCTTGCTTGAATTCAAAAGAACTTGAAGTTATCAGAGACCTTTTCAGTCATTCAAAAGAGATCATTTCAGCAATGAGATTCTTATCTAATTAGACCATAAAGTAGTATGAACATAGGAGAGGAAGCAACTAATTGTCGTTACAAACACACATACGATAGAAGAATAAAGAGAACGTGGAAATCTATAAACATAGATCACAAACTAAAAAAAAACGCAATTTCATTCATACCCAACTTGTGCGATGTATGGTATAACGCCGGGGTTCTGTGCCCCCATCGGGTGGGGTCGATAATCCAAATAAGGTACCGGTCGAGGTTCCCCCGTTTTGCCAGGTGGATAATACGACGTGTATCCGTGTGGGGGTGGTGGAAACGAGGCTACTTGACCGTGTTGCCTTAAAAAACAAATTATCAAATTTGAGATCATCATAATCATCTCCATAAAACAACAGTACCGTGATAGAATTAACTATAAAAAACAAGTAATATCGCGTTATAAAAAGAATTCATTACATAAACCGAGTTGTTCATTGCTCCAAGAAGAAACTGAACCGATTTAAAAATATACTCGTTATTTCAAGGTCTTCGGTGCACTAAGACCTCACCACATCATATAATCATAGCTGTAATGATATCATTACGATCATGATGATGGTGATAATATCACAATAATCATGACTGTCGTTAGGTAATGATCATGATGATAATGACAGCTATCATCAATAACATAATCATCACTGGTTGGTAGAATGAAATAAATGATCAAAATAGGCACGATAAAGTGACAGAGAAAAAGCCAGACACGTTCAGAAAGGCTAATCCTTAATTTAAAATGGCAATATTATATCAATATCATACGAATTAAAATGGTCCTGAACGCGTCTCGATTTTTTATCTTCGATTTCTCACTTTACCATGTCTATCTTAATTTTCAGTCTCTGGATACACGTTTTTAAACCTGGATACACGTTTTTAATTTTATAAGAAAGCTGTGCTCGGTTCTTTAAAAAGTTAAGAAAGTTCAGGGTTGGATCTTTGAAACCTGAGAAAGTTGAAAAGCATAGATATTCAAAATTTCAAAGGAAATTGTCCTGCAAGGATGACATCGCCGTTCAATATTCGTAGCTATAGTCATGTTAATATCATGGCTCGGTTATGTACATATTTTGAGGTAATTTGTTCTCTTGCTTCTATGTTCTTCACAGATGTTATGACGTTGAGGGTAGATGTTAAAACTATAGGCTATTATGGGATTTCATCTTCTTAATCACTGCACATGCTCAATAAGATAAAGCTTTCCAATTTTACGTTAAGAAAGTGTTAAGAAAGCTTTAGTATTGAAATTAGGAAATAGCTAAGAAAGTCTAAAGGCTGGGCTTATATTACATTATATTATAAAAAAAATGCGTGTATCCTCATCTGCATTACCAGCAAATATGTTAATGTCAATGGCATGAGCACTTGTAGAATGCAGATAATATTGACAAACTTACCAGGGTCTTTCGTAGTATCCCCTGTCGTTTCTTGCATACAGTGGCATGTGTATCTGTGACGCTGATGCATAGCTTGCTGCTGGATGATGTGGCGGGTTGTGCTGCACTGTACTTCCAGGCGGGTAACCAGTGTGTTCGTAGTATCTCTGTGGAAATGCAATCAATTGAGCTATTGGAGTTTGACTGCTATCAACAGGTAACTTGGACTACAACAAAAAGCACAGCACAGAACTAGATAGTTGCAGCAGAGTCGTAGCAGCAGAGTCGTTGCAGCAGAGTCGTAGCAGCACAAACTGCCCGCTCTTGGATGAAAAAAACCCCTATCACTGCTACCAAAACACTCCACGACACATCGATGAGTCGTCATCCTTCTATTTGCATTAACACCACAAGAACACCCACACTTCGCGTGCATTAGCTCTACTTCTCAACTACCTGAACCACCCCCTATCAAGATTTTTGGCCCATAGCTCCAATTCTCAACTACTTTATTGATCTACTATTAAGACCTATTGGCCAATACTCAAACTGACAACTGATAATGAAAAGTAACATCTATCTGGCTTTGAATTTGCGGCAAACTTGATCCTGCCCCTTTCCCTTCTTGTCCCCATATTTGCAAGTTGAAGGTCGGGCAAACTTGTTATTATCAACAAAAATAGCAAAAAAGGCGTTCGACACAAAGCGACCTGATTTCAACAACATATCAACATCTGTTCAAAATATTGCAGCTGGTGGGGAAATTTTCTAACCGATTTCCGAGTACATTTTCGGAGTTTGCGCCAATCACTTGCATGAGTCCGCATTGCGTCATAAAAAGTGCCGATAATTACAACCCTAACAAGTGCATCGTTTAGTAGGATGCGAAATGGCGCAATTCAAAGACATTCACTTTAGTGATTTCTAGGCAAATTAACCGGTACGCTGTTACCCGTAATTACGCAATAATTCAGGTGATCAGGGTACAATCACTTGATTAGCTTATTCAATGCCAACTTTCACCAGATAACATAACCAACTTGAAAAGATTAACAAACTTCACCCCATTAATGACCCACTATCAAATCTTTCACTTATCTCTTTTGTGCAGTTGCAAAGAGTTTCTGGGCCGCCTTATATTACGGTCAATATTGTCAATACAGAAAATGAATTGTCAGAAGTGGAGTCAGAGGGAAAGCGAATATAAAGCCTGATAAAATCGGTCAGAAATCAATGATTGACACAATCTGGACATGATCTGAAGAACGAGCCGCCGTAACCCCAAGTTGCCAAATGTGTCCAGGGACATGCACAGAGTATCCTTGTAGAGAACCTTGTAGAATTCACAGATAAAAATAAAAACAAAATTACCAATTACAACATGCGAATATTAGACCAATATGTGCAAAGATATGTCCACAAGCAACACAGCGACACGAGTTAGAACCCATAATATATACTGGCACTAAAGCGCAATAGGATCATCAACACTGAATAAAGCTTAGGTCAATTTATCTGGCTGTGGGGTCAAAGTAGCAAATCGAGATTAACAAATTGAAAAAGTGGATGAATGCACTTGGAAGTACGCACCAATTGTAACGGATTAACCACAGCCTGCTTGAAGTATTAAGTAAACTATAGATAAGAGTACAATCACAAAGAACCAATTCTCTGAAAATATCAGACACAAAAACACCGATAAAATCAAGCTCCATTAATTTTCTAGACCAGCCGATATTGTAGGCCTATTGAAACTGCAATTTGATTTACGATGAAGGTGGTTAAACTTCATCGTAAATCACATTTGTTTGACTGTTTGTTAGTCAGAAATTTTCCAAAGACCTCCACAGAAAACGTGTTAAAAAAGCCAAGGGCTAAAACAACATTGAAATCCGATGGAAAAACTGCGTAATTGGCGTAGAATATGACTTCAAATCTCCTCGAGCAGGTTTTTGCACATCTCTCGATGATCCAACCCGGTCGAATTCAACGAAACAATACGCGATAAAACACAACCAACAACGACGAATAGTAAACACCATTCCATCTTTATAGAGCTATTCCAATTCTTCTTAGAGTCGTTCAATAGTTTTATTAATGGTTTAAAATTGCATTGAAACAACTCTTGTAAACAACAAAGTCAAATCAATGACATACACACCTTTCAATAGTCACTTCATAAATACCCCCAATCAAACATTCAATCAATTCCTTTGTGAGCAATAATTTCACCAATAATTTACACACAACAAAGATTCTATTTACGTGTCGTACCAGCAAAAGCCGAAGACTTTCAAAATGCAGACAAATTTGTTTGAAACTAAATTTGGAAAATCAGACAAAAAAGGATAAACAATGCTATGGAAACTAGAAAAAAGAAAGAGCTGCTGGACATAGCATTTTAAAATTCACATCAGAATGTATTTGAAAAATGAAGTCCCTTCTAAGAAATGAGAATGAAAGTTGGAAAACTGAATGTCATTGTCTTGTGTAAGTTGAAACACAATGAGAGAAATGCATATCTGGGTTGAAAATAGATGGAAAATCCACAATGTACAATCAGTGTAAGTATACATTTTTCGTTGACCTTTACACCAAGAAGATATAAACAATAAAAGCTCAGGAGAATATAAGATGAGCAGTTTCAAAGTATAACTGCTACACAGTTATGACATTAAAACATGGACATATCACACTTTGAAGTATTGGGTGTACTCCTGGCAATCCTGATTCCATTGCTTGATAACTTAAAAACAACTGACCAAGCAATAATATATAAACAAATATCCAGAAAAAATGTTTTCAAAGTATGGCATGAAGAAGAACAAAGATGACAAGAGGAGAAAACACAAAGAACAAATAAGCTTCCAGGAAATCTGCATAACTCAGAGAAAATGCTCTTTTAGGAAGAATGAAATTGTGGTGAACTTTGTCAGAGAAGTGGTCGAGATCTGAGATCGGTCATATTTTTCCAATATTCTTATTGTTTCCATTTGGTTTCTATTTTCCCAATAAGAATGATGGGGGGGGGGGATAGAATTCAGAATCATTCACTGATTTCATTAAAAAATGGGCCTCTGTGTCACATATGCAATAAGTACTTGGGGGGGGGGGGAGAAGGAATAAAACTTAATTTTAGAAATTCTATGGTATTCGAATGAGAAGAAGTTTGTAGCATTTGATTTTGGGCATGGGTTTGATAAAAGACATTCAAAACAATTATTCATTTTAAAACTTATTGTCTCGGGAATCAACATCAGTTTGAATATCTTAAATTTGGGGTAGTTTTCTGAATTTCCCCCTTTTCTTCAAAAAAGGGGGCTGCATTAAATCAGAAATTGTACAAATGGTGTTAACATTTTGACAGGTATTTGTAAAAACCATAGACTTCAGCAGCCATGGGCAGTTGAGCAAAGATGCATCAAAGAATTACTGACAATTTAATGAAAAATGAACAATTCCACAAGTGGACACGAGCTACATAGGGCTTTGAGGTGCCGCTTTGAAAAACTAAGGCCGCCCACAACAAACAAGAATAAATCCTATGAGAATAATACCCCTAGACTGACAATCTCACCATTTTTCACGAGAATAAAATTAAAGATTCGAATAAATAGAGATGATAGTCAATGAAAGGAAATTGTCGAGTTCAAGAATTCGAAATGCCGTTATTAAGAGCAGGGAAGGTGAAGAGAATAAAGATCAATAAGAATCCCCTCGTAAAGAATAAAGGAGATAATTGATAAAACAGTAAAATAAATAACAAAAGGCATACTCACATGCGGTCCCACTATAACGGGAGCAGGTCGACCATAAACACCTGAAAATAATAAATTTAAACGGATATAACAGCAATCCACAGCGATGAACTAAAAGAGGAACAGATTTAGGCCCATAAACTTATCGTGCAAGTTGCTCGGGGAGTGCAATCGATATGTTTTACGAAATTTAGTAAGAGCGGAAAGGACACTTATTTGTACATACAATGTTTGACTATTCATTTCAAAATAAAATAAATATTCCATGATGTTGCGATACGTTTTAATTGCGTGAAATGTGATGACCTGAATAGGCAAATTGGCGTTAATACAGAAGGGGCAATGAATTGAAAACGTTGCTTTTCAGCAAAATACAATAAAGTTCATTCAAGGTATTTTTAGGCAGCAAGTACAAGTGCATTTGGATGTGTGTAACATGATATGGCCTAAGCAAAATAAAGAGCCAAAGTAGATCAAGTGGAGGGGAAAGACGGTATCACATGAAACACTGTTGTATCAAAAGAAGTATTTTTATTACTTTGACCAGTTTCCCCTTTGATGTTGCGACCATGCAGCTCCACAAAATTACTGTCCTCTTTGCCCTGAAAAAACGAGCCATTTTGTCACGAAAATTTGATCATGCATCTTGCTAGCACGGAAGCACCAGCTTCGGTGCTTATGTTATGAAAGAGAATTTACAGAAATAAGCTTTTGATCTCGTGAATTTGCAGACTTACGGAGTCAAATGTGTGATCTTCCGCATCTTTCTTGATCAGGTCTGACTTTATATCATTGACAACATCAACAGTGGAATTTTCTGAGCCTTCGTCGTCTTCTTGTCGATATTCCTTAACTTCATCATCGGCGCCATACTCTTCTGCTGTATTTGTTGGTAGTTGTGGCATTTTATTTTAGGTATTTTTACTCTGATATGTTCGCAGTAAAGGTGAATCCTGTTTGGCGGTATCACTTAAAAACAAAATATATCTCTGTCCTTGGAGTTCTCTATGCTGTGCAATGCGTGGCTCTGCTTTTTCAATTGCCCTTGGCCCCTCAGACCTTTAGCCGTTGACTCGCAGCCTTCACGATAAGAACAGCATTGGCGGGTACCAATCAGGTTTCTCTGCTCACTTGCAATTCAAAGTTCAAACACAAAAAATCAATAACAAACGACAGATAAAATTTTTTATTTTTCATCTATTTCTACTGCTAGTTGGTTGAGTTGGCATTTTCTAGCCCAGTTGAAACTTATAGGCAATATCTGTGTGCACGTAAAAATTACGTATTATCTGCAGCGGAACATCTGTCACCAGACATCCTTCCACAAACGAATAAATATTCTTGTCCCAAAATATTCCAAAATTGGTTGTATATTTGCAAAGGCAACCTCTATACAACGGACGAAATCATCGATTCCATATCGAGGTCCCACTGTTTTATACTGACTTACAAATTTCCAGGAGAACAAATGAGTTTCCACCTAACGTTTCTTACATTAATAAAATTGGATACTTTTTATAAATTTTAGCTTCAAAAGTATACAAAACTATAGATTTTATCACGTTTGCACACTTAATACCAAAATGAGTCATATTTGTAGTCTGTACAAAAATATGCCATTACATTACAATTAATATTATTCCATTTGAATACTACACAGCTCTTTACAAGAATGTACATAAATATAAGATATTATACATTAATCAAAGAAGTTCACACTCTTAGCAAATATTGAATATTGATGCCGGCAAGGGGGGTATGGAGGGGCAAGCGATAACCAAATGTAAAAATGTTCTTTGTTTTGTTCCGCTATAATTATTCCTAATTGAATCCCTAAATGGTTTTTAGCTTTTTATTTCCTCTCCAACAACAAAAATCCTACAGTACTAATATTAATATTGAAAAACATGAATATTCAGTTTGAAATCAACTTGAAATTGTAGAAATGTTAGTATTCCAGATGACGGCCAACGGGTGGCGGCCATTAATTCAAACATACCGACAATGTTGCGAGCCGAAGATTTTATGTATAGACGACGGTGCCTTTGATGTTTATATGTAAGACGAGGCCGCAAATTTGATTGACAGACTGCGTTCTTCTGTGTCAAGTCGCCGCCATTGGCAGGTGCCAAACTATGACATCATTCCTCGCAATCCGTAGTTATCCCTGTAACAGAGTGAGGAGGGATGGGCATTTTTCAAACAGCGCAAAGGCGAGCGAAATCTGGCTGGGCACAAAATTGTTGGGAAATAAACCGCCTGCGATTTTTTTCTGAAAATATTGTCTCTATGAAAATAATTTACTTTTTTCAAGTTCTCGATTTCAACTTTCAAGAAAGTTGGAAAAAGGTGTAATGCAGTGCATCGAAATGAGGCAAGGCCTTGAAGTCAATTTTCCATTTCTCCTTTGCCGCCCAATTCTCTTTATTATCAAAGTGCAAGGGCCGACAATCGCTAAAAGGGTGCTTGATTGTCGGTCCTTTTGAACCCGACAGAGAATAAATTGCGAATAATCAAAGATAATGAGAAAATAAAAGGAAATTTCGATCAAATTGTCAATCGATAAATCATTGATTAGCAATGTTCCCTGGAGATGTTGACAAGGCGGGAAATTGGTCAGATGTTGAACAAAACAGCAGTGTCAACAATCATCATCTCCTTCTTCTTGTCCAATTCCTAAACATCTCTACATTTCTGTTGTACTCTTAACTAGCTATTCTGTTCTGCTGTTATTCTTGTACCTGCTTTTTTCTATCTAACGCTAAAATTCGACTTGTTCATCAGCGAAACAAAGTCTTGCAGTATAAGCTTTATATTACCTAGTCAAGGGGCTTCTGTGGACCAATGGCGTAGATAGGAAATTTTATAGGGGGGGGGGCGAGAAATTTATATTTACCGACAAAAATTTAATATACAGTTTTGTTTCTTGAAGACTATATGAATAAAATTAGGAAATTAACTAGCAGAAGATATTTTTTTTCGACAAGATCAGCAATTTTCCGACAAAACGGCAGTTTAGCTCTACAGGGGGGTTTTTCGCCCCCACCTGACCCCCCTCTATCTACGCCACTGCTGTGGACTGTGTTTAAACAATAGAACAGTCGCATAATTTCAACAAAAGATATAGATCAAACTAAGTGACTGATAGCAAAATTTAATAGAATGTTTCAGGCAAGGCACAAAATCATCAGTACAATATTGGTATATCAGCTGGAATGATTGGCAAAAATTACCAATTAGTAGTTGTTTGGGCCTAAACGGTTAGAGAGAGAGGAGACAGAAATCGAAAGGCAGCAACAACACAACAGCACGGCGCGTCTTTTTCATATTTTTATCGCGGGGAGGGCAAATTAGAAGAGTAAGGGGGTCCGATATTAGCATCGAAATATCAACCCACCCCCAAGGCGACTGCGTTTTAATTCCAGTGCAGACAAACGTAAGCTCGATTGTCCGTCAAATAATCAAATTTATTTAAGTTATTCAAACTTTAAGAAGGTGAGTACTGTGTCTGGCTGGCTGGCATTGCGAATGGGTGAGAAGAGCATTGTAGTAGTAATGTATTCGTAATGCATGCCATATTTAAGGCATGCAATGCGAATCAATGCAGACACGCCGAGGAGACAGACAGTCATGGGGTGTGGTTCGTTCTTCCTCTGTTTATCAACGCAAAACAACACAACAACAACAAACACAAATAGAACTGAAGCAGAATATAGAATACAGGTTTAGAATTCAACTGCAGCCAACAAGAGTCCCAGTAGAAAAACGTGTTGTCAACTTGTCAATTTTATTTCTGGCGATTAGCTGTTTGTGAAACTGAAGAAAATCAAATCGGCACATTCCTTTTGATTAATAAAAACAAAAACTCGATCGCGGAAAAAGAACATTCAATCATCCCCTCAAAATCCCCTCACAAAGTGAACCTGCAATGAATTTAAAACAAATTTACAAAAACATATCATTTTAATCTCGAGATCATGAGCATAGATGTTTATCAATTGTTAATGACAAAAATTCCGTCTGTTTTCATTGTCGCTTTTATTTACAATCAAACTTGTGTTTATTTGTTCATCACTCAGTACTTCCGAAGCAACATCAGTTTGGAATTGATAACATTGATTTGAAGCAACAATTAATTTCCATCTTCATGAAGATTGTACTTTATCTTTACACGAAGTTTCGATCCTAATTCATATCTCCGTCTGACAATATGTAAGTCTGTGTAGCATCCAGCAGAAATCTAATTGCGTCATCACTAATGTTGAAATGCAGCAAGGACAGAGTGGAGGAGGGGGGGCAGAGAAGTAAAAGACCATTTCCAAGGGATACTTAAATTAACTTTTTGAAATTCTTGGGGTACGTGCACCAGGTGTTCCCCTCCCCATGAGTCCCATTAATAATTGGGTAAATGAGGAGATCATGAATGAAGTCAAAGCCTCCCAACGCTATTTCAATTTATCCATCCTGCCCTTGCATTTCAGCTCAGTGTCGTAAGCAGTAAGCACGCGCATTAAAATTGGCAATGTTTGGTTTGACGGCAATGTAGCTCGAAGACACAACATTCATCAGAGTGCATTAGAAACGCATGAAAGGTCACCGTGGAAGTGACACGAAGAAAAGAAATCGTCATGGGACAATGGGCCAAGGAAATCCTATGACGTCAAAGATATTTTTCACGGAAAGAATCTTTCCGAAGTTTATATGTAAGGCACCGTTCAAGACCGAAATTCGATTGATAGTTCTCGTAAAGATAGCGTGAATCACCTTAAAGTCTTCCAAAATATTTACTCAACTGTTCATTAACAAACAATGGCATTGTGCTGTACCATGCCTTGCAGTTTGCATATAGAAATTGAAAAAAGAACTGATATTGAGTTGGTAAGTCTACTATTCAGTAGCCAAATAAACAAAATTAACGGATTAAATGAAAAATAAGTGAAGAAAAGATTTGTGATGATTGCGCAGTTGATTAATCACTGTTTAATCATTGATTAAACGCTGAATCAATCTACCAATTGAACCTATGGGTTGTTTCAACCAATGAATGACCTCAATCAATAAATTATGAAATTCATAAACACATGGGTCCTAGAACCAACTAAAAAATTAATCATTGAGTCAAGAAAATGCCAATGCCAATCATTGAGCCAATTGATTTCTGAAATCGGAATTGAATTACACGTTTTTTTTTATAAGAAACCTGGCTCAAGGCCTAGTAGTAAAAGTTTCTTAATTTTTAGCCACATTTTAGTTCTAAAAGTTTCTTAAAAGTTTCTTAATTTAATGAAAAAAGTTGCAGTGAAAAGGAAGAAAAAAACATAATGTTGGTATTATAACATAGAAAAATCGTCAATGCGAAAAATCGTCATGTGGAGCCGACAATGTTATGTTTAGCAGATAAAACACACTTACTGTAGTTGATATTTGTTGAATTCGTAAAGGAAAAACATGTTTCCGAAATTTCTAATGTTTCTTAAATATTTCCTTGTAGTTCTAAAAGTTTCTTAAATTTTAGGGCGTCTAGATCTAGGTTTCTTATAAACCGGTTTCTTATAAAAAAAAACGTGTACCGAAAATTCAAAAACGCAAGACGGAACAGGACCAATCGGATATAATAATGCCACAAGCATTGTACAATTTGTGGCATTGTTGCATAGAAGTAAGATGAAATTTCTAAATAGAATCCTATGATTGATTATGATCGTACTGTAATATAAGAGCCTCGCCTGCTGTAATGGCGTCAGTTAATCCTGCTGATGAATAAGAAATTATTTTGAATCCATTTTGAACTAATTGTCTGTGGTCAGCTGGTGTTTTCCGTGTACTATGATTCGATAATCTAATTTGCTTCATATTTTTGTCACTATATCGTTATCATACAATCATTAACATCCTGCACCGTTCTACAGCGAATTCAATTTCTTTTCCTTTCCTTCCTCCCAGATTGCCAAATCCTCCACAGACAAGACATACATAGTTACAAGTGCCTTCTCCAATCGAAAGCAGTGCAAAACAAACAAGTCCCGATAGCTACACAGGTGATGCAAACCAATGACCTATATACCGAATCGAGATCAATCAACATCCCATCCTAATATCAAGTATTGTAAATCCAGATGACAATTAAGGTTACACCGTGAAATCCCAACTACTGACGAAATTCTTCAACCAAATTACCTTTGCATTTACAAGGACATTGTTTTAAACTGGCTGCCTGAGGGTATCAATCGCTTCAAAAGAGCTGAGCAATAAGCTCTTGTCCCAAACAATGGACTATTGTAAGAAACAAAAGATTATTATTTAAAAAGATGGATTCTGGGTAGTGGCGTAAAGGAGCAGTGTGGGGCGCTTAATCAAAGTAATGGTTTGGGGCCCCTATTTTTTGCAACTCAAGTTTACAGGCCGAGATTGCCCTTAACTGCATCAATTTTTTACAGCGTCGTACAATTTTTAAACAACATTAACTAACATCAACAAAACAAGTACCAAGATATAAAATCAGGTTAAATAGAAGATTTCTTACCCCCACTTTAATGATATTGTGAATCTTTTTAAGAAACGCTTATGTCCCAAAACAATTGTTCACAAAATTTCGCGGCGCCCCCTCGAGGCCCAATTGTTTGGGAGCCCTTAGTTTTGTGCTTAAAGGTGCACACCGTGCGTTACGCCATTGATTCTGGGAAATATCAGCAGAACAATTGTGCCTCTTGTGACCCCTATCATTAATTTTTTGAAAAGGCTTTCCGAAATTCAAAAACCTGAGAATCGTAAAAATATTCCATCTACGAAATCTTTATGTGCAATACACGTTTTTCTTTTATAAGAAAGTTCTCTTTCAGCCCAAACCTTTAGTCTTTCTTAGCTATTTCCTAATTTCAGCACTACAATTTTCTTAATACTTTCTTAACGTAAAATGGAAAGCTTTATGTTGTTGAGCATGCGCACAGGTGGAGAAGATTAAATGCCATAAATAGGCTATAGATTTCCCTCAATATCATAACATCTGTGAAGAACATGGAAGCCAGACAACAAATTATCTTAAAATACATACATGACCACGATATTAACATGACAACATCTACGAGTATTGAGCTCGAGATCTGTAAGTGCATATAATACGACAGATACGTAACGAACGAGAAAAACGAACCAAACAAGGAAGTAACTAAGGGAACAGTCAAACTAATTGAAAGATAAAAGGGTCTGGTAACTCTAAATTTTTCTACTCTCTTAGGTTTCAAAGATCCAGCCCTGAGCTTTCTCAGCTTTTGAAGAACCGAGCATAACTTCATTACAAAAAAATATGCAAGAACTTTATGCAAAGACCGATTATCTTCAATTACGTGACTACTTTAAAAGGCAAGTTTCGCTCAGAGCCTGATACTGTCTAAGCACGCTGACAATTCACACAGTAATTAAATTGATGATCAGTTTTGATTCAAACATGTTTTTTTTAATGTTCGCAAAATGAAAAATGCCGCTCTCTGCATAAAATTCTTGCAGAAATATTACTATCATATTGCGACTGTAATAATACAGTAGCTATCTTAAAAGCCGAAACAAACAAAAAACAACATAAAACAAAATGTTCCATCTGCAAAGTACACGCTTTGCTTGATTGACTGATTGATTGACTGAATGAGCGAGTACTTGGTGGTAAATGACGCAAGAAAAATAGAGAGCACTGTGCAACAGATGAATAAAGGAAGCATAGCACATGAAGCATAAGCTCGGATTAGAAATCTTGATTTTCATTCCTTTCTGCGCAAAACCGACAATAAAAAGCTAAGTCACAGAATCAACAAATACCCAATCCATAAAGCATGGACAAACACAAAGCGTGCTGATAAATCATCCACCAAGCTGCCGAGCAAAGACGATCGACATGTTGCTTTGATGTATGCCGCCACCGCGCGCAAAACATTTAATTAAGCTTCTCTCAGTTCAATTCAACTCAACTCAATTCAAAACAATTCAATTCAATAGAGCAAAGCAGGACAGAGCTGAGCAAATTGGAGTAAATTGAAACAGACCAAAATACGGCAGAACAGTAGTTAGAAAAGCATATAAATAGTGCCGGGAAAAGAAAAGGACATATAACCGAAAGAGTGAATGGATTCCACTTTTTGGAATGGATTAAAAACAGACTGCAGTTCCTAGTAAACCCCCCGCAGGCCAGGCTTTATGAATCTCTGTTGCATTAAAAGAGCCCAAAACAAGACCACAGTGATGATAGTTCAAAGAAACAGGCCTAACTGTGTTCCCATGTTTCGGAATGAAGTGCGCCTAAACAACACGAAAACTAGGCTGCACTAGCGAATAAGCATAACGCCTGACATGCGCACTAATAAGGAAATGTACGCGTGCTGGGACATCCTCCAGGGTGAAATACCAATACCATAAATATTCGACAACGACTGCTATACTTTGCCAACCACCTCAGCCATACAGGCTAAACACGATAGCATTCTAATGTCATCCTGGATGGTCCATAAACTGATCTAAGTGTATAAAACCAACAAGTATACTGCAGACTAAGCCCTAGTGCCCAGTGCTTCTATTCACCATGATCGAACTTCCCGAGGCCGTAACCCTAAAGATGTTCACGTCCTAATGCATCAACTAAATTTGTATGCTGATATTCGTGATAAACTAAAGCGTGATGAATCTAATTTGCCATGTCGCGTTTACATGAAACAATCGACCCACCGACCTTGATTCATTGTTTATTTGTACTACATTGCAATGTACATTTTCGTCAGTGCATTGTCTTGCTTGTTGAAATAGAATGGCAAGCAATCGGCCATTACTAATTCTTGGTTACCGTTGAAACTACTCTAATAGTAAACTGCACTTGAACTACACAATGTTCAAATCCATATACAAGTTTGTGTAGCTATAATGACGCTTGATTATTGAAAAACCCTCTTGTTAACTTATTCTCTACATTTGAAGTAGCACTAACATTTTACACAAATATGATGTTCGACAAAATATTGCATTTCGATTACAACGACCCAGTTTTTATTTTCTGAGCCATTTGCACCAACTTGCCAACTCTGGATTAACTATGGAAATAGCATAATTGTTGTTTGGCAAAAGTGTTCGATGTTGGCGTTTGTTTGCAAAATTAATGGATTTTCTAAAAAAAGCACTTAACTTTTTGTTCTTAGTTCAATCGCCTAAAAACACATCCAACGCGTGCAAAATGCATGAGTGCATTACTTCATCAGATTGTACAGCAATACAATTTCCTAAATCGCGGTCTTTAGACACACCATCAATGACATACGCGACTGCTGCAGTGGAGCGCATCACTAATACCCCTTATGATGCAATAACGAAAGAAACGTACTACATAGCATTAGCGCACTATGCATTAGCAAGCAAATGAGATTCAACGGAATTCTCATAATACTCCGTTGTTGTAAGAGAGCGACCTGTTCAGAATACAAAAGAGTAATCGTAATCAGCTTCTTGGATGGGATTTCTCATTCGCATGCTACATCCGCATTTGGAGTATATCATGTTCGGGAAGAGCCTGCACGCAGAGCTTAGCATCTTGTTCAATCAAATCTGTGCACGTGTGTCCTCCTAATGGGGTTTCCTCGGCATTAAATAGAATATGTCCAGATAAACACTTCCTTGAATAGAATGTGTCCTTGTAGACATTTGCTTTAAATAATGCGTGTCCTTGTCAGCATTTCCACAAATGAAACGTTTCCCAGTAAACACTTCCTTCATAACGGAGATAATGCGGGGCAAGTAAAGAGACTCCGAATTAAATAATACTGTTTGGTATTCATTTTCAGTGGCATGAATGTACGAGTATAACAGTGACCTTACCTTGAAATCCACTGTCATCCACTTTACTCCATACACGCAATAATAACACGACAATCCAGGGACGAAGAGTCACAGCATGATGTATGGTAGTATGGAGAGACGCACCTTTTCACATCACTATCACACCGTCAAACATGTTTTCTTTACTAAAATTACAGCACAGCCTCGTTGTGACGCGTCATCGAGAATCCAAAAGAAACAGAAATCGCTTCGAATCAACAAAACTTCGAGATATCAAGAACAACACTAATAGCACGTTGATAGTTATGAACCGGGCCGTTACGGGTGGGTACAACGTTTGGCAGCTACTGATCTTAAAACTTCCTTTAAAATTGGAGCATTTGTCTCAACTTAGACAGTACATTTGTCTCAACTTGGACAAAACACGAGAGTGCTCAACAACCAATTGGTACCAAAAACATTTAATGAGCCTCTCTTGCATTTCATTGTATTTCCAAATACTAACAATAGCTGTGGTACATCCGGCTAACACAGAAAATAATACGCTTGTAAATAGGAAATTTGCTGTTATTGGGTAAGTCCAGATTTTCTTAGATATATCATTGCAACAAAATAATTGCCTACTTCGATTCTTGATGAATGTTTAATTTTTGATACCGTAACATCACTGGAAATAGTTCCCTGGCATTAAACTAAATAAGAAATTTAATAATTATTTACAAATTTCTGAACTCTTACCACAAAATACCGCATTTCCATAAAGTTATTACCAGTGGAATAAACTGATTGTGTATAGCGAGTAAACACCCAGCCATTTACTGTGTTAAATTGAATGTAAGCAGCTCAGATCGCGTATACACTACAAGTATTGAGATACGCTAACACATGACATTTTAAGAGGCGTGGAACAAACCTTGATTAAGTAGTTTATTTCTTTCCTTTTACCGAAAAATATATAACAACACCAATTACAGCCAATATAGCCAAGCAGATCAGCGCCAGTAGTATTCTATTTTGGATAATCCTAGAAGGAAGTGTTGTAGCAAATTCATAATATATACTTAAAAGTCTTATCAAATGCCCTATCAAGCAACACTAGCAACATTCTTGTGTCTCAAATATCTCATGCTGAACGGTTCGTTATACAGGGAGTATTTACAGTAGGATTTACTTCCCAGAATCCAAGGGACCGGAGTTTTAGCTCGTTATAAACGGGGTTCATTATAGCGGGATTCCACTGTGTATTATTGTTATTATTATATTATTAGCTACTGTATCAATTTTCAGCAATTCTCCGTATACCCTTGGATAGGCTGAATTCACCACCCGTCCCAACCAGACTCCAAGTCTTAGGAGAGCTATTCTCAAACCTGGCCTATAGTTTCGCATTTACATGAAGAGTAACGTAAGCAAAATTATCATTACATACAAATACCCCTTGTAAAGTGGACAAACACTTTCCATGTTCCCTAACAAACAAGCCCGTAATACTCCATCTGTGCAGTGAGGAGAAGGAGCCCTTAAAAACACTGGCTATTGTCATAACACAATCTAGGATTACAACTGCAAAGATTCAGGTAAGACCCTGTAACCACTCTGCTTATTTCCGTACACCAAAACATCTGTACACCGGGCACCTAGCTTCATCATACCAGTGTGACATTGTTCAGGGATCCGCTACATCGATGTAGACTGGAAAAGCGCCAAAATACTCTATTGACAGACCAATTCTCTGCTGTAGGGAGGGACGTGATTCAAAAATGAAATGTCTTACTCACCTTCTCATCATTCCAGTTAAAATCCGGGAGCTTTTTCCTAGATCCCCATCAGTTGTTCGAAGCTAAAAAGAAAGGAGCACGATGAAATGCAATTCATATCTCAAGTTCGGCAATTTCTATTCAATTACCACCCGTAAAAATGGTTAGTAGAATATAAGAGAAGTTTGGCTTGCCACTCACTCGGTCTCTTGTCCTTGTTATTGTTTCTCTATCTCGCTCCAAATTCTGCAGTATATCATTCCCAATATCCTCTAAAAAAAATTTGGCATATAAATAGATATCCCAAAAGCGAATCTCATTTTTCTAAAAATTGAAACCAGTTGACCGTCGCTATGTTCGGCAAAAAATATTTCTTCAAATCGCTACAAAACAAGCAAACCCGATTCACCCGAAATTCTAAAATGCTAAAGTGAATTTTTAAAAAATGTTCTCAAGATGTTTTTAATTTTTAAAAATTCTTTGATTTATATTCACAAAACCTTGAAATATTGTTAACAGGTTCTAAAATTCTTTCCACTCAAAACCTTAACTACGTTAGTAGATGGTTTTTCTTATAAAAAACATGTATAAAAAGGTCAATAGCATTCATGAATGTAAGAGCCTGGAGTTTTTAGCAGAGGGACGTATAGTTATTGCGAAAATTAACCAATATGGGTATAGCGCAAAGGGTTGCAAGGAAACATCAGAATCTACTCTACCTGTTTCGACACAAATGCGCAAACCACCATCTAGTCGTCGACTTGACCTTTCCATCTTGTCTGTGTTGTCAAGAAGTCGACTTCTCTGGAATAGATATTAGAATATGAATACAAATATCATAACAAACTGCGAAGGTCAAAGGAGCTGCCTATTTATCAAAATAAATCCAAAATCTACAGTATAAGCCCTCGAAATGATAACCAGTCTTTTCAAAACAGTATGTTTAGTTTCACATGAAAAGGACGCTTTTCCTGGAAACAAGCTGGTGGCTTTCTTATAATATTGTAAAGAAACTTTCAGTGATTCTTAACCAAAGATGAAAGAGATGAGTCAAAGGTAAAAGATGGAAGGTCATGCATTTCAAATATGACATGTAAAACCTGGTCTTCAGAATGTCCTCCGTCATCTCCAGCCAGCAACTCAGCCCTCGCTGTTTCTTGGTCTGAAAATGCTATCTTTGCCTTTCGCTTTAAAGAAAACGATAATTTTCATTTCATAAAAATCATGGCACAAAAAGGAGCTAAAATCACCCACAATCATATCATAGATACACAAGAAAATGATACACAATAGGAACCAGTACATGGTTGTAAAGTTGCTTATTGGTTTATGATATGGTCCAATTTCACTTGTAATATTCTCTTATAATGACACAGCCTTGCAAGATGAGAATTCAGATGAAGTAAAGTAAATGCGACATTGAGATAACAATAATGATAAAAATCTCACAAGATCTCCCTCCATCTTTGTAACATCATCTTTATATGTCTTCAGTCTGCCACTGAATTTAGATTTGTCTTCAGGTGACATGCTTCTGACTTCCAAATCCATTTGTTCAAGCTATAAAATCAATGTTTATTTTCAACATTAATGTAATAGAATGCATTACTACTTCAGTTACCGATACTACTCTTACTCATAGAATACAACATTACATAGTAATAGTAGCTGTTGTTGTCGTGATGCAGTGCACAAATTCCATTACATCCTTTATCATTCAAGAAATCATATCTTATGTGTGGATGCCAACAAGCTGATTCCACAGGAAGATCATTACAATTTCAGGTTGCAACATGATAATATATGATCTTGATGAATAGCCCAGCAAACCCAAGGTCCTAAATTCTATTTTATATCTCGGTATATAAACTTCAAAATTGCAAGCATGATTTAACTCTAACAACATTAATATCTTAGAAGCTGGACAGAGAACTAAATTAGCAGAAAATATATTAATTACTTTGCAATGTGATGATCAGAAATATGAATTATATAAACATATGTATTTTAAATGCATACCAGTTCCTGCACCTCTTCAAGTTTTTGCTCCACATCTGAGACTACATCTCTTTTTTGCTCTGAAAAAAACATTATATCTTACATACCACTACGAGTTTTTCTTATTCTATCATAATATTGCCGTTAAGTAATTTGCAATCGTATGAAACACCATAACATATACCCTGATAACTTACAATAAAATGATCAACATGAATATTATATTAATGCACAGGGCATTGTAGCTGTTGCTAGAAAAAGCACCTTGTAAAAAATAGCTTAAACACCTTCATAATAATATTTTTATCTTTGGGAATAGCTTTGAAACATGGACCTTATTACATTATAATTTATTATTCCTTATATTATTCAAATAATTGTATTTTTTCTCCAGCATCAAAACATGGCAAAAAGCAAAACTCTTGCCATCAGCTTCTAGCATTCTGCTTGTATACAAAGTCGTGTGGATACCATCTTGGTCCTTGGTTGAGGAAAAATGAGGAAAGTTATCCACACCTTGAAGGTAGCAATAGAGGCTGTTCTCTAATACATTAACACTAATATAGCCCAGTGTGCAGAGTATGGCCCATTTTGACAAGATCTCAGGTGCGCCAACAGACCTACAGCGCAGGTGCGAGTGTGCCAAAATCCCAAATATTGGCAGGTGCGCCATTCAGGTGGGCTATTCCAACTGTCTTCTAGGTGCTAAGTTGCGTTCAGGCCATTTTGTAAAAAAAATCCAGGTTCCATGCTTAAGAATGCAGGGGCGTTTCTTATAAGATTATGATACTGGCATTACTGTTAAAGGGGTGTTTCCCACTAGTCAAAAGGGTGCAGTTTTCAAATACTTTTGTCCGGGGGTGCCTCTGGCAGATTGTCTACAAGATCTTGAAAGAGTTTGAAAGTATAGGTGAACCTGAAATTTGACTACACAAAACTCATATGTTGAACAGTTCATTTTGATTTGCCAATGCTCCACTCCATTGGTAACCTTAATAAACAACACTTGTTAACTCCAACAGATTTCAGATTTCATTAATTTCGCTTGCTTAGGTTGGGGTAAGTCATTAACTTACCACCTATTAATTGCAGTATCAATGTATCTTAATCAATTCGTCTGACTAAATTACACTGGTTTGGTTATTATAATCTATATTAGGTAGGTATATCCTACTAAGTAGTTAAAGTTATTGATTCATCAAATTATCATCAGTGTATTTTCTTATGATGGAACCACATCCTATCAAAGACATAAATTTGAAACTTTGTTAAACAAGTCTTGTTCATTACTAAGTATCTCTGATAAATGTAAAATAAATCATTTACCTCCAGAAAGATTCGGAACCCTTCCAATTTTCGCCGTGATATCGGCAGACAATATTCCAAACTGCTTTTCGTAATCACTGTATAATTCAGACATGGCGATTGAAAGTACCTAGCTACCTATCAAGTTAAAATCAATCCTTTCCTTGCCAAATCAAAATTTAAAAAAGTCTATGCTCAGTCGTATTTTGAATAAGAATAACCAATTAATCTGTAAAAAATTTCTATATCAGGCAGACATCTTTGAATTGAATATGAATCTTGTTCTTGCATTGCATTGCATTGCATTGCTGCAAAGATCTGACAACTTGTCTCGCGAAAATGTCTCTATCTCGCGGCTCGTGCGCGAATCTGCTGCACGTCAATCTACAGTAAGAGCACCGAGCGATGTCTGCGCAACAACACTTGCTATTAAGCAGCGACCCCTCCTCTGTCAGTTAATATAGGTTTTTCAACAAACCCTATATATAAGGAGCCTTCTTTCCAATTTACATGTATTTTTATAAAAATTTTTATGAGAAATTTCAACTACATTCTTCATAAAAATAAAAAGTTCAGTAGTGGATTTTTGAAAACTGAGCGATTTGAAAAATTTAGAAACTGGAAATTTCACAGATTTGTGCAAAAAAGCACAACAATGCTGGTTTTGTAAAAAAAAGTGTGTAGGAGTGTGAAGTGAGTTTCGGCATAGAAATTAGTGCACTTATGCTGCATTCTGAGCAAAGTAAAACTTTTCCATCTTTGCTATTTGCTCAAAAAGTGTTAAGAGAACTTTAGTACTGAAATTAGGAAATACCTAAGAAAGCTTGAGACAGGGTTACGAAAGTTCACATCCAGGCACTGCTTCATGACTAAAAGATTACAAAGAATTTTTGAGCGCAGAAAAAACCTGTATCCTGGGTATAACAAGCACAACAACAGTAAATGCCTTGAGACTTCAAGGAGTCAACTGAAAAACAAAAGGAGCAAAACACATTCTGGTGCACTTTTCCCATTCAATTCGCTTGAAATTTCATGAAATTTCATTCAGATTGACAATTTCAAGCAAAACTATTGATATTAATATTTTTCCCTATTTAAAAAAGCTTGTGTCTTATAATGAGGCTTTCTTCTGAACACCAACAGCACCAAAAACAGCCTGTATGCTGGCAAAGACAATACTGGGTGGCTTAGAAGCATCAATCTTTGTGTGCAAATTCTTGTTCTTGTAATAGCTTACCAATGGGGATGTTTGTGCATGGTAGGTCACTAATCTTTTTCTCAGAGTCTCTTCATTATCATCTGAGCGGCGCATCAATGGTTCCCCTGTCAACTGCCATGAAATAAATCAGAAATTAGAAAATATGTCAGGCACAATGGCTGCAATAGTGAAATACAACAGTGGTAAAAAAACCTAAAAGGAGCTGTTCATAGACTACAAAAACGAAAGCTTCTTTTCAATTCAACAATCTTGATATCTGAAGCATTCTTCGCCTCCACTGATTAAAATTTGATTGATATGTTTCATGTCTGATGTTTCAAAAATTGAAACCACAAAAGTTAGAGCAAATTGTTTTTCCAGAATGTTCTAAGGATTGAGCTTAAATTGCAATACCAACTGCATGATATAATCACAACAAATGTTAGAAAAAAAGTAACACAAATAGTTTCCTCACATCATCCTTCATTGGCTCCTTTGGTGGATTGAATTCTGTGTGATATGTTCTGCCACTCTGACGGTGCAATAACCTATAAAAAAATGAATAAATTGGCCATGACTATACATCTAGTTTGGAAGCTCTATGACTGTCTATCATTTTACAGCATCCATAAAATGCATTGCAACTGGCTTTATTACATTCTGCCTTCTGGTTTTTCAAATATGAAGTTGTTAAACAAATACCTCTTTAAGGCAGCATGAAAAAGCACGACAAAAGGTATTTGTGTATTAGCTGGATATGAAAGTACCAACTCCAACAACAAGACAAAAGTGAAAATATTCCTCAGTCTTTGCTTTCTTATATGAACTACAGGGTTATGTATTTTTAAAGTAACTTGAGGAATAAAATCTCAAATAAATTATTTTCCAGCTAACTTGTAGCCATCAAAGAGAAGAACACAAGCCATTACTTGATCAACTCAACTCAATATAAAACAAACCTTCCAGTTATTCTCTTTACCAGAAGTTCATCATCAATACTAAACTCAATCACAGAATCAAGGTGGGTGTCCCGTCTCTCAAGTAGTTCATCAAGCTTTTCTGCCTGTGTCACATTGCGTGGAAATCCATCCAACAAAAAACCATCTTTGCATTCTGGCTTTCCCAGGCTCTCATCAATCATTTGCACCACTAACTCATCACTGACAAGCTAAAATAAAATAATTGATACCAGGTTATTATTATATTATCTGACGACATTACACATTCATTAACTATTGTTCCTGAAGATACACATTTGCAATGCAATTTATTTTGCAATTTATCTCTCAAACTGAAAGATAAATTAAACTTTTGAAGCATTTACGGAAGCCAGATATTTCAATAGAAATATGAAAGGTCTGTATTGGTAGTATTTAATTGTAAAATTTTAATTACTGTGCAAAAATTAGTTAAAGTAGTGACATAAATTGACCACAATTCAAATCAAAATCCTGAATGTGGCAACAAAATGTTTGCCCCCTCTGACTTTGACTTTCCTTGTGCAAATTTGGAGTCTTACCCTGGAAGACTTTAAACCTTGATAGCTTGAACAAATTCCATACTATTTTGATTTTGGAGCCAAGAAATAAAAGAGTAACGACTATGCTGCCTTCTTACCTTGCCCTTGTCCATGACTTCTTTCACAGTCTTTCCCAGTTGAGATCCTGAAGCTACAACTGCTCTTAGCATGTCTCCTGTACAAAAATCAATGAAGAGTTTTTTATATATTAGCTAAGCCATGAAGCATAGCAAAGGAAGTAAGCAAACAATACTCTCTTGTTAATATAGGCTAGGGGCCCTAACAAGCTTCAAGCCAATTTTAGTCTGCATCTTGTGCCTCAGAATGATATCCTCAAAAAAATATCCTGGGTATTCTGACCCATGAAAACTAGTCTTCAAGGATATAAAATCCAAGTTCTTAACCACCAAACTACACCACTGTTTAATACTATTTATATTTCTTTCAACTGGGTAACCATATTTTTGTTAAATTAGCTAAGAATACCAAGCCCAAATAAATTTATTCCACCAGTTCTAATTTCACGGAGAAAGTCAAAATGTCAAATTTAAAACTCAATCAACTTTCAAATGAAAAAAACACCAAGAAGAGCTTGCTCGATGCTGTTCGTGTGATCCCTGCTTCACCATGATTCTAACTACCCAGTTCACAGATCTCAGCTAACCAGGCTAGCCTGCTGGTCATGTGAACAGACCCTAAAGCAAGCTAGGGACAACAGCACATAAGTTTGAGCTGTGCAAATGGTACCTAGATCTTTCAGGGGTGACCTAAAGATCTACACTTACTTTTTTTAATAAGCAACTAGACTTTGGTCCAGCCCTAAAAGTTGCTTAAAATTGTTTGTACCTACAACAGCCTCTCCTAAGTTTGTGGGTCAAAATAATCAACTGTAACGCCTACAGTACAAGACTTAAGAGACAGTAAGTGTAAACATGTTGGTCAAGAACTTCAACAGCACAGTGAACATTCCTGCCCAGTTTTGGCATGTTAAAATAAATGACGTTTGAATTCTTAGTTGCTAACAGTAATTCAATTGAGCCCTCGAGTTGATTAATGTTAGGGTCAATCCAGCCATAGTTGCTTATTGAGTGGTTGCTTATTAAATAAAATAAGTGTATTGGGGGCACAAATGATATACACTGAGTAGACAATACAAAGTTGTCGGAATGATTTTGATCTTGGGGGTTGAGAGTTATATGGGGGTGGGGTCTAGGAGAAATGAGAAATTTGTTAAAACACACCCCTTCTATTGCTGGGAAATGCCCCCATCATTTATACAATATACACTATTTAATCGATAAAAATGATGATAATTTGATGTCTATAAAGAACAATTATAAATGGAGGATAAACAAAATAAATCACCCAGCCCCCCGTTCTGACAGACCGGTAGGTAATACAATACCTGTAGCCAAGTGACAGGCACAGAACTCTTTTGCAAGCTTTGGGGCCTAGCATTATAAAAATATCAAAATTCAATGTAATACAAAGATGGAAACTAATTCATGTCTTCAGATTGTGCAAGATAAGGAGTAAGAGAGTGGTAGAATTGGAGCAGATTACATAGAGCAAAGCCGCAAACTAAACTTTAAATAAACATACAAGACAGTTGATTTTTCTTTGCTCACCTGAGTTCCTTTTCCTGCACCAGGTGGGCCAAGCAGGATAGCATTGACACCTTTTCTTGCAATACCTCCTTTAACAAGCTGGTCAAGACTAGAAGCACCAGTGCTTGATGACCCTTTCTCGACTTTGTAAATTTCCTTTGCTACTGCGGGCGCCATTTTGACAACGTGCCACGTACACGTGAGTGGGGAGAAGAGAAGAGAGAAGAAGAGAAAAGGTGAATGTCAAAGTCCATTCATCATTTGAAAGCCTGGAATCTAGAGTTCACTTGGAGATGCACTGAGCAAGATTTGCCACCCCCTCCCAACTCATTTTTGTTAGGAATTACATCGATTAACTAAATCCTCACAAATAGGTGCACCAAAGATATTTCTAAAATATTTTTGAAAATCTTCTGAAATTGAAATCTTTAGAAATATGAAAGTGAACAAAAGCAGTTATGCAATCTGGTCACGTGTGCAGCCTACAAGCGTATTAATATCATTGGGGTTGGGGAGTATTCATTGTTAAATACTTTGGCGGTATCAATTTCAATCTCATTTCTTCCATGAGCATCTAGTGGACCCTTAGAAGCAACAAACTCTGTCTTTCATGTTTCACAGGATATTCAGAAAATGTTTGAATTCTCTGATATATACATATTTGAATATCTTGCGAATATCTTTCGTCTTGTCATCGATAAGATTTTCTTCCATATCCATATCCATTGAGATAGGATATAGGACATTTTATATCATATCACTATTTCCATATCTTGTTAAATATCCTAAGAAAATTTCAAAAAATTAACAATCTTCGCATTTAAATTCTACTGTTGCTGTTATATTATTATTATATTATATTACTAAGAATATTTTATCGTGTAGCCATGGTCATAGGGCCTTTAGCCCTCGACAGGAAATTTGGTAATGATCCATAAAACCAGTGGCCGACTGGTCCAGAACTTTTAGAGGCCATTGCCGGATCCAGGGTAGTCCAATTGGTTGTGGTCAGTAAAATATTTGTAAGACCTGGACGTTGTCAGAAACAAGGGACGAAAATAAATGGCTAATTCTGGGGGATCGCGGAAAAATGCAAATTCCAACTATACAAAAGGAATTTTTCTGTTGGACCAATAATCTACTGGAGGTACGAAATTCATAATTTTGCCAATTTCCTGGTATACTATACAAAACAATATTACACTATATTATATTTCATTAAGAGACAAAATTGTAGCACTCTTATTTAAAATAAAATAACTGAGCGATTAAAAACAAGTTACGTTATAAATTTGGTAATAATCAGTTACGTTATGGATTTTGTAATAATCTGGCTTTATTCGTTCAATATTTTGTTGCATCAATATAGTTAAGCACACAGCTTAGATTGATTCTCTTATTAATTAAAAACAATGTCAACTTCGAATTTTCGATATTGGTTATATGAATCTCTCGCTGCCTTAATTAATTCAGAACCTTGTAATTCTTAAAAATTCTCTTCAATAAAACTCTTCAACTTTATCTCTTGACTTTGATAATAAAAGGCTTGAATTAGCAATCAAAGCATTCCTAGCCAATCAATTTCGTCAAGCATCAGCCAATCAACGTCACGCAATTTGGGTTAATTAATTAATTAGCTACGTCACAAAGGACAGAGCGTCGCAAAATTAGTTTGAATTAATTTGTGAACAAGTAGAGAAACATTTTGCAAATTGTTTATGCTTTACGATTGAAAATTCAGTGATTCTTTCGAAATTACTTTCAAATTTCGAATTTCAACGCGCAAGGTGAGTTGGTGAACCTGTCATAGTGGAAAAAAATTAAAAATAAAACATCTTTGATCACAAACAACAAGTGATAGTTGCGATCAAATCGAAGCATCGAATATTCCATGATTCGCGTAACTGATATAATTCTAGTATAGTTGAAAGTAATTATTTAGGGTTAAATAGCTTATCAGTTGCAGGGTTGCATAACTTGATTAGTTCACAATAACATTGTCTATTTTAAGGATATATCCGAGAAAAATGGAGTTTGGCAACGGCCGAAGAAATCCCCAAAATGGCGAATCAGATGACGACATCCATGATGAACGCTTAAGGGGTGTTAGAAGCTTCTTTCTTTATAATAACAAAAGATCGCGGCAAGATGAAAAAGGGTTATCCAAGAAAGACATAGATAGCCTGATATACAAAGAGGCTACAAACCTCTCCGAAGAGAGAAAGATTGGCGAAGGATTACACATCCTTGAACGACAACAAATAGAAAGTGGCAGTACAGATGGTACAACAGACCAGAAGACCAAGTTTGCATGCAGCAAAAATGAGAACGGTATAAAGATTCTTGGCTCACTAAGAAATCTTCAGAAATATAAAGAGGAGATTTCAGAAGGAGAAAGAAATGGGGAGTTTAAATTTGAGCCCAGGGCTAGAACGACAATGGAAGGATCGGATATGGAGATGGCAGGTTCAAGCGGAAGGAAGAAAAACAATGCACCTAGTGCAGAAGAAATGCTTAAGATCAGCAGCTATGGTATGGAAAGATATCAGAAATTGTTGGAGAAATATAATGATAAAATTGCTGGTTTAAAAGAGAAAAACAGTAAATCAGATAGAGAGATAACAATGCTGAAGGACAGAGTTAGCTGCGTCATAATAGAAAAAAGTAATGCAGAAATGGAGACAGCAGCAATGAAAGAAGATTTTCAACAAATAAAAAAACATAATGGCATGGTTCTTAATGATTTGAGGGCAGAACTCTATAAAGAAAGATTGGAAGGAGATAGGAAGGAAGAGAATGAGAGAATTCTTTCCGTAAAGAACAAAAAAATGGCAAACAAAATGAAAAGAATGAAGAAGGAGTTGGAAGAGAATCGGAACAAAATGGCAGCAATTGAATTGAAAAGCACTGAGCTCGAAGCTGTGAAGGACAGTCTTCAATTGCAAGTCCAACAAGGAAGAGAAGCAGAAAGGGTAGAAAAGGAGAAAAGTAAAGCAGCAAGAGACAAAGTATTCCGGCTCAACAAAACAATGACAGAGCTCAGATTAAAAAATGAAACACTGAAAAAGAGACTTTATCAAATCATTGTCGAAAACAATAGAAAAAAAGAGGAGGTCAGTCAATGCAACACAGAGCAAGAAAACGTGTTGCAGAAAAAAGAAGAAGAAAGAAACAGCTTGTTAAATGAGGTAGCAAGTCTGAAAATACAAGATGAAGGGAATAAGAAATTGATGAAAACAATGAAGAAAAGATTGAAGGAAGTATTAAAACAGAATGACAAATTGCAAGGAATCATCATGGCAAAAAGCATCGAGAAAGCAAATATTGCAAAATATGAAGATGTTTGCCAGAATGTGACCACCATACGACCAGTTCGAAAAGATTTTGGAAGTCAAACAGAGATGAAACTGAACGACCCCACATCAGCACTAACAAGCATGGAGGTTTCGCAACAAACAAAAACACTGGTATGCGAATTATGCATTCGCAAGGATGTTGAAATTCAAAGGATTCAAACCAGAGTCACCGAGCTCGAGTTTAAGAATGATTTCCTCTTAAAGGTGAAGATACCAAGATTAGAGGACATTAATAGAAAACGCGCTCAAATAACAAATCAAGCAATACAAAAATGTTCTACGGAGCAGAGAGATACCAAGACGTCTTATGGTGAGGTTGAAACACCCACGATGTCTCATGAAGTGCCTGTAGAGAAAAATGAAATGCTGGAGTGTTCTAGAGTGTTCCAGGAGTACCGAACCGTCGTAAAAAATAGGCTGAAAGAAGAGAAAATAAGCATGAAAAAGTTGATGGCTGAAATGAGCCATTATGCAGATAAAATAAAATTTCACAAGGTTAGTCAGCAAAGAGAAGCCTTGAAGAATGAAGAAATCCCAACTGGAAATCCAAAAAATAATCAGTTGAAAATTGAAAAGATTCTTGGTGAGAAGAACGAATTAGAAACCCGACTGACACAGACCATGTTGCGATTGAAGGAAGCTAAGAATAGAGAGGGAAAATTCAAAAGAAAAATTATGATCTTGAAAAAACTACTTGAAGACAACAACATCAGCTCAAAGGAGGTGGATCTCATGAAAGGTATAAAGTCATTGCAGAGCAGGATGTCCACCACGTTGGCAAGCATGCAATGCTACTGTCAACAACAACATGGCTCTAACATGCTTCATCAACTAGAATCAAAAGAGCAAGTAGAGCTTGCGAAAAAAGCTGTACGGTTGGAAAGAAAAAGCACAGGAAAAACATTGGAAAAAACTGTGGAGAGAAAGAAAGCAACTGGCTTGCTTGGCTGGGCAAATGGTGAAACTAGGGAGAGAGAACAAGAGACAAATGATAAAGATCAAGAAAGAGAAAGTCTACTTGATCTAAGTTTGCATGACAGAAATACTGCAGTGAAAAATGAAGCATCAAAGGAGGGTGGCAATGCACAACAGAATAAGATAGAGGAAAAAGGAAAAAGCATTGTTGAAAAAGGTGACATTGACCATGAAGATGCTAGCAGCAGAGCAGGTGACTCTGAATCGGATGGAGAGAGTGAACAAGAAGATTTTCGTTCAGGTAATATGACATCTTCACAAAATTGCCCACTACATGAGTATTCTACAAAGTGGACCAAAGAAAGTAACCGCAGTAACTAAATCATTGTTTTAAATCTGTTTTAACAGTTATGAGAAGGAAGCCCACGGTCAAAATGCCAACAAACGTGAAAGAAAATTGTCAACAACAGGGCACTAACCTGCTTCATCAATTCGAATCGAATGAACAAGTACAGCTTAAGGAAAAAGCTGTACGTTTAGAAAGAAAAAGCACAGTCAAAACAATCGAAAAAACTGAAGAGATAAAGGAACCAACTGGTTTGCTTGGCTGTGCAAATGGTGAAAATAGGGAGAGAGAACAGGAAAGAAAAAATCAAGATCAAGAAAGAGAAAGAGAATGCCTTCATCTAAGTTTGCATGACAGAAACACTGTAGCGAAAAATGAAGCATCAAGTGAGGATAGCAATGCAGAAGAGAATAAGATAGAAGAAAAAGGGGAGGGCATTGTTGAAAAAAGTCATATAGGCCAAGAAGATGGTGGTAGTGGAGCAGGTGACTCTGAATCGGAAGAAAAAGATTTACGTTCAGGTAATGGGATATCTTCATACTCATCTTGCCCACAACATTTGTATTCCATATTAAATTCACAAAAAGAGACAACACGAACTTGCGAGATTTTTTATATTCTTCCAATAGAAACAAGCACAAACGAGGTAGACGAATATGAAGATGAGATTGTCAAAGGAAAAGAATTAGAAAAGCGTGTTGAAAAAGGTGATAATGACCAGGAAGATGCTAGTAGTAGAGCAGATGACTCTGAGTCGGAAGGAGAGAGTGGACAAGAAAATTTTCGTTCAGGTAAGGGGACATCTTCATACTCATCTTGCCCACAACATTTGTATTCCATATTAAATTCACAAACAAGAGACAGCATGAACTTGTGAGATTTTTTACATTCTTCCAATAGAAACAGGCACAGACAAGGTGGACGAAAGAGATGAAGGTGAGATTGTCAAAAGAAAAGAATTAGAAAAGCGTGTTGAAAAAGGTGATGATAACCAAGAAGATGCTAGTAGTAGAGCAGATAACTCTGAATCGGAAGAAGAAGATTCACGTTCAGGTAATGGGATATCTTCATACTCATCTTGCCCACAACATTTGTATTCCATATTAAATTCACAAAAAAAGACAACACGAAGTTGCAAGATTTTTTATATTCTTCCAATAGAAACAAGCACAGACGAGGTAGAGGAAGATGAAGATGAGATTGTCAAAAAAAAAGAATTAGAAAAACGTGGAAGAATAGAACTTTTGACTGCAGATGACGATGAAATTAGTCTCGGTAGTTTTAGAGAAGACACGAGACACTATATGTCACAAATATCACCACATAAAGAAATGAAATGGACATTGGCCAACGTTAAAGCCAAACTACAGTTTAAAAGGAAAAGGGGGAAAGTGAAGAGGTTAAGAGAAGCAAATATCTATGAGAATGACAGCATGATTGTCTTGACAGAAGAGAACTCCATAAAATGTTCTTCCAGGACTGGTGGAAAAGGATACAAGAGGAAAAATAGCAGAGTTGGGGTAATCTTCAAATAAAAATTTGCAAAAGTAACTTAGATGAAAATGCTTTTGATAAGGAAAACACTTATCCTCTGCACTTTTTCTTTAGATCGATAACAGCAAGACAATGTCCCAAGTCGTCCCAGAAAGAAATACTTCAAGTAAAGAGGACCATGAAGGAGACAAAGAAGAGATGAAAACAAATATGAAGAAGACATGCAGGAGAAGAAGAAAGGAAAATTCTCAAATATATGGAAAGGATTTACATTTAAAAAGATAAACACGAATGTCAAAGAGAATAATGAGTTGAAAAATGACGGGGAAAATAACGAGGAAAGTGAAAGCAAATCATGTGAACTGAAAGATAACAAGGATAAGAAGGCATACGCGAAGAAGCTTAAAAGAAAAGCGAAAGAAGAAAAGAAAAGAAAAAAAGCAGAAAAGAAGAAGAAGAAGAAAGAAAATGCAAAGAAGAAGGCCGGAACAAAAAAGAAGAAAGAAAGGGGTGATGATGACAATGAAAAATTGAAGAACGAGAAGAAAGAAGATCAAAAAGTTAAAGAGAAGAATAATAATAAAAAGATAAACAAGAAAAAAGAGGACAAGAAACAAAAAAAGCTGAAAAAGGAAGAGAAGAGGGCTGCCAAAGAAAAGAAAAAGAATGCGACAGAAACCGAACCAGTGCCAGGTCCGAGTAATTTAGGCCATAATCGAGATGAAGAAGAATCCAATTATTTCTGCGACCCTGCTTCGAAAAGGGTTGTTAAAAGGAAAGATAAGCAGGACAGAAGAAGCCTATCCATTAAATTGAAAAATGCTTTTAAAAAAAGATCAAGCAAAGTCATGATTGCAAATGACAATAATGGAGAAAGTCAAGTTACTTTTGAAGACAGTGAAGATAGTGACGAGAGTCAAACAAAGATTGAGTGCAGAAATAAAATTGTTCACAGCAAAGAAGATAATTCATACCAAGAACACCATAAAATTATAATCGTGAATTGTATTGACGAGGATGGCCCGACAATAGACCGAAATCAAACATGAAGATAAGAAGAGAAGGAAAGAAAATAAGGAAACAGGAAAAGAGAAAAATAGACAAACGAAAAAGGCTGAAAAGGCAATCCAGGATAAACTAGATAATGTCGCTGAGAAGGAGGATGACATTGAACATGGAAATATGAACTTAATGATATGTCCGATTGAAAGCGGACAGTCTCAGTAGCATGAAGATAAAAAGAGTGAGAAACACTTCATTCGGAAATCAGGGTAGAAATATGTCTACACAAATTTCCGAAAAACAATAAATAAGTCCTAATGCCGTAATCAGTTTTGGCTGATTAATGGCAAAGAACACTATGGGATAGAGCAACAACAATAAACAAAGCAACAATGAAGGCATTCACCTCTAAATGAAACGAGCTTCTATTCATTCAACATTCCCTTAAATGTTACTCTAAAATGTTCTTACACGTAAAATATCACTTTAACTAGCTAAATTACTGACTCAATTCAAATTTAATTGCTGCTAATACTACGTATTCATGCGCTGCCCGGCACTCAATAGGGGAAAACAAATTGCGGCTAAGTGGAAGGTAAAGACGAAAGGAGCAAATCACAAAAGCAAATCACAGGGAGGGACGCAAAGTAATGAGTCTAACATTGCCAGACACCTGTTTTTAGTTGTTGATAACAGTCATCTACGTATAATAATAATATGACAAGGAGCTGTGATCAAGCGTGTAGTAAGAAGGTGGAGCAAATAGAGAATTGAAATTTCCTGAATTTTTGTTCATTACAAAAAGAAAGAACAAATTATTTTAAATAAAAGCCAACTGGATCTTTTCAACTTCTTCGATCGTAAATAACTTTACGCAATGCAACGCAATAGTATGGCCTAAAAATCAAGTCGATCATCGCCGCTCGCTCCGCTAATCAAGATGTAAATGCTCTGCAAATTATTATCATCGAGATGCTGTTTTCCATTCCCGAAACAACAATTAGTACCGATGACAATGGCTCCCAATTTTGGGTGAGTGTCCTGTCAGTTAGACATCATAATCTGTCGAGAATAAACCTTTGTAGTATTCTTGTTGCAAACATAATTTGATTTGTTTGTTGGGATTGGGAATGGACCACAGGACCACCCCCACCATAAACACAGACCAAATGGTTTCCCGTTGGTTGCGACTAAATATCTCAAATACCATCATACGATTCCATCCTGTCCTGGATGGAAGGATATGGTGGTATTTATTTTGTGCACTTAACTCTGAACTGTCCTTTTTTTATCTTTGTTCCAACAACAACATAAATTAAGAAGGGCAGACCAGTTTCTATTGTTTCATCCCCTCGTTTCATTACCTTCTTTTTGGTGTTCTAGTACTATTGTACTTTGCAGTATTATTGTATTGTACAATGGGATAGAACAATAGAAGAACAATAGGTGGAGATCCTGGCACATACGAGATCTTTGCAAAAATTGGTTCTCCAATTTGACACACATATGCTCAACTATCAGCTGTATTTCATGTGATATTTTATGTATGATCATTGATTAATTTTGATTGCAGATGTTCCATGTTCATCTGAATGGCGTTCTCCATTGTAAAATCAGATATCGACAATTTTCAGAACTCAACAATCAGGTATATTTTGTCATCACAGTCTTGGAAAAAGCACCTTGTTAATCTGAGATAAAAATATCTCAAATATAATGTTGGTATTTCACTATTATCTGTTCAAACATAATGCTTTTGGGGGTGTTTTTTCAAAGCATCAGACAAAAGCTCATCATATTTTAGTCACAGATATGGTGTCAACAGAAGTACTCTATATGGATCTGCAATATTACTTTGTTATTTGATAAGTGAATAAAGAGTTTGCTTTAATTTGATATTATTTGACATTGTCATGTATATTAATTTGCAGTTGAAGAAGGAGTTTGATGACAGAGTTCCAACAAGACAATTTCCTAGCAAAAAGCTTTTTCGTTATCGGGAGATCAATTGGAAGAACGAAGACAGATGCTGGAATATTACTTACAGACCATTGTTCAAGATGGTACCATATCATCCAGCAATGTATTCAATAATTTCTTTAGAGATGCTCAAAAGGTGGAAAAGGATGGCTTTTCCTAATCTCGTAAGTTCTTTAGAATGTCTTTAAGATAGAGGAGTTTTGAATTGTTCACCTCAGAATAATAACTGTTCCTAAGTTTATAAAATTAGGTTAATAACTACACAATAGATATGAATTGGATAAATGGCACCAGACAAGGGACTAACTGATTACCTTATATATAAATATGTATATATATATAAATTTATTTTCTTGCATTTTTTCAGGCAACTCGAAAAGCCATGTCAGAAGAAGTCATTTTGGACATTTATCTCATGAATGGAAATAAATTTGCAGTAAATATTTTGTCTACAGATGACACTGATCATGTCTTAGAGGTAATATGAAAGTACTATTGATTGATTTTGATGAAAAAGTTGAATGAAACCTTATATACCAAGTAACAGCACATGTTTTTTTTGTAGACTGCAATGCACAAAATTGGCTTATCTCATGATTTTTTTCACTATTTTGCACTTTTTCTTATGAAAGAAAATGATGTTAATAATGGTGGTGCAGAAAGCATGGGTAGGTTTGTATTATTTTGACCTCCCAAACAATGGCAAACTGCTTATTTGATAATACCTGATCAAAGTGATTATTTAATTAATCAACTTGATTCAGTGATTAATCCACTTGATTCAATGATTTACAAAATTCACTCATGATTGACTGATTTATTTTTATAGTTGTGAGGAAGTTGCAAGACTTTGAATCACCTTACCTTTCATTGAATGCTTGCAAAGAACCCCATCGGATTGTGGTCAGGAAAAGGTATTTCCTTTGTCACCTTTGCACTTTGAATGCTCTTACATGTCTCATTTTTTATGTCATGTAGAAGGATAACTGATTATAGTATGCCTCATTTCATTGACAGCTACTGGTCTTCAAAGTATGATGATGACATTATGGAGACCGAATCGCTCTGAACCTCCTTTATCCAAGTGAGTTCATTCATCACATTGCATCATAACTTAAGCTTTCTTCTAAAGAGGGCATATCAAGCCTATGGTTAAAAGAATAAAGATAATGTTATGGATTTGTATGGACACTCTTCCCCGGAGATATTTAGGCTTTCTACAAACGTCGTGCTGGCGCCGTGCCGTACCAGGGTATTTTACCGACCAGGGTGCTAGCACGACATGAAAGTGAACGTAGCTTATACCATGCCAGGATTTCATTACGACATAAAAATCTCTGATGAATTTCTGGCACACTTGGAATTGAACAGGCGTGCAGGGCTTGCTAGTGTCGTGCCAGAAAAACGGGAACACAGCACGTCGCTGGCACGACGTTTGCATGGGTTAATGCTGAGCTTTTTTATTGTGCATTAATTTGTCCAGGTACTAGACGATATTGAACGAGGATGGGTGTTGACTACAGAGAAAGAAAAACAAAGGCTAAAGAGCCTGCAACACTCTGGTTCGAAAAAAGAGGTATGGGTAAACATTAACAATAAATTGACACAAATAGCTTGATTTGTTGTTTTTTGCTTTGCTCTTTTACTAAAGCAATAGTTGATTAAAAGCTGGAGCTATTACAATCTGCATCATTCAGCTGACAATACATGCTGTACTACGTCATAAATAGGCATTCAACAATCCAAAAAATAGTGGATTGCTATGTCGATTTTAATTGGTTTGTATATTTCTTCCTCTCTACTCATCAGTCGTATTATACGTTTACTGCTTGCTAGTCAAATGCAACAAAATTATCTGCCAGATTCATATGGTAAGAGATATTATAGCTTTCATAAAATCATTTTTAGTGGAACATAAAATCATACGACTCAATAGCTCCTCATAGTGTTACGTGTACTATTGAATTCCTAATTAAGAAAACCTGCGAGGACAAAATACTTTGCTACATAGAGTTGCGGTATTATTTGAAATTCCCTGGAAAGGGTTATAACCTCAAAATTCGCATTGTCCAACTGCTTGATAAATGAGATAGAAACGTAAACATTTTGTAGTAGCCCCCAAGTTGGGTGGTTTTCTATTGTATTTGACTGGTAAATGAAACAAAAACCGGATGTCCAAAGCGGTTTTAGAAATCATATGACTCACAGTATTTTGCATTCTAGTTCTTGAACCTGGCCCGTGGCTGAAATTTTACGGTACATACAATTTAAGCCATGCATATGCGATTATCCGAAAATGGATTCCGTTGCTGTGTTTGCGGTTGGCGAACGAGAGCTTCACATGAGCGTCACTACAGACGAGGTATGATTTAACGTAACTACACCACACCGTTTCCCGTCTCACTACGTTTCTCGTCTCACTCACGTTTCTGCGTCAATTTAACGTGAATATTTGCCTGCACGGTGGGTCACGCACAATTTTGTTGAAGACAGTGCAGTGTCATTATGACGTGCCTTGGAAGAAGCCAAACAATGCTACGTTTTGGGAATTCTTTGTGCCGAGAATTAAGCGGTAATAACAAAACAGTGAAGGATTAGATGTTGACCCGTTGTGCCGGGCTTCACGATGTATGAGCGGATCCCTATATATTAAGATCTCTCCGTGGATTTTTGATTTACTGTTTTTTCCTCCTTAGAAATCTCCAGTAAAAGAAGGCAGATTTCAAGTTCAGGCGATAAGATGTTGGAAGCTATGCTCTGCGGTAGGAGATTCAAAATGTCTCATTCAGTTAATATTGCCCACTACTGCACACGCTCGGCGCATGTGTGTCGCAATAGTTAATAGTTAATAGTCCTCTCCTCTATTAACTATGGTGTGGCTAGCGAATTTTGATTGCTTGCACGGCTTATTGTTAGAAACTAAAGTATCTAAAATTACGTAATATCTTTTACACAGGCTTCTAAGTCAGGCGGACTAAGTGGTATGAAATTGTCGTTTGAATATCTTTTTGGGAAAGATAAAATGAATGGATTAATATTGACAGTGACCAAGTACGTTGAAAATTGGGTATTGCATCAGCTTGTTAAGCAAGGTTCTTCTTTGTTAATTTACATATTTACCAAATTGACTTAATTAACAAATGTTCTTTTCTGAATAGGGAATTTTGATTAGCATGTGTTTGCAAGGAATTGTCGATGAAATCCTCAGAGAAAAGGAAGGAAAAGCGATACGATTGGTAAGCGTATCCTCTATCATTTTTGTTTACATTTTATTACGTTGCCTGTCCATATACCTATTATTTATACCAAATTTATAAGTATTTTAACCCAGCTCAGCTTATGTCTTATCGAACCCAAGATAGATTTTTTCCCGTGAATTTAGTTTAATCTCGCCCTTCCATCGTAATATTTAAGTATCAGCACAGGGCAATTCCAACTTGTCTTTACGTAAAGCCTCCGTTCTCCACCATTCCATTCCCAATTTTCACATTGAATCGTTCAATGTTTTCTACTGCATCATACTAATCTCACCCTTGCCAAGAAAGACAAACAAATAATCCTGAATCGCAAAACGCGCACTAACATCCACGTCCACGAAATATGTTACGAATGGCTGCGAATTTGCATATCTGCTGCTTTTACAGCCGAAAGCCGAAGAAAAAGCGATTCTTCATCAACCTCAAGTCAAGCGTCTTTGAAAAGTCCGAAGAAACAGTCTCGCTGTCCTGAATGACATCGAGGTTGGTAACATAACATGTGCCTGCTTGACACATCCCAGATTTTAAATGGCCAGCAGGTTTAACGCCAATGCAACTCATTATCAAGTCGACTTTATCAACAGTTGTATTAATCCAATGTTAGGTTATGTAAACATTGTCCTGTGTGGGTCATTGCCTAAAGCTAAATGTATCTATTTTTATTCAGGGGAAAACGAAAGAATCTTCGAAAAATAAAAATGAAGTTTTTGAAGACATTGGTGATGACGATTTGTAAGCTTTGTTATTATTTCAATTGTTCCAATATAATCAGTGGTATAGTAATTAGAAAAAATTAAGTGTACATTTTATTTATATATGTTTCCGTGATGAAGCATCAGTATTCTGCTCAGTTTAATTTGCATTTATAGGGTTTTATATTTTGATATTATGTTTTCAAATTTTGCTTGATGTTGTTAAAATGAATATTTTCATTCAGTAAAATCGTTCTATTAAAACTAGGCCATTAAAACGAGAAGGGGTAGAAATTCAGAAGCCTTTTGAATGTAGAATTACGTTACAATTACAAATTCTATGATTTTTTCATTGCTTGGATAAACATGTATTGTAATCATTTCAAATTTCAGACATTTCAATTGAGTTTCATTGCACGTTTTGTAAGAAAGTTTTTTCAGCACAGCTCAAACTTTTTTAGCAATTCCTCAATTTCAGACTGAAATTCAGGCTTTCTTAACAACAATTGAAAAATAGCACCTATCATAGAAGACAGAAACGTATTGTATGATTATGGTATTATGTCGCTGGACACTCGCATTGACGAGGGCAGTGCTGCCAGTGCTTTGTGCTTGCACGGCAATTTCTCTTTGAATTTTAAAGCTTCAGTACTGAACTTTCTTAATCCTTATCCTTTGATGAGCCAAGTACTGCTTTCGTATAAAGCATTTTCTTATCAAAAAAACCTGTACGGTGTGAATGACTCTAAAAGTCCATCATTAAGTTGCATTGCCTGGTAGCATCATTCTTTTTAAGACGTGATTTCGGCAGCCCGATCTTATCACATTTCGACTATTCATCTGGCAGGCATCAACTATTTGTGCATGAATATGACCCTAAACGTGACTATAACCCTAAATCAAGCCTTTCACCTGTCTCTGACGTTAATCCTGACCCTGCCCGAACAAAAGTTACAGAAAAATTATGACTAAGTTTTTTTCTTGGATATTACTGAAAGCTAATGACGTGGAGATACAATCGTTGCATGTGCGCAAGCGTTGTAGCTTGTTCATGATACGAGAGAAACATGGCGTTTTTTATCCTTTCATTGTGATGCCTTGGCTCTATGCTTAATTTTTCAGTTTGTGTTATTTTATCAATTCAATGTAATAGATTTCATTGAAAAAATGGTGAATAATAAGTAGCACAATCTTTTTCATCGAATTAAAAAAATTTAAGTAATTTTGCTTGTAATTTGCCTTGTAAATTTTAGTTTCGAACTTTGTTGATAATAGCTTTTGAGCAAGCATGTAGATGATTTTAGTAAAAACTGGTATAGCATGAGACGATTCCTTTAATTTAAGAGAAGCCTATTGGAACCGATATTTAACGATTTCTAGGCTTGACGGAAAGTTATTTTGTCAAAATAATGATGTATACAAGATAAATTTAGTGACATGTGAAATACAGACAAGTATTTCTGCTTGTGTTCTTGTTCGAAATAACCAGTTGCTTTTACACCCAGGTGCCTTTAAATGCAAGCTTAGAAAACTACTGTGCAAGTAATAAGATACAAGTTAACACTTTATAAAATTTATAAATTTGCTTCCCTACTGGCTCATACAAAATATATTTTATGAATAAGAAAGTTCATTTATTTAAGTACGCCATGCTGAAATGTCAGTTCTTCATTTTAGAATCATGCTTATATGGATAATAATTATATAAGCTTGATTATAAACTTTGTTCCCCTGGCTTTCGACTACACTACATACATCAGTAAAGCCCAACTTTGAAGGAAAACAGAAATTTGTTTGAGATAACGAGAAATCAAAGCCTCCGCTTGCATATATCACACAGAAAGTTAAATCACGAAAACCTCGGAACGTTTATTACATTTTTCGGGCAAAAAGTATGGGTGGCGAGAAAAAGGTTTAGGTTAAAAACTGCTCCGTTCGAATAAATTTCATCAAGGATAAACGACGATATTGTGATAAAAAATTCATCTTAAAAAGATTAGAATTGGAAAATAAGCCTAATGCAGCTGAAAATGACTTCACGAAGAAACACTAATTAGTACTCACATTATTTCTTTTTTCACGTTTCCTGCTTGGGAAATAAAAACAAATAGCTAACATAAACAAAAGAGCAGGAGATAACTAAATTCTCAAGAAAACTGTTCTCTTGAATTGACATGGCAATTTCCTCAAGATTAACATATAGTAATAATATGCCTTAAAATTTTAAACATCATTTGCAAAGCTAAACCAATAAATTACAGTTCTGTTTGTCTATTGCACTAAATGATGAATTAACAGGGCAAAAAGAAAATATGGTAGATGTCTTTAAATTAATTACCATGAGACATAAGTAGTGAATATTGAAACGAGTTATTAGGAGCATAGCACGTACAGTTGAATGATCGAAGAAAAAGGGTTGAGAAACAGCGTACGTTTTTCAGGTTTTAATTAGTGCACGTTTTGTACTCATTCATTCTTGGTTGAATCTCGTTGATTAATCTCTACTATCAGTGATCCATCAATTGCTGATAGAAATTCATAAAATCCAAGAGTGAATAATGAGTGTGGGTCGGGCACAATGTCGCTCGAGTTACATTTAAGCGCACTATCGAGGTATGATATTGCGATTGAATAACTGTTGTCTCTGACTGCAAAAAATTCTAGATTAATGGCATGGCTTGGCCTAAAATTGGGAAAGTTTGATCCCAGAAACTTTCTAAAATACCAAGTTTACGAAAGTTTATTCGTTGCTTTGTTTGTATCAAATTGAATGAAAATAGAAAGAAACTTCAAATTAAATAGCAATCAATTTCGTGCAAAGTTCGTGATTTTTACTTAAAGGTCTAAGTCTATTCTCGCAAAATCTCCAGTTTCGCTTCTTGTGCGAAAGTTAATTCCGAACATTTCGCGGTTTTCTCAATATGTAAAACATTTCCTTTCTTGCTATGTGTAATATGTAAAACTTTCTTTCCTTAAAGTATGCAAGAAAGCATACAGAAGAAACTAGCTGTAAGTGACTACAGACACTAACATACAAGTAACTACAGAGGATTTCAGGTCTTGCAAGCAATAACTATGTACTGATAAGTACATATAAATACATAAATGTGCGCTTTAAAACCAAACGTTGGCAGTTTGATTGAGACTGCATTGCTTGATGAAATTTTGTACCAATTAACTCAATTCAATTCATATCAAGCAATTCAGTGACGTTCAAAGTCCCTATTGACAATAGAAAAGCTATTCTATGACACGAACAAGTGCTCAGGGTATTATTGCTTTGCATTTGTTTATCTATGCATATTAAACCACGTGGGAATGGTAAGACAATTAGACATATGGCACAAGAAAATGATATCAAATGAAAACGTCGCAAATGAAAAACCATGCCTTGTTTGGATATCCTTTTCCATTTTCTTGCTAAACAAATCATAGTAAATTAGGCAAACTAAAGATTGCGAAACCCGAAAAGGGGAAAACAGAGATGGATGGGACTAAATTAGTAAGACTGCTCTAATTTGTATAAAAAGGCTTGTCAACAAGTCGGCAGATAATTAGGTAACGGTGGCAATAAAAGATTGTAAATAAATATGTATGCAGTTTTTGCAATCACACGCAAAATAAAACAAAATCAAATGTTCGCAGTTGTTTGAGAAAAAACAATGATTAATAATTGAGTACATGTCAGGTCTTTTGATGATATCTTCAATAAATATCAACGCATCCGCGCATAGCTAATGAGGTTGAAAAGAGGGACGATAAATTCGTCGCCAATTGCTTGTTTAGGCTCAATAGAGAGCAGTTCTGTTGAAGACCAGAGGTCGTGGAAAAAGAAAGAAAATAAGAAAGGAAAGAGACATTCACGGTCTGTATCATGTGCTCTTTATTTCATGCAGCCAATGCTGTCCTTATTTATGCTATAAAATTTAGGGCATTGCGATCTTTACAGCCGATACAATCGTCTCTTTCATTTTGGCTGCATAAGCCGCCCATTTGTAAACGCGGTCAGCCATTTATAGTGATGTTTTTTGGAATTTCCATTGCATGCTTTTATTTTATAGCTTGATATTCGCATTATTTTGTACCCTGTGGTCAACTGTGCAGGTCCAATTCCCTTCAGCTGGGATTATGGATACACGCTGTTATAAGAACTTAGTTTTTATACTGAGACTCAAATCCTCGAAGAATAGCTAATGCAAAAATAAAGCTAGGCTGAAGCGCCAAGATGTTTTGCTTATCTGAGTCCTCTTATGAAGCAAAAAAAGAGCCAGTTGATAATTTTAGGCTCGAAATCGAAAATTGTCGAGAATATTGAGCCCTGTCAACAAAGTTAGTATTCTTGTAAATAAGTGATCATCCTAATAAAGTTAACCTATTATGTATATCCATACAAGCCATGGCAGATTTTCTTCGGCGACGCAAACCTTCGACCAACAAAAACAACCGACGATATGTAATCATAATTCGCACTGCGACAAGTTAAACAAACATACTCCCACGAAAAAAACAAAAACTTCTTGGTTTTGTGAAGAGAGCTCTCGAAACTATGTCTAAAAGATTTTCTATGTCTATGTCTCGAAACTTATTTGGGTGAAAATATTGTTTCGACGGGGAAGAGCCTTGTTTGTGGAAAGAAACCATTTATCTGCGCTTTTATCAAGTGCTGCAGCTTGTTGTTTGCATCTCTTGTCTTACATTGGCAAGTAAAAGATTAATTCAAACGAATTTTTATTGCGTTAGCATAGTTTGGGTTGCTTTTAGCCATTATCAATAGAAGGGCTATGTTTCAGCAGTCATAGTCAAGAGACACGTTTTGTATCAAAAAGTGCTTTATAAGAAAGTACAAAAGTATAATGGTAATATAACCAAGAAATAAAAATTGTCAGATACGGTACCAGAAAGTAGATAACAGTTTCGTATTTTTTAATTCGCGGAAATTGGAAGCAGGACAAAGGTTGTGTCATTGCGAAGCAACGAAGGAGCGATGCTTCATATTCTGAATTCGGGGACTTTACCCATTGTCGTTACAATAAAATACAAAGAAACAGCACTGAACAGCTTGTGGAAATTATACGAAACCCAGTGCAGTTTACGCAAAATCACATGCCACTCACATGGGTCAAGGCAGTTCCGCATAGGTGGGTGGTGAGGAAGTACAAATGCTACAGCTTATTTGTTCACTCTTGTTTTGAATTACCAAGAAATTTTATCGAAAAACGAGAAGGTGCCTTGCAGCAACAAAACTAGGCCTATATACAAATTTTGGAAGGCAAGAAAAAGGAATTGAAAAAGGTGACATGCTTTTTAAACTTGTCTGTGTAAACTGATATATTAATACTACTGTGTATTTCTGAATTGTATAATGAACTAAAAATAACAACTTACCTAAAGCGTTGCTCTTGTTTGCTTCAAAGAAGTCAAAGAAGACAAGATATTACTTTGATTTCCTTCACTGGGCGACTTCTTTCTTTTGTTTCTTGCAAAATAGTCCAATCATTTTCTGGAGAAGAGAAATACTTTTTTGTAAGATATTGTAATGGGAAATTATTTAGCATATTGTATTAATGTTTATTGCTTCATTACTTTCATGTATTTTAATATTTTTCCATTTGGGTGCTAATTTGAAGCGTTGCCATTTGATTATGGTTGCCGAACTGTAGCAATATTCAATAATTTTGTATTCATATCTCAATAAATTCGGCAACCATATCCATACATATAACAAACATATAAATTTTCCCTAAGATTAATTCACAAAATGCGACTGCGGATCATTTTTCTTCTCGCTGTTTTGGTTTATGTGCAGCATGCAATGGCCAGAAGCAAACGACAAAACAAGTATGGTACATTCTATTACATTTTAAAACCCGCTTATCATATTTACTCGATTGAGCGCCGCCCCCGTATGAGATCCCCCCGAATGAGCGCCGCATTTGAGACAAATAAAGTTAAAGAGCGCCGCCCCCGAATGAGTGCCGCAGTTATCTTTTTATAAATGCAGTGCTTAATCGAAAAACCGTTAGAATCGTTAGAATCAAACAGGAACAACCTCTAATCGAAGAGGAACAACCAGAATCTCCGATAAAGAATACGACAGTGACATGGTCATTTTATGAACCTTTATTTTCAAACACTTTTGCTTTGCTGCTAAAAGAATGTTTAAAACTTATTTCTTTAATTAAAAAATGACAGGGTTTTTAAAAATTGCCGCCCCCGTAAAAGCGCCGCATCAGAAGTACCGGAAATTAAAGGAGCGCCGCGGCGCTCCCTCAAGTAAATACGGTATTTGTGACTTTTTATCACCAGTACAGCACATGTATGAAAAAATAACTAAACTCTTTTCATTTTTATCATTGAACTCAAATGAAATTCATTCAACTATTGATGAAACAACTTCGACCAAGCGCGCACATTTTCTCGTTTGGAGACTGGGTCGAGAATTGGGGTGCAAAAAGATTTCTTGCATTGTTGTGGCAACCACAAAACCTTTTGAAATACATTTTGAATCTCGCAATTTGTCTGAGTTACTGGTGATACATCTTTGATTATCCCATTCATTGGGACTTGTTATCTGGGGACAGTTTTTTGAGCTCTTAAAATATCTTCAGATATCGATCTGAGTAACATTACAATATTGATAGTCTTGGGATTATTTATTTTTATTTCATTTTACTTTTGTCCATTTATACGAGCCGCTTTACTGATTTTTTGAAAGTTATGGTCATCACAACCATGGACCTGGCTATATCAACGGTCCGCGCGGTTTACGTGACAGAATCGCGATCGTTGGCGGCGGCTCGGCGGGTGTTCACATGGCCTACATGCTGAAGAAGAAAGGTTTTACTGATGTAACCATACTGGAGAAGAGAAGAAGAGCTGGCGGCAAATCGTACACTCTGCACTATCGAGGGGCACCGCACGAAATGGGAACGTGTTATCTTGCACCGGATTACGAAGAAAACATCATTGCGTTGATGAGAGAATTCACTTCAGAACAGCTGGTCCATCTACCATCAGCCTCGATTTGGGTTGACAAGTTCAAAATGCCGCTGACCTATCAACAGTACGTGGGTGGAGAGTCCATGCGCAATTTCAACACCACAAACCCGATACAAGCGCTCAAAATGCTCGTTGGAGCCATGATGAAATACAACAAACTGCACCAACGTCTTTTTGGCAACTACACTGGAGAACTGATGCCTAGGCCATCCGAAGCGGTGCTGCACGAGATTCGTGGCACGTTCATGGATTTTCTGAAAAGAAACGGTCTGGCGTCACTTCAGCCAATCTTTCTCGCCTGTCACACGATGCAAGGTTATGGACACCTGGACGAGGTTGCAGCTTTGTATGGCCTCATATGGAATACACCGAAACTCGTCAATGGGCTACTAAAACGAATGTATAAACAAATGGACACGGGTACAAAACAATTTTGCTACAAGTCTATAAGCTAAGATCTCCACCCTCTCCTATATTACAAATCTTTCATTATAAAGAACTACATACATCTAAACTATTGAGTTGCTTTATTATTTTAAGGGTATACAAAACACCTGCAAGCGAACTACATTTAAATTCTCTTTGCAGTTGATTGTATGGGATGGGAATAAAAATTACAATCATAGAAAGACAATCGAAATTCAGTTTTGCATTTTTATTTTACAGGCTTGTATATGTTGAAACATGGCTTCCAGGGACTTTGGGAGGCCATGATACAAAAAGCAGGCCTTCACATTGAATACGATGTCAACATCCAACACGTGTACAGAAACAGGCGTGGCACGTGGCTTTGCACAAAATTTCATCGCGAATGCGAGTTCTACAAGTTCGTGATGTGGAGTCCTGAATTGAAACAGAGTCTGGGGAAGTTTCACGAACCGCACGAAGAGGAAGTAGACATATTCATGCGCATGCGCCCCGTTTACTTCTCCACGTCATTGATCGACACACACAATGTTCAACGAGGCCTCACTTCAATTGATTACATGTTCAGCAATGTGCTTGCCAAACGTGAACACAGCGTATGGGCACAGAGGGAATCGTACGCCGCTTTGCGTGGATTCAACGGAACCGCCTATCAGAATGGATCCTATCCAACCGGTAAGTAAGAAGTCGATATAACAAGCCGACCGAAGGAAGATCCTTTAAAATGTTTCATATCATAATGTAACCCTATTATTTAGAACTTCATTATGCACTCTGGCTTCTGCCCTTCATATTTGCAATGGGATTTCATTTCTTATTTTTTATTTAACTCATTAATCAAGACTGAATTAAAAATCTTTTTAAAATAGTTCAGGTTCGGGTCTTTGGACCCTTTTGCAAAACATTGCTTTATTCGAATGTCCAAAGTCAAACTGAAATGTCACAAATGAAAAGGGTAACCATCTTTATCTAGAAGTAATTCAACCAAAAAAGTTGAGAAATAAAATAGTTGCTCAAGATATTGAGGTGTTTAATCCAGTTATCAAGATGCCATAAACTAGCATGTAATTGAAGTTCTCTAAAAACATTTCAATACAGGCAATGATGGCAGGAGCTTGCGTACAACAGTTGGATATCAATATGGAAAGACGAAGCCAACACGCACTCAGCTGCGCTCAATCATGAAAACGGCCCTGCAAAAAATGGGCGCCACGTACGTCAAAATTCGTCAAGTGTATCCATGGAGATATTTCCCGCGCTTCAACCCCGCAGACACACGTAGTGGAATCCTTTGGGACATTGTGGACATGCAAGGGAAGCACGGAATGTGGTACATTGGTTCATCAGTGATTTTCGAATCTGTGAAAAGCGTTGTCGAATACAATGAACTGTTGATTAGCAAGATGCGGCCCCCGTGTCGCAAATGAACAAATGAACATCACATCACAAATCGCAAATAAATAGCTGCAAATAGTTGTAATAATCATCACAAATAAATAGTTGCATGATGATTTTAGTTTAATTGTAGCTTTTAGATTTTAATTGACAATAATGAGAACCCAAACATGTCTCACAACCATTGTGTATAATGCTCCAAATACTTTTGTGCGTAGAGTAAAATTCAGTTGACTTTTTGCCCATGCGATGCGTACAATAAACCTTCCCTCACCCTATAACTCATGTGCCGTGCGTTGCCTTCTCAATTAGGCGCTTATTAATTCTACCAATTTAAAGGAAGACCTTTGAAAGAGGGGGAAAATTTATGACTCAGAGGGATTGTGGATCGAGCCCCCTGTAATAAATTAGGTGATACCGCTTTAATTCTTCAGTTCAACTTTATGTTGGCCTGAAAATAATATGCCAAAATATGAACGTCGACGTTGGAAAAGGGAGACATCATCGTTTCTTGTACAACTGCAATAATTAACTGCATCAAGATGTTTAAAAAAGAAAGACCACTTTGCAAATTGTAAACAAAATGTCTGATCAGTTTTTGTTGTGCCGCAGAATTAATGTCGTCTGTAATGCATTGCATACAGTACTAAAACTAGTATACAGACGATATACCAAACCTTGCTTATTATTACACTGCATGGCAGAATAAATGTAGAAATTAAAGTACCAACCTTAGGCCTGTTTGTCTCCGTTGCCACTGTTATTTGCAACAACCACAACGCATCTCATTTGGACAAACATCTTGAATTGAAAGCAATCAGTCCTTTGTTTCAAATGGTATGGTGTCAAAACTTTTTGTAACAATAATATAAAACTATTCATTTGGGAAGAAAATTTTCCTGCGTTTTATTCCCTGTTCTCCTAAAAAAATTTGTCAAACTTCATTGAAAAATACATCTAATATAATTTGCAGCCGTCAATTAGATATACAGTGAACAACCTGAGGATAACGTGGCTATTAAAAAAATATGTGGCCATTTTCGTAAATAATGTGATAATACAAGACGTGTGTGAAAAATGATTACAAACGAAGTGAATAAGTTATCACCAATAGATTCTGAAAATTATTATAAAAACTACCTGTTAGCATTTTAAAATGAGAACAGACTAAACAAGCACACGTACAGGCTCCAAAATTTATTAAATTACAATTATCAATATTTCTGCGTATAAAAATGAGAGGGCACCTGGGCCTGGGTCAAGTAGGCACGCGACACGTGGACTCGAACCCTGATCAACTCGAACATAAAGAATTCATTAAAAAGAGCGTTGGATTAAGATAATAAAAATGGGAACCATATAGGAGACATACGGGAATAATTGAAAGAGCATTTTGTAAGTAGCCTGCGCGCAGAAGGACAGAAATTAGGCACATAAGGGAAAAGGGCTTATTGAGAAATAGTGGTTGTGGTTGTGCGGATGGAATGCACCGTCTGGTGTAGAAGCTCAAAAGAAACACAAAGTCAAAGTACAATGTTTTCCCCACTCACAATCATCTACAGTGAAATTCCGATAACTCGAGAGCCTTGGATAACTCGAGAGCCTTGGATAACTCGTATCCATTCGTATTCCCTTGAACGCTTTGTTAGTACTTTGTAGCCCTCAATAACTCGAACCATTTTCATTGGTGCCTTAAGGATTCGAGTTATCGAGATTTTACTGTTCTCGCATGCACATATTAATCCCCAAAAATTTCGGACGGTTTAATTTTCGGACAAATATACAGTCCGAAAATTTAACCGTCCGAAATTTTTAGCATCCGAAAATTTTATCGTCCGAAAATTTTACTGCCAATAAACTATATATAAAAGTTGCGAAGTATATTTCTTTATACTTCCGATATGTTTTATTGACCAAGCAAAAAGTTGGAAAGTGACTGCTATGTCCTGTACATGTAGAAACGAAATAGAAATAGCAAGAAAGTGTGAAAATATTGGTTTTGTTAGCTATCACTTAAAAATGCATGCTGGGTGTGGTCAAACAAAAAACTCCATAACAGAGTCAACGTTTCGTTCAGGCATCCAATACGAATATATATAGCAGGATTCTTCTCATAATTTGACTAGCTTGATTGATTTTCGTCGTCAATATGATCATCATCAAACATGATTAGCAGCAGCTCAGCTTCCTCTGAGTTCTCTGATTCATTTCCTTTTGTGTTTGGAAATGGTTCATCTGAGAATTCCCCTGTTTCATTGTCAGGACTTTCCTCGATTTTGATACCAACTAGAACTGTATTCATGTACTCAATCATTAGTGTTGTGTGTTTTGTTGAAGATCTCATTGTTATGTTGTGTTATGAACTTTGAAGATACTATCCGAAAGTCTTTCGAGTCTCTTTACATTTTGTCCGAAATTGTCCGAAATCAGGATTTTTCAGTCCGAAATTTTCTGTCCGAAAATTAAACGTCCGAAATTAAACCGTCCGAAATTTTTGGGGATTAATGTACGTGTCGCGAGTCAAAAAGGGCCTGCTCCAGATACGGTCTATAGGGAATGGATGACGGGCCATGGGAAGAGAAATCATCAAAAAAAAGTAAAATAATATCGAAAGTGAAAAACTGCGATTAAAGAATTTGTTCGTTGCTCATTTTACAAAGATTTAATGTTATCTCAAGAAATTGGGCGTTAAGCATACCGGCCCTGATTGCTTGAGTAGGAATAAGCTTTTACGGTCGGTGATACCGATTTGCTGTGCAAATTTCGGCCGATACACCTGGCAGTAATAACCGGACTGGTTAAACTGCAGACTAATGACTGAAATCATAATTTGAACTCAAACAAACAATAAAAGAGGACAGGGTGGGTGGGAGAAGTCAATCCTTGTTCTATGCGCTAGGCCCTAGATTGCTTGTTGCATCTGAACTTTGCACGAACATGCCTTGAATAAATTGCCAAAGAGATGACCGCCGTCAATCTATCTGCTGGGCTCGTTAACCACACCCTTATGGATCATGTTGATACATGCACACGAGGCTATTTCGCAATTGCAATTTCTATCGCCCATTAACTGTTCTTAAATTGCATTTAAGAACTATTATAAAGATATAAGCCCTGCTTCATCTACATAATCATTTATTTTCTCAGCAAAGCATAACATTTAATATAACGTAACGACAGCTCTTATATATTATAGATAACGTAGCACGTAAAACATAACGTGGTAAAAGATGCGTAAAGAGCGTAGCAAATGACATAATTTACAGTAAAAACCGTCATGTAAGAACCTGTAAGTTTTTCATCCAGTCTATTGTTCAAACACAATAGGCTATTACCTCTTCTATTGTTTTGAGCAGATTTATCTGCCTGGAAGTTCTTAATGCACTGGCTCTTGCATGCGGATTTTTACTGAGCTCGTAACAGATAAGGGAATGCAACAATGTAACAAAAGACTATAGCAATCAAGAGCGAAATTAAAAATGTAACCTACAGAAAACACGTAGAAGATAATATGTACGAAAGAGTACTTCACAGCAACAGCAAATGACAGTAAACGAAGCACATCACAAAATTAACAGTGATTCTCACAGAAGCATAAGTCAATAAAGGTGCTACAAAACCTAGTATATCACGTGCTAGCATCCTACAGATTTTATTCTACTAAACATGTTATTCAGAACATCTGTAAGATAATGCAAACATGAGTTGGTTTGGTTGTCATTGATTTACTTGACGTTCTGTGCAGCAGTGTAAACAATTGTTTTTTCAGTCCAATTTTCTGGTCTCTCCAACCTCGGTTCATCACCGCACATGCGCAGAAAGACAAGCTCCTCCGTACCAGCTATACCTGTGACAACACAGCGCTCATCCGTAGTCATGTGAATGAATCGTAAGTCTGTCTCAGGAAGAAATTTACCCAAAAATTGCATTCGGTTCTCTTTCAAGCCAGATAAATCCCAAAGTTCCAGCGCTTTGGCCCCTTCGCCTGTGGGATGGGTCATGCCCATAACTCGATTGCCGTTCTAAAAAACAACATTTTATCGGGTATTTGCAGGTTAAAATTCATCTCCATACAATCAACTGACATTATCTACTTGGGGCTATTTATTCTTCTACTTTAAAGTGCTAATGCAACGAAATTTGACATATCGATTTTTTTATTTTAAATGAAAGCCAAAGATGTACTGATCAGTTTGATGCAATTTTGACGTGCATCTGACAAGTATAAGTTACTTTAATTTCACCTTGAATCAGGCCACCTTTTGCGAAAAATATTGCAACGCTGTGACGTCACAGTGATGACCCATATTATATCTCGCAATGGAAGTCAATGGGTTTTTTCGAACGTCGTTTGATTTTTTTTTAATAGCTCCACTCAGGGTGGGGATATTTGAGCTCCGGCTGAACCAACATAAGGGCGAATCTTTTAGCCGTCGTTCTGAAAAAATTGGTGTCATTTTGTTTAACGTTAGAGACACAATTTAAGTTTGAAAATGGGTACCTCCAAAAAATGTGACGTCATCCCGCGTCGCCATTGTTGCTTCGAGTTGCTGTGGAACGACACGCAGCCCTGGTTTGGCTTATCCCATGTCTTATTTTTTGTAATAACTTATTTTAGCTCAAAGTTGCAGACATTGAATTATTTTTAGAAACTTCGGAAATTAAAATTCCTTCGATATCACCCCAAAAAGCTAAATCTTCTGACATTTGTTTTGGTCGGCTCGGGCCTAACCACTCCGGGCGAGGAGTGCTTAGGCCCGAGTAAAGCTGAGAGTCACACGGGTTGGTTTTTACGAGCTTGTTTACTGCATCTATTGCAGGAATAGCGTTTGATTTTATCTTTAATCTCATCTTTAATTCTTTCCCAATATCTCTCTTTACTTCAAAGCAAAAATGAGCGCTATATAATGAATAAAATCCTGCTATCCTAGTCGGTGGGTGCGAATGATGTCTGTCTCCTGAACTCCTTAAAAAGACCTTGCTCTGTTTGATTGGTTTTGAAATACTATCAGCAACATTATGAAACGATACTTTTTCGCAACACTGAGTAATCGTACAATTGTCTCCGTTATGTATCTCTACGACATGTAAATAGTTTTATGATTTATTTGCTCCCGAGACGAGATACCCGTCATGTGTGTGCTCGCTCACAGCTCGCCATGTCGAATTTCAATAGAAGGAAGCCTGCTTGACGTTGCAGACACCACGTTTGATGACATCACAGTGATGTTCAGTTTTCGCACGAAAAAGGTCAAAATTTCCTACTTTGAAGGTTAATAGCGAAAAAAGTATACATAATTTGCAAATTTTATTTGCGCCACGTTAATGAGTGCATTGAAATCTATAGATTTTTGAAATAAAAACACTATGTAAAAATTCGTTGCATAAGCACTTTCAAACCAATATACCAAGACCTCATATTGTTTAGTTATTTCTTAACCTCGTTCTGCATCATTCTGGTTCAATCTCTCTGTGGTTCTCTAGTACCACATATATCCTACATTTTATATATCATTTTCTCTGCAATTATTCTTCTTCCTATATTACAAGCGCCCTTTCTCGCCATCGTTTCTCTATCTCTTTAATCACCTATCCCTCTCATTTTCTTCTCTCCATTTTGCTTTAGTGCTCTCTCCACCTCCCTGTCCCCCTATACATTCTTCTTCATGCTCTTCTTGTTTTCAGCAGCACGTGCTGTGCTGGTAGAATATTGCTATATCAAATGAGGCCAAAACCACTTTGCTTCTCAATGGGATAAACCCCACCCCCCAAAAAGCCTCCCTTTAAAACCCCATGAAATATAAATGAGTCCCCAAATAAGCCCCCAGGGGCTTTTTTATGCCACCAATTAAACTTGGATGAAAAATGCTACATATACCTGTGATACGGTGATTTTGTGACACAGTCCACCTTGACAACTGGCAACTGTAACGCCAGTGTTTCTATCAAAGCAGACCACACGAAACTGGAAATCATAGTGGGTACCAATTTTCTCGTAACACGAAAGAAGGGCAACAATGTAATCTTTGTGCAGTTCCATGCACAAAAATCTGACTTTATCAGCAAGATCGTTTCCGCCCTCGATTCTACCTGATTGGAATTTTATCCGTCGCAACTCTTTTCCGGTTCTGGTCTTAAAGGCAGTGATGTGCTCATTATCTGGCTGAAAAGACAAATACATTGCATGCCATTATGTATATATACCTTAAATTGGGTTGCCGCTTCTGTTAAAACATTGATGGATGCGCAGAAGTATAGAGCAATTAGTACAAGAAGAGAAACTGAAAAAGAAACACGCTCGATATTACTGTGATTTCCATGCTGGAAAACTCATCAGACATGCTATAATCGATTACAGTCTGACAAGTAATTGGATGGCTTTGACTAATGGCTTTGACCCACGATCTGTGAAAACATGTGAGCCAAAAAAATGATATTTCGGTTTTTCGGGTCGATTACAATTAGCTTTTAGTCAGCAAGATGTGAACCCCGAGCTGTCAAATGCATAGCAGATTTCAAGTGCAATAAATACATCTGCATAGTACTTACTGAACAAAGAAGATAAAGGATCTTTCCATCGTCTGATAGAGCGGTTACTTCTGGTCTGAGATCCAAACGTTTTTCCTTAACTTTGATTTCTGCAATCTTTTTACTTGTTTTTAAATCGATAACAAAAATTGGCATAGTTCTCTCAGTAAGCGATGCACATGTCAGTGAGACCAACATTGTCGAGTTGTCCTTGCTTACCTGTGGGAAAATACGACAAAAATTAATGCCTGTATCATTCTAAACACCATAATATAATCTAAAATCGTAAGAACACCATTGCAATGGGTTAAAATTGACAAGCATGATGGTCTTCCCAGATTTATAAAGTTATGCATTTGGGAGCACTTACACCTACACATTGCACAAATGTAACCATACTGTGTCATATAATGATATGCGCATGCAAAATGATCTCTCGTAGTCTAGAATGCTTACGACAAAGCAATCCATTCTTTCAAATTTGAGGAAAGGGGTTGTCACACACACGACCATTGACAATAATGATGGGAGACAGGACACCTTACCAGGCATTGGAATAAGGCATGACACCAACAAGACACTTTTTCAGCTACCTTCTCCATTAGAAGAAAAGACACTACCTGTCATTGGAACAAGTGAGCAGGATCAATTTGGCGGCATCGAGCAGGATCTGAGCAGGATCAATCACTCAAAGCTCCCTCTTACCATTTTTTCCGAAGCACAAGAACAGCATTGTAAGGGGCAAGCTTGATGAATGTCTCCAGCGAGATATTGCATGGTCTGCTTCAGTGGCGTAGCTATAGGGGGGGCAGGGGGGGCAGCTGCCCCCCCACCAAACGTTTCCAGCTGCTTGTCGGAAAATTTGTCGGAAAATTTACAACGCAAATTTTACGTTTGTCGGAATTTGTCCGGGTTTCGCTCCTTCGCCGCCAAATCGCAGCTACGCCAGTGGTCTGCTGCTGGAATAGTGCGAAACAGCGATGCTGGAGACCAGTTTGCTGCAATTGGTTCATGGACGGCATTTCACAAATCTGTTACTAAAGAAGAAAGAGAGAAGTGCGTGCAAGAGTATCTTCCTGTGACACCAGAGCCACCAGAGTATCCCGTTTGCAAGGAATATCTTGATTTTCTGTTAGAAGTCATTTCAATGACGGCTCTGAAGCATATCTCACTGTGACCTACTTGAAAGAAGATGTGTCATCAATGCTACAATGGTTTCAGCGGTAAGAGAAGCTGATATATAAAGACATTTGCAAGCTGCGAGAGAGATGATTCCTTTAACCTTCGCATTTAACCACAAAAATTATGCAAGGTACTTGAGTTATTAGCACGTTTTTCTCTGTGATATTCAACAAAAAGATCAGCCTGCTTTTGAAGATTTAAGGACCAAAGGCTTTGGAGGAAGTATCAGCGGCGGACGATCTTCAACTATTCACAGGGACTTGATCATCGAGCTGTTCAAAAAAGAAACGAAAAAACCATTGGGTCCATTTCGTTTGGGATTTAGCACCAACATCGAAGCAGTTAACACATGGGTTCGTACTATACATGTTCACAGTAAATTAAGGATGGTGTTAAGAGAACATCTCCGCACAAAGACCTCTGCAAAGCATAAATACCTCATGCCGGGAAGCAAAGAGAAACATGTGGAACATGTAACGAATTTAAAAGCAAAGCTAAACAGATATGGTCTGAATCAGTTTTCTGAGAGTGCTCCCAAATGCATAGCTACTGGAGAAGAAATTGATCAAGTGGTGGTATATGATTTGTTGCACGCAGATGCCATAGGAAATGAAAAGTTCATGGAATTTGCGAATGAGTGCCTGGTTAATAGAAATAAAAGCTTCTTCGATCCCATCAAGAAATCAAACTTAAAAACAGGCATTGAAAAAAGGAAGACCACGAGCAACGCCACTACTAAAAGAAGATCGTCGAGCATTTGGATTGATCATTGCCAGAGCCACTAGTTTGGAAGAAGCCTTTGAGTATCCGATCACCTCAGCGCCCTTGTCGCTTGCCGCTCCAGATGCAACACTACGCCAATCTGACAAAGCATCGCTGCGAAATTTCCTCATCAATGATGCAGGTGCATTCACTGACCAGTTACAAAAGAACGCGCGCTAGTTAGTTCATGGTATGGCAGCAGTAAGATCTTTGACCCATATCAATCTTGCCTATTTTCAGCAAAATACTGGAAAAATTAATGAACGTTCGTATGGTAAAATTTTTGAATCAAAATAGAATAATTTTTGAACATCAATATGGATTTCAGGAAAACAAATCTACATCTTTAGCAATCTTAGATCTTCAATCTCAACTGATCAATAATATAGAAAACAAATTATTCTCATGCAGCATATTTCTTGATTTTTCAAAGGCTTTTGATACAGTTAACCATTATATTTTGCTAAAAAAATTAGAGCATTACGGTTTCAGAGGTATTGCTTATTCGTGGTTCGAATCATACTTAAATAACAGAACTCAAATAGTTACAATTAATGGTGGTAATGCAAATGAACTTACTATAAATTGTGGTGTTCCACAAGGCAGTGTACTTGGGCCGTTATTGTTCTTGATTTATATAAATGACATTTATAAATCCTCGCAAATTCTTCAGTTTCGATTATTTGCAGATGACACCAGTATTCTACTGGCAAATAAAAATCTTGAAACCTTACAACGAACAACCAATGCTGAGCTAGAAAAGGTATCTATGTGGTTATTGGCTAATAAGTTATCGCTAAATGTATCAAAATCAAATTTCTTGATTATAAGCTCTCGTAAAACTGATAGTAACATAAAGTTAAAAATCAACAACAAAGATCTCAAACAAGAAAATTATACCAGATATCTTGGAGTAATCATTGACGATAAGCTTAATTGGAAGTTGCATATAAAGCAAATAAATTTAAAATTATCTAAAGGAATTGGAGTGCTATATAAACTAAGACATCTGGTACCGAAACAATCTCTTAAAACTTTATATTCTTCATTCATTCAATCACATGTACTATATGGTATATTAAATTGGGGTTGTGCTAACAAATCTACCTTAGAACCTTTAAAGCGTAATTTAAGAAAAGCAGTTAGAGTAATCGACTTTGCAAACTACACTGCACATACGGAACCTATTCTTAAACGCCTGAACATATTTAACTTCGGAAAACTTTACATGCTAGAGACAGCAAAAATGATTTTTCAAATTAACGCTCACAAAACTTCTTTTGAAGGGGAATTTGTAAAAACAAGAAATGTACATAAATATAACACAAGGCAATCTTCTTCTGAAGGTTTTTCCCTCCCATCCATTTCTACCAATTATAAAAAAAACTTTCTCACTTTTGATGGAATCAAATTTTGGAACTCCCTACCTATAGAGTTAAAAAAGATGCATAATAAACATCACTTTGTGAAGCAGTTAAAATACTTCCTTATGAACAAAATCTGAAGATCCGTAGGCTTGATTATTAGGACCTTACGATTATTTTATAATTTTATTTTTGCTATAATACACTTAATCCGTTAGTCTTATATATATATTTTTCTTTTATTATTATTATTATTTTATTTTATTTTATTTAGTTCTATCTTATTCTATTTTTTCTATCTTTATTCCATCTTAATCTTACTGTTGTTGTTGTTTTTATTCAAACTTATAATTGTATGAAAAATGCATCAAAATGGACACATGGCTCGATAGCTTGCCCAAAGTTCTTTCCATGTGTCCATCAGCCTAAAATTTTTTTAATTACAGTAGTAATCATCTGTTAACTAAACGAATATGTCTCTGTAAATTGTTGTTATTAGGTATAAATAGGTTACACAAATTTATAATTGTAATTAATTAATTTTATGCTGAAAAAATAATTTGAAGTTTGAAGTTTGAAGTTTGAAACCAAAAGAAACGTATGAGAATGGATAAAAAGTTTCATCACCTTCACCACCATGATACACACACATTTTAAATGCTAATCCGATGTCATTACCGAGGTTTCCGTATTTGACTTGTTTAATTTTCTAATTTACCATATTAATGTTAGAGGTATGGAAACACAAATGAAGAAACACTTTGATATACTGATAAACGTAATATATGATGAAATCAAAGTAATAACATCTTGTTCGTAAAAAAGAAAGAATATAACTGTTACAATATAAAGAGAAGGAAACGGAAGTATGCAGCTAGTGTCAATCAAGTCAGTCAATGTAGTAATAATAATAATAATAATCGAGTCATTCTTATTCTCAACAATTAATCCTGGAAATGACGTCATCAATCGTAATGACCCCCGTGTTTTGCAAAAATAAATTGAAATCTAGCACAGCAGGCCATAGATATGATGAAAAAGCACTTTTATAGCGAAATATTTCATTTGTGACGAATTCCTCGTCCTGCAATACTGCAAAAGTACGGTGTTGATGACGTCATCAATTTTAGCCCCCTGGAGAGTTTCAAAAATGTTTCAAAGTCTTAAATTACTTCAATCAGTCTAAATACTTAGAATCCGTTGAAAAATTTAAGGTTAGGCACTTGCTTAGATTGTTATGAGAATTTCCCTGTCTATTTGCTACTTTAATCGAAGAAACTTTCGCGGGAAGAAACTTTCGCGAGGCGAAAAAAACGCGAAATTTCTGGAATTAACTTTCGCGTTTTAGGCAAAATCGGACATTTTGCGAGAATAAACTTTCGCGAATTCCAAGCCTGAACAGAAACTTTAAACAGAAGCCTTGAAGTAGTTTTTATTCAAAGTGAAACTTTTTCATAAATTTTTCTCATTTTTACGTTAACAGAAGAAGAACAATATTAAAATAAGTCAGCTTCGTTTCCATATTCACTCTGCCTTTTCTGCCTTCCCTTTTCTTTCCATGAAACTAACTCATGAATAAATATTTTTCTTTCTTAATCGCCTTTCACTCTGGGATTGCCAGTTATTCACAATAGCGTTTTTGCGAGAATAAACTTTCGCGAATTTCCAATTTTGAAATTTTTATCAAGAATAAACTTTCGCGAATTTCATATTTTGGAAAATTTCGCGCAATAAACTTTCGCGAATTTTGGCCAAAAACGCGAAAATCGCGAAAGCTTCTTTCCGCGAAAGTTTCTCCGATTAAAGTACTGGTTTTACTTACACAGCTCCGCCATCCATGATTTCTGAGAAACTTCCTTTTTGACTCACGGCGCATGCGCTTTGCAGTCTTTTTGATAGGGGAAATCTATTGTTCTGTTGTCCGCTCCAAAATTCTTCGACAAATCAGGTAGTGCGAAATTTGACATTCCTGAATATTATCAGGTATTGCCTATTGCGTAGTTAAATTCTGATGCAAATTAGGAGATTTTCAGTAAAATGCTGGTTTGGTTGGTTGTTAATTTTTATTCGTGGCCAGAATCGAGAAGGCCCAAAAAACGCCATTCTTATTTCCATAAAGAACACAGGAGTTGCTTTCTTGTCGTGGGGATAAATTGATAAAAATGAATGCCTGCAAGTGGAAGAGAAATGTGAATAACAAATGTCAAATACAAATGATACCGACAGCATTCAATCGCATCAGATATAGAAATCTAGGCTTGCAAGCACACTAAACACCCCCTCTCCATATTTTTTTAAAGCACTCATTTCAAAACATATCGTTTTAAATGCTAGATGCTTGAGTCCCGATTATTTGTTCGGAGCCGTATTGTTAACAGTTAGTTTTTAGACTGTATATGCCGTGAGTCCCCTGAAGGGGCCCTTTCATTGAATGCTTCCTGCTGCTTGGAAATTAGAACGCGCGAAATAAGATGACGGCGCGGTTTGTAGTACCCCTTTTCAAAACGCCGCTATAACGTTACCCTAAGTTCAATTTTTTTGGTTAATAGCTGAAACGACGAGCAGAAAGTTATAGTTTTGTACTTTGGGAAACGATTCTTTAATAAAGCCCGGAGTTGCGCACAGCAGAGATTTGACAACTTTCCGATACTCTCCCATTATAAAAGTCGATTTGGTTCATAGTTATGACGTCATACCATGTCGCAGACAGTGCCCCATTTCAAAGCCAAATTTAGTATACTTATCGTGATCGAATAAAAACAAAACAGGCACCAAAATAATCAGTGAAGAATGAAATTCCATTTTATGGAAAAAAACAAGAAAGTGATTTTTGATTGCAGTAGGCCCTTAAGTTAATGAAACATTAACTAGCATGGCATGAAGTGGTTGGACAATTAGACATATGGCACAAAGAATGATATCAAATGAAAACGTCGCAATTGAAAAACCATGCCTATCAAATGTTCGCAGTTGCTTGAGAAGAAACAATGATTAATAATTGAGCACATGTCAGGTCCTTTGATGATATTTCAATAAATATCAACGCATCCGCCCATAGCTAATGAGGTTGAAAAGAGAGAACGATAAATTCGTCGCCAATTGCTTTTTTCAGCCTCAATAGACAGCAGTTCTGTTGAAGACCAGAGGTCGTGGAAAAAGAAAGAAAATAAGAAAGGAAAGAGACATTCACGGTCTGTATCATGTGCTCTTTATTTCATGCAGCCAATGCTGTTCTTATCTATGCTACAAAATTTAGGGCATTGCGATCTTTACAGCCGATACAATCGTCTCTTTCATTTTTGCTGCATAAGCCGCCAATTTGTAAACGCGGTCAGCCATTATAGTGATATTTTTTGGAATTTCCATTACATGCTTTTATTTTATAGCTTAATATTCGCATTATTTTGTACTCTGTAGTCAACTGTCCAGGTCCAATTCCCTTCAGCTGGGATTATGGATACACGCTGTTATAAGAACTTAGTTTTTATACTGAGACTCAAATCCTGGAAGAATGGCTAGTGCAAAAATATAGCTAGGCCCAAGCGCCAAAACGTTTTGGTTATCTGAGTCCTCTCATAAAGCAAAAAAGAGCAAATTGATAATTTTCGACTCGAAATCGAAAATTGTCGAGAATACTGAGCCCTGTCAACAAAGTTAGTATTCTTGTAAATAAGTGATCATCCTAATAAAGTTAACTTATTGTGTATATCCATACAAGCCATGGCAGATTTTCTTCGGCGACGCAAACCTTCGACCAGCTATAAACACTGACGTATTTGTAATCATAATTCACACTGCGACAAGTTAAACAAACTTACTCCCACGAAAAAACAAAAACTGCTTGTGTTTCGTGAGGAGAGCTCTCGAAACTCTACTAATTTAGGTGAAAATATTGTTTCCACGGAAAAGAGCCTTGTTTGTCAAAAGAAACCATTTATCTGTGCTTTTACCAAGTGCTGCAACTTGTTGTTTGCATCTCTTGTCTTACAAGCGTTGTTCTTGTTTGCTTGAAGTCAAAGAAGACAAGATAATACTTTGATTTCCTTCACTGGGTGACTTCTTTCTTTTGTTTCTTGCAAAATAGTCCAATCATTTTCTAGAGAAGATAAATACAAATATTTTTGTAAGATGGGAAGTTATTTAGCATATTATATTAATGTTTATTTTAATACTTGTCTATTTGGGTGCTAATTTGAAGCGTTATGCCAACCCAGATATAGCAATATTGAATATTCCTATCTATTCAATTCAATTTCATTATTGATTCAATTCAAAATACATGTCTATCTTCAATTCAATGTCTATTTGTTCACTTCAATATCGATATGTGTTTAATTGAATGTCGATATGTTCAATTCAATATCGATATGTGTTCAATTGAATGTCGATATGTCCAATTCAATATCGATATGTTCAATTCACTGGTTCAATTCAATGTCCTCAATTCCAATAACAACAACAACAACAAGAATTGGCGCCGTTTTGATTATTCTGTCCTGTCTGCCTGATGAGAGAGAAGTGAGACATAGACATGGATACGGACACAGGATTGCCAGAGATGCAGATCTTCTTCGTCAAGCGTCGAATATGCTGATGGCAGAGGTCACTGTTTCATAGCAAACAGCTACTACTACTACAAGATCTGAAACCTCTCCAAGATTAGCTCTGCCACGAAACAACTTTATTGATTGGCTGCCTCGTATAGCTTTTATTTTGCCTAATATTGGACAATAATCAGGCTAAAATTTCGTTATCGCAAATAAACCCCCGGGGGTTTATTCGAGAATTTACGGTTTATACCATTGGTATATACATGTATTTTGAATTGAATCAATAATGAAATTGAATTGAATAGATAGGAGTATTGAACATTGCTGCATATGGGCTGGTATAAACGTTGCCATTTGACTATGGTTGTCGAACTCTTGCAATATTGAATAATTTTGTATTTATGTTCAATATTCTTGCACTGATGTTCACCAAAATCATGTTCATACTCAATAAATTTGGCAACCATATCCATACATATAATAAACATAATTTTTTCCTAAGATTAATTCACAAAATGCGACTGCGGATCATTATTCTTCTCGCTGTTTTGGTTTATGTGCAACATGCAATGGCCAGAAGCAAAGGACAAAACAAGTATAGTACTTTTTATTTAACACATTTTAAAACATGCTTACCGTATCTACTCGAGTGGGCACAACCCCCGTATGAGCGCCGCCGCCGAATGAGCGCCGCAGTTATCATTTTTATAAATGATAAATTGTGCTTAATCTAATGAACCAACCAATCGAACCAGAATCTCCGACAATGAATACGACATTCACATTGAAATTATAGGAACCTTTAATTTCAAACTCGTATGCTTTACTGCTAAAAGATTGTTTAAAACCTATTTCTTTCATTAAAAAATGACAGGGTTTTTAAAAATCGCCGCCCCCGAATAAGCGCCGCATCAAGAGTACAGGAAATAATAGGAGCACCGCGGCGCTCACTCAAGTAAATACGGTATTTGTGACATTTTATCACCAGTACAGAACACATATGACAATAATAACAAAACTCTTTTCGTTTTTATCATTGAATTCAAATGAAAATCATTGAACTATTGATTGAGGTTAAAAAACTTCGACCCAGCGCGCACATTTTCTCGTTTGGAGACTGGGTCGAGAATTGGGGTGCAAAAGTTTTCTCGCCTTGTTGTGGCAACCACAAAACCTGTTGAAATACATTTTGAATCTCGCAATTTGTCTAAGTTACTGGTGATATATCCTTGATTATCCCATTTATTGAGGCTTGTTATCTGGGGACAGTTTTTCGAGCTTTTAAAAGTACTTAGCTTTAACATGCTTCATCTTTCTTCAGATATCGATCTAAGTAACATTACAATATTGATATTCTTGGGATTATTTATTTTCATTTCATTTCACTTTTGTCCATTTATAAGATCCGCTTTACTGATTTTTTGAAAGTTATGGTCATCACAACCATGGACCTGGCTATATCAATAGACAGGGCATATAATCTGACAAACTAACAAACATGCTAATGTTTGTTTTTATGGCTGGAATCGATAGATCAGACCATCAGCTTTCAGAATTCACCGCATACCTTTCCGAAAAATGTTTTGTTTTCACGTGATCAATGACGTCATATTAAGACAAATTTTAACAATTAAAGTGTGATTACTTTTAACAGGAATGAGATATCAAAATGAAAATTGCATTTCTGGAAACAACTCAAATAGACCTATCGAATGATATATATTTTTTCAATTTTTGATGAGATGAGCATTTTGGTTGATGACGTCATCGAATTTTTTTCCTCTTCTTTTTGAATAGTTAGTTTGTTTCAATGCCTCATAAATCCATATTATCTCATTAGGACGTCTCCTTGTTCACTCCAGTTCGAAAAACGAACACTATAATGGGTGTTTCGAAAAAATTCGCCTGTTTGGGGCACTATATTTTCACTTTTTGATGCCAAAACCTGGTCTCGCACATGTTATTGGTTTATCGCTTTCTAAGTTCGCTCTTTGGAAGTTGTTAGATACAACTTATCATTTCGGTTTTACATGTTTTGAAGTGCAAGCTACAAAAAGCAGAGCTGTTTTGGCACCCGGAGGCTACGTTAAAAAACTAAAACGTTAAAGAAAAAAATCGCTATCAGACGAATCTGTCTTTTCTTGACGAAAAGTCGCTTTCCCATTCAGAAGCGCTTGAATCTTTTTATAGACGCACTCACTAAATTCTTTATATTTCATATCGCTCTCAATCTCTTTTGGCATGACTGAAGGATGTTCCTTTGCTGTTTTTCTTTTGCATAATGGCTCTCCCTCATCTCTTTCAATTACTTCGTCTGCTTCAGAGCCATCTGCTGCATGTATTGTTTCCCGATCTAGATTTCTTTCTTCGAATGAGTCAATTAGAGAATTGCTTTGCTATGATCCATTTGGATGTAATTGTAGATTTGATGTAGTCAATTGTCAGCCGAAGCTCGCAATGGCTACAGTTGTTAACGAATATTTCAAACAATTTCGCCAAATGTAGCATTGTAGGTGCACACGCTTCATTTCTAGACATGAAGTCTTGGGATCTGGCAAAAGCGAAGCTGATGATTTTACTGAAAAAGTCACCTGGCATCTGCTGTTGTGTCGTCAGTTAAAACTTCCTCTACCCCCAAATTGCGCGTTTGTGCTAGACGGCTCGGATCCTTGATTGCTCTTTTCAAAGCTTTCACTTCATTTTCGAATATAAAGACTGCAGAAAAGCTCAAATTATTGGGGGATATTAACGTTGGGAGAACAATTACTGAGGAAAAAGGAATTTTATAATTATTTGAGGGCTGGTGCCCCCCCCCTTGCGCTCCAATTCATACGGGTCTGAATAGTGAGTTTTCATTTATTTTAAAGAAACAAACACGCAGCAACATCCTGCCCTTTGGCTCAAACTGTTGAACATGCCCAGGCAAAATTTCTCACAGAGTTCATCTCGAAAGTGTTGACCGAAAAATGTTGCAAGGAAAAAATTGGGCTCAGCTCTTCAACAGCAATGTCGACAAAGAAGGTCTTATTCGGCTTGCTAGCTCCTTTTTCAGAAACAACGTGGGTAGAAAAATATTCCGCTTGTCATTTCTTGCAAAGAAGACACGTTGAAGATACGGAGAGAAGGAATTGAGAAAGTACGAAATTGTAACCACGAAGAAGCATATACCAGGTTTGTTCTACATGCTGCCATTAAAGAATCTCCAGCTGTAATTGTCGCAAAAGACACAGATGTTCTCATTTTGCTGTTCTATGGAATGACACAGCATCCCACAGAAATATCGTGGCATTTGAAGATCTATCCATGTGAGGAAAACATTTAAAACGTTTGGTCCTGATGTCTCCACAGTGCTCCCTTAACTACATGCCTTGACTGAGTGCGATAAAACTGCCTACAAGTTTAACGTGGGAAATGTGAAAGTTTTGAAAAGAGCAACCAAGGATCCGAGCAGTCTAGCAGCAATGCGCAATTTAGGGGTAGAGGAAGTTTTAACTGACGACACAATAGCAGATGCCAGGCGACATTTTCAAAAAGTGCAATGGAGGTAACAGAGAGAGATGTGTTGAGAAACGGATGAAACATTATTTAAAGATCAAGTAAAATCATCAGCTTCGCTTTTGCCAGACCCCAAGACTTCGTGTCTAGAAATGAAGCGTGTGCACCTACAATGTTACATTTTGCGAAATTGTTGGAAATATTCGTTAACAACTGTAGCCATTGCGAGCTTCGGCTGACAATTGATTATATCAAATCTACAATTACATCCAAATGGATCATAGCAAAGCAATTCTCTAATTGACTCATTCGAAGAAAGAAATCTAGATCGGGAAACAATACATGCAGCAGATGGCTCTGAAGCAGACGAAGTAATTGAAAGAGATGAGGGAGAGCCATTATGCAAAAGGAAAACAGCAAAGGAACATCCTTCAGTCATGCCAAAAGAGATTGAGAGCGATATGAAATACAAAGAATTTAGTGAGTGCGTCTATAAAAAGATTCAAGCGCTTCTGAATGGGAAAGCGATTTTTCGTCAAGAAAAGACAGATTCGTCTGATAGCGATTTTTTTCTTTAACGTTTTAGTTTTTTAACGTAGCCTCCGGGTGCCAAAGCAGCTCTGCTTTTTGTAGCTTGCACTTCAAAACATGTAAAACCGAAATGATAAGTTGTATCTAACAACTTCCAAAGAGCGAACTTGGAAAGCGATAAACCAATAACATGTGCGAGACCAGGTTTTGGCATCAAAAAGTGAAAATATAGTGCCCCAAACAGGCGAATTTTTTCGAAACACCCATTATAGTGTTCGTTTTTCGAACTGGAGTGAATGAGGAGACGTCCTAATGAGATAATATGGATTTATGAGGCATTGAAACAAACTAACTATTCAAAAAGAAGAGGAAAAAAATTCGATGACGTCATCAACCAAAATGCTCATCTCATCAAAAATTAAAAATATATATATCATTCGATAGGTCTATTTGAGTTGTTTCCAGAAATGCAATTTTCATTTTGATATCTCATTCCTGTTAAAAGTAATCACACTTTAATTGTTAAAATTTGTCTTAATATGACGTCATTGATCACGTGAAAACAAAACATTTTTCGGAAAGGTATGCGGTGAATTCTGAAAGCTGATGGTCTAATCTATCGATTCCAGCCATAAAAACAAACATTAGCATGTTTGTTAGTTTGTCAGACTATATGCCCTGTCTACAACGGTCCGCGCGGTTTACGTGATAGAATCGCGATCGTTGGCGGCGGCTCGGCGGGTGTTCACATGGCCTACATGCTGAAGAAGAAAGGTTTTACTGATGTAACCATACTGGAGAAGGAGCGAAGAGCCGGCGGCAAATCGTACACTCTGCACTATCGAGGGGCACCGCAAGAAATGGGAACGTGTTATCTTGCACCGGATTACGAAGAAAACATCATTGCGCTGATGAGAGAATTCACTTCAGAACAGCTGGTCCATCTACCATCAGCCTCGATTTGGGTTGACAAGTTCAAAATGCCACTGACCTATCAACAGTACGTGGGTGGAGAGTCCATGCGCAATTTCAACACCACAAACCCGATACAAGCGTTCAAAATGCTCGTTGGAGCCATGATGAAATACAACAAACTGCACCAACGCCTTTTTGGCAACTACACTGGAGAACTGATGCCTAGGCCATCCGAAGCAGTGCTGCACGAGATTCGTGGCACGTTCATGGATTTCCTGAAAAGAAATGGTCTGACGTCACTTCAGCCAATCTTTCTCGCCTGTCATACGATGCAAGGTTATGGACACCTGGACGAGGTTGCAGCTTTGTATGGCCTCATATGGAATACGCCGAAACTCGTCAATGGACTACTTAAACGAATGTATAAACAAATGGACACGGGTACAAAACAATTTTGCTACAAATCTATAAGCTAAGACCTCCACCCTCTCCTATATTACAAATCTTTCATTGTAAAGAACTTCATACATCTAAACTGTCGAGTTGCTTTATTATTTTAAGGGTATACAAAACACCTGGAAGCGAACTACATTTCAAATCTCTTTGCAGTTGATTGTATGGGTTGGGAATACAAATTACAATCATAGAAAGACAATCGAAATTCAGTTTTGCATTTTTATTTTACAGGCTTGTACATGTTGAAACATGGCTTCCAGGGACTTTGGGAGGCCATGATACAAAAAGCAGGCCTTCACATTGAATACGATGTCAACATCCAACACGTGTACAGAAACAGGCGTGGCACGTGGCTTTGCACAAAATTTCATCGTGAATGCGAGTTCTACAAGTTCGTGATGTGGAGTCCTGAATTGAAACAGAGTCTGGGGAAGTTTCACGAACCGCACGAAGAGGAAGTAGACATATTCATGCGCATGCGTCCCGTTTACTTCTCCACGTCATTGATCGACACACACAATGTTCAACGAGGCCTCACTTCAATTGATTACATGTTCAGCAATGTGCTTGCCAAACGTGAACACAGCGTATGGGCACAGAGGGAATCGTACGCCGCTTTGCGTGGGTTCAACGGAACCGCCTATCAGAATGGATCCTATCCAACCGGTAAGCAAGAAGTCGATATAACAAGCGGACCAAAGGAAGATCCTTTAGTCGGCTTGTTATATCGTGTGAACTGCTTCATAGCATAATTTAACCTTAGTATTAAGAATTTCAATATGACCTCTGGCTCCCGCCCTTCATAGTTGCAATGGGATTTCATTCCGCATTTTTTACTTAACTCATTAGGCAGGACTGAATTAAATATCTTTTTAAAATAGTCCAGGTTCGGGTCTTTGGACCCTTTTGCAAGACGTTCATATTCATATTTCATATTTTATATTTCATATTAAATTATTTCTACGCAAAATCCCTTCAGCTAAAAATTACAATGATCTATAGTACAATAATAATATCTAAATATAAAAGTAATGCATAATAATTGAAGAAAGAAGTAATTAGCGATATATAAGATTAGTTGGGGCCTATTTTGCTGCTCTTCCAGGGAGTCGTGTTTATGTTTAACTCAGCTCTTCAGATGATTTTTTAAAGATCTTTTGAACTGCGGGAGAGTTGGCAGCTCCCTGGTATTGTTTGGGATGCTGTTCCACGCAGTTAGAGCTGAATAATGAAAGCCTTTTTTCACATATTCGAGGTTATATCTTGGGATTTGTATATTCTTGCAATTTCTCGTTCTATATGTTGATTGCAAGGATATCTGAGGAAACTTGCCCCAAAGGCTTTCTGGGCATCTCCTGTTCATAATCTTATAGGTCATCGTAGATCGATCAAATTTAATCAATTGATCTACGTTGAGCCAATTATAGGACCAATTGTCTTTAATTCTTGCCCTCTCTATTATGGTTCGGGCTCGATCCTGTAGATTTTGTAGAATTTTTAATTTGTAGTCTGGGATACTTCCCCAGATTACATTTGCATACCGCAAGTGGCTTTCCACAAGGGCCCGATATACATTATCAAGTTGTTTTTGTGGTACAAGATTTTTTAGTCTCTTTAAAGATGACAGACCTCCGCGAACTTTTCTTTTGACACTTTTGAAATGTTGCTCCCAGTTTAAACCCTGATCCACGACAACTCCCAGTGATTTCGTTTTATTCACGCGTTTTATTTCCGAGTGGTTGAGCATTAGCGGTTCAGAGACTATCATTTTGTTAACTCTGCGGGGGTGTCCAATCAGCATGTATTCTGTTTTATTAGGATTGGCGGTAAGCTTATTAATTCTCATCCATTCCGAAATGTTAAGTAATTCAGTTTGAGCATTCTCAAGAAGATTCACAAGGTTTTTGGATGTTATAGTAACATGTGTGTCATCTGCATACATGCTGGCCTTAGATAATTGAAGGCAGGTTTCAAAATCATTCAGATAGATTATGAACAGGAGTGGACCAAGACACGAGCCCTGGGGGATTCCACAAGTTATCATTTTAGCTGAAGATTTATGTCCATTGATAGTGCAAAACTGTTTCCTATTTTGCAAATATGATGTAAACCAGTCGCCTGCTATTCCTCTAACGCCATATTTTTTTAGTTTTGCTAATAAGATAGTATGGTCGACTGTGTCGAATGCCTTTTTTAGATCAAGGAAAATGGTCAGATTCATTTCACCCCTGTCCATAGTTTCATACCAAGAATCAGAGCTGTTTATTAAGGATGTTATTGTTGAATATAGTTTCCTAAAAGCAGCCTGATTGTGTGTTAGAATTGGTTGAAGAAGCTCAAACATCTGGTCGTGCACGATCTTTTCCAAGATTCTTGAGAAAATAGCAATGACAGAGATCGGCCTATAATTGTTGGGGTCATTTTTCGGACCAGCCTTGAATATAGGCGTGACATTTGCTAGCTTCCAAATATCTGGGAAAAGACCGGTTTGCAGGGACGAGTTGTAGATCATAGTTAGTGGTTTACAGATGAAGTCCCTAGCGTCCTTTACTAGTTTTGTAGAGACTTTATCTGGTCCTGGCGCTTTTCCATTTTTTAATTTGGATATTGCGTTTACAACATATGTGTTGTCAGGGCCTGATTATATGAGAGTTTTCAGCCCGTTTGTAACTTTAGCCGGGCTGAAATTTCAGCTCGGTGTTACGGTTAAAGCGTTGTGAAAACAAAGTTGCGATTACATGATAATATTTCAGCCCGGTTTGCCGAGCTGAAATCTCAGCCCGCTTTTATCAAACGGGCTGGGATTTTCATCTTGGCCAAACGGGCTGAAAATTTTCATGTAATCGCAAATCGAAATATTTAGCCGGGCTGAAATTACGAGAGAACAAAAGAAACCATGGCGATGAGTGCAAATGATTGCGATTCTATTTCTACACCACAGGATTTTCAAACTAAACACAGCGGGAGCGAGCCACCATATAATCGCTCAAAATCTCAGCCCGGGTAAAGTTACAAACGGGATGAAAACTCTCATATAATCAGGCCCTCAATCTGCTTAAACTCAAGTTGTTGAGCCTGAGCATTGATTTTAATAACAGGGTCATCATTCGCTTTGGATTTTAGTTTCTCAGCTAGTTTTGGACCGACTGTGATAAAGTGCTGATTAAGAGCTTCGGCAATTTCATTTTCTTCAGTAAGTTTTCTTCCTTCGATTTCCATGCTAGAAATCTGTGCTGATTGAGTTTCCCTATTCAACACTTTATTCACAGCCCTCCACATTTGCTTTGGATTTTCTTTATTTTCATTTATTAGATCCAGATAGTATGACTGCAGAGCACTTCGTATTGCTGAAGTCACTCTATTACGAAGTGTCTTGAACGTTTGCCACATATCAGGAGAGTTTATTGCATCCCTCTTTGCCCTATCTCTTTTTTTCATAAGATTCCTTATTTCAGGGGTTATCCAAGGTGTAGGATCATGGCGTACTCGTTTTTTCCTGAGGGGTGCATGGATTTCAAGGATTGACTCAAAAATCTCCTGAAACGTAGCTGCCATACTGTTTGGATCATCTAAAAGAGGGCTGAGGATGGCTTCCCATTCGATTTCTAGCAGATCATTTTGAAAAGCTATATCATTATATTTCTTAAGGTTACGGGACTCTATAACGTTGCTTTATTCGAATGTCCAAAGTCAAACTGAAATGTCATAAATGAAAAGGGTAGCCATCTTTATCTAGAAATAATTCAAGCAAAAAAATTAAGAAATAAAATAGTTGCTCAAGATATTGAGGTGTTTAATCCAGTTATCAACATGCGATAAACTAACATCTATGCGATGAACTATCAAAAAGGTCAAAATTAGAAGCGGCAAAAAATAATCCAGAAATTCGATATGCCAAAGGAAGCTGGAGTTAACACTGTTAAACTGTAATTGAAGTTCTCTAAAAACATTTCAATACAGGCAATGATGGCAGGAGCTTGCGTACAACAGTTGGATATCAATATGGAAAGACGAAGCCAACACGCACTCAGCTGCGCTCAATCATGAAAACGGCCCTGCAAAAAATGGGCGCCACGTACGTCAAAATTCGTCAAGTGTATCCATGGAGATATTTCCCGCGCTTCAACCCCGCAGACACACGTAGTGGAATCCTTTGGGACATTGTGGACATGCAAGGGAAGCACGGAATGTGGTACATTGGTTCATCAGTGATTTTCGAATCTGTGAAAAGCGTTGTCGAATACAATGAACTGTTGATTAGCAAGATGCGGCCCCCGTGTCGCAAATGAACAAATGAACATCACATCACAAATCGCAAATAAATAGCTGCAAATAGTTGTAATAATCATCACAAATAAATAGTTGCATGATGATTTTAGTTTAATTGTAGCTTCTTAGATTTTAATTGACCATAATGAGAACCCAAACACGTCTCACAACCATTGTGTATAATGCTCCAAATACTTTTGTGCGTAGAATAAAATTCAGTTGACTTTTTGTCCATGCGATGCGTACAATAAACCTTCCCTCACCCTATAACTCATGTGCCGTGCGTTGCCTTCTCAATTAGGCGCTTATTAATTCTACCAATTTAAAGGAAGACCTTTGAAAGAGGGGGGAGAATTAATGAACAACTATTTATAAAATGTATCAGATCAATGTTTTGTACATTGCCGTGCATGATGAGACAGACACTAATGCATAGCTACTCTTACTATTATAAAACTGTTATGTTTTGGCCTCGTATTGATTTATAGAGTTTCGTTGTAATAGCCTCGTTCTGAGATCGAAAGATCAGCAGAAGCATTGATCAGAAGCAAAACAACATAGAATTAGGAGGACTAGAATGAGTGCTGGGTCACGTGACGTGTAATAACCATTGAAAGCCAAGATGGTAGCAACAAGTTACCAAAAAACACCCGGGAACTTGTTGCGCAGTACAAATTGCACTAACAATAACCTTTTGTAATCGTACCTTTTCTCTCGAACGGAGCGCGTTTTTTGAATTTGTCGGATAACGAAATATAGAACAATGGTTGTTTCGTGTGCTGCATTTGAATGTGATAGTCGATGGATGCCGAAGAACAAGTTATCACCGGGCCAGAATAACCTAACATTTCACCTGTAAGTTTTTGGCCTACTTCTCCTTGTCATTCTATGACCTACCTACACTTGCCTACACTACACTTAGGCCACACCACAGTTAATGAAACATCCACTTGACGATCATGTTTTGTTTTTAAATGCACATGGGTTTTCATGTGTGCAAAATTTTCAATTTTTGATAGCTTCCCTGTCAAAAACAAAATGCTACTGAAGAGATGGTTGATTGCAATGCGGTGGGAAAATTGGACACCAACCTCGTATCAAAGAATTTGCGAAAAGCACTTCCTTCCCAGTGATTACAGCTACCCCCCTTCTTTGCCAAACTCTAAATCCCTTGGTAAAAAGTATTTAAAAAAAGATGCCATTCCTTCCGTTTTTAATTTTCCGGCACACTTAAAAAAGAAAAGTCCGAAGAAAAGGTCAACCACTAAGAGGTGTAGTCCACCTATTGTTACAACTTCGTCCAAATCTACCAGTCCTGATCCCAAGAAAATCAAACTGGATCATTCGTATGCATCAGCACTTGTATCACCAAGAAAAATAAGAGATAAATATAAAAAAAAATTAGCACATAAAAATAAAGTAATAAATAAGTTAAGAGTAGGAAACATTAGAAAAGCCAAGTCCATACAAAATCTTATGCAAAAGTTAAAAAGTCTGAAATTGTTATCAGAGGAGAATGCAATGTCCATTAATGATAACTTTGGTCACATGGCAACTGAGCTTTTCCGTAATGAAGCAAAAAATGTTGGAAAACATTCAGGTTCCCGATATTCGACAGATGTGAAAGAATTTGCCATTTCTCTTCATTATTACAGCCCCAGGGCATATATGTATGTACGAAAGTACTTGAACTTGCCACATCCTGCTACAATAAGGTCGTGGTCTGTTAATGTACAGTGTGAGCCAGGATTTTTGTCCAAAACACTTGATTTTGTGGAAACCAAGGTTAAAGATGGCGAACAAGACTGTGTGATTATGTTGGATGAGATGTCCATAAAGAGCCAGCTGCTATGGGATAAAAAAAATGCAAAATTTGCAGGCAATGTCGATTATGGCGCATTAAAAGCTGAGCCAAATGATTCCATAGCAAAGAACGCACTTGTCATAATGGTATCCGGTTTGCAAACACCATGGTATGTGCCAATCGCTTATTTCCTAACCAACAGCATTAATGGAGATATTCAGAAACAGCTCATCTATGAAGCAATAAGCCTCCTCACTGAAAAAGGAGCCAAGATTCATGCTGTTATTTTTGATGGTGCATCGAAAAACATCACCATGGCTGCAAAACTTGGGTGTGATGTCAGCAAACTTGAATTCAAATTCCCTCATCCTACAAAACATAATGAGAAAATTCATGTCATTCTCGACATTTGTCACATGCTGAAACTAGCACGGAATGCATTTGCAGACATTGGTGTGTTTTATACTGCGAGTGGAGAACGAATAGCATGGGATTACATAGCTAAATTGTATGATGTACAGAAAACAGATATTTTGAATATTGCTAATAAACTTACCAGCAAACATATTCAATGGCAAAATCATAAAATGAAGGTTTCTGTTGCAGCACAAACACTGAGTAACTCTGTTGCTGCGGCAATAACATTTCTAAGAAGATTGAAAGTAGCCGAATTCAAAGATAGTGAAGAGACCAGCCACTTCATTCAACTTATTAATAATTTGTTTGACATTTTGAATTCCAAAAGTAAATTTGGAAAGCATAGTAAGAGCCCAATAACATCTGACAATATAGATGAAATTGAATCCTACATTAAAAGCAGCATTGAGTATTTAAAACATCTGAAAGATCCGGCAGGAGTGCAAATTATCAAGGGCCAAAGGAAGACATTTGTGAAAGGCTTTGCAATATCTGCTTTTTCTGTTCTTTCTATTTGTAAAATATTGCTGGAAAGATCAGAAGTGCCATTTCAATACATTTTGACGTATCGCTTCTCACAAGACCGCATTGAGATGTTTTTTTCAAAAATTCGTAGTCGCTTTGGGTGGAACAACAACCCTAATGTCCTTCAGTTCAAATATGCTTTGAGGCAGTTGCTTTTAAAAAACAAAATCGAATCACCGTCCACAGCTAACTGTGTAGATGTCACTGATGTGAACAGTGTTGTTGAGCCAAATAGTGTCGATGCAAGTATCTCAGAAATGTTGCTTTCCACAAATGAATGGAGACCTGATGTCCTGTTTTATATTGCTGGATATATAGTTAAAAAGATCAAAGAATCTTCAGATTGTCCTGAGTGTGTTGTAGCACTTTACGAAGATTGCAATATGGCAAATGAACATGCTTACACTTGTTCTTCCCTTATATCCTGCAAAAGATATGGAAAATTGTTTATTCCATCTAATTCGGTATTCAAAATAGTGCAACATGTTGACAAAGTTGCAAGAACTCATCTTGGTAACTGGCAATATATTTCAAAGGAAGTGAACACAAAAATAATGATGTTGGTTCTACAAGAAACGAGAACGAACACATTTCAATCATTACAGGAGCATTCAGTGCAAAGTCATGTAATCGATAACGAGCTGAGAGACGATCATATTACAGTTTTAATTAAATTAATAGTTAAGCATTATCTAATCCTTTTTTATTACCAGTTTGGTAAAGTTTACACTGAGAGAGTCATAAAACAAAGCAAAGCTTCGCGTAGGAATAAATTGACCAAACAGATTCTATTTTATAACGAATAAGTAACGATTTAAAAACTCCATGAGGTAACGCCGATTGCCGGGCGGCGGTTAAGTAACCTGGTCTGGTGTGGTCCAAACTGATGGAGGAAATGCCATCTGCATTCATAAACAGATCGGATTTTGTATTATAGTTAGTTGTTAAATTATAAATAATGTAAATAATAAAAACCTTAAGTGTATTAAACATTAGTCCCTAGTTTATTAAAATATATATTAGCATTAAGTATTTTGTTTGGCAAAATAGGGGAGTTCTGTGATCATTCGGGTTGGAAATCAGAAATCAACCTACCTACTTGTTTTGTTCATGTGTGGCCATTCTTTGTTTGCGATTGCTGTTTTTTCATCAGGTTTGCAGTTTTTCTTACTTTACTATGCTTTACTTCAGCGACATATCTATCACGTATTAACGCAAATCTTATCATCACTAGACCTTCCACTACCTTATCATTTCAGAATAAAAGTAAAGTACGAACGTCGGCTAGGCCAAACTTCAGTCCAAAAGTGAGTCGCCAAAGGGCTTTATTCGCTTAAAATTACTTCGATCTCATTAACAAATAATCACAGACATTATTTACCTTTATGTGGGATAAATTTTACACACCATTGAAACTAGTGCCAACCAGATACATGGATATCTATTAATAAATACCGCTATCACAGGCATTATGCGCGCCATTGTAAACAACTTTTTGGTAACTTGTTGCTACCATCTTTGTTCCCCATACATGTTACACCAAATCCTGAAGTAGAACAATAGACCGCGCATTCTAGTCCTGTATCAGATCAATGTTTTGTACATTGACGTGCATGATGAGACAGACACTAATGCATAGCTACTCTTACTATTATAAAACTGTTATGTTTTGGCCTCGTATTGATTTATAGAGTTTCGTTGTAATAGCCTCGTTCTGAGATCGAAAGATCAGCAGCAATGATATAAAGCGCCGAAGGCGCTAGATACCTGACTCCGCACGATTCGTGCAGACAAGAGTGATGCCATTTGGCGGCCATTTTATAAGGGGGCAAATAGCTTTTGTAAATCAACGATTCCAAAGTTAAATGCTCTCTCTGGAGGAAAATAATTGTAAAAAAGTTCGACATATGCATACTGTTGCAGAGCACATAATATGAGGATACTAGTAAAATTTAGATAATGACAAAAAACGTTTCAAATATCGGTATTTTGTTTATTTTTTGCGGAACGATGGAACAGGCCTAAATTAATCGAATAACAAAAACAGTTGTTGAATTAAAAGTCTTGGATTTACTGGATATAATTTGTAAGCTCTAATTAAAGGTAAGTGACAGGATTTTGATATCCCAAAAGCTTAGGTAGGTACTGAAATATTAGCAAATACAACACTTCTCCAATTCGAAAGGAAAGGAAACGCAGTGGCAGATTATACCTTTTACAAGTGAATTAATTCAAAGAATCGTAGCGGTCTGATATTCTGTTACATATTTAAAGTCACTTAGGCTGAAGATAATTGATTTTCCTCGTTGTTGAACCTTTAGCAACCAAAACCGTGTGGTGTTACTTCAGTTGGAATTTCAGGTTTTGGTAAAGTTTTCAAATACTTCAGTAAAATCCCGTGTCGCATCAGCTAATATTTTAATAAGCTTCTGGGATGTCAAGACCATGTCACTTACCTTTAATTTGAGCATACATATTATCCAGTACATCCAAAAGTATTAATTTTTACAACGTTTTTGTAATTCAATAAATTTAGGCCGGATCCGTCGTTCCGCAATAAATAAACAAAATACTGATACATGGTGCGTTTTTTGCCATTCTAGCAATTTCAATAGTATCATCATATTGTATGCTCTGTAAAAATATGTATATATCGACTTATTTCACCATTATTATCCCCAAGACAAGCATTGAATTGTAGTGTTTCTGTTTTGACTTGATGACCAACATCAACTTTTTGCCCCCTTTTAAGATGGCCGCCAAATTTTTATTGGCTTCACTGATTCGACGCGAGTCAGGTATCTAGCGCCTTCGGCGCTTTATATCATTGATCAGCAGAAGCATTGATCAGAAGCAAAACAATGACCAGAAGAGCTGATGGCCTAACACGAGGGAGCACTGCGAAGGAGTTTATCTTTGTTCTACATTGTTTTAGACACAAACTCGGAGGGGTTGGGGATCGAGCCCCCTGTAATAACTTAGGTGATACCGCATTAATTCTTCAGTTCAACTTTATGTTGGCCTGAAAATAATATGCCAAAATATGAACGTCGACGTTGGAAGGGGGAGACATAAAAACGACATCGTCATTTCTTGTACAACTGCAATAATTAACTGCATCAAGATCAAATGTTTTATAAAAAAAAGCCACTTTGCAAATTGCAAACAAAATGTCTGATCAGTTTTTGTTATGCCGCAGAATTATTGTCGTCTGTTATGCATTGCATACAGTATTAAAGCTATTATACAGACGATATACCAAAGCTTGCTTATTATTACACTGCATGGCAGAATAAATGTAGAAATGAAAGTACCAACCTTAGGCCTGTTTGTCTCCGCTACCACAATCATGTTGTGTTTGCATTGGCAATGTAAGTGCACTCGTTTCTTTAAATCACAAAAGAAAATTCACGCACTCCTATTTAATTTCTTCCGCGGACAGGAAGAAGAAAAAGAGATTCATTTCTATTATATTTGCAACAACCACAACGCATCTCATTTGGACAAAAATCTTCAATTGAAAGCAATCAGTCCTTAGTTTCCAATGGTATGGTGTCAAAACGTTTTGTAACAATAATATGAAACTATTCTTTTGGGAAGAAAATTTTCCTGCGTTTTATTCCCTGTTCTCCTCAAAAAATTTGTCAAACTTCATTAAAAAATACATATAATATAACTTGCAGCCGTCAATTAGATATACAGTGAACAACCTGAGGATAACGTGGCTATTAAAAAAATATGTGGTCATTTTCGTAAATAATATGATAATACAAGACGTGTGTGAAAAATGATTACAAACGAAGTGAATAAGTTATCACCGATAGATTCTGAAAATTATTATAAAACTAGCTGTTAACACGTTAAAATGAGAACAGACTAAACAAGCACACGTACAGGCTCCAAAATTTATTAAATTACAATTATCAATATTTCTGCGTATAAAAATGAGAGGGCACCTGGGCCTGGGTCAAGTAGGCACGCGACACGTGGACTCGAACCCTGACCAACTCGAACATAAAGAATTCATTAAAAAGAACGTTGGATTAAGATAATAAAAAATGGCAACCATATAGGAGACATATGGGAATAATTGAAAGAGCATTTTGTAGCTAAGTAGCCTGCGCGCAGAAGGACAGAAATTAGGCACATAAGGGAAAAGGGCTTATTGGGAAATAGTGGTTGTGGTTGTGCGGATGGAATGCACCGTCTGGCGTAGAAGCTCAAAAGAAACACAAAGACAAAGTACAACGTTTTCCCCACTCACCATCATCTACAGTGAAATTCCGATAACTCGAGAGCCTTGGATAACTCGTATCAATTCGTATTCCCTTGAACGCTTTGTTAGTACTTTGTAGCCCTCAATAACTCGAACCATTTTCATCGGTGCCTTAAAGATTCGAGTTCTTGAGATTTTACTGTTCTCGCATGCACATACGTGTCACAAGTCAAAAAGGGCCTGCTCCGGATAGGGTCTATAGGGAATGGATGACGGACCATGGGAAGAGAAATCATATCGAATTCAACAAAAAAAGTAAAATAATATCGAAAGTGAAAAACTGCGATTAAAGAATTTGTTCATTGTTCATTTTACAAAGATTATAAAGATATAAGCCCTGCTTCATCTACATAATCATTTATTTTCTCAGCAAAGCATAACATTTAATATAACGTAACGACAGCTCTTATATATTATAGATAACGTAGCACGTAAAACATAACGTGGTAAAAGATGCGTAAAGAGCGTAGCAAATGACATAATTTACAGTAAAAACCGTCATGTAAGAACCTGTAAGTTTTTCATCCAGTCTATTGTCCAAACACAATAGGCTATTACCTCTTCTATTGTTTTGAGCAGATTTATCTGCCTGGAAGTTCTTAATGCACTGGCTCTTGCATGCGGATTTTTACCGAGTTCGTAACAGATAAGGGAATGCAACAATGTAACAAAAGACTATAGCAATCAAGAGCGAAATTAAAAATGTAACCTACAGAAAACACGTAGAAGATAATATGTACGAAAGAGCACTTCACAGCAACAGCAAATGACAGCAAACGAAGCACATCACAAAATTAACAGTGATTCTCACAGAAGCATAAGTCAATAAAGGTGCTACAAAACCTAGTATATCACGTGCTAGCATCCTACAGATTTTATTCTACTAAACATGTTATTCAGAACATCTGTAAGATAATGCAAACATGAGTTGGTTTGGTTGTCATTGATTTACTTGACGTTTTGTGCAGCAGTGTAAACAATTGTTTTTTCAGTCCAATTTTCTGGTCTCTTCAACCTCGGTTCATCACCGCACATGCGCAGAAAGACAAGCTCCTCCGTACCAGCTATACTTGTGACAACACAGCGCTCATCCGTAGTCATGTGAATGAATCCTAAGTCTGTCTCAGGAAGAAATTTACCCAAAAATTGCATTCGGTTCTCTTTCAAGCCAGATAAATCCCAAAGCTCCAACGCTTTGGCCCCTTCGCCTGTGGGATGGGTCATGCCCATAACTCGATTGCCGTTCTAAAAAACAACATTTTATGGGGTATTTGCAGGTTAAAATTCATCTCCATACAATCAACTGACATTATCTACTTGGGGCTATTTATTCTTCCACTTTAAAACCAATATACCAAGACCTCATATTGTTTAGTTATTTCTTAACCTCGTTCTCCATCATTCTGGTTCAATCTCTCTGTGGTTCTCTAGTACCACATATATCCTACATTTTATATACCATTTTCTCTGCAATTATTCTTCTTCTTCCTATATTACAAACGCCCTTTCTCGCCATCGTCTCTCTATCTCTTTAATCACCTATCCCTCTCATTTTCTTCTCTCCATTTTGCTTTAGTGCCCTCTCCACCTCCCTGTCCCCCTATACATTCTTCTCCATGCTCTTCTTGTTTTTAGCAGCACGTGCTGTGCTGGTAGAATATTGCCATATCGAATGAGGCCAAAACGACTTTGCTTCTCAATGGGATAAACCCCACCCTCCAAAAAGCCTCCCTTTAAAACCCCATGAAATATAAATGAGTCCCCAAATAAGCCCCCAGGGGCTTTTTTATGCCACCAATTAAACTTGGATGAAAAATGCTACATATACCTGTGATACGGTGATTTTGTGACACAGTCCACCTTGACAACTGGCAACTGTAACGCCAGTGTTTCTATCAAAGCAGACCACACGAAACTGGAAATCGTAGTGGGTACCAATTTTCTCGTAACACGAAAGAAGGGCAACAATGTAATCTTTGTGCAGTTCCATGCACAAAAATCTGACTTTATCAGCAAGATCGTTTCCGTCCTCGATTCTACCTGATTGGAATTTTATCCGTCGCAACTCTTTTCCGGTTCTGGTATTAAAGGCAGTGATGTGCTCATTATCTGGCTGAAAAGACAAATACATTGCATGCCATTATATATATATACCTCAAATTGGGTTGTCGCTTCTGTATAACATTGATGGATGCGCAGAAGTATAGAGCAATTAGTACAAGAAGAGAAACTGAAAAAGAAACACGCTCGATATTACTGTGATTTCCATGCTGGAAAACTCATCAGACATGCTATAATCGATTACAGTCTGACAAGTAATTGGATGGCTTTGACTAATGGCTTTGATCCATGATCTGTGAAAAAATGTGAGCCAAAAAAATGATATTTCGGTTTTTCGGGTCGATTACAATGAGCTTTTAGTCAGCAAGATGTGAACCCCGAGCTGTCAAATGCACAGCAGATTTCAAGTGCAATAAATATATCTGCATAGTACTTACTGAACAAAGAAGGTAAAGGATCTTTCCATCGTCTGACAGAGCGGTTACTTCTGGTCTGAGATCCAAACGTCGGTCTTTAACTTTGATTTCTGCAATCTTTTTACTTGTTTTTAAATCGATAACAAAAATTGGCATAGTTCTCTCAGTAAGCGATGCACATGTCAGTGAGAACAACATTGTCGAATTGTCCTTGCTTACCTGTGGGAAAATACGACAAAAATTAATGCCTGTATCATTCTAAACACCATAATATAATCTAAAATCGTAAGAACACTATTGCGATGGGTTAACATTTGTCTTCATTTAATTATGTATGCATCCGTGTGAATTGACAAACATGATGATCTTCCTAGATTTACCAAAGTTTGCCTTATTGTCATTATCAAATTTTTGGTTTTTGGTTTCAGTAGCATTTGGAAGCAACAACCGGACAAGTCTGTCACTCAAGTCTACTTGGAACAATGTAAAAGACCATATAAAAAGCCAATGAATCGAATGAGCAATGATGTAACACATGTTTAAATAGTTGATTAAGAACAATTAATGAGCGATAGAAATTGCCATTGCGAAGTAGACCCTTGTGTATGTCCATCAACGTCATCCTGTAAGGGTGTGGTTAAACGAGCTTAACAAATATATTGACGTCAATAATCTCTTTGGAAATTAATTCGAGAAGGTGTATTCACGCCAAACTCAGATGCAACAATCTCTAAGGCGTAGCCTAGAACAAGGATCGAATTCTCCCTCCCACCCTCTCCCCTTTTATTGTTTGTTTGAGTGTAAATTATGATTTTAGGTATTAGTGAGCAGTTTACCAGTCCGGTTAGTACTGCCAGGGGTATCAGCCAAAATTTGAACAGCAAATCGGTATCACAGTCATTATAAGCTTATTGTAACTCAAGCAACTCGAGCCGGAATGATCAACACCCAATTTCTTGCGAACAAATTAATGTGAAAAAGAGCCATCCTCATTCACTGAAGGGGCATGCTTGCAATGGTAAGGGTGTTTAGCAATGGTAAGGGGGCATGTGCCTGTGGCCTTTCCGGTCCGACACCAATGGTAATAATTAATTCTAGTTTTAAAATCAATTATCAAAATAGAAGACAATAAAACGTACCAATAAACTTTCGATCTTCAAAGAAGAACCAGTCTCAATTGTGTTTAATAGTTTGCCAGATTTGATATTCCATAGATTGATGTCCTTGCCATTTTCAGCAACGGCAATGAAATTGAACTCACCAACGTAGTGCCATGTGTTTGAATACATGGACGAAGGAGGAGTTTCGCACCCTTTACCACTGATCTCTCCTTCAATCTTCCCATCGATATAATCAATGAGGAATATCTTACGTGTCGTGCTATCCCACATGGCAAAGTACCGCTCATTCATACAATACATTGCAATCGGAAACAGTCCAACAAAGCGAACTTTTCGCTCGCGATCATGGTACCGCGCGTTCCAAACGGTCACAACAGGTTCAGAAAAAGAAACTGATAGGATGATTTCGGGATTCGTAGGGCACAAGTAGGCTTCTCTTTCCCCTAGAAATTGAATAAAAAATTATTGTAGTGAGATCCCGATAAAACACAATAACACTTTGTTGAAAATTCCATTAAACCAAGAGTAGTTAAATTGTAACACAAAGCAATCACATGTCAAGGGTGCAGTAGTATTGCTATTAAACAAGCAGCAAAGGAAAGATTAAAATTACAAATATAAATAGAACTGGACCACGCCCCATTTGTTGCTTTAACTCAAAGTCGAGAATGGTTCACTTCCCTTCCTCTCTTCTTCAGTAATAAACCCTTGCATGTTGACGAAGAGTTGCACTTGATTTCAAATGCTTAACTGGCAATTGTGTTGAAATATTGCATGAAACTTTTAATGGGTGAACCATAACAAAATCAGTGACACCCAGCAACATGTTTGACATTCTTGGTAATCAGTGTTTGATAGACACTCCTGGTCATTAGTGACATTCCTGGTCATCAAAGAACATAAGTAAGAAATAACAATTTATTCCACCTTGACCGGCATATGCTTTCGATTTCTCGATGTCTGATAAATGTTCATCTCCACCAACAATGTAATCCAATGAATCCAGATTGTAAACTTGGATTGTTCGCTGAGAATTATCCAATGAAACAACAACAAGATATCGGCCATCTGCAGTTATAGCACTCTTATATTGATTGCCTTGATAACCCTAACATTGACAATAAAATAAATTAGGATAAAATGACACAATGAAGTCAAGAAGTCAAATAAAGTAATCAAAACTCAACAAAATAATAAACAAGTAAGATATGGACAAAAAGGCAAGTTAGATAATAATCAGGAGAAGCAAATCAAAAGTTCAGGAGAGGTCTGGTGGCAAGAAAAAAGAATATCTGGTAGGCAAGAAAAAAGCACACCAAAAGTAGACAAGGAACGAAGAATATCAGGTAGAGAAAAAAATTAACAAGTTAGTTTGTGGAGAAAAGACTGTTAGTAGAAAATACACCCTGATACAGCATGAGAAAGGTAAGGAAAAAACTCAGCGATCATTCTTCAAAAATGCAAAATAAATAAAACAACTTGACTGACCGACTTGAGCGCAACGCGTTCTACATTCGTATCGAGATTCCAAAAGTTGATCTGAAACATCAATGGCCATATCAGTTCATAGCCTGTCTTCAATTTAGCAATTGACATATCGTGTACTTGAACGATCATTGCATCAAATTTGCTTTTAGAATCTTTCAAAATGTCCCATGAAGACGTGTCCCAAATAACCAGATGCACCTCTTTGTGTGGGGTGGTCAATTCTGAATTTGTTCCGAGTACCAACAATTCTGTTCCAGTGTCATTAAACACGAAGTACATGAGTCCGTATGGCACTTTGAGCTTCTTCATGTAGCCCGGTTTATCTGCTTTTCGAATCGTTAACTCTGTGGGTGGCCCTCGAGAATAAGCGTAGTAATTGCCGCCCCCACGAATTTTGTCAAAATAGCCGGTGTCGTTCGCTACAGCTGCTTCTTTGTAAATCTTTGCAAGCTCCTATCGAAAATGAAGATATGATGATATCTGTTGGGGAATCTCCACACGCGCTCTCAGTGGCATTCCCTTGTTTTGTCATTGTTTTAATGTTTGTTTGAACACGTGTTATTTTAACCTTAAGAAACTGTGATTTACGTAAAAACCTCGTTTTGATGCCGAGTTAGGAAATTAAGCAATAAGGTATTAGTCAGAAACATTAGTCATTAACGTTCTAGAAACTTCGCTATTGCATTCGTGTTAACCTACGTATTTTAATTCTGTATTTTCATTGGTCCGAATATAGTTAAACTTACTTGTGATTGGTTAGAGTATTTTAGAAGTTCCTTGCTTGTCATTATAAAGGCATGTAAAATGAATATTCATGTATGAGTTGAATTTGAGAGAGATTTTCATGATGTACGTTTGAGTTTATTGAAGAAAAATTGTGAAAACGTATGATTGCCTTTCTCTAAGAGTTGTTCTGTTCATTTAAGAACTAGTGCGGTAGGTTTATTGCGATAATTCCTACATTAATGGTCCACCGAGCCGGATAAATGAAAGAACAAGATGGATAAGTTAGAGAAAGCCAAAAGGAAGAGAAAATCGCATCGAGGAACGGCGACGAAGCTTATGCACAAAATCGAGGATGTCTTAGGACAAGAGAACAAGGATAAGCTACGGATCGAACAGTGTCTGGCCGATTTGAAAGAAAAGGCAGAGACTTTAAAGGTATTAGACAATGAAATTTTTGATTTAATTATTGAATCTGCGGACGAGGATGCCTGCGATAAGGAAGCCGATGAGGCAAGTGAAATTAAAGAAAAAATTACATATACTATTGTAACGCTTGAAAATGCCTTAAAGGAATTAGACATTGAATCGAAATGGTCTGAGAAAAGCTTTCAACTGGGACGCACGGGGAATTTATCAAGGAGTGCCTCCAGGGAAAGTATAAACTCTGTCGCCTCATCTATCGCCAATTTGGATATGAATCACAGAAGGGTGAAACTCCCTAAGTTAGAGTTGAAAAAATTTGGGGGCAAGATAGCAGAATGGCCCGAATTTTGGGACGGATTTCGAAGTGCTATACATGAGGACAGTCAACTTGCGAAGGTCGACAAGTTTAAATATCTGAAGAGTTTTCTCGAAGAGCCTGCTCGAAGCGTGGTTTCGGGATTTCCCCTCACTGATGCTGATTATGACTCAGCCCTCGAGTTATTGAAAGGAAGGTACGCCAAGCCAAGCGTCATCAAACGCGCCCACATCAATGACCTAATAAACTTGGCCCCAGTCTACAATGAGAAAAGTGTACAGAGATTGCGTCATCTCCACGACCAAATCGAGACTCGTTTTCGTGCGATGGAGGCCCAACATGTAAACAAGGAAAGCTACTCCTCTGTTGTTGTTCCTATATTGCTTGGGAAAGTGCCTGAGTCATTGAGAAATAATATGATCCGGTTTGGAAGCAATCACATGGAGTGGAACCTTGATGACATGCTTGGGGCTCTTGCAAAAGAGTTGGAAGTTTTGGAGGGACATTTCCCGATAATGCAACAAGCTGGTGGAGGAGGAGAAAGAAGACAAGATAGGCCTAGGCCACAACAAAGTAGGCCCTCAACGGCGTCTGCTTTGTTCGCGGGTCACGATGGCCAGAAGAAATGTGCGTTCTGCCAGGAAGAACATTCACCTGAGAACTGTACAAAAATCAAAGATGTAGAGGAGCGTAAGCATTTATTGATTAAATCTGCTAGGTGTTTTAGTTGCTTGAAACCTGGGCATCGTTCTTATAAATGTCGTAATAAGATAAGTTGTAATCGTTGTAAGGAGGGGAATCACCACTGTGCCATCTGTCCCTCGCTTGCCCCCTGCATCAGTAAGGACTCCCAGCCGCAGCCTACTGCACCCGTGCTGGACCCCACCGCCTCGGCGTGGGTGGGGAACACTGGATCTGAAGGGAGAGTGGCCTTGCAGACAGCCTTAGCTGTAGTGAATGGCACGAGAGAGGGCAAGGTGAGAGTTTTGTTTGATACAGGTAGCCATAAAACCTTCATTACTGCTAAGGCTGTTAGCAAACTCGGATTGAGGCCTGTGAGGACGGAACGACTTGGAATCAAAGCGTTTGGAAGTACTGAGTCGAATGTTGCCATGAGAGATGTTGTGCGAATCTCCTTGGGTCCATCCCAAGGGGGGGAAAGTGTCTCCGTAGAAGCCTTTGTAGTTAAGGATATTGCTAGTATTCCTAACATACATATTGAAGTAGTCAAGAGTAATTACTCGCATTTGTCCAAGTTGTGGTTTTCAGATGTAAGCGGATCAGAAGACACACTGGAAGTGGACTGCCTGATTGGCTCTGACTGGCTTTGGCAATTCCAAAAGGGGGAAACAATACGAGGGGGGCCAGAAGAACCAGTGGCGGTAAAGACCAGTTTGGGCTGGGTAATCTCTGGACCACTGAAGGGTGAGAAACTTGCTTCTGTTGATGCCAATGTTAACATCTGTGTTGACTCAATGTTTTCCCTTGCAGCTAACCAAAAGGATGACTTAGACACAAAGGTGCAAAAGCTCTGGGACCTTGATAGTTTAGGAATCAGGGAGGGAAATAAGGTCCATGAGAATGTGCTAGATAACATTTCCTTTACAGGTGGTCGGTATTCGGTTGGGCTTCCCTGGAAATTGGGGCATAAACCCCTTGGCTCCAATTATAATGTCAGTTTGCAACGCTTGAAAGGTCAGGTCAAGAAATTGGAGCAAAGTCCAACCATTTATGAGCAATACAATGATATTATTTCTCAGCAAGCAGCTCAGGGAATAATAGAGCGGGTCACAGAGCTTGAAGCCACGGGTACTGTACACTATCTCCCTCACAGGGCTGTGGTGAGGGAGAATGCAGAAACCACTAAGGTTAGAGTTGTGTACGATGCCTCAAGCAAAAATCGTAAATCTGACGCCTCATTAAATGATTGTTTGCATGTAGGGCCTGCATTGACACCTCTAATATTTGATGTTCTTCTGAGGTTTAGGACCAATCCCGTAGCCTTGGTGGGGGATATTGAGAAGGCTTTCTTGAACATTGAAATTCACCCCAAGGACCGGGATTGCCTTAGATTTCTGTGGTTAAAGGACATACATTCCAAGAACCCAGAAGTTGTAGTTTACCGTTTTAACAGGGTAGTTTTTGGGTGTAACTCTTCACCATTCCTCCTAAACTGTGTTTTAAGGCATCACATCCAGAAGTACGAGGAAGAGGACCCAGACTTTGTGAGTAAGATGATAGGGGGGTTCTTTGTGGATGATCTAGTGACGGGATGTGAGAACACCGAAAAGGCTGTGAGTCTCTATGAGAGGGCAAAGGAAAGAATGAAAGAAGGGGATTTCACTTGCGCAAGTGGAAAACTAATGATAGAAGGTTAGCCCGGGAGATTGCCGTAAAGGAAGAAGAGGGGGTGAAGGAAAGAATAACACCTGAAATAGAAGACACCTCATATGTAAAGGAAACTCTAGGGGCACCAGTGAGTATGGGAGAAAAGACTAAGGTGCTCGGCATTACATGGGACAATCATAAGGACACCTGGGAATTCAATCTAGGAAATAGAGGTGAAGAAATTAGTAAGACTGTCCCAACCACTAAGAGGGGAATTTTAAGTGCCTTGGCTTCTATATTCGACCCACATGGTTTGGTCAGCCCCATAGCGGTCTCAGCTAAGATCCTTTTCCAGGAATTGTGTCTAGAAAAATTGGGCTGGGACGATCCCATTCCCTCAGATAAAAGTGCAAGGTGGGAGGAGTGGCTAAAGGACTTGAAGGGAACAGGAAACATTTGCATACCTAGATGTGTTGTCTCCATAAACAAAGGTACATTGTTGAGCAGACAGTTACATGGGTTTGCAGATGCCAGCCAAAAAGCTTATTGTGGAATGATATACCTAGTGGAAGAAACAACCGAAGGAACCTTTACTAGGCTTTTGTGTGCAAAAACCAGAGTAGCCCCACTTAAAGAACTAAGCATACCACGGCTAGAGCTTATGTCAGCAAGGGTGTTAGCAACCCTCATGAACACAGCGATCGAAGCTTTAGGCCCACAATTTAAAATTGACAGTGTGAGGTATTGGCTGGACAGCAAGACCGCTCTCTATTGGATAAACAACAATGGAGAGTGGAAACAGTTTGTCCAGCACCGAGTCAATGAAATTCTCGGATTGACTAAAAAGGAGGACTGGGGGCATGTAGCCGGCATTGACAACCCAGCTGACCTAGGCTCTAGGGGGGCTAAGGCAAGTCATTTGAAAGGAAGTGAACTGTGGTGGCAAGGACCTGAATGGTTGAGAAGAGGGAAGGAGAGCTGGCCTAAGGGACTTTTGCTACAGGACACCAGTGTAGTGATGAGTGAGAGAAAGAAAAATGCAAATGTTCTGGTTACCTTAGGCAGCAAGGCAGGAGTAAGTGAAGTAGTCAAGATAGATAGACATAGCACATTGTCTAAACTGCTCAGAGTGACTGCTTATGTGCAAAGATTTATTGCAAACTTGAGAGAGTTGAAGGCAGGGAGAAGACCAAAATTAGGAGCCTTGGAAGTAGAGGAGATGGAGAGGGCAGAAAGACTCTGGATCAAGGATGCCCAAGACTCATTAAGAGGGAGTGATGAATTCGAAAAGTTGTCGGTGCAATTGGGAGTAAGGAATGAGGATGAACTGTTGGTGTGCAAGGGGAGATTGGGGAATGCTGATTTTGAATACAGAAGGAAACACCCAATACTTCTTCCTAAGCAAAATGCCTTTACTGATCTCGTGATTTATGATTGCCATGCCAGAGTGCACCACAACAAGCTTAGGTCAACATTAACTGAATTGAGAGGAAGGTTCTGGGTGCCTCGAGGAAGGCAGCAAGTTAAGCGAGTGGTAGGGAAGTGCCAAATATGTAAGAGGCTAGAAGGGAAAGCCTTTAAGCCACCACCCACCACCGAATTACCGAGTTTTAGAGTAACTGAAACTTTACCTTTCAGCAATACAGGCGTGGATTTTGCAGGTCCGTTATACGTGAAGAACAATACAGGTGAGATGGTAAAGGTTTACATAACTCTCTTCACGTGCTGTGTTACTAGGGCAGTGCACCTGGAGTTGATTTCCGACTTGCAAACATCCACGTTTGTGAATTGTTTGAGAAGGTTCTGTGCAAGGAGGGGTACCCCCAGACTCATCAATACCGACAATGGACTCACGTTCAAGGCTGCAGACAGTTTATTGAAGAAGCTGAAACTTGACCATACCTTCCAAGGATTCTTAGATCATCACCGGATAACGTGGAAGTTCAATTACCCCTCTCACCTTGGTGGGGAGGGTATTTTGAAAGAATGGTAGGTAGTGTCAAACGTTGTCTTAGAAAGGTTCTAGGGAATGCTCGATTATCATTTGATGAACTCAGTACTATCTTAACCGAGGTTGAGAGTACTTTGAATTCCAGACCCTTGACCTATCTGTACGACGAACTGGGAGATGTCTTGACACCCTCACATCTACTATATGGGCACCGATTCTCATCCTTATCAGAGGGCATAGACCCACATAGTGAATTGGATGAATCTGATGATAAAGTATGTAAACGATTTTTGTATCTAACGAAAAAACTTTCTCATTTCTGGAACCGGTGGAGGAAGGAATATCTGACAGATTTGAGAGAGTTTCACAAGATGAGCAACTCTGAGACTGTTCCTGTGAAAAAGGGAGATCTTGTACTGCTACGAGAGGACAATGTCAAGCGGGGACAGTGGAAGGTTGCGATCGTGGAAGAGATCATATATGGGAAGGATAGAGAACCCAGGGGCGCGACCGTGCGTAAGTATGAGAAAGGTAAGCCGAGTATTCTTAATAGACCCCTTCAACGACTTTACCCTTTGGAGATTTCGTGCAACGACTCTGGTATAATGAATGGAGAGAAACAGTCTGCAACGCAGGATGGTGAGTCGAATGTTGGAAAGGAGAATGAGAGTCGACGCCAGTCTAGCCGTGTTGCAGCCAAGGACGCGCGCTGGAAGTCCAAGCTCATGCTTGACCCATAACCTGGGTCAAGGAGGGGGGTATGTTGGGGAATCTCCACACGCGCTCTCAGTGGCATTCCCTTGTTTTGTCATTGTTTTAATGTTTGTTTGAACACGTGTTATTTTAACCTTAAGAAACTGTGATTTACGTAAAAACCTCGTTTTGATGCCGAGTTAGGAAATTAAGCAATAAGGTATTAGTCAGAAACATTAGTCATTAACGTTCTAGAAACTTCGCTATTGCATTCGTGTTAACCTACGTATTTTAATTCTGTATTTTCATTGGTCCGAATATAGTTAAACTTACTTGTGATTGGTTAGAGTATTTTAGAAGTTCCTTGCTTGTCATTATAAAGGCATGTAAAATGAATATTCATGTATGAGTTGAATTTGAGAGAGAGTTTCATGATGTACGTTTGAGTTTATTGAAGAAAAATTGTGAAAACGTATGATTGCCTTTCTCTAAGAGTTGTTCTGTTCATTTAAGAACTAGTGCGGTAGGTTTATTGCGATAATTCCTACAATATCATAGTTGAAAAATTTAAAAGTTTAAAAGCAAAAAATGACATGGAAAATAATGAAGAAAAAAGGAATGGAAAAATAAAAAAATGAGTTAACAAATGAAAGGTTTTGATATTCAATGACAGTTACAAACTTACAATCTCTTTTCCTTTGACATCATACACAGATATCTGTGTTCTTCCAGCATGGACTATCTTTGTCTCATTGGCAATCAGGTCCATGCAAGTACCATATTGACCAACAAGCTTGTCGTTCAAAAGAATTTTCTCGGTTTCCAGATCCAAGGCTGCTAACCCAGTTAACCCAGACATGACGACACAACTTTCGTTGTTGAACAGTTTCATTGTCGTGTAATACCCTTCAAAATCGTATGTTCGTAATTCTTCACCTGTTGTCAAATCCCAAAGCCTGCAATGCAAGACAAAGAAGTTCAAAAATTTTGAAGTAGTGGCAAAGTTTAGCGTACTTTACGGTATGATAGGTCAAGGAATCTCTTTCATAGTGGAAACTTTCTGTCTCTAGGCTTGAACTAGCTAGATTACAAAGCTTCGAAGTATTAACATAATACTAAAATGGCGGACTTTTGGAGAGTGGAAATGGCTCATCCTCCAGAACCTCGTTCACACTATCAGTAACCTGTTCCCATAAATAAAAATAGTTATAATTAGCAATGGTTAAAATCAGATGCCCCACAACAGTGTAATGGCGGAGCTAATGTAATCAAAATTGATGCGTTATTGCTAACTGTTCCACTCGACCATGGCCTCTCACAAAAAAAAATCATGGCACACAAAAAAGCCAGGAATTGAATTATGACATCGAGTTCGAGGTGTGGCAAAACAGCTATGCGCATACATAGCAAGTATAAATTGGCAAAGAAATTGAAAACGTCCGTCAAAAAAAAAACAAATTTAAAGAAGGCAAGAACTTGAAAATTGAAGGCCAAGGTCATTGCAAACTCAAATGCGAGGGCTGGAAAAATAGTGCCCCAATTCACACAGTTAAATAACGCTAACAACAAAATAGATTCTTACTTTAAAGTGTCATCCTCTGATGCCGATAACATTCGCTTGCCATCGTCGGTCAAGCACACACACGAAATCCCACGGGAGTGTCCAGCAAGGGAGTAAACAAGAGGACCACCAGGCTTTTCAAAACACGAAACACAAGGATACAAGCATGGCTTTATTGTTGCACGAGATTGTTGCAAGAGACTTGCGATTTGCTCAAAACCAGACACATGACTAAGCCTGCCGTTGAGCTGTGCAGCTAGTTGATTGGGATCAAAGAACATTGCTTTACTGGACATTTTCAAACAGTCTCGTATGAGTTCAAGTTCGGTTTCACCATTGCACACGTCCAAAGCTTCGCTAAACATCTGCAATGAACTTTGTAGGCCACGAGCACAGAGCTGTGCAGAAAGAAATTCGTAATTAAATATCAAATCATTTTTCAATGTTTCTAATTTTCCCGCTCTTATTAGATGTCGTGGCAGTTCGCTGAGCTTACGATAATTGTAAACGACGTCCTTGTCAAGATTATCATCATCTTCGTCTCCATATTTCTTGATTCGTTTTGCAAACACGTTTGGCTGTGAGGGAACAAGACGGTCCTTTTCACCATGGTCGCCCTGCTTACTGGTGAACGGTTTACGTACACCGTCGGACCATGTGCCAAGAAAATACTCGGAAAGAGTTTCATGTAGCCTCTTAGCCATGCTACCATCATCTTGTTCCAAGTATCTCTCACGTGCTGTCTCGATGAATTGTCTGTGATACCACGTGTTCACCAAGACGCCGTCGGCCCCACGCGATACAATATATGGACCAAGATCCGTCTTGATACGAATCCACAGCAGTGGTGGAATCCTGCGAATGGGTGGAGTCCAGTATTGATAAACGTCATTCAATACTTGGTCATCTATTGACAGCACGTCGTCTATTTCTGCATCGGTTAGACCGTTGACGGAGGCAGTGATGTAACCAAGAGCGTGACTGACCAGCGCGTGTCCGTGCAATCGCTCAATTCGAGCAAACAGTTCGTTTATTGCCTCTTTAATGCTTGGCTGGAGTCGCGCTTCACCCAAGGGAAGATATGACTTCCAACGGATCGCCTCATCAAACGACAGCTTGAGAAAAAGAGGAAGGCGACACTTGTCAAAAGCTGCCATTACTAAACTATTCTGTTGCTTAGTGATGGTGTGGTTGGCATTCTTTAACCAGGCGTCCAGAATTTCATGAGCAGTCTTTTGGGGTAAAACTGGGACATTGATAAATGCGCCTTTGTGTGTAACACGAGTCTGTAAAAATAAAAGTTATGAGAAGCTATAACCAGACCAATTGCTCTCCATTTCATTCACTAACAAATTCATTTGACTCATACCTTTACTCATGACATACACCACAATAGATCCCAATAGATAGCGCAAGAGATAACTTCAAATTACCTTCAAAGCAGGAAAGACTTTATACTCGTCTCCAGGAAGAGTAGACACGACAATTCTGACATTTTCTGAAATATTTTCTTTTGGGAGCCATTTCATATTTAGCCCGCCATTATCTGCAGAAAGCTGGTCGAGCGAATCCAGAAATATGAATACTTTTGTGTCAATATTTTCCAGTTGTTCCGCGAAATAATCCACCATCTTCTTGAACGACTGTTAGGAGAATGAACACAGTTTAAAAGTTAAATACCATCAAGCTACCACTGAATGTATCAGATACTTTCGTAATTCATCAAAGCAACACACATTACACATAATATATATCACAACATATTACATAACCGTTAAAAATATACAGGGAGATAGAATTGCCTACCTCTGGAATATCAGCAATATTTGTATTTGTGATGCGACAAAGCTGCACGCAAATGCTGTAAAGGAGTTTGCCCATGGACGATGATTCAGAGGTCGTGCCAAGAAATCTCAATATCAATGGGACATTTTGATGTTGTTTCTTGACCCGTTTTGCAGCAACAGCCATGATGGACGTCTTGCCACAACCGGACTCTCCATGAACCACCAAAACAGGCTTTGTTGAATCTTTACTTTCCACGTGTTGCAGTATTGCTTTCAATACTTTTTCTCTACCATAGAATACACTGCTTTTTTCTTGACACGTTGTTGTGTGCAGACCGATTTCCTTGACAAGATTATCCTCGAGATCGGCCTTTTTCTTTTCCTCGATTCCCCTGTTTATCATGGCGACCAATGTATCATAGAAGTCCACGCATAGTTTCTCAATGTATTGTCGATGCTTATCACTAGCAACAGGATCGATACATGCTTCGCCGCACCATTCTACGTCATAGTCTATCACGCTGTCTTTCGATAGTACTTTCAACATCCCATCTGACTTGAGGCTTTCAAGAAGCGAAACGGCTTCATCATCTAGGCCATTTGATGTCTTATCAATGAACATTCGTGCCTTGGATTTGTCGAGATTCTCCTTTAAGTCAACAATGTTACGCTTGAACCAGTAGCAGTGTTTATTGGGCTGTTTGGCGTTGATTATGCCTCTTCGTATTTCATCATCGGTCACTAGAATAAGGCACAGTTTTAATCAAACAAGCACAATTTTAACCCACATACTACCAAATGATAATGTTCTAGTGCTGACCAACTTTATTAATATAAAACTAATAGTTTGATTAAAAGAAAGAAAGAAAAAATACATAAAACTCTTCTCTGAAAAATTAACCATATAAAGCACAATCAACACAATTGAAACGCACATAATTAATTGGTAATTAATAAAGCAATTATAATTATCAGTGCTATAAGCCGTAAACTTTGATGTGATACCTACCTGATATACGATATTTTGCAGCCTGGTTTTCGCTGAGCTTTGCTTTAATCGCAGCCTCTCTTAGGATCGCTTGCATTGTTTCAAATGCTTCCCACCATTGGCCAGATGCAGCGCGTCTCTCTTCGTCGCTCACCGACCTGTTGTTGTAATTGGGTAAAAGACTTCTCACTGGTTGAAGAGTGTACATGGCCGGAACGAGGTTGTCATCTTTGATGAACCATTTCGTTAAGAGATCATTGTCTTCACGTTTCTTTATTGTTGAAAGCATGGCTTCAAATTCAGAGTGGTGAATTTTTGGAGGAAATGGACGATAGCCATACTTCTGTCCAAGAAATGTCTGTTTGGAAAGCAAATAAGGACTATAAGTTGTCAACATAAGAATGTTTTCTACAGCAAAAGCCCATGCACTGACTGTCTCCCCAAAGCCTTTTGCAAGTACCTAAATCTAAGTCGCATTTCTTCAAATTTTCAGCATCTTTCAATTCTTTTGATTTCCTGCCAAAGTTGTATATTAATGATTCTTATACCCACATGTTCAAGATTGATGGGTGACTGTCATAAGCTACATGAAAGTGTCTTATAAAAACACCTTATGCATTCAATCAAGGCAAAGCATGTTATGTTCTCAAAGAAGAGATATGTGTAATTTTGTTTTTATTATAGAAAAAGATTGGATTGATGAGGATAAACCTACAATGAAATTTGGACCAGTTGACAACTTCTGACAGGCACTCAGCTCTCTCATGCATAATTCACTGGTCATGTGATCATCAGTCGCCTCATCTCTGACCCCCCAACGCATATCAACAACTTGGAAATCATAGCCAAGCGACTGGCAATACTTCTTTAGTTTGGGGTAGACTTTCTCCATTAAATTATTCCTTTCAACAAATGTATCTGCAAAGAAAAGAAAGCAGGTTACACGCATGCTGGAAAATGAAAATATATAATAGTTGGACAATTACTATAGTCTGATGAATGCGCAAGCATGAAACTCGGAGTAACAGAGAACTGAGTCTACTTTCTTGCTATTATTGCTCTGTACTTCTGTACATCGAGAACTGTGATGTCAGTGTAGATAATACACATTTATAGATATAGTAGTTGGACAACTATATATATATCTTTGAGACCAAAATATGAATTTCCTATTTCTTTTTTGACATAGTTCTATATGGAAACTATATAGTAGAATCCTGGTGATCTGAGTCTACATAATGATGATTGTTGTCAGCATAAAAATTAAAGTTATGCAAATATTTTTTAAATTTAATAACAGTAAATAAGGAATTTGAAGGAAATTAAACTTTACCTGTGAATGTGGAGCTGGTGAATATCCTGACCAATCTCACTTGCGAAGGAACTTCAATATCAATTTTACCTTGAATTATGTTAACAACAACATCATTGTCCAAAACTTTTGGGGCATTGTCATCGTCATCATCATGATCATCAACATCATCATTGTTGTCATCAGTGACAGCACCCTTTTCATCTACTTGAGTGGATGCTTCACTTTGTTCTTCTTGGTCTCTTTCTGACTCATCTTCTCTCTCCTCTTGCTGTTTTTCTTCTTCTTCCTGGTTTTGTTCTTCTTGTTGTTCTTCTTCATCTTGTCCTCTATTTTCATCTTGCTTTCCTGCTCCTTCACCCTCTTCTTCTTCCTCTTCCTCTTCTTCATCTTCCTCGTTCTTGTGTTCTGGTTTTATTTGTTTTTCATCTCCACTATTGTCCTGTTCTTCTTCCTGCTGCTCCTCTTTTTCAAGATGCTTTTCTTGTTGGCCTTCATTCTTATTAAGATTTGCTTCTCCCTCAGCAAATGCTGCATTCCTTGGTTCTGGAACATTGAAAAATGAATTTCTCATACTGGACAAATGATAATCAACGAAGATGCTTGCCCAAAAAAAGAGGTTCGGGAATAAAGGGGATGGTTAGGTGGGACAAATCTAATCTCGCAAACAAATCCCCCCTATTTTGCAAATCACATTAACAGCCCCCTATTTGGCACATGAATGGAAAATACAGAAGGTAAAAAGAAAAGTGGGAGCAACTATGACCAAATGAACGGCCTAACGATTCCGATGGTCAAATCGACAAGAATTTCTTTCAGACATGTCTTACTAGTACCTTACTCTATGGTCTAATATCTTCAATATTTCAATGTTTATATTCAATAATAGGCAAGCAACCTCAGTAAAATAGAGTATTATTATCGCAGCAACACCAAAATGATTCGCCATTGTATCCAAGGTGTGTGAGTCAGTTGAATTGAATAAAAACAAAAAGAAATATGACGTATTGGCATTGGATTCAAACAGTTGTAACATATTTAGGTACCCTGTTCCCTTATCCCTTCTGAATATTTCAATAATATTGTTGTCGTTTCTACACTCGGTACGGTAGCACCCACTTCGTTCATGATTAAAAACGAGATTTAATTAAATTACGAGCGAGATCCATCCTGGTGTTAACAGGGGGGACAACACTCCCCCCCAGTTCTCCCGTATCAGTGTGATAAAGCTGCTTTTTACCTGGTTCAGACAAACTATATCTGTCCTCTGTATTCCTGAATGAAAAATGACTCCATATCTCAATGTATACAAACCATATGGGAAGGAATAAATTAAGATCAGATTGTTATTTTGAAACACGCTTCAAAGATTGACTGGCATTTTCGAACGCACATGAAGTAACTGTCACTTCTTGCCAAATTCCAGCAGTCTTGCAACGAGGCATAAATAATGATCTCATCTGTCTTATCATGCATGTACCATCATACATACCTGATGTTGAACCTGCGTGACATAACAGCCCGCTGCTTTTGAACACTTGCACATGATCCCATTTCAGCTTCGAGCTCGAAATGCAGATCACCTGGCAATGATTTCGTAATAAAATCACTAAACAACAGCTTCAAACTTTCCTGTTCTCCATTCCATAATGTCAACAACAAAGCTTGTAAACAGGATGTATATGCTATGCTGTCATTGGCCAAAGCCCTGTCAACACAACACACAAGCTAATGTTTGGGGGGGCCTGGGGCAAACCCGGGTCAGTTTTAAACTTTCAAACAAGCTCTCGCCAGTATGCATGCCGCATGCCTTCTCCGGCAGCGATTGCATTTCTAATTTTTTCAGGAAAGGCGAGGACAGCCATCTGGAAAGCAATGCTGAAACGCCCAATGTTGATTGAGTTATTTGCAGAGCTGGGTACCAGTCCTCAGGTTCCTGATCATGCTTCACAGTTCACAGTGCTTAAAAAAATTTCTATTAGAACGTCAACGAGCTAAGAAATAAGATTATCTTGGATGTTTACTTAGCTTATTTTCATACTTTTGTATCAACTGGAAAAAATATTTTTAAAGCATGCATGAGCCACAATAATGAGGTTAAAGGACTCCATACTGCCCTTCTTTTACCATGGGTACCAGAGCCTCAATCGAAAAACGGAAGCAAAGAAGGGGAAGGGGGAAGAGAAAAGTGGGAAAAGAAAAAATAAAGGGGGAAAGAGAAAAGACAGGCTACCCTTCTTTAGGTGGTTTTCAATAACAAAAGCGTCATCAGCTTTCATACTCAGAAGTCCAAAATGGCGTAAGTTATCTTTATTCAACGAAGTCTCCCATTTCTCGCTTCAACCAGTGGTGATTTCTAAGGGGGGCGCAGGGGGGCGGAGCCCCCCTTGTTAAAATATATTCTGAATTTGGGGGGGCGCAGCCCCCAAACAATCTCTGTACTTGTGCTCTGCAAAACTTCTCGTTATCCAGAAGTTAAAGTTTAAAGGCCTCATTTGTAAAGATTCTGATGTCCGTGGCATGCCAAATGTTAATTCTCGTATCGTCGGTGTCTTATTCAGTTGTTTCTATTCAGGTTTATAAACCATTGTTTGGTCTTGTTTGGTTTGTGTGAGCACGTTTTTTATATTTGCGCCAATGAAAACATGGGTGTGGTCACACAAAAACCACACCCACTCTGGAGGTTTTACTTTTGGAGCCCCCCTTGTTAATTTTTTTAGAAATCACCACTGGCTTCAACCACGCACCGATCGTTTTTCACGAAAACGATACTTTAAATCACAAAAACAAGGCTAAATGCCTCGCCCAATGCCTGTATACCAACAATTTTTCAAATTCAGCAACCCAAAATTGACCCCATATGTGGACAAAATCACTTGTGCCCATCAATGCGGGAGTGGTCCCCCCCTCCCCATTTTCCGCCTGGTCTACTAGTAATTTAACAGATCTTAAAACTTTTTAAGCCCGTGTTTGCTCTGACGCATATCAGATTCAGAAATACAACTTTTTATAAGAATGTACTTGATAAAAATGCAGTACTCTTGGTTCATCAGAGTTCAGAAAGTTCAGTACTAGAGTTGTGAAACCTAAGGAACTTGGCAAATTTAGATACTTAATATTTTAAGGATTTGATGTTGTGACTGTAATATATTGTATAATGTAAAAATGATATTTATTTTGTAGGTAGCACAGTCTTAAGATAATTTTCGTGCTGAAAAAAGAAAGTTTGAGAACTGTTCTGGAAAAAACTTCTCATGTGCACCAACTCCCGCCCACTTTTGAATTTTGAACACTCGATTGCCATGTGCTCTGCTGGCCTGGCTGCTCAGAGAAATGACAGCATCATGTACATATTAGAATAAAGATACAAGTACCAAAACCTTGTTGCATGTACAAAATGAAGAACATTGAACGTGATATCTACTTCCACAAAAGACTTGATATGGAAGCTCTTAAGGCACTGGCAAAAAGGTAACTCGGAGTAATTTTTGTTTTCATCCTGTGCAGGATTAGGCCACCAGACTCATTACAAAGTATTGTAGCAAATCTTTACCAATGTCTGAATTGTGTTGCATTGCATCGAAGTTATGTTGCTTTTTTGAATCCGTTCTGTCTCTTATTTAACATTCCCTTGAGAATAAAGATATTTCACACAGTAAAAGTAAAAACCAAACAACAGTTTGCTTTAAATAGTGAAACTTTCAAGTTGATGCAAACAATTGTGTCAGTACACAGGCGTATAGGAGTGTATCAAAAAGCGCGTTATGCACCACAAAGAAAAGGGTATCATCCGTTACACCAAAAACGCGCATAATGTTAATCACAAGAGGGCAATTTTTATTCATAAGTGGATTCATAGGCGTAGAGTTATATTTTCTCCAGGGGGGGGGGCGCTCAAATGGGAATTTCATTCTGTGTTTCTTATGATACGAGAAACAAGAAAAACAAGTAATATTTTAGTAACAATGCGAATAATACATTGCCGCCATTGTTGTCAACCTTGTTTAAAGACAATGCAATTCAAGGCAATTCAGAAGCTTGAAAATGTTTGCTACCTTGAAATAGCTCGACGCTCCCATCTTGATGATATTCCCTAGGCTGGAAATATCAAGCTTGATAAACCGTTTTCACATAAACAAATAAGCCTTTTGCATTACTTTTTGGTTTAAAAAGATAATAAATTCGCTTAGATCACAATCAACACCAAAGTAAAGGACGTCACTTTCAAAATGGTGTGTTTTGCTCCTTTCGTCTTTACCTTCCACTTTGCCGCAATTTGTTTTCCTCTATTGAGTACCAGGGCAGCGCTTGAATACGCAGTGTTAAACAGAATGAGATTGAGAATTAGCAGCAATTAGCTAACTAACACTCACATTGCCATTTACAGTGCTAAGAAAAATATTGACAATGCATGCAAATTGTAAATTTGAATTGAGTCAGTAATTTAGCTAGTTAAAGTGATATTTTACGTGTAAGAACATTTTAGAGTAGCATTAAAGGGAATGTTGAGTGAATAGAAGTTTGTTTCATTTAGAGCTGAATTTCTTTATTGCTGCCTTATGTATTGTTGTTGCTCCATCGTGTTCTTTGCCATTAATCAGCCGAAACTGATTACGACATTAGGACTTATTGATTGTTTTTCTGAAGTTTGTGTAGACATATTTCTACCCTGATTTGCAACTGAAGTGTTTCTCCCTCTCTTTATTTTCATGCTACTGAGACTGTCTGCTTTCAATCGGACATATCATTAAGTTCATATGTTCCATGCTCAATGTCATCCTCCTTCTCAGCGACATTATCTAGTTTATCCTTGATTGTCTTTTCAGCCTTGTTCGTTTGTCTATTTTTCTCTTTTCCTGTTTCCTTATTTTCTTCCTTCTTCTTCTTGTCTTCATGTTTGATTTCGGCCTGTTGTCGGGCCATCCTGGTGAATACAATTTACGACTATAATCTTATGGTGTTCTTGGTATGAATTATCCTCTTTGCTGTGAAGAAGCTTATTTCTGCATTCAATCTTTGTTTGACTCTCGTCACTATCTTCACTGTCTTCATAAGTAACCTGACTTTCTCCATTATTGTCATTTGCAATCATGACTTTGCTTGATCTTTTTTTAAAAGCATTTTTTAATTTAATGGATAGGCTTCTTCTGTCCTGCTTATCTTTCCTTTTAACAACCCTTTTCAAAGCATCTTGATTATGGCCTAAATTACTCGGACCTGGCACTGGCTCGGTTTCTATCGCATTTCTTTTCTCTTCTTTGGCAGCCCTCTTCTCTTCCTTTTTCGCCGTTCTTTGTTTCTTGTCCGTTTTGTTGTTTTTTATCTTTTTATTATTATTCTTCTCTTTGACTATCTTATCTTCTTTCGTCTCCTTCTTCAATTTTTGATTGTCATCATCACCCCTTTCTTTGTTCTTTTTTGTTTCGGCCTTCTTCTTTGCATCTTCTTTCTTCTTCTTCTTCTTTTCTGCTTTTTTATCCTTTTTCTTTTCTTCTTTTGCTGTTTTCTTAAGCTTCTTCGCGTATGCCTTCTTATCCTTGTTATCTTTCAGTTCACATGATTTGCTTTCACTTTCCTCGTTATTTTCCCCGTCATTTTTCAACTCATTATTCTCTTTGATATTGGTGTTTATCTTCTTAAATCTAAATCCTTTCCATAAATTTGAGAATTTTCTTTTCTTCTTCTCCTGCGTGTCTTCTTCATATTTGTCTTCATCTCCTTCTTTGTTTCCTTCGTCGTCCACTTTACTTGAAGCATTTCTTTCTGGGACCACTTGGGACAATGTCTTGCTGTTATCGATCTGAAGAAAAAGTGCAGAGGATAAGTGTTTTCCTTATCAAAAGCATTTTCATCTAAGTTACTTTTGCAAATTTTTATTTGAAGATTACCCCAACTCTGCTATTTTTTCTCTTATATCCTTTTCCACCAGCCCTGGAAGAACATTTTATGGAGTTCTCTTCTGTCAAGACAATCATGCTGTCATTCTCATAGATATTTGCTTCTCTTAACCTCTTCACTTTCCCCCTTTTCCTTTTAAACTTTAGTTTGGCTTTAACGTTGGCCAATGTCCATGTCATTTCTTTATGTGGTGATATTTGTGACATGTAGTGTCTCGTGTCTTCTCTAAAACTACCGAGACTAATTTCATCGTCATCTGCAGTCAAAAGTTCTATTCTTCGATGCTTCTCTAATTCTTTTCTTTTGACAATCTTATCTCCATCTTCTACGTCTAACTCGTCTATGCTTGTTTCTATTGGAAGAATGAAAACAGTCTCAGAAGTGCATGTTGTCTCTTATTTGTTAATTTAATATGGAATACAAATGTTGTGGGCAAGATGAGTATGAAGATATCCCATTACCTGAACGTGAATCTTCTTCTTCCGATTCAGAGTTATCTGCTCTACTACTAGCATCTTCTTGGTTATCATCACCTTTTTCAGCACGCTTTTCTAATTCTTTTCCTTTGACAATCTCATCTTCATCTTCCTCTACCTCGTCTGTATTTGTATCTATTGTAAGAATGTAAAAAATCTCACAAGTTCGTGTTGTATATTTTTGTGAATTTCATATGGAATACAAATGTTGTGGGCAAGATGAGTATGAAGATATCCCATTACCTGAACGTGAATCTATTTCTTCCGATTCAGAGTCACCTGCTCTGCTACTAGCATCTTCTTGGTTATTATCACCTTTTTCAACACGCTTTTCTAATTCTTTTTCTTTGACAATCTCATCTTCATCTTCCTCTACCTCGTCTGTACTTGTATCTATTGGAAGAATGTAAAAAATCTCACAAGTTCGTGTTGCCTATTTTTGTGAATTTAATATGGAATATAAATGTTGTGGGCAAGATGAGTATGAAGGTATCCCATTACCTGAACGTGAATCTTTTTCTTCCGATTCAGAGTCACCTGCTCTACTGCTAGCATCTTCCTGGTCATTATCACTTTTTGCAACAATGCTTTTCCATTTTTCCTCTATCTTATTCTTTTCTGCATTGCTATCCTCACTTGATGCTTCATTTTTCGCTTCAGTATTTCTGCCATGCAAACTTAGATGAAGGCATTCTCTTTCTCTTTCTTGATCTTGATCTTTTCTTTCCTGTTCTCTCTCCCTATTGTCACCATTTGCACAGCCAAGCAAACCAGTTGGTTTCTTTCTTTCTTCAGGTTTTCCTATTGTTTTAACTGTGCTTTTTCTTTCGAACCCTGCAGCTTTTTCCCTAAGCTGTACTTGTTCTTTCGATTCTAATTGATGAAGCAGGTTAGTGCCTTGTTGTTGACATTTTTGTTTCACGCTTGTTGGCATTTTGACCGTGGGCTTCCTTCTCATAACTGTTAAAACAGATTTAAAACAATGATTTAGTTACTGCGGTTACTTTCTTTGGTCCAATTTGTAGAATACTCATGTAGTGAGCTTAAATTTTGTGAAGATGTCATATTACCTGAACGAAAATCTTCTTGTTCACTCTCTTCATCCGATTCAGAGTCACCTGCTCTGCTGCTAGTATCTTCATGGTCATTATCACTTTTTGCAACAATGCTTTTCCATTTTTCCTCTATCTTATTCTCTTGTGCATTACCGTCCTCACTTGATGCTTCATTTTTCGCTGCAGTATATCTGTCATGCAAACTTAGATCATGTAGACTTTCTCTTTCTTGACCTTTATCGTTTGTCTCTTGCTCTCTCTCCCTAGTTTCACCATTTGCACAGCCAAGCAAACCAGTTGCTTTCTTTTTCTCCACAGCTTTTTCCATTTTTTTCCCTGTGCTTTTTCTTTCTAACCGTACAGTTTTTTTCACAAGCTCTACTTGCTCCTTTGATTCCAGTTGATGAAACATGTTAGAGCCATGTTGTTGTTGACAGTAGCATTGCATGCTTGCTAACATGGTGGACATCCTGCTCTGCAATGAATTTATACCTTTCATGAGATTCACCTCCTTTGAGCTGATGTTGTTGTCTTCAAGTAGTTTTTTCAAAATCGTGATTTTTCTTTTGAATTTTCCCTCTCTATCTTTAGCTTCCTTCAATCGCAACATGGTCTGTGTCAGTCGTGTTTCCAATTCGTTCTTCTCTCTAAGAATCTCTTCAATTTTTAATGGATCTTTTTCTGGACTTCCAGTCGGGATTTCTTCATTCTTCAAGGCTTCATTTTGCTGACTAACCTGGTGAAATTTTATTTTATCTGCATAAAGCGCCATTTCAGCCATCAACTTTTTCATGCTTATTTTCTCTTCTTTCAGCCTATCTTTGACAACGGTTCGGTACTCCTCGAACACTCTAGAACACTCCAGCATTTCATTTTTCTTTACAGGCACTTCATGAGACATCGTGGGTGTTTCAACCTCACCATGAGACGCCTTGGTATCTCTCTGCTCCGTAGAACATTTTTGTATTGCTTGATCTGTTATTTGAGCGCGTTTTCTATTAATGTCCTCTAATCTTGGTATCTTCACCTTTAAGAGGAAATCATTCTGAAACTCGAGCTCGGTGACTCTGGTTTGAATCCTTTGAATTTCAACATCCTTGCGAATGCATAATTCGCATACCAGTGTTTTTGTTTGTTGCGAAACCTCCATGCTTGTTAGTGCTGATGTGGGGTCGTTCAGTTTCATCTCTGTTTGACTTCCAAAATCTTTTCGAACTGGTCGTATGGTGGTCACATTCTGGCAAACATCTTCATATTTTGCAATATTTGCTTTCTCGATGCTTTTTGCCATGATGATTCCTTGCAATTTGTCATTCTGTTTTAATACTTCCTTCAATCTTTTCTTCATTGTTTTCATCAATTTCTTATTCCCTTCATCTTGTATCTTCAGGCTTGCTACCTCATTTAACAAGCTGTTTCTTTCTTCTTCTTTTTTCTGCAACACGTTTTCTTGCTCTGTGTTGCATTGACCGACCTCCTCGTTTTTTCTATTGTTTTCGTCAATGATTTGATAAAGTCTCTTCTTCAGTGTTTCATTTTTTAATCTGAGCTCTGTCATTGTTTTGTTGAGCCGGAATACCTTGTCTCTTGCTGCTTTACTTTTCTCCTTTTCTACCCTTTCTGCTTCTCTTCCTTGTTGGACTTGCAATTGAAGACTGTCCTTCACAGCTTCCAGCTCAGTGCTTTTCAATTCAATTGCTGCCATCTTGTTTTGATTCTCTTCCAACTCCTTCTTCATTCTTGTCATTTTGTTTGCCATTTTGTTGTTCTTTATGGTAAGAATTCTCTCATTCTCTTCCTTCCTATCTCCTTCCAATCTTTCTTTATAGAGCTCTGCCCTCAAATCATTAAGAACCATGTCATTATGTTGTTTTATTTGTTGAAAATCTTCTTTCATTGCTGCTGTCTCCATTTCTGCATTGCTTTTTTCTATTATGGCGCAGCTAACTCTATCCTTCAGCATTGTTATCTCTTTATCTGATTTGCTGTTTTTCTCTTTTAAACCAGCAATTTTATCATTATATTTCTCCAACAATTTCTGGTATCTCTCCATACCATAGCTGCTGATCTTAAGCATTTCTTCTGCACTGGGTGCATTGTTTTTCTTTTTTCTGTTTGAACCCGACATCTCCATATCCGATCCTTCCATTGTCGCTCTAGCCCTGGGCTCAAATTCAAACTCCCTATTTCTTTCATCTTCTGAAATCTCCCCTTCATTTTTCTGAAGTTTTCTTAGAGAGCCAAGAATCCTTATACCGTTCTCATTTTTGATGTTTCCAAACTTGGTCTTCTGGTCTGTTGTACCATTTGTACGACCACTTTCTACTTGTTGTCGTTCAAGGATGTGTAATCCTTCGCCAATCGTTCTCTCTTCGGAGAAGTTTGTAGCCTCTTTGTAAATGAGGCTACCAATATCTTTTTTGGATAACTCTTTATGATCTTGCCTCGATCTTTTGTTATTATAAAGAAAGAAGCTTCTAACACCCCTTAAGCGTTCATCATGGATGTCGTCATCTGATTCGCCATTTTGGGGATTTCTTCTGCTGTTGCCAAACTCCATTTTTCTCGGATATATCTTTAAAAATAAACAATGTTATTGTGAACTAATCGAGTTATGCATCGCTGCAAATGATAAGCTAAGATACCCTAAATAATAACTTTCAACTATGTATACTAGAATAATATCATTTACGCCAATCATGGAATATTTGACGCTTCGACTTGATCACAAACCATCACTTAGATGTTTTATATTTGTTTTTTTTTCGCTATGACAGGTTCACCAACTCACCTTGCGCGTTGAAATTCGAAATTTGAAAATAACTTCGAAACAATCACTGATTTTTTCAATCGTAAACCATAAACAATTTTCAAAATGCTTTTCTACTTGTTCACAAATTAAAGCAAACTAATCTTGCGACGCTCGGTCCTTTGTGACGTAATTAATTGATTAATTTAGAATGCATGTTGATTGGATAATTTTTGATCAAATTGATTGGTCAGGAATGCTATGATTGCTAATTCAAGCCTGTTTTTAACAAAGTCAAGGGGTAAAGTTGACGAGTTCTCATTGAAGAGGATTTTTAAGAATTACAAGGTTCTGAATTAACTAAGGCAGCGAGAGATTCATATAACCAATATATGAATGTATGAAGCTGACATCGTTTTTATTTAACTGATAAACACCAGTGTTACAATTTTATCTCTTAATGAAATATATTATAGTATAAGATGGCTTTGTATAGTATACTACAGTCGGTTCCATAATAATTTGATCTCGAAATATGTACAGTTGACTTCTGAGTCATACAGTTAGTTCAATGCTCTTATAGGTTTGTTGGGATATAATAATATTGTTGTGTTATATTAATATGGTTTGATTCTAATATGGGGGCTTGTAAGTTTATATTAAACAAGCTATAGAAGTCAAGTTTGAATCTTTTTGTTTACTTAGTGTCAGAATCATTGTCACCTGGCCTTGTCCAAAATCATGGAACATTGGTAAGCTTTTTATAACTTTTTTACCAGAAAGAACATACTTATCTTTGTATTCAAGCAATTGTAATCGGGATATCAACAATTTGGTAGAATTTTCGTAAAAATATTGTTTTTTAAAATTTCGTAATGTTTCATTGCACTACCAAACGTAATTTTTTAGAATTTGATAAACGCTAACATGGGCTTAATAAAGAAAATCGACATATTATTATTGGACGTTTATTAAAATTTTGGCTTAAAAATTTCCCTGATCTAGGAGGCAAAACACTCTTGGGACGAGTGGCATATTATTATACAATACTGTTGTTATTTTTGGTCACAAAATTGAACAAGTCAGAAAAAAACTTACAAATAACAAAAGTAGATTGAAATTAAGGAATGTTTGCATTTTAGCACTGGTTCTGGCCAAGTATGTGTAACCCAGCGACAACTTTAATTTCTGAAACAACATTCGCATTCAGAAATAGATCCAAATCGATGATATCCACTGATAGGTTGTCCAAAGCCACAAGTTGTAAATAATGAAGCACAATTTAGAGCCACCCTGATGCAAAACCTTGAAGTTATTTTTAGACATTTCTCAGCCACGAGGTTTGTTAATAATTCGACTCGTACGAGCGACGATGCAAAGCAATCTTTAGGCAATTCAAGTCTGATATGAATCTTCCTCAAAGTATATAGGGATGGGAGTTTGATGGAGATCATGCAGAATATCGCCAAGTCAGGTAGGAAATTTACCAAGGCCTTTCTCGGGCTTGATTTGGTTGAGATTGCCAAAAATTAAAATCAAATCTTATGGAAAATTAATTTTTGTACCCTACTTTAGTCCCTTGTCTCCCCAAGCATCCGGTAAATTGAATCCCAGAGAGAATTTCATCATGTCTCATGTTAATGTTATTTTATGCTCATCAAGAAGTTACAGCAATATATTATAATGGTAACTGGACAATTAAATAAGAAATTGTAGCCATCCTTATATCTAATGTGATTGAGCGATTGTGCAAGATAAAATATAAGTGCGTTAAAAATACTTACAAGCAAAAATGAATAATTTAGTGTAAACAAATTCAAAAGAATGAATATCATAAAATCATTGCAACAAACTGTGTATGCGATTGAATATAAAGATTATGAAGAGAAAGTTTCGGGGGATTAGCTAGCACCGTAACATGGAATCACGTCATATGCAACATTATAAGTCAATAAAAAAGGTAATAGAAATCGTAGTATGTCACGTGCCAGCATATAACATTCTACAGATTATATTCTACTGCACATGTCATCATGACATCTGTATAATGCACACAAGAGTTCGTTTTGTTGTCATTGGTTTACTTGCCGTCTTGTGCAGCAGTGTAGACAATTGTTTTTTCAGTCCAATTTTCAGGTCGCTCCAACTTCGGTTCATCCCCGCACATGCGCATAAAGACGAGCTCCTCCGTGCCGGCCATACCTGTGACAACACAGCGCTCATCCGTAGTCATGTGACTAAATCGTAAATCGGTCTCAGGGAGAAATCTACCCAACAATTGTATTCGGTTCTCTTTCAAACCAGACAAATCCCACAGTTCCAACGCTTTGGCCCCTTCGCCTGTAGGATGACTCATGCCCATGACTCGGTTGCCTTTCTGATATACAAAACAGAAAACAATTCATCAGCTTCAATTGTTTGCTTATGTTCACCCCTTTACTGTCACCTGCCTTTCTATATAGTAATACAATCGATAAGTCTTGAACAAAACAACACTACCCACCTGAGATATGAAGATTTTCTGGTAAAACGCACCTTCGCAACTGGCAATTGTAGCTCCGGTGTTTCTATCGAAACATGCTAGACAAAACTGGTTGTCAAAACGTGTACCAATTTTGTTGTAACATGAAAAACAGGCAACAATGTAATCACTGTGTACAGCAATGCAATAAAACGTTACATTGTCACCAGGATCATATTCATCTTTGATTCTATCTGAGGTGAATGTGATCTGTATGACCTCTTTGCCGGTTCTGGTGTCAAACCCAGTAATGTACTCACTTGGCTGAAAAGACAATACAACTCTGTTTGTCAACACTGCTGCATATAATTTGACGTCAGCAGAAATACATTTCTGATTGCTGGAACGTGTTTCATATGTTAATGTAAAATGGTCAGTGTAAATCCTTATTGGGGTGAATATTTCACATGGATCAACTTGAGGTTAATTTTATCACGTTGCGAATATTAATCCATTACCCAAATGTATTAGTATGAGTGCACTATTCTCGATCATAATAACCTGGAATACACATTTTGAATGTGGAATACAATGAGCTGTTAACAAGTATACGGTCTTCCTCCATGCCAGAAAAGACAAGGCAAATTTCGAATTCAATAAATATATCTGCATAGTACTTACTGAAAAAAGAAGGTAAAGGATCTTTCCATCGTCTGACAGAGCTGTTACTTCTGGTCTGAGATCCAAGCGTTGGTCTTTAATATTGATTTCTGCAATTTTTTTCATTGCTTTTAAGTCGATAATAAAAACTGGCATAGTTGCTTCAGTGTATGCTGCATCCGTCACAGATACCAACATCGTTGAATTGTCTTTGCTTGCCTGTGGAAAACAGAGCAAAAACGAGTGCCATCATATTTTACCATAAGGCAAACTAGAATATATAATTTTCAAGACTCTTTAGGACCAGTCCTCATATAATTGCCTACACAACATTTCCTGCGTATAAAGGGATCAATAGTGCTAATTTTCAGACCGAGATTCTACAATGGACTCCAGTTTAAGAAACATTATCTGCAAGATAGAAACTGCAGGCAAGATAACTTACCAATAAATTTGTGATCTTGAAGGAAGAGCCGGTTTTAATTGTGTTCAATAGTTTGCCAGATTTGATGTTCCATAGATTGATGTCCTTGCCATTTTCAGCAACGGCAATGAAATTGAACTCACCAACGTAGTGCCATGTGTTTGAATACATGGACGAAGGAGGAGTTTCGCACCCTTTACCACTGATCTCTCCTTCAATCTTCCCATCGATATAATCAATGAGGAATATCTTACGTGTCGTGCTATCCCACATGGCAAAGTACCGCTCATTCATACAATACATTGCAATCGGAAACAGTCCAACAAAGCGAACTTTTCGCTCGCGATCATGGTACCGCGCGTTCCAAACGGTCACAACAGCTTCCGCGGGCGGAATCGATAAAATAATTTCTGGATTTGTAGCACACAAAAAGGCTTCTCTTTCTCCTAGAATTTGAGAAATGAATCTTGAAAGGAGAATAATAAGGAATTCAGCTTTCTGGGGCTTGATAGAGCTTTTACGATAACCCCGAATATAACCCCGAATCTTTTTCCTGGTAATAACAAAATGTTAATTGTGGAATTGCATCAAGCTATTCAACGATTCAACGGGTATGGGGTTTATTACCAGAAAGTAGCTATTTGGTCAAAAGAACGGTGAGGAAGACACCTGAGTACCCTATTTAGATTAATTTTGTTTTTGTTCTTGCTAACTTTTCACTTCCAATGTTTTTCACTTCACGTCGATTTTGGGACCTACAATTACATGAGAGTTGGCTTTGCAAGCGCAATGTTTCAAAAAAAATCTTATCGGAGATGAATGTTGCATTGTATAAATTTTCAAGTCCTGTTAAAACTGTTCCTGCTAAAACATAATTTTAATTAGGCGTGGGGTTATTTCTTCGGCCCACCCAGTAGATATTTTGCCAATGGATGATGCATATTACCAGGAGCAAGAATAAAATATGATTTTTTTACCTTGACCCACATATGCTATCGATTTCTCAATTGCTGATAAATGTTGATCTCCACCAACAATATAATCCAACAAATCCAGATTGTAAACTTGGATTGCTCGTTGAGTATAATCAATTGAAACGACAACAAGATATCGACCATCTGCAGTTATGGCAGTCTTGTATTGATTGCCTTGATAGCCCTAAAATTTACGTGAAACATATTTACAATGAATCCATGTAAAAGAAAATGGTTTAGTTAACAATTTAAGGAAATCATATGGGAAAGGAACCCGAGTATCAGGTAGAGAAAGAAAGAAGCAAGTTAGCTACACATGAGAGTGTTGCTGAAAAATATACCTTAATAATTTATGAAAAGGGCAAGGAAGGATAAGCAAAGAAATCGTATTTCCAAGACAACAAATGAAGTAAGAAAGAATTTCACTTACCGACTTAAGGGCCACCCGCTCTACGTTGGTATTCAGGTTCCAAAAATTTATCTGGAATATCACTGGCCATATCAGCTCATAGCCAGTCTTCAATTTGGCAATTGACATATCGTACACTTGAACGATCATTGCATCAAATTTGCTTTTAGAATCTTTCAAAATGTTCCATGAAGACGTGTCCCAAATGACCAGATGCACTTCTTTGTATTGGGCGTTCATTTCTGAATTTGTTCCGAGTACCAACAATTCTGTTCCAGTGTCATTAAACACAAAGTACATGAGTCCGTATGGTACTTTGAGCTTCTTCATATAGTCCGGGTTATCTGCTTTTCGAATCGTCAACTCTGTGGATCGCCCTCGGGAATACGCGTAGTAATTGCCGCCACCGCGAATTATGTCGTAGTAGCCAGTGTTGTTCTCTATAGCGACCTCGTTGTATGTTTGCGCGGGTTTCTGAGGGAAAACAAAGATTACACAAATGCTTGTATGCAAATAAAAAATATGATCAAATTCAAAGATTACAAGTGAGATAAAGTTGCGAAACAAATCCAAGTACAGCTACCACAAAAGGGTGGATAGGAAAGATAACGGGAAGACAAGCAGTGACAAAGTGAAAGAAAAACAGAAAGATGTATAGAAGAAAAGAAAGCAGAGAAGGGAAGGGAAGAAGAAAAAAGTACGGGGGAATGAAGTAAAATTGAAAAGAAGAAATGGAAGAGAAGAAAAACGGAAGGTAATGAATAAATAAACAAATGAGTAAGTTGGACAGTTAGTCCGCAAAAGTAAAATGTAGTAAACGTACGATTTCTCTTTCGTTAACATCAAAAATTGATATGATTTCATTTCCAGCATGGACTATTTTTGTCTCATTAGCAATGAGATCCATGCAAGTACCATACTGACCAACAATGTTATCCTCGTTAAATAGAATTTCCTCGGTGTCCAGATCAAGGGCTGTGAGCCCGGAGTAACCAGACAAGATGACACAAGATTCGTTATTGAACAGTTTAATAATCGAATAATCTCTTTCAACATCATATGTTCGTAACTCTTCACCAGTTGTCAAATCCCACAGCCTGTAATGCAAGAGAGACAGAGGAAGGCCTTTATATGATTCTCCAATGAATCTGTTGTTTAACGGCGATAATAAAGTTCAACAATGGGGGTTTGACATTCAGCATATCATCAAATTAAGCGATATGAAAATGATAACAAATAATAATAAGATGAAATCTTACTTAAGAGTGTTATCCTGTGATGTCGACAGCATTCGCTTGCCATCTTTAGTTACGCATGCACACGAAATCCCAAGAGAGTGTCCAGCAAGGGAGTAGACAAGAGGACCACCGGGTTTCTCAAAACACGAAACACAGGGATACAAGCATGGCTTTATTGTTGCACGAGATTGTTGCAAGAGACTTGCGATTTGCTCAAAACCAGACACATGACTAAGCCTGCCATTGAGCTGTGCAGCTAGTTGATTGGGATCAAAAAACAAGGCTTTACTGGACATTTTCAAACAGTCTCGTATGAGTTCAATCTCAGTTTCACCATTGCACACGTCCAAAGCTTCGCTAAACATCTGCAATGCACTTTGTAGGCCACGAGCACAGAGCTGTGCAGAAAGAAATTCGTAATTAAATATCAAATCATTTTTCAATGTTTCTAATTTTCCCGCTCTTATTAGATGTCGTGGTAGTTCACTGAGCTTACGATAATTGTACACGACGTCCTTGTCAAGACTACCATCATCTTTGTCTCCATCTTTCTTGATCCGTTTTGCAAACATGTTTGGCTGTGAGGGAACAAGACGGTCCTTTTCACCATCGTCGCCCTGCTTACTGGTGAACGGTTTACGTACACCGTCCGACCATGTGCCAAGAAAATACTCGGAAAGAGTTTCATGTAGCCTCTTAGCCACGCTACCATCATCTTGTTCCAAGTATCTCTCGCGTGCTGTCTCGATGAATTGTCTGTGATACCACGTGTTCACCAAGACGCCGTCGGCCCCACGCGATACCATATATGGACCAAGATCCGTCTTGATACGAATCCACAGCAGTGGTGGAATCCTGCGAATGGGTGGAGTCCAGTATTGATAAACGTCATTCAATACTTGGTCGTCTATTGACAGCACGTCGTCTATTTCTGCATCGGTTAGACCGTTGACGGAGGCAGTGATGTAACCAAGAGCGTGACTGACCAGCGCGTGTCCGTGCAATCGCTCAATTCGAGCAAACAGTTCGTTTATTGCCTCTTTAATGCTTGGCTGGAGTCGCGCTTCACCCAAGGGAAGATATGACTTCCAACGGATCGCCTCATCAAACGACAGCTTGAGAAAAAGAGGAAGGCGACACTTGTCAAAAGCTGCCATTACTAAACTCTTCTGTTGCTTAGTGATGGTGTGGTTGGCATTCTTTAACCAGGCGTCCAGAATTTCATGAGCAGTCTTTTGGGGTAAAACTGGGACATTGATAAATGCGTCTTTGTCTGTAACACGAGTCTGTAAAAATAAAAGTTATGAGAAGCTATAACCAGACCAATTGCTCTCCATTTCATTTACTAACAAATTCATTTGACTCATACCTTTACTCATGTCATACACCACAATAGATCCCAATAGATAGCGCAAGAGATAACTTCAAATTACCTTCAAAGCAGGGAAGACTTTATACTCGTCTCCAGGAAGAGTAGACACGACAATTCTGACATTTTCTGAAATATTTTCTTTTGGGAGCCATTTCATATTTAGCCCGCCATTATCTGCAGAAAGCTGGTCGAGCGAATCCAGAAATATGAATACTTTTGTGTCAATATTTTCCAGTTGTTCCGCGAAATAATCCACCATCTTCTTGAACGACTGTTAGGAGAATGAATACAGTTCAAAAGTTGTATACCAACAAGTTACCACTGAATGTATCAGATGCTTTCGTAATTCATCAAATCAACACACATTACACATAATATATACACAACATATTGCATAATCGATAAAAATATACGGGGAGGTAGAATTGCCTACCTCTGGAATATCAGCAATATTTGTATTTGTGATGCGACAAAGCTGCACGCAAATGCTGTAAAGAAGTTTGCCTATGGACGATGATTCAGAGGTCGTGCCAAGAAATCTCAATATCAATGGGACATTTGGATGTTGTTTCTTGACCCGTTTTGCAGCAACAGCCATGATGGACGTCTTGCCACAACCGGATTCTCCATGAACGACCAAAACAGGTTTAGTTGAATCTTCACTTTCCACGTGTTGCAGTATTGCCTTCAATACCTTTTCTCTACCATAGAATACACTGCTTTTTTCTTGACACGTTGTTGTGTGCAGACTGATTTCCTTGACAAGATTATCCTCGAGATCGGCCTTTTTCTTTTCCTCGATTCCCCTGTTTATCATGGCGACCAATGTATCATAGAAGTCCACGCATAGTTTCTCAATGTATTGTCGATGCTTATCACTAGCAACAGGATCGATACATGCTTCGCCGCACCATTCTACATCATAGTCTATCACGCTGTCTTTCGATAGTACTTTCAACATCCCATCTGACTTGAGGCTTTCAAGAAGCGAAACGGCTTCATCATCTAGGCCATTTGATGTCTTATCAATGAACATTCGTGCCTTGGATTTGTCGAGATTCTCCTTTAAATCAACAATGTTACGCTTGAACCAGTAGCAGTGTTTATTGGGCTGTTTGGCGTTGATTATGCCTCTTCGTATTTCATCATCGGTCACTAGAATAAGGCACAGTTTTAATCAAACAAGCACGTTCTCCTAATTTTAACCCACATACCACCAAATGACTACGTTCTAGTGCCGACCAATTTTATTAATCTAGAACTAATACCTTGATCACAAGAAAGGAAGAAAAAATACATATCATTCTTCTCTGAAAAGTTAACTAGATAGATCACAATCAACACAATTGAAACGCACATAATTAATTGGTAATTAGTAAAGCAATTATAATTATCAGTGCTATCTACTTCGACAAAACCCAAAACTTTGATGTGATACCTACCTGATATACGATATTTTGCAGCCTGGTTTTCGCTGAGCTTTGCTTTAATCGCAGCCTCTCTTAGGATCCCTTGCATTGCTTCAAATGCTTCCCACCATTGGCCAGATGCAGCGCGTCTCTCTTCGTCGCTCACCGATCTGTTGTTGTAATTAGGTAAAAGACTTCTCACTGGTTGAAGAGTGTACATGGCCGGAACGAGGTTGTTATCTTTGATGAACCATTTCGTTAAGAGATCTTTGTCTTGACGTTTCTTTATTGTTGCAAGCATGGCTTCGAACTCTGAGTGGTGAATTTTTGGAGGGAATGGACGATAGCCATACTTCTGTCCAAGGAATGTCTGTTTACAAAGCAAATAACAAATATAATTGTTGATATAAGAATTTGTTCTACAGGGGCACCCACTGTCTCTCCCAAGGTCTTTTGCATGCATTTATCTTTATGTGGCATTTTTGCAGATTTTGAGCATCTTATACTTTCGATTCCATCTAAAAATCACACAGTAACACCAAAGGACCAACATGTTTAATATTCATTGATGAAGGCTATAAGCAACAGGAAAAAGTGTCTTGTAAAAACATCTTATGCATTCACTTAAAGCATTTTATGTCTTCAATATGTGTAATTTTGTTTTTACTATAGAAAAAGATTGGATAAATGGGGATAAACTTACAATGAAATTTGGACCAGTTGACAACTTCTGACAGGCACTCAGCTCTCTCATGCATAATTCACTAGTCATGTGATCATCAGTGGCCTCATCTCTGACCCCCCAACGCATATCAACAACTTGGAAATCATAGCCAAGCGACTGGCAATACTTCTTTAGCTTGGGATAGACCTTCTCCATTAAATTATTCCTTTCAACAAATGTATCTGTAAAGAAAAGAAAACAGGGTACACGCACGCTGGAAAATGAAAATATATAACAGTTGGACAACTAGAGAAGAATACAAAAAACACAATTTATACCAATACTTTGAGTTTCATGTTCCTGCGAAAAATCATCAGTTGGCCACGTACAATGGGTTGGCTCGCTCCGCTCGCCTGAGTATCGGTCAACTGTTGATTGTTTGCAGGAACATGAAACTCAGAGTATTGGTATAAATTGTGTTTTTTGTATTCTTCTCTAATATTCTTTACTCTCACGAGGATTGAGAATTCTAAGCTGAACAAGAGTTTCACTTTAAATGGTAGTTGGACAACTATATATTTATCTTTCAGACCAAAATATGAATTTCCTATTTCTTTTGACTTTGACATATTTTTGTATGGAAACTATATAATAGAATCCTGGTGATCTGATGATCTGAGTCTACATAATGACGATCGTTGTCAGCATAAGAATTAAAGTCATGGAAATATTAGGTTTATTACCAATAAATAAAAATTTGAAGGAAATTAAACTTTACCTGTGAATGTAGAACTGGTGAATATCCTGACTAATCTTACTTGCGAAGGAACTTCAATATCAATTTGACCTTGAATTATGTTAACAACAACATCATTGTCCATAATTTTTGGTGCATCATCGTCATCATCATCACCATCACCATCACCATCATCAACATCATCATTGTTGTCATTGTTGTCATCGTCATCGTCATTGTCATTGTTGTCATCGTCATCGTCATTGTCGTTGTTATCATTGCTGTCGTTATTGTCATCGTCGTCTTCATCAGTTGCAGCATCATTTCCCTCTTCTTGTTCTTCATCTTCTTCAGTGGATGCTTCACTTTGTTCTTCTTGGTCACTTTTTGGCTCATCTTCTCCTTCCTCTTGCTGTTCTTCTTCTTCTTCTTCTAAATTTCGTTCCTCTTGCTCTCCATTTTTATTGATATCTTCTTCTCTTTCAACTTGCCTTACTTTTCCCGCTAATACTGAATTCCTTGGTTCTGTAAACAATGCATTTCTCATACTAGACAATCAAGGTTACAGCAATTATTCACTTAATTGGTTTACGTTGAGAGATCAATCTAGAATATTGTGCAGATTGTGTGGGTATATGGAATGGAAACAATTTCTACAGAGGAGAAGATTTACCTGTGCTAGATGAACTGTATGTGTCTTCAGCTTTCCTTAATGAAAAAAAGGACTAAATAAGACTTTTCTCTCAATTGCAATTGAAAATATTACGAATAAAATCACCAGAAGCTCGATTTGTTAGAAGAAAGATAAATTTTGAGCTTGCAAATTTTCATTCAGAATTTAAATTGGTTGCAGCTACTTTTAAGCAAAAGAAATAGGATTGCTATATTACTTGCATTGTTATAGACAGATTATAGATCATGTGGATGGCTTTAAAGGGCAATTGACACATGAATTAAGGATTGAGAAGATCATATGAGTGATAAAAGACACAAGCAACCAAAAGGACCGAAAGGCGTGAAAGGATGACCAAACCAACCTGGTGTTTGACTTGGGTGAATTCCCAGCCTGCTGCTGTTGAGCACTTGCACATGATCCCATGTCAACTTCCAGCTGGCTTGAAATGCAGATCACTAGACCACTAGGCTCTAAATGCAGATAACTCTGGTTAATACTTCACCACCACACTAAATAACAACTTCGAACCTTTCCGAATTTTGCATATAATTCACAAAATACACGTTGTTTTGTTGCATTGACTACGATGTTGTTTGAATTGTTGCTGTTGTGTTGTTGTTGTTAATGCTTTTGTTGTTCTCAGACTGGGGAAGTTATTCCAAGATGTCAAACATCCTGAGATTTTCAGGCTGATGGCTGATGGGAATTTCCTTGGAAATTATTTTATCGGAATTATTTTTCCTACTTTCTTTCCAAATATCATATTTCCAAGAATCCCATTAAGGGCCTGTTTATATGGAGCCGAGTTACTCGGCTTCCCGAGTAACTCGGCAAGGCGGGATGAAAATTGAATCCTGTTTATATGAGACCGAGTTACTCGGGTGGCCAGGTTACTTTTGGAATGGTGTTTGTTACATGAAGTACAACCAATTTCGAGCTCATTTCAGACACACTTCAACAAGTGGAATCTTTTTTCAGAAGTTCTAATAATTAAACATGGTTGCTCCAAGAAAAATGAAGTTGTATATCCAAAGGAAAAATTATGCAATGTGCTTTGGTTAACAGTTCACGCATGCGCATTATGTCCGAATTTATTCCGGGTGGTCGAGTAACTCGGCACATTTGCGTTTATATGGCAGAAACGAGTTACTCGGTATGCCGAGATCTCGGCTGTTTTGCCGGGATCCCGGCTGGCCGAGTTACTCGTCTGTCTCATACAAACACTCACCCGGGATTGCATTGATTTTGTATACAAGACGGGTAACTCGGCTTAACGAGTAACTCGGGAAGCCGAGTAACTCGGCTCCATACTTTAATCGGAGAAACTTTCGCGGGAAGAAACTTTCGCGAGGCGAAAAAAACGCGAAATTTCTAGAATTAACTTTCGCGTTTTAGGCAAAATCGGATATTTTGCGAGAATAAACTTTCGCGAATTCCAAGTCTGAACAGAAACTTTAGACAGAAACCTTGAAGTAGTTTTATTCAAAGTGAAACTTTTTCATAAATTTCGCGAATTTCTAATTTTGAAATTTTTATCAAGAATAAACTTTCGCGAATTTCATGTTTTAGAAAATTTCGCGCAATAAACTTTCGCGAATTTTGGCCAAAAACGCGAAAATCGCGAAAGTTTCTTCCCGCGAAAGTTTCTCCGATTAAAGTATAAACAGGCCCTAAAGTTTGCTTCTCAAATGTCAAAAGCTGATGAATGTAGAAGATAATTAATGAATTCATATAGTATTTTATTCAGCTCCCGGGACCTTTTAGAATGTTTGATGAATTGAATTCAAGAAGATTGAATTTAACTCTTTGAACTCTTTATTTCGGCTATAGTAAAGTGGGCACGATAATTTGGAACATCGTTGCCGTAGGTGGAGAATTCCATCTGGGGCAGCAGTGGCGTAGATCGAGGTGACACTTGGGACGGAAGACTCCCTAGAGCTAAACTGCCTTTCTGTCGGAAACTTGTCAACCTTGTCAGAAAATACACGTTTTTTATAAGAAACCGGTTTATAATAAACCTAGTTCTAGACACCCTAAAGTTTAAGAAACATTTAGAACTACAAAGAAATATTTAAGAAACATTAGAAACTTCGGAAACACGTTTTTCCTTTACGGATAACAAATTTCACAGTATGTAAGTATGTTTTATGTGCTAAGCATATGTAACATTGTCGGCTTCACATGACGATTTTTTGCATTCATAATTTTTCTTTGTTATAATACTAATATTTTGCTACATCCACGTTTTTTTCTTCGTTTTCACTGCAACTTTCTTCATTAAATTAAGAAACTTTTAAGAAACTTTTAGAACTAAAATGTGGCTAAAATTAAGAGACTTTTACTACTAGGCATTGAGCCAGGTTTCTTAATAACAACAATAATAATAACACTTACATTTCTTCAAACATCGGATGCAGTGGCACAGAGGTTGTGCTGCGGGGTTTAGGACGATCAGGTAACTTGTTCCATTCCTGCCATATCCAGAAAGTTTTTATAATTCTGATTAAATTGATATAACAGAAAATAATAACACTGGAAATTACATTTCTTCAAACAACGGCGGCAGTGGCACAGAGGCTGTGCTGCGGGGTTTGGGACGATCAGGTAACTTGTTCCATTCCTGCCATATCCAGAAAGTTTTTATAATTCTGATTAAATTGATATAACAGAAAATAATAACACTGGAAATTACATTTCTTCAAACAACGGCTGCAGTGGCACAGAGGCTGTGATGCGGGGTTTGTGACGATCTGGTAACTTGTTCATTCCTGCCATATCCAGAAAGTTTTTATAATTCTAATTAAATTTATATAACAGAAAATAAAACACTGGAAATTACATTTCTTCAAACATCGGCTGCAGTGGCACAGAGGTTGTGCTGCGGGGTTTGTGACGATCAGGTAACTTGTTCCATTCCTGTCATATCTAGAAAGTTTTTATAATTCTAATTAAATTTATATAACAGAAAATAATAACACTGGAAAATACATTTCTTCAAACATCGGCTGCAGTGGCACAGAAGTTCTGCCACGAGCAGGGCGGCCGACCAGGTGAGTGGTTCAAGACAAGAAGAAAACAAGTAAGTTGAATTTAGCTTCATCTAACCTAAAACTAACCTAAAATTATATAGTTAATGCGTATATGCAATCGCGCAAAGCGCCAAAATGCTTAGCAATAAATGTTAATTAGATATTGGCGCAAAGCAGCGGTGGGGACAGTGCGCAAGTGCTCATAATTAGTAGGGGGTCATGCGCGCAAGTGCTCGTAAGCAGTAAGGCGTCATGCGCTCGCACATGAAAAACTAAGGGGAGGCGGATCAACTTTTTGTTACAAGAAACACCTCTAGAGAAAACGTAAAGCGAATTTATCCTCCCCTTGTATTTTCACGAATCGAGCGATGTCTCCTTGCTTCATTTGACAATGCGCGCGATGTGCACATCTGGTTTTGAAGCCTCCCGCTTTATGTTTGCGATCTTTCACGCTTGTATCTAGAACGATCGAAAGTAAGTTGCGTAATTGAAGACATCGAGACATCGAGATTGACATCAAGATTAATCAATGATAAATGATAATCATACTTACATGAATATAAATGTACATACCTTCGATTGATATCGAACCTCTTACCTGGTCGGTGCATACACCATGGCGCTACCTGTGCGCCACTGCAACCGATGATGGAAGAGATGTTATTAATCGTCTTTATTCCTTTTATGAATTCAGCTTGATTTAAAATTATTAAAGTTCAATCTGCGGTTATGTGGGCTTGAACTACAGACCTCCAAATCGTCGTTCTGTGGAACTAACCCCACGCCAATGCAGGCAACAAGAGTAGCAGTGAAATTATCGCAATCTTTGTTAAATTTGTTCTAAAAACTGTCTGGACCCATCATGATTTCAACTAGTTAGTGGGTCGGTAACAGTCACTGCAGCAGAACCTCTACGCCACTGCAGCCGACGATTGAATGAATACAGCTTTCAATATCCGTGTTGTACGTATTTTTAATTTTTTTCAATAGTATTATAAAATTATTTAATTTTCTCAGTTTGAACAGAAATTCCGCTAGAAGAAACGCACTGATCAATAGAATTCAAAGAAGATTAAAGTTTTCCTAACATTTTTACGCTACAAAAACGCAGTTGAAAATGCAGCATTACTTATCAAAATGGAAATGAACATCAGATGGGTATAAAAAACACGAAAATCTTACTAGAAAAATAAATCTTACTCTTTGATGCAAGTAGCAATCTCCGGTGTTAGTTTAATATTGTAGATTGACCATAGCTTTTAGGGCCGGGTTGAAGTTCAGCAGTGCCTAAAATTTATTTCTTAATACCTTATCAGTCCGAAGTGGGGTTGCTTTTCGAATGCCCTAAAACATGGTCCTAAATGGCGTTAAAGTAAATTTTATAAATCCAATGTATTACCAATAAGGTAAAAGAAATGACAACACAAGATGGACAAACTGTTTAATGAGCCTGGATACGATTTATTTGTTTCTTAGATATCAATAATTAGTTATAGCAACCAGTAGATAGAAAATTTCATTTTTGAAAGTAAGCAGTTGATAGAGTATGCAAAACTTTGGGATTTCTTTTTAAAGAAATCCCCAAGTTTTAATTAAAATTAGCCTTTCCTTCCGTAGTTTTTTCGGAGAGATTCCAAACCTTTCAAAACCTTCCTCCCTTTGCTGTCTGTTTTGCCTTCCTCTCCCATGATGACCATTTCTCCTGCGGCCAGGGTGGAAAATGTTTGAAGGCTATATCTTTTTGATGGATAGATACCAGCAAAATCTCATTTCTAATCAAATGACAAGAGTCGTGACACAGGTTAGGATGAATGTCCAAGTAGATGTGGGAGATGAAATACCAATAAATCTATTCATGCGCATGTATTTAGTCATGTAGATTTTACTGACTATAACATACATCCTATATGGTATACTATTCAACGTGAAAGCTTGTTAACAGTGGTGTATGACTGATGTCAAAGAAATTATTAGAAATATAAATTAATTAACAATATCAATGAATTTGGTTGATTAATTAGGGAGAGTAAACACAAATATCCTGTCTTGATGCTAACAGTTTATCTATTCCAGATAGAATGGTTGTGGTTGGTTGTAGCTTACAGAAAGTCCCTGTACATTATAAGAAACATTATTTTTCAGTAAAATTTATTGTTATTGAACAACAGACCATAGCTTCTTTGATCGCTTTCTGCTCAACAAGAAACATGACAAAACCTGTGTGTCTCAGACAATAGAATTGATTGCATTTGAGTAGCTATAACCAAGAACAACGAAAGGTTTTCAGAATTGAGTGAAAATATAGCCAAGTCGATTCGAAATTATTCCGCTGCCTTGTGTCAAAAATGTTACCGAATATCTTTACGAGTTATTCTTACTTAAGGCTTAATATATATTCTATATTAATTTCTATTGTTTATGTACATAATAATATTTTCCTTTTATAAATTAAAATCTTATACATCAGTACATGACGAGGAACCAAGTAATAATGATAACAACACAATATTTTGTAATCAACAATAAAACAATGCCAGCTTGCATGATCAGCACTTTTCGTGCATGCAATAAAACGATATGGCAACTATGAATGCTTATGCTATGCAATATGAAGCGTCCTTTAATGCAAATGGAACCGAGGTTACATATACCGCTAATTTGAGGTGGAAGTGCTGAAATTTTATTCCTATTTAGCGTTAAATGCCCGCAAAATCTAAATTTCCCGCACGTCATTGTGTCCGTGGTATGCGGACATTTCAGTCGAATTCTTCAAAACGATTTGCATTAGGATGATAGATAAGCACCTTAAGGCCTCTGAGCCCCCAGGACATGCACTCTTGGCCCTCACTATTGCAGAGCTGAGACGCGCTGGCTGCTGTAGTGTATATTCCGATCTGGATACACTGGTATAGGTTCAAGACAGCATGTCTTCAACCGGCTATGTAACTAATGACCTTAATAAATAAAGCAGCATAAAAAGTAAAACAAAATTCGAGCATACCGTTCGTGCTGCCGACGATTTCGTTTTCTTTGAATCGCCCGACAGTTGGAATTGTTCTGTGACGTCTTCTATATCGTTCCTCTTCGATTTTACTGTTGCAGTAATTTTTGTTGGTGTAAAGGTCACTAACGGCAATGGTTTTTGAACCTCTATCACGACAATCTGAACCAAAGCTCTGCTCGACAGTGAGGCATCGCCACCTTTATCAGTTGCTATAACCATGAACGTGTAAACTTGAAATTTTGAATAATCCAACGGCCTCGTTATGAAGATTTTTCCGCTTTTCGAATTGATAACAAATCTGAAAGGAGACATCATTACTCAACAAGACACAATGTATCCAATCAAAACTATCCTTTTCATTTAGTAGGACTCGAACTTGAGCACTCGATAACTCGTAATATTTTCTTCAGACCTCGGTTGCTCGAGTTATTATGATTGCATTGAATTCATCCCATATTGCATCAGCACACTCTATATCAACAATTTCATTTGTAAGAGGGGGTGTGCAATTGAAACAAAAATAATCGTATTTAACTTACAGTGGTCCACCGAGCCGGTTTGATTTTATACTGTAAGTAACTTGTCCGTATGTTCCAGCATCATTATCTACAGCCTGTAAAATAGAAAAAGTACAGTTGAGCATAGGTCCTATCTGGGGTCTTCCACCAACCTGATAAAACTGAATGCCGCATCTCACAATCACTTAGAAACAGCGTATACGGCTGATAACAAGTTTTCATGAAATACCTTGACTTTTCCTATGGCTTTTTCTGTCGTAATATTCTCGAGAACTTTAAAAACGTAGATGAGTCTTTGAAATATTGGCTTGTTGTCGTTGACATTTATCACTTGAATAGTTACATTGGCACTTGAATTGTATCTCTCTTTTGTTCTAGTCTCAATTGCCCTGATCTGAAGAAATGAACAGAATGATATTCAGAATGATATTCAGAACGCAGCAATGTTCAATATGATATTCAAAAGAGTAACAATCAGAATGGCCTTCGGTTTCAGAGTGATTTTCACAGTGTTTACGATCTGGACCACTACTAGAAGTCAATTTGAATCAACAAAGCGCTATCCATTTTCTGGTCAAGTGCGGAACATTAGCAATTGAAATATTGTGATGCTTACAACAAATGTATAATTCGAGCGTCTCTCGTAATTTAGTTCTCCCGTCAACTGTAGTTTGCCAGAGTGACGATCCACCGAAAAGACGTAATTTGCATCCTCCAATCTGTATTCAAATTTGTTGTTCTTTTTCTGCAACACAAAACACCAAACATAACATCGAAATGACTTAAATGACTATACAGTTTACACGCTGTAGACTAGAATTTACATGGAAAATCCCAGCTAAGGATGAAACAAATGTACGCAACAAGCAATAGTTCTCAATTATATTTTGTCATATGGTAACATGTCATGCTGTCTATCGATGCTCCTGGTCAGTACGACCCCCGGTAAATCAAATATTTCTTGCCACTTATAAACAGATAACGCCATGTCAATGGAGTCCATGTGAATTTGAATTGGCTTTACCTCTATATCAGCATCGGCTACGCTGAATTGTTCCGCAATGACATAGCCTGGTTTTGCATCCTCTCTTATTTGAAATACATAATTAGTTTTCAGGAAGATCGGCTTGTTGTCATTAACATCATTAAGAAGAATAATCACGTCAACAACTGTAAATGCTGTATTGTCAGGAACTTCCCAAGCCTAAAACCAAACAAAAATGGTAGACATATTTGCTTCATATTTGACATATAGTGCCTTGTGATTGTAAACGTAACAATAAACGTAACAACAACATTTAAACATTTGGATGCACTGTTGCCGCTTTTGGAGTCCCTAGGTCGCTACCACTTGGATTATGCGAGCTCGGCATGGCATCCTCACAAGGAGAAATACAACGACTAAACCGCAAAAACAAACAATGCCACTTTTGTGCATGACAATTTGGGTGACCTCTACGGTTAATTCGGATAAATAAGTTGATTAAAAGAGGTCTATTCGCCAAGGAGAGGTTTCAGGAAAAAGAGGATCCAATTAAAGGCTTCCTTTGCCCAACTGTGCGCACTGCAGAGTCTTTTTACTAGATTTGTGGTGTAAAGCCTTGAAACTTTATTCATGTCTCCAAACAACAACTAACCATAAATCTGCTGTTGGAAAGGTCTATTAGACAATCAATAAAGCTGTATGCGTACCATGACTTTCAGCTTGAAAATGTTACTCGTTTCTCTGTCTAATGTACCGTTCACTTTGATTGCTCCAGACATTGAATCGATAACGAATAGTTCATCTTTGTTGCCTATGAAAATAATCAAAATTTCTAATTCATGATTTGAACATTCATTGTTTCATGAATTTCTAATTCATGAAACAACCAAAATGTAATAATATTCTCTCAGCACGTGAGCAGGAACTCTTACTTAAGATAAAAACGCAAATGCTATAGCTATATAAATATCAGCAACAAAACACTTACCATCGACTATGGAATAAAGAACAGGGTGCTGAACAGCAGTGTCTCCATCTACTGCTTTGACTGTTAAAATAACAGTGCCCTTGATAAAAGAAACGAATAAAGTTAGAATTCAGATAATTTTGCAAACATCATTTACATTGCTTCTTTCCGGGGTTGCTAGAACTAAAAGAATTTTGGGGCCATAAAAGCAATTGAACACATGTTTTGGAAACAACTAATACAGCGAGGCCTCGCACACTGTTAGGCTAATATTTTGAGAAGAATAATAGGAAAAGAAAAAGAAATCGTTGTAAACAATAGGACTCGATCTGAAAAACTTGTCTTTCAATTGCATTGCCTTACTGCATACCCTTCCACTATTAAGCCCTGCCTTCTATTAACTGACTTGCACTCAAGCTTTAACTTACAGGATAGATCATCAGTAAATTCATTTAGAAGAATGCTTAAGTTTTCCACTTACCATTTTCAGATTTTCGTTGATTTGAGTTTGATATGAAGACTGTAGGAATCTCGGTTTGGTGTCACAAACATCGGTGACATCGATAACGAGGCTCGTTTGTGATTCGTGGCTTTGTGGAGTTCCTTTATCCTACAGAAACAAACACATGTCACCTAATTATAACATATCAAACCTCCATAATATTAGGCAGTGTTAATTAACATTGCCGTAACTCATCAATTAGCCCCCCTCCCTGCAAGTAAGCCTCGTTGATTGCAAGGACATTGTTGATCCCAACTAACAATACATTAAAGTTGTGTAGTGAATGTATTGTTAGCAACAGCAAGTTTAAGCCGAGAGCTTTATCAATTAACTGCATCTTATAGCTTTTATAAAGCGAATTATATGTATATAAAATTTCGTTTTTGCAATTAAGCCTCCGAGGGCTTATTCGAGAATTTGCAGTACATGACTTCATTGACAAGCCCTTGGACACCTGTGCAACCCAAGGTGCATTCCATGTAGCAAATCCCGAAGATCTTCGGCGTGGAGTAATGTTCTTTGGCGTGGCGTTGGCGTGAGATCGGTATCTGCTGGCGTGTGGCGTACCAATTTTAATTTAATTTATTACATTATTCTTTTAATTACTTGTGATTAATTGCCATTCTGTTAGCATTTGTTGATTTGTTCCATCACCATTTGGTTTGTGCGCGTATTTCTGCATTATTGTTATGCCAATGCATAAATAACTTGTAATTATGGGGGTGGGGTTGGCGCAATGTTTTTGTTCGTTTTTTAATTGCATATAAACCCTGGCGTACACCTGGCCTTGCCTTGGCGTACCTTCGGCGTGGAGTTTACATGGAATGCACCCCAGCGTAGTTGACATAAATTTTTTTACTGAATATTCTTCCAAACATGGACATTTACTCCACTCAAGGTGATTAGAAAACTCCAGGGCCCATGAAAAGTTTTTATGGGTATATAATCTCCATGGGGCTTGGCCTCTCTCTGTTTCAGGGCTCACGCTGGCTCTCAATCCCCTGTACAAGGTGTCCAGGCCTATGGTGATCAGCATTCGTCATTCCTATTTACGTTCAATACCTTTATCAATACCGTACCTTTGCTATAACAACCAGGGTGTATTTCTTCTCCGTTTCGTAATCAAGTTTTTTCGCCACCGTCACGGTGCCTTTCTCTTTGTCGATTGAAAACATCTCAACCTGGAAAATTAAAGAGAATCCTCAGAAATCGGAGAGATGAAGATCGAACCTTTGCGCAAGGCAAAGCGTCGTGACGTCGAAACCAATGATAAAATAGCGCCACTGCTGTCTGTAAAAGTAAAAATTAAATAATAAACATACCCCTTTGCCGGGCTTAAAAGAGTAAGATATATCTTTATTTTGGCCATCGTCGAGGTCATATGCTGCTACCGTCAGAATAGCCTGCCCTATAGTTGCATTCTGCAACAAAATGATACAGAGTAATTAATGATTATTGGGTGTCAGCATGCAGCGTACACTAGATCAGAAAGGTGGGCGGAAATCGGGGAATGTCTTTTGCATGATTATTCCGCAAGATAAGGCGATAATATTTAAATTAAGCGATTATTACAAATAATTAAGCGAAGATTAACTCGAGTGCTCCTGGGTCACTGGGGGTTAGACTAATAGTCAGCAATTAGTAGCATATAGATTCATGATATTTCAAAGGGACAAAATACAAAACAAAAACATCAGACATGCCTTCAAGAGCGCATAGCGGATGATTAAATCGAAAAGGTAGGAAGAACAACTAGATCTGTTTGAGCAAAAAGTCTCGAATTATCGAATACCCAACCTGAAGCTTACATGAGGCAAATCGAAATCAGGGAAGATCAACAATGTTTGAGATGCAAAGGTGGGAGCATCAAGATTTGTATTATACATGCCTCTGCAACTTTCGCTATGTACGGTGTGCCAGTAAACACTGGTGCGTTGTCATTGATGTCGAGAACATACAGGAACACGGGTAGCATGGCCTGCAATGCAAAGCAATAGAGAATTGAATTAACGGCAAAAATTTGCTGGTAAAGAATGTAATCAATTAATTGACCATTCATTGGTCTATGAGCTTGTGAAATTGAATGCAAAAAGAGTCCCGGGGAACATTCCTAAAGAAGCCACACACGGTATGGTTTTCGCAAGCCGCATGGGGGCTTCAAATACAACACTAAAAACATAATCAAAGGCTGATTACGAGGGATCTCAATTCAATCTGCAAAGACAAATGTGGATGTGTGTTTGAATGCCTCGTATTCAATAACATTACAGGGAGGTTAATCTCGTGCCACGCCATAGCATGCAACAACTAAGAGCGGGCTTTCAAAACGCACCCTTCAAAACATCATGGTATGTTTATCCAGTATTATATGAGTAGGCATCATGCATCATGGCATTTCTGTTTACCATATTGTGATTGTGTTTGGTTTTTACTAACAGCAAGACGGTGGATTTGGTCGGCAGGAAATTCGCTTACAGCAGAATGGAAAATTTGCTTAGAATCTAAAATATTTCTTGAAATGAACATTCACATTGCTTCCTTACTGACCAATAAAATAAATTATGAACAGACTAGGTTTGGTCCTATACCACTTTACCCAACGCCAAAGCAGAATGAACAGTATCATTCATCGGTACAACAGTCTATATGGCATGTTTCCAATATTGCGACCATGCCGATATCTCATCAATTGCAAATTCATCGTCTATTCTCGACTTTAAAAGTTCAAAATACAATGAAGTATTTATTCGATTCTCTTCGACGTCTGTTAGGTCATTTGGAATGTTTGTTACAGTATGCTTGGTATTGAAAGCGATGGGAAAAAAGGAAGTAGAATCTAAGTCCACATGAGCCTACTACTGCCAAGCTGAAATACAATACCCAATCAATGTCGAACAACAAGCACGTGGCTTAATTGCTTTAGAAGTTGAAAAAGTCACGAGTTCCTTTCGGCAACTTCCAATTGCGCTGATCAGTATATGGTCATAGAATGTAGAGAATAAAATGGAATTCTAATCAGTGAATGCAAGTTTCTTCTTACCGATCTGTGTTGTCCGCCACCCTGGTGGTTATCCTGTGCGGATACAGTAATTTCAAAATGGGCTCGAACCTATAGGAAAATGACGAAATGCAATTATTTACCAAAAAATGCAAACATTAATCAAAAAATACATCTTCGCTAATGGGGCACAGAAAATCACGATAGAAGCATCTAGTAACAATACTGATGCTAATACTTCATTGCTTGCATTAGATGCCTGCTATACTGGGAGAAACTCGTCAACAACGTCGCTTGCATCAATCATTAAGCAACAGTCCCTCCCACTTTCTGGCTGTATTCCCTATATTTATATCAATATAGTATAATACACAACGTATGAGTTGCAACACCATATACAGCTATGCGTCTTTGAATAACAACACTTTTCAGTTGACAATATAAATAAATTGTATTATATTTACGTGTGTGCTGATTAACAAGTATCGAAAGTTCCAGCACGGCGACGGGTGCGAGTCGACATGATGCTAAAGGGGAGTGCGGGAAGAAACCCACGTAATAGCCTCGTTACAAAGAAATTTGGTGCACAGACAAGCACGAACTGTCGAATTCGGACCAAAAAACTGTAGCAAATTGGGACGAATCTTGCTGTTATTGTTTACTTTTATAATTAATTATTATAATCATTTGTATTACGTAGTTGGGTAATTCCCAAGTAAAGTATATAAATAGGGGTGCTTGCTCCCCTACATCAGGCTTTTGTTTTTATTGAAATATATATATCGCATCATTCAGTTGCTGAGAACTGAAAATAGTTACTTCACAAAAAGTGTTTGTTTTGTGAGAGTTTACTGCGGATAACTGTCAACGAAAGATATTAACGCGGCCAAGAGAAAAGAGAGAAAGATAAAGTCACGGATACATCAGAGGTATCGTGAAATTTATGTTTGCTCGTGCGTAAGGCGTTAAGTGGCGTTGAAATTGAAGACCAATTGAGGGTCTAACTGTTCGAATCACGTATATTAGTGTATTTTAAGCCTTTGATATATTTTATTACCGTTCGTAGCATTTTTACTTGTTAAAGACATTGTTGAGACAATCAGTAAGCCTTTTGTTTGCTGTAATTGTATTGGATTTGCCTCGTCCTTTCTCGTAGTAGGTTAAGGTAATCAGGGAATTTATCCTACGTTGTTTTATTTTAATTCACGTATATACAGTCTCCTTGAGTTATCGGACAGAGTGTTTTACCTTAAGATTCCCGACACGCTTAAAGTAATTAACATCTTGCGTGGAATGAACAAATGAGAAAATTGTACAAAAAGATGAAATAAACAAGTTAAAAACAGAACATAATAAAAATGGAAAGGAATGCAGAGCTTTTGAGCCGGATGAAAAAGGAAATGAATATTAAGAACGTTAGGTGGAATTGAATAACCATGGATGCATTCAAATTGAGGCAAAACATCCAATAATTGAAATCGAGGCGGAAACAAGAACATTTCCGTAGCACAACAACCAAACCAATATTTTCATACAAAATAATGGTATTTCAAAACATTCATCAACTTTAACTCAGTTTTTCTCTCACGCCTTATTTTAGTTGTTCAATTCAAAAACGGGAGAATAGTTAACAGCACAAACACATTCAAATGTTTCACACGAACCCCTGTGAATGCGTAGGGTTTGCAATTAAATTAACAGGCAGATTCGGAAACATGACGGGGGTATGTAGAGCACCAAAACTCACCTCTCGGTCGAGCCGTTTTTTCAGCGACAATCTGCCGCTTTTCTTGTCGATCATGCAAATCTGTTTACCAAGGGAATCGAGGCTGTATGTAATGACGTCACCTTCATCGTCTTTCGTGTAATCGCTGATTTCAGCAATGATGTAGCCTGGAAGGAGATATGAAAACAAGATTATCAGCTAATATAGCTAAAGTAAAGCAAAAATTACATAAATCAGTACTTCGCATTCCTTACTCCGCCCCCTTACCATTGTTCCCTATTCCCTTCTCAATCGCCGTTCCATGTTTTATCTTTCCGGCATGACAATAGCATAGCATGGTGGATTGCGGACCTCGTGAAATGGTTTAATTCCTTAGGATCATTGTATAAGCAATAGAATAGACCACCACTAAAGTTCTACACTATTATTTACAAACTGAATGTATTTGTGTAACCGAAATAACAGGATTTGCACTGTGTTTTACTTTGTAATCTTAATCCAATATCTGCTTTCTATACAGTTGAACATTTCTCACAACTCTCGTTTCCAACAGCAATACTTTATACTAAGCGACAATTTCAAAAGAAATAAGAAATCATTGTAGAATTCATTGCGTTTCGCTTTGTTTATACCAAACAATAATTGATTAACACCAATCTTCTCGGGTGTATCACTGCCTGTTGTATATCATCCATGAAACCCCGCGCGAATGCAACTATGTTTTACGAATTAGCTATGACACCCAGGGCTACCCGTTTTTAGAAAGAATATATATAGCTATATAGGCCTCTTTAACTGAAGCAAAATATTGAATCCACTGGGTAATGGTTTTTTTCAAAGGTGAACTGTGTGTATAAATTAAGTTGTAAAAAGACAATAAACTGCTTCGAAGTTAATGGTTGTAACTCTTCGAGCTGCATTGCCAGATTCACATGTTCACAATAGTTCAAATGCACACACGCAAAGAGATTATCATATGCTGTGTACCAAGTCAATTATGGTAACATGTTAAAAAGATGTACAGGCATAAACGTCAACTGTTAACGAGCAACAATGGATTGAATCTAGAAAACGATCCAATGTTTTCTCACTCAAATATGTGCGAGTATTTTAACAAGATTGGTTTCGAGACATTTGTGGTCGAGATGTGATGCATATAGAAATAAGCGAAATGCGATTAGCAGCAATAATATGGCAGCTGTAAGTAGGGAATATCAGATCAGTGGCTCGACTTTAGTAGCATTCTCTCATCTCTTGTAGCTAAAATTATGGCCAAATTATTTGCAAAATACAATAATTCCGACCGTAGGAAAAGAAATGCGAGTCCAGTGATGTCTTTTGTGCCACACCCTGCTTATTACTATCTAAATCTATATATAAATATACATATTTATATATAGCTACACATTTTACAGAACAGCTAGTGTACCAAATTACCAAAGAATATGGACAGAAAGAAATTGTATTTGTACGGAAATGCTACTACACAGAAAACACTGCAAGGAATAAAGCTCTACTTGAAACATTTCTAATCTCATTATAAATGAGTTGATGACCTGATTGATGACGATGGAGTAAATAATAATCTGGAGTAAAAGAGCAGAGCCATGCATTAGCAAAGCACCAAATTGTCAGACTAAATGGACGAATATAAGGCAAACACATAGCTGACGTAGGCTACAACGTGTACCATTATCAATTGTATCTTGTTACTGCTAGTGCCGCATTTGATATTTTCAAAATAAGGGATGCTAATTATGTTACTTTAAATTAGTGGGTGTAGGTTGAGTCGTAGAGCAAAAAGGCTGCTTCCATCCAACAACAGAACACGGAACGACAAAAAGAGCGCGAAATAAAGGCATTGTGTTTACTGTGGGCCACTGTCTAGGTCAGACGACAAAAGCCGGCTACTTCCATCAAGACTTTGAAATTGCAAGTGAAAGCATTACTCCACGATGTAATGCATTCCAATTTTACCATTGAGCACGGCCACAGTTTTTACCACACCGCTGTAACTCACAAAACTAGCTACATCCCCTCGAAGACTAGCAGCTCAAAAGACCCACAAATTTTGGTCTCATTTTCATGCTACCTCTCTTTCAGACTAACATTAATTAGTGTCCGCAAAATATACAATTTATGCCGAGACAATAAATTAAACAGTTTGCTTACCTGCACCGACATTTTCCGGGATCGTCTTCACCAAGGATGATCGGGTAAATGAAGGTCTGTAGTTGATGGCTATGAGAAATACAGGAATATAATTGGTCAATAAACAAAGCATTTGGGCTGGAAATAGCTTTGGGTTTTACCCTATATTATAGCAATGTGCCGTTATTATATGTATGTCAGTCAATGGAAAAATGTGCATGAGATGGCATTTCAAAATACCTCTCGTGCATTCATGCTGGTACGATGAACCGTTGCTGCTGGACATTGAAAGAAAAAAATACCTATTTGCAGTGATAGTGCTAAAAATAATAATAAAATATTGCTCCTTGTCTTGAAATATGCTCTATATGATATAAAGCATTAAATGACACAATGCTAACTGTGCAGATGTGAAATTCCATTCCATTTGCTCATTGTATTGATTTTCAGTTCATCAGTCATTCATTCTTCCTCAGTTTGCTTGAAGCTTTGTCAAACAATACACATTTATCTAGATCTCTTCTCTTTTTCTTCACACCTTTCATCATTTCATTCTATTCTATCCTACCCTATCCTATTCTATTCTATTCCATTCCGACCCATTATATTCCATTCTATACAAAGCGAACATTTGCATACCACCTACACGCGTTTTTACTGCATTCCACGACAGTTTGGGACGCATGAGTTACAGATCAGCGCAAGGTCAAGCGCGTGTTGCATTGACTTCCTTTTCTCGCACAATAATTGGCAAATGCATTTAATTACACGGTGTTCAAACGAGGATGGACGCTTGCTGCTTAAGGAATACAACCCAGCTTGTGCGTATAGAAATGCGGGAAGTACCTAAAATTATCAAGAACAGCAATGCCGGAGGTCAAGTCAATGGCGACCGGCATTGTCTGCTGTTGCTATATAAACCAAACTAAAACAGTACATATGACGTTGGTAGATAAAAATTCCAAGCCCTTCCTTGACCTCCCACTCTCTAAATGATCTTTCACAAAAGGTAGCCAATTGTGCATGTAATAATAATGTGCGCCCCCTCATACAACGCAAGAGTACCAAGAACGGAATTGGTTAATTGATTTTGTGCAAATCAGTATGCGACCTTCCGATTGCGTATGTACACAAGCGTACAGGAAATAGTGAACGTTTCAAACCCAATTGCGATCATTGAGTTCCTTGGTTTCAAGGAACTGGTGCATTGAAATAAGACAAAATAAGACATTAAACATGATGAAAAGAGGAATGAAAACAATGATTTATGAGAGAAGTGCATAACTGAACCGCCAACCCTTCATGGTTCAAATTTTAAACAAGGGGCCTTCTTCTTTGATGACGAGATTGTGGTGGCGAGTCCCGATAAGCTATTTCGAATTCTCTTTTGCAAAAATTCAGTTTCCAAAAATGTTTACACGAGTACAGAAATGGATTTTGGGAAAGACAGGGATAGAATGTTAAAGAAAATTGAGATCGTTATTTTCCTAGATAACCGTGAAGGGCGTTTTCCGACTTTAAGTGGGGGTATTTCCTATTATTAGAAAGGGATTTCTTAAAAATAAAAAAAAAACCGAAATCCAAACATTTTTAATTGAAACTCATTTCAATGCGACCGATGTGCTAAAGAAAATAGATATTGATGGTATCCTACGATCATCAAGCACTGCTATTTGCATACAACAAGCCCCTTACACCACTACAACATAGCTAACAAGCTTCCCGGTATATCTACGAGCTAAGCATCTGGTCCCTGAACCACTGTTATAATACGACGAATGCTTACTATTAGGTGCCTAATTGCCGGGGGGGGGTCCCAATTAGCGGGGGGGCTGGATTTTTTGTTGAATTTATTTCAAAGTTGTTCTCCTTCCCCAGACTCAATTTTTATCTTATTTTGTTTATGCAAGACTGTTATCTATTTATTTTGTGATTTTGAATACTCTGATATGAATTTTCAATACGCGTCACTTACGCGAAGTTGAAAAATTTAATAAGCGGGGGGGTCCTAATAAGAGCGGGGGGTCGGAAAAATTTTCAAAAATTAATTAGCGGGGGGGGGGGCGGCAATTAGGCACCTAAGAGTAGTTGAATGAGCATCAGAAATGATGAAATGTTTCTTGTTCCGTTTGAGCTTCGCAACAAGTTTCTTGTTCCACTGTATATGGCCTTGTATGTTATATTCAGCTTGGCATGGATATTTATGCAATACAATTTACCATTATGACCACCAGCATTTACAGTGAAATTTAATTGGCATAGGAATTTTCCCATGACCAAAAGCCGCTTAAGCCGAATGCATTACATATGGGATTTCTTGCTTGAGTGAGACAGCAGCGTGCAATGCAATTGCGTTTAATCGTGAAAATAATACGCTTTGCAATGCATCGATAACTGTTTGTTGTCCAACGCACAAACATCCATATAGCCTTGATTTGCCTACTGTAAATTATTGATAAGATACTAGCCAAAACAACCTGTCTATCACAGCATGCTGTACGCTCACAACCAATTCCATTTAGACACGGTGAACGCAAAGTACAGCAGAGTTGGCCTTGGTAACCGGCCCTTTTCTTCGCACACTACGCGGTATTGTAAACTGCGGCTCTTGGAACAAAGTAAAAACCAGTTGAACTGTGCGTTGAGAAATCAACACGATTAGTGAAATCGATATTTTCCCACAAGTCACTTTCCATATGCATCTACCTCTTTTGACAATGACAAGAGATTGATACAAAGCACTCCCAATTCGCCTGGCCCAGGAACAACACACTCTTGTCAATGTCTAATTAATATGAAACAGACCACCAAACACGCTTGAGAATCAAAAAGTCTAGATCAAAGGAGAAGGAATGGGGTGGCTGTAAATTCAAATGTCCTTAAAGTTTTTCATTGACAAACATACGATATTCTACTAGAAGCCTGTCATATTGCTTCAGCGTGGAAGTGTATGACCCATGTGAGACCTTTATACTATTCCTATATACATATAAAATTTTCCGGCGGTATCTCTAGGTTTTAGTGCGCAGCGCTGTCGAACCAACCAGAAGACACCCACAACTGTCGCTGTAAATATATCACTAAAAAGGCGCGTGTTAAAGCCCGTCGTCAAACAATGATAATCGCCAAGTCAATAAATGCAGACGAATCTGTTGAAGATTCCCCCCACATGAATATTCACAATGAGATAAAGATAAATACAGGTATTCATGTAACTGCTTACCGTTGCATAAATCCATGGCAAACAGAAGAAGCATAGCAATCGATGCAAGCACTTGATAACGTTTACAGGAACTTCTACTCTCGGCATGTTGTGTTGCCATGTCTGATATGATAATGTCGTCTTTTAATTGAGCTAAAGTACAGAATGAAAAGCAGATATCAACATTTTTATATCTCTTGCTGCAACACCCGTAGCAAGCAATGCAAAATGATACAACGTCACATCATGAGATACAACGCGTCTTTGCGCTTTAATTCGTTATACAATGATTATCTATTCAGTTTACAACATCAGCACGACGCATAGAATCTATCCAACATTCTATAACAGCAGGGCTCGAATGCATACACCAATACAATTTTCGAAGCTTTGATTAATTTGTATACCTCCCCCTATCGCCATCATACATTGAATATAACTAGCGACCAGAGTCAGGGGGCCTGGGGGAGGCTGAGGCAAGAATCGATAGATACGCATCGGATAGTAATCGTGACAAATTCCTACAAGATCCCCGCTCATCTTTTTCGTGATGTATAGGTGATGTTCTAATTAACTCGTCGCTTTAGTGTTGTAGCCGAACAAAAAGCTCTAAAGCCACAGACCTACAGACTAAGTTTGATCAGCTAAAAAAATCTGATAATCAGAACAATCTTATTTCTGGTGCCGAATAAACAAAGTTGCATAGGCAACCAGGATTGCTTTGTTCCTCAAAAGCAATTAACATAGCCAAATTGCAGTTGATTCTCTTAATTGCATCCAACTTTCGGGGCAACTGGCAGGGCCGGTTCCAGAAAATTTTCTTCGGGGGGTGTAAGCTCTTATGTACCGAGCAATTTAAAAAAAATCCTTACCACAAAACCATATAAACTTTCGTAACATAATTTTACCGACCAAAAATCGAAATTTACCGAGTAAATCGCCAAAACTCAATTCTTGGGGGGTGTCACACCCCCCACACCCCCCCATGGAACCGGCCCTGGCAACTGGACTAAAAATTATAAAAAAGGTACAGAGGAATCTTAAACGTCTTGCGGGATTGCAATTATTGCTATAGTTCTATAAACCCATACTTTCTGTTAAAAAACCCAGTTCAACAGTGAGTACTCTAATTTTTAAGGCATTAGAACTCGAGTTTCTTAAGAGTTCCTTGAGATTTTCTATTATTTTCTCAAAATGGTACGTGTGTAAAACGATGAACAAGAGCATGAACAAAACAGTAACATGGTAGTAGAAGATGAGCATAACCAATCCAACATTTTCAATGAATAAATATGAATTCTGGATTGTTATATATTTCAAAATTAACTCTGATTTGAACTTTGAAAACAAAATTTCTGATTTTTGAGTACTGGTTTCTTATAGAAGGTTTAGATAGGTGTAGATCAGCAATAGCGAACGACTCCATAGATATAAATTATGGGACGTGAATTGTATCGCCTGACGACTGTATGCTTAGATTATTTACTGACGGCACTCACGTGTAGGTCTTTTAACATCATAAACTCCCGACTGCTGTTGTCGTGTGTAGTTATAATAACTGAATGCCTTCTTATCGCTACCTTATCAGTGCCATAATTTACCGCAAGCCTCATCGCAACAACAATGCTCGTGCATGCAATGCATACACAAAGTGCGACAGGCCATACTTGCATAACTGCTGTGCAGTGTAGTGTAGGCAATACCCCAGTATAACCAATAAACCGCAATTAACGAAACTATGTGCACTGGCGTGCAATTAGCCGAGATTCAAAAGGACATGCTGGTGAATATGAAGATTGCACTTTGTATAACATTGCAAGTGATGCATCAACAACAGCATCAAACATGCCGTACTCTAGAATACGTAAAACACGAAGCATAAAAATGATTTATATATTTACGCCATACTTCCAATCTCACTTAACATGATATTCTATAGTTAAATAGCATTGAAAGTAGTTACCTGAAGTCGTCAAATCCAAAATGGTATTTGATTAATTATAGAGATCATAAACTGCAAAGTATATACGTGCTCAAAATCCTGTTTACAACAGCACTGAACTGCCAAAGACAAGGTCAGGCCACACGTAACACGTATACCTATCTAGCTATACACCACAATGAGAGCAAGATACTTAGTTTAGCGCTGTCTTCATAAACCCAAACACTCAATCTGCAAATCTACGACCGAATTTTTACGTTCAAAAATTTACGCTTGGTGCCTCGCACCACACCGATGCAAATGACACAGGTATGAAACTATGTGAAGGACAGGAAAATTCTCAAAGTAAAGCCTTGTGTAAACATAAACGGTCTATGGCACAAGCGTACAATTTACATTTCAAAGTATGCTGAAGTTGGCGTGAAGCCTTGTTTGCCTAACCTTCAATATTGTTGGATTTATAATCAATAAAGCTGTCTTAGTCAATCCGCTGGGATGGAATGGAATGTCTATAGCTTGTTTGTCTTGTTTGTCCCTGATATTAACCGAATTGAATATATAGAAACTCCATGAAAACAACGAAGTAAGATGAATATTATGTTTGTCTTAATGCACATTCTGGGTTTGGCATGACAGAACACTTACATTTGGCCTACATGAGACATACCGAAATAGGAATGGCAATTTTCAACTTTTCTTTTCTTCCATGTACTCAGAGAGTTTTCGCATTATAAATGAATCTATATTTATGCCCTCGAGTTATTTTCAGCAATATTTTAACTGAAATAAACCAGCATTGTACTGATATTTGCGGCAAATATTTAAAGTTAAGAAAACGGGCTGTTTTCTTGCGTAGAATGAGACTTTCACAGAATCGCAATGAAATATAGCAACACTTCTTGCTATGCTGTTTTTTACATCGTGCGCGAAAACATTTGCAGGCATTTTAGATTCGGTACTTTTGCATAATTTTAGGATAAAACGACTTCAAATGAGTAAGTAGAAGAAAGTAAAAGTTTCAAAATGTTGATACGTTTTTAGGTAAACGAGGGGAAATGTCTATTATGAACCTACATTTAAGAGATTTTCGTGAAAAGTTGCTTCGCGGTTTGCCAGATCGTGGCGCAATAGAGTTAGATTAAATGTCTGTAAATCGCAAAGAGATTGGATACACATACAAAAGGCTTTTTGGCAAGCAAAGCGCTGGGGAAATTAGATTTTCCGAACATGATCGATCTTAATGGATTCATAAAGCCTCCAACCAAAAGAAAAACTCATTAGACTTACTTGATTCGGGGATATATGTTCCTCAAATATCCAGATATGACTTCCGAGTTTTGCAAATATCAATTTTTATGAGCAATTTCCGATAATAATGTCTTCCACTAGGTGTTCACTGATGCAAGGTTCACTTCCAATGAAACTATGAGTGAGTTTACTTGAGGTAATTTCAAAAATCTTGAGCTTAGTCTTTTTAAAAGTTGAATCTCCCGAGAGAAGTATTAAAACACGACCTGTCAACTGGCTTTCTCCTCTATTTGCTTGCATTATTCAGTTGAAAAAATGAAAAATGCTTTTCTATTACAATGGACTAAGATGAGAAAGGAATTGTAAAGTTGAAAGAAAATATTATGGTAATAATCACAATATCTCTGCGGCTCCTTATCGTCGAATTCAATGGGCAGGGCGAGTTAAAGAAATTCCTTTTTCTTGTGTTTTTATGTGCCTCAGGAAAATATTCAGAGCATTGAATGCAGGGGTTAATTGTTGTGTCCAGCATGAAGAAAGTACAGATCTCCGGCTGAATGCTAAAAACGATTCACGACATTTGAAAATAATCTCTGCAATTTGTGAAAATGGCTTCTCAACTCTTTTTGTCAGAAAGGACAAGAGCTTTCAAATACGTGACCCAATTAGGACCTCCAGTTTGATGTGCAAATATTGTTTTTCGTAAAAATTAGATGGGAGTTTTGAAAGCAAGACCTTGAAGTCTTGAAAACAAGACCAATTTTGTGAACAAGAGTAAAATTTGTTAGTACATGATACCCTCTTAATCACGGATTGGTTTATAACTATGTCCTATATTCACAAAATTTAATTGTCCTGACAAGAAGCCAATGGCTGTTGAAAAAGCTATTCACGATTATTAAGAAATATTTTTAGTTATTTCGTCCACTTTCTTCTTCTTTTTAAATACAACGTGCAATTTGAAAGTTTGTTTCTTGCTGTGAAAAAATTGTTTACGAATGTAAGCCATGAATAGCTAAAAAATGTATTCATTGTTTCGAAGCGAATTTGCTTGTTGTGCTATTCTTTTCAAAAATTAATGATTCAACGATGATTTAACGATTCACAAATAAGCCCCCACAAGCTACAAATGAGCCTAACATTAAGTTACCCCTTGAATAGGTTCACAGGGAAGTTAATTTGAGTCATAAATAACATATTTCCTCTTTCACAAGAACATTAAGGTTCAAAATTGTTAAAAAAAGAACGGAAATTAGTGGAAATGTAACAAAAACAACGAGTAAATATTGAGGTTGGGCAAAAACAAGATCTTATAAAAATCGTTATGTGATTCCAGTCGCGTTGGCTGAACTATCCTAAGTATGTAGAATGGTAGCGTAAATAATTGATAAACTAAAAAATTAATTATTGAAATTTCGTTTTCGGCAATGAATTGGAAGATTTAGTTATAAAGTTTTATGATCTGTATTCAGATAATTTTAGCAAAGCAAGTCAGAAGTTTAAAGTTTTCTAAAAGGCATGTAGTTTGCGGATGCCGGAAAGAAACCGTTACAAAATGCAAATGTTTTAATTGAAAAATCATCTAAATTCGCCCAATACCGTTGATAAATCTCATTCAATTTATCATAGAAGCACTGAGCTTTTTGAAGCAACAAAATAAAATACATTACCAAGACGACAGGTGCAAGCTTAAAAACATTGCTGAGTTGTATAGCTTTGAGATTTTAACCAATGTAAACATTATTTCAATAACAAAATGAAATAAATTCAAATTAGATGATAACTAGCTACATAAACCGAAGTATTTAGATTTTCAAGATGGCGGTTGAGACTGCCAGGCGGGCTGTGTAACGTGAAACGGGGTCTAATGAACTAAATGTTTTGCCGTCAAATATAATCGAATAGAATGAAGAAATGAATGGGGAAACGACAAACGACATCGTGTCCTTACTTTTACTTTAATTCTACTTTTAATATAAAGGATTTTTGTCCGTCAGAGTCACGTCATTATAATTGTGTATAAATTATGTGTATAATCAAGTCTTGTATTTAGAGAGGTGATTAAGTCCGATTAGAGCAGGACCCCATTTTGCTCTGACCTGAACCAAAATAATGGAAGAAAACGTATTGCTTTTCTTATGCTATCTCGTCCAGACTGAGCCTAAACGAGATTTGCTGACGCTGGAACAATCAAAACTATATATACTATCAAACAAAGCTTCCTTAGGATTCATGATTAATTACATGAATTTTCTTTCGAAAAAGTCATTCCACTTCACTGTAAAAGAACAACTCCTTTGCATACATTGTCTGGTCAGGTAATTGCGCAACTTTGCATGTTATATATTACGTATATTTATTGTACAATGTGATGATGGTAATTTTGTTTTGTTTTGCTTGAATTATGTTGTTTCATCCCAAGATCTATTTTCTGTTGCACTTTTTGAAACTTATAAGAAACTCAAGCCTGTCTGTGTAATGAATCATGTTACTCGCCGTTACCGGCAGCATTTTTATTGAGAGAGAATTTCTCAGTAGCTGTTCTCGAACAAATCGAATAACTGTTTTGGTCTTTGAAATTTGAAAATTGAAATGTCAATTTGCTGAAATCGGCCTACAAAATTTCTAAATAATAATACTGTAATAATATCATAATATGAGAAATAATGAAATACCAAATTTTGCAAAATACTAAAAAATATTTTGTACTATGTTTTGGAAATATTTTGGTTTTTTATGAAACATGAAACAAAATAATTGAACAAGGAAAGAAACATGGCCCTAGCATTTGTCATGAGGCAGCAAGACTGCTTCACAGATTTAACAAAATCTTAGTGCATGTAGCTACTTACCAAAATCAAAAATTGCTCAAAATCGTTTCTTTCAATTTTCCGGATCTTTCCTCAGACAGCCACACAAAAGTCAAAGTATTCCATCTTGGATTTCGGCTCAGTTTGCTTTAGTTGTAGAAAAAGTTGCAGTTCTTTAGTTGTTCCCGCTTTTGCTCTGCAATAAACAATACGACAGGTTGCTTGAAAAAATGCTACTAAAAACTGCATGTATGAACTCCAACTAAAACTTTTTCGATAAAAATCCGCGTAATAAAGCAACGAAATTGCTTTTGAAGAAATTGTCACCAACAACATGAGAACAATGATACCGTTTTCATATTCATTATTAAATGGGATCAACTATTCGATGCGCAAGGAGGTCGTGAAGCACAACAACAACATGCAAAACAAAATACATTGACAATGACGTCAATGTATTTTGACGTCATTGTCAACAAAATAAATCCTCGAAAAGAAGCCCCTCTTGGGAAGCATGATTGCCGAATGCAGAACAATAAAGTAGGGGCTTTGAAGTGTTGGGGCTCTCTTACTTCAAGAAAGCCCTAACAGTGAAATTGCTTGACTGCATTGCATTTTCCAAGCGCTCACGACCCGGTGAAAATTTTTTCCAGCCTTAAAGAGTTTCTACGTTATTATTTGAACCAAACAGTGAAAATGTAAGGACTCTATTAACCGCCTTGGGCGGATATTAGAACTGGAAATTTGGAACTATTGGAAATTATTGCACAGAGCGGTGCTGTGGAGGCGTGCTTGACAAGCTCAAAGGGCGCCATTTTTGTGATTCCCTTTATTCACGACCACATGACGCTCACATTTTATGCCTCACTTCCTATCCGTACTCTTTTGGAACCGTTCCACCCGTTTACACGAGCATTTTGGAACGGTTCCGTGAAACGGTTCCAAATGGAACTTTTTTCTAACCGATCCCATTTGGGTACGGCTAGCAGTTCCATTTGGAACGGTTCCGACAGTTCCCGTGTAAACGGGAGGCCTAGTCGTACTCATTTTGGTACGGTTCCAAATGGAACGGGTCCCGTGTAAACGCAGCCTTATATATTGCTATTACAGACAGCCTTTGCAAAATCAATAATGTTGTTATAGATTTTTAAAAGAAACTACTTTCGAAACTTCCCGTACTTTAATTGCACTAATTAGCAGTGAGGATATAATGATAATCGTAGGAATGACAAACGGACAAGGCAACAGAAATAGCAATTAACAGCAAGAAAACACTGCTATGTAAGCTCTGAATGCAACTACAAAACAGCACAAATAAAATTGTTCATATCCAGGTGCGGGGCCTACTGCGTCATTACAATTGCATTTCAGCGTACCAATTCAATTCAAGCTGGGTGCGTAGCGCTTAAAGACAATCAAGTAAAGCTGAAAAATCATGGGATGCCTATATTTTCGAATTTGATAATAACTACTAAAAAAGGAACTCTTTCCCAATCATATAAAGTCAAATAATTGGCCAAGCAACCGCCTCCAATTGATCCCTTCATTGTAATGTTTCTCTATTACTTAGTCAATATCAGTATCAACATCATATTGTGTACAAGCCTGGAGTCAAAGAAAGTCGTCAATCTCCTTGAATCTGTCTAGCGAAGAGCAAGGCTGGTGCCATGTTTGAAACATAGGTCATATGAGGAACGTTTGAAATCTCTTGGGCTGTATTCTATGGAATCCAAGAGCCTTGGAGGAGATTTGATTGAAGCATTCAAGTTGCTACAGGACGGATTATACACAACTTTTAGCTGGCCAACCAAGTCACACCGCACCAGAAAGACGTCACCCACATCAAACTAAAGCCCCAATGTTTCTTAAAAGTTTCTTTACTTTTAAGAAACTTTAGAAAAATTATAGTGAAAACAAAATGGACGAATAACGACTTACAAGCCTTTGCCTTCCTTTCAACCCTCTAATTACGCCAGTCTAATTTCACGGCGCAGAGATGCCACAATGGACATCCCGAAAAGCACAAATATCTCATAATGAACGTAAGTCCCAAAAGACACAAAGATCTCACAATGAACAGAGATCTCAACTTCGATCCCATCTTCAAAATGAACGGAAAAGATCCTACAATATATAGATATTTCATAACCAACAGGGGTGCACCAATGCACAGAAATGCACAGAGATCATGACCAGAATGGTAATTTAGGAAACCAGTAACAAGGACGGTCTAACTTTGCTGGTGTGTAGATACTAGCTATATGGTAGAGAAAACGTTTGCTGAAATCAGGTAATATGAAAGTATATCTTTGATGCCAAAACAGACTGGCTTACTCTACATATGCTTAATTAAGAAACACATTAACAGTTCAGCTTTTTATCGTCATACGACGGCAAAATGGCAAATGTTTCGAATTCAGACAGACTCCATTGCTTATGTAGCAGACTTCGGGTTGTATGTAAGACAGAAACGTTAAATGTTGTATAACCTTCACTGCATCCATGCTGCACTACATAGCTGTATATATTGTGTGGTTTATGGATTACAATACAAAGTCTAGCTATAAGTAGCTACAAAAAAGCACAAAAATTAAAAACAATTCAGTCACACAAAACAGTGCAGAACCATCGTAGCCCAAACAAGCGCACATACAAAGCAGTGGGCCGTACAAATGGACACCACTGTTGGCAGCCAACAAACCAACGGGGCCTGCATATTATATTTCTCCCTTTGATCACAACCAGTCATGTTTACGTCTCCACTTTTTTCAACTTGAACCGATGACCATACTTAAGTGTAATGTAAATCGGTTACCATGACAATAATCTTTGCGGGCGTATTGTCGCTTACCAGTTTATGGTCTTATCTCGATCTGTTGTTTCTTTCTCCTCTCTCTCCCTCTCTTTCCATAAGCTTTTAAATGCAAGAGGCTATGAGAAAATTTGACAGCCAGAGCGAGCATAACAATACTCAACAGTGAAAAGATTGAATCATGTGTAAAAAGAGAAATAGTCATTGTATCGGATTATAGTGAGTGATGGATTATGTTCTGATAAGTCCATTAAAGCCTTCCACTCCTGAAGGGCCTTTTTCAATCTGCCAAAAATAGAATATGTGTATGCTTCTACAAAAAAGGCTACTTTGTCTGTGTTTCTACAGTGTCATGGTGAGCTCTTTCAAGTATTGAAAAGTGAGCCAGGATCGTCATGGGAGTTCGGCTTCGGGGGGCGAGGCAAGTACGAATTTTTCAATTCAGTTTTCAAGTAAGAACAATGGATCACATGCTGAAAATTTTCTGAAAAAGTAAGCAAAGCTGAACATCATCCGATCCGACAAATCCTAGGTATTTTAAGAATCAATCATGCCCATGCCCCCAGGCAAAACTAACGCACGACTGAACCATGCTCCTGCTATATGCATGCCATTCTAGGAATATTTATTCCGGATTTTATGTGTCTCCCGACCAAACAGAAATTGTACAAATAATCGTAAGTGCTAATGTGGCAAGAAATTCGGACGTGGTGTAGGTAAATTGAAGCGGTGAGTTACCCTTTCGCAAAATAGAAGTAAAGCCAAGAGAGCTTTTCCCTCATTTAATCTATGGGTCACGACCTGGCAGTATAATGGCAATATGGTAGCCGGACATTGTGTGAGCAGTACATCAGGTATTTTAAGCCCTAATTACACAGCAGATTTTCTGCATTAACAGTGCGATTGAAATGAGCAGATCCCTGCAATAACAGTGCACTATAAAGTAATTTAAATGCGTTTAGCGCATGAAAAGAGGCTAGGATAAGCTGATTCAGAATGTATGCGGGAAGTCACTAATTCACAAATACAACACAGGGCGAGTGTGTTTGCAAAACGGCCAAACGCGCGGGTCTCTTGTTAAGAGAGATTTTCAAGCATTTTCTCTTTCTGATAATCTTCTCAGTGGGCTTATCTCCATTTGCCATTCTTCCAACAAAAATCCACCAGTGTTCATTCATCAGAATGGGATTACCATTCAAGAGCGTGAACGAGATTATAGCCCCAATCAAGTGCGCAATCGATTCAAACGGGTACAACAGAAGGAATTCCAGGATCTTGGAAATCAATCACCCAGTTTGATCACCGGCCGATCCGCCATCAGAACGGGCCCAGAATGCTCCGCTTCGTTGGCATAAGCGAACTCCATGTTTTATACCAGGCATGCCAGTTTATTCATGTCACCAACAAAGAGACAACACAAACAACAGAACTAAATATACTGGAACTGGAGTCATTTGGATCACACGTCTGAGCATAGTCTGAGTGTAGCTTATCTTACCTAATCTGAAACAGCAGCGAGGATTCAAATAATTTTGAATATTAAGAATATTCAGTAGGGTTCATGATTCCAGCCCAAAAAGTTCCGACTGTTAAGAAACAGATGATGGGGACGGGGCTCAATTATTTAACTGTTACGTGGGAAGGGGTCCAAAGTGAATCCAACCAGATCTGAAATTCGTGAAGGGACGGGATAGGAACACACAAGATGTCCTCCATGATACATTGTTATTGAATGACAATTCAAAAGTCTCTGCTGGCCGAGGTGTTCGTAAAGAAAACTCATTCAGCAATCACAAAAGGCGGTATTGGCTTTTACATGAATGTTTTTAAGTCATTACTTTCTCGCGTTATCACCCTCTCTCTGGAATCAACAATGACCGCAATCAAAGAAAAATGAATAACAAATAATCAAGAAAAACAAATAACCTACACTACATCTAATCAGTTATGCAATGAGTCGAAGTCAGGTAAATACAAAACGGGCCTAATCTGGGCCTACTCGAACATTGTTTAAAGTGGTCATCTGAAGTAGACACCACGTTGTTAAGTTAACAAAGTGCCTGTTTACAAGACAACAGCAAACAGACTAAACTAGAAAATAACCACAACCGAAAAACGAGAAGCAAGCAACCTGTTGCACGCACCATCATAATTTGCGATCTTAGCCATTTGGGGGCATATCTCACATGCCCCACTAAACCCTGTGTTGTAGGGGGCATGTGAGATGGTTAACCTGCACGGGAACATGAAGTTTATTGAATGAAGGTTTCGATTACGCAAGCTTCAAAAGAAAGTAATACCTGACACATTCAATCAGCTTCGAACTAAAAAGCCATAACAATGCAATTGCCTGCAACTAATATAACTCGACAACAGTGATGGAAATTCAATTGCGAAATCCCAACTCAAAAGTTCAAATGTTTTCTTCAGTCACACACAGAGAAGGGCCTTGGCAAGGCTCCATCAAAATGTCACAATAAGCAAAGCTACAATTTATGTTGTAGAATTTATGAAAAGATTATAACAAATTTTACGTACCCCACAATTACTGCATAATTCTTCGCAGGCACAACTGATCTTTTTAGTAAATAATCTTGTAAACAAATACCTGTGCTTTAGCAGAAAATAGCTGGAGGTGAAACGATTATGTTCACGACCGTTTGTTTTAGATTTCAATTCAAAGCCCATCTGCAGGAGTAGTATTGATGAAATGTGAAAGTAGCGCCAGCACGTGGCAAGCAAAATCATCCGTCAACATGATTGCAATGATCTGGAGTTTTCCCCTCAAACGTTGACAGATATTTCAATAATTGCTTTGGTACTGCTTGTCATGAAGTTCTCAACGTTTTTGGCGAAACATTCGTGAAAAACTGCAAATATCACTGGGGACTGAGTTCCATACTCCCATGCGAATTCACTCTTTTTAAATTTAATATCTTGCCACAAGACTGGCAAACGACATGTTTTTCTTTGTTCTACATATTCTCCAATCTTATGTCTCTATGTCTTTCAATTATCTTATAACGTTTTGGGCCCTGAAATTTAATTTCCATTGTTTTTTGCAATTTTTAGAGCTCAGTATCTTTATACACGCATTTTTTTATAAGGAACCGTTTATAAGGAACCTACATGTAGAAGGTCAAAAAACTTAAGGAACTTTTGCTACTAAAGACCAAACTACTAAGGAACTTTCTAATTTTGAATATATTTATATTTCCGCACAATTTACAATTAGGAAGCCGGTTCCATTGATTTTCAATACTATTACATTATATGAAGCTTCTTTGTGGTTTTACCTGTTATCTTTTCACAAGTTTATAGCAAAACGTTGAACTTAAATGCTTTTCTTGCGTCTGTACTAATCATGTCCACTAAATGGGAACTTAAAGTTAAGGAACTATTAAGGAACTTTTAGAACTACAAAGTGGTCAAAAGAGGTCTCAGAATAAGGAACTTAAAGAGCTAGGCCCAAGCTAGGTTCCTTATAAAAAAAGCGTGTAAACCTTTTTGTATCAAAATAATAATAGAAAATCGTTCTTTACGTTGATGTCTTTGCTTGGTCAACCCATTTTGTACTTTCTTCAAAAGTTGGAGCTGCACACAAAAATTTGTAGCTTGGTGACAAAGCAGTGTCGACACGACATATCTGCTATTATAATTTATAATTAAATAATTCTTGTTAATTATTCACTCCTACCGCAGAGAATCGCAAGAACAAACCATTGCGATATGCTTTGAGTCATCATAATCATCATCATAATAGTCATCATAATCATAATTTACAACATAGCCATCTTCATCATCATTATAATTTACAACATAATTGTTAGGTAATAATACGTAAATATATCAATGATGTTATACATAAATTAAAACAGTTAATTACGATATTGTGGGCGGTGTAGGAAACGCATTTGCAAGGAACGAAGTGCGAGCGGAGGGGCAGGGACGCTGTCCCTGAGGGACGCTGTCCCTGACTCGGAATTTAGGGACGCTGTCCCTGACTCGGAATTTACGGACGCTGTCCGTTTTGTTTAACATAGGGTGCGAATTTACGGACGCTGTCCGTTAATTGTTTATTGATGTGCTATTCCGAGTTTTTGTGATATGAAGTGTTTGCACTTTTGCCAGTTCCTGCAAAGTTTGGCGTCTCAGATGCATTGCGACTTTCAATTAATCAGGTGGTTCGTGAAAGGTAGCTCGTAGAACCTTGGATATGCCTCTATCGGTGGATAGGGAGGTGGGCGGGTAAATTTTTGTTTCCTTGATTTGCTTGGCAACTATGTATATGTTGCTTTGTTTGTAAATTGTTGCCCTTTGAGGGCTTTGCATTGTCTTATAAAGGGAGTATTTTGCGTGGTGATTCGCTTAATTTGATTGGCTTGTCGCTGGTTAGCCTGCTGTGTTGGGAGCTCTGATTGGTTTATTGTGCTTGTCACTTTCATCAAGCTGAGATTAGATACAGGCAGCATCGCTATGCGTGATATTTTACGATTGGTGCCAGATTAAAATACCTTGCCTGTGTCAAGTAATCAACGCACCCTTGGTGTGGCCCTGTTAATTTTGGTTGTTGATTAGCATTAAAAAACAGTCACGCAATATGAAAAATCCGTGCCTAATTAACTAAAGTTAATAAATTTCATGTATTAACTAACATTTAATTATTCACTCCTACCGCAGAGAATCGCAAGAACAAACCATTGCGATATGCTTTGAGTCATCATAATCATCATCATAATAGTCATCATAATCATAATTTACAACATAGCCATCTTCATCATCATTATAATTTACAACATAATTGTTAGGTAATAATACGTAAATATATCAATGATGTTATACATAAATTAAAACAGTTAATTACGATATTGTGGGCGGTGTAGGAAACGCATTTGCAAGGAACGAAGTGCGAGCGGAGGGGCAGGGACGCTGTCCCTGAGGGACGCTGTCCCTGACTCGGAATTTAGGGACGCTGTCCCTGACTTGGAATTTAGGGACGCTGTCCCTGACTCGGAATTTAGGGACGCTGTCCCTGACTCGGAATTTACGGACGCTGTCCGTTTTGTTTAACATAGGGTGCGAATTTACGGACGCTGTCCGTTAATTGTTTATTGATGTGCTATTCCGAGTTTTTGTGATATGAAGTGTTTGCACTTTTGCCCACAAATTGCGTCCAGCGATTGCCCATAAAAACGAGTACAGAGAATAACGTAAATTTTGTTTTTTTTTTTTTTTCATAGCATTATGAATAGTATCGCACATTGTCTCTCGTATACGTGTTAGTGTAAGCAAAGTAGAATTGTAATTGAAATATATAAGATGAACTATAATTCAGGAACCAGTAAGTTGTTTGGACGCAGCGTGTAGCTGCAAAATCGGAAGCTGAATGTATCGCTTGAAGCAGTCGGATGACCACCTACCCAGAGTCTGGATAAGCCAGTGGGGCATGTTGGCCGCGGCGGCAGCCGTCGTAGCCCCCCGTCTGAAACTGTGACTAGCAAACTCGTCAGGGGGTAAGCCCAGCTGCTTTAAGAGGGACCTAAGTTCAGCTGTAAATCGGTTTCGAGTGAGGGGTTGCCCGGACCTGAAAATGAAAAGTGGGCCGCCAGGGGGTGGGGAGCGGGACAAGAGGTAGGCTTGAAGCGAGCGGACAGCACAGACAGTAGAGTTGGTTAATCCGATATGCATGTACAATCCTTTTTTAAACGGGTCTGTTTTAGACCGTTTTACAAACAATGAAAAACTTTGGGCGGTGTTCAAGTCCGGATAAAACGAAACATCGAAAACAGAAAGGTGCACGTCGGGATTAAAGTCTCGATCGCACGTGAATTCACTAATTCTAAGAAACCCTAGGAGTGCTGTGGAAAATGAGGCCCATGTCATTTTGTTATCGAGATCACGTGCAGTGTCCAGCTGAAGCAGCCCGGAAATGTGAAAGTGATCGAAGAATGTATATTGTCGACAGAAATCTGGCAAATTGCAAGTAAAAACGTGTTGTAAATGAAAGTCTCTCACTGCCGCCCGATACAATGTTATTGTGTCATGTGAGACGGTTGGGGGCATGTGAGTAGCAAAATAACATAGAGTAATTTCGTCGGCGGACAAAATACCCTCAAATTCATGAGCTTTGAATGCGTAGCAAAAGTAAGGAACTGCTTGACCCCCGTGCGGTGTAAGTCTTGTGTATTTTGGGCGAGTGAAAATACTTGAAAATGGTGTAACAAAGGCGTTAAAGGTGCGAAATTTCCTCCGGGAGATATTGAGGCAGGGGGTCGGGCCATGGAGCCAATTGTCGGAAACAAGCGACCGGGAAACGTGATAGAGAATCAGCTATTTCGCTTTTGCTCCCGGGATGTGTTTAGCAAAAAATAGAAATTATATTGCATAGTGAGAAGCGTTAGGTGATGGGCCAGAGCCATCACTTTGGGGAAGGGGGACGTTTTGAGTTGATGATATAAACAACAGACTCGTTTCGGAGAACGTCTGGGTGTTCTAGGACCGTTGTAGCCAATGCAGACAAAACGATCAGGATAGGTGTCCAAAGTGAGTTCTAGATTAACAACATTAATTCTACTCAACGGCTTTAAAATACTAGATAAGGAATTATGAACGTTGTCCAGAACCGGGGTTGATGGCGAGGGTGCATCTGTTTCCAGCATACTTTCCCCCACAGCCCGGTCTGTTGCATACATGTTTAAATCGGCAGGTAGCCTCGTTACAAAATCGTTCGATATTAAAATACGATCCTCTTGATCTTGTGGGCCGGCTGTAAACGTCATCAACCAGAGTTGTTGGTCGATCCTTCCCCAGTCCATCGTTCTTAACAATCTTCAATTCGTTATCATATCATCCCCCATTCAAATGGAAAACTTTTGTGATGCCGGGGGAGATAATTTCTGGAGGTTCTCAGTGACTAATTTTCATAATTCAAAAAACTCACCGCTCTGGATTTGTCTGACGAGGCTGCTGGAAATCTCCGGCAAGAAGGCATTGATTGTCTGCGTGGCAGGCATCGGTGGGGCTGGACAGCTTGTAGGATCCGACATTGCTAGTGAAACTGGCTGCGGCGTACTGGCTGGTCTATCCGTCTGTATAGTGGCTTGTTGGCGGTCATCAGTTCGCAGACGATGGTAGCCAGAGAGCCGTCTATTGCAGTGTTGGCTTCGGTTGCAACACTGGGACATGAACTGGCAGTATTCACCGCCGTAGATGGTCGCGTACTTCTTCCTATGCTTTGTTTAGTTGACTTGCTTTTAGGCTTCTCATCTAGCTTTCGTGCAGATTTTTTAAATTTTTGTTTCCTTGATTTGCTTGGCAACTATGTATATGTTGCTTTGTTTGTAAATTGTTGCCCTTTGAGGGCTTTGCATTGTCTTATAAAGGGAGTATTTTGCGTGGTGATTCGCTTAATTTGATTGGCTTGTCGCTGGTTAGCCTGCTGTGTTGGGAGCTCTGATTGGTTTATTGTGCTTGTCACTTTCATCAAGCTGAGATTAGATACAGGCAGCATCGCTATGCGTGATATTTTACGATTGGTGCCAGATTAAAATACCTTGCCTGTGTCAAGTAATCAACGCACCCTTGGTGTGGCCCTGTTAATTTTGGTTGTTGATTAGCATTAAAAAACAGTCACGCAATATGAAAAATCCGTGCCTAATTAACTAAAGTTAATAAATTTCATGTATTAACTAACATCACAATTCGATCTCGTGCATTGATTCATCTTGAAAACCATCAATGAGCCAAGGCAAACAATGATTCATTGTTGTTGCTAATAATATGCTTTGTGTCGTGGTCCAAACATATCTTGCTCATTGCAAACACGAAGGGACTTGAACAATTGTTCCAGTTTAACTTATTGATGTTTCAAGCTTTCGTCAAAAAACAAATTTGACGCACCAAGCAAAATTCAATCAGGAGGGAAAACATATTCAAAAACCATCTGGAGGTTCCAGCTAAACAGTACTTGGAATATCAAAACTCAATTTTATACACTTACCCTATTCCCGGCTTAGAAGTGCACTGCATTTAAACCAGGGCCTTTTTAAGGATTTTCAAGTGGGGGGGCAAAACTTGAAGGGGACCTATATTTTTAGAGAAACGGCCGGAAACCCCCTAATGAGCGCCCCTAGTATTCTACATTCGGTTATAACGGACAGGACGGATCACAGTTTTTCAGCATTGAAGAAAGGAGAGCAAAAAACTCGTTTGTGTATTATTGATATAATCAACAAGTCAAACTACACTTGTAAATGATATCAATAGGACTGGAAGCAAGCTAGATACTTTGTGGAAGATACCATTGAAAACACAGTGGAGTTAGCTTTCACACACAACGAGTCATTTGAATCATCATGATTGCAAATTGAAATTAAGTTGAAAAGATTTAACTGGGGGGCCACTTTTGTTGACTGGGGGGCCACCAAGAGGGCTGGGGGCCAAGGCCCCCCAGTCTGTATGTTAAAAAAGGCCCTGATTTAAACGCGCAAGCGCTTGTATCCGGATAAAGTCAAAGAATAGAAGGAAGAACAAAATGAATCGGTCTATACTTGCTTTCACAATTAAATGAACGCATAGAAGACAAAGTCATTGACATTGAAGCCATGTTACATGTGTGATACGAATGGCTCACACCACGGAAGCATTTTGATAATTTCTAAAACCTGTAACTGATAATTTGTCTGCCAGCATCATGCACTTGTAAAATGAACTTTGCAGGCGCATGCGTCTGTATCTTGTACAAATTTTATAAAATAAAGCTTTGAAAAATCGTAATTTCCCTTGTTCCAGGCGCGACGCCTCTAGGCCGGTAAATTGGGTACATAAATAATTTTGTGTGCCATGCCCGAGAAGTGTTTATTCAACTGTGCCTCCAGGCAGCAGGAAAACCTACCGGTCAGTAAATATGGCCTGTGTGTGGTGCCTTGACACTTCAGTGTTGTTTACTTGCATTTACTCGCTTGAGTTTATTCAAATCCTCCGTAATAGGTTCTACAAATAGAGCTATCATTTTAGTAGAGCGGCAAGATTATCAAAAGCAAACCAAAAAAATTTTGAAGCGTCAGTAGAATGAGAATTGTCCACTTTTAGTCATATTATCCCCTGATGCCACCGGTGCATTTAGCTCCTTTTTGATTGTGAAATGAAGAAGATTCTAGCTTCTGGCTGACATGTCAATGACCGCAATGAACGGTATAGTTATATCTCGGGTCGGAAGGACAAACCAGTTACAAATTAATTTTGAGCTGAGCGTTGTTTATAGACCAGTTGCTAAAACGATAGCTTTCAAGTACAAACAGGATGATGAAAATGCAAAAATAGAGACATACCCGGCTCAGGGAGAATGGCAGTTGCTCACAATCAATATCTACATTATTTATACTGAATAAACGTTCTTGCCAAAAACATCCAGTCTTTCTCGCAGTTGAAAACAACAAAAAATATACTATTCAGCCTCTGGGAATGACCGAGCGCAACGGCAGCGTGCTTTAATTTCATTTGCATTTCAGATTTGCATCGTTGTGCGATTGACCAATCGCATCACAGAAGCGCATGATAAATTCAGAAATGCTGCGCGCTGATTGGATGAGTGGGAGGTGGGATGAAATATGACGCATTCGCCAACGAGGTCGGCGAAAACTAAGACACTCTTGGGAAAAAAATTGTTCTTTGAAAAATGTGAATTCCATTTTGCTTGCTTCTTGGTTACTGAAGAAAAGATCTGGCCACAGATTCGGAGTTCAATTAAATTTAATAAGCGTGTTTATTAACAAACAAACTGCTCTTGTGGACTTGGGGATAATAACAAGAAAATAATTGTCTCTTTACCGAGATATCATAATGTTGTTTTAATTTCTATTTCTAATAAATCCTTTTTTCAAGAATTCAGCAGGAGGGATAAATTCAAAACAAAATATAGCTGACTGTAAAAATTCTAAAAAAATCATAACAAAATACTATATAAAACAAGCAATATTTGTTAAAAATCTGAACTGTTTACATTATTTGAGCAAATTCACTGTACCTCGAGTGAATTTTAACGTGAAATGCCCCGTTGTACCGGGCAATACTGAATAGATAATTATCTCAGTTGTATTTTGTCGAATGCCATTTGTTCATTTGTCCACAACCCATAAAAACAAAACACTTGCTAAAATTTCCATGGTATTGTAGGTCAACAGCAAAAGAATTGAAAATCAAGGATTTCGAGTAAGGAAAACGATTTATGGATGGCCATTATAAAGTATTATAGGACCATTCGTATCTTAGAATGTATCAACAGAAAGACCCTTTAACGAAGTACGAGAAAAAGATACCCAGAGGGATGAGAAAAAACTAGGTTAAGTTATGCTCAGAAATTATGGGAGAGAAGATTAACAAATTAGATAGATTGTTAAGCCTACTTGACGTGGATGGAGCAGGTCAAAATGCAAAAACATCGCAAAGTTTCATATCAGCGGTCCATCTTTTTTCTGTTAGGTAAAGCTTTGGTTCTAGGCAAGATTGCCAATTGAACACTTGAAAGCCTGGCAATAACATTTTATGGTTGGGAAAAATAATTTATTGAATAATAACAAAATAGTCATGTCAAATGTCAAAATAGTCAATTCATTCACAACTAATATGGTTAAATTAGGTTAAATTATTTCGAACCCTTGCAATCCCCCCCCCGCCATTTAAAAGTAAAATTTCACATAGATCATATAAACATATGGGGCAGTCGGCAGTAATATTGTAACAACAATGTAATATGATGAATGGGGGTACAATCTGGCATGGATACCCTCTGCCTAAAAATACTTTCAATTTATTAATAATTTCTACTTTACCCTATTGAAGTGAAGGGTACTGTCAGGAGTTCAGGAGGTGCAAAATGGCAAAATTCTTAACTACAAACAAAAACAGTTATGAATTTGTGTCATTTAATCTATACAATATTCGGCATATACAAAATTCACACTTTTCTATTCATATTCATTCAAAAGTGAGACGAGATTTGATTGCGCCGATGAGAGAAGGAATAACGAAGGCTGATGTCACAAACAATTTAATAGGGAACGAGCTCACTTATAGTAGCAATGATATGCACGCATGCGAGGCTGCAAGTCATGTGCCTGAGAATCACGTGGCCATTATCTCCCTCAAATGATCACATGAGCGTGTTTCCATATTCTCGGCCTTCTTCAACATCTCAACGTTGCCCCAAATTCGAGCTTGGTATAACATCTCTTGTCCTGCAAAAGAAACCCGCTTTATTATCATATGTGATGTGATGAAACTCGTAAACAAGGTGTTAATAATATACAGTGTTTTTATATGCACGAAGATGATCCATAATAGCTATTTAAGTCAAGCAACACTTTTGAATTAAGAGGAGAGAAGATTGTGGTGCAAGCAACCCATTCGAGCAACCTAAATTCGTATATATTGAAAGGACCGTGGCCACAGCCTTCGGCTCTGCGGCCTAGTTGTGCAAACACTACAAAGCACAATATCAGAGCTACCATAGATATCCCACCAGAGCTGCAGAGAATTGAAAGCGCAAGAACAAAGTATTAGGAGATGTGTTACATTGTAGTACACAGCAGACTTACGATATTGCTTTTCCCTATAGCAACTTATTTGGATCTTTTCAATGTAATCTTTCTCGACTTTTCGTTCTACATGCCGCAGACTGTCTCCTTTGTAGGATTCTGCAAATGATTTCTGCAAACGTAGAACAAAAACAGCATTAGTAGAAAAGGCTACACGGAAAAGAGATTGACAACACTGTGTGATCCATCGGAGTAGGTTCATGTTGCAAATAAGTGTCTGTTGCAAGCAGGTATTCGTTAGCATAGACTACATTGTAGTAACCCAAAAATACATTTAATCAACAAAAACTAAATTGAGATTAGAAAGTAGTCACAATAACAAATCTGCAATGACGTCTTTTTCAAGCTCACCTGAACAAAATACGTTATTCTGTACCTCTCTGTTACTCTTGGTAAGACGTAATTTCTGCAAATCAAAACGAAATCCTTCTCAAAATATTATTCTGAAGAGATAAAAAGGCATATGCTATCCCTTGGATGCTAACTTCAAGTGAAAGCATGCTTTAGTGGGGAACTTTAAAATAAAGCACTTGGAAAGCAAATAGCTAATACAGAAATAGAAGAGAATAACTGGCTAGCATTCATTACAATTCAATTACTCACCCAGTTTGTTGGAATGAATAAGGTGGGTCTTGAACTAATAAACTACTCAATAAGGAAAATCCGATCAGAATTAAAATGGGCAGCAGCTGCATGAATGGATATAAACTTGGAGAATCCTGAAACAAAGAAAAAATGGAAATGAGCAAACAAAATTATGAATAATAAAAAGGTCCACTTGTATGGGGCAAATGCAAAAAAGAATAATGATGAAATAAACAAAAAAAGAAACTTAGTTAAAATGGGCACATAAATTAGCAATAGGAAAAATACAGCTAAATGAAAAGATGTAAAAAAATACGCCCTGACCTGTGCATTGTGAAAGCCTTGCTGACGAGGTTGGTTATGATTATGATGATGAGCACGATTTCTTCTATGAACATAAACACGACCTGTATCAAATAAACATAAAAAATAGCGATTATAGTTTTAATGAGTAAATGAGTCAAATGATTAATTTACAATACATGGTACATTATTTATTATATATTTATAAATACATAGTAGTATTTGTTCTTAATTCGTTACCTGTTGGATATCCACCACCGAAGAACATATTGAATATATCTTCTGGTGAAATGTCTGTAGACAAGAAAAAAGAACAATATCGTAGCAACATCACATTGGCAAAAATACATTAGCATATACATGGTGAAATTTCTTTAAATTGGCACAGTAGCTGAAGATAAGCAATAAAATGGTCAAATGTCAATGTTGAAGACAGTGTAGTTAGGCCTGCTTATGGTTACAAACATATTGAACAACGATATGCATTTGAACACCCAACAAAAAATATGAGTAATTTCAACAATCAACCAATCAATCGTGGGGATCACGAAAATTTGTGAATGCAAATTATTAAATTTCAAAAATTATGTTCAATTTGCAAGCAATGATAACTTTTTCTGCAATCTTTGTAGTTATCCAGGTTAGCTTAAATTAGTGTAGCCCCACTCGAAGCAGCAACATTAAACAAATTCAACTACATTATGTAAAACTTTGTTAGATATATGTGTTGATCACTTTGAAATGTTCAAAGAAATAAAAACTTTGCATGAGTTCAAACTATATAAAGTTAGCTGTATGCGCAAGCAAGCATAATTACCTTCAAACTCATTTTCAAAATCATTGTATCGCCCTCTGTGTGTTTGTGCCGGTCCCATTTCCTCTCCATATTGATCATACCTTTCTCTCTTGCTTGGATCACTCAGTACACCAAATGCTGTGCCTATTTCTACAGTAAAATACAACACAAGATTAGGAAATTCAACAAGTATTAAATATGATGCAATATGAATCAACTGGAATTGGTAAGCTTACTTTTAAATGCCTCTGAAGCCCCTGGTGCCTTGTTCTTATCGGGGTGAAACTGAAGTGCTAATTTTCTGTATCTCTTTTTCAGTTCATTCTCTCCTGCATCCTTGTCAACACCAAGTATGTCATAAAAGTCTTTGCAACTGCGAACCCTGTGCAAAAAAGAAAACAGTTCATGTATAAACGAATGTCTGAAACTGCAATGCTTCATCTTTGCATTGTACTTGGAAAGAACCAAGAAATTTGATTGAAACAAAGATCTAAAATTATCCATTGCCAAGATGCAAAGAAATTAGTTGATGCAGACAAGAGTTTGATATAGAAAATGTGCATGCTTTTATTGGGCAGTGTTTCTGGTGATATTTGAAGAGATAAATGGGTTCAAATGCTTCTTTCAAAAGGCAAAGATACAAAGTTACAAAAATTCATAGAAAGTATGCCAGCAACAATCTAGTTTATCTAAGCAAAAGTGATAGTTGGCTTGCAAATACAGCAATGCCATTGCCAAATGAACAATTGCCACAAAATATCCAACAACAAGAGGAAGAATTGTATCCCAGTAACATTACAAACTATTACAGCACAAACATGAATTGTAGCCTAAACATGCAAAGTAGATAACAACTTGCATACACTTTCTTGTTCAAAGTGGCCTCCTGATAAAACAATAAAATAGCATAAAATCAAGAAGCATGAAACCTGTTAACAGCTTCTACTTGATCTTTTGTGTACTCTGCGTGTAACGGTATATCATTTGCTCTTGTTGATTCTTCAGGATGTTTATTTTCTGATTTTCTTCTTTGTCTGTTGTTGGCTCCATTTGCTTCACTGTGTCCAGCAGTTGAAGCCCCATTCTTTTCCATTGCTTCTAACAATGCTAAAATTAGCAAGATTAATCAGGTGATAAATAGCCCTAATGATTACAGCTGTCTCAGGTTTGAAGTTAAGCCTTGGTCAGTAGTTGGGCCAGATCCTAAGTCTTATTCCTTGTAACTCTATAATTCAACTAAAAAATCAACTCCAATATTCCAATATCAACAAGCAACTACATGCACAGAACAAAACAAAAATTGACAATATGAAAGGAGAACATTCCCTGGCTATATGGTTATTTAAACATTTTGACAACCATCTGTGACAATGCATCACTGAGCCTCAATCAAGGGCTTGACATATCTTTGAAATGGTGTTCAGGTGTTTGTTTCTCTAACAGTTTTAAATTTGGACATTTCCTCATTTGATAACAAAGACATATGCATGTATGCATGTAAATATGTAGGTAAGCACAATATTCTGAACATGAAATGCTGCCATAAAATTAGTATAATGTATAATGTCATTAGGAATAAACCCTTAAAACCGACTGCCTTCACTTCTCCATTCCTCATCCTTTTATTGTAATGCAAGGAAATAAAACAGATCAGACACAACAATGTGAGCGAAGTATTGTCGAATTGAAGGCAGCGTGTCTCTTTCAAACCACACTTTTCCCTTTAAAATGTCATCTGACATTGGCTATACATATCCCACAGGCATAAAGAAAAAATAACGAAAGGTTGAACAGCATACAGGTTTGGCTTAGGCCAATTCAGGTGCGTTAGCAAAGCACGCTAGGCGATAACATCGTTATACGTACAGGTTGCATTCTTCAATGGAAAGAGCCGAACCGACTTCTCTAGTAGTTTCTTAGCCTTCGACCTATTCCCCAGTCGGAGATATTTCTCGGCAATCTGGTAGCATCTCTCAGCTTCATCCCGATTTCCCTCCATCTTGAAAAATAAAATTTATTTTTCCTTCGCAGTTGTCATCATCATCCATCGCATAGACGAAATCCCATAATGCACTTGCTACTGGAACAAGTATTTCCACCATCTTGTCACTTTTGATGAATTCGGCACTTGCGTCCATTTACATTTAACCCCACGCACGCCATAATATCTTAGCAGATAACTTCAGATTCGTGACAGAATTAGATTTAAATTAGACTCTGAAGAAACTCAAGAGATTAAATATTTATTTCAGATATAGATATATAAAATTAGATTTAGATTAAGTCATATTGTATTTTGCGGCTGGCGTAATGTGCAGCTTTGGCACCTTGGATGCTTTCAGCCATTTTCAATCTCACAATTACAGTGTTTTCAGGTTAATGATTATTGCTGCTGTGTAGCGAAGCTTCTGCGCAGAAGAATTTAATCGAGTCCTTTTCGAGAAAAAATCGTTTGTGTTTGTTTTTAGTTTGTCAAATTCAAGCTTGCGCGTTGCCTCAAACGCTGCTTTCACTTTCAATTCATCAATGGCGATAAATCCTTGCTACAGTGCAGTGAGTCATTTCAGATATATTGGGAAAAATCTGGATCTTTTATAAAAGGACGTATTATTCCTCATTGGAGGCGTCCCGTTTATTCCAACAAAGCAAGTGATCAAGTGTTGGTCCCAATTATTGCTTTTAAGTTAAAGCAGCGCTCACTTTAACAATGCTAACAGTTAGCTATCACTATTATTATCAATTTGGTAACATGTAGTGTTTGAGATATGATTAACGGATTTACATTAGATAAGAGAATATTACAGAGAATCGCAATATCAGATTGTTTTCCCAAAAGTGTGCTGTTTATCTCTGAACACGTAACAGGGCTATGGCCAACAAAAACATTATAATAATAAAAATACCACACTATTCCTTGGTAAATGAATGCGTAGCCACAAATCGATCATCCAAATAAAATCCAAGGTCTATTTGTTTTGTCAAACGGTGCATGATTAATAATTAATTATTATTATTATTAATATTAAAATTATTATTATTAATATGTATTATTATTATACGGTGCATTATTAATGAATTTATAGAGAAAAACCTGAAATTCGTATCGTTCAAAAATAAGATCCAACATTCCAATTCAACTAAAAACACTCAGCATTACGTCTGCTGACTGGAAGTTTCTTAAATCGAGGGAAAAATTTGCCAAAAACTATTAAATATAATAAAATTGACAAAACCAGCAGTATTGCTCATTAGCCATAACAGTGGGTTCATTACGCAGGGTGTTGGGGGTCGCTACATGGGGAATTCATTACATCAAGGTTCTACTGTTATACATTGTCTTAAAGTGGAGCTTTCAATTTGAATATAATATCAGCCTTAACGCTAAGACAATTCCTTGCCATAAACTTTCACCAATTTTGTAACTACCGATAGTACGGGTAGAGAAATAGTCAATGCTCCGAAAATCATGAAGAAGGAAGCCAAGAGTTTCCCTGCGTCACTTTTGGGGATGATGTCCCCGTACCCTAGAACCACAACCGTCTGAATAGCCCACCAGGCCGAGGCAGGCACACTCGTAAACTGTGTTCCTTCGACTTCGACCTCTGTGAAGAAGAGCAGACTTGCGCCTATCAGTACCACCATCAGTAGACACAAAAACAATAGACCTAAGTCGTCGAGACTCGAGGCCATGATTTTCTGCAGCAGTTTCACACGGTTCGAGGAGTTGCCAAGCTTCAAAAACCGCACAACTCGTAGAAGACGAAGTAATCTTAAAAAGTTCAACGCAGGTAGTTCTGTGTTCTTCGAAACAATTAGTATCAATAAATACGGAATTGAAGATGCAAAATCTATTATGTTCATTGCTTGGAATACGAATTTCCGTCGATTTGGCGTGGTCGCAAAACGAAGTACGTATTCCAGGGTGAAAACAGAGCTGAACACGATATCGACATATAGCCATGCTACGTAAAGATTCAAGTTTTCAAAGGGCAACGTTTGCGCGCACAAAGCAGTTACCCATACAACAATAGCGCCCAGCGAACAAACGTTGTACGCAAACGCATGCTGCGACAAATCCGGCCTTTCGGTCATGTACCAAATCCACTCGCGAATATTCACTGGTTGCGACAAGGGTACATCGAGGTCTTTACTGTGCAGTAGCTGGCCTTCTTTGACACGCAGCCGCTCGATACAGTCTATGGGAATCGCGTAATAATTGCATTCCGTTGCGAAAACCTCCAGTGATACCTCTGGGGGTCGTATGAGTCGACCATTCGATTGGAAGAAATACAACACGGATTCGAATGCAAATCGGTTACGATCGAAAAAGTATTCGTGCGTTGTGGCGCAGTAGTGCGCCTCGAGTCTCTCGCGATTGCCGAGTAGAGTGGACGGGAAGCGTTCGATGGTGTCCGACCAGGTTTCGAACTTGGTTCCACTGACGTTAAAAGTGATTCGACTTCTTGGGCTGTACTCGAACGATGATACTTCTGGCATTTATGCGACTTTTTTTGCAGGTAACGAAATAAACGATTAGATACTTCGATGAAAAAATGACAAAAAGCCAATTAATAATGCCAGATAATTATCTGATCTCGATTCAGTCGGAAATCTTTTGGACCAAACTGAAATGCTTGATTTTCACCAAATACTGGTCTTCTCCCCGATGTAAGTTAAAGTTCCACCCGCGCCAGAACAGCGAATAATATCATTGTGTGGAATAAAATTTCTTCATATTAATAAATTAATATTCATTGTCTTCTCATTTGAATAGATACGCTGCGAAGAAAATAATACTTATGAAGTTGTTTGATTAAAAGTACTAACTACTAACGTGACAATGTGCCTTAGCATAATACCAGAGACACAAGGAGGAAGAGAATTCAACAATGCAAAACGATCTCCTTTAACACGACAACACAGCTCTGATTGGTGGACGAGCATATAGAACAATCTCTCGATATAACTAGCTTTTTTCACGAGTTTTCGGGTACAATTTGTAACATTATAATCCAAGGAAACTAAGTGACATGCAAGTTAATAGGGAATCCTCCCACCAAGCCCTTATAAACTTCCCAACCAGTTGGCCCATAATTCCCCCAAAACAAGTGCCCTTATCAAGAATGCCTGTCCCTTAATTGTTGCTCTGAGTTGTGTCACATTGATAAAAATGCTTTTTTGCGTTAACTCCCAACCATTGAACATCTCTTAACAGATCACGTGATAATCCCTTACCCATAACTCTTTCAGTGTACTATCTTCCCTCCTTGGTAGATAGTACAACCTCGCAGAAAAAGTAAGCACCCTTCGACGCAACGTGCTCTCCTCAACATGGCGAGGTATCTTCTGTCTCTTTTTTATGAGAGTTCACTGGAATTGACTGTCTGCAAATTTTCGAACTTGACTATTTAAAGCTTACCAGCTGCAAATTGTAATTCTGCTTGAGTTAATAACTTAGTTAATTCATGACAAAAGTCCCTTGATAAAGTAAATTGGCTAGCAGACAAATTTATAAACGACACTGAGTCTCTTTATATTTTGCAGATGATGTGTTGAATTCTTCATTAAAAATTCAGAAGAACGCAATCCATTACCACCAGTTTCCATGAATTCCATTTGTATCCACATCATGAATCAAAAATAAAATAAAACACACAAAGACAATCATGTCAACATTTATTATTTTCTGCTTCAGGGTGCTTATTTCTTTCATTAAAGTCGGGATAAAACAAGATTCATTACGTGGAGAACTTAAACAGGATTGAGTGGCTAATTTATTTTACGGGAAATGAATTTATATGTGAAGTACATCACTTGAACTTGCAAGCAGGACTTCCAGGGACAAATGTTTGGAGGATCAAAAGTTGTTAATAGTTCCAATAAATGTCGCATAAAGAGATCCCTTTTGACACGTGTAGTCTTGGGATGATGCCATTGGAAGGACCATCTTTTTCTGCCAAGCTATTATTCAAGAGCTCCAATAATTAATTCCTTGGCTGTTATTTTTAGAATGGAATATATTATCATATCAATGTATTATCAATTTATACGGAGTCTTATAGATGCAGCATTGCACTAGATGCAGCATTATGAAAATGTTTATACGGTGTAATGCTGTTACAGCATTACGCTGCATTACAAGTAGCAATGCAGCAGGGTGACTTCAATGAACTAAGTAATTAGAAAAAGAGCTATAAGACAACTAATAGAGTTTAAACACAGTTAATTTACAGTCAAGTGAAACTAACAGGAATCTCGTCTGTTCTTTATGGCAAATGTTTGCATTGCATATATTCTGCGTCGTTATTAAAAAGTTAATTTTCATATGACTGGTTTGTTCAATAAATATACGTTTCAAATCACGAAATGACTAACTTAACTTTATCTACAGACTCTCTTGCATATACTATTCTTCCACTACTCTGCAATGTTTACCCGCAAATCTAAAGCAAATGTTTGGTGTTGTCTAAGTCAGGTATTCAAAGGAAAATTTGATGTGCTTTGTAATAGCTTTGTTAGTTACCTCTTTTTAGCTAATTATTAAATTTAGGGCTTGTCGATATACAGAAAGAACACCTCATCTCCCAGACCCGGGGCTGATGGGCAAAGTAAATTTTGGACATTGTTTACATGTGGGATTTAAACCCAAGTTGGAAACTACAAAGGATCCTAGAAGGTGAACCTTCACATGTCCTCGTGTAAACGGGCATTTACTCGCTCTTTCTTGTAAAAGTAAAACACCCTTTCAATTAGCTAACTAAAAATATAAAGACAATGTTACTATAAACATATTGCTGCTATTCCAAAACATCTTCACGATTAGATTGGCAATTATAAAAATGTCGGAAACCCAGGGCCGCATTTAAGTCAGTTGGGGCCCTGGGCCCAAAATTGATTTGGGCCCCTTGAAATATGTGAAAAAAAGGTTTTTTGTCAAGTGTATAGTCCTCAGTACCCTGTAAGCATAATTTTATTGGCATATTAACAACTTGCTAACGAATACGGAAATAAAATTAAAAGAAAATCATGATTACTGGCTGGTGGCGCCAAAATCAGTTTATGACATCCAGCTTCAAGGAATAATGTATCATATAGAGGATCACATATTATCAAAAAATGAAGCCACTGTGTTGTTTGAAGACATTACTCCTCAATTCAAACAAAAGAATAAAATCAACAACAGTTCATAGGTTTTTCGAAATTTTGTTCGGGGCCCCTTAAATCTAAGAACCCTAGGGGGCCCCTGGGCCCGGGCTCAGTTGGCCCATGGGTAAATGCGGCACTGCGGAAACCCAGAATACATGGCTTTTTGAAGATAATGTGTAAATTATGTAAGAAAACAAAGTTTTGAAAGCTTTGAGGGTTTAAAAGATTACAATTTGCTTATTCAATGTTCGCCTTGTTATGCTAGTTTAAAGAATATGCTAACCCTTCACCTAATCGAATTAAAATATCACGAAGTTTCCTTGCATCGCGTTGAGGAAAATCTGAAATAAGCAGCTCAAAATTAATATTTTCAACGACCTAAAGATGGAAGAATCGAAATAGCTGGATGCAGATGGTAACTGTAGCTGGTATTGATAACTGTTTCAAAATTCACCATTAATTAGCAAGTTTAGAAACCAAGTAATAATGACTTTTTGTATACGCAACCACAACTTTAAATAAAATATATAATAAAATTTATACACTTTTTTTTTTAATAAGCAACTAGACTTTGGTCCAGCCCTGAAAGTTGCTTAAAATTTTGGATATTTTAGCCCTCAAAGTTGCTTAAAAGTTGCTTAAAATTGTTTGTACTTATAACAGCCTCTCCTGTCCCGGGGTATCACGCCTAAGTTCGTGGGTCAAAATCATCAACTGTAACGCCTACAACACAAGACTTGAGAGACAGTAAGTGTAAGCATGTTACAAAGAACTTCAACGTAAAAAATAGAAGAACCAAACATTTTCAAAACAACATGAAAGTTGCTAACAGTAATTCAATTGAGCCCTCGGGTTGCTTAATGTTAGGGTCAATCCAGCCCTAGTTGCTTATTGAGCGGTTGCTTATTAAAAAAAAAAAGTGTAATCAGAAGCTCAAATACTCGGGCTGGTAAAATTTAAGAAACTTTCACTATTATGTTGACGAAATTGAGAAAAATTTCATATTTTAAATAATTGCTTTTTACACATGACGTTCAAAAAGTAGTAGTAAGTGGCATACTCACAATATGCTTCGCTGTCTTTGATTCTCATCCGGTTCAACCGACCAAACCCAACTAAAATAAAATATAAATGAATTCATTGCACAGATAACATCAGCCAACAAACGAGGTATATCGATACTGATGCTAACAACAAAGGCGCATTGATAGAGGGGAAGAAAAAAACTAAATAACAGATATGAATAAAAAACTAAATATACGAAACATAAGGACAGTGAACACTCCCCTCCCCGGAACCAGTTGAACGTCGATAGAAATTACAGGTGCCCTATTCTGTAAAGGTTTTCAAGAGAATAACAAGACATAGAAAGCATGTGATATGGTTGCTTTCTTAACGTGAATTGAAATGGTACACGCACGTACAATGCCTTTTGGACAGCCATAGCCAGTTTGTTGACACAAATACCTGCTCATGTTTTGATATCAAAAACCAAGCAAAGTCTCACTAATTAAAGTTTCCTAATTTTGAAGCACTTTTAGCAACGTCTTTATTAGTCTTTAGGGGTTTTACTAATGAATCGATCGCCAAAAGTGCGAGAGGAAGTCTCTTAATAGTTTTTTAATTGGGAAAAAGCATGTAAAAAATAAAAAGCAATGCAAAACAAGAAAACCATTCAAAATCATTGCCAAAACCTTCTATCTGCATCATTAATTGAGCCCATTGCAAAACTCACAAAGACAAAAAATTGAAATGGCAATTTTTAGCTTTTAAACAGTTTTCTCAAATTGTTTGGCCATTTACTTGGGCGAGCTTGCTATTTGAGACCACATAAAAAAGCTATTAGCAATAACAAACACAGGTTTAACGAGACATTTGCAATATGATGTTGAATCTGCCAGAATAACTCTTAAAAGAATGATTGTGACGGAACAAACACAGAAGACAATGTAAACGCTGTGTGGACTTACTATTTTAGGTTTTCGTATAAAATCCAGAGATAAAGTGGAACCTCCAAATAAGTATTGAATAGTGGCCCATTGTAGAGGTTGCTCTTGTAAAGATATGACCAATCAGGGGTATACAATATTTTGTCCCTTTGTTTAGAAGCGTCTGTTGAAAGGTGTTCCAATGTACAAGACTTCGGATACCATCAGTGGAAATAGTCCTGGTATATTGATCTGAAATGCGAAATAATATGCATGGATAAAATATCCCATGGATGAGATAAAATTGAGTAAAACAGTTATTCTTACCCCAGGCATCACTTCTAGTTAAACAGTTATTCTTACCTTTGTCAGCTCCGTTTGACCAGCTATCTTCTTCAGTATACGTGCATGATCTCTGTCTCAACAACAAAGAGCATTAAGCTCAATGAAATAATATAATGTTGCCTACTTAGTAGGGTTTCTCTATGTATGACTTTACCCGTTTTCTTCGTCTTTCTCAATATGAATTAACAATATATTAACCTGCCTTGAATTAAGTTACTTGTTGAATGAACGACAGCCTTCACTGAAATCCTTCAGCTGGATATAACCCCTCCTCGTAAAGTAGCAAAAATGAATTCTCGATTGAAGCAAATCAAGAAGGATCTGAATATTGAAAACTCGTAACGTACAGTGTGCTGTAAGAAATCCGATGGAGCAGAGAGAAAACGTAGCTATGACAGAAGCATATTACAGAGCATAGAATCAACGGTCGTATCAGTCAGCATCAACGTGTGAATTCGCAAAACCGCTGTATTAGTAAAATCGACAATTATTGTATTTCGGGCAAACCGCAAGACTCATTTACAGCTTAAGCAAATTTACTTTGAGGATGCCTTCTCTGAAAATGCAATTCAGGCATGCGAGGGGGGTAGCACATAACCATTCATGCAAGACAATACGAATTTGTCCACTGGTGCCACTATAAAAAACACTTTCGTTCACGCAGGTTTGTAGTATTCGCTTGCTTGTTGATAATAGGCGCAATGGTAAATAAGCTAAGAACAACTTATAGGGTTCACATATCCTTCAAAATTTCTGAAATTAATAAATAACAAAACTAGAAAGCGCTTGCTCACACCAAAAACTTTGTATAATGGATATAACAAAGCAACCAGTAATGGTATACAATATGGAGTGTCGTTTGCGTCTTTATTCCAATTGCGTATTTCCATGGTCATTAATAATATTATATGCCAATACTTTCTATATGTTACAATTAAATGGCAGTTTTTCAATTTCGTATGGTCTATTCAAACTTTATATGGTCATGGTCTTTTCAATTTTGTATATGGTCTTTTCAATTTTGCATATGGTCTTTTCACATTTTATATGGCATGATGCATTGCGGCATGGTGTGATGCATTGCGGCATGGTGTAATGCATTGCGATTTTGAAAATCTTGGCGGGAAAATTGTGTCACCACGTGAGTCTGGCAAGAACTTAGTCCAGTGGCCTAAACTTGTAGCCAAACGTTGTTTATTGCATAGATTTTCCGTCAAGTAAATGTTAAGCAGACGACAGTTGACTCGTGATGAGCTTGCCAGAGCAAGAGGAGATCCAGTGAAAGCATTGAATAATTTTTTTACTGCAGCTGAAGGGTTTTTCAGACAGCTCTCCCAGTACTCGGTTTAATTATTATCACTACCCTGCTGAACCCTTGGAAGATGAGCTGCCCGAAGAGCTGCCAAAAGCCTCTCCCCTTCCGATGCAAGTTCATTAATACGCGTAACAGCCTGTCTGATATCTTGATTCTCCGACATTCTCGACAAAGTAACTAAGCTAGGCCAGACTCACGTGGTGACACAATTTTCCCGCCAAGATTTTCAAAATCGCAATGCATTACACCATGCCGCAATGCATCACACCATGCCGCAATGCATCATGCCATATAAAATGTGAAAAGACCATATGCAAAATTGAAAAGACCATATACAAAATTGAAAAGACCATGACCATATAAAGTTTGAATAGACCATACGAAATTGAAAAACTGCCATTTAATTGTAACATATAGAAAGTATTGGCATATAATATTATTAATGACCATGGAAATACGCAATTGGAATAAAGACGCAAACGACACTCCATAATACAATTCTTCACTATTTTGAGGTTGTCTAAAAGTGCTCTGAAACTCCAAGGGTAAAATTAATGTTTTGGAGAAGAGAGTTGAATACAGTAAAAAGGTTTCTGCTGAGGAGTGTTCTATTGCATTCAATGACTCATGATGGAGGTAGAAAGACAAAAATAAACAAAATTTGAAATACCTCTCTGAAACAATTTCATGCATATTTCAAGTCACTTAGTTTAATTCATTTTTCTAACAAGACTGTTAATAGCATCCTCTCTATTACCAAAATCACCACCTTCAACAAAATGATTGGTCTTCTTGCTAAATCCACCATTTGGGTTGTTCAACTTGAATGGCCACAAAAAGTTGCTGGCTTTCTTGAAATTTGGACCAACAGTGAAGATCTCATGGATTAAATCTTCAACACAGATGATTCCATCTTTACCAAGTGAATTCTCAATTATGGAATTGTCTGTAATTGGCACCCTCTGCTTGTTCACTTTTCCATATCCACGTTTGTAGATCAACTCACGGGTTGTCTTCAAATTTGGGTATCTATCAATGCAAATAAATCAAGTGTCTTTATTACATTCAGCAACAAGATTTTAAGTATTTATACCAAACATATCACATAATTCTTTAATCACTATTAAACAAGAAGCAAGCAGCATAGAGCTTAATCAGCATTGTAGCCAAAACTGCTATCCAAAAGTAAATTAAAATAAACATTAATAATTAAATAATATAATATCATTTTTTTATTAATATTTATATACATTGATGTGCAAAGCTGTCTAAATATGAATTTGAATTTCCTTCAAAAACATTAGTTGTTGTTTCAATGCAAGGCCACCACAAAAATCCACAATCAGAATACACTGCTTCCACATGTGTGCAACAAGTCAAAAATAATGAGAATATTAAATAAATAAACAAACAAAGGATAATAAAAGAAACTCACCCCCAAGCAATGTAAGGCTCAACCAATCTCAACATGTTAATAGTTGCTTTGTTAAGCTTGATAAAGATGCCATTATTTATTTGCCTCAATCTCAAAAGCTGAAGGGCCTTCTTCACCTTGGGACTAACTTGATTGATACCTCGAATTCTAATGACAAATCCCAACTTGGCTTCAGCAGGAACGTAGTAGCTGCCATGTGACTTCAGTTGTCTTTTTCGTCTAATTTCATCCATCTCCACAGCTCTGTATTGTTTAACGTAGGCCTCAGCACGCTTGAAGATTACCTTCCTCTTGTCCTTAGCAGCCTTTGTAAGACAAAAATATTCACTTTTAAGCTGCAAAGACTTGATAATGATTGGCAAGAAGAAACATTTTAATGACTACATACTATTTTTTTATAAGAAACAAGGCTCAGGATTAGTATTAAGTTTCTTAATGCAACTTCAGTGCAAGAATTCCCTTAATAACCATGTTGCCAAAGAGCTTTGGATAAAAAATAAGTTAAGATTGTCTTGGAAAATATAAGTTCAATCCCATCCATGTTGTCCTAACTAATATAGTCTTCATTGTTATTGTTAAAATATAACTAAAAATGGCCAAGTAGTTTGTTATACCAAGAAATCCACCTCACATGCCACTCATTGTATAATATTTTGACTATTCTATTTTTCAGCAGTTTTTTTAACTTGGAGAGTGATTGGTACTATGGTTTCTTGATATTTTTTCATCTGAGGGGTCAATTCTTACAGACACTATCTCATAAAATAATGTCAAACACTCAATCAAATCCCCATTAAACTATGGTATCTTTCTACTTAAAATATATATAACAGAATACAACATATTTAGTACATAAATTCATGTAAAGTACCTTTTTCTGCTTAATTTGAGCATTAGCTCTGGCTGCCCTGATCTTCTCAAGGGTCTTTCGCTTTTTAAGAAGAGTTTCTGGAACTCCAGGGAGCTTTTGGCTGAGTAAGGAAATATTGTTATTTTATTCAACCCAACATTATTACAGAAGTTCTACCTATATTCTATTTGCTACATTTTTCACATATGTGATTGTTATTGTAAACAATTCATCAAATGACTGATCGCTCAAAATTCGATCTGTCTTCTCAAAATGAACTGGAATTAATATCGTCCATAAGCGAACCCTCTTGCTTGGAAAATACAGCAATAGGGTTTAGAAATGGACTCCCGTGCATAAAAATAGCAAACATTAAGATTCCAATTAGATATAGACATCGATTACTTCAATATTCTAAGGACATTTCACTCACTCGTGAAGTATTTTAAGCAATGAGCACTCTAACAGCATTTAATCAATCAAAAAACCTATAGCATGCTCGACTTAGGCCAAGTCTTCCCAAATATGGGACCATACTCTCGTCAAAATTTTGTTAAAGATAGTCAAATTTAGTCAGACATTCTGGGATGAAACTAAACCTTCATCCTTTCTCGATGCATTTACACTTATACATGCATGTCAATAGGAGCTATTTAGAAGATGCATTGGGATAAAATTAACTTTAACGTACCTTTTATCTTCAGCCATTTTAGTTATGAGGGAAAGAGGCTTCTACGGTTGGTGTCCAGACTCTTTAAAAACCCGATCCCGAGGTCAATGTTAGATCATATCTATATAACGTTAACGCACCGCTACGTCATTCAAATACGAGGATGAGCCGGTGTCTAGGGAAATACATTAATCCCCAAAAATTTCGGACGGTTTAATTTTCGGACAAATATACAGTCCGAAAATTTAACCGTCCGAAATTTTTAGCATCCGAAAATTTTATCGTCCGAAAATTTTACTGCCAATAAACTATATATAAAAGTTGCGAAGTATATTTCTTTATACTTCCGATATGTTTTATTGACCAAGCAAAAAGTTGGAAAGTGACTGCTATGTCCTGTACATGTAGAAACGAAATAGAAATAGCAAGAAAGTGTGAAAATACTTGGTTTTGTTAGCTATCACTTAAAAATGCATGCTGGGTGTGGTCAAACAAAAAACTCCATAACAGAGTCAACGTTTCGTTCAGGCATCCAATACGAATATAGCAGGATTCTTCTCATAATTTGACTAGCTTGATTGATTTTCGTCGTCAATATGATCATCATCAAACATGATTAGCAGCAGCTCAGCTTCCTCTGAGTTCTCTGATTCATTTCCTTTTGTGTTTGGAAATGGTTCATCTGAGAATTCCACTGTTTCATTGTCAGGACTTTCCTCGATTTTGATACAAACTAGAACTGTATTCATGTACTCAATCATTAGTGTTGTGTGTTTTGTTGAAGATCTCATTGTTATGTTGTGTTATGAACTTTGAAGATACTATCCGAAAGTCTTTCGAGTCTCTTTACATTTTGTCCGAAATTTTTGTCCGAAATTGTCCCAAATCAGGATTTTTCAGTCCGAAATTTTCTGTCCGAAAATTAAACGTCCGAAATTAAACCGTCCGAAATTTTTGGGGATTAATGTAATTCAGTTTTGTCTGTGTATGTTTTCCGGCCGTTTCAATGATTTGCTTTTCCTGATGCACACAAATCAATAGCTTTAGGCTAAAAAATACCAATAGTCCAAATCAAAGATTTTAAAAATGTTTGAACTATTGATATTGGTACTCGAAAAAATTGCTGTATTCTAATAAAATGTCTGAATGCTTTGAATCACGAGGGCAAGGTGTAACAAACAGTGACAAATTTGATCATATATCTTGAAAACGATGGCGGTCAATCAAGTCCGAAAAGTTCAAAATGACCGACAAACGAAAAATACTTCTGCATGACTAAAGCCTCATGGAAGGACAGCGTCAATTTTCCTTGTGATATCTATCGTTGCTAGCAAGTTTATCTTTTTGCTATCGAATTAGCCTTCTGTGTCTCCGCTGACGAAAATGACGTGGCAACCCAACACTGATTGAACTTTCTATTCAATGTGGTTTGAATTGCCACGATGAAAACTTACGAGAAAGTGCTATTGAGCCACTGAAACTACAAAGAAACATTTCAGAACTTTGAAGCAAATGGGAAAATAGGTGAAAAATTCTTTTCGAAAACACTTAATAACCTACACAAGTGAATAATATTGTGAGTTGCTGTAATGTGCAAATTGATCCAAAACTGTGCTTTATGACCCTACAACTATTATTATGTTATCTTACTATCATCAATGTATATGTTTGTTAAAGATAAAGAATAGAATTCTTTTCATTTCATATCCACAAAAACCGCCATGCTGCTGAATTAATACTGGGAACAACAACTGTCAACACCCTGTTTAAATAAAACGACACGGTAGGCCATCCTCCGAGTTATAATAATGTACTAAGCTCAGCTGCTCGCCAACGTTTGGATTTTGCTCAGTATTGTTTATTCTTCTGACCACCCGTGCAACGTATGATTGCAGTCGTATTTCGTTTTTACTAGTTGTACAAGCGAAAATTACAATAGGACGGGATTTGAAGTACGAGAACAAAGAGCAATAAACTGAGTATAGAGCAGATTGAAAAACATGAGCACTGGCACTGCAAGACACAGACATAAAACTCCTCACAAAAAACAGTCGAATAAAGGTAAGAAAAAGAATGGTTTAGTATTAGGTGCATCACTAAAGCATAATGCAAAATATTCTGGTAAAATATCACTGTATCTTTAAATTGATTAGGGAATAATATGGAAATGGAATGGAGTTAACAAGGGTATTGGTCGTACTCAACTTGCTATTTTTACAGTTGTTCTGAATTCAAAAGATTTGATTTGTGTTTCATAATATGAATGAAATTCGGGGAAGGGCTGACACGTCTGTGGTTTGTCGTGGATAAAGCAGCGATTATCCATGACATAATTCCGTATGAAATGTCTTGTTAGCTGAGAAGCATTCTATAAGCCTAACTGCATGAATTACATCCAAACAACAATAACCGTACGTGTAACTGTCAGAGAACAGACACAATACGTTATTAATTATTCACTCGTACCGCAGAGAATCGCAAGAACAAGCCATTGCGTTATGCTTTGAATCATCATCATCATCATAATAATATTCATCACAATCATAATTTACAACATAGTCATCTTCATCATCATCATAATTTACAACATAATTGTTAGGTAAATTACGTAAATATATCAATGATGTTATACATAAATTAAAAACAGTTAATTACGATATTGTGGGCGGTGTAGGAAACGCATTTGCAAGGAACCAAGTGCGAGCGGAGGGGCAGGGACGCTGTCCCTGACTCGGAATTTACGGACGCTGTCCGTTTTGTTTTGACATATTTTGCGATGGGGTACGCGAGGCCCCTGGCTTTTTATAAGGTACGCGAGGCCTTGCCATTAATTTGTACGGGGTACGCGAGGCCCCGATTCGAAACCATAACGAGGTACGCGAGGCCCCGTTGAGCCTAATACTTTACTGATTTGTATCAGTATAGGTTATTGATGTGCTATTCCGAGTTTTTGTGATATGAAGTGTTTGCACTTTTGCCAGTTCCTGCAAAGTTTGGCGTCTCAGATGCATTGCGACTTTCAATTAATCAGGTGGTTCGTGAGAGGTAGCTCGTAGAACCTTGGATATGCCTCTATCGGTGGATAGGGAGGTGGGCGGGTAAATTTTTGTTTCCTTGATTTGCTTGGCAACTATGTATATGTTGCTTTGTTTGTAAATTGTTGTCCTTTGAGGGCTTTGCATTGTCTTATAAAGGGAGTATTTTGCGTGGTGATTCGCTTAATTTGATTGGCTTGTCGCTGGTTAGCTTGCTGTGTTGGGAGCTCTGATTGGTTTATTGTGCTTGTCACTTTCATCAAGCTGAGATTAGATACAGGCAGCATCGCTATGCGTGATATTTTCGATTGGTGCCAGATTAAAATACCTTGCCTGTGTCAAGTAATCAACGCACCCTTGGTGCGGCCCTGTTAATTTTGGTTGTTGATTAGCATCAAAAAAGAGTCACGCAATATGAGAAATCCGTGCCTAATTAACTAAAGTTAATAAATTTCATGTATTAACTAACATTTAATTATTCACTCGTACCGCAGAGAATCGCAAGAACAAGCCATTGCGTTATGCTTTGAATCATCATCATCATCATAATAATATTCATCACAATCATAATTTACAACATAGTCATCTTCATCATCATCATAATTTACAACATAATTGTTAGGTAAATTACGTAAATATATCAATGATGTTATACATAAATTAAAAACAGTTAATTACGATATTGTGGGCGGTGTAGGAAACGCATTTGCAAGGAACCAAGTGCGAGCGGAGGGGCAGGGACGCTGTCCCTGACTCGGAATTTACGGACGCTGTCCGTTTTGTTTTGACATATTTTGCGATGGGGTACGCGAGGCCCCTGGCTTTTTATAAGGTACGCGAGGCCTTGCCATTAATTTGTACGGGGTACGCGAGGCCCCGATTCGAAACCATAACGAGGTACGCGAGGCCCCGTTGAGCCTAATACTTTACTGATTTGTATCAGTATAGGTTATTGATGTGCTATTCCGAGTTTTTGTGATATGAAGTGTTTGCACTTTTGCCCACAAATTGCGTCCAGCGATTGCCCATAAAAACGAGTTTTTTTTTTTTTTGATAGCATTATGAATAGTGTCGCAAATTGTTTGTCGTATGCGTGTTAATGTAAGCAACGTAGAATGCTAATTGAAATATATAAGAGAAACTATAATTCAGGAACCAGTAAGTTGTTTGGACGCAGCGTGTAGCTGCAAAATCGGAAGCTCGATGTAACGCTTGAAGCAGTCTGATGACCACCTACCCAGAGTCTGGATAAGCCAGTGGGGCATGTTGGCCGCAGCGGCAGCCGTCGCAGCCCCCCGTCTGAAGCTGTGACTAGCAAACTCGTCAGGGGGTAGGCCCAGCTGCTTTAAAAGGGACCTAAGTTCAGCTGTAAATCGGTTTCGAGTTAGGGGTTGCCCGGACCTGAAAATGAAAAGTGGGCCGCCAGGGGGTGGGGAGCGGGACAAGAGGTATGCTTGAAGCGAGCGCACAGCACAGACAGTGGAGTTGGTTAGTCCTATATGGATGTACAATCCTTTTTTAAACGGGTCTGTTTTAGACCGTTTTACAAACAGTGAAAGACTCTGGGCGGTGTGCAAGTCCGGATAAAACGAAACATCGGAAACAGAAAGATGCACGTCGGGATTAAAGTCTCTGTCGCACGTGAATTCACTAATTCTAAGAAACCCTAGGAATGCTGTGCAAAATGAGGCCCATATCATTTTGTTATCAAAATCACGTGCAGTGTCCGGCTGAAGCAGCCTGTAAAATCTTTGGAGATGTGAAAGTGATATGGGTCTGCGAATGCGTGTGTGAGATCCCTTGAAACGTTTTATGCCTCGAAGAATATATTGAAGTTGACAGAAGTCTTTCAAATTACAAGTAAAACCGTGTTGTAAATGGAAGTCTCTCACTGCCGCCAGATACATAGTTATTGTGTCATGTGAGACGGTTTGGGCCATGTGAGTAGCAAAATAACATAAAGTGATTTCGTCGGCGGGCAGGATACCTTGAAATTCGTGAACTTTGAATGCGTAGCAAAAATTAAGAAACTGTTTGACCCCCGAGCGGTATGAGTCTTGTGTGTTTTTGGCGAGTGAACAATCTTGAAAAAGGTGTAGCAAAGGCGTTAGAGGTGCGAAATTTCCTCCGGCAGCTGTTGAGGCAGGGGGTCTGCCCATGGAGCCAACTGTCTGAAACGATCGACCTGGAAACGTGATAGAGAATCAGCTATTTCGTTTTTTGCTCCCGGGATGTGTTTAGCAAAAAAATAGAAATGATATTGCATAGTGAGAAGCGTTAGGTGACGAACCAGGGCCATCACCTTAGGGCAAGGGGAACGTTTTGAGTTGATTATATAAACAACAGACTCATTATCGCAGTAAAAGTAAATCCTTTTCGTAGACCAGCGTGGTGCCCAAATAAGACAGGCCATAACAATAGCATACAACTCTTGCCACGCGATCGAAATGCCTTTTGTCCCAAGAAGTTGTTTTGGTAGCCAACGGCCCTGAAACCATTCGGTGCCGAAAATTCCGCCAAAACCTAAACTCCCCGAGGCATCAGTGTATAAATTTAGATCAAAAGAGTTTTCCCAAAGGCGGTTGAGAAAAAAGGCCTTACCATTCCAATTGTCTAAAAAATTCTGCCACATCTTAATATCTTCACGAAATGCCCCAGTCAATTTTATATGGTGGTGCGGCTGTTTGGCACCACGTGTCAAAGAAATGATTCGTTGTAGGAATGCCCGGCCTGGGGGAATGACCTTGCAGGCAAAATTCAAAGTGCCAATCAGGGATTGTAATTCTACCAAAGTAGTGGATTTTTTGCTGTGCCAATGCAACAGATCAGCCCGAAGATGGTTTAATTTGTCCTGAGGCAAACGTGCTTCCATTTTGTCGGAATCTAAAATTATGCCTAGGAATTCCAGCACAGTTGAAGGGCCTTCTGTTTTGCCGGAGGCCAGCGGGGTATTCAATAAGTCGAAAGTAAGCATCATACTACGAAGGCTGATCTTACAACTTTGGTCAAACGGGGGATCAGGATCTTTTGGTTCGATAATCAAGAAATCGTCGAGAAAGTGTGCTACGTATGAAATTGCACACTTATGTTCCAGTATCCAGTGAACCGCGGTAGCATATTGATTGAAGAGAAAAGGAGCGCTGCGTAGGCCAAAAGGCAAGAATTTTTCAAAATAGAAACCCCCGTTCCAGTGCATACCCAATAATTCCCAGTCGTTTGGATGGACTGGAATTAGACGAAAGGCAGATTCGATGTCTGTTTTAGCCATAAATGAACCGGGCCCGAGACGTTGAAGCTCTGCAATTGCTTCATCGATTGTTACATATTTTAAAGAATACGAGTCCTTGTCAATGAAAGAATTGATCGAATCCCCGGATTTCGGATAAGACAAATGAAATATTGTGCGGAATTTTTCGGAGCGTTTTTTCGGAACTACCCCCAGGGGGGAAACTTGCAGGTTTGGAAAGGGCGGCGCTGAGAAAGGGCCCGCTGTGCGTCCTAGGGCAACCTCTTTGTTAAGATTTTCGGTAATTTTGTCCGGGTGAAGTAAAGCAGTGGGGAGATTCGGAGAACGTCTGGGTGTTCTAGGGCCGTTGTAGCCAATTGAGACACCCTCCCGGAGGCCGGTACACAGGTCAGAGACAAAAAAACGATCAGGATAGGTGTCCAAAGCGAGTTCTAAATTAACAACATTAATACTACTCAACGGCTTTAAAATACTAGAAAAAGAATTATGAGCGTTGTCCAGAACCGGGGTTGAGGGTGCATCTGTTTCCAACATGCTTTCCCCCACAGCCCGGTCTGTTGCAAACATGTTTAAAGCGGCAGGTAGCCTCGTTACAAAAGCGTTCGGTGTTAAACTTACGGCATACGTCGTCCCTTGTTGCCGCAAGGGATTTACTACTAAAGGGTCCTTTGTTAAAAATACGTTCATCTTGTGGGCCGGCTGTAAACGTCATTAACCAAAGTTGTTGGTCGATCCTTCCCCAGTCTATCGTCCGGTCGTTGGCAGCCTTGGCACGAAACTTGCGGTCGTAGAGCAACCAACCCAAGTGGTGGAAATGAAAGGCCGCATAGCGAATTGTCTCCAAATACGAAAACAATTCAACACCCCTTGCCGGGAATTTTGAGGCGAGAATTTTGGAATACACTATAAACGCATCAGTCCACTCTTCGATGCGGGTGATGGGCTTGGCGGCTGTCCCCTTAACCAATTTCAGGTCATTATCATCCCCCATGCAAATTGAAAACTTTTGTAATGCCGGTGGGGATACTTTATGGACGTTCTCAGGCACTAATTTCGACAATTCAAAAAACTCACCGCTCTGGATCTGCCTGACGAGGCTGCTTGAAATCTCCGGTGAGAAGGCATTTATGGTGTGCGTGGCCGGCATCGGTGGGGCTGAACTGCTTGGAAGATGTGACGTTTCGAGTGAAACTGGCTGCGGCGTACTGGCTGGGACATCTGTCTGTGGAGGCTTGTTAGCGGTCATCAGTTCACGGACGATGGTAGCCAGAGAACCCTCTATTGCAGTTTGGACGATTTGGCCCAACTCAATAGGGTTGAGAGCGTTGGAAGCCACTGCTCCTGGATGCTCTGCTGAAGCAGTCGATGCTGACGAGGACGGTCCAGGTACGGCAGGTCCAGGCATTACTGCGAATGCTGGTTCTGTGGTGGACGCTTCCATGTTGGCTTCGATTGTACCACTGGGCCACGAACTAGCAGTAGTCACTGCTGTAGATGGTCGCGTACTTCTTCGTATGCTGTGTTTACTGGACTTGCTTTTAGGCATCTTACCTAGCTTTCGTTCAGATTATGAATGTTTGCTTAAATTTTTGTTTCCTTGATTTGCTTGGCAACTATGTATATGTTGCTTTGTTTGTAAATTGTTGTCCTTTGAGGGCTTTGCATTGTCTTATAAAGGGAGTATTTTGCGTGGTGATTCGCTTAATTTGATTGGCTTGTCGCTGGTTAGCTTGCTGTGTTGGGAGCTCTGATTGGTTTATTGTGCTTGTCACTTTCATCAAGCTGAGATTAGATACAGGCAGCATCGCTATGCGTGATATTTTCGATTGGTGCCAGATTAAAATACCTTGCCTGTGTCAAGTAATCAACGCACCCTTGGTGCGGCCCTGTTAATTTTGGTTGTTGATTAGCATCAAAAAAGAGTCACGCAATATGAGAAATCCGTGCCTAATTAACTAAAGTTAATAAATTTCATGTATTAACTAACATTGAATGAACGCCACTGATCACGCTAATTCACCCTTTTCTGGTGACTTTATTCCCATGCACTTTGTTTTGTCATTGAACACCTTATTATTGGTGATAATAATAACAATGATTGTTATTTTAATTAACAATATTATTATTATTTTAATTATGATACTAAAGAGTTTATTTACCATTTGTTTTTGCGTTGCGAAGGATCACGAGAAAAAGAAACCGAAGGAGCATCTTTCAAAAGCAGCAATAACAACCACCATGTGTTGAATATTTTTATCGTGTTGGTCTTGGCCACTGTGGGCATTTGGTTAATTTCGACAAAACGCGAACTCATTTCTTCAATCATAACGACATCAAAACAGCCTAATGATCCAACAGATCCATTGCCGAAGAAAGCACGTGAAAATAAACAGGAAAGTCTTGTCGACATTAAAAATATAACCAACAAATATGACCAAAAGCTAACAAAGGAACTGAGCAAAGCCGAGAGGCTTTTGAATCACGGAAATGTTGACAAAGCTTTGCAGGAATTCAGCTTCCTGGTCACCGAACATCCAGAAAGCCCGCGCGCCAGATATGGCAAGGCCCAGGCTCTCGATGCGAGCGCGGAGAAACAAAGAAGTAACAGCCTTCTTCTCGAAGCCATCTCGGTGCACAAAGAAGTTGCAGAAATCAAGAATTGTCCGGCAGAGCTTAGAAAGCTCGCCCTGAAAAGAGCAGCCAACAGGCTTCACTTCCTCGGCAGGTATAATCAGGCAATTGGGGTTCTCGAACAATTGTCTTTTTATTTTCCAAGTGATGCAGAGATCAAAAACGACATTGGCATACAGTACTTGTTCGGTAGCGACCACAATAAGGCCCTGGGAGCATTTCAACAGGTATTAAAGTATGTTTCACTTGTTATTTGTACGCAAAAAGATAGTTATTGGAGATAGTGGTATTGAGTTGAATTGCCAGGAAAACCCTCGTCAAGCATCTGTGTCTGAAGGGCAGGAAGTATATCATAGCGAGACTAGTTCGAGTGAGACTTTTGTATGAAAGCGAGATCGTTTTCAAGCGAAGGCAGTTCTGTTTGTCTGCTTCCCCCTGGTCTCAAGAAATCTTACACAAATCTCTTTGGTAATATTTTGTTATCTTGGGTGAAATGAATTAATCACTGAATGAATGAACAAATACTATTTAAATTTTGATCTTTTGAGGCTTTGAAGCTCAGTCCGACCAATGGTTGTGCCAAATCGCACATTGGCTTCATATTGAAAATACAGGAAAAATTTAACGAGTCCATTGCTTATTTGGAAGAGGGCCTGCGTAGTGGTCACCCACGATCAGAGCAAGGCAATTTTTACTATCACCTTGGAGATGCTTATCAACGACTCGGCAATCGCAAAGAGGTAACTGACATGTTTCGTCACTGCAAAGGAATTAAGATGTCCATTTTTTCTTTCTGTCATTTGACAGTGAATGTAAATTGTTCATACAAAGTTCAGAGCCCTATAATGATCCAGATGGACGATTGTTAATAACAGATTTGCGCATTGGTGCTTTAGAAAGCACCCTTCAAATGCTCCCGAAAGAATTAATAGTTTGGAAAAGTAATTTAAAGTGCTTACCCATTTGTTTTCAGGCTTATCGTGTGTACGAGACTGGGGTACAGAGAGGCTACTTACTGTCGGCGGAGCAGCGTTCTCTTTACAATGCCGACACGAAGTTGAAGGCCCAGCCATGGTGGACCGCCAAGGAAAGTGGATATGCTAAGGATTTTCGGTACGTGGTCGTATCAACGTTGATAGTTGATGATGGTTACACCAGCTTTTAATGATAAACTTGACTTAGGCCTCTATTTAACTGTATAGGATTGCCTTTCAGTAAACTCGAGGCAAAGTGGAAAATAATCCGAGACGAGGCTGTTGGACTGCTGGGCAAAGCAGGGAGATTTGAAAATGAAGCCGAGGGACTGCAAAACACTGGAGACTGGAAACAAATGACATTATATTCCAGGGGGGAAATGAAAGCAAGTGGTTGCCATAGGGCTCCCAAAACATGCAAAATAATACAAAGCATGACGAGTGCTGTTAGTTGCAAACGCGGACAGGTAGTTCACAGTTCTTAATTGCAGCGTGAAACTCCTTTTTCATGCTGCAACATTATAGCATGTTTCAACGTAAGCTGTTATTGATTTCTTTCAGATAAAATTCTCAGTGATTTACCCAGGCACGCACGTATGGCCGCATACTGGGCCAACGAATTGTCGCCTCCGAGCGCATCTTGGATTGATCATTCCCGAAGGTGTTTACATTAAAGCGGGCAATGAAATAAGGTAGAATTTCATAGTTGTTGAAAAACTCTTCTTGTTGAAATGCTCACTCACATACACTCGGCTCTTCCAAGGCTTGTACTTATAGTCGGCTCACCTACATTTTGTCCCTCGCCCATTTTACGTGCTCCAGTTTTGTTCTGGAAAAGCGCTCTAGATCTGGAATCACCTCGGCCTCAGAATGCTCCAAGGGGTGGTCTATTTAAATTTGTCTTTGTCTTGGATTCATCATTCCCAAAACCATATTTATCGAATGCCATCCCAGTCTCGAGTCAACTGGCTTCGTATTTTTCTGGAATCATCTTTGTCCAAAAACTCTAACATGGATTTGATACCACATCTTTGCCCAAAAGACTCTAATACTCTAATTTGGATTTGATACCACATCTCATTCACCCTATTGTTTGTTTCTCAAGAGATTTCTTTGATTTTAGGACCTGGGAGGAGGGAAAAGTGTTGGTTTTTGATGATTCGTTTGAACATGAAGTCTGGCACAATGGAACTTCGTACCGACTGATTCTGATCATTGATTTCTGGCATCCTGAGCTCACCGCGAAGCAAAGAGCGAAGCTTAGTCCGATTTAATGCTAATTATACAAAAATTATATTATGAATTTCGTTATATAAATGGGTCATGTACAATAGTGGACAAAAGTCTTGGGACGCCTGGGACTCTTTTGCACGCATCCTTCACCCCCTCCTCCAAACAATGTTGTCCTTAGAGAAAGGGATTGACAATATCGACTACCATATTTCCTCGATTATTCGAGGGGGGCGTTTATTAGAAAGTATAAGATCACAAGCTCTGTCATTGGGTCCAGAAAAAAAGAAAATGGTTTAGTTGAGCCTTGCTTTATCGAGCAACAACGTAGAAAATGAAAGTCGCCATGGTTTTGCACAAAGAGGGGGCGTTTATTCGAGGGGGGCTTTTAATCGAGGGGGGCGTTTAATCGAGGAAATACGGTAACGTCCATCTGCATGGCGACCACGATGGCATGATCGAGAGAACACCGTTGATTTAGGGGGAGTAGGGGTCGAATAAAGCCCACGAAAAAGGAAACTTACGAGTTGGGCCAAGTGTCCCAAGGATTTTCGTCCACCATTGTGGGTTGCAATTGCTGCATAATAGAAGCGAATTTGATTTAAGTACAGATACATACACAATGGTAAGAGGTATGGATGTATGTTTGTGATTTGTATATGTGTAAATTCTGAAAATCCAAGAATAGATATTTCAGTTGGGAAAAAAGTGATTTTAATTGAAGTACAGACTATGGAATACAATGGAGGAGCGTGAAATTTAAACTTGTGCTCAACCTGTGTTAAGTTAAGGTGTTAACATGCAGAGGTGTCAAATGTAAACCAAATCAGGAATGTTAGCTAAATGCAAACATAACAGCCACACACAGTTGGGACGAGTTCGCAAATGTTGTTCTAGTTTGGTATTTTGGAAATCTTCTCGAATGCAAACACCTTTCTTTGATTTTAAATTTTGTCAAGCAACTCGGCAAATTTCACGAAGGAACATGCGTGGCGACAACAATGCAAGATTTCAATTCGAGAAGACTGAACTGGGTTATTTAACATAATTACAGTTAAAAAATTGTAACAACTAAACTCTTGCATGTAATTATATCACATAATTTCATATTTGTCTATTAAATATACGAAATATTTACAATAACAACATAGGTACACCTGCTATTCGTCTAATTAGTAACAACAATCGTTATCTTTATCTCTATCGCAAAAGATAGACAAGTAAATCCAACTCAAACCAAAATAAATAAAACTCTCCTGCAATAACAAAATTTCAAGTCCGCACAACGAAAATATCTTAAGTAATAATGATTAAGTCAAAATAAATACAATTAAATGAACTGGTTGTTGATTACCCAAACAATAGAATCCATTTGTTTACTTGAACACTTTCGAAATTGAACTGAACATTAGATGTGTTTTCTACAGTTACAACATATTTTTGTCAAGGTATGCTAAACAGGTATTGAGTTTTCTCAACGCATAATATATCTTAAAGAACAAAGTTGGAAATGATTTGAATGCATTTAGCAAGGCTACATGACTGCTCCACCACAACCAGCCCTGGATATGTTCATGTGGCTGACGTGATGCCATCTGTCCTCGTCCGGGTCATACATTTCCACGCTGCTTAAGCGATTAGCGCCATCAAAACCGCCCAACACAACAATCTTATTGTTAAGCACGCCGGCCGCTGGCCATGAGCGCGGCGTTATCATGGGCGCAACTGGTGCCCACTGATCGGTCAGCGGGTTGTAGCGCTCGCACAGATTAAAATAGTGATCCGTGCTGCGGTTCCGACCGCCCAGAGCGTAGATGAACCCGTTGAGAGAGACGAGCACAAGACCGGATCGCGACTTCTCCAACTCGGCCACAAACGTCCACTCGTCCCGGTCCGGATCATAGCATTCGACCGAAGCCCGGTCACTGTGCACACCTCGGTCGTATCCGCCAGCAACGTACATCAGACCTGAGCGAACAGGGAATTAAGATACCGTAAGTACAACTAATACCACACACAAAAGTACGCTGTCAGCCCCATACTCAGCTATGACTATAAAAACCCTCCCATATAACGAACCAAACATCTGATCGTTTGATCTGAATTTCGGTAAAAGGTATTTGCATGGCAAACAAAGGGTTTCGATTTTCTTTGGATTTTGTTCTTTCAGGTGGTTTCGCGTCTTGAAACTACAACATCAGCTGTCTAAGCAAAATCAAACGGCCTTTCCTCAAAAACGTCATCAACCATGTACAGTCAATCAACTCTACATCATTATTATTATTAACATTGAACAATTTTCTGATCTTCAAACCGCAAATAGAATTATATTAAAGCACACTCCTCCTTTTTTCAACTTTCTATTCGCCGTCCCCCAACAATGTTTTCCATAGAATTACATTACACCATCTACAGCTGAGCCAAAGGACAAGATGTGGTGGGTAGAGCTACACAAATGACCATTTTCAATGAGCATTGCCTCTTTGCAGTTGCGCCACTGCAACTTTCCAAGTCAAGATAAAATAAATTGCCATGCATACAGTAAAAACCTGCATTATAAGAACCTGCAAATTTTGCATACAGCCTGTAAATTATGGTACCTATACCCTATACTATTGCAGATCACAGTTCATCCAATAAAAACTTCTTCAAGTAATTTCTCTATAGATTTCAGGAAATTGATAGAGAAATTAATTGCACAGAAGTTATTTGAAACTCTTTCTTTTAATTACAATCCCTTGAGAAAAAGCAAAATGGCTCATGACAACTTGCATTTCTACTTGGACCTAAACAACGTCATAAACAAGATGGAAATTCTATAGAAAAATGCATCTGATTTCTCAATTTTTTGAATGAATACGAATAGCTTGTAGTTGCTCTACTTTCAAAGACAACAAAATGGCTTTCTATGATGCTCATAGCCTTGCAATACCTCATAAATTTAGAAAATGTACAATAGAAAAGTAAACTGACAAATTAAAACTACTCACCTTCACAGACAGCCAACCCGGCTCCAGATCTTTTTCTCTTCATGCCTCTAACAGGAACCCATTCATTCCTTGCTGGGTTGAATCTCTCGACAATGTTATAACTGCAAGCTCTATCCTCCCCTCCGACGGCATACAAAAATCCATTACAAACGGCAACGGACACAAATGATCTTTGAATACCAATATCTGCAACTCTGAACCATCTTCGCTTCACGGAATCAAAACATTCAACAGCACCGAGGTATAAAGTGTCCTCATGAGGGCTGTTCACTGCACACTCACCACCTGAAGACAAAAGAAACAGAAATATTATTATTATTATTATATAATATTATTATTACAGTATAATTGAAAAGCCCTTGATAAACCATGAGCCTTTTACCACCATCATTATTATATACAAAATGGTGTTTTAAGAACCTATGCATTGTCACATTTTCATAGCTTTTTAAGTAAAATAGAACCCCATAAAAACAAGCCCTTACTTTGTGATATAACAAGTGTGTTAAGCTAAAATTAGATTTAAACTTAAACTTTTATCTTTAGATGCAAACTTATTATCATCATTTCCAGTATACATAAGGATGTTTGCTATAAGTGGGGTTTACTACTGGGACACAGCCAGGAATTTTTAATGGAAACACCATTACCTTATGCTATGTGATAATCAAACCATAAAACATTTGAGTGAATGAGTGTGGGTCCGTAGCTCTCCCTTTTGGCTATGCCCTGGTTTGCCATACCACAACTCCACTCCACGGGATAAATGTATAGATACAAGTTGCCTGAGACCTTATGAAGTTATGACATTTCAGGTATTACAAGAGGCATAGCTGAGAAATTATATATAGACTTTTATTCTATGATGGACAACAGAATGGGAGAGCCAAATTTGTTGGGGAGGTGAGTGTACAGATGACTACTTAAAAATCTTTGACAACTAGAAACAGTTTTCTGTATCACATTACGCGATCCAGCAAACAAACGTGAGAAAAAACTCCTCCATATGCAATTCTATTGACGTTAGTCTTACCTACGGTGTAGAGGAGGCCATCTAGACAGGCTGCACCCACAGCTGTTCTTGCCGAATTCATACTAGGCTCAATAGTCCATTGATCTTCGTAAATGTCGTAACGCTCGAGGGTATTCAACTGGCACTCCACGCTGTTCCTACCTCCAATTGCATACACAGACTGGGGCAGAGCCCTGCGTCTTATCAGGTGTTTGGGTAGATTTTCAGGCCTTTCGTTCATGACTTTAGCGAGGAACAACTGACAGCGCGTGTCATTTTTGATGTATGGCGAAGCGAAGACTTTTGATTCGAGGAACTCCAGGGATAGTTGAGGAAACCGAATGTAGTCGAGAATTTCGTGAACGTTCTCTACTCGCTTCGTGTAGTCGTGAAATAGCCAAGTCTCAAAGGCAATGTAAATATCTTCCTCGGTTCGCACTTGTATCTTGTCGCTCTTCAAAAGGGACATCAACTCTCTATAAGGCATTTGCAAGAACTCCTCCCCTTTCATGACCTCTAGGAAATTCTGATATACAAAGCCTTGAGCAGTCGACTCGAGTTCAGAACATGAGTACATATCTGCAAATCGACGAATGCCCAAACAATTGCCAGAATCCAACTGAGCTCTCAAGAAATTCGAGCACGAATTGCGAAGTGCGTTTATGTTGAGCATGCTTGCTGCGGCAAGAAGTTGTTGGACATTCTCAATATTTACCTCCAAAAAACCCGTATATGCAAACTCAATCAACAGCGCCATTGTCTTAGCATCGATGCCACTTATCTCGACTTTCTTCTGGCCACTCTCCAGCATGCCATTCGTGAACATAGCCCGAAGATACGGACTAACTCCTGCCAGGATAATCCTGTGAGCATGAAACTCTGCACCATCGACAAGTAGCACAACATCGCAAAGTTTCTGCTCTTCTTGGAGTTGCTTCATGACCTTGAAACACTCACAAGCGTAATTAGGCATTTGAAATGTTCTCCTCTGAATAACCATATTGGTGTTTTGACGCTTTTCATTTAAAAAGGCTAGATATAATCATTATTCTGAAAGGATAACGTTTTGTTGTTGCCATACGTCCGCCATTTGTTTTTGTCTCCAATCCAACTCCGACTCCAACAAACGCGCAAAACATTATAAGTTTTGGCTCCATGCTGTTGTTGTTGTTATCAAAATCCGCCACGCTGATTGGTTCATGGTCACAAAACAAACAATTACGTAATGAAAAGACTCTAAACCATTTGTTGAATAAAAAAGTACGATACAATATAATACAAGATACAATGTAATCCCGATAACGGTAGCACTTGCTGGTTCTAACTATATTTGCTGCATTTACCCTTAAGCATTACCGAGTATTAATATGCAAATTGGGTCTGACCTATTGTTAAAAACAATAGGTTATTGTTTATGTATTGTTTTAAATAGACTGATAAAAATATTGTCCTAGAAATTCTTAACCCATAGTGTCTTACACGCAGCTTTTTATGCAAATATCACCATGAAATATTTCAATAAACTCATTTCGTTGAAAATGTATGTATGTGAATAACAATTGGAGACAATGTCTGCTAGCGTGAATATGCAGTCCCTTTATTCCTTGAATTTCTAACATTTGGCAAAATTTGCAAAAATTATACGCTATAATATAAAAGAATAAAATGCAACAACAATATAACAGTAAGTTACTAAAAGCGGAATGCAAATAGCGACAGGCAAGTATGCCAGCAAAAACTAAGAAATTAATGCGAAGAAATGAAAAATTCATAATGCGAAATGAAGAGATAGCTATATCTCAATTGGATGGAATAACAAGAGGGTATTTGCCCCACCCACGGTGTTTACTAATATGTTCATACATTACGTGGAGACTTTAAATTTAACCGAGTTTTATAAGATATCTTGAAGAACAAATCGACTGCGAAGGAGGAAGCACATCGTAGCTATAATTTCATAACCACTTTGGCTGGATACAGAAAAGCTGTTGATAGCCAATACATGTTATAAAAAAGACCCTTTGAGGTGAGAAGAGGGTTATTACAATTGTTTAACGAAATAAGAAGATCTGGCGCGCTTGCTTGAAGCAACAAGGTACTTGTTCTGTCCGTGCCTAATTTCGCAGATGGTTCCATTCTAAAAAACGATACCTTTTTCTAAAGTTAGAAATCGGGTCCAAATATAAAAGTGGATCAAGTTTGTGGTTGGATTTCATGAGAGTTACACGGCCAAACATTCGAGACAGCTCTCTGAAGCAATATTGTTTACGCTTGAGATTTTCGGCGAGGTATTTCCTTCCAGATGGCTTCTCTCTACCGGAAACCTCAATTTCCTTGAATGGCTCTCCGGGATTGAAGTGGCTGGAATGCGCCACTTTGATTGGGGGCTTCCCGATCACTTGGCTAACCAGAAAATTCATAGCAAGTCCCTTGCACACTGGGAGTTTGGTAACTAGCTGCCAGACCTCTTTTGGCATGTACTTGAAATAAAGGCTATTATAATATCTGAAATCAAAAACGAGATTTAAATAAAAAAGTTAGATGGCTTATCCAATGTTAACATTGAAGTTAAGGAGGAAATCCCCAACAATTATAGAGACAGTGTTACATTTAGGCTAACTTAGGCACAAAACTAGATACAGATTTACGAGCTCTTGTTTTTGGGACAAGAGGTCGTAAATCGCGAAATCTTCGCGGCTAAATTTACAGTTGTATGCTATAACTGTAATGTTATTACATCAGATGCTCATGGAGGCATGTATTTAAAATCATATGCTTATCTTATAGCTACGGCTGTTCCTGGATTTTGGAGATTTCGGTATGCAGGTAATCTTTACATTGGACCCGGGAAAAATCTCTGGATATCCCACAAGGTTAATTTAGGGATGACCAGCCAGGAATGTATGGAAAAAATTCGCCAGGAATTTTTAGGAATGATAACTTCTTTATCTCAAAACATAAAGGGCTGTAGAAACATAAAATACTGGAGCATGGGTTCTTTTTCATACCTGTGATAAACGGCAGCACTAAGTGAAATCATGGAAAAGGTATTGGAAATTCGCGATGTGTACATCCAGGAGTTGATGGCTGGATCCCAGTAATGGTCACGTGTCGTGTAGCCAACAAGGCGATCAGGAAAGGCAAGCCACGTGCGAAATGCGAAATCAACCTGTGATAAAGCAAAAAAGTAGTGAATGGTACAGAAACTAACGTAATGCTTCAATTAAGCGCCCTTGCTTTCAATTGCCGCCTTATTATAACTGCCTCCTAGATCCAGTAACAAACTTAATAATAAACGCTCATCCTTAACGCCCATTCACACAACTAGAGCACATCCAAAATCATAAGTAAATAATAAGCGCCCTCTTTTGGTAGATGCTCACTTGTAAGACAGTGGAATACTGATATAATCAAACACCAGGAACCATACTTATATATTCTTACACTACCTTCCTGCCACCAACACATAAGATAATTTGCACAATTGTGGATAACAAGCCTGGATTAGTTCTGATTAAAATGTCTATTACTTTAAAGGAAGAAACTTTCGCGGGAAGAAACTTTCGCGAGGCAAGAAGAACGCGAACTTTCTGGAATTAACTTTCGCGCTTTATGCAAAATCGGATATTTTGCAAGAATAAACTTTCGCGAATTCCAGGTCTGAACAGAAACTCTAATATTTTTCTTTGTTTTCTTTGTTCGCCTTTCACTTTTTATCAATTTTTATCAAGAATGAATTTTTGCGAAATTCATATTTTAGAAAGTTTCGCGTAATAAACTTTCGCAAATTTTCGCTAAAAACGCGAAAGTTTCTTCCCGCGAAAGTTTTTTCCTTTAAAGTAAAAGCTTTAATTAAAAATAACAACCAAGGATCGGAATATTAGGGAGAGGGTTCTTAGTAAGATACAACAGGGGGCAATAGTCCTTGGGACACTTGTAAAATTACAAAAAAGGCCATCAACCAGCAAACTTTACTTTTTTGGGCTTTATTCAACCCCCACTCCCCTAAGATAAGTTTGTTCTCTCAAGCGGACCTCTGTGGGCAAAAATTTCATCGTGTGATCATCGTCAATATTTTACAAGATTATCTCTAGAGACAACATTGTCATCGGGAGGAGGGAAGGATACGTGCAAAACTTACAAAAACCGTCAGTGTTCCGGGACTTTTTCCCGCCCCCTATTGAAGCACGCAATGACTTGTTCTTCACATCGAGATTCACTGCAGCAATCTTCACCCTGGAGTTAATACTTACAGGCTTCATGCAACTAAATGTAACTGTGATCCAGTGGGTTTTGATAAATCATAACAGAGTAAATGGAATGCTTACGTCGTCTTTTGTGACCACAACATCTTCATCAAGCGTGAAAACAGCATCGGTCTTGATTAGTTTACTGTCCAGAAACTTGCTATTCATATTCTGAAAAACAACGGAAAATAACTCAACAACATAATTCTCTATAAGTAATACAACAGCTGAACATCAATAAGCGAATACACATACGGCCACAAATGAGATTTGTTTGATATGCCAAGCGCCCCTGTTACCCATAGTCGAAAAAGGTGTATACCTAATTTCAATGTAATAACATTCTTTCACAGCATAAGTCAAATTCAGGGGAAACAAAAATGGATCAACACATTATAGAACTTGACTTAAAAGATAGTTGACTAAATCAAGGTTCAATCAACACAAGGATATTTCAACAAAACATTTCATTCTTGTTGGCGGCAAGAAACAAAACCTTTAGGTAAACCATGATTTTTTTTATTACCTTAAGTCCAGGATAGACAACCCTGAGTGGAACTCTGGTTTTTGGCCATTTTGTCTTGTCAGGGATATTTGCTGAAGGAAGCCATACAATGAGAATCTTGAAAAAAAACGAAGACAGTATGAAGGGAAAATTGACATGAACAGACTAGCACTTGAACACCATACACATTGAAAGCAAAAAGAAAGAAAAGAGACCAAGCATATATGTGCAGCTCTTCTTTCATGACTCCTTGTTCCATCACTTTATATAATGATATTCCTCTATACAACACAAAAAATGTACAAAAACAAATATAGAACAGTGATGTAGTGTAGTGGTTGAGGCACTGGGTTTGATACTTTAGAGGCCATGCCTCCACTGGTTCAAATCCACATATGGTCAGAACAACGAACTATGAGCTACAAGCTGTCAGCCAACTGAGCTGTCCATCTTTCCCAGGTTAGTAAATAAGTACCCAGAATTTTTCAGGGTCAGGGTTTATATCAGGTGGACGATAACAGCTATCATAGCTGAAATGGCTATCCAGTATAAATATTTGTACATACTTCACTTACAAACATGACTCAATTAAACAAACCACCATTGTAAGAAGCAATAGCCAGACAATTAGGTTGACAGACAGAACAGAGTAAATTGACACAAACCTGGTCCAAATGTTGAGATTGTCCGAGTGTTTCAATCAATTTGAACAAGTTACATGATCTGTACCTCACTGCAGAAACAGCAAGAAGGATTGCAGTGAACTTTTCCTGTGGCTTGCTTCCCAGCAGATTGTAGTAAAAGGGAAACTCTGAAAGCTTTGTAGAGTACCCTGTATGAGCAGACAAAGCACCAGGGGGATAGTTCCACATGTGATAAGAGTGTGCGTTGTAAGGCTCTACTCTGTCATGGACTATCTGCAAAAAAAGGAAGGTAATTTTGCACAAGTGAGTTGACTTCATACTATGAAATATAGCTTTCCTTCGTATGGCTTTGTTAGCTGTACAAAATATTATTACTGTATGATACTTTACATTTTAATTAAATTCACCCAGGTAAAACAACACTATTCTTGAGAACATATCTTTCAATTTGGTGATAATGCTTTATCTACATTATAACTGACACAAACATCTTGTATCTCGCATTCAGTCAACTTTTGGTTCTAGCCCCAATAAAAATGGCCATTTCTCAGGCATGCATAATCTCAGTTATAGCAGGGTAGAATTAAACAGTCTGATTCCGGCAACAACAGCAAAAAGTCCTGGCATGATCTCAATCCCACACATCTAATATATATTTGAAATAAATGTTACGTTGAATGCACATAACAGTGATAATTGACACAAAGAACATAGAATACCTCAAGTGTTGTATGCACCATTTGTTCAACAGAAGAGAAATATGCAGCATAAAGAAAATAGCCTTGCTGTCTCATAGAGAGGATCCTATCCTGACTGATGGACCTCAGCATTACAGGCATTTGCAACAACATTCTTTCACTGATCTTCAGGACAGCTCTTGACCAGTCGATGACATCTGCAAATGGCAACTCCCAGCCATCACTCATGACAACAGGTATGCAGCCAGCCTGCAATGCTTCAAGGAAACGAAACGAGCCCAGTCGTCTACCTCGAGGAACAAGACAGAATGTGGAATTATGCAGCAACTGATGGTAATCATACCTGAAAAGATCAAGAGTGATTTCAAATGTATGCTTGTGTATCACAGAGGTGAATTCATGGGAGCTTCTTATTCTGTACACTCTACTTTGTAGCAAACTAGTATTGAGCTACAGTAAAAACCCACATATAACAACCTGTAAATTTTTCTTCCAGCCTATTTTTCTTCCAGCCATAAAAATGAGGGAGATCAAGAGTAAAGGAGACAAAAAAGAGACTTATTTAGAAATTAAATAAAAAAGAAAAGACTATGGTTAAATTAGAGATGATGGCGAGGGAAAAAAGGCTCCAATGAGACATATCAAAGCTTCAAAACTACAGGGGTAGATTTAACCTGTCCAAGACAGAGGAGCAATGAGTATTCCATGAAAGACATTTAAAACATAGCTTTGGAACACCCAGTAACTGATGATAATCAGAACAAATATCAGGCTGCATAGGTTGCAGGACTACGTTAATTGGTTGCATTGCGTATTATTTAATCAATAACCTAATTATTCAAACCTGTCAAAATTCTCATTATCAGCTTGACACCTGCTGTCCTGATACTTCTCCCAGTTTTTGGAATGCCTGCAAGTAGTGAGCAAGACCACATCGTCATTATTGTTGACCAGATGCAAGGCATCACGTACTTCACTACCAATCCCAAACAGGTATCTCTTGCCTTTGAATGCAACATGGTATCGTCTCTGCAAGGGGAACAAGTCGGCTTTGTAGTAGTCTCTTCTTGATACAAATGGATGGTCCTTTTTGAACAGTGGGAAACTTACATCAAAGCCCTGCCTGAATTTATCTTCAGAGAATGAGGCTCTCGCCAGCATTGCATGGCCAAAATTGAAGCCCAAGTGCTCAGTGTAATTGGGCCATGTCCCGGAGAACAAGTTAAACAGGAGAAAGTTTCTTCCCCTATTCCAGACGTCTGATTTGGAAATAAAAGAAGGCAAATCTTTTACAAAATCAATACTTAATATATCTCTGTCTATGGTATCAATAGAGAGTACAAAGAGGCATGCAGAAGACGGATCAGAAGTGAAGTGACTACTGCGTTTGATGGACTTCAAAATGTTCAAATAAACCGATGACTTTATCCTCGGTTTACTATTCATAGGTGTCACGTAGACCTTAAAACCATTCTTTCTGCAAGCAGTCCCGAAATTAAAGCAACTTTCCATGCGACATTGTATCTGTGTGCTACTGAGCTTGTCAGCCTCTTTGTAAATCAGTCCCTCGTCATTATTGTGTGTTGATGACACCGGCAGGGCATCCAGTTCGGCATTTATTCTCAGCGTTGAATTTCGGCCTAAATCGTCTTGCATTCTCCACCATCTTCGCACGAAAAATAATAGCGTCAAAATTAGTAGAAATAACAGCAGTGTCGAGTAGATGATGTTGCTATCTTTTCGTACATTGAATCGCTTTCGTGCTTGCATTTAATCCGTCTAGATATTATTATTTGGCGTGTGTGCCTGTGGTGTCCCTTTTAACATGACGTGCCGTGCGACGAGCATTGCATTCAGCACACACACACACAAGGTTGTGGTTGCCGTTGCTTTGCTGCAATTCAAGTTGTTGCAGTTGTGATGAGAGTGAGACTTCATTTGGTTGAAAAAAGGAGAAACAAACAATTTTTTATTCCTGTCAATTGTTTCATTCCCGTTAATTGTTTGTTATTTCTTTCCTGTTTACTGTTGAAAAAGGACCATCCGTTTGTATTTGTTTTTATGTATGTATTGTATGTTAATATTTATTGAATCCATTGGATATGAAAAAAAAGAAAGATTTGGTTGAAAGGAAGATGGAGAAGTGGGTTTTGAAGTTATTTACCCATATTTTTTTTGTTCTCCTGAAAAATAGAAAAGCATGGTAGTAAACGGAAACAAGAACAGGACAATATGTCGATGTGGTGTTGGTTTTGACTCTTATAGCTAAAAGGAGCTATTTTGTTTTCATTTTTTCCAATAATTTTTCTTTTTCGAATAAATAAATAAATAAATAAATCATTCATCGTCAAGTTAGGCTACAAGCCTGTACGACGTTTTCTTCTTGTGATTGCACTTTTTGACTAAATTTTGAATCGCCGACGACGGAATTGGCGATTGGCTAAATTTAAAACGTTTCCAGTATTTGTCCAGTCCATTTTTAAAAGAGTCCAGCGATGGAGCAGTGACGACCTCCTCCAAACAAAGCTAATTTCAAGTTAAAAGACGTGAGTAGAAAACACATTTAAATTAAGCATATATTGTAGAATTGCATACCGTAAGTCCTCCAATAAGCCCCCGAGCTCATTGAAAAAGGAAGAAAATTATGTCTGGGTTTATTGGAGGGAGGTTATTTTAATCTTAAAGTTGACATGAAAAAGTAGATGGTATGGCCTGACTTGTGCCACAAAGAATAAGCATTCATGTCATAATGAGGAAAAGGAGGGATAAGAATGGAACTTTGATATTGTGCAGCCAGCTTTTGAAGACACTTGAATAGTTACATGTCTTGAGCTGGACATCGGACATCTGGAAAGAGCGTCAGCGTTTCCATGGAGGTTCTTTCCAGGATGGTGGATGGCGTCAAAATCATATCCTTGGATCTCACTCATCCATTTTGCAAAGAGGTTGCTTGAAGCGTCCACTTAAGAGAGAACTGCTATAAGGCCATAGTGGCAAGTATCAGTGTAGAGCTTGAACTGTAGCGAGAAGTCTGGGCATTGTAGAACAAGTGCAGAAATCAGACAGTCTGTGGGTTCTTGAAACACATCGTCGGCGTCTTTCGTCCAATGGAAAAGACAATTCTTCTTTGAGATCTACCAGCGGTTTGCATCGGCTTGCATAATTGGCAATGAATCTTAGGAAACTTCTTACATCTGTCTTGTTCTTAAGAAATGGAAAATTCTTAACAGAGCTTACTTTGGTTGGGTCCACGGTCACTCCTTCTTCAGAGACAATGTGTCCAAGAAACTTCACAGATCGCCTGAGTTTCTGATATTTAACTGGTTTCAGAGTGAGTCCGGCTTTTTCTATCCAATTCTCGATTCATGTGCATGGGCTGTCTGTGCTGAGCCAGGGGACAATTTTTTCTCATATGGCCAGTCTGACTTCACCGATAATATACGATAGGGGTTCTTCTTTCTGCTCCAGGGGGATGATTCCAGGTATTCTCGTTTCGTCTGGCCTGGCTGTTGCAGGTTCCTGCACTGTGGTCGTTAGACTGTATTGCTTTCCATATTTCCTGGTTACTGCGCTCTCTATCCGTGTTAAACTTGTGAATCAGGTCAATCAGATCTTCTGAAACTCTGTTTACCCCAAACTGCTTGCCAATTGAGTTGAAAAATAGTCGTTCTGCAGACTGGATCGCTTCTTAAAACAGGGGATCTTTTAACATACAAACTAGTGGGGAAAAACCCCACCAGGCCCATAAATTTCCCCACTAGTTGGCCCATGATTCCCCATTAGCAAGTGCCCATTTGTTGAAAATTGTTTTAAACACCAATTTGACTTATCTACAATTACTGTTCGTTGTGTCGTTGTCGTGTTATATGTGTCAAATTATTCGTTATTTCTTTGGTCTTATTGCTGTCAACCAATCTCTGTTTGACGTTCTTGCACTACACCAAGGCGAGGCAATGAAATCCGCGGGAAAAGTCCTTTACTTTTGTTTTTGCCGTCAGTTGCGTTACATTAAGGAAAGGGCCCTTTTGCGTAAATTCCCCACCAGTAAAAATTTCTTAAAAGATCCCCTGTCTTAAAAAGTATTTGGACACTATTCCGACACCGTCTCTTTTATCTCTTGCCGCAGTCCTTTGATAAAGCATTCACTTGCGATTCTGTCCTTTTCCGTTCTATTATCCATACCATCGTGTCCCTTCATCACGAGTTTGTCTACTCTTTCTGAAAACTCTATAACAGATTCCTTGGGTCCATGTTTCATTTCCTGGAGTTTCTGTCTGGCCAAAAATTGCTTTTCTTCGGTATTGAATGTTTCATCCAGCAGATCCTTCATTTCTCTGAGGCTATTTCTGACGTTTTCAGGGAATCTCCGAGAAGTAGAAAATTTAGAGTTCAATGAGATTTTCAGTCTGCTACTCGAATATATCTGAATCTACTGATACAACACACTTAATTATATAATGGGAAATTAAAAATAAAACATTGTGTCAAAAGAGTTACAAAGCGTCGAAGACAAAAATAACTGGCACTGAACTACGAAACGGCTTAAAGGGTGCCATTACATTACGTAACTGAGGGTATTTGGCTACCTGCTTAAAGATACCAAACCAGCTCTTATGTGAGTAATGGAGGTTAGAGAGGGAAAGTTCTTGGTGGCATCTTGGTACTTCGGTAAAAGGTTGATACTCAAAAACAGACAAAGTCAGCACTCCTCTCAGCAAACTGAAATTTGTCCGGGTTTGAAGCTATACCAGCTATACCTTTTCGTCGCGTCAGGTTCTTTCACTTCTAACGGTAACCGGTAACTCTGCTGGTTGCTAGTTGTAATTTAACTTAATGAAAGATGAACTACCTTTTCATTACGTTCAAATTATTTTGGCAAAACAGCTACTCCGATGTGCAAATGAACAAAAACTTCAGACAACATGATTCTTAAACAATTGTTTAGAATAATGAATTACCAATGTTATTTTGTAAATACTTGAAACAACCTGTTCCCAGCTCAAATGCTGGAAACTGAAAAAAAAATAGTTATGGCAAGTAAATATTAAATGTTCAAAAAAAGTTAAAACTGGATAAGATGGTTAAATGTGATTGAAAAAAATAAGATGAACATGTTAAGCAATTGCTGAAAATCAGACTCCCATTTCATAACTTTCATTTGAGATTGCCTTGACATCTTTAGTTATGTCACTTTGGCTTTGCTTCCTGTGTTTATAGATGTCTGCCACTGCAAAACCAATGACAATCAATACCGCCACACCCAAGCCAACACCAATACCATGAGCAGCAGAGAATTTATTGGCATTGCCTACAATAAGAATGATGTAGTACTCAAACTACCCTTCGGTCTACGAAGCCATTGCTATATGCGCCATCTTCAATACATTTCATTCTATGGTGGAATGACAAGTGTAATGACTTCCAAACACCTGTGCAAGACAGTTGCCATTCTTTACAAAACTTAACGTGTTTCATTAACTCCCCCACTAATAATACAAGGTAAAGTGGGAGTCAAGTACCGGCCTGCATTCATTGATGCAAAACACAGCATTTTCACAAAGGAGCGCACGTATCAGAGAATGACGTTGCAAAGTATTAATAACAAAGTTTCAATTCCTGGTGAAACTAATTGAAAACAAGCTTTTCATCTCTTGGCTCTTCCCTAAAAATACTTTCAAACCTTGAACTGAGAACAGTGGTACAAACTTAAGAAGTCAATACTAGTAAAAGCGTAACCACACACTGCAAAAACTAAGGAGCTTGAACATGGATATAAACCTTACCTTCACAACGGGTTCCAGTACCAAAGACCCCTTTCATGCAACTGCAAACGTGAGATCCAATGACATTCGTACAAACTGCATTAGCACTGCAGGAATGTTGACCAGTTGCACATTCGTCAATGTCAGTGCAATTGAAACCATTACCAGTGTATCCAGTGTTGCAGGCACATGTATATGAGCCAGGGATATTGCTACAAGTGGCATTATTACTGCATGAATGTTGACCAGTTGCACATTCGTCAATGTCTGTGCAATTATATCCATTACCAGCATAGCCAGAGTTGCAAGCACATGTGTATGACCCCTGCTTATTGGTGCAGTTGGCATTAACACTGCATGAATGTTGGCCAGTTGCACATTCGTCAATTTCAGTGCAGTTAAAACCATTACCAGTGTAGCCAGAGTTGCAGGCACATGTGTATAAGCCAGGGTTATTGCTGCAAGTGGCATTAGCACTGCATGAATGTTGACCAGTTGCACATTCGTCAATGTCTGTGCAATTATATCCATTACCAGTGTAGCCGGAGTTGCAAATACATGTGTATGAGCCAGGGTTATTGCTACAAGTGGCATTAGCACTGCATGAATGTTGACCAGTTGCACATTCGTCAAAGTCAGTGCAATTAAAACCATTACCAGTGTAGCCAAAGTTGCAGGCACATGTGTATGAGCCAGGGTTATTGCTACACGTGCCATTAGCACTGCATGAATGTTGACCAGTTGCACATTCGTCAATGTCAGTGCAATTAAAACCATTACCAGTGTAGCCAGAGTTGCAAGTACATGTGTATGACCCCTTGTTATTGGTGCAGTTGGCATTATTACTGCATGAATGTTGACCAGTTGCACATTCGTCAATGTCTGTGCAATTATATCCATTAACAGTGTAGCCAGAGTTGCAAGCACATGTGTATGACCCCTGATTATTGGTGCAGCTGGCATTGCCACTGCATAAATGTTGACCAGTTGCACATTCGTCAAAGTCAGTGCAATTAAAACCATTACCGGTGTAGCCAGAGTTGCAAGCACATGTATAGGAGCCCTGGTTATTGGTGCAGTTGCCGTTAGTACTGCATGAATGTTGACCAGTTGCACATTCGTCAATGTCAGTGCAATTAAAACCATTACCAGTGTAGCCAGAGTTGCAGTAACACTTTTTGTATTTAAGGGTTGTGTAAGGGATTTGAATCGATACGTTGCAGAATGGACCATTCACGCAATTGCACAATGTAATTTTTGGTTGAAACTTGCTCGTTTGATTGTTTGCATCTTTCACAATAAATGTCATTGTGACTTTAGGGCTGTTCACATGCAGTGATACATTTCCATTTGTCGAATTCATTGTTGCAGAGATTCCAGTTCCATTTATCGAATAGGTTAAAGCTAATGCAGTGGGTGAAGTTGCTTTAATTTGAAAATTGTTCACTTCTCCATAGGACAAGATCAGATGCCTCGGAGACAGAATGATTGGTGGAAAATTGATTACATCGAACAGCCACTCTCCCATTCTACCTGTGTTTCCAACAACAGTATCAAATCTATAAGAGGGATAAATCCCAGTCTCACCAAGCACCAAATCAAGTATGTTCTTATTTAAGGAAAATCCAACGTGAGGAGTTTCGCTGGTATATTTCCACAACATGGCACCATCTTCATATATGAATGATGCGTATGTACTGTGATTATTCGTAGCCAGATTTAATTGAAAGGTGGTAGTCTGAAAGGAAAGTATAATCAAATATCGGGATCACGCTCTTAAAGTCTAACTAGGATATTGCATTATCAAAGTTCATACAAGTGCTATAGTTGCTGTCACAAACCTCGTTTGTATTTACGTAAGAGCTACTAGGGAATGGAAATCCCTTTATCCAGGTCACGAGTATTACCAAAGTCGGAGAAAAGTTGACGCTGGTTCTGGCTGATATGTACGAGCTGGTCTCGTTTATTATCGTCTGGGAGAATGAATCTGTGTGACTATTTCTGTGTTGTGAGTAAGCAATACCACCGCTTGAACCTCTCATGTCAATATCCGACCAATAGGGAGCCATTACTTCGTAACCAGATAGCATGTTAGGTGTATAGTCATCAGTCATATACCGCATTCCCAAATATATCAAGCCATTGACAGAAACCTACTTGGAGAAGGGAGCAAATTCTTCCTATTAAATTCAGCCTATAATTCTATAGCTGGCATCGCTTTAAAAGCCCTTTGAAATGAAAACTGAAAACATATGTTTAAAAGTTAGACAATAAATGTTGTAAACGTTAATTGAGGTAGCTTACCGTGATTTTTGTGTATGTTATGTTTCCGACCAGAATTCCAGGATTAATTCCCATAATTCCATAGGAATCGTCTGAATTTCGAAGAAACTGCGTTGTGTTGTATGGGAACATACGCTGTTGCCCTGGAAAGGCAAGTTATATTGAGACTCTGTTTTTCAGGCTACTCCGGCGGTAGGTACCAGCTCAGAGCGGAGAAATCTAAATTGGCTTTTTCATGTACTCATGGGGATGGGCACTAATATGTTTTAAGAGAGCTGATCGTGTAAACACGTGTCTATGACTCTCTGGCTTGCAAATATCAACTGCCTAATCCAACCGTAGAGATAGGAGATAGGATAATATTATTAATTATATATCCTATCTCCATGAATCCAACACGCGTAGGAGATTACATACGGGAACTTAGCATACATACGGGATATGAATTACATAATCATTACAGGTGCTTAGAAAATTATTGTAAAAGGACAGTTGATTGGGGTTAAGAGGGTGAATGCTTCTTTGTTGTTAGTCATAATCGCAAAGTTGCTTATTAGCATTTACCTACTTAGCAATAAACAACATTCCTTATGGCATTTTACTTGGATTCAAAGTCTATCCAGTGGCAGTTTCAGGTCACGATCGAGAAAGCATTCCTTCAAATTGACGTCAACAAAGCAGATCGTGTTGCAATGTGATTCTTTTTGTTGAAGGACATGCAACAAAAGCCTTCAAGAGCTAACGATTCACAAGACTCGTAGCTACTTGACCAAGTCCATTCTTATTGGAACTACCATTCCATAACATCTGGAAGGCAACAGGGCTGCAGATCCGAATTTTGCAGCTGTTGTACCAAGAAGTCTGTTCGTGGATGACTTTGTATTTGGTGAAAAGAACACTGCTGGAGTAGAGTAGAAATACTGAATATCAAGCAAATTGAGAGATTTAAAAAGGGACACCTCAACATGCGGAAACGGAAATTAGATGACACAAGCCTGCAATACGATTAGCAGCAATGATCTATGGTGTACTTGGCATAACAATCACAAACAGCATTCACCCTTCTGAACCATGATGCATGCATGCAAAGATAATGATGTGATGGGAGAATGGGCGTTGTTGATCTTCTCAAAAAGTACAGCAATTTGTCAGAAATCGTATTGACCAGATACTTGAAGTAGAAGGACTTAGCTGAACTACTGTTCAACATGTGACAATCCAGCAGACCTAGACAGCAAATGAACTACACTGAACAAGCTGCAAGGAAGTGAAGTATGGTGGAGTTCGAGTTGTCCATACAAGTTCAATCAGAATGAAAAATGGCCTCAACAGCCAGAACACCTCAAAAGTATGACTAGCACAAGAAGAGAGAACAAGTAGGACAATGTTGAAAACAAATACTGTAGAGGCAATTGGACTCACGAACTGTATTGACGTGAACCGATTCAAGGTGAATTGATCCTTGAATCATGCAAGATCTTCGAATCACAGCTTGGGTTCTACGATTCGTCAATAACGCAGGGAAAAATGCCACTGAAGCGTCAAAAGCATTGAAAACAGATGCAATTGAAGATAGCATGGGCTAAAGAAATTGAATAGTTGTACCCACCACACCAAGCCAAGAATAGGTCAATCAACTTACCTATACAAGCCTATGATCTAGCAAGCGTAAATTTTCCTGATGTCACGGAAGTTTCAATCTGAAGGAAGACCAGCAAACCAAATTATATCTCGAGACCACATCCACTGATCACGAATTTGGTGATAGATGCGCACAAGAGGAGAATGCATGTGAGGGTGGAGAGCAGAGCCAAGGAGTCGAATATGGATTCCAAAAGGGGCCCAAACTGTCTGTCAAGAAAGTCGTCAAAGATTTTCGATATTGCAATTTACAAAAGATTTACTGTCAGGCCATTCAAGCACTTAACAACAGCAACTTTTCTAGAACATTGCAAGACGCCAGGCTATGCATTCTAAACAAATGGAGTCGACTTTGTCGGTCCCTTCTACCACAAAGACAGCAAACAACAAAAGAAGCCCCGCACTACATGGTTCACATGGGCAACAACTCGAGCAATTTACCCGGGACTGGTAAACAGATGCGACGGCAATTATATTTTGAAAAGGTCTGAAGAGTTTTGTGGCGGGAAGAGAAACCAACATCTGAAAAATTTAGGTGATTTAAAGAGGTTTACAGCCACGATTAAATGGCTCAGACGTATTTACAAAAACAAGAAAAACGAACAATTCTCTACAGTACAAAATGCAAAAAATGCTTGATTCTCAATTCCTGCCTGTCATGAGTGGTTGTTAATAATTTTGTAGCCAATAAATTAATTAACGTTTAGGTGAGAAGAAGCCAAATCAATGGCGGGCGCCATTATCTATGCGAAAAGGACGTAAAGACCCATTGTCAACCAACAAAGCAGACCCCGTAAGTATGGAGCCTTCCTTCTGTTTATCAAACAAAGCGCCTACGTAGTTACATGAATTTCTGTGTCAGAAAGTAAAAATCGCACAGTTACGTAGCTGTCACAAACGAAGTGGCAAACGAATCCTAAACACTCACCATTTGGAAACATTAACTCTGTTGGTAGCTGCGGGATTATCACACCATAAATACTATTCCCTCCAATCACTGCAATGCCAGACTGGCATGACAATTGTCAATCAATTTTTTGGCAATAAAATTTGACTGATCCGACACAGCGCGACATGCTATTACTGTTGATCAATGAACTATGTTTTTTAAGTTAAGCAGATGAGTACGAAGAAATTTGAAGCGAATTGAATTAACTGAAACATCAGAAGACCTTTTCTTTGAAGAGGGGCCAGATAATTTCAAAAAATTAAAAACTAGTAATAGATAATAACTAGAACACCAGGTGAGATGCAATTGTCTCAAAGTTGTAGTTTTTATCAGATTTATGTGCATGGTTGTTGGAACGATGTGTTTTGATAAGTAAATATATGCCGAAATAGGATACAGTTACATCAATAGAAGATCTTTTATCAAACAGCTCTCTGGAGGATTTTGTGCCATAAGAATTCACCTTGCCAACTTTTATTTACAACTATAATTTATAATGTTGAATAAAAGCATGATAATGTACCTGATGATGAGCAAATCTCCAAAGATATTACCATGATAATAGTGAAAACAAAAAGGATAAGCTTAAACGACATCATTTTGTCAGTCATTCACTGCATGCCTAAAAAGATAGAAAAAATAGTGGCATGAAGGCAAAGTTACCAAAATTGCTTGGTGTGAAAGGAAGGGATTTGAGAATGATTCTGTCCCCAATCAAAAAAAAGTCTGTGACAGCTCCAAACAAACCTACATAGCAACAGTCTATGCAAAGGTAACTGTTCACAGAGATTCACAAAATGGATTGGTGATGGTGATATGGATCGGTGGCACCTTTTTCACAAACGACTATCCCTTGCTTGGAATTACTTTCAGCGTTGATATTCGCTGGGCTGATCAGCGCATTAAATAGTCTTTTGTGCAAATTTTAGAAAGCTAGAAGAACTGTGGACTACTCACCAACTGGACCACCTTTGTTAGAAAACGGATTTGGAGTGCTCGGAAAGTACACTGCCACGGAATCAAAAAACATTTCTATGTACTCCACTAGAAATTGTGCAGTACAGTGTGCTGTACATTATGCAGTGGCTTATTGAAGAGGGGGCTTATTCGAGAGTGGGGCTCAATCGAATTGCTACGTGATGTTAAAATATCTGAAATCGTGGACACGTCTTTTGAAAGGTTGTTTTGTCTAGTATCTAGTCCCAAATTGGCCCAACTAATGATGGTAATTACATGCTTGGACATATTTGGCAATTCCAAATATGTCCAAGTCGGCATCCTCATTCCTGGCATGGTCACAGATTCTGTACATTTCTCTGAGATTTTCGTTAGGAAAAGTGATCTGGGATTCTGGAAGTACAATGTTAATTGTGGTGTCAGTTGACGGGCTACCACACCCAAAAAAACTCTCAACACAATACGAGTTATCTTCTCTTTGATCGAATTTTTTACCTCGTAGGTCTTGAGATTTCTTAAATTGCCTTGCAAGTCTTTTCAAGCATATCTTGCTAGCAGAAGACCAAACTGCTAGCAGAAGACCAAACTGCACACAACCCTGCTCACTTTGGCCCACAGTCTTCGCTGGTTGTGTACACTGCGACCAGCAATCAAACTTCCCCTGTCCGTTCCCTAAATAGCAACCATAAACTTTGCTACATCTACGTTCTCTACACCTCTATCACCACGCACACGAGGTACACCATGCTCTTCAAAGGCATTACTGAAAAAGTTGGCGACAGCTGCTGCTTTATTGTCGGTTGTAAATTTCACATATATAACCAGTCTGGTGCAGCCATGAAACACAAATCTGTAAGCAATTAATTTGTTGTTGGAGTCTTTGTGCGGCAACCCATTTGCACTGCCTGCATCATAGACTCTAAGTTTGATTGCATACCTTTTCCTCAGCGACCTTGGCTTCAACCAAGGGTGCTTAAATAGCAAGAAGAATATCTAATTGACTTCTGAGTTTGCTTGCAACATGCTGAATTATTAGGAAATCTCGATGCCTCTTGGCATAGTTCATCTGGCCTAAAGTTGTTAGAATTTCCTGAGTTACTTTCTTGTCGTGGGGATAAGTTGATAAAAATCAAAGGAACCTTGAGGTGACTCGCGACAGATGGCTTTTATTTCACTGTATTATCCAGAAAGTGAAGAAAGTAATATCAAATTAAAGTCAAACTTGCGAGCCTAAAAGTTGAGCTTGAGCAAAAATGAATACCCTGGATTTAATTTTCAGGATTGAACGCAGCAAATTCAAAAAGAATTTGTTTTGAGACCACTCAAGCAAACATTTTGACTTCAGTTTTCGATCTCATCAAGGTTAAAAAACTTTAATTTTCCAAAACAAAAATGAGACACTATAATTGTTGTATTAGTTGCCATAAGCATACAGCTAGAAAACTTTCTTCTTTTCACCTGATTCTTCCAACAACGAGTCCAAAAATGCTCCTTCCTCTGTGCGTGATCGTGCTCGTGGTCCCGCCCTGCCACAGCGTGCCCAGCATCTGGTATGGTACGTCATGTTGCTTGTTATTTCAACAAGTTTACATTTTATCCAATGAAAAACTTGCAAAGTGATATCATACTTGGTAGCCTCACTTCAAATCAAAAGTGAACGTTTGAATCTGAGGCACATACCTTATATGAGCAAAGTAAACAGAAATACAGAACACAGACACAGACACAGACACAGACACTGACACAGAACACAACATTTTCTCCCACTTACCAACATCTACTCGCTTGCGCATGCGCTTCGCGAGTCAATGAATGCTTGCAAGTAGCAGAGAAAAGCTGTGCGGATTGCGGAATTATAGTAGGCCCCCAAAACTATTGTATCATCATTTGCACCATCATTATGTATTTTATTGTTTTTAGCAGGGGATATTCAAAGTAATTCCGATCCAGAAAATTCTGACTTCATATTTCAAATTGTTGATATTGATTTAACTTTTCTTTTTAATCTGGGGTTTTCCATATTTATTCCTCTGTTTTTGGTATTTTTTGTTTTCATAGTGAAGTCACATCAACAAAGATTTGAATTTTATCTTTGATTTTCAAACTGAGCGTACACATTCTCTTGATTAAGAATAATTTGCTGAAATCTATTATTTCTGAAATTCCAAAATCCAGCTATGAAACGTAGATGTCACATCAAATATACCTAGATATCTGGGCTTTCAAGCACGCTAAACACCCCCTCTCCATATTTTTTGGAGCACTCATTTCAAAACATCGTTTTAATCAAATGCTAGATGCTTTAGTCCTGGCTACATCACAGCAGCACTCATTTTAACAATGTTAACAGCTAGTTTAAAACCAATAATCAGGACTACATAAAGCATCTAGCATTTGATTAAAACGATGTTTTGAAATGAGTTCTTCAAAAATATATGGAGAGAAAGATATCTATATTCGATGTGATTGAATGCTGTCATTTGTATTTGACATTTGTCATTCACATTAACGTTTCATAGCTGGATTTTGGAATTTCAGCAATAATAGATTTCAGCAAATTATTCTTAATCAAGAGAATGTGTACGTAAAATCTTTGTTGATGTGACTTCACCATGAAAACAGAACCATACCAAAAACAGAGGAATAATTGTAGAAAACCCCAGATTACAAAGAAAACTAATTTAAATGCACATAATCATCAACAATTTTAAATCTGAAGTCAGGATTTTCTGGACCGGGATTACATACTTTCAATATCCCCTGCTAAAAACAATAAAATACATAATGAAGCAAATGATGATACAATAATTTTGGGGGCCTACTACACTTCCGCACAGCTTTTCTCTTCCACTTGCAGGCATTCATTGACTCGCGAGGCGCATGCGCAAGCGAGTAGATGTTGGTGAGTGGGGAAAAATGTTGTGTTCTGTGTCAGTGTTCTGTGTTGTGTGTTTCTGTTTACTTTCCCATATAAGGTATGTGCCTCAGATTCAAACGTTCACTTTTGATTTGGAATGAGGCTACCAGGTATGATGTCACTTTGCAAATTTGTCATTGGATAAAATGTAAACTTGTTGAAATAACAAACAACATGACGTGCCATACTAGATGCTGGGCACGCTGTGGCAGGGGAGGACCACGAGCACGATCACGCACGGAGACGGGGAGCATTTTTGACTCGTTGTTGGAAGCATCAGGTGAAAAAAAGAAAGTTTTCTAGCTGTATGCTTATGCAACTAATAAAACAATTATAGTATTTCATTTTTGTTTTAGAAAATGAAAGTTTTTTAGCTTTGATGAAACAAGATCGAAAATTGAAGTCAAAGTATTTGCTTGAGTGGTCTCAAAACAAATGCTTTTTTGAATTTGCTGCGTTCAGTCCTGAAAATTAAATCCAGGGTTTTTTATGTCCAGGAGTTAAAAAAACGTGAAAAGTCAATAAAATTAGCTATTCAGTTTTGCTCAAGCTCAACTTTTAGGCTCGCAAAGTTTGACATTAAGGCTTCGTTCACACGACACCGTTTTCATTTCGCTCCGGATTCCAGAGGCAAAACGGTGCGCATTTTTCAGTCGGTTCACACGACACCGTTTTCACTTTTCACAAGTTTACGCTTCACTTCGCTTCGCTGCGATTCCCGCTGTTTCAAATATTTGTAACTTTGCTTTTGCGCCAAAATTTGACAGCCTATACCCATTTCCGTGTTTAAAAATTTCCTAAATTTAGCTTGGTGAGTAGTTTGTAATAAAATCAACCATAAATTATATATGTTCTCACTATCAAGCATGTAATAAAGTCATTACAGGAATAAAAAACTCCAAAACATCTAAGACAAATACATTCATATTCAATTTATCAAGTCAATCAAGTATTTCTAAATTGTTTACATTCGGCGCCAAAAGCAATCGAAAACGAAGCTGTTACACTGAGAAGAGGTTCTGTTTTCATTTGACTCCGTTTTCATGCGTTCACACGAGTCCAAAGTGAAAACGGAGTCAAATGAAAGCGGTGCACTCCACTTCCAGAGCGTTTTCATTTGAAAACGCAAAAGCGGATCGGAATGCACCGTTTTCAATCGTTTCCGTGTGAACGCAGTATCGTAAACGGATCGAAATGAAAACGGAGTCAAATGAAAACGGTGTCGTGTGAACAGGGCCTAAGTTGATATTATTTTCTTCACTTTCTGGATAATACAGTGAAATAAAAGCCATCTGTCGCGAGTCACCTCAAGGTTCCTTTGATTTTAATCAACTTATCCCCACGACAAGAAAGCAACTCCTCATGTGTTCTTTATCGAAATAGAACGGCGTTTTTTGGGCCTTCTCTTCTCTATCTCTCGATTCTTCCCATTGTGGTATTCCGACGACTGCATCGTTCTTTACTGACACTTGCTTTCAGCATGATAGCAACGGTAAATAGTAGTCTTGTCGTTCAAAAGTTGCAAATTTTTGTCTTGAATAAGAATTCGAATTTGTGTGTCTCTAGCACGGCTCACACAATTCGAGTGAGGGGAGAATTAGAAAAACAGATTTGTTCTGAATGCTAGGTGTTAATCACGAGTGTGTTTCCAGTAGCCTTACACGTTTTTTTTATAAGAAACCACTTTATAAGAAACTTACTAGTAGAATTTGTGCTAAAATACAATAGGTTCCTTTGTTCTATTGTTTTCCTTAACGCTAGAAAACAATAGAAAATTTAAGAAACTTTTACTAGTAGGGCTTGAGTTAGGTTTCTTATCAAATGAGAATCGTGTAACCTTGAAGTTAGATAATTAATAGATTACAGACAAACAAGTACGGAAACTGTGTCACTATGAAGAACTGCATAATTGTGGTCAGTTATTTTTTTGGTTGTCAGTAACAGTAAAGTTGCAAAGGAAATTTTCAACAATTTAAACAATAAAGGGCAAATAATAATTGAAAAGAAATAAACCAGGCAAGGTGAACCGAGGTGCGTCAATGTTGCTTGTTCGCATAGATAGGCCAAACTTTAAGGCAATCGAAAAACAGCTTTATATTCTGTCTATAACTAACATTCTAGTCCACTAGCCAAAAACATGCAATATCTTTGGATATGACAATGAATTCAAATGTTACGCATTGCCAAATACAGTCACATTTCTAAAGTGACTACTTTAATATTTTCTCTCTAATTAAACGAAATTACCAAATCTATCTTTATTCAGACTCCAATTACTCCTCCTAAAAAATCGCAAAATAAGAAAAAATTGTTGAATTTTCATATCCTAGACACAAATTTTTAACATAGGAGCGGATGTTCGCAAATAAAGTGTCAAAATCGCCAACGTGGATTTGTAAAAATTGTTTTACTGACCCGATTTTCATTTTGTAAACAATTTTCTGATTGGTTCGACTAAGCTGAACATAAAATATAAGAAGTAACACTATTTGTTTTGTTTCATGAAGCCTTTAAAAGCTTTAAAGAGAAAAAGCAATGAAAACGAGCAATGGTAAACGGCTACTTACCAAAGGTGACTAACCAATTGTTGCGATATATTCCAACGTCGACTTTGAGTGATCCAAAGAAACGCGAGTTGTTATTTCTTAGCGCACCTCTGCGGCAATTTAGCGAGGTCTTGGCACTAGTCAGGGGGTTTCAGTACAGTAGCATCATTCAAAAAATTAGCAACAACAAAACTAATCTCAACTACAGTTGAATGTCACTCCAAATGCAACAATTGAAGATACAGCTCATCTCTTCTTCTGTGGTCGAAAAGGTCCTTCCATGCGGAGCGGCAGAAAGAGTCGGAGATGATGTCGATGGTCTAACAGTGTAAGGTGTTTTGCCGTGAATAGGCCTATTACTGTTATTACCAACTATTCTGGATAATTCTGGATGAGGCATCCTGGAATCGGTGGATTGAATTTGAATAAAACCATCGCCGTCAAACAATCCAGGCCCTCAAAAATGGATAGTAAAAATTGTTAAAAGTCAACAACCAAAACTAGACGGCGAATGTTTTCAAAATAAGACTGCAAAAATTGCCAAAATTAATTGCTAAGATTATCGTAATCGATTAGGCGCCCCCTCAAAAAGTGCCGAGATTAATAAACGCCCCGGGGCGTTTAATCGAGGAAATACGGTACTTCACTTTTTACAAATTTTGTTTACGCAGCCTCGCTATGGTGGCATTTCTCATCACCAGCGGAAATTTATCTCTTTATTATATAATATTCTTTAATTTATATAATCTCGTGAGAGCCCTTTGCGACACTTATTTTAAAGTGCAATAATATGTCTTCGCATATTTTTATAAGGAGTCTCATGACAAATAATACAATTATATAAAAAGTAAAACAAAGTCTCTTGCGGTCCAAGGTTCCCAGCAATCAGAATCCGCGATTTCTCAACGATTATTACCTTTCTCTTAATTCTTAACTTCTATCGAAAAACAGAGAAAACACTTGCGTAGATTTATCATCACAATAACAACAAAATCTTTGATCCAGGTATTCCAATGCTATCAAATAATAAAACAAAATTATCTTCATTTACTAAAATTACTGTCCAGGAAATTTCATCAATATATTGATTACCATTTGTAGCTTTAATATATGACAGAAGATGAAACGACTACTTGTTTTTGGGTAGAATTGGGACGCGTGTCCCAATTCATGGGGGCGAAATGCTGGAAAGATATAGAGATAAACGGGTGAAATTTAGAACATAAATGATGAGTTTTGTGTCAAAGTGCTTGCATTTTCTCCCAAAATCGCGTGCCGCAATTCCCCGCAAAACAAGGGCGAAGGAAAACATGCCGGGACAAGGCAGCATATGGTCAACGAGTAAAATATGCCGATTATGATACAAGATTGCGAGAGCCGGAGTTCAGAAATTTGTAGGTCAATGTAACTTTTAAAGCAATCGGGAGACCATCGACCCAGGTTGCGTCTGGGTTTTGACCGATTTTGTTTTATTAAATAGAAATTGAGGGCGCGTACCACACAGACAACTGAGATGGTAGATCCGATGTGTAGATAAAAGCCCTTTTTGAAAGGGTTGGTTTTTGACATTTTGAGGAAGATTGAAATGCTCGTCGCTTTGTCGAAGGTAGGATAAAAGAACCTGACATCCGTCACAGATAGGTGAATATGACGGTCAAACGAGGCGTCACATGTAAACTCAGTAATACGTAAAAACCCAAGAAAAGCCATTTAGACTCATTATATTATGTCCCTGTGTTTTTGCTCATGCCTTCGCTCCACCAACAGAGACGTATCGCATTTGAGCATCAAATATCGGAACTCGGGAACAAATTTTTGTTCCTCCATTCACAGAGCTGTCACGATTTACTCATGAGCATCGAGCCCGTTACGTAATCTCTATATTTAGTATCATCCGCAATGTTTTTATATGGAAATTTAACCTGCTGCGTTAATGAAATTGTTTGCACACGTACCAATGTTATTTTTATAGTTTATGTAATTCCTTCCACGCAATGTTTATTTTTAGTTTTCCATTTTATATAAATAAGTGTAATTGTGTCAGTAGATTTAGATACATTCGAGTAGCAGACTGAGAATCTGGTTGAACTTTATGTTGTCTATTCCTCCTCGGTTATTGGGGTCTGTGACAGAGCAGGATTTCAAAATGCGCCGTCCTGATTCGTCCATTCAAGTATTTTGATCGATATCGAGGCCAACAACAGCGTTTGTGTCAGTAATGCTTACCCCCTCGTTTTCAAGATTAGCTTAGCTTTGGCATGGCTTGAAACTATTCTTCGTTTGCAATTTACGTCATAGGTCACATCATGATCAGCTGACTTCCTTGCTTTGGGAGTCAGCTGATCATGCCTTCCATCATGGCGCCGCGACACTAGTACCCATTCCACTTGTACTAGTGTCGCGGAGCCTTGTGACGTCAATGAAAACGAAGAATAACATTTTCAGCAAAGTTACAAATGAATTTCTTCAGAATAATAGCAAATGTATGACTTTTTCAAGCAGTGGTGGATAAGGACGGAGTTGTTTAGAAAGATTTTCAGCGACTTGTATATAAGAAAACTTGTCAAAACAGTAATGTATTTCAACTGCTTCAGGAAAGATATTTTATTTAGCGTTTTGCATGAAAATGTTATGTCATTTAGAGGGACTTGCGAATAGGCCGGTATTTTGTGCAGCTCAAAACATTCCTCGAAACTTTAGATAGAATTTGCTTTGCACTTATTGAGGGTTTTGGCTGTTATTTACGAAATTTTCTTTTGCATTAACATAGCAATTTATTTGTTTATAGCAGGACTTGCAAAAGTAATGTTCCGAAAAGCCTTACCTTTTCAACCATTTGATTTCACGAGTTCTGCGTCTTCAACCCAAGAAATTTGAAAAGTCCTCCTTGCCGTGTACACAATTCAACAATTTACGCAACAGGTTTGCTGCTTTTGCTTAAATCTCGATACGCTTATTTTCATAGTATATCACAAAAATGTTGTTCCACTCAAAATCAGTTTATCGCCTCAAATTCTTCTTTATATTTGGTTTGTTTTCAATGTTCAGTGCCACAGGTGTCTCTCAGATTGACCCTGACGCAAGTGGGTTTTTAGCTCATGTCAAATATCCCGCCAACAAATCTGCAAAACAGACTCGAATAAAACACAGGGACGCAATGTAATAAGTCTAATGATTCATGTCGCATGCTTCATAAAGCAACAAAGGCAACTGAAAGCGAAGGGAAAGCCTCAGATTAAAACAAAACAGTTTAGTTTGTCTGCAGAGATTGTCAAACAGCTATTGGATTATGCCAATGCTTACAAAGGCATTATGAAACATAAAAGTTGCGACTTCAATGTAGATAAGCCTGCTCGATACAAATAGCTTATCTAATTTGATGTATTCTTCAAAGTAAAACTAAGCCATGTAACTGTAACATCAGAGCTACAGAAGTTGTAGTAACTAAACTTGTAATTTGGTGTGAGCCTACCATATATCAGTTTCTTGCCAACTTCTAATCACCCGAATGGGCTGGCCCGCCTCAACATGAACACGCAAAGTATCATTTCGCTTAACCGGGCAGGCCCTGATAGGCGAAATGATTTGAGACAGGCATATGAACAAGCCCTAAGAGATGCGGAAGAGGAGACAAGCTCCCCAACACAATTGAATTGAAGCAACGAAATCGGCATGCAAACACGTGGTCATCTCATAACAAAAACATCGAAACGTCATCGACGAGCGAAATATAAACCTTGGCAACGATGTTAAATTTTACAATCCAAACAAAAACAAAGCAATCGGTTTTTGATAACAATATAGAGAGCGAAAAATTGCAACTCGAAACAAAGGGCAAAGGAATTGCATAAAAAACTTGAGTGCACGTTGAAAAAATGGAAATCCCGAAGATATGTAAATGTAAAAACGCATGCAGGAATGCCTGATGAGACCTTCAAACCAAGCATGAAAAAACCCAGGTAGAAGTAAAAGTATAAATAAAGTGAATGGGCCTAGCCAGTAAAGTTCCAAGGCACGGGAAAATTACTTAAATAAAATTACTCAGAGAAAATGCAAAACTGGAACGACAGATAACAGATAACGATACGAAACAAAGGTCGTATGATTGAATGGAAAAGAATTACCGATACTCAACCGTGGATATCGGTAATGTTTCTGCATTTAATAAGAAAATAAAGAACAAACTCACTGGTGTAGTAGCCCTAGCGGACTGAAGATACTGGATCGCCAACATCATCAGTAATCACAGCAGTTGGATGAATTGCAGCCGGGTAACGGTAGTCGTGTAGTCGGAACAATTTGCGCAAGTTCAGAGCGAGAAGAAGCAAAATGGGATCCACGTTTTTGGAGAAGACGTAGCTATCACTCTTGAGGAATAATGAAGAATAAGCAGCGAAGACATTGTGGCAACGACAGAAGCGCGAGGCATTGATCGAAGAACTTAAACAGTTAAATCACTCCGTCTGGGCACGCAATTGCTAGAGATGTGTAGACAAACACGTGGAGCTAATGTGAGTGTGCCTTCTTTTGTGAAATTTGTCTCTTCCAAGTTCGCAAAAAGGTAGAGTTCGTAGACTTCCGATCCATGACTCCAAAAAAAAGCAATGAAAGAGTTTCGAGAAATTCATTTTTATTCATTTTGAAAACATTGCTTGTTGCCGTGGAAATTATAAGCTAGGTTGCCTTGATTTGAACGCCGTGTCACGTGAAAACGAGAATCTCTGTGAAGTCTCCGATTTTTCGGAGAATCGACCAAAAAACGCGCTTTCCATCTCTCCGAAGTTTCCCGAAAAAGGAAGAGGCAAAAAATGTTCCCAAAAAACGCACCGTAAATATACTTGGGAGATTAAGATATGCATTCCTCGTTGTACCATTGGGAGATGGAAAATGTCCCGGATAATACTAGTAAAGATACATAAATTAGCTTATCCTCGTAGTGCAGCAGAAAATATTAGCTACATTGAAGATAGTTAATGGGTTTAGCCTGCAGATATGCGACGTGTGTTTCTCACAGGAAGTCAACAGAATCTTGAACTTGATGCTTGGTCAAGTATGATTGAAAATTAATAGCAACAAATGTCTCAGATGTGAAGAAGACAACAACAACAAGGCTTCAGTCTTTCCTGCAAAGGAAGCCACCTCACATGCAGCCTCTGTGGATGTGAAATACAAAGCCAAATCAATAAAGTTCACATGAACTTCATGAAGTCATGAACGATCCAGAGTACAAACGGGAATATGTCAACCTCTTAGATTTAGATGATAATTGATGAAGTTCCGCTCTAAAAGAACGGACGGAGCGGCTCTAAAAGTGGCTGGTTTTGAGTTTCTTGCTGCTTCAGATTTTAATCTCTGCTTTCTGGTAGCAGTAATGATCCCAATGTTGATATTCACTGGGTCAGAATCTTCATCAATACTAGATACTAGACAAAGCAGCTTTTCAAAGGACGTGTCCAGGACTTCAGATATTTTAACATTACGTAGCAATTCGATTGAGCCCAAATCTCGAATAAGCCCCCTCTTCAATAAGCCACTACATAATGAACAGCACACTGTACTGCACAATTTCTAGTGGAGTACATAGAAATTTTTTTTAATGCCGTTGGTAGTGTATTTTCCTGGCACTGCAAATCCATCTTCCAGCAAACGTGGTCCAGTTGGTGAGTAGTCCACAGTTCTTCTAGCTCTCTAAATTTTCACAAAAAGACTATTTAATGCGTTGATCAGCCCAGCGAGTATCAACGCTGAAAGTAATTCCCAGCAAGGGATAGTCGTTTGTGAAAACGGTGCCACCAATCCATATCACCATCACCAATCCAGTTTGTGAATCTCTGAACAGTTGCGTTTGCATGTTGCTATGTAGGTTTGTTTGGAGCTGTCACAGACTTTTTTCGATTGGGGACAGAATCATTCTCAAATCTCTTCCTTTCACACCAAGCAATTTTGGTAACTTTGCCTTTATGCCACTATTTTTTCTATCTTTTTAAGCATGCAGTGAATGACTGACAAAATGATGCCGTTTAAGTTTATCCTTCTTGTTTGCACTATTATCATGGTAATATCTTTGGAGATTCGCTCATCATCAGGTACATTATCATGCTTTTGTTCAACATTATAAACTAGCAATAGCAAAAACTAAAGTGCCCCACATCCCTTTTTGAGGATGGCGGGGTGTGCATGCATTGATTGGCATGTACCTGGATTGGATGCATTATTCTGGAAATCTGGTATTAGTGAAAGGGCTTCGGAGAGCTTATTTTAAAATCCTTTACAGCAATAGGAGTTCAAGTTCAACAAATAAGTAGTTCATTCATTTAACAGTAACAAACAATGTTATATTGTATTTTTCATCTAAAAGTATAAAATTTAGAAATAAATTTATCACAAATTACTGCAAATATAATTTGTTGATGGAAGAGAAAGCACACCTCTCAAATATATTGATCCCTAAATGGTAGAACCTGTTTTGGGAAACCCCGTACAAAAAAGCAGCGTTTGATTGTTTTCCATAAAAATTTCATCTTGCAAGCACACTCATTTTTTATAAGAAAACAGTTTAATAATTTTCAACAATCAAAAAACTACATAACAGAAAAATATTGTGTGAAGCTTTTGAGAAAGTTTGAAATGCTTTATGTTGCAACTGAATTAGTTGGAATGCTGAATGTGAAATATTTAAACTATTCTTCAACGTCAATTACAGTGTGCATATTATTTCATTTATGACTTGACTTGCAAGTTGAACAAAGTGAATCAAGACAATTTACAAGATATTTTATACAAGAGAGAATAGAGTATGTAAATCTTGTGAAATTGCGAAGAAGCCTTCATAATAATGGAAAAATCTACAAATATAATGAAATTGCACAAATGTAATGCACCAACAGGCTCAGTTTATAAATAGTGCAATAAAACCGAAGCATCGAAATGGCGACTGAGATTTTGTCGACTAATCACTTCACTGCCGTTGAATGCAAATAAATCAGGAAAAATAATTCATCTATTGCTCTCTTATTTTTTAAAAATATATAAAATCGATTTTGTATCAAATGTATAGCCTACCAGACAATCAAACTTGTAAGTAGAGATACAACGACCTATTTCTTTTGACAAAGCCCAGGTAGGATAGAAGGCTACTAGGCCTTACTAACCCTTTGCAATCGCCCACAGGAGGCAAAATGTTCCCTTGTCTTTTTCGTCAAAGGCAATAAACTTTTTCAACTACTGATTCCAAGAACCAGAAAGCAGTATTGCTGTCTCCTTCTTTCACAGCATGCAAACACCACGGCAAACAACACAACTCGGTGCCGTTTCGCTTCAAACCTGTTTTACCTGTCTGACAACATTCCAATTGACGACGAAAAATGTGGAAAAATTTACACAGATTCTCTATATCTCCTGCGGGGTACACTATGAGGCCCCGCTTTGATGCGGGGCAATTATAGTTGTAAATATTTTCAGCAAAGGTGGGAAGGGTTATAGCAGGTCCACATCGGCAGTCATGCCGCCCGCAACATGACCTGCTTTAACAAAAAATGTATGTGTTATGTTATGTCATGTAATGTTATGTTTTGTTGTGTTATGAATGCGCGACGCTTTTGAATAGGATTGATTTCTGATTAGTGTGCAAAGTTCAATGTCGTAACTCCACGGGAATTCGATTACCGCCACCCCATTTGCCTTGTTTGCGATATGAAAAACCTCTGCAATTTGTAGCGACCATGTTTTTTACGAAAAACATTGTTACTAGAAAAGCATAATTTCTCTTCATATTCTAACAAAACTGCGTTTCATGCTTCACAACAGTGCTGTTGATTTCGATATAATAGTTACAGTGAAAAATAATGCAAATTGGGCAGTTTTTATAGCAGGGATCGTATATTGGGTCGTGGGGTCCAGCAATTAGAACTACCCGAACAAAGAATTGACACGTTTTTCATTGATAGGTTGCAATCACTGTAAAAACAAGTTTACATGAAACATTTAGCTTTCGTTTCGCAATGTTCGTTGAAGCTTCTCAGATTTTTTACCCCAATATTGCAAAAATAGATCTTTTCTGTCCATCACTTTCAATATTCTACTTCTCTGTGTGATCAAATGTTTTCTCTTATAATATAATTGCATCCAACTTTGTTTATTGTTTAATAACCGAGAAAACATTAAACAATGTAAGTTTTGTGTGATTTTGAATCCACTAATTAGCTATCAAAGCGATTACAGACATCAATGTATTGCTTAGTCTTGCTTGTCCAACCATCCGGCTTGACACACATAAGCAAGGGGTAGTTGCATTACATGTCTACCGCTCATTAAAGCCTAGTTTTCATATAGTCGTTAATTGCATTTAACAACTATTTAAAAAAAATATCAACAGGGCCAGGAGGTATCTCGTCGGTCCTCAAGAATGAATTTACAAAAGCTTATCGAAATGGAATAAGTAAAAGGTCACACGCCATTTAATGTCATTAACAATTAATGCCATAGCCAACGTACCATACCAAGATGAACTAAAGATCTTTTGTTTTGCACAATCTTTAAACTGCCATTTTCTAAACAATTCAATTTCGTGCTTAAGTTATCCTGTTGTGAGCTTTATTTGGTCAAGATAATTAGGTAGAAAAGGACTGGTATTTTTGGGATGAGCTCAATATCAAATGGTATGTCGCAAAATCGAATGGTCATTTTTGGTGAGTAGCGTTCAGTTTTCAGGTCTTATTTTTTCATTTTGCTTTTGAATCCACAGCTGAGCTTGCTGTCATACTTCATTGGATCTTGAATCCGATGAAGATATGTTTTATTTAGATTATGACTGATGTAATGAAAAAGATTTTACTTTGTTAGGGTAACTTCAAATTTCTGACAATACGATGGCGTCTGGATTCTTTTTTCTTGTCTTTACCATCATCATCGCAATTTCTTTGGGGATCAACTCAGTATCAGGTACTTTTTTCAACATTTTAAGTTGAAACTTTCAAGTAACCGTTGGTTTCTCTTTATTGCTGATTTTTTAACGTTGAAAGCAAATACACACGAATTCTGCCTATTTGCATTCACATGCTTGTTAAATTCAATTTAAGAAGGGTTAATATTCAAAATAAATTGTTTTACCGTGTCATGCACAGTTGTTATCATGTTTATATTTGTATGGCATAATAAATATGAGTCTTTAAACATTTCTAATCAACATATCTATAATACCTGGGGTGGGGAGTAAGTATACAGGCCGTTGTCTGTTAATCTCGTGCAGAACTTTTGTTGGGTGAAACTGAGTAATCTTCAGCTGGGTCCAAGGGTCAAAATGTACAGAAGACGGCGGCCATTAGAAAGGCTCCACGAACACTTGTGGTTCGTTTTTTTTATCTAGTTCTCAACTTGTTTTCAACTAGGAGACAATAAAACAAGCCTTGTGGTCCATGAATAGCGGGACGATCAGTAAAATAGGCCACGTTAATGACGGCCCAAGAAGTCGAAATCCCTCACAATAATTGACAGGCCAATCAATAAATGTCTATATGAGGCAATTTATACCCAAGTCGCAAGTAGGCTACGCTAACGTAGACTAAAGAAGCACTAAACACGTAGGACTAGCTTGATACGGCATATAAAATAAACGATTATTACTCTGCTACTAATTAGTAAGAAACGATCTCACTGGGATAATTTGTATATGTGGCCTTGTTGAGTAGGGGCCATGGAGGACACTCGTTATACAATCGAATATTTGCAACATTCTTCCACAAATGCATGCAATAACAGGTTCGGATACAACACCCTACATGTTTAACATTGGAAAATAAGCGTCATAAAAAGTTATTGAAATATAAAACTTCATGTCAACGGATTCAAAACTTGGGGTCCGAAGAAAATGTAAGTGATGCTACATTTAATGATGTCGAAACGTTCATGCAGACCATAATATACTCTGGCATGGCAAAGGAATCCTATGTACAAACAAGAATTCGATTGTATAACGCTTGAAAGCGAAATCCTCCGCTGCAATTCCAGCAAATCCGAAATCTCTGAGCGAAGACATCAAACGCGCAAACTTGCAGAGTTATGTGTGGTTGCGCAGTCTAAATGCAAATGTGAGGCGTATTGATCCACAAATGTGTGGCTGGACCGTTAATGAGCAGCTAAGCAGATTCACTTCTATCTGGTTTAAAGGGAACCAGTTGCCTCCGTCCCTCATCTGATCACGTCGGCAGAAAAAGAAAGTCACAAATGACGGAAATGACGCTGACGGAGAGTCAGAAAGTGAAGTGGAAGTTCCCCCACCAATAAAGCGACCAGAAAAGACGCCTCGACAACCTGATGCCACATCATTCCAAAACTATTCTGCTGACTCAGAAGTGAGCATAGTTTTGGGGCCAGTTGAATAAAATTCTGAGTGGGAAGAAGATTTCACGACTTCAGAGGAAGAAAACGTAATTCCTCAGATAGCGATTTCGTGCCTTAAACTATTTTTTCACAAAAAAAACAGTGTTATTTTCCTTAAAATCAATAAATCCTTGTTCCGTTTTATGTTTTATATAACGTTAACCAGTTTGGGATTACTTGTGTGGAAAAAATTTTTCCGATAACGTCATCACCGAAAATGCTGCGCAAATTAATTAAATTATATGTCAAATTATCAGTCTTTATGCAAGGAGCACGAAACCGTTAATATTTCTTAAATTGAGGGAGTATGAGAGACGTTATAGCTGATTCAAGATAAATTTTGTACCAATTATGACGTCATCAGCCACGTGAAAACTGGGCGTTTCCCAAAAAGTCATCTGGCAGTTTCTGATAGTCCAAGACCTCCTTAACACGTATCAGGAATAAAAACAAACGTTAGGCAGGATGTGAGGTGTTTTTAGTATATGCCCTGTCTACTAGTCATGTATCGCATTGTGAGGGGTACGGCAATAGACGAGGAACTTCCCAAGAATCCTTCATCCGACTCAAAAGAACGAGAAAGCATGAAAAAAGTGTGCTTACTCTCTGATTTCTAGCGAAGAATCGTAAAAAATGCTATATCTGTGCAGCTAGATTCCCCTTGCAAAAGTTTGTGAACAGTTCGAATTTTAGGCCCGGACCTAATTATTATTATTTAAACTTTGAAATTGGACAATTTCGCAGCAATATCACGGAAATTTTTGTCAACACTACAAAAATCATTGCAGAAAGCGTTGCTATTTTTTTGCTTCTCTGTGTTTAATATTGACAAAGTTATAGGAAATTTTCCGGGGCATGGCAAGAGGAAAGGAAAGTTGATTTCAAGACCGAAATGAACGTTACTATCATGGAAAAATTGCGAAAGTTGCCAAATGCACAAAGACAAGTGCTTATAATATTATGAAAAAAGTTTCAGAAAACAAGTTCTGTGGCCGTGAACGATGGGACAGGCCGGCCTAAAAAGATCACAGAAAAGGAAGAACGAATTGTGAAACGTAGCGCACGCGAAGATTGTTTAGGAACTTAGAAGTCGAGTTGTAAAAAATAGAGAGCAAAATTCCTTCTAAATTGTCTAAATTTGAGAGTTCGATTGCTGAAGTCTCATTCCATAGTTTTTACAATCAAATCATACATCGCACAATTGGGCAATAAATCATTGTTCATTGTTTGTAAACAAAATGACATTGCTCAGTCTCCGCCATCTTAAATTCAAAATCATTCAAAAACTTTTGCGAGGGGAGTGTACAACCACCATAGATATATGAAACCAGACCGTAAATTTCGCCCGCGAGCCTCCAAGAAGATGGCCGACCAATGCTTCACTTTTGTATTGATGCGTCAATTGGAGTGCGCACTTTAGTGTATCCTATATCCTATCTCTATGACAACCAGGCACTACGGTTCTGCGCCCGCGAAACTGTCAGCGGTGCAACACAAGAGACACGCATTGTTAATTTTCTTTCTTGGTTTCGTTTTGTGTTAAACATGATTTGGAGCATGAACCTCGTTTTATCTTAAGCAAATAATTTTATCAGAATCGACTTCCAAAAATGTGCATTTAATTGTTAGCTTTCCCGATTTTTGAAAATTCTATGACGTCATGGCAAATATGACGTCATAGCTAACTTTTATAGAAGCACTATAACGAAAATAATTTTGATGGAAAACGCTAAATTGATGACCCTGATCACGAATTTTCAGTTTTTAGAAAGCTGTCATGCTTGATAATTGACATACTCATAGTTTTCCCATCGAGGACTGGGTTCAATTGCTTTAGTCTAAAAATAGAGTTTAGAGGCAAATTTCGATTGGGGTCTCGACCCTAAATTTTTCAGCGTGACAAACTCTCCATGTATGCCAAGTTTCATGTTGATATCATAAAATGCACAATCGTGACGCTAAGCTCCCCCACTATTTGAAATACCTCTGTCAGACGTTTTCATAGCCCTTACGGTGGCTTCATTTCCGTCCGTTCGTGGAGGCTGTATATTTATGTTCATGTTACTCGACAAAATACAGCAAGCTCGGAGGTTATCTTAAGTCAACTAATCAAAGTATGCATAAAACATTCACTTGTAAAGTTCAATACGAGGCTAGTTCAACATGAGGCTATTTACACTAATTCGCACATTTACGCACTTTGTTGGATCACCATGAATGGAAAATGGCTCTGTGGCAGGGTTTATTTTAAGGTGCAGTGATAACCAATTTGTGTAGTGATAACTTTTTAACAAAACCATTTTAGACAAATTTCAAGAAAATATTTTCACAGTAAATGTCGCCCTCGTAATCATCGATGTAAATAACAAACTAATAGTAAACAGTCAATACTAAACAATTTAAAAGCTTCGCTGAACCAGCTTATTGTCATTTTCTTTCAATATCTTGGTTCTCAAAAACTTTTCGAGACCAAGACTGCCTGTCAGCTTTTGGGGTATCTCGGGTTAAGCGTTTTCTATTTGTCATGAAGTAGTGAACAGCTGGTCGTGGGTCATATTGCCCCAATATACTGGCATATTCAAATTTATGTAGAAATCGATAATGATTGTTCGTCGCTGAAGTCGGTTTCTTGAACTTGTTTTCATGAGACTGTATGCAGATACTAGCCTCTCAAAATCTGCAGAATGGGGCATACAGACAAGGATGTCCAAAACTGTTATCAAGGCGACCTAATCGTACTACTTCCAATAGGAATGGTGAAGAAATTGATCTGAGTTTGCTTTTCAACAATTGATTTGAGCTTGTCAATTTAAAAGTAGGCTACAACCACATATCAAACAGTTACCAAGTCGAGATTTGAACAAAGTATGACATGAAATTCGATAAAATTGCCCTGTCTGTTACTCAAAAACTGTACATTGACGAGAAATAGCACCTGGTAGGTCAATTGAATAAACCTAATTCCAACAAGAAAAAACCACACCTTACCCTATGTTAGTAGAAGGGCGTGGTCATAACAAGTTTCGAAAGACAACGCCCATATGATCAAAATTTGCAAAATATGTGCAATGATAAAAAATCCTTAAAATAAACCTTGCTCTGTGGACTTGCGAGTGTTCAAACACTGATGTCATTTGAAATTGCTGGCAATATTCTAAGCAAAAGCTAAATTGCAATCCTACAAAGAGGACATGTTAACTTGTTGAACGCGTTCAAATTTCAGCACTTTTTCACTCAATTTTACACCTCTTGCTGCCGTCGTCAAATAGAGCAGTCGCCCAAATAAGCATCAAAGCTTAACTGTTTTAAAAATTTTCAATGTATCTTTTAAACGAAATCAAAAATGTGATTGAAGTTTCAATATAAATTGCTTTTCAGGTCAACTTCGCATATTCCCATACAATACAACTAACTTCGTTCAAAATCAAGATGATTCTGAAACAATGATGTTTGTTATTCCTCCAATTCGGCTCAAAGATGCACAATACAGTGCAATCTTTGTAAGTAATAATGTCTATGAATTATGTTCCTTGCCTATTGTTTAAATTCGTTTTGATTTGTCATTTCTAAGAGCATTTAAAGACAATGGCATGAAAATAAATTCTAATTTTCAATGCAAAATTCTTTGCAGATCTATACGAATGGTTACGTATCATTCCCAGCTATGCATAATAGCGCAACGCCTAGCTACCCCAGGAGTGTCGAGATATTGGCTCCTTTTTGGACGGATATTGACTTCAGAAATTCAAGCGGTGGTGTTGCTTACTCACTACACCAACATACAGACACAGATTCATTCTCCCAGATGATAATAAACAAAACCAGCTTGTACATATCAGCCAGAACCAACGTCAACTTTTCTCCAACTTCGGTAATACTCGTGACCTGGATAAAGGCCTTGCCCAAAAATTATTCTTCAAGCGCAGACAGAAACGAGGTATGTGAGTGTGCTTGGGTAATCGTTAATAATGGAAAATCCTTGGTAGACTTTAAGACTATGTGATCTCTAAACACTTGATTATACTTTCTTTTCAGACAGTCACATTTCAATTGCATCTGGCTATGAATAATATTAATACATATGCATCATTTATATATGAAGATGGTGGCATGTTATGGAAGGATGTCAACCAAGTCCCTCAAATGCAAATTTCCTCATATAATAGCGTGGCTTTTATAAAACTTGGTCCCACTGGGACTTATCCGTTTTATAGATTTGATACTGTGGTTGGAAACACAGGTAGAAAGGGAGAGTGGTTGTTTGATTTGTACAAACGTCGACCAATAATTCTGTCTCCAAGGCATCTGATCTTGTCCTATGGAAAAGAAAGCGATTTTCAAATTGAAGCAATCCCCCAATTTGTTGTAGAGTTAACCTATTCGATAAATGTAACTGGAATGTCTGCAACAGTGAATTCCACCAATGGATTAGTGACTCTGCGTGTGAACAGCCTTAACGTCACAATGACATTTATTGTGAAAGATGCAAACAATCAAACGAGCACGTTTCAACCAAAAATTACGTTGTGCAACTGCACGAGTGGCGCATATTGCAAAGCACCCATTGAAAACACTGACATAACCTTTTCGAATCACTTCCTTACTTACGGAAAATGCTACTGTAACCTCGGTTACACTGGTAATGGTTTAAATTGCACTGACATTGACGAATGTACAACTGGTCAACATTCATGCCTTGTTAATGCCACTTGCAACAATAACCCTGGCTCATACAAATGCGCATGTAGCTCTGGTTACACTGGCGATGGTTTTAATTGCGCTGACATTGACGAATGTGCAACTGGTGAACATTCATGCAGCAATAATTCCAACTGCACCAATAACCAGGCCTCATACACATGTGCTTGCAACTCTGGCTACACTGGTAATGGTTTTAATTGCACTGATATTGACGAATGTGCAACTGGTCAACATTCATGCCTTGTTAATGCCACTTGCAACAATAACCCTGGCTCATACAAATGCGCATGTGGCTCTGGTTACACTGGCGATGGTTTTAATTGCGCTGACATTGACGAATGTGCAACTGGTGAACATTCATGCAGCAATAATTCCAACTGCACCAATAACGAGGGCTCATACACATGTGCTTGCAGCTCCGGCTACACTGGTAATGGTTTTAATTGCACAGACATTGACGAATGTGCAACTGGTCAGCATTCATGCAGTAATAATGCCAATTGCAGCAATAACCAGGGCTCGTACACATGTACTTGCAACTCCGGTTACACTGGTAATGGTTTTAATTGCACCGACATTGACGAATGTACAATTGGTCAACATTCATGCAGTACTAATGCTACTTGTATCAATAACCCTGGCTCATACACATGTGCTTGTAACTCTGGTTACACTGGTAATGGTTTTAATTGCACAGACATTGACGAATGTGCAACTGGTCAGCATTCATGCAGTGTTAATGCCAACTGCACGAATAACCAGGGCTCATACATATGTGCTTGTAACTTTGGTTACAGTGGTAATGGTTTTAATTGCACTGACATTGACGAATGTGCAACTGGTCAGCATTCATGCAGTGTTAATGCTAATTGCACAAATAACCAGGGCTCATACACATGTGCTTGCAACTCCGGTTACACCGGTAATGGGTTTAATTGCACTGACATTGACGAATGTGCAACTGGTCAGCATTCATGCAGTGTTAATGCCAATTGCACCAATAACCAGGGCTCATACACATGTGCTTGCAACTCCGGCTACACTGGTAATGGTTTTAATTGCACTGACATTGACGAATGTGCAACTGGTCAACATTCATGCAGTAGTAATGCCACTTGTAGCAACAACCCTGGCTTATACACATGTGCTTGCAATTCTGGTTATACTGGAAATGGTTTTAATTGCACTGACATTGACGAATGTGCAACTGGTCAACATTCATGCAGTACTAATGCCACTTGTAGCAATAACCCTGGCTCATACACGTGTGCATGCAATTCTGGTTACACTGGTAATGGTTTTAATTGCACAGACATTGACGAATGTGCAATTGGTCAACATTCATGCAGTGCTAATGCCACTTGTAGCAATAACCCTGGCTCATACACGTGTGCATGCAATTCTGGTTACACTGGTAATGGTTTTAATTGCACAGACATTGACGAATGTGCAATTGGTCAACATTCATGCAGTGCTAATGCCACTTGTAGCAATAACCCTGGCTCATACACGTGTGCATGCAATTCTGGTTACACTGGTAATGGTTTTAATTGCACAGACATTGACGAATGTGCAATTGGTCAACATTCATGCAGTGCTAATGCCACTTGTAGCAATAACCCTGGCTCATACACCTGTGCATGCAATTCTGGTTACACTGGTAATGGTTTTAATTGCACAGACATTAACGAATGTGCAATTGGTCAACATTCATGCAGTACTAATGCTACTTGTATCAATAACCCTGGCTCATACACATGTGCTTGTAACTCTGGTTACAGTGGCAATGGTTTTAATTGCACTGACATTGACGAATGTGCAACTGGTCAACATGCATGCAGTGTTACTGCCAACTGCATAAATAACCAGGCCTCATACATATGTGCTTGTAACTCTGGTTACAGTGGTAATGGTTTTAATTGCACTGACATTGACGAATGTGCAATTGGTCAACATTCATGCAGTACTAATGCTACTTGTATCAATAACCCTGGCTCATACACCTGTGTATGCAATTCTGGCTACACTGGCAATGGTTTTAATTGCACTGACATTGACGAATGTGCAACTGGTCAGCATTCATGCAGTGCTAATGCAGTTTGTACGAATGTCATTGGATCTCACGTTTGCAGTTGCATGAAAGGGTTCTTTGGTATTGGAACCCGTTGTGAAGGTAAGGTTTGTTGTGTATATCCATGTTTAATCTTCTTAGTTTTTGCAGTGTGTGATCGAATTGCAACTGTTCTGCACGGGTGTTTGGAAGTCATTACATTTATCTTAGAATTATGTGTATTATAGACGTATATGGCGCAGATTGTTGTCAAAAACTGAACGATAGTGTGAATAATGCATCTCCATTTATTGCAGGCAATGCAAATAAATTCACAATTGGTTATGGTATTGGTGTTGGTTTGGGATGGGCCGTTTTGATTGTTGTCAGTGTTGCAGTAGCAGTCTTTTATAAGCGCAGGAAGCAAGGCCAAGGTGACATAACTAAAAATATTGAGCCAGTCTCAAATGAAAAGTTTGAAATGGAAGCCTGATTTTGAGCAATGGACATGTTTTTTTTACTTTCATATTGATATTGAAACATTCTATTTTTTTTATTTTGCCTATACCATTTAACTTTTACTGTCATGCTTTTTTTCCGTTTCCAGCATTTGAACTGGGAATAGGCTGCTTCAAGTATTTACAAAATAACATTGGTAATTCATTATTCTATACCATTGTTTAAGAATCATGTTCTCTGAAGTTTTTGTTCATTTGCACACCGGAGTAGCTGTTTTGCCAAAGTAAATTTAAGTTAATGTTACATTATACACAGGGAATTTTTTCCAACAAACTGGCGGAGAGGGTAACCGGGGATTTTTCACTTGTTTGAACTTCTTCAGCCCAAGCTTTGTTCTGAGCTGGAACATCACTGTAGGAAATAGCGTGATTCATTTTATGAAGCATTTATGTCATCTCTTTGCTTCCAGTTATACGATGCATCGTCATTGCAGAAATTATTTGTTTCGGTGTTCTTTCTCGACCTAAAATCAGTGATTGCCAATCAGATGCGAGACTCCAGATTTTAGTGGCTAATTGCTGAGACTCTGTCACTTGAATGCTCTGTCACGAATGCACACTGCAAATCTATATCAAATCAAATCTATAGTATATGAATTATATGAAAACCGCCTATCGTAAATGATCCTAACAAAACGTAATTCAACGTAATTCGTCGGAAGAAATCAAAAAAACTTGTTTCTTCCGACAAAATACGACAAATTAAGACGAATTACGGTCGATAAATTGTCAAATGCGATAAATGCGTTGAAATGCTAAGATTAGGCTAAGCTAAGATTACGCGCCATATCCAAAAGGAACATGTGATCATAGACACGTGATCGTATCAGCCTTTTCCAGATAAATTACGATGAATTAAGACGAAATACGTTTTGCGAGCAAATAGATCCAGAGAAAAAGACATTGAAGATGATGAGCTTGGGACCCTTACCCACACGTTTAAAACAGTTGAAGTTCAACCAACAACTGTTATTGGCCCTTCAAAATTGTTCGGTGAGCCAGGGGATGATATAGAGAAATGGTTGGATTGGAAAGTTTCGAAAGGATAGCTTGTGCGAATGGTTGGTCTGAACGAAGGCAGTTCGAAATTTTGCAAGCTTTTCTGAAGTTGCGTGCTGCAGGACTCTTCGATGAATTGCCAAAGGAACAACAAAACGATCTAAGAGAGTGGAAGACAGCCCTTGTCGAAAACATCATCCCGAAAGAGGCTCGTAGGTTCTTCTATGCAGAACTATATCCAAGATGGCAAGGAGAATTGAACCAGTAGAAGATTTCGGAAAATAAATTCAGTTACTGGTTCAAAGGGCGTACCGAATGCCCATGGAACATCAAAAGACGCTGATGCGTGAACACTTTGTGAATAGCCTACGCCCAAGTTTGAAGAGGATCGTGCTGATTTCTGATCCGAAATCGTATGAAAAGGCTCTAGCAGTAGCAAAAAAGAAGAGATAAACGATCAAGTCTCTAATGGTTCTGCACCTTAGGTCAGACCACATGCTGGACATCAAGATCCACCGCCCGTGCCAACGGCTGTTGCCGCCATTTCAGCTGACCAGAAATACAATGATCGTTTGGATCGCCTTGAAAACATGATCGCCCATACTTGCTCGGGAGGGATTTTGCACAGCACACAGGAACAATTATTGTCCGTCCAATTTTTTATCATAGATTTGAAAAGAGACAGTATTGGGCAGCTTTTGAGCCCTATGAGTGAGAGGTTCTGCCGAAGAGTTGCCCCCCTAAAGCATTGGTTCTCGGGGCTAAATTTAACAGTATAAATTAATATAATTATATATAATTTTATATATAGTTAAGTAGATGTCGTTCGTCAATTGATTGTAATGGCGTTCACAATATTCAAATTTCCAACGGGTTGCAATGGTGAATCTTTTTGGCAGAAACATAATCAGCATTTCATAAATTTTCAAGCCAAAGCATACTTTAGATTACACGTTATTGTCATACAATCGCATTTAATGAAAACTATCAAACAAGACCGAGGCTCCTCGTAGGGCCTCAAGAATGTTTTTACAAAAATATATCGCAATGGAGTAAGTAAAACGTCATAATATAAAACCACTTACAAGGGGGTTTCACAAGTGGGCTCAACGATTACAGTTCAACACATACAATTACTAATACTACAGTAAACTCGCAATTCCTTTCTCGACAGAACAGTCTTTGGTGCTTCAGTTCTTTTTCTTCAATCTTTCTTTCAAATATAATCATAACAATCGGCTTAGATATTCGTGACGCCGTCCCTCAACGACAGATTTATATTACTTTAATCGGAGAAACTTTCGCAGGAAGAAACTTTCGCGATTATCGCGTTTTTGGCCAGATTTCGCGAAGGTTCATTGCGCAAAATTTTCTAAATTATGAAATTTGCGAAAAACTAATTGCAACCAAAAATTACATTGTGCAGCTGCGTGAGTAGCGCATATTGCAAAGCACCTATTGAAAACACTGACTCTTCGAATCATTTCCTTACTTACGGAAAATGCTACTGTAAACTTGGCTACACTGGTAATGGTTTTAATTGCACTGACATTGACGAATGTGCAACAAGTCAACATTCGTGCAGTATTAGTGCTAACTGCACAAATAACCCTGGCTCATATACATGTGCTTGCAACTCTGGATACACTGGAAGCGTGATTTTGAGCAATCAACATGTTTATCTTAATTTGATATTGATATTTAACCATTTTATCTTAATTCCATATTATGTCGAACATTTAGGTTTATTTGCTTCAGTTATTTGTTTTTGAGGCTTATCCTCAGGATTTAAATTTGAAACAATTTAATTTAACTTTTTACGTATTTTGTTGCATAAAGTTGATAAGCAGCGTGATGATAATGTTGTGTCAAGTTGCGTTGCTGTCATGCAGCACAGATCAACTGGGGTTAGATTTATAGATGCTTTTTATATGAAGCTTATATTTTATCATGAAGAACGAAGATGCTTAATCTTCAAACTTTGGATTGATGATTTGTAGAGCGGATGGACATTATACAGAAGCCAGTGAAACAAGTGCTCCAGCAACATAAACACGCCACAAATCATGTTGGAATGGAAGTGTGGGAGACACTTTCCGCACAAAGGCCAGTGCCCAGCCAAAGGAAAAACATGTAATACCTGTGGGCAAGAAAATCACTTTTCCAAAGCATGCAAAGGAAAACGTACAAAAACATTGACCAACACTGCACAACCAAATTGGCGCAAGGGTAAGAAAACAGTTCACCCTCTGCTGAATCTCACTCACGGAACGATCTGATTCAGACAGCTCGGATTCAGATGAATATTTGTATGCTATGAGGCCAAAGTGGAAGTCAAAGACCCCCAAGGCGTTTATAACTGTTCGCGGTCATAAATTTGAAATCACCGTGGACACTGGTGCCTCTATCAATGTTCTTGATCAATCGACATTCCACAAAATGAAAGGGGTAACATTAGAGCGCACCAAAACAAAAGCGTTTGCATACAATACACCTTTTGCATCGTGCGTATTTAGAGGTCTGGTACTAGTTTTTGGGTGAAAAAGATGCTGAGGGTGAAATAATTTTTCACCCAAAACTAGTGCCAGACCTCTAAAATACGCATGATGCAAAAGGTGTATACGGATACGCCTGTTGACTTTATTGGTAAATTTGACGCACTTGTTGAAACAAAGAAACGGTTCACCGTAGCAACGTTCTATGTAACCAAAGACCATGACAGTGGTTGTTTACTGAGTGCAGAATCTGCCCAAGATCTGAAATTAATTAGCATTCATGTGAACAAAGTTACTTCACCGGACAAAAGGGAAATGCCCACCACCAATATCAACACAAAGGATGAAAAGCTTCGTGACATTGTCAACAGATATGGGATAATTTTCACTGGGATAGGAAAGTTCAAAGACCATCGTATAACCTTGAACATAGACAAGGTGTAAAGGTATTAAAAAACAATCAAAATAAAATTATAACTTATTCAAGTTTACTAATTCATTTCATTTCTAATTAATTTATCACTTAATCACTTAATATTTAATCTTTGATCACTTTTGGCTCTGCCATTATGGCTACACCATGTTGTTCAGTTGGCATGACAACTTGGTTTGTGTACAGCCACTGATCTGAAACAAAAGACTGGATCGAGCTTCTGTTGTTGAAAAAGTGAGGCACGCTTTGTTTTCTGGCGGCCATATTGGTCGTACCCACAACACGGAAATAAACTGTGGCTTTGTATGGAAAGCTTTGTGCACCAGCGAAATTTTATTTGTATTTGTCATGCATTTGAGAATCTAAAAAGGTATGTATTTAATATTTGAGTTTTTTGGCACGATATTTAATTTTTATCGCCGCTATGTTGCTCGTACCCACTAAGATTCAAAAGCTACGGGCTTCAAAACTCTACGTCTCAGAGCAATGAGGTGCTCAATCCAGTCTATGGAGTCATATCGATGTCAAAATTCAAAATCCAAATTCGGAATGCAACATTGCAGTATGCAATGTGAGATCTGTGTTCGGAATGCAAAATGGGAGTTTGCGATGTAAGAATGCAATTCACAATGTCACAATAAACGCAAAGCAGGCAATTTATTAATTCACAACATTGACTTGATTTATGCTAATGTTCATTGTAATTTGATAAGTCATCAAAGTGACTGCCCAATGCATCAAGTCAAACGTGCAAGGCAAGATGGCAATTCATAATGTTAATGCTTTGCGCTCCTTAATATTTTGGGGGGAAAACCCATCGACTGTGCTCTTCTTTCACAAATCATGGCGTCTTCTAGTAATTGGGAATCTAATGGCGAACTGTTACAACGGTTTTGTGAGTATACGAAGAATGCCCTCACAGAGTGTCTGAGAAACTTTGAGGATGGGAAGAGTTTAGACTATATTTCATATCGTTTAGAACATGCCTTGTTGGCTGTGATGCAACAGGATTTGATGAACCTCCAAGAGTAACTGTCGTAAAGTTGAAATAAATTCGTTGGGCCTAACGAACTCCATTTGCATCACAGCCAACAAGGTATGTTCTAAACGATATGAAATATAGTCTAAACTCTTCCCATCCTCAAAGTTTCTCAGACACTCTGTGAGGGCATTCTTCGTATACTCACAAAACCGTTGTAACAGTTCGCCATTAGATTCCCAATTACTAGAAGACGCCATGATTTGTGAAAGAAGAGCACAGTCGATGGGTTTTCCCCCCAAAATATTAAGGAGCGCAAAGCATTAACATTATGAATTGCCATCTTGCCTTGCACGTTTGACTTGATGCATTGGGCAGTCACTTTGATGACTTATCAAATTACAATGAACATTAGCATAAATCAAGTCAATGTTGTGAATTAATAAATTGCCTGCTTTGCGTTTATTGTGACATTGTGAATTGCATTCTTACATCGCAAACTCCCATTTTGCATTCCGAACACAGATCTCACATTGCATACTGCAATGTTGCATTCCGAATTTGGATTTTGAATTTTGACATCGATATGACTCCATACCAGTCTTTTGTTTCAGATCAGTGTGTACAGCATAAACAGGTGTGTCATTTTTGACTCGTGACGCGCATGCGTAAGCGAGTAGATGTTGGTGAGTGGGAAAAAATGTTGTGTTCTGTGTCAGTGTCTGTGTGTGTCAGTGTCCGTGTCAGTGTTCGTGTTTCTGTTTACTTTGCCCATATAAGGTATGTGCCTCAGATTCAAACGCTCCCTTTTAATTTGAAGTGAGGCTACCAAGTATGATATCACTTTGCAAGTTTTTCATTGGATAAAATGTAAACTTGTTGAAACAACAAGCAACATGACGTACCATACTAGATGCTGGGCACGCTGTGGCAGGGCGGGACCACGAGCACGATCACGCACGGAGACAGGGAGCATTTTTGACTCGTTGTTGGAGCATCAAGTGAAAAGAAGAAAGTTGTCTAGCTCTATGCTTTTGCAACTACCGTAAATCCTCGAATTAGCCCCCTGGGGGCTTATTTATTTTTCACATTTCCAGAGGGGGGTTTATTTGAGGGGGGGCTTAATCCTGTTGGAATTTCGGCATTTCTAGCACAACGATCATCAGAAACAGGGACACAAAGTATTATAGCTTATGCAAGTCGTGGATTGCCAGATGTTGAAAAACGCTATTCCCAAACGGAAAAAGAAGGACTCAGTATTGTATGGGTGGTTGAACACTTCCACCTTTTTCTGTTTGGATCTCATTTCACGTTAGTCACAGAACACAAACCGTTAGAGATTATATACGGAAGTCCTCGGTCAAAACCATCCGCACCGTACGAATCGAGAGATGGATTCTAAGATTACAGCCATACAACTTTTCAGTCCAATACAAGCCGGGTGCAGAGAATCCAGCTGATTATCTATCTAGATAATCTGAGAGTCAGCCAATCATGACTCAAGAAAAGCTTACAGAAGAGTATGTCAATTTCGTATCTCGATATGCAGTCCCGAAAGCCATGACAATCAAGGAAATAAAAGATGAGACGAACACAGACAGAGTATTGCAAGCTGTAAGAGCAGCAATCAAAACGAATCATTGGGATCTCGATCTTGTTCGTCCATTCAAGAGTGTAAAGGATGAATTGACAATCAATTCAGATAACATCACTTTACGAGGAACCCGAATTGTCGTACCTAGTGCGTTACAACAAAGAACCGTAGACTTAGCACATGATGCACATCAAGGACTATTCAAGACTAAATAATTACTTCGCGAGAAGGTATGCCAGAGAGACCCTGGGATTTGGTTCACATTGATTTCTTTGGACCAGTTCCCACGGGAGAATATCTATTAGTAGTTATAGATCGCTGTATCTCGAGGTAGATATCGTGAGTTCGACTAAGACATCAGCAGTAGTTTCACGTTTAGACAGGATATTCTCAGTCCACCGAATTCCTTGTGAAATTGAAACAGACAATCACATTTACTTGCTGTTGCTGTTGTTACTTCCAGCTTGTTCCGTCGATTAGATTTAGTCAACTTCCTTATTTCTGTAAACCTTAATTATCATTCGCTATGAAATGGATACAATCTTATTTAATTTGGAAAAGCAAAAATTGTTTGATTTCATTTATTTTAATGTTGAAGTGGCTGACGAAATAATATCCAAATGTCATGTTGTCCTCTCATCATTTTGTATTTTTTGTCCCTTGAACGGCACCATTTGGCTTTATCCTACAACCAGGGGTGTCGCTACATGGAAGAGGGAGTACTCTACCCTCCCACCCCTGCCTACATGGCACGAGGTCATCACACCATTGGGATTTTTAAGACTGAGACTTAATGTCATTATTTGTTTAGCAAAGCATGACAAAATACTTTTCAAATCTCATTACCCCTTGCAAGTAGGAAAGCCCCAAACTTATGGTTTTTCCCTTGTCTCCCTGCTCTGTTTCTGTTTGAGGTGATGCACAAAATATTATGGGCAAGTTATGCGTTGAATTGGATTTAGGGGATAGCCTTTAGATGTGGATTGCTGCATCGTTCGTAATTTTAGGTATTTATTCTTGTTAGGGACCGATTTTCTTGCTAAGACTAATGCCAGTATTGATCTAGGACACATGCAATCTAAAATAGGACTATAAAGCATTCCTATACCGTAATGCTTCAATTAAAGGCCCGAGACATTCAGTAAATATTTTGTATTTTAGGGGGTCTATTCGAGGGGGACGTTTAAAAGAGGGGATTTAAAAATGAACATGTAATGTTATCGCACTTAGCGAGAAACTCTGAGTAAGAACTAAAAAAGTGTGGTTCTAGAAGCATAATTTTAAAAATATCTAAATATCTAGTTGGAGGTTATCATCAACACCGTCTTCCTCGATGATGTTAAAAGAAGGAGCAGCTTCTGTTCTGTGTGTTTCCAATACATGCCCCTCTACAAGGGAGCATCTATTCGAGGAGGCATTTAATGGACGGGGCATTTATTGAAGAAGGGGGCCTTTATTCAAGGGGGCGCGCAGCGAAGCCGTTGTTACAGGTCGGTTATCCGGAATAAGGGGGAATGTTGTCATGGAGATCAAGTATGAAATAACAGTGATGGGAAAGTTCCCATTAAAATTGCTAACCCTTACTTGTTCCCAGCAAAGATCTTTTCAGGCACTTGTGTTGGGATGGCTGAAGCATTGGAGAGAAAGAACATAAACATCTACAAAGGGTGAGTCGAATTTGCAACCTTCTAATTCCTCTTGGATTCATGATGTTGATTTGATTAACTGTCAAGTTAACGAATTCAAGGATGTTTTTATAACTTCAGACACTGATTTTGGGAGAGCACATCGATTTACACATCGCATAGATACAGGGAATAATGAGCCTGTTAGACAGAGACCATACCGTATTCCTCAGAGCCAACTTGAGATGGTTGATAAGCATATAAAAAACATGCTTGAAATGGGTATTATTCAAGAGTCTTATAGCCCATGGCTTCAACCCTTAGTGATCGTTACTAAGAAAGATGGCTCGCCCAGATTTTGTGTTGATTTTAGAAAACTTAATTTCATCACCTAAAAGCAGATATTTCCTATGCCAAAGATAGACGAAGTACTTGATTCCCTAGGAAATGCTTCCCACTTTACTATACTTGATTTTGCATCAGGGTATTGGCAAATTCCTATGAACCCAAAAAACAGCTTTTTGTACCAGACAAGGTAACTTCGAATTTCATGTGATGCCTGTGGGTTTAGTTAACGCAAGCTACAACACGTTTCAAAAGATGATGCAGTTAGTTTTAAATGGCCTACAATGGCAAATTTGTATGGTATATTTAGATGATGTTATTGTATACATTAAAACCGAAAACTTTCGGACTTAAAAATTTCGGACAAAATACTTCGGACAAGAAACTTTCGGACGCTTTTTCAAGAATTTCGGACAAAAGACTTTCGGACCAGAGAAATTTTCGGACAAAGTTAAAATCGATCAAGTTTGATATCGTATTTAGTCTGGATCTTGAAAAGGGTTCTCTGGCTCCAACTCAATGTTCAATGTAGGTATCATGGTCGTAAAATTTCTGTGACTGTGCAACCTGGTTTCGTGGGTGCATATGCGTAACGAGGAGACAGTACGGCGAAATGTTTTTGGCCCCTATGCCGCGCCATACCTTTTCTCATCATTTCAGGGTTGTTTCGCAAATAGTCGTACAGCCAAGTCAATCACTGTGCATGTAGAGGTTTCATAGTAAAAAGCTTTCGTGAAACTTCAATGGAATAGACTTCAATTCCACAATTGATATGGGCCCGACACTCTTGGCATACGACTCTTTAAACTTTGATTTTAGAAAATTTGTTGGCGGACTATTGACAGTAGGCTCCAGTGACTGAAGATGATGTTTTAAATTAGCTGGCACAAACATACTGACTCAGTAATTGTCTTCAATTAATTGAAATACTGCATCTGTTGTTTGCTACCTGAACACATCAAAGATAACCATGGCTCTTTGTTCCCTCGGGAGCTTCAATTCATCTCGTTTTTTTGACACGAAGAGAAAAATCACTGAATTCAACAACTGAATCATTTTTATTCGTTGCTCCAATTGTTTGATGTGTATCAAATTGTATTTCATCGAAGCCTTCTGGAAATCTGTTCTCTTGTGGAAGTCAAACGAATTGTGTTCCCCTCGTAGACCAGTTGCGTTGCCAAAAACTCTCAGCTCAACGCTTAAAACCTTACGTTGCTCAAACAATGTGCCCCTTGGGCTTGATTGGCCTCTGATTGAAAATGATGAACATAAAGGACGGAAAAAACAAAAATCCTGAAGATAAATGCTAAAGGCGCGAAATTATGAGTAGATGATTAATTTTGATGAAAATTGACCATCTTTGTTTGTATTTCTGTGTCTTCCGAAAAAACAAACTTTCGGTCAATAAAACTTTCGGACAGCAAGTAATTTCGGACAATTAAATTTTCGGACACAATTTTGTCCGAATGTTTGATCGTCCGAAAGTTTTCGGTTTTAATGTATTCTAAATCGTTTCATCAGCATCTTAAAAAATCTACAATCTGTTTTCGAAAGGCTTCGAACAGAAGGCTCAAAGTTAAAACAAAAAATGCCATTTTTGTAAACCCGATGTGTTATATTTAGGGCATATCGTGGACAAGGAAAGTATAAAACCTAATCCTGGCAAAGTTAAGGTGAGGTGATTCAAAATAACCCTATTCCATCCAACTGCAGTGAAGTTCGTAGTTTTGTGGCATTAGTTGCATTATAGGCATTTTACCCAAGGGTTTGCTACGATAGTCAGTCCGCTTTATACACACTGCTAAAGAAAGGCGTCAAAGTAAGAGTTGTTTTGCTTTGGGAGAAAACTGATATTAAGGAAAAATTTTAGTCTTGATTGTTTCGTAAGTCTCTGAAAGGAGACATCGAGATGCCAGTCTTTGGGTGTATGTTGCTTCCGCATTAATTTTATATATAGTTAAGTAAATGTCGTTCGCCAATTGATTGTTTTGTCGTTCACAATATGCAATTATCAAACTGGTTTCAAAGATGAATCTTTTTGGCATAAAGCATACTTTAGATTACACCGTATTGTCATGCAATGAAAACTATATGAAACAAGACCGAGGCTCCTCCCAGGGCCTCAAGAATGTTTTTACAAAAAGGTATTCCAATGGAGTAAGTAAAACGTCATAACACGTTATTTATCGTCATTAACAATTAATGCCATACCCAACGTACCATACCAAGATGAACTAAAGGTCTTTTGTTTTAATTACGTTTTTTAAACTGCCATATTCTAAACAATTAAATATCGTGCTAAAAATATCCCGCTATGAGCTTTATTTGGTCAAGATAATAAAGTAGAAAGGGTGTCGTACATCTGGGAATGAACTCAATATCATTTGGTGTGTCATAACATCGACTTGTCATTTTTTGTGAGTGGCGCTCAGTTTTCAGGTATTATTTTCTTTTCATTTTGGCTTTGAATCCACAGCTGAGCTTGCTGTCATACTTCATTGGATCTTGAATCCGATGAAGATATGTTTTATTTAGATCATGACTGATGTAATCAAAAAGAATTTACTTTGTTAGGGTAACCTCAAATTTCTGACAATAATGGCGTCTGGATTCTTTTTTCTGGTCTTTACCGTCATCATCGCAATCTCTTTGGGGATCAACTCAGTATCAGGTAAGTTTTTCAACATTTTAAATTGAAACTTTTAAATAACCGTTGGTTTCTCTTTATTGCTGATTTTTTAACGTTGAAAGCAAATACACACGAATTCTGCTTATTTGCATTTACATGCTTGTTAAATTCAATTTAAGAAGGGTTAATATTCAAAATAAATTGCTTTGCCGCGTCAGGCACAGTTGTTACCATGTTTATATTGATATGGCATAATAAATATGAGTCTTTAAACATTTCTAATCAACATATCTATAATATCTGGGGTGGGAAGTAAGTATACAGGCCGTTGTCTGTTAAACTCGCGCAGAACGCTTGTTGGGTGAAACTGGGCAATCTAGCTGCACAGATGTAGTATCTTTTACGATTCTTCGCTAGAACTCAGAGAGTAAGCACAGTTTTTTCATGCTTTCTCGTTCTCTTGAATCCGATGAAGGATTCATGGGAAGTTCCTCGTCTATTGCCGTGCAGCTCACAATGCGATATAGCCAGTGTCCTCCATGGTCACTACTCAAGAAGGCCACATATACAAATTATCCCAGTGAGATCGTTTCTTAAGTAGTAGCAGAGTAATAATCATTTATTTTATATGCCGTATGAAGCTCGGCTTACCTTACTTAGTGCTTCTTTAGTCTACGTTAGCGTGGCCTACTTGCGACTTGGGTATAAATTGCCTCATATAGACATTTATTGATTGGCTTGTCAATTATTGTGAGGGATCTAGACTTCTTGGGACGTCATTAACGTGGCCTATTTTACTGATCGTCTAACTATTCATGGACCACCAGTGTTGTTTTATGTTGTCCCTGTTGATATTCTGCAACAGTACGCTTGTTTCATTTTCACATAACGCTGTTCCCCATTAGAATTTTGCTCATTGGCCAGTGTAAGTTTTAGCTTTAGGTTAATCTGTTTTGATTTCAATCTCTTCCGTTGGACATCGCCCTGCACTTATTGGAAAGATGAACTATGGAGGGCATTGTTCTAAACAATAAGTTATCGAGTAAAATTGAACCAATCAGAGGTGATAAAGAAATGCATCATTAGATCATGCGCAGAATATGGTATATTTACAACAAGGTAAGTCCTTAATGTATGGAAATTTTAATGTCCCCAATCAATATTCCCCTGCTGTATATATACAATTGCAGTCGTGTATAAGCATGTACATGGTGTAAGTAGACCGTGTGTTAGGTGTTGTGGCTATATACTAGTGGTTCACGAGAGATTCTTGTGAAAATATGTAATCATAGTGGATAAAGGTAGTTTGTAGTGTGTATATATGCAGATAGATGTAGATAGGTATATAACAGTGCTGTACGAAAGACTCTTGCAAAAATATGTCGAGAATTTCACGGTCTGAACCCTTATACTTTAAACAAGAATTACGCGGATATTACGATTTCTTAACCTCAAATAGAACCCCGGATTTTACCAGTAAAAATGCATAATTTATCTTATCCTGGTCACGTGTCAGATCTTATATCCTATCTCTATTGTTCAAACACTGATTTCGTTTGAAATTTTTGGCAACATGAAAAGCGAAAGCTAAATCAGAATCCTCCGAAGAGGAAAAACTGACTTGTTGAACGTGTTTTAAAAGAATGTTTAGCTGTTCCCAATAAATATATACATTGCAACACTTTCACTCAATTTCACACCTTTTTGTTGCCGTCATCAAACAAAACAGTCGCCCAAGAAAACATCAAAGCTTCTTTTTCAAAATTTGTCAACGTAGTCATTTGTTGAAAAAATTCAAAGATATGATGATTGCTGAAGCTTTAACATAAATTTCTTTTCCAGGTCAACAGCGTATGTTCCCATACAATACAACTCATTTTATTCAAAATCAAGATGATGCTTTTGGAGTAATGGAGCTTAATCCTGGAATTTCGTTCGAAGGAATACAACACACAAAAATCTATGTAAGCAATATTGACCATGAATTACAATGTTTCTTGCTTATTGCTTTGAATTTGTTTTGAGTTGTCATTTCTAAGAGCATTTAAAGACGATGGCATTAAAATATATTCTAAATTTAAATGCACAACTTAATTGCAGGTCTATACAAATGGCTACATAACATTGGGAGTAGAGTATTCTAGCGCAATACCTGTCCTGCTGGGCGACCGTAACATATTGGCTCCCTATTGGACGGATCTTGACTTCAGAAATTCAAGCGGTGGTGTTGCTTACTCACAACACAAACATACAGACACAGATTCATTCTCCCAGATGATAATAAACAAAACCAGCTTGTACATATCAGCCAGAACCAACGTCAACTTTTCTCCAACTTTGGTAATACTCGTGACATGGATAAAGGCTTTGCCAAAAAATTATTTTTCTAGCGCAGACACAAACGAGGTATGTGAGCGCAATTATAGTGCTTGGGTAATCGTTAATCATGGAAAATCCTTGGTAGATTTTAACACTATGTGATCTCTAAACACTTGATTATACTTTCTTTTCAGACAGTCACATTTCAATTGCATCTGGCTATAAATAATATTAATAAATATGCATCATTTATATATGAAGTTGGTGGCATGTTGTGGAATGGTGTCAACCAAGTCCCTCAAGCTGGAATTTCCTTCCAACCTATTTTTTTCCTTTCTTTTCCACTTGGTCCCACTGGGATTTATCCCTTTTACAGATTTGATACTCTGGTTGGGAACACAGGTAGAATTGGAGAGTGGCTGTTCGATCTAGTCAATTTTCCACCACTCATTCTCACTCCAAGGCATCTGATCTTGACCTATGGAGAAGTGAACAATTTTCAAATTAAAGCAACTTCACCCACTGCATCAGCTTTAATCTATTCGATAAATGGAACTGGAACTTCTGCAATGGTAATTTCGAGCAATGGAAATGTATCACTGAATGTGAGCAGCCTTAACGTCACAATGACATTTATTGTGAAAGATGGACAAGGTCAAACAAACCAATTGCAACCAAAAATTACATTGTGCAACTGCGTGAGTAGCGCATATTGCAAAGCACCCATTGAAAACACTGACTCTTCGAATCATTTCCTTACTTACGGAAAATGCTACTGTAAACTTGGCTACACTGGTAATGGTTTTCATTGCACTGACATTGACGAATGTGTAACTGGCCAACATTCATGCAGCTCTACTGCAACTTGCACCAATAACCCTGGCTCATATACATGTGTTTGCAACTCTGGTTACACTGGTAGTGGTTTCAATTGCACTGACATTGACGAATGTGTAACTGGCCAACATTCGTGCAGTGTTAATGCCAACTGCAAGAATAACCCTGGCTCATACACATGTGCTTGTAACTCTGGATACACTGGTAATGGTTTTAATTGCACTGATATTGACGAATGTGTAACTGGCCAACATTCATGCAGCTCTAATGCAACTTGTAGCAATAGCCCTGGCTCATACACATGTGCTTGCAACTCTGGTTACACTGGTAATGGTATTAATTGCACTGACATTGACGAATGTGTAACTGGCCAACATTCATGCAGCTCTAATGCCACTTGTAGCAATATCATTGGCTTATATTCATGTGCTTGCAACTCCGGCTACACTGGTAATGGTTTTAATTGCACTGACTTTGACGAATGTGCAACTGGTCAACATTACTGCAGTGTCAATGCCAACTGCACCAATAGCCTTGGCTCATATACATGTGCTTGCAACTCCGGCTACACTGGTAATGGTTTTAATTGCACTGACATTGACGAATGTGCAATTGGTCAACATTCATGTGGTGCTAATGCCACTTGTAGCAATAAACCTGGCTCATACACATGTGCTTGTAACTCTGGCTACACTGGTAATGGCTTTAATTGCATTGATATTGACGAATGTGCAATTGGCCAACATTCATGCAGCTCTAATGCCATTTGCACCAATATCCTTGGCTTATATTCATGTGTTTGCTACTCCGGCTACACTGGTAATGGTATTAATTGCACTGACATTGACGAATGTGCAACTGGTCAACATTTGTGTAGTACTAATGCCACTTGTAGTAATAACCCTGGCTCATACACATGTGCTTGCAACTCTGGTTTCACTGGTAATGGTTTTAATTGCACTGACATTGACGAATGTGCAACTGGTCAACATCCATGCAGTGCTAATGCCACTTGTACCAATTACCCTGGCTCATACAGATGTGCTTGCAAATCTGGTTACACCGGTAGTGGTTTTAATTGCACTGATATTGAGGAATGTGCAACTGGTCAGCATTCATGCAGTGTTAATGCCAACTGCACCAATAAGCAGAGGTCATACACATGTGCTTGCAACTCTGGCTACACTGGTAGTGGATATAATTGCACAGACATTGACGAATGTGCAACTGGTAAACATTCATGCAGTAATAATGCCACTTGTAGCAATATCCCTGGCTCATATACATGTGTCTGCAACTCTGGCTACACTGGTAATGGTTTTAATTGCACTGACATTGACGAATGTGCAACTGGTCAACATTCTTGTAGTGCTAATGCAGTTTGTACGAATGTTATTGGATCACACGTTTGCAGTTGCATGCAAGGGTTCTTTGGTACTGGAACCCATTGTAAAGGTGAGGTCTTTTGTGTATATCCATGTTTAATCTTCTTAGTTTTTGCAGTGTGTGATCGAATTTCAACTGTCCTGCACGGGTGTTTGGAAGTCATTACATTTATCTTAGAATTATGTGTATTATAGACGCATATGGCGCAGATAGTTGTCAAAAACTGAACGATAGTGTGAATAATGCATCTCCATTTATTGCAGGCAATGCCAATAAATTTTCTGCTGCTCATGGTATTGGCGTTGGCTTGGGAGTGGCCGGATTGATCGTCATCAGTGTTGCAGTGGCAGTCATTTATAAGCGCAGGAAGCAAAACCAAGGTGACATAACTAAACATGTCAAGCCAGTGTCAAATGAAAACTTTGAAATGGAAGCGTGATTTTGAGCAATGAACATGTTTATTCTAATTTGATTTTGATATTTAACCATTTTATCTTTATTCCATATTATGTCGAACATTTAGGTTCATTTGCTTCAGTTAGTTGTTTTTGAGGCTCAGGTATTTAAATTTGAAACAATTTAATTTAACTTTTCACGTATTTTGTTGCATAAAGTTGATAAGCAGCGTGATGATAATGTTGTGTCAAGTTGCGTTGCTGTCATGCAGCACAGATCAACTGGCGTTGGATTTATTGACGCTTTTTATATGAAGCTTATCTTATATCCAGAACAATGAAGATGCTTAATCTTCAAACTTTGGATTGATGATTTGGAAAAGCAGAATTGTTTGATTTCATTTATTTTAATGTTGAAGTGGCTGACGAAGTGTAATATCCAAATGTCATGTTGTCCTCTGATCATTTTGTGTTTCTTGTCCCTTGAACTGCACCGTTTGTCTTTTACAACCACGGTGTGTCGCTACATGGAAGAGGGGAGTGCTCTACCCTCCCGCCCCTGCCTTGCCTACAGCGCACAAGGTCATCAAACCATACCATTGGGTCATTTAGGATTGAGACTCAATGTTATTATTTGTTTTGCAAAGCAAAGCATGATAAAATACTTTTCAAATCTCATTACCCCTTGCAAGCAGCAAAGCCCCAAACTTATGGCTCTTTTCCTTTTCTCCCTGCTCCGTTTCTGTGAACAGAGCCTCTCTGTTCGCTTTTTGCGAACGAAGTTGAGCTTATGCTGGTAGTCTGTGATTGACAACTGCATCCAAATATTTTAAATTCCTCAGCTTTTATATCTCCCCCCATGATGCATTGGGGCTGTTGATTTGTGATTTGACAATTTGTGATACAAAAAGTTAGTATTCATTGGATGAGAAAACAAAGAGCTTCAGAACAAGCATTCATTGAATAAAAAAAACAAAAGAATGAACGATTTGTGTGACCCAGTATTGTTTTATTTTATATCAACTGACCAATCAGTGCACTTTAAGAACAATAGAAATGCAACAAAACGCAACAAAAGTAACCTGCTATGGCGGCTAAAATCCCGCTGAGCTGTGAGAAAGTGATGTTTTTATTTAGGGCTGCTGCCACATATAGTTTCAAAAAACAACTTCAAACATACATTTTTCAAAAGAACAATAGTTTTTCTAAATTTCCATCGGCCTGAATTTTAAAAATCAATCCTAATAACAAAGATATGAGAACAAAAACATGCCATATCTTCATTTTTTTCCTTATTTCTTGCCTCAATTCATTAGCAAGAGTAAATAAAGCTTGTTGTTTATTTAAAATATGGCGAAATTTCATGAAATTTCATGAAGATATGGCATGTTTTTGTTCTCATATCTTTGTTATTAGGATTGATTTTAAAATTCAGGCTGATGGAAATTTAGAAATACTATTGCTCTTTTGAAAAATATTTGTGTGAAATTGTTTTTTGAAACTACATTGTATTTTTCACAAGTATATTCTGTGCTCTATTTCATCCCCAATGAACGTCTCATTTTACATTTTAGACTGCGAGCGTATTGCTGGAAATGCGGCATTTTTCTATTTTCACTTCGTGAGCTACCAATAGGCAACATGGCAGCCTGATCACATCACAAATATGAACATAATGACCATATGCACTCTGCAATCAGATATGAACGTTGTGTTCATATCTGGTATACGTGTTATAGAGTGCTCTTTTTACATGGAGTACATACTATGATGCGGGTACGTGGTTGCATAGATTCTTCTTTTGTTGTTTTTGTAATGGCGGTGACTGGCCTAGTTGAGAAATGTACATTGTATTGTAGGCAGTATTAAATGATTTTTATGTAGAGTTGTAAATTATAAGATTCGCATTTAAATAATAGAACATCCATGAAGAAGCTCAAGCAATCTGGTTTTTTCCAAGGCCTGGATTAATGGGCAAATAATGCTTTACCTCCTGCACAAAAAACGAAACGAAGAACTGGAAAAGAAGAAATCCCATTAATTCATTGTGGTTAATAGAGAAACTGGGCATTACAATGGGAAAATCCTGCAAGAGCAAAGGTTTACAAACGTGGAAAGGTTACTGGGATAAAAGAATCTAATGGTATAATTACACCTAATTTAATTTCTAATAAGCTTAGATACATAAACATAACCTAATAATAGGAAACAAAATCTCTTCAATTTTAATTGAGTGATAAATGTGTTTTGACATTTTTAAGCAGGCTCTAATGCAAATTATAGTGATAGTTTTGATAAAGTGCCCAGAAGCACATTGGATATCCCTTCTACAGGCAAATACATGCTTTATAATACATTTTTTATATTGGTTTAATTTGTTAAATTTTGCATTGATGAGTGCATTGAACATGAAACTATGAGTAACACAAAGTTGGGTTTTTCTATTCTCATACTGCAAATAAGTACAACCATTAATAGACTACCCAGCTATTCTTTCTGATATCAAGTGAATTTCTCGTAGCAACATCAAGCTCAATGCACAATTACATGTCACGGTATTCATGGCAAATCATTGATGTGGCATTTTATTGTGTCTTGATGTCTAGTGTTTGGGCTTGATGTCTAGTGTTATAATATTCCTGTCTCACACTGTTCATGGAAGCATGGACAGCTCATCATAGAACTGTAAAAGTTGGGAACAGAGTTTCCTTCTTTAAAAAAAACACAGTGGCAAATGAAAAAGAAAGCATTGAATGCAAATTGGCCTCATATCAGAGAAAGCTTATTCCAACACAATATGTTTCACTAGTGATTGCATCCCAGATAATGCTGCTAATTGCAGGAACTGCAATATTCTTGATGCAAGTATTCTGTGCATGTGGTGCCTCAAGCTTCTTTGCACTGAATGTGACAGTAAACTTCATTCAAAATTAGCTTTTCTGAAGAGACAGTGTTCACTTAATGGCTATTTCCAACAAATAGGAAATAGGTTTACAGTAGTTGAGAAGTTGGTAAGTAACTTTGCTTTATTAATTCTGCTTCTAATAGTTTTGAGCATTGCCTGCAGTCAATGCCATGATTAAAATATTTGTATACCTGTGTTCTATACGGTTTTGAATTTTTGCAGATCCGACCATTATCTGCAAGAATACAAAACCGTATAAGAACACTTGTTTGTATTTTTGATAAAATTTACAAATACGATTAGCTTTGCAGAAAATGAATGATAATGCTCGCTTGCATCATTAGTATCTTTCCTACAAAGAATGCTCACTGAAAAATGAGCTGAAGCCAATATATGAATATATCTTGAATTGCACAGAACAATGATTCTTCACTTGTAATTAATCAATCGAACAGCGAAATTGCCCGCTAAACTCGGTAAGCCGGTCAGTAAATCTCATCACGCACCTAGGTGATGCTTTCAGTTCTTTAGATAGTTAGACATTCTGGAAGCTATTGTATTTTTCAGATACGTCAAGAAGGAGAGTAAAACTGAGGAAATCAATGTTTTCAAGCAAGATTGCTTTGAAACGTGATTGAAAAATATAAAACTAGAACGAAGCTGGCAAGCAAAGCAATGCAATACCGCCTTTGAAGTTATTTATAGAGACGTCATTTGTGGCAAACTTCCCTGGAATAATGAGGATGGTTCATTTCTTCAATGATTGATTTAAGCTACCTTTGTGTATTTACTTTTCTTTTGGTAATTTCCATTGTAATGTTCTCTTACTGTGACATTTTAGATCTTCTAGAATGTCCCCGCATTCCCAAAAAAGACCATTGTTGATAAGCACAGGGTTTATTTTAAGGTGCAGTGATAACCAATTTGTACAGTGATAAATCATGATTGTGCAGTGATAAAATCAAATTTGTGTAGTGATAACTTTTTAACAAAACCATTTTAGACAAATTTCAAGAAAATATTCTCGCATTAAATATAGCCCTCGTAATCATCGATGCAAATAACAAACTAATAGTAAACAGTCAATGCTAAACAATTTAAAAGCTTCGCTGAACCAGCTTATTTTCATTTTCTTTCAATATCTTGGTTCTCAAAAACTTTTCGGGACCAAGACTGCCGGTCAGCCTTTGGGGTATCTCGGGTTCAGCGTTTTCTATCTGTCATTAAGTAGTGAACAGCTGGTCGTGGGTCATATTGCCCCAATATACTGGCGTATTCAAATTTATGTAGAAATTGTTAATGATTGTTCGTCGATGAAGTCGGTTTCTTGAACTTGTTTTCACGAGACTGTATGCAGATACTAGCATCTCATAATCTGCAGAATGGGGCTCACAGACAAGGATTCTGTCCAAAACTCTTATAAAGGAGACTTAATCGTACTACTTCCAATAGGAATGATGAAGAAATTGATCTGAGCTTGTTTCTTCGACAAATTTAAAAGTAGGCTACAACCACATATTAAACATTTACCAAGTCGAGATTTGAACAAAGTATGACATGAAATTCGATAAAACTGCCCTGTCTGTTACTCAAAAATTGTACAATGACGAGAAATAGCACCTGGTAGGTCAGTTGAATAAACCTGATTCCAACAAGAAAAACTACACCTTACCCTATGTTAGTAGGAGGGCGTGGTCATGAAAAGTTTAGAATGACAACGCCCATATCATCAAAATTTGCAAAATATGTGCAATGATAAAAAATCCTTAAAATAAACCCTGATTTCAAAGGTCTACAGATTTCAATGCACTCATTAATATGGCGCATATAAAATTTGAAAATTATGTATGCTTCGCTGTTAACCTTCGGGCAATTTTGACATTTTCATGCAAATATTAGAAAATACAAAACATCACTGTGATGTCATCAAAAGTCGTGTCGGCAGGGTGCAAGCCTTCTTTCTATTTTAATTCGACATGGTGAGCATGAGCACACACACATGGTAGGTATCTCGAAAGCAAATCAATCATAGAACCATTCATCTATCGTAAGACACATAACGGAGACAACTATACGATTATTCAGTATTGTGAAAAATTATCGTTTCATGATGTTGCAGACACTATTTTAAAACCAATCAAACAGCATATTTTTTGTAAGAATTTCAGAAAACAGCATTCGCACCCATCAAGCAGGATGGCTGGATTTTTTGCTTTGCAGTATCTATTTTTGCTTTGAAATCAGGAGAGATATTGCCAAAATCAACATAAGGAAGAGATTAAAGCTAAAATCAAACGCTACCCCTACAATAGAGTGCACATCACTGTAACATTCGGCTTGTTCGAGCCTGTTAACAAAACTATTCGGGTTTAGAATGAAAGTAAAGTGGGTTTTTATGAGTTAAAGAAATATATTGTTAGTGATTATGTCACCTATGTTAGTTATCTTAATTACGCTAGGACATTGCAGCATCAACGTACTTAGCACATAAAGTACCATTTTAGTGTATCACCGACAAACAACTGAAATTTTAGTCGGAGCATTCGCAAACCAAAAGCAATAACTAAAACTTTGTAAATTACGGATAAAGATTCGGCGGTTAAACTTTGACTTTAGACAGTGGTTAAACTTTATAAAACCTTTGTTATGCTTTAAAATTGTTCTCTTTTACTTCAGATATGTGCACGTACTTATCCGTATCTTACATGTAACTATAAATCGTAAATTAAGAGATTTTAGTGGAATTTTAAGAGAGATGTTATGTTATGTTATGTTATGTTATGTTATGTTATGTTATGTTATGTTATGTTATGTTATGTTATGTTATGTTATGTTATGTTATGATTGCGCAACGCCTCTGAAAAGGATGGAATTCTAATTAGGATGCAATATCAATGTCGTGTTCCACAGGAATTCGATTACCATCACCGCATTTGGCTGTTTTGCAATATGAAAAGCCTCTGCGATTTATCGCGGCCTTGTGTTTTCTTTTCGAAAAAATGACTACTCGAATTGATTATTGATTGATTACTATTTTCCCACATTTTGTGGTCTTGGAAATCCAAAATGTGGTCTTGGAAATTAAAAAGTGTAGATGGGGTTTTGGGGGTTTGCCAGGATTGTGGCAGCAATGCCACATTCCGCATACGTTGAACGCTTGATCAGTACTTGCAACAAATTTTTATCTAACAACATTCCCATGACTACTTTATATTACTGAGCAGATAGAGAATTTTCAGGATCCTAAGCCATTTTAAGACCTTAGGAATGGCAATATCTCATGAGCTGCCTGGGGCTCCGCCCCCTCTGGACCCCTCCCAAGGCGTTGCCGTAGATCGGCATATCTGTCGTAATGGGCATAACCGATGGCCATGTCCCAGGTTGCTTTTAGGGTACCATTCTGTTTCTCTTCATGGATGGCCATATCTTCATTGGTTTTAACACCATTTGCCCATGACGGTATAATATTCAGTGAGTAAACTCATTACTTCACTTTTTACAAATTTTGTTTACCCAGCCTCGCTATGGTGGCATTTCTCATCACCAACGGAAATTTATCTCTTTATAACGTAATATTCTTTATAACATAATCTCTTTAATTATACAATCTCGTTAGAGCCCTTTGCGACACTTATTTTAAAGTGCAATAATATGTCTTCGCATATTTTTATAAGGAGTCTCATGACAAATAATACAATTATATAAAAAGTAAAACAAAGTCTCTTGCGGTCCAAGGCTCCCAGCAATCAGAATCCGCGATTTCTCAACAATTATTATCTTTCTCTTAATTCTTAACTTCTATCGAAAAACAGAGAAAATACTTGCGTAGGTTTATCATCACAATAACAACAAAATCTTTGATCCAGGTATTCCAATGCTATCAAATAATAAAACAAAATTATCTTCATTTACTAAAATTACTGTCCAGGAAATTTCATCAATATATTGATTACCATTTGTAGCTTTAATATATAACAGAAGATGAAACGACTACTTGTTTTTGGGTAGAATTGGGACGCGTGTCCCAATTCATGGGGGCGAAATGCTGGAAAGATATAGGGATAAACGGCTGAAATTTAGAGCATAAATGAAATTCAGAAATTTGTAGGTCAATGTAACTTTTAAAGCAATCGGGAGACCATCGACCCAGGTTGCGTCTGGGTTTTGACCGATTTTGTCTTATTAAATAGAAATTGAGGGCGCGTACCACACAGACAACTGAGATGGTAGATCCAATGTGTAGATAAAATCCCTTTTTGAAAGGGTTGGTTTTTGACATTTTGATGTAGATTGAAATGCTCGTCGCTTTATCGAAGGTGGGATAAAAGAATCTGACATCCGTCACAGATAGGTAAATATCACGGTCAAACGAGGCGTCACATGTAAACTCACTAATACGTAAAACCCCAAGAAAAGCCATTTAGACTCATTATATTATGTCCCTGTGTTTTTGCTCATGCCTTCGCTCCACCAACAGAGACGTATCACATTTGAGCATCAAATATCGGAACTCGGGAACAAATTTTTGTTCCTCCATTCACAGAGCAGGATTTCAAAATGCGCCGTCCTGATTCGTCCATTCAAACATTTTGATCGATATCGAGGCCAACAACGGCGTTTGTGTCAGTAATGCTTACCCCCTCGTTTTCAAGATTAGCTTGGCTTTGGCATGGCTTGAAACTATTCTTCGTTTGCAATTTACGTCATAGGTCACATCATGATTATCTGACTCCCTTGCTTTTGGGAGTCAGCTGATCATGCCTTCCATCATGGCGCCGCGACACTAGTACCCATTCCACCTTGCGTTTTGTGACGTCAATGAAAACGAAAAATAACATTTTCAGCAAAGTTACAAATGAATTTCTTCAGAATGAAAGCAAATGTATGACTTTTTGAAGCAGTGGCGGATAAGGACGGAGTTGTTTAGAAAGTTTTTCAGCGACCTGTATATGAGAAAATTTGTCAAAACAGTAATGTATTTCAACTGCTTCAGAAAAGATATTTTGCTTAGCGTTTTGCATGAAAATGTTAGTCTTTTAGAGGGACTTGCGAATAGGTCGGTATTTTGTGCGGCTCAAAACATTCCTCCAAGCTTTAGATAGAATTTGCTTTGCACTCATTGAGGGTTTGGCTGTTATTTACGAAATTTTCTTTTGCATTTAACACAGCAATTTATTTGTTTACAGCAGGACTTGCAAAAGTAATGTTCCGAAAAGCCTTACCTTTTCAACCATTTGATTTCACGAGTTCTGCGTCTTCAACCCAAGAAATCTGAAAAGTCCTCCTTGCCGTGTACACAATTCAACAATTTACGCAACAGGTTTGCTGCTTAAATCTCGATACGCTTATTTTCATAGTATATCACAAAAATGTTGTTCCACTCAAAATCAGTTTATCGCCTCAAATTCTTCTTTATATTTGGTTTGTTTTCAATGTTCAGTGCCACAGGTGTCTCTCAGATTGACCCTGACGCAAGTGGGTTTTTAGCTCATGTCAAATATCCCGCCAACAAATCTGCAAAACAGACTCGAATAAAACACAGGGACGCAATGTAATGAGTCTAATGATTCATGTCGCATGCTTCATAAAGCAACAAAGGCAACTGACAGCGAAGGGAAAGCCTCAGATTAAAACAAAACAGTTTAGTTTGTCTGCAGAGATTGTCAAACAGCTATTGGATTATGCCAATGCTTACAAAGGCATTATGAAACATAAAAGTTGCGACTTCAATGTATCTACATTGAAGCCTGCTTGATACAAATAGCTTGTCTAATTTGATGTATTTTTCAAAGTAAAACTAAGCCATGTAACTGTAACATCAGAGCTACAGAAGTTGTAGTTACTAAACTTGTAATTTGGTGTGAGCCTACCATATATCAGTTTCTTGCCAACTTCTAATCACCCGAATGGGCTGGCCCGCCTCAACATGAACACGCAAAGTATCATTTCGCTTAACCGGGCAGGCCCTGATAGGCGAAATAATTTGAGACAGGCATATGACCAAGCCCTAAGAGATGCGGAAGGGGAGACAAGTTCCCCAACACAATTGAAGCAACGAAATCGGCATGCGAACACGTGGTCATCTCATAACACAAACGTCGAAACGTCATCGATGAGCGAAAATATAAACCTTTGCAAAGATGTTAAATTTTACAATCCAAACAAAAACAAAGCAATCGGTATGTAATAACAATACAGAGAACGAAAAAGTGCATCTCGAAACAAAGGGCAAAGGAATTGCATGAACAACTTGAGTGCACGCTGAAAAAATGGAAATCCCGAAGATATGTAAATGTAAAAACGCACGCAGGAATGCCTGATGGGACCTTCAAACCAAGCATGAAAAAACCCAGGTAGAAGTAAAAGTATAAACAAAGTGAGTGGGCCTAGCTAGTAAAGTTCCGAAGCACGGGAAAATTACGTAAATAAAATTACTCAGAGAAAATGCAACACTGGAACGACAGATAACAGATAACGATACGAAACAAAGGTCGTATGATTAAATGGAAAAGAATTACCGATACTCAGCCGTGGATATCGGTAATGTTTCTGCATTTAATAAGAAAATAAGGAACAAACTCACTGGTGTAGTAACCCTAGCGGGCTGAAGATACTGGATCGCCAAAATCATCAGTAATCACAGTAGTTGGATGAATTGCAGCCGAGTAACGGCAGGTCCAATCCAAATTACAGGGACTGTCACAGAAGAACCTGAAACAACGGCGGCCGTTCTTGGGGATGCCTCAGGCAAACGGCTGACAGCTCCAACACAAACGACGGGTGTAGTCGGAACAATATGCGCAAGTTGAGAGCGAGAAGAAGCAAAATGGGATCCACGTTTTTTGAGAAGACGTATCACTCTTGAGGAATAATGAAGAATAAGCAGCGAAGACATTGTGGCAACGACAAAAGCACGAGGCATTGATCGAAGAACTTAAACAGTTAAATCACTCCATCTGGGCACGCAATTGAGAGAGATGTGTTGACAAACACGTGGAGCTAATGTGAGTGTGCCTTCTTTTGTGAAATTTGTCTCTTCCAAATTCGCAAAAAGGTAGAGTTCGTAGACTTCCGATCCATGACTCCAAAAAAAGCAATGAAAGAGTTTCGAGAAATTCATTTTTATTCATTTTGAAAACATTGCTTGTTGCCGTGGAAATTATAAGCTAGGTTGCCTTGATTTGAACGCCGTGTCACGTGAAAACGAGAATCTCTGTGAAGTCTCCGATTTTTCGGAGAATCGACCAAAAAACGCGTTTTCCATCTCTCCGAAGTTTCCCGAAAAAGAAAGAGGCAAAAAATGTTCCCAAAAAACGCACCTTAAATATACTTGGGAGATTAAGATATGCATTCCTCGTTGTACCATTGCGAGATGGAAAATGTCCCGGATAATACCATTAAAGAGACATAAATCTTATCCTCGTAGTGCAGCAGAAAATATTAGCTACATTGAAGATAGTTAATGGGTTTAGCCTGCAGATATGCGACGTGTGTTTCTCACAGGAAGTCAACAGAATCTTGAACTTGATGCTTGGTCAAGCATGATTGAAAATTAATAGCAACAAATGTCTCAGATGTGAAGAAGACAACAACAACAAGGCTTCAGTCTTTCCTGCAAAGAAAGCCACCTCACATGCAGCCTCTGTGGATGTGAAATACAAAGCCAAATCAATAAAGTTCACATGAACTTCATGAAATCATGAACGATCCAGAGTACAAACGGGAATATGTCAACCTCTTAGATTTAGATGATAATTGATGAAGTTCCGCTCTAAAAGAACGGACGGAGCGGCTCTAAAAGTGGCTGGTTTTGAGTTTCTTGCTGCTTCAGATTTTAATCTCTGCTTTCTGGTAGCAGTAATGATTCCAATGTTGATATTCACTGGGTCAGAATCTTCATCAATACTAGATACTAGACAAAACAGCTTTTCAAAGGACGTGTCCAGGACTTCAGATATTTTAACATTACGTAGCAATTCGATTGAGCCCAAATCTCGAATAAGCCCCCTCTTCAATAAGCCACTGCATAATGTACAGCACACTGTACTGCACAATTTCTAGTGGAGTACATAGAAATGTTTTTTAATGCCGTTGGTAGTGTATTTTCCTGGCACTGCAAATCCATCTTCCAGCAAACGTGGTCCAGTTGGAGAGTAGTCCACAGTTCTTCTAGCTCTCTAAATGTTCACAAAAAGACTATTTAATGCGTTGATCAGCCCAGCGAGTATCAACGCTGAAAGTAATTCCCAGCAAGGGATAGTCGTTTGTGAAAACGGTGCCACCAATCCATATCACCATCACCAATCCAGTTTGTGAATCTCTGTGAACAGTTGCGCTTGCATGTTGCTATGTAGGTTTGTTTGGAGCTGTCACAGACTTTTTTCGATTGGGGACAGAATCATTCTCAAATCCCTTCCTTTCACACCAAGCAATTTTGGTAACTTTGCCTTTATGCCACTATTTTTTCTATCTTTTTAGGCATGCAGTGGATGACTGACAAAATGATGTCGTTTAAGTTTATCCTTTTTGTTTGCACTATTATCATGGTAATATCTTTGGAGATTCGCTCATTATCAGGTACATTATCATGCTTTTGTTCAACATTATAAATTATAGTTGTAAATATTTTCAGCAAAGGTGGGAAGGGTTACAGCAGGTCCACATCGGCAGTCATGCCGCCCGTAACATGACCTGCTTTAACAAAAAATGTATGTGTTATGTTATGTCATGTAATGTTATGTTTTGTTGTGTTATGAATGCGCGACGCTTTTGAATAGGATTGATTTCTGATTAGTGTGCAAAGTTCAATGTCGTAACTCCACAGGAATTCGATTACCGCCACCCCATTTGCCTTGTTTGCAATATGAAAAACCTCTGCGATTTGTAGCGACCATGTTTTTACGAAAAACATTTTTACTAGAAAAGCATTATTTCTCTTCATATTCTAACAAAACTGCGTTTCATGCTTCACAACAGTGCTGTTGATTTCGATACAATAGTTACAGTGAAAAATAATGCAAATTGGGCAGGTTTTATAGCAGGAGTCGTATATTGGGTCGTGGGGTCCAGCAATTAGAACTACCCGAACAAAGAATTGACACGTTTTTCATTGATAGGTTGCAATCACTGTAAAAACAAATTTACATGAAACATTTAGCTTTCGCAATGTTCGTTGAAGCTTCTCAGATTTTTTACCCCAATATTGCAAAAACAAGATCTTTTCTGTCCATCACTTTCAATATTCTACTTCTCTGTGCGATCAAATGTTTTCTTGTATAATATAATTGCATCCAACTTTGTTTATTGTTTAATAACCGAGAAAACATTAAACAATGTAAGTTTTGTGTGATTCTGAATCCACTAATTAGCTATGAAAGCGATTACAGACATCAATGTATTGCTTAGTCTTGCTTGTCCAACCATCCCGGCTTGACACACATAAGCAAGGGGTAGTTGCATTACAATGTCTATCGCTCATTAAAGCCTAGTTTTCATATAGTCGTTAATTGCATTTAACAACTATTTAAAAAAAATATCAACAGGGCCAGGAGGTACCTCGTCGGTCCTAAAGAATGAATTTACAAAAGCTTATCGAAATGGAATAAGTAAAAGGTCACACGCCATTTAATGTCATTAACAATTAATGCCATAGCCAACGTACCATACCAAGATGAACTAAAGATCTTTTGTTTTGCACAATCTTTAAACTGCCATTTTCTAAACAATTCAATTTCGTGCTTAAATTATCCTGTTGTGAGCTTTATTTGGTCAAGATAATTAGGTAGAAAAGGACTGGTATTTTTGGGATGAGCTCAATATCAAATGGTATGTCGCAAAATCGAATGGTCATTTTTGGTGAGTAGCGTTCAGTTTTCAGGTCTTATTTTTCATTTTGCTTTTGAATCTACAGCTGAGCTTGTTGTCATACTTATACTCAACTGCATTGGATCTTGAATCCGATGAAGGTATGTTTTATTTAGATTATGACTGATGTAATGAAAGAGATTTTGCTTTGTTAGGGTAACTTCAAATTTCTGACAATACGATGGCGTCTGGATTCTTTTTTCTTGTCTTTACCATCATCATTGCAATCTCTTTGGGGATCAACTCGGTATCAGGTAAATTTTTCAACATTTTAAATTGAAACTTTCAAGTAACCGTTGGTTTCTCTTTATTGCTGATTTTTTAACGTTGAACACAAATACACACTAATTCTGTCTATTTGCATTTACATGCTTTTTAAATGCAATTTAAGAAGGGTTAATATTCAAAATAAATTGCTTTGCCGCGTCATGCACAGTTGTTATCATGTTTATATTGATATGGCATAATAAATATGATTCTTTAAACATTTCTAATCAACATATTTATAATACCTGGGGTGGGGAGTAAGTATACAGGCCGTTGTCTGTTAATCTCGTGCAGAGCTTTTGTTGGGTGAAACTGGGTAATCTTCAGCTGGGTCCAAGGGTCAAAATGTACAGAAGATGGCGGCCATTGGAAAGGCTCCACGAACACTTGTGGTTCGTTTTTTTTATCTAGTTCTCAACTTGTTTTCAACTAGGAGACAATAAAACAAGCCTTGTGGTACCTGAATAGCGGGACGATCAGTAAAATAGGCCAAGCTAATGACGACCCAAGAAGTCGAGATCCCTCACAATAATTGACAGGCTAATCAATAAATGTCTAACGAGGCACTTTATACCCAAATCGCAAGTATAGATACGCTAACGTAGACTAAAGAAGCACTAAATACGTTAGGACTAGCTTGATACGGCATATAAAATAAACGATTATTACTCTGCTACTAATTAGTAAGAAACGATCTCACTGGGATAATTTGTATATGTGGCCCTAGTTGAGTAGTGGCCGTGGAGAACACTGGCTAGTCATGTATCGCATTGTGAGCGGTACGGCAATAGACGAGGAACTTCCCAAGAATCCTTCATCCGACTCAAAAGAACGAGAAAGCATGAAAAAAGTGTGCTTACTCTCTGAGTTCCGGGGAAGAATCGTAAAAAATAATATATCTGTGCAGCTAGATTCCCCTTGCAAAAGTTTGTGAACAGCTCGAATTTTAGGCCCGGACCTAATTATTATTATTTAAACTTTGAAATTGGACACTTTTGCAGCAATATCGCGGACATTTTTGTCAATACTACAAAAATCATTGCAGAAAACGTTGTTATTTTTTTGCATCTCTGTGTTTAATATTGACAAAGTTATAGGAACATTTCCGGGGCATGGCAAGGGGGAAGGAAAGTTGATTTCAAGACCGAAATGAACGTTACTATCATGGAAAAATTGCGAAAGTTGCCAGATGCACAAAGACAAGTGCTTATAATATTATAAAAAAAGTTTCAGAAAACAAGTTCTGTGACCGTGAACGATGGGACAGGCCGGCCTAAAAAGATCACAGAAAAGGAAGAACGAATTATGAAACGTAGCGCACGCGAAGATTGTGTAGGAACTTAGAAGTCGAGAAGAAAATTTACATAACAATATAAAAAGACCAAACGGGTTTCAATAGCGAATATATTCAGCATAAATATACTCAAAATTTCATAAAATTTCAAATGAAAACATAATTTAAACTATATCATATTGTTTTACAATAATATTAAAAGAAAACTGCAAAGAAGTCCCTTAAAAAATGTTCACGAAAATTTATCGAAGTGGAGAAATTAAAACGCCAATAATTATATAATTTATTTCACTCAAAGCCACGCAAATTCTCTCTCATTTAAAAGAGGCTATCTCTAAAAGCAGGAACGAGGAACGAAACTGGGAACAAGTAGGAACGAGCGGGAACGAGTAGGAACGTGTAGGAACAAGTAGGAACGTGTAGGAACGAGTAGGAACAAGTGGGAATGAGTAGGAACAAGTGGGAATGAGTAGGAACAAGGCGGGAATTACCAATAACACATGCACACGGGATTAATTGTTGGCGGGAAAGTATTCGTTTGCCATTTTTCTCAGACAAAACTACGTTTTTGGATTTGAATAATGTTTCGCTTGCCAACTATTCCAGCAAGAGTAAATAAAGGGGTGGAGAAGGTTTCAGAGCTGCACAGATTTGATGCCAGAAAAATCCATGATGCAATTCCAATAGGTATTATTCCAAAATATTCTCAGTTTCTTTTTGTAGGTTCTTGGCTACGGCCTAGTTACTTAAGTTGTATTAATTACAGTGTCAAATTTTATTATTATTCACTGGAATAGGAGTTAAGATGCCAACTGCTCGTTTTCCAGGCCACGGTTCTTTTGCTTCAGTGGAGAAATGTCAATACAAATGTCAAATCACCGTAACTAACCCGGGGTGACAAACCCAGGTTATTTGTGTCCACACTACAAAATCTAACCTGGATTAGCAAAAAACTGGGGCAAGCCTGTGTTAGTTTGCGTAGTGTGGACTGGGCTTATGTTCTTCTTATTATTATAATCATATCATTTTCTGTCGTTTTGTTGAAAAGCAGCATGTGCTTGGGATCTTCTGAAAATTTTATGTTTGGAAAACAATAATTTTCTACAAAAAGAATTTGTTCACTCTTTTCAGAAAATTTTCGAGGTTTGCTGTTGTTTTTTCTATGTTCTGTTTTGTCAGTATTAGATATGTATCCGTGAGCAATATTGTTTTTTTCTCTGTTCTCGGTAATTTCCGCCTTGTTTCTATTTGTTCCCGTAGATTCCCGTGCCAACAGAATGTTCTGAAGAATTTTCTTAGGCCACTAATAAGCTATCAATATTAACAAATAAAAGAGCAAAATTTGAGGTATTTATTGTAGATTATCCTTGAAACCTGATTTCTAAGAAGTCAGCAATATTTTTCCTTGCTAGAATTTTCAAAACCTTAGAAATGTTTTTGGGTCGCCCGGCATTTGAAACAAACATTTTTGAAGAAACGTCTTCTTATCTGAGCAAATGGCAAACGAATGTTTTCCTGCCGATATTTAAGCCCTGTCCATGTGTTCTTGGTCATTTCTGGATGTTCCCGCCTTGTTCCCGCTTCGTTCCTACTTGTTCCTACTCGTTCCCGCTTCGTTCCTACTCGTTCCTACTTGTTCCTACCCGTTCCCGCTTCGTTCCTACTCGTTCCTACTTGTTCCTACTCGTTCCCGCTCGTTCCTACTTGTTCCCGGTTTTGTTCCTCGTTTCTGCTTTTAGAGATAGCCTTTAAAAGAGAATGTTTTATAAATATAAGAATTATTTAGGTAACTGTCTTGACCTTTTAAAATTCACGGTTTAAGTCTTTGTTTTAAAAGGCCAAGAGAGTTACCTAAATAATTCTTATATTTTTCAAAATTTTAAAACATTCTCTTTTAAATGAGAGAGAATTTGCGTGGCTTTGAGTGAAAGAAATTATAATTATTGGCGTTTTAATTTCTCCACTTCGATAAATTTTCGCAAACATTTTTTAAGGGACCTTCTTCGCAGTTTTCTTTAAATATTATTGTAAAACAATATGATATAGTTTAAATTATGTTTTCATTTGAAAATTTATGAAATTTTGAGTATATTCATGCCAAATATATTCGTTATTGAAACCCGTTTGGTAGTCTTACATTGTTATGTAAACACTCTTGCTCAGGCCTAGGGCCACTTCTAGACGCCATTTTTCATCAAGCGTTCACAAACTTTTGCGAGGGGAGTGTATCTAGACTCATTACATGGCGTCCCTGTGTTTAGCTCGACTCGCTACCCAACAGAGACTTATCACATTGCTATTGCGAAAACCGGACAAAAATGATTGGCCTCGATTTCATTAATTCTTAAATTTTTCATGACACGACCCCCTTACAAGCAAAGTCCAGGACTATGATCTGTAGGGATGCCTGTCTGTTTTGCAGGTTTGGTTGGCGGGATTTTTGATATGAACTAAAAACCCACTTGCGTCAGTGTCAATTTGAGGGACACCTGTGCACTGAATATTGAAAACAAACCAAATACAGAGGAGAATTTGAGGCGATAAAATGATTTTTATTGGAAAAACATGTTAGTGAAGCAATGAGAATAAACGTATCGAAATTAAAGCAACCAGCTTATTGCGTAAATTGTAGAGTTGTACACGGCAAGGAGGACTTTTCAGATTTCTCGGGTTGAATATGCAGATCTCGTAAATTCAAATGGTTGAAAAAAAGTAAAGGTTTTCGAAACATTACTTTTGCAAGTCCTGCTATCAACAAATAAATTGCTATGTCAATGCAAAAGAAAAGGTTCCACAAATAAACAAACCCTTAATGAGTGTAAAGCAATTTCTATCAAAAATTTAGAGGAATGTTTTGAGCTGCAAAATACCGGCCTATTCACAAGTCCCTTTAAAAGCCAAAACAATTTCATGGAAAACGCCAAACAACACGTCTTTCCTGAACCAGTTGAAATTTATTACTGCCTTCACAACTTTTCTCATATACAAGTCGCTGAAAATCTTTCTAAACAACTCCGTCCTTATCTATCACTGCTTCAAAAATTCGTACATTTGCCTTCGTTCTGGATAAATTAATTCGTAACTTCATTTGAAAATGTTATAGCTTCATGCCATGCCAAGCTACTCTTGAAAACCAGGGGGTAAGCATTTCTGACACAAACGCCGTTATTGGCCTCGATACCGATGAAAATATTTGAATAGACCAATCAGAACGGCGGATTCTGAAATTCTGCTCTGTGGATGGAGGAACAAAAATTTGTTCCCGAGTTCCGATTTTTGATACTCAAATGTGATAAGTCCCTAGACTCATTACATTGCGTCCCTGTGCCTCGCTCGCAACTCGCTCAACACAAGGGACTTATGGACTTACTGTTCAAAAACTGTCCAAAAAATTAAAGCCTCGCTCTCATGTAATGCTACAAGATTAAAACTTGGAAAATGCCGGGAGGACTCAAAAATTTCAATATTTTGTGTTGCCGCCTCTGAGCTGAACAAGTTTTCATTTTATTTGAAACGAAAGATGCAAATGGTTGCATATCCAAGGTTTTTTATTTGGAAGTATAAAAACAGGTAAGTTCATTTTTAGTTTCCAAATTAGTTCTTGTTGGATTTTGCAAATTACCAGCGGTTGTTTAACTTGATTTCATGTTTGGTTTGATAAACAACATGTCTAGGCCTTTGACGAAACGACAAATTGATTTTTTTAGTTATCTTATGAACAATGAAAAGTAATTATTTTCATTGTTACATTCACAGATTAAATCCCAGATGCATGGTCAGCTGAAGGACGAAGGGCTAGTATTTATCAGTAAATTAACACGCTTCAATGAACCATAATTTCTGACTTTACTTTTGGTTTGGTTATGCTGAATTGAAAGAAGAAACTTTGATACACTCAATATTTACTTTGAATTATTTAGAGAAAACAATTATTAATTTTGACTACAGAACAATTTTTCTTGATAATGAGATTATTAGTATGTAAGTTTTATTGAGTTTATATCCATTTTAAATTTTCTCACAGCTTCAGCATTTTCCCGCCATTAAAAATTGACGCCACGCCACTTCTTATAGTCCAAATTGGTCCGTAAAATATCGAGTTAAACCTTATCTTACATGGCCTAAATTGTGGTTGAACGTGATTGGTCAAAAAGAACAATAGCCATTGTTTAAAAGCCAAATGCTGCAATCTGATTGAGCCGACAAAAATTTGTCGGGAGAGGAGATTTTTGGACAGTTTTTGACCTGAAAGTCCATAAGTCCCTCAAACGAGCGAGTAAAAATGAGCGAGGCACAGGGACGCAATGTAGTGAGTCTAATAAGTCCCTGTTGGGTAGCGAGAGTCGAGCTGAACACAGGGACGCCATGTAATGAGTCTAGGAGTGTATCCTATCTCTATGACAGCCAGGCACTACGATTCTGCGCCCGCGAAACTGTCAGCGGTGCAACACAAGAGACACGCATTGTTAATTTTCTTTCTTGGGTTCGTTTTATGTTAAACGTGATATGGAGCATGAACCTCGTTTTATCTTAAGCAAAAAAATTTTATCAGAATCGACTTCCGAAAATGTGCATTTAATTGTTAGCTTCCACGATTTTTGAAAATTCTATGACGTCATGGCAAATATGACGTCATAGCTAACTTTTATAGAAGCACTATAACGAAAATAATTTTGTTGGAAAACACTAAATTGATGACCCTGATCACGAATTTGCAGTTTTTAGAAAGCTGCCATGCTTGATAATTAGCATACTCATAGTTTTCCCATCGAGGACTGGGTTCAAATGCTTCAGTCCAAAAATAGAGTTTAGAGGCAAATTTCGATTGGGGTCTCGACCCTATATTTTTCAGCGTGACGAACTCTCCATGTATGCCAAGTTTCATGTTGATATCATAAAATGCACAATTGTGACGCTAAGCTCCCCCACTATTTGAAATTCCTCTGTCAGACGTTTTCATAGCCCTTACGGTGGCTTCATTTCCGTCCGTTCGTGGAGGCTGTATATTTATGTTCTTGTTACTGGATAAAATACAGCAAGCTCGGAGGTTATCTTAAATCAACTAATCAAAGTATGCATAAAACATTCACTTGTAAAGTTCAATATGAGGCTAGCTCAACATGAGGCTATTTACACTAATTCGCGCATTTACGCACTTTGTTGGATCACCATGAATGGAAAATGGCTCTGTTGACTGGTGAGTGTTCAAACACTGATGTCATTTGAAATTGCTGGCAATATTCGAACCAAAAGCTAAATTGCAATCCTACAAAGAGGACATGTTAACTTGTTGAACGCGTCTTACAAGAATGTTTAGCTGTTCCTAATAAATATATACATTGCAGCACTTTTTCACTCAATTTTACACCTCTTGCTGCCGTCGTCAAATAGAATAGTCGCCCAAGAAAACATCAAGGCTTAACTATTTTAAAAATTTTCAACGTATCTTTTGAACGAAATCAAAAATATGATTGAAGTTTCAATATAAATTGATTTTCAGGTCAACTTCGCATATTCCCATACAATACAACTAACTTCGTTCAAAATCAAGATGATGCTGAAACAATGATGTTTGTTAATCCTCCACTTCGGCTCAAAGATGCACAATACAGTGCAATCTTTGTAAGTAATAATGTCTTTGAATTATGTTCCTCGCCTATTGTTTGAATTCGTTTTGATTTGTCATTTCTAAGAGTATTTAAAGAGGATGGCATGAAAATAAATTCTAATTTTCAATGCAAAATTTATTGCAGATCTATACGAATGGTTACGTATCATTCCCAGCTATGCATAATAGCGCAACGCCTAACTATCCCAGGAGTATCGAGATATTGGCTCCTTTTTGGACGGATCTTGACTTCCGAAATTCAAGCGGTGGTGTTGCTTACTCACTACACCAACATACAGACACAGATTCATTCTCCCAGATGATAATAAACAAAACCAGCTCGTACATATCAGCCAGAACCAACGTCAACTTTTCTCCAACTTCGGTAATACTCGTGACCTGGATAAAGGCCTTGCCAAAAAATTATTCTTCTAGCGCTGACAGAAACGAGGTATGTGAGCGCAATTATAGTGCTTGGGTAATCGTTAATAATGGAAAATCCTTGGTAGACTTTAAGACTATGTGATCTCTAAACACTTGATTATACTTTCTTTTCAGACAGTTACATTTCAATTGCATCTGGCTATGAATAATATTAATACATATGCATCATTTATATATGAAGATGGTGGCATGTTGTGGAAGGATGTCAACCAAGTCCCTCAAATGCAAATTTCCTCATATAATAGTGTGGCTTTTATAAAACTTGGTCCCACTGGGACTTATCCGTTTTATAGATTTGATACTGTGGTTGGAAACACAGGTAGAAAGGGAGAGTGGTTGTTTGATTTATACAAACGTCGACCAATAATTCTGTCTCCAAGGCATCTGATCTTGTCCTATGGAAAAGAAAGCGATTTTCAAATTGAAGCAATCCCCCAATTTGTTGTAGAGTTAACCTATTCGATAAATGTAACTGGAATGTCTGCAACAGTGAATTCCACCAATGGATTAGTGACTCTGCGTGTGAACAGCCTTAACGTCACAATGACATTTATTGTGAAAGATGCAAACAATCAAACGAGCACGTTTCAACCAAAAATTACGTTGTGCAACTGCACGAGTGGCGCATATTGCAAGGCACCCATTGAAAACACTGACATAACCTTTTCGAATCACTTCCTTACTTACGGAAAATGCTACTGTAACCTCGGTTACACTGGTAATGGTTTAAATTGCACTGACATTGACGAATGTGCAACTGGTCAACATTCATGCCTTGTTAATGCCACTTGCAACAATAACCCTGGCTCATACAAATGCGCATGTAGCTCTGGTTACACTGGCGATGGTTTTAATTGCGCTGACATTGACGAATGTGCAACTGGTGAACATTCATGCAGCAATAATTCGAACTGCACCAATAACCAGGCCTCATACACATGTGCTTGCAACTCTGGCTACACTGGTAATGGTTTTAATTGCACTGATATTGACGAATGTGCAACTGGTCAACATTCATGCCTTGTTAATGCCACTTGCAACAATAACCCTGGCTCATACAAATGCGCATGTAGCTCTGGTTACACTGGCGATGGTTTTAACTGCGCTGACATTGACGAATGTGCAACTGGTGAACATTCATGCAGCAATAATTCCAACTGCACCAATAACCAGGCCTCATACACATGTGCTTGCAACTCTGGCTACACTGGTAATGGTTTTAATTGTACTGATATTGACGAATGTGCAACTGGTCAATACTCATGCAGTGCTAATGCTACTTGTTCCAATAACCCTGGCTCATACGCATGTTTTTGCAATTCTGGTTACACTGCTAATGGTTCAAATTGCACTGATATTAACGAATGTGCAACTGGTCAACATTCATGCAGTGCTAATGCCACTTGTAGCAATAACCCCGGCTCATACACGTGTGCTTGTAACTCCGGCTACACTGGTAACGGTTTTAATTGCACTGACATTGACGAATGTGCAACTGGTCAACATTCATGCAGTACTAATGCCACTTGTAGCAATAACCCTGGCTCATACACATGTGCTTGTAACTCTGGTTACAGTGGTAACGGTTTTAATTGCATTGACATTGACGAATGTGCAACTGGTCAACATTCATGCAGTACTAATGCCACTTGTAGCAATTACCCTGGCTCATACACATGTGCTTGCAACTCCGGCTACACCGGTAATGGTTTTAATTGCACTGACATTGACGAATGTACAACTGGTCAACATTCATGCAGTACTAATGCCACTTGTAGCAATAACCCTGGCTCATACACATGTGCTTGCAACTCCGGCTACACCGGTAATGGTTTTAATTGCACTGACATTGACGAATGTACAACTGGTCAACATTCATGCAGTACTAATGCCACTTGTAGCAATAACCCTGGCTCATTCACATGTGCTTGCAACTCCGGCTACACCGGTAATGGTTTTAATTGCACTGACATTGACGAATGTACAACTGGTCAACATTCATGCAGTACTAATGCCACTTGTAGCAATAACCCTGGCTCATACACATGTGCTTGCAACTCCGGCTACACCGGTAATGGTTTTAATTGCACTGACATTGACGAATGTACAACTGGTCAACATTCATGCAGTACTAATGCCACTTGTAGCAATAACCCTGGCTCATACACATGTGCTTGCAACTCTGGTTACAGTGGTAATGGTTTTAATTGCACTGACATTGACGAATGTGCAACTGGTCAACATTCATGCAGTACTAATGCCACTTGTAGCAATAACCCTGGCTCATACACATGTGCTTGCAACTCCGGCTACACCGGTAATGGTTTTAATTGCACTGACACTCATGAATGTGCAACTGGTCAGCATTCATGCAGTGCTAATGCAAATTGCAGCAATAACCCTGGCTCGTACACATGTACTTGCAACTCTGGCTACACTGGTAATGGTTTTAATTGCACTGACATTGACGAATGTGCAACTGGTCAACATTCATGTACGGCTAATGCTACTTGTACCAACATCCCTGGCTCATACAAATGTACTTGTAACTCTGGCTACACTGGTAATGGTTTCAATTGCACCGACATTGACGAATGTGCAACTGGTCGGCATTCATGCAGTGTTAATGCCACCTGCACGAACAACCACGGCTCATATACATGTGCTTGCAACTCTGGCTACACTGGTAATGGTATCAATTGCACTGACATTGACGAATGTGCAACTGGCCAAAATTCATGTACTGCTAATGCTACTTGTACCAACATCCCTGGCTCATACAAATGTACTTGTAACTCTGGCTATACTGGTAATGGTTTTAATTGCACCGACATTGACGAATGTGCAATTGGTCAGCATTCATGCAGTGTCAATGCCAATTGCACCAACAACCAGGGCTCATACACATGTGCTTGCAACTCCGGATACACTGGCAATGGTTTTAATTGCACTGACATTGACGAATGTGCAACTGGTCAGCATTCATGCAGTGTTAATGCCAATTGCACCAATATCCAGGGCTCATACACATGTGCTTGCAACTCCGGCTACACCGGTAATGGTTTTAATTGCACTGACATTGACGAATGTGCCACTGGTCAGCATTCATGCAGTGTTAATGCCAATTGCACCAATATCCAGGGCTCATACACATGTGCTTGCAACTCCGGCTACACCGGTAATGGTTTTAATTGCACTGACATTGACGAATGTGCAACTGGTCACCATTCATGCAGTACTAATGCCACTTGTAGCAACAACCCTGGCTCTTACACATGTGCTTGCAATTCTGGTTATACTGGAAATGGTTTTAATTGCACTGACATTGACGAATGTGCAACTGGTCAGCATTCATGCAGTACTAATGCCACTTGTAGCAATAACCCTGGTTCGTACATATGTGCTTGTAACTTTGGCTACACTGGTAATGGTTTTAATTGCACTGACATTGACGAATGTGCAACTGGTCAACATTCATGCAGTACTAATGCCACTTGTAGCAATAACCCTGGCTCATACACGTGTGCATGCAATTCTGGTTACACTGGTAATGGTTTTAATTGCACAGACATTGACGAATGTGCAACTGTTCAACATTCATGCAGTACTAATGCTACTTGTACCAATATCCCTGGCTCATACACATGTGCTTGCAACTCTGGCTATACTGGTAATGGCTTTAATTGCACTGACATTGACGAATGTGCAACTGGTCAACAATCTTGCAGTACTAATGGCACTTGCAGCAATAACCATGGCTCATACACGTGTGCATGCAATTCTGGTTACACTGGTAATGGTTTTAATTGCACTGATATTAACGAATGTGCAACTGTTCAACATTCATGCAGTACTAATGCTACTTGTACCAATAACCCTGGCTCATACACATGTGCTTGCAACTCTGGCTACACTGGTAATGGTTTTAATTGCACTGACATTGACGAATGTGCAACTGGTCAACATTCATGCAGTGCTAATGCAGTTTGTACGAATGTCATTGGATCTCATGTTTGCAGTTGCATGAAAGGGTTCTTTGGTACTGGAACCCATTGTAAAAGTAAGGTTTTTTGTGTATATCAGTGTTTAATCTTCTTAGTTTTTGCAGTGTGTGATCGAATTGCAACTGTCCTGCACGGGTGTTTGGAAGTCATTACATTTATCTTAGAATTAATTGTATTATAGGTGCATGGCGCATATAGTTGTCAAAAACTGAACGATAGTGTTAATAATGCATCTCCATTTATTGCAGGCAATGCCAATAAATTCACTACTGGTTATGGTATTGGTGTTGGCTTGGGATGGGCCGTTTTGATTGTTGTCAGTGTTGCTGTAGCAGTCATTTATAAGCGCCGGAAGCAAAACCAAGGTGACATAACTAAAGATGTCAAGCCAGTCTCAAATGAAAAATTTGAAATGGAAGCCTGATTTTGAGCAATGAACATGTTTTTTTTTACTTTCATATTGATATTTAAACATTTTATAGGTTTTTTTTGCCTGAAACATTTAACTTTTACTTTCTATGTTTTCTTCAGTTTCCAGCATTTAAACTGGGAGCAGGCTGTCTCAAGTATTTACAAAATAACATTAGTAATTCATTATTCTAAACCATTGTTTAAGAATTATGTTGTCTGCAGTTTTTTTTCATTTGCATGGGAGAGTAGCTTTTTACCAAATGAAATTTAATTTAATGTTACATTAGCACTAGTAACCAGCAGAGGTACCGGTTACCGTTAGAAATGAGAGAACCTGACTAGAGTATCCAGCTTTTGCCGAAGTACCAAGATGCCACCAAGAACTTTCCCTCTCCAACCTCCATTACTCACATCAAAAGCTGGTTTGGTATCTTTAACCAGGTAGCCCAATATGCTCAGCTACGTGATATAATGCCACCCCTTAAGCCGTTTCGTAGTTCAGTGCCAGTTTTTTTGTCTTCGAGGCTTGAAAGTGCATTCCACCAGGTCCATAAAGCGGACATTTTTGAAGTCACGTGCTGAGGTGTGAAAATAGGTGCCTTGATATTGATCAACGACTACGCAATACCAACTACGTCTGGTAATACTACGTATTCCACGCGCCTGCGCTGTCATGCTTGCTGCTTAAGTTACGTTATTACTTGCGTTTTCCAGCTTGTTTATCTCTCTTGTATTGTTTTTGATCCTATTTGCAGCATTTCATTACGCAGGTATATTTCCTTAGAATTTTGGGGTCCCACATTTATGTATGAATATATAATCTTCTTTCCATGTGTCATCGTCTTTCCTTTACTTATATGACTAAGGTTGTTTTTCCATAACGTTGGCACACGTTTATATTCACACATGTTCGGTTTATTTGTTAGTCATTTGTACAACCTAGATTGTAAGTGATCACTGTAAATAACGCATTTATACTCATTGACCTTTTCTGATATTTTGTACATGCGGATATTAATTGAAAATTGTTAAACCTTTTCAAAATGGGAAAAGGGTCTAGAGCAAATAGATCCAGAGAAAGAGACATTGAAGATGATGAGCTTAGGACTCTTACCCACACGTTTAAAACAGTTGAAGTTCAACTAACAACTGTTATTGGCCCTTCAAAATTGTTCGGTGATCCAGGGGATGATATAGAAAATTGGTTGGAAAGTTTCGAAAGGATAGCTCGTGCGAATGGTTGGTCTGAACGAAGGCAGTTCGAAATTTTGCCAGCTTTTCTGAGGGGGCGTGCTGCAGGACTTTTCGATGAATTGCCAGAGGAACAACAAAACGATCTAAGAGAGTTGAAGACAGCCCTTGTCGAAACATTCATCCCGAAAGAGGCTCGTAGGTTCTTCTATGCAGATCTATATTCAAGACGGCAAGGAGAGTCTGAGCCAGCAGAAGATTTCGGAAGAGAAATTCAGTTACTGGTTCGAAAACAAGATTAAAAGGCGTGCAACAAACAATAAACAACTTCAGTTTCCAAAAGGGATTAACTGGATTTTTAAACAAAGAAAAAGATTTTAAATATTATTAGACGACTATTAAGTAACTTTTTAATTTTTATCCTCTACGTGATGTAATCGTTTTATCTCTTTTAGCCTTTAATTTATAGCAGGTCCACATCAGCTCCTTTGAGTTGCCAGACTTTTAACCTGCTTAATCAAATAAAAAATGTATGCATGTATGTATTTATGCAAGGGCGTACCCTGGAATGCCCATGGAACATCAAGACACGCTGATGCATGAATACATTGTGAATGGCCTACGCCCAAGTTTGAAGAGGATCGTGTTGATTTTTTATCCGAAATCGTATGAAAAGGCTCTAGCAGTAGCAAAAAAGGAGAGATAAACGACCAAGTCTTTTGAGCCCGATGAGAGGTTCTGCCAAAGAGTTTTTCCCTAAAGCATAGGCTCTCGAGGTCAAATTTAACAGTATAAATATTTGACTGAATAAAAAATTAAAATGCAAAATCTAATTTTATATAATTTTATATAAATTATATATAAAATAATTATATATAATTTTATATATAGTTAAGTAGATGTCGTTTGCCAATTGATTGTAATGGCGTTCACAATATTCATACCCAACGGGTTTCAATGATGAATCTTTTTGGCAGAAACATAATCAGCATTTCATAAATTTTCAAGCCAAAGCATACTTTAGATTACACCTTATTGTCCATCCAATCTTGTTACTACACACTAGTAGAGATGACTTTAAAAGATTACTCCTGTCATTGCCAATAACATATTCGCTTTTGTGCAAGAAAAAAGGCAGGTTTTGCTTTCATTTTATTGTTGAGATCACGCATGCAATTAAAAATGCCCGAAGAAAAGAAAATGTTTCCTTCTTATTTATTGTTTATTTTCTGGAAGAACAACAGAAAATGTTTAACAAAAGGACTATGCTTACTGCTTTTGCATTGTCTATATCAATGCAAGCAGAAATGAGATTGGCCTCAAGGGTACTGCTTCTCAAACATGTAGGACTGAAATGATGGAGGAGGCATTCTTAAACGTGGAGCCATTTGTTGCCCAAAATATAACGGTCAATGGTACTTGCCAATGGAGGGGCATAATTCACAATTTATTCAGAACATTTCTCCTCCTGTGCGTCTTCATAATAATATTGATCTTTATGTTCTGAGCTTCGAAAAAACCAGCCATGCTGTTTTCGTTTATTACTGTCATCAGGCAGTTACGTGAATAATGCATGATTACAACTTTCTTCGTTTCAGCGTTGAGCAATTTTCTCGATTCCTCGCATTCCAATTAATTACCATCACTGCGCTAAGTCCGCACAAAGTTGACTGTACATGGGTCCTACGTCTGTTACTGTTGATGTCTGGTTCTCTCTCTGTGCTTTTGATTTCTATTTTAACTTTTGAGTCTCGGTTGCACAGCGTGTCTTCGCGAATCATTTGTAGGTTTACCTATTTTTGTTTTGGAAAATGAAAGTTTTTTAACCTTGATGAAACAAGATCGAAAACTGAAGTCAAAATGTTTGCTTGAATGGTCTCAAAACAAATGTTTTTTGAATTTGCTGCGTTCAATCCTGAAAATTAAATCCAGGGTATTCAGTTTTGCTCAAGCTGAACTTTTAAGCTCGCAAGTTTGACTTTAATTTGATATTACTTTCTGGATAATACAGTGAAATACATAAAAGCCATCTGTAGCGAGTCACCTCAAGGTTCCTTTGATCATTTTTGCCCTCTTGCCATCGATCAAACTCAATTTATAGCTGCATCAACATCTAACAAATACAATATGGCTGTTCACTTTGAAGCAAACTCAATTTATGGTTTTATAAACTAGAACTGACATTCATCAATTACCTTACTAGCTTTCACTTACAGCATTTTATATTGGCCAGCTGGTAAGCTTCTTTCTGTGGTTTTTTTTTGCTTTACATTTTGGGCACACCTTAGGCTTAGGCTTAGGCTAGGTTTAGGACTTAAGTTTGTTCTCACGAAACATTTTCTCATTTATGTACTTAATTTTCAAGTTTAGACTCAGACTCATCTTGTTAGACTTTATACTTAGAGCATTTTCATTATTTAGTTTGACGTTATTCAATATCAATCAAATCGTACAAATACTTGTCAGTCCAAATGCTATGCTTGTGAGGTAACCCCACACAAGGAGGTCATTCACGTTGCCCAACCACAACGGAGAATACCCTACCACATCCGAGGGAAAGTAGCGACAGCAGTAGAAAACTCCCAGCAGATCAACCAACTGACTGGATTAGCCCTATAGTCGCCGTTCCAAAACCAAATGACACTGTGAGACGATGTGTAGATATGAGGGTAGCAAATACAGCGATTAAAAGAGTTAGACATGTCATTCCAACTGTGGAAGATATCAGCCTCGATTTGAACGGAGCGAAATATTTTTCAAAATTGGATTTGAATGAGGCTTACCACCAGTTAGAGCTTGACCCTGGAAGCAGAGGAATCACCACGTTCAGCACACATGTTGGACTGTATAGATATACACGACTAATTATGGCACCAACGCAGCGGCTGAAATTTTTCAGCATACACTACAAAAGAGTTTACAGGGAATCAAAGGAGTTAAAAATTTAGCCGATGATATCATCGTGTTTGGAAGTACAAGGGAGGAGCATGATCACGCCCTGACAGAGTGTCTTGCCAGACTTACAGAAAAAGAACTTACTTTGAATCCAGCCAAATGCAGATTTCTGCAGAAATCCTTGAATATCTTTGGTCAAATGTTTTCAGAAAGAGGTACAACTTCCGATCCAAAGCGCATTTCAACCCTTGAAAACACAAAGAAGCCGACACCAGCCCAAGAGATTAGAAGTTTTCTTGGCATGGTGAATTATAGTTCCAAATATATCAAGGATTATGCAACTATCACAGCCCAACTTCGTGAGTTAACGAAGAAAAATGTTGTTTTCAAATGGGAGCAAAAGCATCAGCACAAAAGATTCCTTTGCCACATTGGAAAAAACATTGCCGTCAGCGCCTGTGATGGCTTATTTTGATAAAAGTAAAGAGAGTATCGTTACAGTAGACGCAAGTCCTGTTGGAATTTCGGCATTTCTAGCACAACAATCATCAAACGCCGGAACACAAAGTATTATAGCTTATGCAAGTCGTGGATTGCCAGATGTTGAAAAACGCTATTCCCAAACGGAAAAAGAAGGACTCAGTATTGTATGGGTGGTTGAACACTTCCACCTTTTTCTGTTTGGATCTCATTTCACGTTAGTCACAGATCACAAACCGTTAGAGATTATATACGGAAGTCCTCGATCAAAACCATCCGCACGAATCGAGAGATGGGTTCTAAGATTACAGCCATACAACTTTTCAGTCCAATACAAGCCGGGTGCAGAGAATCCCGCTGATTATCTATCTAGATATTCTGAGAGTCAGCCAATCACGACTCAAGAAAAGCTTACAGAAGAGTATGTCAATTTTGTATCTCGATATGCAGTCCCGAAGGCCATGACAATCAAGGAAATAAAAGATGAGACGAACACAGACAGAGTACTGCAAACTGTAAGAGCAGCAATCAAAACGAATCATTGGGATCTCGATCTTGTTCGTCCATTCAAGAGTGTAAAGGATGAATTGACAATCAATTCAGATAGCATCATTTTACGAGGAACCCGAATTGTCGTACCTAGTAGACTTAGCACATGATGCACATCAAGGACTAGTGAAGACTAAATCATTACTTCGCGAGAAGGTATGGTTTCCCGGGATTGATAAAATCACAAAAGCCACAGTAGACAAATGTATACCTTGTCAAGCAACAGGGAAAGCTAATCCTCCAGAACCTTTGAACATGACGAGTATGCCAGAGAGACCCTGGGATTTGGTTCACATTGATTTCTTTGGACCAGTTCCCACGGGAGAATATCTATTGGTAGTTATAGATCGCTATATCCCGAGGTAGATATCGTAAGTTCGACTAAGACATCAGCAGTAGTTCCACGTTTAGACAGGATATTCTCAGTCCACGGAATTCCTTGTGAAATGAAAACAGACAATGGACCACCGTTTAACGGAGAAAAATTTAAGAATTACGTCTAAGTTTTAGGTATTAAGTATGATCTAGGCACACCGTTATGGCCACAAAGTAACGCGGAAGTAGAGAGGTTCATGCAACCCCTCAAAAAGGCCTTACAAGTAGCTCAATTAGAAGGAAGAGTGTGGAAGCAAGACCTAAACAGATTCCTATTACAATATCGTACCACACCACACTCCACAACAAAAGTACCACCGTGTGAACTTTTGTTCAATCGTACCGTAAGAGGCAAACTTCCAACCTTACTGGAAGAAAAAGTTAAAGATAGACACAAAGAAGCATGTAACAATGAACTAGCAAATCAGAAGTATCAGAAGTCTTATGCTGATAAGCAACGTAACGCAAAACCATCGGATTTACGCGTTGGGGATTTCGTGCTTGTAAAACAAGAGAGACGAAACAAGTATACGAGCATATTCAACAATACACCTTATAAGATTATAGATTGCAAAGGTTCCAGAAAACGAGCGATTGATTCTTTTTCTCGAATATTGTGAGGGATATCATTCCAGTTTTTTACTCCAGAAAAATAGAAACTTCGTTTTGCATGTTCTAACTTAACTTTAGGAATCTGCAGATCTCCACGATTTCTGGTTCTATACTCAGAAATCATGGACCTTTTAGTGAATTTACCTCGAAGGTTTCCCGGACAGAGGTTATGCAAGACTTTGTATGTCATTACTCCTTTGTCAAAGGAGATCAATGACCTTACATTTAGCCATTTACATATCCATCCATCCTTATATTTTGCATCCTCAATCAGCTTCCTTGCTCTTGTTTGTAAGCGTTGAAGCTGGGATACCACCCCCGCAACTGCCCACAATGCCATACCACCAGGCCGCCCCCCCCCCGTGCCGGCTCCACAGTTGCCACCTGATGACCCTGCTCCATCAACTCCATCAACACCTCCTCGGGACTCCTCAGTTGCCCCCATTCCTCCTGCACCACAAGAGAAGCCCCACTGCCCGCCGTTAGCCCTTCGATGATTGCGTGATCACAACAGCAAAGGACTGTTGGAAAACGTAATGCTTAAGTTAAAGGCCCGGGGCATTCAGTAAATTTTTTATATTTTAGGGGGTCTATTCGAGGGGGACTCGAGGGAATTTAATAATGAACATGTAATGTTATCTTAGCGAGAAACTCTGAGTAAGAACTAAAAAAGTGTTGTTCTAGAAGTATAATTTTTAAAAATATCTAAATATCTAGTTGGAAGTTATCATCAACATCGTCTTCCTCGATGATGTTAAAAGAAGGAGCAGCTTCTGTTCTGTGTGCTTCCAATACATGCCTCTCTACAAGGGAGCATCTACTCGAGGAGGCGTTTAATAGACGGGGCATTTATTGAAGAAAGGGGCCTTTATTCGAGGGGGCGCGCAGCGAAGCCGTTGTTACAGGTCGGTTATCTGGAATAAGGGGGAATGTTGTCATGGAGCCCAAGTACGAAATAACAGTGATGGGAAAATTCCCATTAAAATTGCTAACCCTTACTCGTTCCCAGCAAAGGTCTTTTCAGGCACTTGTGTTGGGATGGCTGAAGCATTGGAGAGAAAGGACATAAACATCTACAAAGGGTGAGTCGAATTTGCAACCTTCTAATTCTTCTTGGATTGATGATGTTGATTTGACTAACTGTCAAATTAACGAATTCAAGGATGTTTTTATAACTTCAGACACTGATTTTGGGAGAGCACATCGATTTACACATCGCATAGATACAGGGAATAATGAGCCTGTTAGACAGAGACCATACCGTATTCCTCAGAGCCAACTTGAGATGGTTGATAAGCATATAAAAAACATGCTTGAAATGGGTATTATTCAAGAGTCTTATAGCCCATGGCTTCAACCCTTGGTGATCGTTACTAAGAAAGATGGGTCGCCCAGATTTTGTGTTGATTTTAGAAAACTTAATTTCATCACCTAAAAGCAGATATTTCCTATGCCAAAGATAGACGAAGTACTTGATTCCCTAGAAAATGCTTCCCACTTTACTATACTTGATTTTGCATCAGGGTAGTGGCAAATTCCTATGAACCCAAAAAACAGCTTTTTGTACCAGACAAGGTAACTTCGAATTTCATGTGATGGATGCCTGTGGGTTTAGTTAACGCAAGCTACAACACGTTTCAAAAGATGATGCAGTTAGTTTTAAATGGCCTATAATGGCAAATTTGTATGGTATATTTAGATGATGTTATTGTATATTCTAAATCGTTTCATCAGCATCTTAAAAAATCTACAATCTGTTTTCGAAAAGCTTCGAACAGAAGGCTTAAAGCTAAAACAAAAAATGCCATTTTTGTAAACCCGATGTGTTATATTTAGGCCATATCGTGGGCAAGGAAGGTATAAAACCTAATCCTGGCAAAGTTAAGGTGAGGTGATTCAAAATAGCCCTGTTCCATCCAACTGCAGTGAAGTTCGTAGCTTTTGGCATTAGAGGGGCTTTACATGAGACCCGAAACGAAAGTTTACCCGAAATGAAATCATTTCGGTTGACAAATTTTGGAAATATGTGTTCAGTTTACATGAGACCGAAATGACTTTTCATTTCGGTCACGTGATATATGTTTTGCATTGCACATGATATTTTGGCGGGTAATCTTGTACGCCTCAAAATTTTAGAAATAGCTGCACACAATCAAAACAATTTGCTCGTTGTTGCAATCTTGAAAACATTGCTAAAAACTGTTGCTGTAGTACTACAGTTGAATATGATTGTACTGCTTCAATTACTCTGGCAATATAATGATATTATCAGCAAGCTTAAAGAAGCAATTGAAGACTAAAATCGAAGTTTGTACAGATATAGAGCAATAAGAAATCGATTTTTGAAGAAAAAAGGAGAATGTTGGCTGTTTTTGCGCGATTTCTGAACTCCTGCCTCCGTAAAGGCTGCCCTTGCGATGCAACTTCATTTCATTTCCCCCGAAATGAAAGTTCATTTCGCCCGGAATGAAATTCATTCCCCCCGAAATGAAAGTTGAAGTTCATTTCGCCCCGAAATGAAATTTCAATTCGGTCTGAAAAACCGAAATGAAATCATGTCGGCTTGAGTCTCATTTTGCCTTGCTTCATGTAAACACGACAGTGCTTTTTACCAGCAACCGAAATGAAACTCATGCCGGCATAAGATTTCATTTCGGGTAAATTTTCATTTCAGGTCTCATGTAAAGCCCCTCTTAGTTGCATTATAGGCATTTTACCCAAGGGTTTGCTACGATAGTCAGTCCGCTTTATACACACTGCTAAAGAAAGGCGTCAAAGTAACAGTTGTTTTGAACTGATATTAAGGACAAATTTTAGTCTTGATTGTTTCAGAAGTCTCTGAAAGGAGACATCGAGATACCAGTCTTTGGGCGTTTAGTAACTTGCGAATGATAAAGTTACTAAACCGAGTTGATTACTACGAATGCCAACTTTAACTTGTTCGACTAGAAGTACAATATATAAAACAAACAAATTTCCTGACTTTACTCTTGATTCGAATATTCTCAGCACGATGAAAATGAACTAACTAATGATCATTCTATTTACAGGGTATTTATAATAAATTTTTCGGTCATGATGACTAAGCAAATAAGTTTAGATATTTCGGGAAGAAACGATTACAACATGATTACAACAAAGTTAAAAATAAAATGATGCAATTGATTACGTAATGGACTAAAATTAGATATGACGTATTGATAAAAATAGGCACGCTACAGGCGTATGTTGCTTACGCATTACTTTTATATATAGTTAAGTAAATGTCGTTTGCCAATTGTTTGTTATGTCGTTCACAATATGCAAATATCAAACTGGTTTCAAAGATGAATCTTTTGGCATAAAGCATACCTTAGATTACACCGTATTGTCATAAAATCGTAATTGAATGGAAACTATATGAAACAAGACCGAGGTTCCTCGCAGGGGCTCAAGAATGTTTTTACAAAAACGTATCGCAATGAAGTAAGTAAAACGTCATAAAACGTTATTTATCGCCATTAACAATTAATGCCATACCCAACGTACCATACCAAGATGAACTAAAGGTCTTTTGTTTTAATTACGTTTTTCAAACTGCCATTTTCTAAACAATTAAATATCGTGCTGAAAATATCCCGTTATGAGCTTTATTTGGTCAAGATAATAAGGTAGAAAAGGTGTCGTACATTTTGGAATGAACTCAATATCATTTGGTGTGTCATAACATCGACTTGTCATTTTTGGTGAGTAGCGTTCAGTTTTCAGGTCTTATTTTCTTTTTATTTTGCTTTTGAATCCACAGCTGAGCTTGTTGTCATACTTATACTCAACTGCATTGGATATTGAATCCGATGAAGACATGTTTTATTTAGATCATGACTGATGTAATGAAAAATAATTTACTTTGTTAGGGTAACTTCAAATTTCTGACAATACGATGGCGTCTGGATTATTTTTTCTGGTCTTTACCGTCACCATCGCAATCTCTTTGGGGATCAACTCAGTATCAGGTAAATTTTTCAACATTTTAAATTGAAACTTTCAAGTAACCGTTGGTTTCTCTTTGTTGGTGATTTTTTAACGTTGAAAGCAAATTTACATTAATTCTGCCTATTTGCATTTTCATGCTTGTTAAATGCAATTTAAGAAGGGTTAATATTCAAAATTGCTTTGCTGCGTCACAGATGTTATCATGTTTATATTGATATGGCATAATAAATATGAGTTTTAAACACTTTTCATCAACATACCTTACCTTTAATACCTGGGGTGGGGAGTAAGTATACAGGCCGTTGTCTGTTAGTCTCGTGCAGAACGCTTATTGGGTGAAACTGGGCAATCAAGCTGCACAGATGTAGTATCTTTTACGATTCTTCGCTAGAACTCACAGAGTAAGCACAGTTTTTTCATGCTTTCTCGTTCTCTTGAATCCGATGAAGGATTCATGGGAAGTTCCTCGTCTATTGCCGTACCGCTCACAATGCGATACATGACTAGCCAGTGTCCTCCATGGCCACTACTCAAGAAGGCCACATATACAAATTATCCCAGTGAGATCGTTTCTTAAGTAGTAGCAGAGTAATAATCATTTATTTTATATGCCGTATGAAGCTCGGCTTACCTTACTTGGTGCTTCTTTAGTCTACGTTAGCGTATCTATACTTGCGATTTGGGTATAAAGTGCCTCGTTAGACATTTATTGATTGGCCTGTCAATTATTGTGAGGGATTTCGACTTCTTGGGACGTCATTAACATGGCCTATTTTACTGATCGTCCTGCTATTCATGGACCACAAGGCTTGTTTTACGGTCTCTTTGTTTTTGCTCGTTGGCAGTGTTAGTTTCAGCTTTAGATTAATCCGTTTTGATTTCAATCACTTTGGAGACGGCCCTGAAATTTTTCTAAAAATTGTTCATTGCATTGTTCTAAACATTAGATAATCGAGCAAATCTGAACCAATCAGAGCTAATAACAACCTGCATAAAAGAGCATGCGCAGAATATGGTATATTTAGCAAGGTATAAATTTTAATTAGAATGTTCATCATCTGATGTACAAGATTGTGATCAAGGTTTAGGTGTTTTGAAATAAAGTGTAGTGCATCCAAGTAGTGGTAGCTTAGTGGTATGTATGTGCGTGACACGACAACACTACGTTGCATATTGCACTTCTCATTTTCCAACGGTTTTTATTAGAATCCAGCGATTTGATTGGATCTTGAATGTCTCATGTTTCAAAGCAGGACACACAAATTTCCAGATTTTACACGGGGTATTTTCAAAAAATAAATGTATATGTACAAATGTCTTTTAATAAGAATATTTTTGAAAATGTTCTTAGCAGATTCTAGACCATTTTCAGACTCATCATACATTTGTCGGAAAGTTTTATTTCATGATTTATTTCAAATTTTTTTATCTTTTAACCTACCTCGCGTACGTCGTTACCAAAAAGCGGAATACCTATCCAAAACAAGTGTGAAATAAGCGCCCCCTCTATTAACCGCCGGGGGCGGTTAATAAAATCCTTCCATCTTCATTTTTTGGTTCAAATATTAACGTAGAAACTCTTTAAGGCTGGAAAAACAGTTTTATCAGGTCGTGAGCGTTTGGAAAATGCAATACAGTCAAGATCAGCAGTTGAAGTTGATCTTGACTGTGATATTGAAAAACATTCGGAACTATATAAGATTATTATTTTGTTTTTGAGGTTGTTTCATTTTAAAATTTCAGGATTGTGAAATAAGCGCCCCCTCTTTTAAGCGTTCCCCTTTAATATGGGCCCACCCAATTTTGCAAAATATTTAACAAGCACCCGGGCGCTTATTAGAGGAAATACGGTGTGTTATTCAGACACATATACGCATTTCACGGAATTGTAGTATTTCAAAGGGTAACTGCTTCCTTAAAATGATTTTTCAATGACATACTACACTGTTCAAAATACCCTTTGAAATACTACAATTCCGTGAAATGGGGTGCTTAGTCTGAATAGCACATATCGTGAAATACCATATGTATGCAATAAACTACAAAGCATGAAATTCCTTACCGGGTGAAACCATTCCTCGTGTGACATGAAATAAAACTTAGTTTCAATAAAAACACATATTATTATATATGTGTTATTATGTTACTAAACTAAATATGTAATAACATAATATAATTATGGTTACTAACATAACATATGTGCTATTATTAAACACACACTTTTAGTAACGTCGACTTTTACATTCAATTCCACACCTTCTGCCAATAGAACATCGCCCAAGAAAACATCCAAGCTTAACCTGTTTTAAATATTTTCAAAGTATATCTTGAAAAAATTCAAAAATATGATAAAAGTTTTAATATAAACTGCTTTTTCAGGTAAACTGCGCATGTTCCCATACAATACAACTAATTTCATTCAAAATAAAGATGATGGCCATGGAATTATGGAAATTAATCCTGGAATTCTGATCGGAAATATAAGATACACAAAAATCACGGTAAGCTACCTTAATTAACGTTTACAACATCTATTGTCTAACTTTTAAATATGCTTTGTCTTTTCATTTCAAAGAGCTTTTAAAGCGATGCCAGCTATAGAACTATAGGCTGAATTTAATAGGAAGAATTTGCTCCCTTCTCCCTGTAGGCTTCTGTAAATGGCTTGATATATTTGGGAATGCGGTATATGGCTCCTGACTATACACCTGACATGCTATCTGGCTACGAAATAATGGCTCCCTATTGGTCGGATATTGACATGAGAGGTTCAAGCGGTGGTATTGCTTACTCACAACACAGAAATAGTGACACAGACTCATTCTCCCAGACGATAATGAACGAGACCAGCTCGTACATATCAGCCAGAACCAACGTCAACTTTTCTCCAACTTTGGTAATACTCGTGACCTGGATAAAGGGATTTCCATATCCTAGTAGTTCTTACGTAAATACAAACGAGGTTTGTGACAGCAACTATAGCACTTGTATGAACTTTGATAATGCAATACCCTAGTTAGACTTTAAGAGCGTGATCCCGATATTTGATTATACTTTCCTTTCAGACTGCCACCTTTCAATTAAATCTGGCTACGAATAATCACAGTACATACGCATCATTCATATATGAAGATGGTGCCATGTTGTGGAAATATACCAGCAAAACTCCTCACGTTGGATTTTCCTTAAATAAGAACATACTTGATTTGGTGCTTGGTGAGACTGGGATTCCCTCTTATAGATTTGATACTGTTGTTGGAAACACAGGTAGAAAGGGAGAGTGGCTGTTCGATGTAATCAATTTTCCACCTGTCATTCTGTCTCCAAGGCATCTGATCTTGTCCTATGGAGAAGTGAACAATTTTCAAATTAAAGCAACTTCACCCACTGCATTAGCTTTAACCTATTCGATAAATGGAACTGGAATCTCTGCAACAATGAATTCGACAAATGGAATTGTATCACTGCATGTGAACAGCCCTAACGTCACAATGACATTTATTGTGAAAGATGCAAACAATCAAACAAGCAAGTTTCAACCCAAAATTACGGTGTGTGCCTCTGGTTACTCTTGGGATGGTTTTAATTGCACTGACACTGACGAATGTGCAACTGGTCAACATTCATGCAGTACTAATGCCACTTGTGGCAATAACCTTGGCTCATACACATGTGCTTGTAACTCTGGTTTCACTGGTAATGGTTTTAATTGCACTGACATTGACGAATGTGCAACTGGTCAACATTCATGCCTTGTTAATGCCACTTGCAACAATGACCCTGGCTCATACAAATGCGCATGTAGCTCTGGTTACACTGGCGATGGTTTTAATTGCGCTGACATTGACGAATGTGCAACTGGTGAACATTCATGCAGCAATAATTCCAACTGCACCAATAACCAGGCCTCATACACATGTGCTTGCAACTCTGGCTACACTGGTAATGGTTTTAATTGCACTGACATTGACGAATGTGCAACTGGTCAACATTCATGCAGTACTAATGCCATTTGTCGCAATAACCCTAGCTCATACACATGTGCTTGTAACTCTGGCTACACTGGTAACGGTTTTAATTGCACTGACATTGACGAATGTGCAACTGGTCAACATTCATGCAGTACTAATGCCACTTGTGGCAATAACCCTGGCTCATACACATGTGCTTGTAACTCTGGTTACAGTGGTAATGGTTTTAATTGCACTGACATTGACGAATGTGCAACTGGTCAACATGCATGCAGTGTTACTGCCCACTGCACCAATAACCAGGGCTCATATATATGTGCTTGCAGCTCTGGCTACACTGGTAATGGTTTTAATTGCACTGACATTGACGAATGTGGAACTGGTCAACATTCATGCAGTACTAATGCCATTTGTCGCAATAACCCTAGCTCATACACATGTGCTTGTAACTCTGGTTACAGTGGTAATGGTTTTAATTGCACTGACATTGATGAATGTGCAACTGGTCAACATTCATGCAGTACTAATGCCACTTGTGGCAATAACCCTAGCTCATACACATGTGCTTGCAACTCTGGTTACAGTGGTAATGGTTTTAATTGCACTGACATTGACGAATGTGCAACTGGTCAACATTCATGCAGTACTAATGCCACTTGTGGCAATAACCCTGGCTCATACACATGTGCTTGCAACTCTGGTTACAGTGGTAATGGTTTTAATTGCACTGACATTGACGAATGTGCAACTGGTCAACATGCATGCAGTGTTACTGCCAGCTGCACCAATAACCAGGGCTCATACACATGTGCTTGTAACTCTGGTTACAGTGGTAATGGTTTTAATTGCACTGACATTGACGAATGTGCAACTGGTCAACATTCATGCAGTGCTAATGCCACTTGTGATAATAACCCTAGCTCATACACATTGTGCTTGCAACTCTGGTTACAGTGGTAATGGTTTTAATTGCACTGACATTGACGAATGTGCAACTGGTCAACATTCATGCAGTACTAATGCCACTTGTGGCAATAACCCTAGCTCATACACATGTGCTTGCAACTCTGGCTACACTGGCAATGGTTTTAATTGCACTGACATTGACGAATGTGCAACTGGTCAACATGCATGCAGTGTTACTGCCAACTGCACCAATAACCAGGGCTCATACACATGTGCTTGTAACTCTGGTTACAGTGGTAATGGTTTTAATTGCACTGACTTTGACGAATGTGCAACTGGTAAACATTCATGTAGTACTAATGCCACTTGTGGCAATAACCCTGGCTCATACACATGTGCTTGCAACTCTGGCTACACTGGTAATGGTTTTAATTGCACTGACATTGACGAATGTGCAACTGGTCAGCATTCATGCAGTGCTAATGCAGTTTGTACGAATGTCATTGGATCTCACGTTTGCAGTTGCATGAAAGGGTTCTTTGGTATTGGAACCCGTTGTGAAGGTAAGGTTTGTTGTGTATATCCACGTTTAATCTTCTTAGTTTTTGCAGTGTGTGATCGAACTGCAACTGTCCTGCACGGGTGTTTGGAAGTCCAACTGCGCAGTTACATAATCAGTCCATATATAGATAAAATAGTAGCAATAATAATGATAACAAAGATAAAGATGCGAGTCATTTCAACAGTCATTACATTTATCTTAGAATTATGTGTATTATAGATGCATGTGGCGCAGATAGTTGTCAAAAACTGAACGATAGTGTGAATAATGCATCTCAATTCATTGCAGGCAATGCCAGTAAATTTTCTGCTGCTCATGGTATTGGTGTTGGCTTAGGAGTTGCCGGATTGATCGTCATCAGTGTTGCAGTGGCAGTCATTTATAAGCGCAGGGAGCAAAACCAAGGTGACATAACTAAACATGTCAAGCCAGTCTCAAATGAAAAATTTGAAATGGAAGCGTGATTTTGAGTAATCAACATGTTTATCTTAATTTAATATTGATATTTAACCATTTTATCTTTATTCCATATTATGTCGAACATTTAGGTTTATTTGCTTCAGTTAGTTGTTTTTGAGGCTTACGCTCAGGTATTTAAATTTGTAATAATTTAATTTAACTTTTCATGTATTTTGTTGCATAAAGTTGATAAGCAGCGTGATGATAATGTTGTGTCAAGTTGCGTTGCTGTCATGCAGCACAGATCAACTGTCGTTAGATTTATTGACGCTTTTTATATGAAGCTTGTTTTCCTATATCATATCAAAAACAATGAAGATGTTTAATCTTCAAACTTTGGATTGATGATTTGAAAAAGCAGAATTGTTTGATTTCATTTATTTTAATGTTGAAGTGGCTGACGAAGTGTAATATCCAAATGTCATGTTGTCCTCTGTTCATTTTGTGTTTCTTGTCCCTTGAACTGCACCCTTTGTCTTTTACAACCACGGTGTGTCGCTACATGGAAGAGGGGAGTGCTCTACCCCCCCCCCGCCCCTGCCTTGCCTACAGCGCACAAGGTCATCAAACCATAAACCATTGGGTCATTTAGAATTGAGACTCAATGTCATTATTTGTTTTGCAAAGCAAAGCATGATAAAATACTTTTCAAATCTCATTACCCCTTGCAAGCAGCAAAGCCCCAAACTTATGGCTCTTTTCCTTTTCTCCCTGCTCCGTTTCTGTGAACAAAGCCTCTGTTCGCTTTTGTGAAATTGTGCCCTTGTGTGATGTGCTGTGCAAATTGCAATGCAATGCAATATAGACTCTCCTCAACGGCGTGCAGTGCAGTTGGCTTGTCGTGTGCTGAAAATTATTGCGTTTTGGTCTTTGCTTTATTCCAATGTATGCTTGGGAGTTTTTTTAAATGTCGTCGGTCCTTTTTTCCGTTATTCCTGCTAAGTTAACTCTTGAACAGGTTTACGATAGGTAAGTGTTGGGTTTGTAATTTAAGGATTGGCCATGAGATGCTAGCGCGTGGCCTAGCCGACTCTATATTGCCCTCGTGCTTATTGCTTGGCAAGATTGGAAAGTGTTATTTTGAAAATACGCTTTCCCCACTATTGTTTATTTTGTCTTGTCAATACTTCTTGCTATTTTTATATCTATTATCGCATAAAATGTTTGGATTTTAATGGCGAAAAATCTTCAGTTTGAAAATAAAGAACCCTTCAGCTTACTAAAACAAAGACTTCTTCAGCCATATTTCAAACACGAGGTTATATACTTTACGGCCAGACTATTTCCGAGCTATTGTATCCAGTTTATTTCAGTTTGTTTTAGCTGGCTTTTAAAGTTTCAAAAGTGTCTAATCTATTACGTTATGGGTTGCCACACTACACACATTCACATTAAATGTTGTATATTTTGTTTAGAATTAGGGAACTTGGAAACCAGAAGTGCAAGCAGACAAATAGGTAAAAACATAGTTATAAAAATACCTACTGTAAATCTTTGAATTACCCCACCCAAAAGAGCCCCCTAAATAAGCCCCTGCCATTTACATGTTGTTAATTTTCCCCATTTGAACCCCTGTTGGTAGTTTTTTGAGTTCACACAGAAAGCACACATGTTTAGTCATCAACAATGTAAATATTTGAAGTGTAATTCTATGAAATTTCCAAGTTTTTTTGAAAATTGCATAAAGGAAAAGAAGAAAGTCAATTTGTTCCAAACGAAATGGGTATACAAGAAATTTGGTCAAGCTTCATGATCTTTGACAAGGACATGGGCAAAGATGAAAAGGACAAAGATATATACTAGACTAATCATGTTTAGACTGCTTTTTATGGAAGCAAGTTTTGAAAATAAGTTACATGTATGGTTTGTTTCAGACAAATTCTCCTCGAATAAGCTTCCTCCAAAAAATAAAAATAAATACCCCCAAGGGCCAATTCAGGGTCATACAGTGATTGAGAATTGAATGTCAAGCAATAATGTATGATAAATTATTTTATTTCAGTGAGTTTCTTTCATCACAACTGGGAGATGGTAACATAAAGCAATGTGTTATTGGACCAAAATACATTGCATTTTTATTGGAGGTAAGATATTTTCACATTTTGAATTGTTACATTCTTAGGACCTTATTGAGATTAGCACTGCAATTAGTTTCAAGATATATAATTAATTTAACAGTCAACTTTTGGACAAGAGTTGATGTTTATCAGATAGTTCAATTACACTTCTTTCCTTGTTGGTCATGATAATTAAGCTTGATTGCTCTTTTTCTTCATCTGATGTTGTATCACAAGATGATCAACAGCCAATTAACGATCAGCAATCACAACAACAACATGCTATTGTGATTTTTGATAATTATTTTGTTTATCAGGATGGCAGAGTGTGTAGAGTCCCATTCATTGTCAATACTGATAAATTTGATTTCACTTCAAAAGACCCAGGGTAAGTTGGAATTTAAGCTCATTTATCAACATTCTCAGGGTATTTAATCTATCTATCTATCTCACGGATCAACTGATCAATCTTCATCAGTGTTATGCCGATAGTGGGTATCACAGTAATAAAGCTAAAAAGGTTTTAGCTGTAATGGGTAAGATAACCTTAAACTTTTCCATGTTGAGTGATCCGTCCTCATGTGATTAAACAAATACACCACAATACATGCCCCAACATGCATTTAATATGACACACTGCTTCTTTAAGAATGAATGTGCATCTGGTATGATTTTTAACCTTTGTTTCATTTTAAAACAGTGACGAGGAATGCATTAGTGCACCACCAAGAAGTGTTGCTAATGTCTTGGTGCATTCAAGTAAGTTATCCACATTTTTTGTCAGTTTTTTATGTCCTTTTATGTTTTTCTTTGGATGGCAAAGTCTTGTTTTAGTGGAGTTATTTTACTTATTATGTTTCAATAATTTGCAATTGATATAAACATGAAGAAAGCACTGTGATCTGTTGGCATGTTTCAATATTATATTTTATTGTTTTCAACAGCTTCCAGGTCCCCCAGGTCGGAGCTTTCAGTTCCATTCACTATCTCTGGTGAAGCATTAAACACATTGTCAGGACAGCTTGGGTGAGGTTTAATTTCATATGTTTTGACACTCCTGTATACATTGATGCTAATTTCTATGTATATCAATCTATCAAATGGATTATTACACAGGATGTCAATAGAGTCTTTTCAAATTCTTTCACGTTTTGCATGCAATTGCTGCATAGAATAGACAGAGCATTGTTCTATTCTGTTCTGATATGTATTAGAATAGAAATAGAATCAATGCATGCTCATGGAACTACAAACATTAGTCTTATAAATACAAGATGTTATAAGGTTGTTGTGGAGTTAATCATATCTGATTGTTTGATGAACAAAGAGAACTTGCTTGTATTGTGATTTTAGGTTTAAAGCTAATCACACAGGCTATTTTTGAAGTTATGAAATAACCTGATTATTTTGTCTTTCTAAAGGAGATGGGGGACGCCAAGAACAGGAGCTGGGAACTCAACAACAGCAGCAACAAGCAGAGCTACAACATCAACAGCTGGCTCCAGCTCATCACAGACGACTGCTGGTATTCGAGTTCGGGGTAGAATGCTAAGGGCAGCAATGAGAGGCCGGTCTGGCACTGGATGGATTGGTAGCAGAGCCATGATACCAGCCTCTGCAGTACCAGATGAGCTTGTAGCTCAGGTGAGGTTTAAGGACAATTTGAGGTCAATATCAACTGCTGTTGCAGATATTGCAAGAGCAGTCAATAAAGATATTGCAAGAGCAGTTGATATGAAAAACAATGGTAGAAATGCAAAATTGAAAGTTTGACACATTTGCATCAATCTTTATCCAGTCCTCATATATATAGCATATATGCAGATGCTTTGCAACACACTCTGTCTGTAGCAATCTGAAGTTCATCATTCATTAAGCTGATTGAATCACCCTGTATAAAAATGTTTTATTGTTAAATTTGTCAAATTTTGTCCCACTATTGGTGTTCAGTGAAATGTCTCTCTAAGCAATATATTATACATTTGAATCAATATTTATCAGTTATCTTAATCAGATTTACATGTTGAACAAACTGTTACTTTCCATGAATTATTAACTTGAGGTATCTTGAATTCTTGATATCTCAACTAAATTTTTATTTCCCCTCTGAATTATACTTCTTTTTCACTTAGTTCTATCAACCCTTTCAAATGACCTTTTAGGCACAAGTTGTTCTGCAAGGAAAATCAAGACATACCATAATAAGAGAACTGCAGAGAACGGTTAGTTTAGTTTTTTAACCTGTAAATTTCTTATTCTTGTATTCTGTTTGTGTTTCTTTGCACACTCCTTAAGGCCGCTTTCAGAATGTGTCCAATGTTATCATGGGTTTTATCATTCATGGATAACGTTGGATAACATTCATCAGCTTTATCGGCTGTTCAATTGAAAGTGTTTGAGTCATAAGTGTGCTATATTGATACAGTGCTGCATGTCTTGCATCCTTTGTTCGCTTCGCGTGCATTTAAACCTTTTATTGATTTTTATGCATGGTGAAATTTTACCAAGGGGTTGAGTGTGTGCTGCATATATTTTATTTTTTTATTGCTCAGAGACATTTCTTCAACACTTGGCTATCTTTAAATTTTATGCACTACCTAAAAATATTTGGCAAAATTATTTTTCGAGCTGCTTCTTTCACTATGTTTTGTGAGTTTTTAGTAAATTTTTTCCAGCTTGTTTAACATTTCTGCTAACATCAGAGCTTGTTTAATTATTTTTCAAGCCAACTTTGTTGCAGTGGGCCATTAAGCAAGTAGTTTTGCAGATTAGACTCACTTTCAATTTAGCTTTGTTTCATTTTAGAATCTTGATGTGAATCTTGCTGTGAATAATTTGCTGAGCAGAGATGATGATGACCCGGATGATCAGGACGAAGGGGCTGACTCGTACATACCAGGAGGTTTATGCTTTATACTCTTACTTTCCATTGTCATTGTTGTAGGTAGATTAACAATTGATCATTAAAGAAAATGAATAGAGTTATTCCTCTATTGCTTATTAAGCACTAATGCTATTGTGACTATTTCCGATGATACCAGGTTACCCTCACCGGCCTCTTACTTTTCTAGATGAGTTGATTTCTATCTTCGAAGGAGAGGATAATTCATTCATTGTTGATCCAGATACTATTTTTCCGGAAGACATTTTGTATAGCTCTTCAGTGAATAGGCCAAGTTCAAGAGCTGCAAACAGACCGTCTAATAATGAAGGGTAAGTTGTTGTGCTACATTTTGCTTCCTTCTTGGAGGCTATGCTTTATTCCATCTCAAGTTGTGCTTCATTTCATGATGTTTCATAATGTTTCATGCTGTTCATAGTGTTTCATGCTGTTTCATAATGTTTCATGCTGTTTCATAATGTTTCATAATGTTTCATGACGTTTCATAATGTTTCCAACTTGCACATCTTTCCTATGCAGAACATCAACTATAATTCACAAGGCCTCTTCCTTAGTATTTGTCTCGTTTGTTTCGGCGAATAAGACTCATTTTCCTTGATTTTTTATTGTAATTTGTTGTTATGATGCATAATCGAGTGTAATGGGGTATTTTGTCTTTGTCTTTACCTATAGAACCAATCGTGGTGACAGCAGTGACCGTTATCGAGACATCAGTGGTGCAGTGAGACAGTATGAGAAATACTGGGATGTGATGAATTTGGAGCCAGGCTCGAGCAAATCTGGTAAAATGAAAGCGAATCAGAAAGCAAAAGTTTCATCCGATGATTTTCATATTCTTGGTGGAGAGCTGGAGTTTTGGAAGGTGAAACAATGTGACCAGGTAGGAGCAGAGTGCGCTCGCGTTTTATTTCAATGTTTAGCTTTCCGTTTGAATAGACGCGAGGGCTGTTATTTGTGTTAGTTAAGGGATTCCGGGCTTGAATAAAGCTGTCTATGATGTCGTTTGTAGGTTTTTGTTTTGATGTCGAAATCTGAAGCCTCAACTTGGTTGCGCCTTCATTGATCTTTTTGCATGGTTACTGCAGAGTCTTGTGTTTTCCAAAATGACAAGGACTCTTCCTGAGCCGTGCTAGATTTAATTCGCCTTTTGTTTTAAGGTTTAGCTCTGATTCTGAGCTAAATTCTCGCAAAGGGTGTAACATGTATAATTAGTGTCTGTCTTTAATTAGACTGTGCTTGTTTGAAAGATTTAACCCAAAAGAAGCGACTTTTTTTAATGTGCGTTTTTGTGAAAAGCTTTGTGCAAAGCAATATGTCATTTGTTTAATAGCAGAACCTGTGTGGGATATTTTCATTTGAATAGGTATTGGTAGATATATCTCAGCATTGTTTCTCGATTTATTGCGTGCTTTTTGTTTAGGATTCAATGCCATTAAAGTTCATTCACATTGCTGCTCTGCACTCTGAGCTGATTGCCTTGAGCGTGGATGGTAAACTGCACCAATGGTTATGGAACGATGCATTTCCTGTGCCCGCACAGCCCGGCCAACACTCCCACAGAAGAGCCAGCGACATGAAATTGAAAGATGAAAAAGTTGTTATGCTTGACGCCTGCAACGTGCGAGCTTCCATTCTCACAGAAAGTGGCAAGGTATATATGCTTATAGTTCTTAGCACTTTACATATTGTATATAGCATATATGCCGACGCCTATCAGTATTCGATTACTGACTTACTTATCAGTACAGGTTACTTCAGACCACATGTTGAAAACCCGAAGGGGTGGCAAACTTCTTGATTAATGCATGGCTTGCTAAGAAGCAGAGCTTAAAAACGAGCGTAACTTGTTTACTTAAGAACCGGGTTTGATAAAGACCTATGCTTGCTAAGACCATAGATTGCTTATAGCAAGATAGTAAGCTATGATCTTAAGATCATAGAACAATGCTCATAGTTTCATTTAGAGCATGGCTTATTGAGTGCCAATCAATGGCTAAGGAACGTAGCTTTCTGGAAGGGTAATTTAATGTGATATGAAGAATTGCTCAACTAAAACATAGCTTTATCAGTAAATCTATTGATTCTATAATTTTTCGACTGAAGGTTGCGACATGGCTTGACGATACCCTCACTGCTGTTGCCTATAAATTGGAACATCCTGCTCAAGCATTTGCCGAATTTCGCAATCAGCCCGTCACTGCGCTGCACGTTTGTGATCTGTACTCTTGTGTACAGCTCGTCAACGGCTCTTTGATGTGGTGGTAAGTAATGGAAAATGTAGTAATACTACCGTACAGTCTGATGTTTTCTGCAATAGTCATTGGTTTGTGTTTTTGCATGGAAACTGCAGGGTCTTGTACTTTTCTAGAATGACAAGAACTCTTCCTGAACCGTGCTAGATTAAAATCAATGTTTGTTTCAGAATTTAGTTCTCGATTTCGAGCTAGATTCGTGCATAGGTTGTACATGAATCAATCAAATAGGACCCTGGTATTGTAAATTTGTTGTCAACAACTATTATAAAGGAAGAAACTTTAGCAAGGCCAAAAAACGTAAAAGTTCTTGATCCCATTTCGCACTAAAACTCTCATGAATTGCAAGCCGTAGCTCTGTCTTTCTATGAAGAGTTGTCGAATTCTATTTCGCTTGGAAAATGTCAGGTTTTGAAAATAGACGATATGTTTTATGAAGTCTTGCGTAACTTTCTAGGATTTCGACGAAACGTATTTTTATGATGCATGCAGCCCTGTTGTTTTTAGGGGTGTTTTCCCTTTCGAACAAAGAAGAAAGCTCATGGACAAAGTGAAACAGAAGGCCAAAAAGAGTGCCATCAGTGGCAGCTCTTTGATACAAGCTGGCACTCAGGTAATTGCTTTATCTGTTTTTCTTTCACAGTTTCACTTTTCTTTCCACCATCAACACGCATAGTTCACCTCTCTCCTAGTTTACCTACCGTTGTTAAATGAATGCCAATTACCCCTCCATGAAGTCTACAACATTGTGCTTTCTCTGTCGATCTGTTTTTCTTGGCTACTACACCCTCTGCTTGAGTGATTTTTAATTACGTCGGTGCATGAATTCTGCAGAGTCTTGTAGATGTCATATTACAATGCCTCTTTCTCATTCATGCTAAACTAACGTTGTCCTGTTGATGATTTCACACACGTAGATTGTGTGAAATTTATAACGAAGACAATACATTACCTTGCTCCACAGCATCATGGAGTCTAAGCACGGTGGCGTTCGCCTCTCCGCTTTGTAGAAAATATTTGATGGGGCTCTGACAAATAATATTATCCACTGACTTGTTAGTGGGGAGGAGGTGAATCACATGCCGTAGCTTCTTTCAGACTAACGCAATGTTATGTTCATGTTCACTGCAGGGCCAATCATTGTCTTGTTACTCGTGTTCATTCTAGTTCGTTTTGAATGTCTTTTAATTGCCTGTTAAAACAGCAAATGCTAGCTACAATCAATTTTCTCTGAGAGGATGCTTCCTTAAAGCGAACAGTGCTATTCAGTCAGTGTTGTAAGCTGGATTCTTGTTTGTAAAGTGGACATAATGATCATTTGTTGTCGGACTTTGATTGGACCAATGTCACAGCCAATGATCATCAAGTGGACATGATGATCATTGGTTGTCGGACTTTGATTAGGCCAATTTCACAACCAATGATCATCAAGTGGACATCAAAGTAGACATGATAATCATTGCTTGTCGGAATTAGAGACGGTTTTTTGGGGCGTGTGATTTCATCATTGGTGTAAGATTCGGGGATCTCCAGCATTATTTGCTTATTCCACATATTTTCAATTCTGTTATAGGTTTGCCTGAGAAGCTGCCCTCTCTACTATCCGGGTGCAATTGGTTTCACAGCGGTCAACGGAGAGCCGAAAGTTGGAGAACTGCTCGAGCAAGCGTGGACGATTACTGAGAAGTGTCGATTTAAACTATTGAAACACGGCGAAAAGATTTCTGAGAATTCCCAGGGTGATGACTGCAACAACGAAGAATACGAACAGCCAACTGATTCATCAAACAGTCAGTGTTTACTTTTTTTCTTCTTAACTTAAAATCCACTCCTATTTTTTTATCATCTGTTCTTTTTTATTTATTATTTTGCTCTTTTCCTTATTGCTTTTATCCATCTCCACTCGTGACTTTTTCCTCTACTTTGTCCTACGTTATTGCTTTGCTTATAATATGCGTTATTGCTTTCATATATGCGTTATTTTTTTACCATATGGTGCAGAAAATAACGCATGATACGGTATACATTACATTATACGATATACTGTATAGTATATTGTATAATTTAATGTGTGATGTATAATATAATTTACAAATTTGTACGCAATTGAATAATGCCGTGAATCGTTGAATAAGTCCCCCTCATCGAATAAGCTGTCAGGATAGTGCAAGAATAGTGAGCTCAAGAAATATCAAGAGATTGTAGTTGTGCAGTGAATTATTTGCAAATTGGAGCGAGAACCAATCATTTTATCAATAGACTGCATCTTATAGCTTTTATCAAGCTTAATGTTCAGCAAACATCCAGTTAAAATTTTGATTTTGCAATTATACCATCCTGGGACCCGGATGTTCACGGTATGTGAACATTTCTTTTCTGCACTGTTCGTACAAATCATCAGTTTTATTAAAAACATTTTAGAACGAAAACGATCAGTAAGCTACGAAGAGTCTGAATCAAAGGCCATCGAAGAGCAATGGAATCTAAAAGACACAATATTTGTTGAAGATATTCGTAATGTTCCAGTTGGAAAGGTTTTAAAAGTAAGTCGGTGTTTATGAGAACTTCTTTTAGACTTTTTCTGCACACTCCTTAAGGCCGCTTTCAGAATGTGTCCAATGTTATCATGTTATAATAACACCCTGTGTTGTTATTCATGGATAACGTTGGATAACATTCATCAGCTTTATCGGCTGTTCAATTGAAAGTGTTTGAGTCATAAGTGTGCTATATTGATACAGTGCTGCATGTCTTGCATCCTTTGTTCGTGTGCATTTAAATCTCTTATTGATTTTTATGCATTATGAAATTTTACAAAGGGTTGAGTATGTGCTGCATATAATTAACTCCTCTTCTACATAATATACTGCGATTGCCTCCATGCTAAGTTAAACCTTGTACCGTTTTCTGTCATAATTGACGCAGTATGACCATATGGTCATATTATAATAACCTAATCTTCTTTAATTTGAAATTTTATGCGCTGCAAACAATTAAATGTTTCTTTTTTCCATTGATAAAGGTTGATGGTGCCTATGCATTGGTGAACTTTTCGGACAAGGAAGGTTCCTCCGCAGAAGTAGCAAGTAACGACCTAGCAGCCATGCTCAAGAATTGCAGATTGGTACGAAAAGATGAACTTCAGGTCTGCATTCATTTATTTTGCCTTTTAGTACTTTCCTATAAGGATAACACATCAAATCGTGTTCGGAAGAACTATCGCACAATGAAGCAGATGGCATATAGCTATGCCTAGAACATGGATCACGACTGGTGGGTTGAAGAAAGGGATAACTCTATCACACCCCACAGATAGTGTGTGTTTGCATTTTGTGTCGATGTTGCATTGACACACTGCGTATCTTGTTCATTCACAGATCGTCAAGTGGAGCACACCGCCAAAGATGTCCGAGTGCTTTCAAAAGACACCCAAACACCTATCTGTGCCCGGTAACAGTAAAGTCGTCACAATGGCATTGGATACAAATGGTATGTATCCAAAAACACTAGCATTTTTTATAAGAAATCTATGCAACGGGCATTTTGACCACCGTACCACCGTATATCCAAATGCTCCCCCCTTTTTAACGCTTCACTCCTGGAGAGCACTTATTAGTGCGGATGCCACTGTGGCTACAACTTGAAGAATTTCGATCACTGTGAACTCCTTGCCATTTAATCATTTGGCGTTTAAACGCAGTAGAAGCTTGGACATTTTGAGAGGGAGGGTGATACTGCGCAATTGTAGTAAATGAATTGCATTGTCTTGGCAGGTGTACACGCCTTGTTGAAATCACCGTCTGGCACAAAGTATGCTACTTTCAGCCTGGCATCTGGACGTATTGAACCAGGTGGTTCGATTCCCTTTGAATGTTCATTGTTCCTTGGCTCATCTAGCGTGCCAGCTAATCCTGTAATGTACACGACAGGAGTGGTGAGTTAACTTCCTCTTCCATCTCCTCCCTTTCACCCACCCTCAGGAATTTTGCTGTATTTGAATTTATACGAATTCAGAACTCAATGTGATCCATCGTGTTTTACGACTGTTATGTGAAACACGGGTGTTTATTTAGAGATTAAATTGTGATCACCCCCTGCCCGCAGTCAAATTTGTGTAATTCGAACACCTTAGAGGAGCATTGAAATGTTTGAATTGAAAAGGTTCGAATTATAGAGGTTTGTCTTACAAGGTCCTTAATGTCCTTTGAAGGAACAGATAATTTCATTCGAACTACATGATGTCGGACGTATGCAAAATATGATACAATTTTTTTTCAGGAATCCATTGTCTTGCTGAGGGATGGAAATGGCTGCATATTTCCATTGGTCAAAGATTGCGTCGGTGGAATAAGGAACCCCAACTGGGTCGTAAGTATCAGTTTCTCCGAGTCAGCGGTCAGTGACAATGTAAAACTGTTTGTAAAAGGAATCCTGTGTTTAGTCAATGGTGTAACATCACGCGCTAACCTCGGACTTGTCCACTGTGGCACAGTTAACGGTTACTGCACATACAGCGGCCAATGGCGAAATGAATTAGACGCCCCCGAGACTGAAATAGTAAATCATCAGGTCCAGTTTTTGCATGCACGTGATCATAGAGAGCAGCTATTGCCTGACATTTTGGTGCATGTTTCTTCTTAATTGCTACAGTAAAAGGGAAATTGGGAAGCATGATATTATGGGTATGTTCTAACGAAGTTGGGTGCTCAGCTACTTTTTTTTGTATTTTTAGAATCTTCCTCCGGTGATAAGTTTGGGTGTGGGCACCCAGTGTTTTAGCAATGGACCCACGAAGTCCCATGCCATTGTTGCTGTGTTTGTATGCAAGGTATGTTATACTGGGGACTCTTTCCATACCGAGCACACCCAGCAGATTCTATCATGCCCTGTGATGTTCAGGTGCACTCATTTGTCATTGCTTGCTCTTGCAATGGTTCACAGACTGACTTCACTACCTGCTTCACTCTCACGATAGTGTTTTACCATCCATTATTAGTAGTTGTTATGTCGAAGTCTTCAAGTATCTCTGTCTTTGTGTTATCGCATGCTTTGTTGAGTAAAAGGTCAAAAGTCGACAGTGCTTTGCAAGCGCTCTATGACCTTTAACCCCATGGCAAGCGTTCTATGATCTTTGACCCCATGGCAAGCTTTCCATGACCCTTGATGATAGCAAGGCCCGTGTCACCTCGCTCTATACGTTCCTTTGCAGGATCAATGGTTGATGACCTCTGTGGCAAGCTCGGACATTGAAGGTCTCAGGCAAAACTTGGCAATCATCTCGAAGGATAAAGGTGAGTATTTATTCTTTTTTTAACCGATTGAATTGCCAGCCTTACAATTACAATTCCCGTGTAATTAGTGATCGGTTTTGGTTGCCTAGACTTGGCAGCGACAGCACTGGCGGAGAAATGCGATGGAAACAGAAACATCCTTCACAAAGCTGTATCAATGTGTTTTCCTGTAACTACCAAAGCAAAGCATAACTCGTCTACGAAGCAATCCGACAAAGATGCACAAGGTCAGTTTCGGGGATTGTTTTCACGTTCTCCGTGTTTGTACATTAATCGCGAATGTTATTGCTTGTTGTATATCGTGTACCTGTGGACCACTTCCAAATGGATGCCCATGTGAAAGAGCGATCAATTCGCTGGACACAATGCCTTGATTGTGTCCACTTCAGAATGGAGAGGTGGCAGTTTGGTATTTTACTTTATTTTTCGATGATTGAAACAACGTTTTCTTTTGCCTTGCAGCCAATCTAGCTAAATCGCTGGACCTGACACAGAGAACTTCGTCACGTGATCTCGATGACGTCGGTATTATCGGCATTCCAATCCCAACCAGATCATGGCCGCCAGAGATTGGCCAGCATCAGTCAGGTGACGATTGCTCTCTCGTTTATTGTTTTGAGTCGAAGAATCAGCCTGGGGTTGTTTTCATTTCATTTATATTTGCATGCGGATGTTTGCCGCACTTGTCCATTTTACGGCAGGCTCCACTGTATAAATATGTAATGAATGAATGACTCTCCTTTTTTCCAGATGACACTGAAGATGCGTCAAGGTGGATTCCTGTTGGTGATAAGTCAGATTGCAGTATTTGTTTCAAGGAGGTCCTGAACAGCAGGATAGTGCAGCCACACCTTGTCAGGTTATTAAAAGAAAGGTACGCAATGCATAGACACGTTGATCTTGTCCCTTTAACATTGACAAAGTGTGCATGTGTGTGCCGTAATACTTCGGATAAGCGCCTCCTTTCTTTTAAGCACTCTTTCGATTAACGCTTCTAATTCGAGCCAATAAGGCGTGTTGTGTCTTGGGCTTTAGGCAAAACTCCAGAGAGTGATTGAGAGAATAATACACTTGTGCTAGCAATTAAATTTCATATTGATAGCGCGTAAGTTCAACAAAGAGTTGAGAATAGATACAAAAACTGAAAATACTCTTTACACTAACCATTTATACTATTGTAAAAGGAACTGGGTACGAAACACGTTGGAGGCTATCCTGTGAGTCAGAGTCAATGTTGCACGTGGCTGATGCGCGCGCAATTCCAAACGAGCAGGCGGAATTGATCCATGTTCACAACACTTACCCCCCCCCCGAATATAAACGCCGGCTGTAGCATTTTAATCAACGCTTGGCCTTTTTCGTGTCATTAACCAGTGTGTTTTATCGAGGGACATTGCCTCCTGGGGTCACTATCTTTCGGGGTTACAGGACTATTTGTTCAAGGAACCCTCTGTAATTTCAGTCGATGATGAAAAATAACGCGCTAATCTAAGACTGTGGCTGGGTGTTTTGATTTACCTGGCTGTCGTGCAGTGTTTGGTTGCTGCACATACAACGGTCGATGGCGACATTAGACAACACTGAGACTGAAATACAGTGGGTTATGGTCTGTAATACAGTATTAAGGATTGTTTTTCTTAGAAAGTGATTTTAAATAATGTTCCACAACAGTGCGATTGAATTCTTGTTTTCTCTGCATTGGTTGGAGTTGTTTAGAGTTCGTGCTGTTTGTTTTTCAGAGATGCGACTGGTTGCACGCCCTTTATGTCAGCGGTTCGCGGACGTGCGTACGAGGCTGCGATAGAACTGATGGATATTGCCCAAAGAGAGGCCGGTGGCAAGGATGGTAAAGTCGATCAAGACCTCTTTGCATCTATGATCTACCCGGCTGGGGTAGATGCCGACCTGTCTCCATTTTATATGGTCTGCTGCAATGACACGTGCTCATTTACTTGGACGGGCACGACGCACATTAATCAGGACATTTTCGAATGCAGAACATGCGGACTTGTCGGCACCCTGTGTTGTTGCACGGAGTGTGCAAGAGTTTGCCACGTCGGACACGACTGCAAGTAAGTGCGCGTGCGTAACAGCCCCGAACTCGAGGAGGAAAAACCAGAGACAGTCAAACTCAATTTTTCTCTCTAACAAGCTCATATACAAATACATCAAAATACCGATAGCTGAGCCTCATATAGTTCAATCTTATACTCCCTTTGCTTGTATTACTCTTCAGCTTGAACCCTTGATAATTGGAGTGATTTCATTTGGTCCCGTTGTGGTGGTTGTACATACGCATATTTATAGTTGCGAAATCACAATATATCCAATTCTTCATATACACAAAGACGCTTCCTGTGTAATATACGATTCCCTTCATGAACTGTTGCATAATGCAGTTTACCCACGGTTAAGCAATACACTGATATATGCAGTGGAAGTGTCTCATATATATGTTTCTTTTCTCTTTAAGCGAACGCAATTCAAGATCTATTTATTGTGAAGAATTGTAGAATGCCTTGTTAGTGCCAGTTACATGGCGGTTTTTGTCGCCGCCCCCCTAAATTGAGCTCCATTACAATGCTCCTGACATTTTATTGACATTATCTCCATGTCGGGTTTTCCGTTTTATACTTTGTCTTTTTTCCATCGCTTCAACTTATTTATTTATATCAAGTTATAAGGGTCGTTTTTTTATTTTTAGGCTGAAAAGGACATCGCCAACTGCATATTGTGATTGTTGGGAGAAGTGTGCATGCAAAGCGTTGATTCCAGGAGAGCAGAAATTACGATTGGATTTGCTAAAGAAGCTGATTACCGAAACTAATCTAGCAACCAAGCCCAACAAAGAGTAAGTTATGCAGTTTGTTTTATTCAACTGACCAATCGCTTCTCACACTTCACCTGATTATTTTAGCTTTGGCTTTACACATTCGTTCATCATTCACATCTGAATTACGTTTGGATTAGGTAATCGAGCGAACTGGATTGATTCGGCTTAATCAGAAAGTCATGCGATTAAACTGATGCGTTTCTCGATTTTAGCGGCGAGCACGTATTATTATTTCTTGCAAAGACGGTGGCCAGACAAAACTCGGAACAAGGCCAGTACACGACAACAAAGTCGAATGATACCAAGGCACGAAACTCGAACACCAGAGGCATCGGCACACCGCCCCTGCCGGCCCACGACCTTGAGCCGCCAAAGTTTGCCAAACTAGCCCTTGAGCACATACTGAAAGACTGGAAAGCTCTCGAGTCGATGCTGATCTCGGGTAGCGGTGATGAGAAAGCAAACATTCGTCTGCCTTCAGTTGATGATCATTTCGCAAACATGATTGGATCGAGTATTTTATCAACCGATGAGCAAATGACATATTTAAAGAGTCAACAAGGGACAGCAAGACTGGACACGTTTGTTCATTGCTTGTTGGTTAAATGCAGTGCTGAGGTAAGCCCATTGTTTTCAAGTATTACTCGGTGTTCTATTGTGCGAGAACCAGAAATTCTACATGAGAATGACATTTGCTATAATCCATAGTGTACCCTATGTAATTTCAGTCGATGATGAAAAATTACGCGCTAATCTAAGACTGTGGCTGGGTGTTTTGATTTACCTGGCTGTCGTGCAGTGTTTGGTTGCTGCACATACAACGGTCGATGGCGACATTAGACAACACTGAGACTAAAATACTGTTGGCTATGGTCTGTAATTGTCGGGCGTATTTAATTAGGTTATCAGATGGTCGTGTTATCATCATGCTAATGATACTCTTGGAACAAGTTGGGGTTTTCTTGTTTTTCTCTAAACCGTCTCAATGCTTTGTAGTATTTGGAGATCTTGCTGAGAACCCTTGAGAACACATTAGCCGATGCGAAGGAGAAGAATGATTGTCGACCGTTGCATGCAGCAAAAAGATTCGTCCGCTCTGTTTGCAGGATATTCGTCGTGTTGTCATCGTCTCTGGGTGTGACCACAACAAAACGCAAAGGGTGAGTCCGCGGTGCAAATCCATCAGTTTAGCTCTTATGCAGGCAAACAGATGTGCGACGAACTTCTCGTGTTGTGAACATCTTCTTCGTTGATGAACTATTTCATTGCACAGTTCACATTGAGTATACGATGCATACGATGCGCTCGATGCTTCATTTCATACCATTCCTTACCTGTACGCACACTCCTTAAGGCCGCTTTCAGAATGTGTCCAATGCTATCATGGGTGTTATCATTCATAGATAACGTTGGATAACATTCATCAGCTTTATCGGCTGTTCAATTGAAAGTGTTTGAGTCATAAGTGTGCTATATTGATACAGTGCTGCATGTCTTGCATCCTTTGTTTGCGTACATTTTAATCTCTTATTGATTTGTATGCATGATGAAATTTTATCAAGGATTGAGTGTGTGCTGCATATAATTAATTTCATTAACACGACTTCCAACAATGTGCCAATGAAAAGTTTTTTTTTGTGCATTTAAACAGGGCTTTACTTTCCTTTACCAACAGGAATGCGAGTTTTTCTCTACCGCTGAGCAAATGCCGACGAGTATTTTCATCCTTGAACGTGCTCGCTGCTAAGGAGCTCGGCCAAATTGCCGATTCCATCTTTGCTCCCGTGCGATTGGGAGTGGTCTATCCGTCTGCTCCATTCACACTGTCTTCAGTATCGTCAGACGGACCACAGGCCTGCGAGGAGCTATTCTCAGTCCTCCCTTTCCCATCCAGAACATCACACAGTGCCAACGCCAGAGGTCATCATGTCCGTTTCGAAGAATCCCAAACCGAACAGTCCGCTGAATCAACAGACCAAGAACACCCGGTCGATGCAGAAATGGATGTAAGTCTGATTGATCAGGTTGCTGGTTATTTGTGCTTAACTAATAAGGCAGCTGTGGGTTTGACTCGTCTCCTTCTGACCCAAAGTCACAATGTTTGTTCAAAATATCTATCGCTAATTAAGTAGCATTGCTTATTGGCGTGCCTGTTCTTCAGTGGAACCTCCAGCTGATACAAACAAGTGTTCATTTTCTCTGTCCGTTTTGTGATAGCAGTGAAATCTCGATAAATTGAACCTTCAAGGGCCCCATGAAAATGGTTCGAGTTAACCAATGTTTTGGTTATCAGGGTTAGAAAGTACTAGCAAAGCTTGCAAGGGGAATACAAATTCGAGTTGTCTTTGGTTCGATTTATCAGTATCTTATTGCAGATACTTTAAGGTACTAGACACCACATACTTGACTGTAGGTTCGTCCAGACGCTAAATATCCTTTTATTGTAAACACTTTTATGCTTCTTGAGTATTGTGGTGGTAAGGTTGTATAGCAGCAACTAAAGTTGTTTTATTTGCTTGTTGTAAAACTGTCTCCTTACTGAGTTGTTTTTTTAGTTGTTGCAAGATGATTTTGATCCGCGATTTACGTTAGATATGTGCTGTACTAATGCCTTTGGCTTATTCTTGTGACTATTTACTAATATGCCATCAATTGTGTTTGCTTTTGAAGGAATCTACGCAAGATGACCACGGTCTAGAGCTTGCAATGCCCCTGGAATCCCAGGAGGAATTGAATATTGATAACGAAGAGAGTCAGAATGCCGAATCGGACATGGACCTTGATTTGCTGGCTGAGAGTGAAAGTGACAGTGATGACAGCAATGTTGAAGATGTTGTCGATAATCAAAGAAGTGGATCAGGTATCTCACACATTCCCTTTACTTTTATTAAGTCGCTTGCTTTGTAGGTTACTCCAGAGTCAGGGGATGGTGTCACTAAAAGCACTGTCTTGTAGTTTTGCTGGTGTCTTGTGTTGATGTCCTTTGTGCCCCAGCCTCGTTTATTGTAGTGCTTTGGGTTATATTGTGTATTGCACAATGTGGTGTCATTTAAGTAGTGTTCCTAGTGCTTTAAAGCTTTTTTGTTCAGCGTCGAACAGAGGCTCGGGTGTTTGTTAAATTTCAATGTTTTATATGGGGCCTTTATTACGGGCAGCATTTAGTATATGGAGTGCTGGTTAAGCCCGGCGCACACGGCCGATTTCTGTCTTTGAAAGACCAAAGACAAAAATCTTCGTCTTTGAAAGACAAAAATCTGCCGTGTGCGCCGGGCTTTACTGTTCTCTTCAAGTATGCTAGCACTAATCGTGTTTATGTTTAAGCACAATATGTTTTCTCTTTACATAGTATGTTTTGTGATTCGGGTGTGTTTGCTCAAACGTGACGGTGTGTTGATATCTCGCACATGATTTTTCGATTAGGTAATACTAATGGGCGACAAACGAGATCACCAGACATCGCTGACGGCAATAGGAATCATCATGACGCAGATACGGTCGATTATTATTCAGGCAACGAGTCGATCAACGATGTTGACGATGAAGACGCCGAGATTGAGGAGGAGGAAGACGACTTTGCGGACACGCAGCTCAGTGAACCGGCTTTACAAAGACTCATACGCGGAATGCAAAGAGGTACCCATATGCGCCCTTTCTCACTTCTAATCTCTTCATCCCCTCTTTACTCGTCGTTGCTTGCTCTATACACGCTCTTTTATAAGAAACTAAGCTCCGAAGTAGTGCTCAGTTTCTTAAACTTCATGGCCATTTTAGTACTAAAGTTTCTTAAAAGTTTCTCAAATTTGGAACTGAAAATTGGTAGGAAACGCAAAGAGACATTACAATTCAATGCAAATAAACAGTACCAAAACAATTCTCAACTCCATGACGTGTCAAGTCTTAGTATTTAAAATAATCATAGTGCAATCAAAACAATCAAAGCTGCCCCATTTGCCTGTTCTACCAGGTGATACGGTTTCTTAAGCTTGACGAAAAGTAGTACTAAAATTTCTAAATTTTCTTGGTATCTTAATGAGGGTTTCTCGTAAAAAAAATGCGTGTTGTCTCTTTGTTACACCCGTGTGTTTGGATGTTATGGCAATAGGTCTTGCCGATTTGCCGTGCACATTCCAGCCTGTTTTCATGGCAGAGCTTAACTGAATGGCCAAATGCCATATCATAATCGAAATCTTAAACTCGAAAAAGTACACAGAAATCAAAGCTAAATTCGACAAGCTTCAGCGAAGAACCACTTCTGGTAGCGTTAAATGTCCCTTTACTTAATTACAAGCTCGCAAAACACTGTCTTTTGAACTTTAACTTTGCAAGTTGCATTTAAATGGGTGCCGTTTGTTGATTTTGTTTCTGTGCTTTCAAGGTGAAACGCACAGAGCTCCACACGCCCTGCAGTGGGCAGTACGAAATCAGAGACGCGAAACTGCATCCGAGGCAACAGCCCATGTTTACGTCAGCGCTGGCAACAACAGCATTCGAAGAAACGCCGCCGGCGCTAGTGCCGCTGCCGATATTCATGCCAGTGGAAATACACTGTATTGCATGCCAAGTGCTCTGGCAAGGACGTTTGGTTTGGTTATCAAAGAGGTTGGTTGCTCATGTTGTTGCCCATACGCCTATGGCTCTCGCGCCACTTACCCCTATTTTCCACGCAACTATGAATACTATTGCTATACGTTTGTTGATGTGCGCTCTTTTGTTGCAGCTATCAGATGTACTTACGCTGTCGAATGATTCGTCAACCGTTGCCATCTATTGCATTCCTCCCGACCAGGAGTCTTTGAACGAGGCTAGGCTGCTTGTCGACTCAGTGCTGGACGGAACGTGGAAATGGCTGTGGAAAGTCATGGAGACCACGGAAGCCCAACTGAGGTAAGTCTAAGGTATACAGATGAGCTTTTATATGCGTGAGTGGACACTCAGGAGGGTGGTAAATTTATTCGAATTATTGTGTACAATGTGGCGAATTCAGAAAGCAATTTCAGCTAAGGAGGTGGACACTTTTGAAGTCCCCGTTGCTTGTTGTATTTTGAGTATTGAATCAATGCGCATGGTATCATCATCATCATCGTTATTATTATTATTATCATCATCATTATCATTATTATTATTTCTGGTTAAGACATTATTATATTTGCCAGCACTTCTCAGAAGCACACGAATCATCCTCCATTTCATTCATCCAACATAAAAGTTCTATGTTTTTACCTGATTTTGAGTATTTTTTTCTTTTTCTGATAGGTTTGGGGCATCTTTGACTGCTGTTTCTGATCCATCTCATCCAAACCACCCTCTGCACGATTTCCAACTGAAGAAAACCGATGGAGCAAGAGGGACATCATCAATATTATCCGTCGCGAGAAACTGGAATCCTGATACGAAAAGAAAAAGGTTTGCTTCTTTCACATATTCTATCTTTTCATTTCATCCCATTGTTCATTTTATTTCTCTTTTCTTCTCGTGGTGCCTTTCTTCTTATTATTATATGTTTTTTCTTCTCATACCGTGCTCCTTTATCTTTATGCTACATTTGTTCTTCTCGTTCAACGTTCTTCTCATACCCAATGTCTTATTTTTATGTCTCACCTCTTTGTTTACTTTCTCTTCTTATGCTCTATCTGCTTCTTATCCACTTTTTGTCATATTTTGTTTGTATTATTGATTTTGAAAGCGTCTTGACCGCTAGTCTAATATTACTCTTCTTTTAGACGAGGTTTGGGTGGTAATGACGCAACGGACAGCAGTCTTCGACAGGATTTCTTGACCTACCTGCTTTCGTTGATGCGTGGAAGTGAGAATGAACACGGTGATTCGTTGCCTACCCTTGAGATGTCTTCTCTGCGACACGTGGCTTACATTCTCGATGCATTCGTTTACTACTTACGGTCGAAGAACAAAAAGAAAGAAGCCAGTGAAGATGCTACAGTTGGTGTTGTCGATCAGACTAAAAATTCAGCCGAGCCATGGTGAGTAGTGTTCTGTTATTTGAAACATTTCTAATTGTCTAAAGGGATCACTCCAGGTTTCTTTTTAAATGTACCTGGGGTCCTTGTTCCTTGTTAGAACTTGTACATTTCCGTTTCAACATTCTTTACTGAGCAGCTCTACACGTTTTTTATTTTATAAGAAACCTAGCTCAAGCCCTACTAGTAAAAGTTTCTTAAATTTTCTATTGTTTTCTATTGTCAAGGAAAACAATAGAACAAAAGAATCTATTGTAATTTAGCACAAATTCTACTAGTAGGTTTCTTATAAAGTGGTTTCTTATAAAAAAAAAACGTGTATAGAGCGTGTAAATATCAATTCTGTAGCTATCAGCTTTGTGACGCTAGACGTTTAAGAAACATTGGAAAGAGATTTGATGATATTGTAATTAGTATTGATACAGAGATTGGGGGCTGTTCAATAATTACGTCACGCTAGGGGGGTGGGTGGTTCTTCAGGTTTTTCGTGACGCAGCATGACAGTAAATGAGGGGGGTGGTTAGTACTTATTTCAAGTCCGTGGCGTCACGGTATAAGAAAAATTTGAAATAAAGTTTTATTTGGATTTGTCAATTAAGACGTTGCTTTCCTTTTTTATGTCATATTAAGAGTATTTGTTAAGAGTATTGAAAATGTTTCAAAACATTCGGATTTCGATTTCAAATGTTTCAGAACATTCGAGTTTCCAATTCAAATGTTTCAAAAACATAAGTTTTGAATTACAATAATTTGGATGTCGAAAATACTTTTTTTGTTTCGTTTTGCTTTGAATATTTGAATGTCGTGCAGTTTTCGGTAGTGAAAAAGCCAAAATGAATTGTTGTATGCGATGGCCTTTCAAGAGCTTGAATGACACGCAATTGTTTTTGAAGACGAGTCAGATATTCCAGAGGTTGTTCCCAAAAGTGGAACCCTGTCCTTAATGATATGGGTCCAACCTGGACAAGTGATTGATCAACTTTTATCTAAACCGAAAAAGCGATTGACTTGATATTTACATTTCGTTAATTTGTTATATATTCAAAAAAAACTTGCATTACTCTAATTTTTCATGTGTTGCACATGTACTGGAATTTTGTTAAGAGGGGGGTTGTCTCTGCCTAGAATGACGTCACGCAAGGGGGTCTCTCATGAAACCGTGACGGAGCGTGACGAGGTGGGATGGGTGGTTCTAAAAACCCAAATTTAGCGTGACGTAATTATTGAACGGCCCCTTGAATATCCAATATTCAACAGCTGGAATGGTGATAATTAAATTGAATTTTGCTGGCAAATGTAGATGTTTTAGCTTTTTTCTTGTAAGTTGAGTCCTTTTGATAACGAAGGCTTCAATTCCACGATCAGAGAATTCTGTACGTCTTGAAGTTGATTGCTTGAGCCAATCACAGCAAAGAAAGTAACAGTCGCCTTCCAAACAATGGGAACAAATATAAGGAGGTGGAAGGGATTAATATCCAGCCTGTATGAGATAGTGGGTGCTTGAGTTTGTGATGGTTTTGTACACAAGACTGACTCCCTATGATATTCTCTTTTCGTGACAGTTCTAGCAAGACCATAGTTGAGAACAGCGAAGATGGCTACGACTCAGAATTAGAAGATGAAGTCGTCGAAGGGAAGGAAACCAGCTCGTCTAGAAGAAAGTTTTTCAAAAGAACAGACTCGACGCTTGTTTTAGGTGAATGGAATTTCAAAGCTTCATGGCTTGTTTAATCTTCAATTGGCTTTTGACTTCAATCTTCAAAGGGCTGGGTACCTCATGATTCCCAACATAGAACCGCAATTATTATCACGTTGGTTATTTCTCTTTCAGGCTTTGAACCATCAGATCCGTTCAAAAGTACAGTGAAAGAAGCCTTGCCACTGGCTGACAAACCACATCTGCTCAATCCAAGCGCCAGACGGGATCAGTTATTTGGGTCAACGAAAAGCGTTGGAGGTGAACCCCATCTTGATATGCCACATTACATTGGATTTGGCTTGCGCAACAAAGGTAAGAAATCATGTTTTATTCTCCCTTCTAAGAGGGAGGGGGCTGTGAGAGAGAAATTGCATGGATCTCAAGAGAAAGAATATAAATGCAGTGTTCAATCTTGGGATTTTCGACTAACATCCCATAAGGGTCAAGAAAGTGTTTGAGCGCTTCTTTGCGTTATTGTTACTTGAGACATCAGGCTGAACATCTTTTTTGGTTAACTTGTATGTTTGCCACAAAGTGAGTTCTGAGTATTTAGCTCGATTCGATGTTTACCTTGCATTGCAGTTGATGAAGATGGCCCAAGTCAAACTTTGTCTGGAGCAGCGAGGATTCCCGAGACGGGAAGTGTGTCGGCTAATTTTGTGCTTGGTCGTTGGAGAATGTGCCTTGAATTGTTTTGTCGTCTGTTTCTGGATGATGTTGGAGCAGAGCCACATTCGGTGCTAAATGAATTAGGCCGGTTTGACGTCAAAGAAGCAAAGTTCAGACGAGAAATGGAGAAACTTAGAAATAACCACCAGAAAGATCTATACATTGAAGAAGTAAGCAATAGTTATTTGTTTTTCACCTTATTCTGCTCTGGCTGTGTGGTCGAGTCATAGTAGGTAATGAAATGGTCTATTGCTTTCAATTCTTGGATTTAAGTATCTAGCTGACATTACGTTGTATTTTGCAGTCGTCCAAGAAACTTCCCGCATCCGCCCTTTATTTAACTTGAAAAGCAGCTAACGTAATGTTTTGAATAAACGCTCAGGGCGTCAATTGCATGGCAGTTTAAATGAGGGGGCCTTTATTCCAAGCGTTACGTCAACAAAACACAATAAACTGCGCCCATGAGGAGTCTTGTTTACTTTGTATATATGGAGTTATTCAATGCGCATCCAGTACAGTATTAAGTGGGCATTCGATCATTTGAGTTTATTTATCAGCGTTTTGTTTTTCTCTCTCAAGGTCGAACGCGATCGTGTGCCGATGATTCGACAGACATTCCGTAAGCTGGAGGCATTCTTCGGTCGTCGAGGTCCGGGTCCATCTGTTCCGGTTAATGTGCATCGCTTGAGGGTGTCATTCAAAGACGAGCCGGGAGAAGGCACCGGCGTTGTGCGCAGCTTTTACACTGCAATCGGAGAGGCACTGCTGTCCGATGCTAATCTACCGCCACTTGATAGCATATTCCTGGCAAGTAAAGGTAAATCAGCCATCTTATTTGTTTGCCGTGTGCTATCATGCAGATATGTTTAAGGCACCGTGTAAATTGTCAAGATGTTGCAGCAAATTAATTGTCAGAAATTCCTCCCCCAACTAAATGCGGCCGTTGACTGTGAATGCTAACGTTACCAAGATATTGTAATTTACTAATATGGCTCAATTGAGTTTACATGCATTGATGTTCGTTGTGATGCCTCCCCCGTGTGAAGCAGTAGTAGTTATTGAAATCTTAATGGTAAATCGCATCAGTTCAGGTCAGGGTGTTTGGTGTTACCAGAGTGTAGTATAATCTCGCTGTACAATTGTATGATTCAGATGAAAGTCAAAGAGGACTCATGTTATTGGCAGGATTAACACAGCGTCTCAAGTCCCGCGCGAGGGAGCGCGACAGAGAACGCGAGAGAGAGCGCGGCAGACGAAGCGCGGGTGGAGGGGCAGGAGCAAGCAGCCAGGCCGGCTCTGCTGGCACCGTCACTGCAGGTGCCACTGCTGCCACCATGATGCCATCGGCCAGGATGAGGCGGGAAAGAGAGCACGCACGTCACGTCATGGAAAGGGAGGGAAGACAAAAGCTCAATCCGGATGCCAAACCGTACGTCTACGATCCGGACGTCATTGAAACCAGTGAAAATGAAGACACGGACGACAACGATCCGGTTCAAAAGAAATATCTCGGACGTCGATTGTACTCGAGAGTATACAGTGTGCAAGGAGCGGTAAGACTTGCTTTTATTGATCAATTTTCACTGGGTTCTTTGAACTTCGCACATGCTCTTTTGAGCTGGCTCATATCATCAGTTTACCCTCTAACCAACTGCTACAATTTTACTGCCACAATGCAACAATGTTCTTGTCAAGTTTCTTGGTATTGGGATACCGCTGAATTTGTTCTCTCTGGTCTCAATGCCATGAGGAAAATCATACATAATGTAATCCTGAATATGTTTGCGTGATTGTCTGTTCAGTGCTTGTCATAATAAGAATAGAAGCCCGACAATGAGAGAAGTAATTCTCGAAATGTTGTAGTCCTGATCACTTCTTTTCATGGCATGATGAACTTTCATTCTTATACATAAGTCACTTAAAAGACCTGTTGAATACTAAAATCGGCCATTTGCGGAATGCTTCTCTTGAGCTTTCCTCTCCACAATCCGTCGACTAAGCTTTATGAATTTGTTCTAGCAACCGTGGGCCAGCCAGATAACCGGAATGTTCTTGGAATTATCGACAACTCAAATTATACTTCTGCTTACCCAAGAGGAGATACTGAAATCTAGAGTGGCCGAGGCTATCGGGCTTATTACAGCGAAGTAAGTTCATTTGTCTTATTGCATTCTATGTGTAGTCCGTAGCATCATTTTTGGTTTCAAACCTGGAAGCAAGCACTGGGGCTTGTCTAGGATAAAACGGAAAGAACAAACAGTACATCAATGATACTTTTTGTGTTGCTGTAGGGTTTCATTGAGGAAATCCTAATTTGTTCTCGCAGTCTCGCTTTCCACCCTCTATGTCGTTTATTATTTACTCTCTACGTATATCTTCTTCATTATCACGGGAAGAAGTTTATTTGTATTATTCAAGGCTGGGTCGCCGTTGTATGCCTAATGGCAGGTTTTATTGATGCGTCTGCTCCAATGGCTTGCACCGTATGTAGTCATTGGTACTGGCAAGGAGTGGCAAGCGTCATGCCTATATTTATGATGTGTTTTTCCGTTATAAATTGTCTTAATATTAATCTCCATGTTTTTGTTTGACTATTCATCCTTTCCCCAATGAAAAGCCAACCTTGCCGGTGATAATATGTGTAGTTCGGCTAGTTCATTGTTTCACGAATCATCCATATTGCGTAGCTGCTACTAACGTGTTCTGCCTGTTTTGGTGCTATAGAGAGGAGAACAATCAATCTGGTGCTGGAAGTAGCGGCCTTGAGGCATCCGGTGATAAGAGCAGCATGGAAGTGGAAGAAGAAGAAGACGTCATTGACAATTCGCCGTTGTTTTTTCAACCGGGTAAGCTGGGCTTCTATTCCCTTCGTCCTGGACGATACTCGGTGGAGCGGATGAGCTGTTTCAGGAACGTCGGTCGATTGTTGGGACTTTGTTTGCTGCAGAATGAACTCAGCCCAATGTCATTCAACAGGCATGTTATCAAGTATTTACTCGGAAAACAGGTGCGTCTGATTTGTTATTGCTGTCGTGTTCTTTGATCTTCTCTTCTATAGGAACATCATCACCTCTTTTTACGATAGTGGCAACTTTTTCTTCACGATATCAACAACCTCTGCTGCCAGAGAAATGGTTTAGTACTGCAACCGCACTAATTTCCTCTGAAGCAGTTAGAGTTTTTTAATACAGCTTAAACGTCTAATTCTGCAACGATTGCACCGTCTATTGCAACAGTTGCAGTCATTTTAATTGCAGCGACATCAACTTCTACCGCCGCAATAGCAATAACTTCCAGTGTAACATTAACAGCTTGTGATTCAATATCTTCAGGTGGCGAACTGACGTATTGTTATGTTTTATGTTAGGTAAACTGGCACGACTTGGCTTTTCTCGACCCGACACTCTATGAAAGTCTTCGCCAACTAATCCAAGACTCCCAAAGACCAGACGCGAAAGAATATTTCGAGAGCTTGGACCTCACGTTCTGCATTGAACTGTCCACAGAAGAAGGTGGAACTACGGTGGAAATTGTTAAGAATGGCAAACAAATGCCAGTAACACATCGTAATGTTCATGATTATGTTAAAAGATACGCAGAGCACAGAATGATCACAGTGGCTAAAAAACCATTAGAGGTAAAAAATTGATGTCAGTTTATGATAGAACTTCAATCAACCAACGGAAGTATTCCAACAAGTTAGGGAATTGTTTAATGCGCTTTCGAGGTTGGTTGTTGATTTTGTTTGTGTCTTTCGTTTTCCAGTCATTGCGCCGTGGACTGCTTGATATCCTTCCTGCGCATACCCTGGATGGCCTAACCGCTGAAGACTTTCGTCTGCTTTTGAATGGCTCAGGAGATATCAATGTACAGCAGTTAATGAGCTACACATCATTCAGTGATGAAACGGGAGGTATGCGACTATATTCCTGTTATCAAGAAGAACTTGCAAATGTAATGATTAAGGTCTGCACCACCGTGGGACCCCATAGCTGTAAAGGCAACAGCGGGGGGACGGGTTGTTGTGGTGGGTGCTCGGTGTGTCTAGAGCTGTATGTGATGGGTGAAAGATAATTCTGCGGCTCATTGTTTTATCTGCCTCACCCCAATGCAGCTTCTAGGCTCTCCCGACCATGAAAGACAACTTTTGATTTTTTACACCAGTGTCACGAAAGCCTACGGTTTATCAATATCACGATACGAAGTAGTATTTATTTGTGGTTTCATTCAAGGTGTTTTATATCTAGATTCCATTTAGGATTCACAGAGTTTTAGCTATGATGACATCACTTTGCTTTTATGTATGTCTGTGTGATTGTCTTATGTGATGTTTGTTTTTTCCTAGGTGACAGTCAAGATAAGCTGTCTAAATTCAAAAGATGGTTTTGGTCAATCGTGCATGGAATGACTGCAAAGCAGAGACAAGATATGGTGCGTGTCCTTTTCTTAGTTTGTTTTACCCACGGCCACAGAAATTTGGCTTTCTTGTGAGATTTCTATGGTGATTTATGCGTTGTATTGTTGTGGAATAGGCTTCGCAGCTCAAATGCCCTTGGCTTACCACAAACATTTGTCGAAGAAATTTATTTCGATGTTGTTTTCAAATTGACGAGCCCTTCCATAGCTGCCGATTATAATTGCAATAATAATGATATGATTTTCGGGCCGTTTACTATTGATGATGATATGACTGTACCATATCACTGTTGGTTATTGTGTGTGGCAAGATCACCCAGTTCAAAGTTGTTTTGATGATTTATGTTCGCTGTGTGTTTCCATCTCTATCAAATGCACCTCCCCTTTGGCCACTCTATTCTCTCTCTGATCTGATTTCTTTCTCTTCTTAACGCCTCTCTCGACGAAAGGTTCTCTTTACTAAGCTCCTTCGCTGCACATCGAAAGTATCAAGTACCTTCACATTGTTATCGTTATACATGATCGGTCCAATGAAATTGATTGCTGAATTATAATAATAATAATATAGCATACCTGGCTTATGGTGCATGCGTATGCGTACACTGTTTGCCTCATTCAATGCTAAAAATTACTTTAGAACGTTTTTTCCACTTGTCCCTGTATCCAGCTATTTTTCTCAATATGTCTAAATCGTCCCTAGTTGTAAGCTGTTTAACTTCCATTTCATGTTTAATGTTTCCTTCAACAATACCATTGTGTAATTTCACTGGCAATGTTATTCTTTGATTTCCTCTTTATTTCTTATTTCCTCTTGCGTTATCTTGTATTTCAAAGTACCAATCCATGGCTTATTGACATGGTGCTTCCGATGGGAGTTTTAATGTCCAAACATTCTCCATCGAGTCTCTTTCATATCTTTGCTTAACCCTCTTTCTTCACATTCTTCATACAGTTGTCTGTTTGTTAAACTGCTGAATGTATTGTGACATCGTTAATAATACGTGATATCTGGCATGTTTTGCGATGCTAATTCGCTGCATACAGAGGTCCAGATGGTGAAGATTTGGCATAACTCTAATCTGATTGATTTAGTTTCTTTTTATTGCAGCTTTATTTCTGGACATCCAGCCCAGCAATGCCTGCCAGCTCAGAGGGATTTCAACCGATGCCATCTGTGACTGTAAAACCGGCTAACGATCACCAACTACCAACTGCAAACACCTGCATATCACGCTTGTACATTCCACTGTATTCGTCGAAGAGCATTTTGAAAAGCAAATTGTTACTTGCCATCAGAACCAGGACCTTCGGTTTCGTCTAAGACATCTCTTTTCCTGTCATTTGATGTTTTTGTTTTTAATTTACATTTATAGCATCGCCTTTGTTGCTTGAAGAAGAACTTTTGAGATTATAGGATGTATTTGACTATGCCCCCTCCCGGATGTTAAGGCTTAACCGTATGTAAACATCGCAAAGTAGTATTTTTCAGGGGGTTGCGCTGTACAATCGCCATTTTTTGGGACTTGTCGCAATCAAGTAAGCTGTCCACACAGTCTCTCTGTTCCGTTTACCTTTATCTTCCCGGATTGCAAAGTCCAACTCCTTGCATTTGTGAATTTGTCCAACTTGCATTGTGAACTTTAACCCCTCTTCGCCTCGTGCAAACCACACCAGTTGCACATTTAACTTCATATCTACGCGGTCTATTTAAGCAGAACAGCAGAATATAAATTTGTTGTTTCTGGTTGTCGCGAATTTTAAATATATCCTTAGGTTTCGATTTGGTTATAGTTATTATTCAATTTTTGTCTTTATGGTTTGTTGAGAATAGAAGATGAAGTTATGTTGAAAATGCTTTTCAATTTCATTGCTACATGCTTTTTTGTCAGTGATACGTGAAATTAGAATGAGGACCCCCGAATGAGCGGTTCCTAGAGCAAGAACCCCCTCGAATCAGCGCTCCCCCCAAAATTTAGCACCCCGGGACCCTTCCTGGCTTCTGCGCTAGGTTGGGATTTCTGTCCTTGAAAGGAGGATACGATATTCCCCCGTAATAAGTGCCCGGATGCTTATAAAACATAGTTGTGAAATTGGGTGGGCGAAATTATAAAACGCTTATTTCAAAGTCTCGAGATTGAAATTTAAGTTAATTCAAGGACAAAATAACAACTTTATGGGCCCTGCTTAGATAGATTGTGCGCATGTTCAATAATCAAGGAAAACAAATGGACCAATCATTTGCTTTGTTTGTTTCATTAGCGGAGAAGAAAATAGGTGACGTAGTATATTTGAGGCAATAATGATTTAAAATTATGGAGCTACTACTTTTGATAAAAGTTTAAGCTGATATTAATTGCTGCTCGACGAACACAACAAGTAAATGTTTCTAGGATTCCTTGTTGAATTTTGGACTGCAATTTGAGCTTTTCTTGGAAGTCGTTGAGAGCGCGTGCGACTGATCACATTTTATATTTGCCTGTTGAAATCGTCCGCCGAGGTCGGCCTAAAGGAGAAAGATTGCACATTGCTTCTCGCTTTATTTCATGAAAAGTATGCTTTAACATTGCGGGAACGATCATGTCGTCGAAAGATTCAGAATCTAAAAGTGAAAACAATCAACTGTTCTTTGAGGAGGAATTGGTGGAAAATAAACCAGATAAGATCGGCGATGAAATTGTCTCATCGTCATCATCCTCTTCTGCAAGTACCAAGATGCAAAGCTCGGAGCCTTGCAGAACGTAAGTTTCAAATTTAACTTGATAGTAATTTAGATTTTATTTTATTTTTAAATCTTTTATGATTCCTGTGGTTGTTTTGATCGCCGAGAATAATGCTGATGCCTAAACTTATAATATCTACCCTATCCCTTGCCTTGCTTTGTTCTTATTAAAGATTACATCTTTGTATCTAGTACTGAAAATATGAAATACTTAGTTTTGTAATCAAGTAATAATCTAATGAATTTGTGCGCAATTTATCCAAATTTCCAAATTAATTTCCCACTCATAAATGCTACAGCTGAACAAACATATTACCTACGAAGTAGAACGGAGACATGATATGATGGACAAGAACGCCCACTTTTTGGACTCGTTTGTTAATCACAGAGGAAGTTTTTTTGCAAGCTTTTACAAAAGCTTTTTTCTGGTTGGTTAGCTACACAACCAGGAATTATCATATCAAAACGGGTTAGTGTCAATTCTATTTACGAAAATGTAAGTTAACACGCGCATTCTGTTTCCCATAGATACTACAAGCAAACAGTTATTTAAAATGTTTTCAACGGGGTTAATTATTTATCGTCCTTTATTTCAAATTTTTATAAACTACAATAATTTTGCAAATTTCGGTCAGGTCACTAACCGAAATTTAATCAACATTTATTTGTTGACCTGTTTGTTTTCTTTTAATGAGAAAAACAAGATATAATATCGCATTCTTTAAATTCCATTAATTGTTTTCCATCGGTAGATTTTTGGGGCATTGTTGTTTGTTGTGTTGTATTTTGTTGAATATTGAGAATTCATTAAATATATTACAGCCATGCTGCTAGTTATTATTTATTGCTGGTTCAATCAATGAACCATTTAATGAATTTGACACCGCAGTATCAATTTTCAATGAAACAAGTTTCAAAATGACCTAAAGTCAGCAGTTTTGAAACTGTGTTTTCTTCTTGCCCTAATCTTATGGTCTTCTGGGAATTAAGATAAGCTAAAAATATTGTTCAGATGTTTCAGGTATTTGTTTCAATTTTATTTCCACCTAATTACAATCCATCTGGAAAAAGTGATATGAAAAGATTTAGTTTTGTCTCCTACTTGCTTATGCAGTGACAATTATTACAATTATGCTGCATTGTATCTTATATGTATACTCATTGAATGACTTTTTAACCTTATTATTTGGCTGACAAGTTTTTAAAGTCATAGATATGCCACAATTATCAACATTTAGAGTTTCTTTTAAACAGATTATTCCCTATAATCACACACAAGCCTTAGATCCACACAGCAAGCTTTCTTAATTCACTGTTTACTTTTGTCTATTGTATACATGTAAGCTTGTTTTTCTTTTTTAGGCCAATAGAAAGGAGCTTGTTGGCTCATTTCTTTTTCATATTTGCTGTCAGCTTCTTTTTGGGAGTTATATTTTTGCACTCAACACTGAGATTTTGGTCATGGCAGGTATTTCTACTCTCATATTTCATTTAAAGCTTTGGTCACATGAGACATCTGTGTAACACATGAGTTGATGTGATAAAGCTATAAATCTGAGTACTGACAAGAAGGGGAAGCATAAAATCTTAAAATTCCCACTTAAAATATATAATTATAACATAGTATTATGCCTTTCATTGTTGTTTTTTGCCACAATTAAAGGTATAAAGGCACCAAGGTATTTTTATGCTTTATGCTTGAATTAGCATATTTCCTCTAATAAGCGCCTGGGCACTATATTTTGCAAAATTGGGTGGATGCTTATTAGAGGGGGTGCTTAAAAGAGGGGTCGCTTATTTCACAGTCCTGAAATTTTAAAACCAAACAACCTCAAAAACAAAAGTATAATCTTATATAGTTCCGAATGTTATTTAATATCAAGCAGTCCAGATCAACTTTAACTGGTGATCTTGACTGCATTGCATTTGCCAAACACTCACAACCCGAAGAAAGTTTTTTCCAGTCTTAAAGAGTTTCTACGTTATTATTTGAACCAAACAGTGAAAATGTAAGGATTTTTTTAATCGCCCTGGGTGGTCAATAGAGGGGGGCGCTTATTTCACACTTTTGATTTCAGGGTGGGCGCTTATTAGAGGAAATACGGTGCCCAAATTTTCAACATTTTCCATTCTGGTTTGCTTTGACTTTTTGCAAACCTTGGACATTAAGCATGTTTTAATGACTGTTTGCTTAACTGCAAACCCCCTCTCTTCATTAACTTTATCACCTTTTTACTTTAATTTTGGTGATTTGTCTCATTCAGATTTAACTATATATCTGATACACATTTATTTAATTCTGTCCTGCTAATTCTTCTTAGTATTTCTACCATGCTGAGAAGACAGTCTTTTGATACAATTCCTACACTTTTTCAGGTCAATGACATAAACGAATACGGAGGAGGAAATTACAATCCACAGTCTGATGGATTTTTGCAGCAGCAGCAATATTCCTACCAAAATCTCTACAAAATTGAAACTATTGACAACAAAGATATTTTGACTATTACATTGAGTCCAAACATGACTTTGTCTCTGAAAAGGTAGCATCAACAGTCATTTTGCACATTGCAATGTCCCAAATACCAGTTCCTCGTACAGATATATTTGTTAGCAAAGGACTGGGTTGGTAAAGCTCAAATCATTTTACAGGCTTTTAGAAATACTGTAGTGCTACGAATAGACGCCTGGGGCATTATAAAAGTAATGTTATATTTTTATTTGAAATTAGGGGGCGTTTATTTGTAGAATCATGGCGTAGATGAGACGCAACTTGGACGCCTGCTTTGCTTGCTGTCTTGACACACCGTTGCACTTTCGTGAGTTTAGAAAAGCACCTTTTAAAAAACTAATTAGATTAACCTGTTTTAGTGTTAACCTGTTTAGATATCTTTGCTGTTGCACCATAAAATGTTGTTTTAGCATTATTTTATTTACCTTTGCCGGCGACCCTATATTTAAACGTTAGTTTTTACAGTAATTGTTTTTTCGGCTGCTTTGTTTGGTGCGTGTATTTGTCCCTATTGTAAATTTCCACTCAATAAAAACTGCTTGTTATTTTATTATATAATTCAATCTACAATTCAATTTGATTTATGACCGCTTTGAAAGAAACTACGAATTTATTGTTTGGTATTTGCCATTTATCAAAAGTATTCGCGGTAGGAAACAGTTTGGGGCCTTTGATAATAAAAGTTATTATGATTATGAACAGTAGAGGGCAGAATTCTAATGAACTTCGAAGAAATTTAACCAAATCTACAACCAACATGGAAAAGTGAACAGAAGTGAAATTAAATAATAAAAATTCAAAGTTTAGAAAAGAGTCAACTTTACGATGACGGAAAAAATTATTAAAAAGAATTATTTATGAGACTATTACGTATTGCTTTACATTTGCACAGCAGTCCCTTTGAAATAAGATTCATATTAAATACCACTGGGAGATGCAGTTTTAAATACATAATTGTCGCTATAATTATGGCCTCGTTATCATTCAGTTGGGACGGCAACTCGTTTTTGCCGGACTTTTCTGGGTATGGGCGCACATAGCTCGACGAGCCTCGTATTGGCATGAGCCATTTTCGCCGACGGCGACACTTTATACCAGTTCTGGTCGTAATCTTCCTTGTATTGACTTCTGCTTTTAGGCCTGGCCAGTTGTTGAACACGCAGCGAAGGCAGTGCGTTCTTTGCTTGATCTGAAACGCGCCAGACTATGGACCTGCACTCTTGATAGCTATGCAACTGCGACTGACGCCTCGTTTCGCCGCTTCTGGTATCTCAGAGTCCCATTCACCCCAGTCCCAATTTGAGTCGGGTTTGATCGGGAGCTGTCGGTATCGCTTCGGATTTGCTAGTGTTTCGATTCTCTGATTAGCTCCGCAGTTTTTCGCCGCGTCGCTCACAGTTGTGTACACAGACTTCTCGGGTCGGAAATCTCGGTGAACGGTTTTCGCCTCCGCAAGTGTCTCAACTCGTCCCGAGCAGGCTGCCCCTTGTGCTGCCTTGCTTACCACCCAAATTGGACTGGGCCTAAAAAGACGCAAAAGCGCGGAGGAACGTCAATTAAAACAAAAATTTCATTTTTAAACCGGAGACTTTTCCTGAGAGCCAAACACCCAGATATACTTGCAATTTTAACGCAAAAAATGACCTGAAAACGCATTTTTCGGGTTATTCAAACACAAATTACCCATCAGGGATCATTACCAAGCAATGTCTTTTTCAACAAACTCTATTCATCAACGCGGTACTCACAGTTATAACAATAATCACAATAATTATAATATAATCGAAAGGACTCAACGTACCTGTCTCCTGCATATTGTGAGTGGATTTTCTTTGGTTCAATTAAACTTTGCAGTCTTTGTGATATTGCTGAAAACAAAACAAAAGAAAATACCCTCAGAGATTAATTAACACTTAATTTAACTAAAAATGATGATGCATAAAGTGGAACCTCTGGTAATGGGCCCTTCCAGCGGATATCCTTCACAACAATTCATTAGTTTCATATGTCAATGAAACAGACCTCCCTATAACGGGCACGCGCACATAAGGGAAAGAAGAGTTTGGTTCAATAAGTGTGCTGTCCTCGGTTTTGAAGCTCCCTCCCATTGTGTACATTGCAGAGAGAAATACTACCATCCCACTTGACTAAAAGGATAAGGTGTGGAGTTCAATGTATTATTGGTTACGTACCAAAAGTTGTTGCGACGTTTCCACTGTCCCAATCTTTCACAATCGTATCGTGCCGTCCCCAATACAAAGATCGCCTGTGGTGTGGAGAAAATAATAAGATATAAAGCGCATTTACAGAACAACTATATTTTTTCATTTATCTGTTGTTTCATCTGAAATTTCGTGCTCTGCTCCTCATCACCCTATCCTCTGTTTGTCCGGTATTACAAATACGGTGTTGACAGTCAATACAATAAGTAATTATTGATTGTTTAAATTTGTAATCCAAAACAAACAAACAAACAGTGATGGTTAGTTATCAAATTTCTTTTTATAACTAAAGTAAGAGGGGTAAAGGAGCCTTTCTTGAAGAACAAGAGCTGATTGATTTAGTTTTAAAATGTTATTTTAGAATAGGCCTGTTCTCACCGATCATCGATAAACCCATTTGGAATTGGCTTGGGCAAAGACAGTGTGTCGATTCTTCTTGTTCTCGGCTTTTCAGCTGAATCAAGAAAAATATTATATCAATCCATGTAAACAATTTGATTATCAATTAAGTTAATTCAGAGAACCTTTAATTACCCTTCTCTCTTTCTGTTTCCACGGTAGCCATTTTTGATTATTTCTTCGTTTTGATTTTTGTACATTTGCCGATGTGGTAAATTCCATGACAACACAACACGCAACCGCAGCAACAATTGCGAACAGAAAGGAGGGAGAGAGTACACCACGTGATGTCTTCTCGTCCGTATCGCGAACCATAATGGCTGTTTTCGCTGGAAAGCTCGAGTTTATTCCAAAGCTTCAACAGCTTTCCTCGAGAGTCATACGTGTGCTAGGTTGCAACCCTAGACCTATGACTCTCCAAGGAACAAATACATATCTAATTGGAACAGGTAAAAGGCAAGTATGTTGTAAAGTATTGCTTTTTATGGAACTTGATACTGGCCTATAATACGCCTATATATAACCTGTCTGTCTCTGTCTCCATCCAGGTTTGGTTTCAGATTAAGATTCGCAAACCCACCCAGCCCGCCCAGTTTTAGTTTAAAGCTCAATGCGGAAATTTCGTCCCCTTCAGCCTCGGGGCGGATCTTAACCTAACGGACCACGCCCAAATAGGTTAAAATATATAATCATTAGAAAGGTCTTAACTGAGTCCGAATCTGCAATAATATTTGCGGAATACCCCCACGTTCAAAAATTATGCCCCTTTTTGTCGGGGGCCTAACACACACGTTTCACTAGGGGTTCAGCCAAAAAAGGACAAAGGTTGGCGGGAGTCCACAAAGGTGGGTCAGTGTGTATGCAATGTAACCAAGACTGCAAAGGTGGGTGAGTGTGAAGGTGGGCGTCACTCGAGTGGATTAGGGTTAGGGTTGAGAAGGTGTACAGTTGTAGGCACAATCAAGTAAATAACGCCATGTTCTGCATAACAAATATGATATTCGTCCAAACTACAATGTCACCATAACGGTATAAAAATTTAAGAAAGACAAAGCAACATGGAAATGATTGGGTAAAGTACATATGCATAGTGTTCTGCAACAATAAAAATTAAGAATAATATTCTGCAATATGCTCCAATATATGGCCAAATGCAGCTGCGGTGTGCTTGCACCAATTTTTACTGCGACAATAGGGCAGCCAAATCTCCCTGCTTCTGTGAAAAAGTCTGCCAAATCTGTGAAGTATTTATTGAAAAATGGCGATTTTGTCGAATCCGAACCTGATGGGACAATCTCCCGCTGTGAATCTGGTACTACTCTCCTACGGCATTACATATTTTGCAACGATTTCTTCGGCGAGCGCAAGGCACCCAATTCTCCTAGTTTCTGTGTTAACTTTCGCCCCGTTGCATTAATTTCTGACAAAATTACGCCCAACAAAAGAAAAGGGCACATCATGGGTCTTGTTGTACTAACTCCTGAAAACCCAGTCACAAAGCACCTGTTAACAACCATAATGCTGGGAAATGAAGTAGTGAAGGCTCACGATGCTGTTGGTCTTGCAAAGAGTATACTGGAAGAGTTACGAAGTTTTGCTGCCGTTGACTGTCAATTGGAAGGAGTTGCTGTTGATGGGCAATACATAAAGCTGGAAAGCTGGGTATCAAGCATTGGTTATTGGAGCAAATGAATGTTTCTTTCAATGACGAGGAATGGTTCACGGTAATTTGGGATCCATCGCATAATATCAATCGTGCTGACCACAATATACGTGAAATGGCAGTCTTCAATTGGTTAAATCAACTGATAAAGCTCATAGGAGACATCTCTTCCACCATCAACATTGGAAAGCGACTTGAGCAATTTCTTGAAGCTGCTGATGAGTTGAACCAAAAGCTTTACAAGCTTCATGGATATTCTGAAACCCGATTTGTCCAATACTGTCACAGTAATTTTTCGAATTTGGAGAAGAGCTATGCAGTCATCGTTCAGATATTGAAAGAAATAGCTAGAACAGGAGATTCAAAAGTGCGAGCAAAATCTTTGGAGTATCTTGCAGCAATAAGGAAGACAACCTTTGTATCTAGCTTGTGTAGTGTCATTGATATCTACAAATCAATTTCAAAAATATCATGCAGCGTTCAAAAAGTTGAAATTTTGCCATGGGAAGTAGTATCTACCATAGAAGACGGAGTAACTACATTGAAAAGCATGGCTGCACAGCTCGACCAATTGAATACTGAGGTGAGCACAGGCACTATTTCGTCGACTCTTGGTAACTGGCCCGTTTTGTCCAAACATATCGATGATATCTACAAGGGTGCATTCAAAGGGGTCAAGCTGAAGCAAGATGCAACAAAAGATTTGCGTTCAAATGACGATTTTTGAGGAACAAATTATTATATAGCAATGCAGAACAGGTTAAGGAATTTGGCGAAGAATTATGCAGAGACGATCGAGAAGCGAATTCTTACAAATGTTTACATTCTCCCAACAAGACACATTTGATGTAGACTTGCATGGGAAAATCTCAACTAATAATCTTTTGAAGTTAGCTGGTATAACAAATGAGCAGCAAAAAGAAATTATTCAGCAGTATGACATCTTCAAGCATAGGTTCCTTGATATTACTTCAAGTGACGTACAGGAAGAACGCTGCAGACACCTGAAAGATTCCCTGCATATCTTTGAAATGCATATCTGCTCAAACCTTTGCAAAGCCTCCCAAGCAAACAAGGGAACAAGTTGTCTAAAAAGAAATAAACCAGAGCAGCCAAAAAGAATATCAACAACGAAAGTTCTTCATATGTTTTTAAGAAATGAAGCTCTGTATGTTGGCATTGAAGAATTCCTTCATTTTTTTCTGAGATGTGCTCTCAAAACACACGTCGAGTCAGTTGCGGAATCTATGGACAGCATAGTTGGCATGCAATGATTCATTGGAATGGCCAACCCCTGCATGCTGCCGATGACCTTCTCGAGTCTGCTTTGGACAGGCATTTCGCAGGAAAAAAGAAATGGCATTTCATAACTCGATCAAATAAGCCAAAATCTGTTGTTATTTCGCGATTGAAAGGACAGTCTGGTCGAGTACCTTGGTTTTAGCTTTATAAAATATTAGTTAACACAACAGTCGTTGGCACAGTCCCGGCTGACATTGTTCTAGTTAAACATTGTTCTGTTCTAGTTATCGTTCTAGTTAAACAAAAGCTTGTTAGGTTCATAACATTTTGACGACATAAATTATCAGTAAATGGTATGTCCAAACCTTTAATGTCTGGAGAATTCGCTGTTTTATTAAGTTAAAAAAATTACACCAATTTCGAAGGTAGGGGCTTGACTTCCATTAGGAACAGAAGGGGTGAAATCTCTTAAAACTACCTACATATTTTAAATATTACGTTTCTTGTGTTGTGCGTTATTACGGAAGAACAATTGATAAACGTTAGAACATCGAAAATTTGATTGTATTGCCTCTTTCAGTATACATTTCACAGTGTTTCAACAAATACAATATTTGGCATGATTAGCGCCTTTCAAAAACCCCGCCCATATTTACTGGCCACGCCCATTTTTGTTCACCAATTGTGAGAAAGGTTTTTTGGCAGATTTTGCTGGCCGGAGGAAGGTTGACAACTTTTCCGGACTCTGAACGCCTTGATTTCAAGGCTTGGTGGTCTGTAGATTCAATAAATTGCGTCCCTGTATCTCTTTGTTTTGTTCGCTCTGTTGCCCTGAGAGATTTGGACTGTGATTGGATGCAGTGTTTTTTCATTACGCCATCCCGTTCTTTCCCGATGTTATTTTCATATCGCTCCTGGAATGGGTCTGATAATCAAACTGCACAAAATTGGACTTGAGCACGCTCGTTTTTTACCGTTTGCTGAAACGGGACTCTCTCGAGATTTTTGAATTTTCACAACACTTCATAACAGTGGTCATTACTTCATCACAGTTGCCTTGAAACCTAACTTTTCAATTAATTGTCCTAGAAAACCTGAAACTTGTTTCAAAGTGATCAGAAGGCTGTAATTAGTAAAATTCGATTCGTGGATGTTATAATATAGAAATTTCAGTACTCGAGGCAAGAAAACGTAAGAAACGGGAGTGCATAAAACCTGCAATAAATAATATAATGCTGCTACTAAATTTTAAGAAAATTGTGTTCTGAAATTTTCTGCTGCCCCACGACACTACATGTCAAACTGCTCTATGAGACCAACTCGCCCCACCAATTAATGGTCAAGTCAGATCAATTTTAAGTAACACACCGCAGCTATCTTACAGAACCTCTTCTTCTTCTTCTTCTCCAGTAGACAGGGAAATTCTTATAAGAATCTAGCAATCAGGGTAACCGGAATTCTGTTTTTTGAGACATGTTACTGGGGGGTTCGGATTTCAAAATCCGCCAGGGGACAAAAAATTTTCGGCCCGGGGGTCATGTTATTGCTTACGTCATATCTTGCGGGTCAATCAAAATTTGTTTAATCAAACTTCAGCAAATTTAATATCAATCGAAAGAGCATTTTAAACTGAGCAAAAAACGTATACGAACTTGGGCCATAAAATCTATACAGAAAAAAATATGAGCTCTTGAAATTTTTGTAATTACGTCATCAGAATGGACTAAAGTTCAAGTGATGTACTTTTTAAGTTATTTCGCATTGTAATGACATGTCAAATTAGGCCCATTCACTGTCATCGCTATCAGTACTGCTTTTATCATCGCTAGAATCGCCAAAAAAGATATAATTAAGTTCCGTGTCGTTTTTAAATGCAATTTCGTTTTTTCCATTGGCCTCCTTTCTTTTTCGCTTTTTACCATCTTTCCCAAACGGTTGTAGCTGATTACCCGAAAACATGTTTTGAAGCACTATTAGTTTTGCGAAGACTTACTTTTAATTTTAATTGTAGAGAAGTTGCAATATGCTTACCTTCATACCATACAGGCAAACAGATATCTCAGAGTCAGCGCGTAGCCAATGTCCATTATGTTTCTACCGAGCATTACTCTTTAAGGGCCTGTTCATATGAGCCCGCTTGCCGGGCCAGCTCACTAAGCGAGATCTCACCTATTCCCCAAATCCCATACAAAATTTGTGTTCTGTTAATATGAGAAAGCAGGCTGGCCCACCAGGCGAGATCTCACTGGAGCAGTACCGAGATCTCGGCAAGCGGGCTGGAAATTTCCCATATGAACACTTCATCCCGCTTACCGGGCCAGAAACGTGCCAAATATCATGTTGCAGTTTCTATCTCGGCAAGCGGGACGGAATTTTCTCATATGAACAAAATTTACATCTGTCTCGCTTAGTTAGCTGGCCCAGTAAGCGGGCTCATATGAACAGGCCCTTAGACGAGCAAACTTTCAGCTAATGGAATGGCTGCAGTGCAGTAAGGGACTATTTGTCACTTGAGAAATTGACAATGAAAACAATGATTGTGCATGCGCAGTTGGCACGTTTCTGGCCCGGTTAGCGGGATAGAGTTTTCATATGGGAAATTTCCAGCCCGCTTGCCGAGATCTCGGTAGTTCTCCAGTGAGATCTTGCCTAGCGGGCCAGCCCGCTTTCTCTGATTTAGTTTTCATTTTGGCTGTATAATCTTACCCTGGTTTTGATGTAGTTTTCTTCTTTTTGTCCATTGTAGCAATTTAGTTCAAAGAATCTTACAACATTTCTCTCCACATCTTCACTAATAACTTCACATTCTCCAAACCCTTCTAGTAATTTAAGGATATCGTTATCACCAAACACCTTCTTTAACACTTTTAACACTTTTAACTCTTCAAGCTTCAGACAAAGATCCTTACCAACATTATCTACTACTTTTTGGATGTCAACGTATTCATCACTACCTATCTGCATAACCCATGGAAAGATGGCTTATATTTAGCGTAAGCATATACAAGGAGAATAAGTAGTAGATATCGCTGGTGAGGATCTTTGTCTGAAGCTTCCGTATTTACATTGTGTAACAGGCTGCGATACGACATCGTATCCTTTTGGAGTTGGAAAGTTAAAAGTGTTAAAAGTTTTAAATAAGGTGTTTGGCGATAACGATATCCTTAAATTATTAGAAGGGTTTGGAGAATGTGAAGCTATTAGTGAAGATATGGAGAGAAATGTTGTGGGATTCTTTCAACTAAATTGCTACATTGGACTAAAAGAAGAAAACTACATCAAAGCCAGGGTAAGATTATGCAAACAAAATGAAAACTAAATCATCAATGAGCCTGCCGGCCGACCCAAAATCCTTACAGCTACATACTAGACGATGAAACTTTCGGCTAATGAAAAGGCTGCAGTGCGGTAAAAGAGTAATGCTCGGTAGAAACATAATGAACAGTGGCTGGAAGTTGGAGCGCGCTGACTCTGAGATAGCTATCTGTTGTGCCTGTATTGTATGAAGGTAAGCATATTGCAACTTATCTACAATTAAAATTAAGTATAAATCTTCGCAAAACTAATAGTGCTTCAAAACATGTTTTCGGGTAATAAGCTACAACCGTTTGGGAAAGATGGTAAAAAGCGAAAAAGAAAGGAGGCCAATGGAAAAAACGAAATTGCATTTAAAAACGACACGGAACTTAATTATATCTTTTTTGGCGATTCTAGCGATGATAAAAGCAGTACTGATAGCGATGACAGTGAATGGGCCTAATTTGACATGTCATTACAATGCGGAATAACTTAAAAAGTACATCACTTGAACTTTAGTCCATTCTGATGACGTAATTACAAAAATTTCAAGAGCTCATATTTTTTTCTGTATAGATTTTATGGCCCAAGTTCTTATACGTTTTTTGCTCAGTTTAAAATGCTCTTTCGATTGATATTAAATTTGCTGAAGTTTGATTAAAAAAAATTTGATTGACCCGCAAGATATGACGTATACAATAACATGACCCCCGGGCCGAAAATTTTTGTCCCCTGGCGGATTTTGAAGCCCGAACCCCCCAGTAACATATCTCAAAAAACAGAATTCCGGTTACCCTGATTGCTAGATTCTTATAAGAATTTCCCTGTCTACAGGCTTTAACCCCATTCTAAATGGGGTCGCCGGTGTGATCCTGCGCCTCCATCTCGATCTTTCCATGGCATCCTCCTCTCTCGCGCCGATAGATCTCATGTCCTCTCTTATGCAGTCAATCCATCGTCTCTTTAGCCATCCTCTACCTCTCGTTCCTTATCTTAGAGAACCTCGGTAAAATATTTTTTTTCTTTTTTGATCACAGGAGAGTGTTAGTTGATACTGGAGATCCCGATGTGCCTGAATACATTGAGAATTTAAAAGATGCATTAACTGAATACAAATGTGGTATTCAAGAAATACTCATAACCCATTGGCATATTGATCATATTGGAGGAATCTCTGCTGTTTATGAAAATATTCCATCTGGTTTGTCATCAATTTTTTATCATGATTTTGTTTCCTTTTTTTAATCTCTCAATGCCATATTTTACTACTTTACAATCATCGCAGCTAAAGGTGCAATATTAAGTACTAACAAAACAGAAAAAAATAGCGAAAGTACCACCACTAAGGTATCAGGAAAATGTATTTCGTCCTCAAATTCGCTAGAGTTACCCGTTTGGCATTTTCGTTCATTCAATTTGAGACCTGGAAGCCTTCTTGTTTCAAATGTGCGAACAATTTTACTCCACGCATTATTAATTTGTATTCTTAAGGTGATCACAAAGTGTAAACTAAACTAATAAGTAATGATAACCACTGACTCCTGACTTTTTCCCTTTGCTGACAATGAGAGAAGTATCTCTCAAAATGTGAGATTCGTTAGCACGATAAACTTTTATTTTTATTATGGCAATCATTCAAGGGACAAACACAACGATAATTACAAAAAACTTAGCGATTCCCAGTCTGGTTATGAAGCACTATTTTAGTTGTGGTGATGAAGCCTTAGTACTTAAACAGATGAGGAAAATTCAAAGTTGCAACATAATAGTTACGATTCGATAACAGATGCATAAAGACTTGCAATGCCAGGCCTACAGAGAAGATTTTGAAAAAAATACTCGATACAAACTTTCTATAATTCTAGTTTTGTTTTTATGTAAATTACTTTTCATTTTTTTAACTTTCAGATTCCACGTACAAAATTTCAAAATTAAAGAGGCCAGGCCATGAGGAGGAAATAGATGGCTTAAGCAATGTTCGATATAACTTCATGAAAGATAACGAAGAAATTCAAACAGAAGGAGCAACAATACAACTGATACACACACCAGGACATACAACTGATCACTTGGCTTTATATCTCAAAGAGGAACATGCTATATTCTCTGGAGATTGTGTTCTTGGACAAGGAACTGCTGTAAGTCTTTATTTCATTTGCATTATGTCAGCATACAGATATTATTTCCCAGCATAGGTAACAGTTTGCACAGCTATATTATAGAAAATTAAATGAGAAATATTCGTTTGTGCTTTGGAAGTTAGATTATTGACAGCAAACGATATTTAATACTTAGTAGTTGTCTTGATAACATTTTAAACTCCAAATTCTTGGCGCAAACATTTCGTTTATTGTCATGCAACTGATTATTGTATTTCCAAGCTTTTTTCAAAGTTTTAATGTTGTATCTTTGCATAAAGAACCTTGACGGGGAGCGAGAATGTTTCATTATTTCATGAACTTGTTATATGAAGAGTAACCACTGCTATGAAGCAGTTTAAAATTGCAGGGTTTGAATTTTTGTATGTGATGAAGTGAAGTGTGTTTTATTTTGGCTTGCTATATCAAAGCTTCACTGTTACATAATAAAACGTGGTCAATAGCATTATATTAAGTGCTTGCTTGAACATTCTCTTCAAATGTTCTCATAGTCAGTTGAATTTAGATGCATTATTACATTGTTAGATAGTCAGTTGACAATTGAATGATTGTTTTAAACGTTTTTTATTCATATACCTTGTTGAGAATTTATTTTTGCCAGGTGTTTGAGGATCTTTACGACTACATGAACTCACTGCAGAAGCTGATCAAATTGAAACCACAACGAATTTATCCAGCTCATGGACCAGTTCTGGAAAATGCGACTGAAGTCCTTGAGAAATACGTAAATCATCGGAATATCAGAGAGAAACAAGTAATCATTCGTGAATATGTTTGCATTTGTCGGTTCAGTGATTGTCATAGGAAGACTAGAAGTATATCATGTTATCAACAGGAGTATTTATGAGTGCGACGTTTAGAGAGATACCTCTCTGATCATCGTGAATATGTTTGCGTTTGTCTGTTCAGTGATTGTCATAGGAAGACTAGAAGTATATCATGTTATCAACAGGAGTATTTATGAGTGCGACGTTTCGAGAGATACCTCTCTGATCATCGTGAATATGTTTGCGTTTGTCTGTTCAGTGATTGTCATAGGAAGACTAGAAGTTTATCATTATCAACACGAGTATTTATGAGTGCGATGTTTCGAGAAATATTTCTTTCATCATCGAGCAAAATGATAGTTCTGAAATGTTAGTTTCTCCAATTACTGTCACTTTGCAAATGATGAGAGAAGTATGTATCTCTCAATACGTGGCACTCACAAACACTCTTGTTCACGACAAAATATACTTCTAGTCTTATTAAACAATCAGTTATTTTAATTTCAACTGTTTCGTTGATTCAAAATCTGCCAACTTGTCTACATTCAAAGGGTCTATGTTTTAAAGGTTTAAATATCCAATTGTGCCTAATTGTAGTGCTAATGACTTCTCAACTTTCCAATCAATGATTTTTTGATCCATTGTTTATCGTAGATAATGAATGAAATTAAAAGTTCAAGCGAGCCGGTAACAGCAAGGGACTTGGTCAGAAGAATATATGTTGTAAGTTATTATATGAAGGGTTCTATAATAATTAATTTGGATTCTGCAGTGCTTGAAGTATTTAGCGAGGCCTCTTGTTTTCACTAATAAAACCTTGTATTACAAAGTTCTATTATGAACTTTCTCACTGTGTGAATAACCAAAATTGTCTTCTCCAGGATACTCCATCTAGTTTACTTGGAGCAGCAGAGGTCAATGTCATTCATCATTTGGAAAAACTTTTCAAAGAAAAAAAAATTGGTAGGGGTGAATCCTTGACTATTTTTGTACAATTGTTTATTCATCTTGTTATTGACCACCATTTTTTCCAGAGAAATACATCGAGTACAAACACGATTTTATTTGCGAGAATATTCAAAAACAATTTGAGTTGCATCTTCGCTGGTGGACTATCACTAGCGAAGACGCGATTTGCATAGACCACTGAGGTATTAATATGAAAATGCAGATTATATGACGTACCTCCATCTTTTACTAATGACATCATTTGGTCGTTTCAGCTACTTCTTGTTGTACCCTACCTTCTGTGCGTCTGTTGTCATAGCCGATATAGCGAATTACCAGCATATCGAAGAAGTATTTCTTTCATGTAATTGGTAGATAGATACACAGATAGATAGTGTATAGCTCAATGTTTTCTTGTGTAATTGGAGGCATATCGCAACTTCATCCGAATCGCAATAGAAAATTTCTACATAGCAATTTTTTATGCCTGGACAAAAGTCTGACAGTATTCACGGATAATCAATGTTATTCTTTTTGGCCGAGGGCTCCAAAGTCCTTTCTAAGGCCATTGTTGTCATAAATACGATGTTTATGGTGTATGCACTATATGCTTCTACTTAAAATGTAGTTGATGTTTATTACTTTGTGCTCATATTCATAGTCTTACAAAGAAGAACAACATTAAGTATTTGTATACACTCACCTCTCTCTGAATTTCTTTCTCAGTACGCTTGAACCACACAGACGAATCCGGAGATTTTATGTGGACATGTTCTCGTCAATCGGTAATGTGAATTGGTATAACTAATATCAACAAGCTTGGTTGTCTTCAAAATTTGAAATGCTATATGCACTATTATTTTTAAATTCTTTTTGCGAACAATACCTACAAAATAATAAGGTTTATATAACGAACCTTTAAGTCGCCATGGAAATCGCATTAACTGTATGCTATGAGAAATTAACATTTGATTATTTTCTTAAAAAACTTAATATTTTGATTAATGTGTTATATAGTATCTTGATAGTTTTGTGTAAGTATAAGTATATATTGTACAGAAACACCACTCACAAGTGATGTGTTTTTCCAACTAAAATTTCAAAGCCAATACCTCTTATGGAAAAACAATAAATTTGAGCTATCCAATCAGAATCCAGTATTCCGAGACTGGAATCCAATCCGATTTGTTAAAATTAACGTCTTCCAAGTTTTTCTTCTGAAGTTTTGTTGATTCAAGTAATCGTGTTGCTTCGCTGCTTCGTACGCACAGTGACATTTTGAAAGTCAAAAGAGGGACACCCATCTCTGCTTTTTCTAACCAGCTATTTCAGGTTCGTTGTTAAATATTGTACATTAGTTTATATTAGCAAGACTGATCGATTAATATATCCATTTTGTGAAACACCTTTTTAGTTTGGAGACAACGATTCGAAACTTTGACTTGACTTTGTGTTTGACTTTTGAAGGAGAGAAGGAACTTTGACTTTTGGCTTGCTGAAGAAAGAAGAGAATCCATCAAATAAATCATGGCTTCAACATACGCCAGTGAACCTCAGAATGGAATTGTCAAACCTTTGCTTACCGATCTTTATCAAATATCCATGGCCTATTCGTATTGGGAAAGCGGAAAAACAGACGAAACTGCCGTCTTTGATCTGTTCTTCAGGACAAGCCCATTTCAAGGAGAGTTCACGATATTTGCTGGCTTGCACGAATGTCTTAATTTCTTAAATGCCTTCAAATTTACTGAATCAGGTATTACTGTCACTGAATTTCTTGCTAGGTTTTTTGGAGGGAATTTATTTTCAAATCCAGTTAAATTTATCGCTAAATTAATTAGGAGACTCAACTTCATGGTTTCATGATCACTGCCCAGTTTTTTTACATTGTTGAACTCATGCAGTCTTGCTTTTGAAAATGCCAATATTGTATAGCATTGCAGAAAGATAAAGAGCATAAATAATGGTCTTTATCTCTTTATTGAAATGGTTTTTCTATGACCCTTTGAACATTGCATTCAATCAATTATTTGTTGTATTCACAATATATTTACTTATTTTTCAGATGTTCAATACCTTAAGACAGTCTTGCCCAGTTCATGTAGACCACAGTTTTTTGACTACCTTCTCAATCTAACGACTGAGGGCGTCACGTTGTATGCAATCCCAGAGGGAACCGTTGTATTTCCACGTGTTCCATTGCTTCGAGTGGAGGGACCCCTTCCAGGTATTCATTGTGATATATACACCACACAAAATGCTCCAACAAATCTTTCGTAATTTAGTAGACACGTTTTATGAACAATAAATCTTTACAAAGAGGCACGTATAGAATAAATTAAGCGTTTTCTTGTCTTCTTAATTAGTTGTGGCACCCTACACTTTATCTGTGGTTTCACAAATCTTTGATATAAAGTAGTTATTTTGGGGCTTCTTTATCACATCGGGGTTTGCTCATTTTTATAAGAACCAGTTAACTTTGTCCACGTAATTGTAATGATTCAGTTCACATACAAATAGTAATATCAATGCGACGTATACGAAGGTGAGCCTTACTTGCACCTCCCTAATTTATTCACGTCGTATTGAGCATTGCCAGATGTTGCCAAAAGGATTTACAGCTTTTTCGGAAGCTGATATAATCGAAATATTTTTTGTATGCATTTGGGCTTAGGCTAGTTGTTTGCTATTTTGGATTTCTTTGGAAATATTGAAACACATGTCTTCTATAGTTTTGCTATTCTGTATTTAGCAAATACAAGCCAAACTTGACTTTTGATAATTGAAGCTTTCTTTTACTCAAATTGGTTGGATTTTTGAATTTTAAATATAATTTACATACTTTTTGTTTTTGTTTTTCCAGTCGTTCAACTTTTGGAAAGTACATTTTTGAATCTTGTCAACTATGCAAGGTGACAATTATTTCCTTATTGGAGTTCAAATAATTTCAATCAATCCCATTCTTTTATCAAAACATGTATTCATACATATAGTATATCTACATGGCCAATGTAATGAATTGATATTTTTCATCAATAGTTTGGTGGCAACAAATGCAGCCAGATTCAGAATTGCAGTTGGTGATGAAAGGAAACTACTTGAATTCGGATTGAGACGAGCACAGGGACCTGATGGAGCCTTGTCAGCATCAAAATATTGCTACATTGGAGGTGTGCATTTTAGCGGTTTGTCTACTGTCTAAGTCTGCAGTGTGTCTCTTGCTGCAACTCATGCCAGCAGTATTATTAGCTGCCGTCTTTTGCTGCAACTTTTCGGCTTGCTTGCTACTATTTTTCTGCAATTGTCGATTTACGTTGCTTGCTATGGTTGAACTCCGTGTAGCTTAGAGCAAGCTAAAAACAGCAATTTTCATCAAACTTGACTTCTTTCAGGCTTTGACGGAACGAGCAATGTTTTGGCTGGCATGAAATATGGAATTCCTTGCAAGGGCACCCAGGCGCATGCGTACGTGACTTCTTTTCTCGAGACTGACGAATACAGAGTCGGGACACTGGAATCTAAGGATGGATCGATTTGTTCCTATAAGGCTGACCAATTTTACAGCTGTGCCAAAGCGAAACTTAGCGAACTAGCACCCATTCTAAATGTGCCGCTCGACCAAGTTAATGTCAGTGAATTGATTTCGTTTGCCACATTTGCCGTTGCTTTTCCAACTAATTTCCTGGCATTAATCGATACCTATAATGTTATAAGGTATGATTGTTATTTGCTTGAGGCTGTCCTGTTGATTTGATATTTCACAATGATTCATCTTTATTCATATCCGTGACTTGATGATTTCCCTTGCTTGCAGGAGCGGCCTACCAAACTTTTGTGCAGTTGCATTGGCTCTGAATGATTTTGGTTACCGTGCGATCGGTGTAAGATTAGACTCGGGCGATTTGGCCTATCTGTCTAAGACTGTTCGAAAGGATTTCGCTGCCATTGCAAGACAGTAAGTAGACTAACAAACTCGCAAATTAATGTAATAATTTCTACTTTAAACCAGGCCTTTGACGGTTAGATATCTAGTTACCGTGGAACTCACCATCGGGCCACTAAAATTGCCCGCGTTAAAAGTGGTTGGATAAGCTGTAAGTCATAGCTATGGGTACGACATTGGTGTCCCTTGCGTTTACAGACTTACCGGATGAGAAATATATTTTCAGCTTCTAAAAAGCTTACTAGATACTGTTATGTTACGTTGGCCTTATTTTCTGTTTAGTTTTCATTTGCCTTGGTTTGAAACACTAACAATTGTTGCCAGCAATGATTTGAACGAGGAAACCATTTATTCTCTGGCTCAGCAAGTAAGTATACACATTCGAACTTTACGCTCTGCTTGGATTCTAATGTAACGAATGAAGCTTAGTGTTCTTTCAACCTTTGCCTAGGCAAGGTCACCCATGGCAATTTTATTACTTTGTATCGCACACAGGGTCACGAGATAGACATCTTTGCAATTGGAACTCATCTTGTGACTTGCCAAAAGCAGCCAGCCTTAGGATGCGTCTTCAAGGTAATACGTGGGCGCAGGTTAAAATTAGATGAACGTCAGGGAATTCCTGGTTGGTTATACTTGGGCATAGCTCATACATCATTATCTCTTTAGGGTATACTTAGGCACAGATCACAATTGGGTAAAGATCCATGTTTGGATACAAGTCATTATTGGGTCCAGATCTTTGCTCCTGGATGAAAGAGTTTATCTGTTTATTTTGCTTGCAAGGTGTTTGTGATATTTGAATGGTGATTTTTAGATGTTGATTCTCTTTTCTAGCTGGCGTCAATAAATAAGCATCCAAAAATGAAGATTAGCGAAGAGGTGAAAAAGGTGACCATTCCTGGTAAAAAATCCGTCTACCGGCTTTACGGAGAAGATGGTAAGTTGAAGATTATTGCTTCCGATACACTATTTCATTCAATACAATATCACCGACACATAAGAACATGTGCATCTCACCCATTGTTCAAATACAATTGCCTATTGTTTGTTCTATTGCTTGAGCAGAATTAGGGGCTTCTCATTTCCTGTTTTTTGCGAGTATTTACTGTATGTATTTATGATCACTGATATTAAAGATTTGAGTTCCTTAATATGCTTGCTTAAGTTCCTTGATAAAGGATCTGTGCTGTGATTCTGAATTCCCTGTCAGGGCTCTGGGATCTGTCATTATTGCCTGAAATCTTCGTTAATTAACAGCGTTTATTTTATAAATGTCCCAATTCCTCATAATGAGTTTGAATTAATTGAATATGGGTATGGGATTGCTGTTAATGGCATCTAGAGTTTTATAGTGAATATTTGAGTTATGTAACTTATGTCCTTGATTATGGTCTGTAGAAGTGCTGGCGTTTGTCCGTCCATCAACTTTTCTCCGGCATTGCTTGTTTCAGATATTTGATTGTCTATTTTAAGGCAAAGCATTGGTTGATTTGATGCAACAGGCAGACGAACCCCAACCAATCGCCGGCGACCGAATCATGTGCAGGAATCCGTTTCTCGATTTAAAACGTGCGCACGTCCACCCATCTCGCGTTGATCAATTACTGCAATGTTACTTCAGTGACAAAAAGGTAATAGAATTATTAATGAATTAAATTGTTGCATTGATTGGTGAGTCATTTGAAGTTTGATTCAAATGATTAACGGAGTTGTTTAGTTTGTTTTAATGAGGTCATATATTTACTAAGGGAAGTGATTTATAAGTTTCTTAAGAGATTGGTTAAAATGATTTGTTTGCTTACTTGATTAAATCAAGTGCTTCTTGACTTGATTTACAGGCTGATTAAAGTGATTATCATATGTTTAAATGGTCAATACACTTACTGAGCAAGCGTTACGCACCACTTGATACAACATGGCGTTATTAGTAATTTTTGACTACCACCTATTAGTTTATTTTTGTATATTCTTATTGAAGATTGTGAAAAAGTTGCCTTCGTTGCAAGAAGTAAAAAAGTATGTGCAGGAGTCTTTGGCCTTGATTCGAGACGACCACCTTAGGCCTCTGAATCCAACACCATACAAGGTCAGCCGTGTTATTTCTTTCTTCGTTCATTGCTTTTATAGATATGCTGGCGTCAAGAGTTTAGCTATTACCAAAATTGGATTGTGTGTTATACTCTTGCCCTTTTTGTTCTTGTTAATTTCGCTTCATGTGCGTTGACCTTTTCTTGTACTTGGCTACATCTCCCCCTGTATCTCTGGTTGAACCGTTCTGATTTTCAATATTTTCCCTGGGATTCCGGGGGGCATTGCCAATAAAGAATGTTTTATGGTGCCATACGCGAGATTTCCATGCTACCAGCACCACTCAAGTAAATGACGTTTATATTACGTATATTACCCCTTTGTATTAGATTTGTTCGATTTTGAGTTTTGTGTTGGAGTGATAACTGAGATTTTGCGAGTAAGAATAGAAGTTGAAAACCGTGAAATGAAGTTTCAATTTCTCATGTCTCACTTATTAATTTTTTTCAAATTTACAACCTCAAAGCCGGAGGAGGCTGTTACATTTAGTCTGAAAACTGAAATATATTCTAACGTGAAAGAAGGTTAGCGATCTGATCTGGAATGCCATTCGTTGTCAAAATAGTATACTTTTTCATTTGGTGCCTGTTAACTTTATGAATGTATCCCGTTGTTTAGGCTTGTGCTAATCTTCATGAGTGCCAAATCTTTATGTGCAACACAACACAACACATCACAACACAACACAACAAAACACAATACAATACAATACAATACAATACAATACAATACAATACAATACAATACAATACAATACAATACAATACAATACAATACAATACAATACAATACAATGTATGCATTTGTGTTCTAGGTCTCTGTATCGGAAGAGCTGTACAAATTCATGAGTAAGCTCTGGTTGAATAATTCTCCAATCCTCGAATTGTCATAAACAGGGACAGAATTGTCATTGGCATTTTTACTTGCGTATCTTACTTGGTTTTTTATTAATGATTAGAAATGGGTTTTTAATGATGCCGACAATTGTTGGCATCTTTGTTTTATTTTAACCGTGTTTAATCGTTGAATGGTTGAAGCGTTGAAAAACGGCCAACAATATTTTATATTTACATGCACCCACTCTATAATCCAGTTTATATTGTATTTATAATGTACAAAGTTTATATTTTGTCTATTTTTGACTTTTTCAATTTGTGCTTTTATCAATTTGTACTCGCTGTTTTTAGTCCCGAGATTGTATTTGTCTTTGCAATCACAATTATTTGAGGGGCGGGGCGGGTCTTTCTTATTATGTTTTTGCTTCAAGTGTGGAATCTAACTTGAGGGTTTTCTCACATTTGACAAAATTACCTTTAAAAGCGTCTTTGGGGGGGATAGTAATCGCGTTGTTGTTGTTGTTTTGATTTGCAGCTTTCCGCACATGCAGCAACATTTTGACAATCAATAACAAAGGAATATCAAAACTCATTAATAATTCATCTTTGCTTTTTCCAACCAGCTGTTTCAGGTTTGTTGCATATTAAATCAAATGTTGTATATTAAAAAGACTGATCAATTTATATCAGCAAGCCAGTTTGTTACCACATCCTTGGTGTGTGGAAGGAAGCTAACCACGTGAAAACTTGGGCCTAAGTTTGTTTTTGACTTTTGAAGGAGACAAGGAACTTTGACTTTTGGCTTGCTGAAGAAAGAAGAGAATCTAGCAAATAAATCATGGCTTCAACATACGCCAGTGAACCTCAGAATGGAATTGTCAAACCTTTGCTTACCGATCTTTATCAAATATCTATGGCCTATTCGTATTGGGAAAGCGGAAAAACAGATGAAACTGCCGTCTTTGATCTGTTCTTCAGGACAAGCCCATTTCAAGGAGAGTTCACGATATTTGCTGGTTTGCACGAATGTCTTAATTTCTTGAATGCCTTCAAATTTACTGAATCAGGTATTGCTTGTGTGTATATTGAATTAAGATTTGTTTATAATTCACAAGCTAACAATTATAGATAGAAATTTTATGTCACCGATTTTTTAACAATATACATTTTTAAATTCATTCAAATACACCGCTAGAATATAGAATGTATTTAGGTTCATGATTTGATGATGACACTTTATTTAACATAGTTGAACACCTGCTTTGTTGCCATAGAGAATTCCAAAGTTGTACAGATAGAAAATGACATTGTTTATCAACTTTTGATTTTCTACAACCTTCAACACCCATTTAATCAATTGTTTTAATATAAATTATTTTCTACTTATTTTTCAGATGTTGAATACCTTAAAACAGTCTTGCCCAGCTCATGCCAAGAAGGGTTTTTTGACTACCTTCTCAATCTAACAACCAAGGACATCAAGTTGTATGCAATCCCAGAGGGAACCGTTGTATTTCCACGTGTTCCATTGCTTCGAGTGGAAGGACCCCTCCCAGGTATTTTATGAATTCATTTTATACTTGCAAACTCAGCCTTTTTGACTTATTTTGCATGTGGTGTGTGTGAGTTTTCGAAGAGCTTTATTGGTAAAGCAAAAGTCAATTTATCTAGACCTCTGGCATAAGAGCCAGGGGCAGGGGTCATGTGCCTCCAAACCTTTTTGCAAAAACATGACAAATTCCCCTTTTACAGATTCAAAATTGCCCCTTCTAAGACTAAATGTGTCACATGCCATGCCCCTTTTATTGTGCTGCTTTCTTGGTATGCTCTTATACCTCTGGGCTAGACTTTTGATGAAGTTAGCAAGATGTTTGAACAAAGTTTTTATTCTAATTTATTAACGTTGCTGGTAACAGGTGCAGTTTACCTCATACCGACTTGAAATTGCTCAATTGGCTCAAGTGGACCTTTTCTCAGACTACTAACTATCCGATCCCCTGTTTTTTTATATCACATGAGCCAGCCCCTTGATAGAAAGTTGTCTTTCAAGCTTTGTGTCCAGGGCTTGGTCAGGTTTTGTATTTGGCAAATGTTTTGAACATTGTGATGCCCATGCTTGTGGGGGACTCAGTTGGTAGTAAAGCAAAATTGACAGCAGAAAATAATTAGTTGGAGTAAGCCTGAACCAACTCTAAAGTCTCTTATCCATGCTATCTATTCTTCCTAGAGAATAAACAGTTGCTCAACTCAATCAGGCAGATATTTCACACAAAAGCCTTCCAAAATTTAAGGGCCTTACTATTATCTAACCTTTTCAGCATTTGTTTTTCAATTACTATTTGAATTATGATTAATTCTTCTAGTCTTCACCCACTTGCTATCATCATCATCTTGTGTGGTCTGTTGCTAAAAGATCTACAAATAATATTCAATATCACTATCTCTGCTTATAGCAAGGTATTGTGCATGCACCAACACACTAATGCTATAGTTCATGTAGTGATTATTCTTCACTGAAATAGAGCTTGAAGTTAGCTTTTTAGCCTTGAAGGAAGTTCAGACTCTGACTCAAGCTCACATCATGGAGGAAAATCTCTTAGAGGTTATCAAGAATATTTTTTTTGCTTAAGGTTAGCTAAAAATTTGTTGACAGAAGCATCTACAAATTTTGAGTTCGTCTAAATTATCTGAAGAGAATAGGAAAAATATTCAGATTAAACTAATCACCTGCTTCGCGTATTTTATCAATTAACGACAGAATAGAAATGAAGATGAGTCATAACACTCGTTTCCAATTAGATTTGTTCACATTTTCCATTAAAACACCGGCTTAATTGGGACGGAGAATATGTTGAAGATTGATTCTTAAACTAATTTGAATCATCACAGTCAAAAACATTCCGTCTGGACTGTTCTTATTACTTGAGTTGATAAAGTCATTAGGCGATATTGGTTTTCGTAATTTAGTGGACACCTTTTATTGGATGAATAAAATATCTTTACAACAAGGCATTTGTACAACAAGCCAAGCATCTTCTTGTCTCTTAATTAGTTGCAATATCTCACAGTTTCACGAACCTCCTTGGATTTAACGAACTTATTTTGGGGGTCCTTTGTCACATCGGGATTTCATTGTTTTTATAAGAACCAGTAGAGTTACTCAACGTAATTGTAATCATTCAAGTTGATATCAACTATCAATGCCACATAAACGAAGGTGGACCTTGCTTGCACCTCCCTAATTTATTCACTCCGTATTGAGCATTGCCAGATGTTGCCAAAGAATTTACAGCTTTGTCGGAAGCTGATATAATTGAAATATTTTTTTGTATGCATTTGGGCTTAGGCTAGTTGTTTGTTATTTTGGATTTCTTTGGAAATCTTGAAACACATGTCTTCTATAGTTTTGCTATTCTCTATTTAGCAAATACAAATCTGCTTGTATATTGTGTATGCTTCAAACGTGACCTTTCATAATTGAAACTTCTCTTGCCTCAAATGGGTTGGATCTTTGAATTTTAAAAATATTTCCACATCCTCTCTTGCTTTTATTTTTTCAGTCGCTCAACTTTTGGAAAGTACATTTTTGAATCTTGTCAACTATGCAAGGTGACAATTATTTCCTTGCAAGAGTTTGAATGATTTGAATCAATCGCTTTTACAAAACCTGTATTCATCATGTAGTATATCTACATTGCCTGCCAATGTAATGAATTGATATTTTTCATCAATAGTTTGGTGGCAACAAATGCAGCCAGATTCAGAATTGCAGTTGGTGATGAAAAGAAACTACTTGAATTCGGATTGAGACGAGCACAGGGACCCGATGGAGCCTTGTCGGCATCAAAATATTGCTACATTGGAGGTGCGCATTTTTTGATTTCACAAAAGGGGAACTACTTCAGAACGTCTGTATTTATATGATATGCAGAATTTGAGTTTTTGAGCTTTAATTCAAGCCAACTTCTTGAGCTTTGATACTACTGAGAAGGAACAAACTGTAATCGTAACTATTGATAACAATTTTCATTAAACCGCACTTTATTTTTCAGGTTTTGACGGATCGAGCAATGTTTTGGCTGGGAAGAAATTTGGCATTCCTTGCAAGGGCACCCAGGCGCATGCGTATGTGTCCTCCTTTACTGACAGTGACGAATGCCGAATAGGGAAACTTGAATCTAAGGCTGGATCGAATTGTTCCTATAAGGCGGACCAATTTTACATTTGTGCCAAGGCGAAACTTGACGAAATAGCACCTGTTCTAAATATGCCGCTCGACCAAGTCAATGTCAGCGAATTGATTGCGTTTGCTGCATTTGCCGTTGCCTTTCCAACAAATTTCCTGGCATTAATCGATACCTATAATGTTATAAGGTATGGTTGTTATTTGCTTGAGGCCGTCATGCTGATTTGATATTTCACAATGATTCATCTTTATTCATATCTGTGACTGGATGGTTTCCCTTGCTTGCAGGAGCGGCCTACCAAACTTTTGCGCAGTTGCATTGGCTCTGAATGAGTTTGGTTACCGTGCGATTGGTGTAAGATTAGACTCGGGTGATTTGGCCTATCTGTCTAAAACTGTTCGAAAGAATTTCGCCACTGTTGGAAAACAGTAAGTAGACTAACAAACTTGCAAATTAATGTAGTGATATGTACATTCAATTACGTTTGTGAGTTGTAGAGATTCAGTCATAGCTAAAGTGTAGAGATGCATTATTGTAAGCGAGACTTAGCCTGTGTCATGTTTGGCTTGGCTTGGTTTCCTTGGATTAGCTTAGATTACCTAGAAGGACCGATGGTAATAATTTTAGTCCTTTGTATTTGCCCTTGCAGTTATTTGTGTTATGCTTATGTATCCGTCTTGTTTTCTTTTTAGTTCTGGCTTGGATTGGTTTGAAAAGTTAGTTATTGTTGCCAGCAATGATTTGAACGAAGACACCCTTTATTCTTTGGCTCAACAAGTTCGTATGCGTATCTCAACTTTACGCTGTGTTTAAATTCTAATGTCTCGATTTCCTTGTAAGATTTGCTCGATCAAGATTACGCATGGAAACTCTATTTCTTTATGTTGCACGCAGGGTCACGAGATAGACAGCTTTGGTATTGGAACTCATCTTGTCACTTGCCAAAAGCAGCCAGCCTTAGGATGCGTCTTCAAGGTAATACGTGGGCGCGGGTTAAAGTGAACGTCAGGGAATTCATGGGTGGTCATACTTGGGCATAGATCGTATCGTACGTCTGTTCAGAGTGTACATAGGCACAGTTCACAATTGGGTAAAGATCCATGTTTGAATAAAGGTCATCATTGGGTGGATGAAAGAGTTTTGTTTGTCATATTTGAATGGTGCTTTTTCAGATGTTGATGTTATTTTCTAGCTGGCGTCAATAAATGAGCATCCAAAAATGAAGATCAGTGAAGAGGTGAAAAAGGTGACCATTCCTGGTAAAAAATCCGTCTACCGGCTTTACGGAGAAGATGGTAAGTTGATTCTATATTGAAAATTATTCCTCACAACGCATTGTTTTGTTTATCACAATAATTACCGACATATAAGAACCTGTTGATTTTGCATATGGCCTATTGTTGAACAGTAGGCCAGATTCAAAAAGATTATAGAAAAAACAACAGGCCATTGAACTTGAACACTAATTGTTCAAATACAATGGCCTGTTGCTTCTTCTATTGCTAGAGTAGAATTTAATTTGCTGGTTCTTGCGGACACTGTATGTATTTATGATTACTGCTGATTAAGATTTGAATTCCTTAGTATATATCCTTAAGTTCTATGATCAAGGGTCTGAACTACTTGGTATTTTTTTTATATTTCTTTTAGTGCTGTGGGATTTATCATTATGGTCTTAAATTCTCATTTAACTCAGTGTTATTTTCATAAGGGCTGTAATTCCTCAACAAGAGTTCAAATTTGTTTCCGTTTTTCTGGTACCCTTGTTCTTGGTTTATAAAGTCCTGTAACTAATTCAGTTGGTTTGTAATGGTTTGAGGTCATCTACGATGATCTGGAGTTTTTAAGAAGGATCCTTGTGACATGCTGTGGTCTGCCCGTCCGTCGACTTTCGTCCGACATTGCTTGTTTCAGATATTTGATTGTTTATTTTAAGGCAAAGCATTGGTTGATTTGATACAACGGGCAGAAGAACCCGAACCAGTGGCCGGCAGCCGAACTTTGTGCAGAAATCCATTCCTGGCTTCGAGACGTGCGCATGTTAATCCATCTCGCGTTGATGAATTACTGAAATGTTACTTCAGTGACAAACAGGTAATGAAATTATTGATCAATTGAATTGTTGCTTTATTAGTTAATGAGTTATTCATTCACAACTTGGTTAAAGGCTTGATTCAAGTGACTTACAAAGTTTATCTAAGCGAGTTAATTTATTTGCTGAAGGAAGTGATTCTACTGGATTTATAGGTTGATTAAAGATACTACCTTATAATTACTCCATCAATGTTATTGATTTATAATTTGCGTATTCTTTTATTGAAGATAGTCGAGAAGCTGCCATCACTACAGGAAATAAAGAAATATGTACAAGAATCTTTGGCCTCGATTCGAAACGATCATCTTAGGCCTCTGAATCCAACACCGTACAAGGTCAGCCATTTTCCTCGTTGCTGGGATACATTGATGTGTTTATTTGCTCCCAAACAAGAATATCTTTTCATTTGGTGTGCCAGATAACTTTATGAATGCACCTCTTCGATGTTGTTTGTGTTGATCTCTATGAGTACCAACTGCTTATATAAAATGCAACCCAACGCAATACAGTGCAATATAATACAATCTTACGCAGTCCAATTCAGTCCAGTACAATCAAATACAATGCAATATCATGTATGCATCATAGAGATAGGATATAAAATAGCGATATAAGATATATAAGATTATCTTAATAATAATGAGAGGAGTTAGAGTTTTGCAAACACCGATGATGAGTGCATAAGCACGAAACTCAGAGTTGCAGCGAATCATGCGTCTTTTTCATTAAGATTATCTTATATTATATTTCTATGAATCTAATACAATGTGTACATTTGTATTCTAAATAGCTTTGAAAATCGGAAACATAGCGAAACATAATAATTACTATAGCTTTTCGTCTAACATTCATCGGAGTAGTACGTCAGAAAGAGAACGAAAATGAAAACATAACGAATAATAATTTGTATTCTAGGTTTCTGTATCCGAAGGTCTGTACAAGTTCATGCATGATCTTTGGATGAAAAGTGCTCCAATTGGTGAATTGTCGTAGACCGTGACAGAATTTTCATTTTTATTTTTTTTTATTTCTAATTTTGTTTCATTACAAATCGAATAGTCAAATAATTATAAAAATTTGGCTAATGGTGACGCTGATAATTGCAGTGTGGTATTTTTGTCGTATTTGTAGCATGGTTTGGACCATACATGCGTTATGCTTAGAATATATGTGTAAAGACGGCTATTAAATTTTGAGGAAAGACATGACATTGACAAGGTCAAGTTTTTAAAAGAAATGGTAATTTATGTCCACGTGGCTTAATGTTCTAAAGCATCTCTATGGGATTCACACTCTATAACCTAGTAGTTTATGTTATAAGGATTTTGGCTGATTTAAACTTTAAATTACCTCTTTGGCTGATAAGCACTTTAAGCAACTTGCATTCGTCTCTTCTCTTCGTGATGGGACTAATTTAAAGCATTCATTTTTTACGGACAAAGATAAAATAATTTAGCTATTGTTCAGCGGCTCTTAGAAACCTTTTCCGACAATAGTCAATGGCAGAATTTCAAGTCTTTACCGTGGAATTGTCAAGTTTTTAAACGTGGTAATAGAAAGAATACATACAACACGATTTAACGTTCGAGTCTAATGTTTGCGTTCAATTCTTTTTGCGCAGTCTCGCTTTCTTCTCTCGCCTGTTTCAAACTGAGGGCGGCAGTTATTCGTGCAGCGCGTATCGTATCAATGTGACTTGAACTCGAGAAGAGCGGCGAGCTCCACTCCAATTTTGTTTCAGAATAATATATGCAATTTGCAAAAGGACGTATACATCATTGATTTATTAGGAAGATAAAGTGTTAAATGTGAATTAAATGGGAAATGGAAATAAAATACCCGCCCCCTCTCCACTGCAACCAGAAGTGACTATCTCGTGTTGCTTTACATGAAGGCTTCCATTGTTTAGAGATCAAGACGCGCTGTACTGAAGGAAATTTCTTTAGTTTTTGGTTGGTTTGAAGAAGTTTCTAAAGTAAGAACTTCGATTTTAACGCAACAATGGCTACAACATCTCCGTACCACATTGCATCTTTGCTTGATAAGGTATGAAGATTGTTCTTATTATTTTATTCCTTTGTTTTAAGCACCGTGTTGTTTTAATTTGTTTGCGAAGTGAAGGTTATAAAGGACGACCTCCCATTTCTCGGCCTAACTTCTTAAAGAGCAATGATGAGAAGAAAACCAGCATGGTTTGTCTGTAATTTTAAAGTAATCTTTCCTAAAGGCTGGTTGGGCAGACATCTATTTATAAGAAACCTCAGGTAAGATTAAAAAGATATAACGATAAGCATGGCACTGCGGCGGGGCTGGGTTGGCTTGGCTTTTTGTCAGTCAAGTCAGTGATCACGCCCACCTGTTGTTAGTAGATGCTTGCAAAGTCGTGCCATATCAAGGCAAAATTTTGAATAAGTTTGCTAGATAATCATGGCCATCTTTTAATAGTAGCTACTGACAACTTACATTTCTCTGTCCCACAGCTTTTATAAATCTTTGAATAATTGCCCCCTTTAAGTAAGCGCCCCCTCCTTGAGAAGCATCATCATCACCTCCACCCCAAAAAGGGATACGTATTCAAAATTTTAGCTAAAACAAGCTTATGAAATGCAATTTTTAGTCTTACAGGAACTGGCAAAATAGTTACCCAAAGGTTTTTTTTATTTTTACTTGAATTGCTGTGATATCCAAGCAAGTCAAAGAAGCGCCCTCCTTGAATAAGTGCCACCTTTTGAGTCTCGAAAATTAAACAAGTGCCTGTACGCTAATTCGAGGATTTACAGTACTACTTGAAAATATTCCAAGCCAGTGACCTTTTCCTTGCTTTCATCATCATCATCATCATTGTCATCATCATCACTATTATTATTTTCAAATTCATTCTTAATACATATAATGTGTGCGTGTGAGTATATATATATATATATATATATATATATAGTGAATTTTTTTATTTGCGTAGATGACATCAAGTGATAAGGACTTTAGATTTATGGCAACTAATGATCTAATGACAGAGCTTCAAAAAGACTCCATCAAGCTGGATGATGAAAGCGAAAGAAAGGTTTGATAATGATAGACAACTACTATAATAATTATAATAGTTAGATAATTATTATAATTATGATAATTATATAGAATTAAGTGAGCCTGATGAGTGTGTAAGCACGAAACTCAGAGTTGCAGCAAATCAGGTGTTTTTTTCACTGTGTATCACTTAATTTTATATGCCACTCTACACATATGTATTGTTCACTATTGAACGGTGTTTGCTAAAAATTCCTCTTATTATTATGACAGTTATATAGCTATTGCAGACAATACATAATTGAGTTTTTTAAGGAAGACCATCTTACTTGTAGTCTTTTTATTCAGCTGAACCTTAATAAGTCAACTACCCATTGTTATGTTCAGTTACAATAATTTTAATGGAAGCCTTGGGGAAGCCAGAGCCAGTTTTTATTGTTCTATCTGATTGTTTAATTAGTATTCTTGAGTATGGATATAAGATGCTATTTATGCCAGATAGATACTAACAGTAGATTTATTGTCTGGTATTTGTTATTCAGGCTAATTTAAGTGGGTTGTTTGCACTTGTTTTCTGCAGGTTGTTCAAATGTTGTTGAAACTTCTGGAAGACAGGAACGGTGAGGTGCAAAACCTTGCTGTAAAATGGTATGTTGATGTCTCTTGTTCTTTGATATTATTTCCCACACAAGAGCTTTAAACATTTGTGTCAAGCAGTTTCAATCTTGGAAAGTCTGTTTTCACACAAGTTTTTGGACTTCTTTTAGAGTAGCAATAGTTTCATAATGAAACACAACAGATCATAAATTTTTTTGTGAGCTCTTGTGTTGAATCTTGTTTCAGTCTTGGCCCACTTGTCTGCAAAGTAAAGGAGTACCAAGTAGAAATGATTGTTGATACATTGTGCACCAACATGGCATCAAACAAGGAGCAGTTGAGAGACATATCTAGCATTGGTAAGATTTTCATATAATATTTTGATATTCAATAGATTTTCATTTGCTAGTGCTCTAATATTTGATTGTCGTCAGGTCAGTTGGCATGGAAAATATTGAGTGCATTTTGGACGACTCTATTTTATAATTGTTATTATTCGACTTTTGCATTTCTTTTACTTTTGATAGGTTTGAAGACAGTGATCTGTGAACTTCCACCAGCCTCTTCGTCGCTTTCATCAAGCATCTGTAAACGGATAACTGGAAGACTTACTGATACAATCAGCAAAGTTTGTATTTTATTTACAAATCTAATCTATAGTGATTCTTGTAATAGTCAAAGTAGAATACTATAATTGCTCCATTAAGCCCCTGGGGCTTATTTTATTTCTAAGGTTTTAGAGGGGTATTCATTGAAGAGGGGGGTTAATAGAGAGGGGGCTTATAAATTTATCTGCTTTTATTCAGCTTTGATTGTTTAAGAAGGTTTTATTATGCAGAAAAACATTTGTGTAAAATGGCTGCAAAATCATTTTTACGAACTTTTATTGTTTAATCAATCACAATTACATAGCTGTTCACAATTTCAAAAGCAAGGAAGGGGGACTTAACAGAGATGAGAGCTTAATCTTATTTAAAAGCAGGGGCTTATTGGAAAGGGGTTTTTAATGGAGCTTTTATTTTATTATCAGTCATGCGTTTTTTCAATCTCAAATGATAGAAAATTGAAAATTTTATGTCTACAAATACAATGATAAGATCAGATCACTAAATTAATTAGATCACCAGGAGCTTTATCATGTTGCAAAAAGGTTAATAAACCACAAATTATTGTTTATATTACAATATTTACATTACGGTGTTTTGTTTATTATTATTGCTTTTATTAGATTGAAGATCAATCAGTACAGCTTGAGGCTCTTGATATCCTAGCTGATCTTTTAAGCCGTTTTGGAGGTGAGAATTTTATTGATAGAGCAACCAGGCAATATTTCATGAATATTGGGCATTTTTATGTGGTGTAGCCTGGTGGTTAATGTGCTGGGTTTCAATTCTTTGGAAGCCATGCTTTCATTGGTCCAACACACTTATGGTCAGAGCCACAAACTACAAGCTATCAGATAATTCAGTTGCCTATCCTTCCGAGGTCTGTGAATGAGTACCCAGAGTTTCAAGGGAACGTAGAGAGGACCAGGGGAAGATTAGTTGTAAATATCACCTTGTTTATATCTGAAAATAAAGTTTATCTATCTAACCTGATATTTACCCATCAGGTTAGAAAGCAATGGACGTTAATAAACTATTTCTTTGGGAGTTTCCCCTGATTTCTTTCACTTGAAAGTACTTGCTATCGATATTGTGCTTATTAGGTTGAAAGAAGCCATGTTGCATCGAGTACGCTTTTTTATTCAAATGTGTAATATTGAAGAGTTCTGTTTTAGCGGTATCTGAATTGTATCGTAAGCTTGTGGTAATAACAATCTGTGATATGATGCAGCTTGAGGAACTAGATGCTAAGTTCATCGAGGCTTGTTGTATTGAGATTTCACAGAATGAAAAGTACTTACCTCTGAACGATGTGTGGGGGGTTTGCATTGGTGTTCATTAGACCACGCAAGCAATTCATGGTTGGAAACATTTATAGTGAGCTGCAACTATTTTTTGGCAGGTCTTTTGGTAACATTCCACCAGTCCATACTGAAGAGTCTTGTCCCATTGCTCATCAGTCCGAGAATGGCCATCCGAAAGAGGACGATAATAGCTATTGGACACTTGGTCATGTCAGCCAATCAGAACATCTTCGTTGAATTAATGGCGCACGTGTTGGATGAGCTGAAAAGCCAGAAAGATACAACAAATACAAGAACTTTTATTCAGTGCATCGGTGCGATATGGTATGGAAAATTTCATTTGATTTATAATCCCTTTCTTTTGGTTTTCCATATTGTTTTATTCACTTTTCTTTCTTTTCTTCTTTTAGCTTGTAACATTATTCTTTGTTATTTCCAGTTTGCTTGTTTTTGTTTTTGTTTCACTGCTTTCTTTTTTTTTACTTTCCTGCTCATTTGTTCGCTTAGCCACTTGACTTGACTTGATGCCTCTGTTTTGCTTAACATTCATGCTCACATTTTGCTTTTTTTAGTTATTATTTTTTCTTTACTTACTCTTCGTGCCTTTTCTTCATGCTTACTTTCTTGTTTGCTTCTTATCAATCCATACTACTATTTGCATTAATAAGTTAACACTAATTCACTACTTTTCCTAGTTTATCCCCAGTCTTACCAGATACAGTTAACTTTGTGCAATTGGATCTCACTTAATTTGAACGTTCGCTAATCGTAATACAATTCTCCCTCTCTTTGAAAGTTCTCAAGCAACCCAAACTTACGAAACAAGTCTTCATGATTTGTGAATCGGACATTTTCACGGCACCGATGGTGTAGCTGCATTGACTTGACTGTACATGACCTAGTGTTCAGTCCACTTGTTCCCGCCCGTTTCTCATCGGTAGCTCCCACTTTTCATGCTACTATATCTTAATCTTATTATCGCGTTTTTCTCAGCCGTCACGCAGGTCGACGTATCGGTGACTACTTGGATAGAATCATCCCCATTGTAGTTGAATACTCAATGGTTGAAAATGATGATGAATTGAGAGAGTGCTGTATTCAGGTAAGAGAAGTTAGCAGGTTTATTTCAGGGTGTTACAAGCATCTAAACATAGACATTAATTTAAATCTAAATGTGATTAATCAGCGTTGTGGTTGAATTTTTGCTTTTCTCCATTCTCTTCCAAAACACTTTTTTGTCATTGAGAAATTTATCAAGATTTCCATATCACCACATTCAGCTTTGTTTAATTCGAACTCTCGCTAATTCGAGCGAAATTCTCCGCCCTTTCAAATCTTTGCAAGGAATCTGTAAGAACCAATGAACCATTTTACCACAAACCTTGAGAATTCGAAGTTTTTATAACTCGAACAATTTTGACATTTTGTTTTGTATAATTTATAATTTGCCCCAGGCGCTCGAACTCCGATTACCCATTATTAAAAGGTTGTTGAAAGAGTACTACTTGAATTGATGAGTAACAGTAATTGATTGTATTTTCTAATTTTTGCAGGCGTTTGAATCGTTCGTGTTGAGATGCCCCAAAGAGGTGACACCATACGTAGAACAGATAACAAACCTGTGCTTGGATTTTCTCTGCTATGACCCCAATTACAACTATGGCAGTGATGATGAGGATAGTATGGATGTCATGGAAGGCGACGAGGATGATGACGAGTGAGTGAAATCCTCCTTCTACATTGTGTATGATATATAGCTATAGAGAGAGAAGAGTGGGAGGTATTGGTAAACAATGGGCTGTTGTAATTGTGGGAGTTAATGATTTCGCTTGAGAAGTTTCATTACACATTTGCTAGCGACGAAAGGCAATTTAAGCAGTGGTTATCTGACATTAAACTTGTATTTATATTAGAATTATTGCATTAGGGATTTATTTTAGGACTTAATCTGGGATAAAGTCGATGTTTTGCTATAAGGTCATGTAATAGTACATGCAGGAATAAGATTATTTGAAGATTAATGCTTGGAAAAAACTGTACATTGCTAGTCCAGAGATCTACCGATAGTCAGCCAATAATGATGTGAATCGCCTTTATCGTAGCGACGAAGACGACGAATATAGCGATGATGACGACATGAGTTGGAAGGTAAAAATTTCGTTGTTATTATTGTTGTTGTTGTTGTTATTCCAACTCGGAATTATTTGACTTTACGATTTTTTGTTTTTCTTTCAGGTTAGACGTGCATCTGCAAAATGCCTTGCTTCAATCTTGGGCTCAAGACCCGAGCTCTTGAGAGAATTTTACGCAACTGTTTCACCAAAGCTCATCTCTAGGTTTAAAGGTTAGATTTCTTGATGCTTTAAAAGGTGAAAGGTGCAAAGTTTGCACCTTTCACCTATTTAAGGCTGATTTTGTTCAAGTCAGCCTATTAAGATTCAGTAATCTTTGCGTTGTATATTTTGCATCAATAATTGATGTCCCACAAACTATACGCGATGGAAGCTGGATGTTTCCCAGAGCCGGATGATAAAACACAGTCGATATAATTGATGAGGGAAAATATAACTTTTCAGTATTTTAAGGCTTATTTTATTCCTGTTAGATCATGAACAAAACTTCTTATGCTTTACAACTTATGTTACACTTTATGTTAGTATAGCTATTTTTATTTTTATTTGTCTTCTCAGAACGTGAAGAAAACGTAAAAGCAGATATATTCCAAGCGTACGTCGCATTGCTTCGTCAAACTCGTCCAGTCGCGTCAGTATCGTCAGAATTCACCAAAGGAGCCGGGTAAGCTTTGACGGGGCTTTGTCTATATCGTCGTATTCCTATTAGTAATAAACGACTGACTGTCTACCGTAAATTTCTATGCAAACATATGGTTCTAGACCAACGTTTTGAGATATTCAACGTGGGATCGATAGGCCTCATAACACCTCAAATACTGTTAACCTTAACCTTAACGCAGTACCCTTTAAGCCTGAAAGTGTATTAAGGGTCCATGGCGTTTATTCGAAACATTTGACTGCCCTTCTTAATGCTGTCTGAAATCAAACCTCGTGTTAAAAGTTTGAAAGTGATAAAACCCCGCTTACTTGCTTTGTTGTTGATTTTAGTTCTTGTAGCATGAGCTGTAGGCTTGTATCAAAACCACTTCAATTTACCATGAATGGTTAATACAGCAAGTTAAATCAGACTGGGGTTTTTATGCGGGTGTTAACTGTAGTCACGTTATCCGTGCCACATTTGTTTTAGCGATGTGAAGGTACTTCACCGAAGCGCAAGTATGGTCGATTGTCTTTCCAGTCAAGTTGCGAGCATTATCAAGGTTATTCACAGACAACTTTTGGAGAAAAGCATCAAGACAAGACAAGTATGCAGTCAATTTTAATTTCAATTTTCTTATTTGTTACCCGTTTTAAACTCAACTTTTTTTGTTTACCCCGAATACTCTGGTCTACGTGTTGTTTTTCACCGTTCTTTTGGAAAGGCCCTGTCCATCTCTCTCCCCAATTTTTAAATGCTTCGGACATTGCAGTGCTTCTATTCAACTGTACCTTGCAGGGCTGTTTTCATTTGCTTACCGAGTTGGTCACAGTTCTACCCGGAGCTTTGTCTGGCTGCATCAGTAAGATCATTCCGGGAGTTCAGTATTCTCTCAGGTAATACACTCTTTTCTATGAGCTGCTGCTAAGATTCTTCCATCCCCAAAGATTTCCCAGTTTTAATTAAATTTCTTAGCATAGTTTCTTATTACAGTTGCTATCTCCTCCCTATTCTTTCGAACTCCTGAGAGGAATAAAAATTTTATATACCTTTTAGATATCTAAAGTAACTAGTATGTTCTTTATCCTGATAGGAATTACCACTTTTTTGATATGCCTATCTGTTTTAGTTCATTATATGTTTTTATTTTTTGATTGCAGTGACAAGGCTTCGACATCAAATATGAAAATCGACACACTATCTTTTCTTGGGTGCATTCTAACTCAACACAACCCTGAAGTATTCTATGACCATATCCATCTCATTGTTCCAGTAAGTTCATCACATCTTCTTTTCATTCTTCACATGTTTATTGGTTAATTTGATGTCGTCTTTCGTGTACATCCTACTCCTAATCTATTATACATATGGCTATCGTTATCAAACAAACTTGATCTGTTATTTTTTCTTAGCTTAGATTATTTACCATTACTTGTCACTTGCTGTTAGTCATTGTGAATTTCTTCCAGCCAATAGTTGCAGCTGTAAAAGACCAGTTTTACAAGATTACCTCAGAAGCCATTCTAGTTACTCAGCACTTGATTAAAGTTATGAGACCGTTAGGTATCTTGTCTTTTTTGGATTTGCTCTTCGTTTCTAAAGTAGTGTAGCGTGGATTATTTTCGATTCAATTCGATTGACTTTGATTCCACTCGATTGACTTTGATTCTTTTTGACTTTATTTGAACTCTCTCTATTCTTCTGAATCCAATTTTAGATCGTCAAACTTGCTTCAACTTCGCACCGTATCTTAGAGATCTTTACAGCTGTGTATTTCTCCGCTTAAAGGCTGCTGATATTGACCAGGAAGTCAAAGAAAGAGCCATATCTTGCATGTATGTACTGTTTTACTTTACATCTTGCGTAATTGCTTTTTGCCATCTGCTTATTACAGCGATTCTTACTTATGTCTCTTTGTTTGTCCATTGGCTGTTATATTCCAGTGGCGTAGATAGAAGGGGTCAGGGGGGCCAAAAACCCCCATGTAGAGCTAAACTGCCGTTTTGTCGGAAAATTGCTGATCTTGTCGGAAAGTAAATTTCTTTTGTTCACGTTCAGTTATAGATAATTTCCTTATCTTATATTCATAGTCTTTAAGAAACAACCATTCTTATTAAATTTTTGTCGGAAAATCTGCGTTGTTCGCCCCCCCCCCTATAAAATTTCCTATCTACGCCATAGTTATATTCCTTTTTCCTCTTAGTTACAGTGACTGTTTCTCTGTGCGCCTCTTGATGTCTATTTTATTTTGCAGTGGACAAATGCTATGCAATATGGGTGACGTGCTGGACTCAGAATTAGACAGCTGTCTGCCAATTTTCCTCGATCGATTGCGCAATGAGATCACTCGATTAACCACCGTTAAATCGTTGACCATGATTGCCGGGTAACATGTTAATTTTTGTGTTTCTAAACTGTCTCTAACATACATATGTACATTGTTTCATTGCATGTTCATGCATAATTGTAACATTTGCTTTTCTAAAACTTTGTTGTTGCATTTCTTTGCAGATCTCCACTGAAAATAAACCTAGAGCGAATTCTAGTAAGTAATATTTGTGAAGTTAACCTTTAATGAATGTTTATCCTCCATTATAGGTGTCATGTTATCACACTCTGCTCTATTAGACGCTGTTAATGCTCTGCACACTTTGTATAGTCCGTACAGTCTATTATATGTCCGTACAGTCCGTACAGTCTATTATATCTAGACACTTATAAACTACATGCTCTCTTATGCTCTATGCATTCTGTACACTGTGTGCTTTGTGCACTCTCTATGCTTTATGCCCTCTATATACCTTAACACTATGCATACTCCATATACTCTATGTTCTCCATATCAGCGGACGTGTTGAGATCTTGTCTTCAGGCAATTGTTAAGAATATGTCTGTTTAGATAGAGCAATCTACTTGGCGTTGAAATCTCAATTGGCGTTGCTTCTACATGAACTTGAACAAGTTTTCACATATTGAATTCAATGATCTGAGTTCATCTTTCAGCCTGATGCAACACCGCTTCTTGCCACGTTTCTACGTAAAAACCACAGAGCATTGAAGCTGCATACTTTGGCGTGCTTAGATTGCCTTGTTAGAAACTACGGTAAGTTAACAAGCCAGGAGATCAAGATCAAGAAATAAAATTGCAAAGTGCTCTAAACTTGATTGCTGCACTGACTAATTAAATAGTTCACATTATGTGATTCAATAAATGTTCAGTGTTAGATTTCAATGATGACTTATGGTTGATTTCAAATATAGCACCAGTTGCACCAGTATTAATGTATTTTTGTTTCTATTCGTATAGGCGATAAAATGGAACCAGGCCATTTTGAGGCAGTGTTGTCTGAATTGCCTGCTTTGATTAGCGAAAGTGATTTACATATATCTCAGGTATTTATCATTCCACAACAAGGCAAATCTATGTTCAAACCATATGCCTCGCCTTTTATTATTTATTCCTTGTTGCTTATTCCGGATTTCGATATGTGTATTCCTCGTTGCTCTGTTACCATTCCCCATTTCTTTGTGTTTGTTCCTGGATTCCTGGTTCATGAATATACCTCGTTTCGCATGTTTCCGATGTGTCTTTTGTAGAGAGATTTTTATAGCAGACCGCCTTCCACTATTTTCCACTATTTTATGCCTTGCTTTGTTGAGTGTACCCATAAAACTAGGGGGAGGCTATAGTGCTTGATAAGTTACTTGACACTGTCGATACATGCAGAGTTGCAATGGCAGTTTGTAAGGGCATGCAGTTGCAGTATGCGTATGGAAATTTGAACTATAAGCATTCTATTTGATATAAAATAATAACAACGAATTGCCGTTGAATGACAGTCATGAAGCTACAAGTAATGATGCTATTTATACTAATTTTTAAGCAATAAATTGATAAACATTTGTTTATTTCAGCTTGCTCTGTCGCTACTGACGACCATTGCTCGCATTGACAAGTCTCAAATGGATCAGGTAATAATGTCGAATTTCATCAAAATGTTCACATTTCACTCTTTCTCTTACAGTTACCGTGAAACAGCGTGTCTGGCAGCTCGTGATTTACAATTTAGAGCTTCAGAACTATTTGGAGTAATGTCAAGAATACTAATCGTTTTTAAAAAATAGAGTTTGCAATAATTGAGTATAATAACAGAGGGGTTGGTTGGAGGGGCTGATAATGATTGAAACAAGTAATCCCCAATAAGTAAGTATACTGACGGGAATAGTAGTAAGAGAGATGTAGCCATCAGACCCAATATGCTCTTTGTGATAATCTCCTTCGCATTATTCTTGTGTTTACCAGCATTTTATATGTAAGAATACAGTTTGATTTCTCTAAGGTGGTCACTAGATGAATGTGATTTGTTTTACTAGGTATTTTTTATGCAACCAAATACATTAGACTTTCTATTTCTTTCTGTTAGATTGAAGATAGAATTCTGCCAGCCACAGTTGAGCTGACAAGATCACCACTCCTGCAAGGTGAATATGACTGTAAGGTTCTCACTTGCAGGACTGTTAGTTAAGAAACAGAACCGTGGTAATCTAGCTATTGATGTTTCTAGATGTACCAGATTGTTTATTAAGATCTTTTTTGTTAATTGGTGTCCAACAGAATGAATTTAATCAGCCATTTGTTCATCCATTCATCATTCATTCACTTACTTATTCATTCATTCATTCATTCATTCATTCATATTTCATTGTAATGTTGTGCTTACTGTTTTATTTTGTTGTTTCCGCAAGGTGCTGCTCTGAATGCCATGCTCACGTTTTTAACCGAAGTTGTTAAATCAGACAAGCCTGGCCTTTCTTATAGAAACCTTCTTCAGGTATTATTCAGTTGTATCGTATCATTCACATGCACATGCATATGATGTCACCTATGTCATGTTATCAAGGTATATATATATGTGTGTATATATCAGTGTATGTGTTTGACAGGGTATCAAGTTCGATTCGATGCCAAATAAATGCTACTGGTGTGCGATAAACTAGAAACTAGAAGCCAGTGTATACTTTGATTCTAAATCGCTTACATGTGTAGCTATTTATCAATAAGCAAGTGAACAAGTCACTTGCTTATATTCATTTACTGTGTGTTGGGCAGAACACAAGCAAGACTCTGAATGCGTTCTACTTGTTAGTATACATTGAAAGCTTCTAATAAATGGCACCTATTGGATCGATGATTTTGTCCGCTGTTTGGAGTTGTCCATTAATATAGAGATCAGGTCAGGTTAGGGGCATTCCCGTAGCCTTGTGGCCGTTGGGGCACTTGGATTTCGCCGCTCTTTTCTTCTAACCTTCTCTGTCATCTGCCTCCTTGATACACCCATAGAGTGTCAGTCCGCTCCACTGTTTAATATAATCCAACCACACTCTTTTGGGACGTCCTCTCTCTCTATTTCCCTCCACAGTACCAAGCATGACAGTGTGTGCCAGAGAACCCGGTCTTTTGCTGACATGACCAAACCACTGAAGCTTCCATCTTCTCACCGTTTCCACAAGATGTTCATACCTTCCGATCATAGCATAGCATACTATTTATCAATGTTTTACATGTCAATTTATAGCCCCCTTTTCTCTTTACTTTGCAGGTCCTTATAAGGCCTATTTACGAGCACGAAGCAACGCCAACATCTGTCCTTGCTGTTCACAAACAGGTAGGCTTGTAATGATTACCCATGCCGACAAAGTAGGCTTCAAGCCGTTTTAAAGAGTTGTATTGATTCTAATCTCATCCCACCCTTGCTGTCCCTATAGTTTTAGCTTGTGTTAATCAACTCATAAGAATATGAACAGTATTTGGGTATCTTTTTTGTTTTCAAAGGCTTTCCATTCTATCGCCAAATGTGTCACGGCCCTCACTCTCGTATGCAAATACGAGGCTGAGTCAGTAATCTCGCAATTCATTGCTGACGTCATGGTACGTAAGTCAATCATTGTCTAATACTGGATCATTTCTTGATTTTTGCAATATGGTGCTTGATTGCAATTGCTTTGACTTCCTTTCGATGAAGTAGTCCATAGAGGCTCAACCTGCATAATGTGTCCGTCAACGGGAGTTCACTGTACTATCGGTTGTACATTGTTTGATATGGTCAGTATCTTTGTGTTAATTTTTGAATTTTGTTTTGTAGAATGATAAATCGACCGCATCCGTTCGTCTGTTTGCTTTGCTGGCACTCGGAGAGATCGGTAGATACATGTAAGTTATGCATAAGTTATGCATCACTGAGCCTCATTTCAGCAATCTATTGAAGCTATCAACATGAAAACACGCAAACTATCCTGGAAGTCTGTAGCCTTTGGTTATGTTTAACCATTTGGAATATCTAACCTATCTTTGCTTGCTAATATTTTAATTATGGTGACTTTATTGATAAAATCACCTTATTTAGATAAGTTTATTTATTTTGATGTCTAGATACTGGCTAATTGAAAGGTAAGGTAATGGGATACTGAGTCGGCTGTATGATTAAGTGAATAATTATTTGAACTTTTAACTACTTTTATGTCTTCTAGTGATCTGAGTAAAAAGAAGAAAGTTAAGGCGGTGATCGTCGACTCGTTCTCGTCCGACTATGAAGACGTCAAATCAGCAGCCTCGTACGCGTTAGGTATGGCCTCCTATTGATTTCAACTTAATTCGCATAATCTCGACTAACCTTGGATAGGCTTTGCAATAACTCGTGCAATTACAATTTCTTACCCCCGGAACCTAGTCCTATTCAGTAAGAGCTTCAATTGATCTTGTAATGCTGCCGGGGTTACTTGTGTAGCTTTTTATTGGCCAGAGTGAGCTGGGTTTCAAAGCACTGCTGTCTTTCTATCAAGGTCATGTTTGTATTGGAAATCTCAACGAGTACCTTCCATTCATGCTGCAAGAAATACAGGAGAACCCAAAACGACAGTATTTGCTTCTGCATTCACTGAAAGAGGTAAAATCAATCAAGTTATCACCACCATCATCTTTATTATCATTGTTGTTCTACTGTGCTGCTTTATGCGTTGTTTGAATTACATAGTGGTTAAGACTATTGATTTTTTATTATCGTTGATTCATCTAGGTCATTTCTTGCCAATCGGTGAATTCACAGGCTGTCGATGCCCTTCGACCATTTCTTTCATCGATTTGGTAAGTTCAATGAACTTGATTATCAATGTAATAGGCAAACACGAATCCTTCATATAATACCACTTCATTATTAAGCCGCATGCGACAGCTATACGAAAGCTTAGCCTGAAACGAGGGACAAGTTCTGAGACCTGTGCTCGAAATTTTTCAATGCTACCTCTGCTATTTGTGTATTCTTTTGATCCAATTGCAAATTGATACAATACAAATAAGCAGAATGCCTGCATTTTAAGCAATCCACCTTTTTTGCTCATGTTTAGTCAACCATCTCTGAGCGAACACCTCTATAAGGCGATCACCGCTCTATAAGGCGGCCACCCATCTAAAGTAGTCATGGTTGTCAATCACTTCTAGACTGATACCCATGTAGAGTTACTCCTTAAAGCGGAATCCTTGTAAAGCGACCACGAGACTCAGTTTGTTTCTGTTAGAGAGAGTTTGGTGTATCTATTTTTTTTAAGGAATTTGTTGTTCGCGCATTGCGAGTGTAAGGAACAAGGTACTAGGAACGTTGTAGCTGAATGCTTGGGGAAACTCACGCTGATCGATCCAACCGAACTGTTGCCAAAACTTCAAGTGAGAGTTAATTCTCATTCATTTGCTTGCTTTTATACGAATCATAGCTTGATATATGAATTTTTAATGGAAACTTGTGTAGCTCTGTATCCTCAACGAGACGTTGGCTGGGTCAGTTTGTCGTCACTACTTGTTCCGTTGTTTTTGTAGAGTAATCTCACGTCGGAGTCACCGTACACAAGAATCACAGTAATCACTGCTGTCAAATTCACAATCAATGATCAGGTATCACATTGAATAGCAGTCTTTACAATCGTTTGTGGCTTTCATTTCGCATTTGTTTCATAATTTTTATTCATTTTTTATTATCTATTAGTGATGCTATAGTGGTTTGCATTAGTTCATTTACACTAAGGTTCTGCAATTAAGAAGCATCTTTTTCAATTTGAGCCTTATTATTTACAATGAGGTTCAAGTCTCCTATTGTTTTTCCATTGTTGCTCTAAAGATATGAGCTTGAAAATTTTTTATAAGTTGATTTGCTTGGGCCTACTATTATTTGTCATTGGTTTGTTAATTTATCTTATCACGTACGAGTTTATCTATTATTTGATGGCCTAGTTTATCTATTACATTACCAACTAGTTCATTTACTATTTCATCAGTAGATTCATTTGTGATACTTGATTTATTAGTTCGTCCATTATTTCATCCAATATTCCATCTATTAATGCTTAAACTGTTCTTTCATCTATTATTTCATAGTTTATCTACTATCGTTTTTTCTTTAGCCCCAGCCAATAGATGATCTTCTAAAGAAATGCATCGGACACTTCTTACAACCAATTACTGACCCTGATCTGGTAATTAAGCCATTGTTAACATTTAATAATGACAATGTATAAATCTACTTACCTTGCTTCTCGTTTATCATATGTAGTTTGCAACATAGAGAGTTATTAATAAAAACTCTCGCTCGCAACCAATGCTGTCATATCCAATGCAATTGAAGCAAAGGCGGCTATTTTAATTACATCATGATGCTAATTAGCTTAATACTACCAGATCGCAATAATATACAGTTAAAAGGTATAAGAAGGTCACTAATAAGAAACTTTAAAAAGTTGATATTTTTAAAGTTTTCTGCCAAATTATAAGAAGCTGGTCAGTCTGCATTTTTCAAGTTTCTTTTTCATGCATGCTTCTTCTAAAATAATGTTTATGAAGAGAATTGCCAACTAGAATACCGTAGATTGTACTGTTTAGGTTACACACCTCTCCACATAGCAACTATCAAGCATCGGTCTCTGACACTTGAGTGGTAGGGTAGCCATGTTGCCTGTCAACTCATGCAATCGTGTTAGTGGCCGATTATCATTTGTTATATGACTATCCGTTTGTTTTTCTTAGAATGTACGGAGAGTATCTTTGGTCACACTGAACTCTGCAGCGCATAATAAACCAGGCTTCATCAGAGATCTTCTGCCCGATATTCTTCCTCATCTTTACAATGAAACGAAAGTTCGAGTGAGTAGCACGTGTAGTTTCCTTTCAATATTAGAATTAGTTATGTTATCAATTATCTCATGAGATGTCAGAAACATTGGCTATGCGAGTCCCTGTGATCGCTTTCGAGCCACTCGTTCAAACGAGGACCCGTAAGCTTTTGCATAAAAATCAGACTACTGCCACAGAAGAGTGACATTTATAACCAGGTTATACTCCTTTCGATGTTCAACAATTCGATTTTCGAAGAGTAAATTTTTTCTACCCAAAATTTATGCACAATTGTTCGTGCACCAAACGTATTAATGTAAGGAAGCAAAAGAAAACAAGAGTTTTGAATTTGTTATTTCATGATACTTTGACCACATTTTGCTAAGATCGTTTGTAAACTAAAGTGGTTATAATTATACGAAGTGAAATTTCTTTTCCTTTGGTAATGATTGCAACCAATTTATGATTAATCATAATTTCCTCCTAATTGATAATTGATAATGATAATCTGCCAACTGTAGAACCAAGTACGTGTTAATGATGCAACTTAGCAGAAGAGAATTTTGTAGTGTGTCTTGTCATCAATCTCATATACGACGTTCGCTGCAACCAATCTCTAACATCCTCCCCATTTTTAACTCCATACAATACTGGTTGATTAGCGATCACTAGGGGGTGAACCAAGGCTTAACATTATTCTTCAGCATTACACTAATGAATTATTGTGCTCTCGTTTACAGAAAGAGTTCATTCGTGAAATGGAGATGGGTCCTTTTAAACACACAGTCGATGATGGCCTTGATATTAGAAAGGTAAACATCATTTAGCATTCTTCATCATTTGCAATACACGATTTTTTGTATGAAGAGTTGATCCGTTTGTTACGTAAGTTCCTTATTTTTGGAACCCAATTGGATACATAGTATTTCCCAAAGTTCTCTAACTTTAACTGTATATTTAGTGCTTTGAAAATAGTACAGACGCAAGAAAAGCATCGAAGTTTGAGCCTTTGCTAATGAAGCACCTGGTCGATGTGTGCGGCAGTTTGTGTAGATTTTGATTTCAAATAAATGGAGCCAACTTCACAATTATTGATTGCTTGCAGTTATAAAGATATTCAAAATTGATGCGTTTCTTCAGGATTTTGACTTTTGTTGTATACGTTTCTAAAGTATTTCGGCCTTATAAATGTAGTTTTCTAAAATATGTTTCTTTATAATAGTAACGTACTCTGAAATCGGATCAGTACACCTTTTCCTATATTAGTAGTCTAGAGGACTACAATATTCAGATAGTATTTTTCAATGTGTCCTGCATTTTTTTTCTTACTTCGGATTTCAATTTGTGCTATGAATACTTCAGGTATCTCAAACTCACATTCCCTCAACCAACGCCAACAAATTCCTTCAACCACACTTTTGTGCGTAAATCAAGTTAAATCGTGACTCGAAATAGCGATCAAGATCAACGCAAGCAGTAGTTTATTTATTTATGCTCAATCATAATTATTTTGATTTCACTCCCTTTCTTTCTCGCTTTCTCATCAGGCTGCATTCGAATGTATGTACACCCTGTTAGATTCATGTTTAGATCGATTGGACATCTTTGAGTTCTTGAACCACGTTGAAGATGGCCTGAAGGATCAATACGACATTAAAGTAAGCCTCCTTATTTGCTGTAATTACTCCTCCTTGTTCCACTTATTACTGCTCCTTATTGCTCTTATTACTGCTCCTTATTCCACCTATTAGCTACTGCTCCTTATTCCTCTTATTACTGCTCCTTATTCCACTTATCGCTGCTCCTTATTCCACTTATCACTGCTCCTCATTCCACTTATCACTGCTCCTTATTCCACTTATTAGCTACTGCTTCTTATTCCTCTTATTACTGCTCTTTATTCCACTTATTTCTGCTCGTTATTGCTCTTATTACTTCCTCTTTATTCCTCTTATTGCTGCTTGCTCTATAGTTTTTCTTTTCACATTTAAAAACGTTTTTTGGTGTAGCAGTCTGTTATAGTTAAGAAATAAACCTTAACTACAATAGACTGCAAAAATAAATATTGTAGTTAAGAAAACAAATTGCATTTTCCCAAATATCTGTTTCTTATATAAACAAACAGTATCCTGGGATTTCCTTCTCTAAGCTCGAGGAACCTTTGCGGACATATATGTAAAAATCACTATATTGTCTTCTCGACTTAACCCATCTATATTTGCCTTTCAGATGTTGACATACCTGATGTTAGTGAGACTTTCCACTTTATGCCCAAATGCTCTGCTACAACGTGAGTGTATATCAATGTCCTTATATTAGATATTTTACTTCCAACAACATTTGCTTTATTGGTCATGCTTTATAGTGGTTTTGGTATGCAATGAGCAATAATCTATTTGGAGAATATCCGTGTGATATTTCTAGTGAATCGAACCAAAGGTATTGCATCGAATATCAGAAGATGACTTGCGGTGGAAATCTGCTTCTTTTTTCCTTATCCAAAACGGTCGTTGTTCAGTCTAGTTTATGAAGTCCGGTTTAGTTTTTGCCATAAAGGTCTCTATATCTCCTTGAGAACGACCACTTCTATGGAGTGAGCAAGTTCGGCGGTGCAACATATTATTTTGGCTATTATTATTTTTTATTTTTTATTTTTGTAGATTTGGATAGAATTATAGAGCCGTTGAGGGTGACCGTACAAGCTAAAGTCAAGGCATTCTCTGTCAAACAAGAATTCGAGAAACAAGATGAACTGAAAAGATCTGCGCTTCGCTCAGTTGCAGCTTTGCAGCAAATTCCAGATGCCGGTGAGTACAGTGATTTTTTATTTATACAATTATTTATTAGTTTTTTGTTCAGCTGTTTATTGTTTATTTATACAGTTATTTATTGTTTATTTATACAGTTATTTGTTCATTTGTTTATTTATGGGCAAAAGATTTCAGATTTTTAGATAGTATGGCCATAAGAATATAGTCCATGATAGCAGCAACAGAATAATCTGTATTAGGTCGATTTTCTCGAAATGTTAGCAACTTTATTGGCTTCAACAAACGCGCTTTGAATTTTTGAATACCACGCTTTACACATGGTCTTGACGATTACCTTTCTCATTAATGAAATCATTCAGATATGCAGTTGAAATGAATTTAATGCCAAACTGTTAATTTTTACAATATGCAGCAGCGATGTTTTTTATACAACTTTACAATTGATTGTTTACCGCTAAAAGTACTGAACTTGATAAGTCTCACAATTTGTGATCAATTAGCTAAACAATCGTTTATGTTGGTGAATGTTTACCGTCTTCGACAAGACAAATGTTAGCTAATTCAACTCAGCAATACGAGTTTTAACACGAATCAAAATGAATCAGTTTTAACATCATGCACAGTACCCCCTGGAAGATTTCTATTTCACATATAATTTATCAATGTGCTTCGTTCACTGCTGGGGGTATAATCGTAATTATGTTAACATATCAAAGAACATGCAACAACAGCAGGCTGCAAATAGGCCGTACAAGCATCCCTCTATTGCATTGTTTTGATCTTCTCGTCTCATTGCATCCAAATCATACTGTGAGTTGTACAAATATATTGTATCCCTGTCCCTGGTCGGCGTCGGTTGCGTGGCCTGCAAAAGCTCCTCCGGAGGCTCTCCATTTTCCAATTGAATCCATCGCGGTCTTGTATGCGGCTTGCCCTGCGCAAACGGCTGAAAGTCGTCTCTCATTTTGCTAAATATTTCTGTCAAGTTTTTCCCATCGAAATATCAAATGTATTTATTGAATTCTGTATTTAAGAACTGTTTCCTTTCTTTGCTCGTTCCTCGGTATTATCTGAATGATGTCTTTGTTTGGCTTTGTGCTGTTCTAAAAGATGCTCAAGGTTGTTTACTTGCTTAATTTGCCCGTGAGTTTTTTAAGATCAGCCTAAAATCCTTTCCGATCCGCATAGAATCCTTCACCTTTGCATAAAATTTCTTCAACTCCCCGGGCGTCTTCAAGAAAGATCACTTTGGCGCAGAAACAATAATTTCTATAACACCATGGACAATACTATATCTTTAGTTCTTTTTTGAAACAAGAGATGAATTTTACACTTCACTTACCTAAACCCTAACATTGGTGACATTTATTGATGAACAAATCCTGGTTTTTTCCAACTTTTCCATTTAAGCCATTTGCTGTTGTCGGTTTGATGCGAGGATTGTCCTGCTCCCTTCAAACGGCTAGGAAATGTTATTCTGCTCTCCTGTACTTGTTGTATATACGATTAGTCATTCATCTGCAAGCGTCTTTGCTTGTGGCATTGTTCTCTTGCAAAAGGCGACTCGCGGTATTTAAATGCGCATAGCAGGTTTGAACTCATTTCGTTTCAACGTTCTTCAGCGTCCTTTCTTCAAATCCTTAATAATAATCCTATGTCATCGTATCCTATGTCATCAAACTTTGGTGTTTGAAAGCTTCTCCACTCCTAATTATTTTTGTTGAGTTAAGTTTGTTAATTATTAAGAGTTGATTTGATAAGATGTCGCGTTTCCTTTACCAGAGTTTTTCTTCACATTGCTAATGAGTTGCGTGATTTTTAAGTATAGTCATGTATTTTAATTGAAGAAAGTATCAGTTCCTGACATGTATTCCGTTAATCAATGAAGAACTGACTTTTTTATTTAGTCTCATTGCATTGAAAACAGTTTCTGTTTGTTGCAAGTCCCTCTCTTCTCGAAGTGATCGTAGTAACTGAAAAGGGGGCTACTTAATTATGACCCCTTAATGCCTGTATTCCTTATAACAAATCTACTGTATTATTGCTTTTGCAGAGGTGAATCAACTGCTGAACGATTTTATCGGCCAAATCAAGAGCAACCCTGAATTAATGAGCATGTACGAATCTGTCCAGCGTGACCCGTCGTCCACAAACAGTGCAGAATCAATGGACACGAGCCAGTAAGCAAAAAGTGACACAGTACAACAACATCGCATTAATTTGTTTCGCTAGCTTCGCGAAAACGATCCGATAAGAACAACCCAGCCGCGTAAATAAACTGAACTTGTGTCTGATTTTGGGGCATGTTATCCGCGTAAACAAAGATTTTTGTTTTTGTCATAATAAAATGGATTATTCTATTTGATTGTAGAAATTTTCGTGACACTGTTCGATTATTACTTTTGCCTTGCTCAAGCTATGAGCATAGACGAATTTTGTATTTCAGTTGGTTGAGGAGAATTAATTCTAATCGCATTAATGCATTTGTAATTATAGTGGATATGCTGAGAGTTCGATACAAGTTCCATTGTTCAAAAAAGTTCGCTCATATACTTCTGTGAACATTTTTTATCTCTTTGTGTGTTCAAGGCGTACTCTTTATCTGTTCTTGTTAACTGTTGAGTTTCTATTCGAATTATAATTCTGGTGTCTCAATTTGCCGTTGCCTTTCTTTAAAATATGGATTAGAGGGCAGTTTGCTTAGCTGCGAGTTAATGAACCTTCTCCTCATAAAATAAGTTCGTATATTTGCATCTATGGATGTATCTCCATTCCCCGATTTACTATTCCCAATCGATCCTATTTTTCCAGCTCCTCAATTCCACTTGCACCGTAGAAAGAGGCTACATCATAAGGACCTGTACTACGGTGTAATTTCTTTCCTTTCAATTATGTCCTCACTCTGTTCGTGGGCTAGCAGTAAACTAAATAATTGTTTTAAATCTGCACTGCTCTACAGAACTACCATGAAGCTTAGAAAGCAATCTACTGCTAAATTGACGAATGGGTCATTGAACAACAGCAGCAAAATCTTGGTAAGTATTTTTCTTAAGTGGGATTATGACGAAATTTGTCAGCAATTTGTACGCCGGCCTAAGCAGACAAGACATCATACAAAACAAAGCAGAACATGCGGTTGTTTAATTTTGCGTTAAAAATCGTGACAATGTGAAATTCTAGAGTGACACTATTTTTTACTAACGTCAACAACTATAAAACATCATGATAAGTCCTACTTACAGTGTATTTTGGAGAAGTTAATGAAAATAATAGTCATGATAAACGTTATTATTTTTAAACACGTGTTACAGCATTTGCGTGTTTTACTTGTCAGTGATCATACGAAACATCAAAATCATAATCAAATTGAAATTGAATCATCGTCATATAGTCATCATCCTTTATTCTGTCTTTATAAAAGTTTGTCCTTATAATCATCAGCACCATCAACACCATGTCAATTTTAATCATGATCAATCAGAATCATATAATCAACATGATCACTGTTGTAATCAAAGTAGTCAACATCATCAATATAACAGTAATCAATATCATTATTCACAACATCATCATAACTTGTTTTATAAAGCAGTAACGGTGATAAAATTAACACTGACTTTTCTCATAATGCAATGCAAGTTTTAATTTATGCTGTATGATTTTTCCAATTTCAGAATGCAAGTGACTCTGATGATGGTGAAGCAAACCAGGAGACAGCTGGTAATTTCAGCAAATTCAGAATCAAGTCAAAAACTGTGAAAAAGCTTCAAGAACGAGGCATATCACATTTGTTCCCTATCCAAGCCATGACATATGATCACGTGTATGATGGTCTGGATGTTATTGCAAGAGCAAGTAAGCAGCCCCCTTCTTATAAGAGTGTATACAAATTTGTCTTTCATGTCTCTTAAAGTGTTGATGCACAATTTTGAAAGCTTTATTTTTCGCTCATGTCTTAAGTCTGCTATTACATGGCCCAAAACAATCTATGACTTATTATTTTTGATTTTAGGAACTGGAACTGGAAAGACAGTAAGTAGTTGCCATAATTTTTAAACCTTGTTTGTCAGCAGACAGCTGACTGAGGAAGATGGTGGTGACAGTTGTTGATTTTCTTATGTTTTTCCATCTTTACAAGGTGTTATTTTGTGAAATTGGTAGCATTTCCCGGGTCTTGAATTCATACAATGAGTCCTAATCATGAATAATCATCAGGTTATTCAAGTAATTGTAAAATTTGCATTCAAGTTTGAAATTGCGTTGTTCTTCTAGCTTTCCTTTGTTCTTCCACTTTGTGAGAAGCTGAGAGAAGTTTCTATTGAGAAAGACCGCGGAAGGGCTCCAGTTGTAAGTTGTAGCCAAACACTGCACTGTATTTTGATTTTGTATCCACTAATGTGTAATTTTTGGAGAGAATTGCTGTTGTGAACTAACCAAGTAGTTTCCATTCTAAAATGGGATGAGTGACAATAGTATGCATTGAATTTTATGTCTTTTCAGGTCCTCACACTGGCACCCACCAGAGAACTTGCGAGTCAGGTAAGCTAAGATTGCAAATTCCAAGTAATAAATACAGTAGTGCAGCTATGTGGATGCTATAATCAGAATAGGATATTGATGTTGTTACAATTAATTATGCTGGTATTGCCATATCTCATTTTAGATCTTTAAAGAATTTGATCTGGTAAAAAGCAAGCAACTATCTTCATTGTGTGTTTATGGAGGAGTTTCCTATGATCCACAAGGTAATAAACTGATGTTATACACATGTCACTCTGTTTATAATTCTAATCATTTTGATTTGAAATAATGTTAATGCTCTTATAATTGTTTTATGCAATAGAATCTGCAATAAGGCGTGGTCTTGATATTCTTGTTGGAACACCTGGCCGTATATTTGACCACATGGAAAGAGGATTGCTGAATTTGTCCAAGTTAAAGTAAGTCTCAACTGCTGACATTGATTAATTCACATTAGTTAGTTTCATTTCCATTATTCAAGAGTTGATAGTTTAATCATTTGCATCCAAGCATTGGCTGTGCCTTTGAAATACTGAGACAGCATGGTGCTATTGGGTTGGATTGTGTCTTGTAACAAATGGCTCTAGGGTACCTTTAATGTTTAGGCAGAATTGCCTTCTTTCTTCTTTCCATAAAACGAAATTTAGGTGTTTTATTTTGTTCCTAGACATGTTGTTCTTGATGAAGCAGACAGAATGTTGGAAATGGGATTTCAAGAGAAAGTTGACGAGATCCTTAAAAATGCTTATGAACAAGGTGAGATACGCAATGGCACTTTTGACCCTTTTTTATAAGAATGAAATCTATGCATTTTTTCTGTTGTCTGTCTTGGGGTCATTTTGTTTCTTGAAACTTAAACACTTGTGCTGCTGTAAACTAGCTAACTGTGTTGTCAAATGTTGTGAGCTTTTCTACTAGTGTTCTATTTGCAATGGATTGGCTTGGCATGAGAAATCATTAGAATTTCTTGTCTTCTTCAGGTAACAAGCCACAAACGCTGTTGTTTTCGGCAACGATACCTTCGTGGGTAGATAAAGCAAGCAGGAAATACATGAACAAAGATAAAAAGTTGGTCGATCTTGTCGGAGACACAGGACATCAAACTGCCAGTGGTGTTGAGGTAAGAGACTGCAGCCTCTTCATAATGGACAGCCATAAGATCAGTGATTTTGTGTGCGGTGTAGAAGTGCTTGTTATATAGAGGTTACTTTTGCAAGGAGACAACCAATGTTGGAAATTTTTTGTATAAGAATATTTATTCGTTGTTTAGAGGTTGCACTGTACTTCACTAGGGTCTTCAATCATTTCTGAAGCTCGTTGTTGATCACGCTGCTTTATGACTTGCACGCACTTTCAACCTTACAATATACTGCTTCAAACCCTGATAATAAATGGATTTGTACCTTTCTCAATGCTTTGAATTCTCTCAGGGTTTGAACGAGTATCTTCTTGAACCGTGTTGAAGACTTTTCCATAGTCAGTATATGCATTTGTATTTTGTTGTATATTTTTCGTAGCACAAGGCAATTCGCTGTCCCTACCACGAAAGAGCTTCTACAATTGCTGATGTCGTACAGGTTAGAATTTTTTCTTATTATTTACACCCAATATAATAAGCACAACGCACGAAATGTGTATACTTGTCTTTTATAAAGAATGTCTAAAATACGGCCCTCTTTCGAAAAAAGTTCCACACTCTTCGTCCTTTTAGCGCCAATTAGGGACGGCACAAAGAGGACTCTTAAATATTGCTTTATTAAGCAGAGTTGAGAGTTGGTTAGGCCAATATTAAATGGTATTATTGGGCAGTTTATCAAGGGCTCGGATGTTCACTTTGTCTTACTGGGAATAAGACTGTGGATGTTTAGCTCTTGAACCTTGTTATTGTGGCTTCGTTATATTGGATTTCCATTGCATTCTCTTGCCTGCAGTTAAGGATCAGGTTGCATTGTTTAGCTTTATGTTATCTTTGTTTTCCCTCCAAAGGTGTACAGTGGCGCACATGGACGTTGCATGATTTTCACATCGACTAAGAAGGAGGCCAACGAACTTGCATTGAATTCGATTTTGAAACAGGTAAATATTTCGGATATTTTTTCAAAGAGATACCAAACTGTTCATATACTAATAGAAAAGGGAATGCGCTAAGGAAGTTTCTATTTTTTTGCTAATGCCTTTGTTTTAAGTACGTTGGTATTTTTTAACGCAATGTTAATGATTTTGTCTTTTTAGGAAACACAAGTTTTGCATGGTGATATCAATCAAGCTCAACGGGAAATAACCTTATCGGTAAATGCTGTTTACTAATGCCAACCAGAATAGACTTTAGGGTGCTTGACTATGGCAACAGAGGGATCTTTTGCATGAGAGGGTTGAGGAAATATACATTGTAAAAGCATGACCAAAGATCATGGACCTTGGAATCAAAGGAACTCTCATCCTATTTGGAATGTTCAAATGCATAAAAGGGTGTGTTTAGTTTATGCTTGCGACGCCATTCATGTATTTGTTTCTCTTTTGCAGAGCTTTCGAGAAGGCAAGACACGCGTTTTGGTTGCAACCGACGTTGCTGCAAGAGGACTGGACATACCAGAAGTTGATCTTGTTATCCAAACCGAAGCCCCAGCAGTAAGCTTTTATCTATTTTTATTAATAGCAAGGTTCCTATTTTGTTCAATAATAATCTTGCCATAGTTTAGATTTCTCAAATCCGCTTCGGTTCCTTTTGCTGATTTAGTCGTGTTGTCGTGGGTGCGATAAATTGACCTTTGAATGTAGATAATTGGGTTAGTTGTACATTGTATATATGTATAGTGCTCAGTGATTGGCCACTGCATTCATAGGTTTTGAATGCAGATTTCAAGACTAGGATTTGCTTTCATCTTTCCTTCAGGATGTCGAAGCATATATTCACAGAGCCGGGCGAACAGGCCGAGCTGGACGGACCGGTATTTGCATCGTATTTTACAAACCGAATCAGGAATATATTATACAGACGGTTGAGAAGAGAGCCGGCATCACATTCAAACGTATTGGTGCCCCGCAGCCAACTGATATCATCAAAGCATCAGCCAATGATGCTCTAAAGTAAGAGGAATAAATTTTATTCGTTTGCTTTCTGTAAATATATTATCATAAACCCCCCCACCGCCCCCCGGGGGCTCATTGTTTTAAGCACTTTAAAGCTAGATGCTTATAGAAGGGTTTGATAAATATTTTGCAATAAGAAAATATTCTGAGGTTTAGTTGTACCGGGTAGATGTTTTGCCTGTTTTGCCTGTTCAGAAACCAAGCAAATAATCGCAGTATTATGTAAGGATTCAGAGAAAAAGTCTTCACATGATGATAAGATTAGAGCGATCAAAGCTGAGAAGCGTTGTTTAATGCATTTTGCAAGGTTTTTAACTGCAGAACACACAGCCCGTGAATGTTATTAATTTTGATTTGATGAGAACTATTGAACGACCAATGAATATAATCTCCGCTTTTAGTCAACTTTACTTATTTTTGGCACCATTAACATTTTGAGGACGGAGGCTAAATGAAGAGATGAGGCTTAAAAGATAATTTTTTCGTTTTAACGTAATTCCAGCCTGCTAAATTTGCAGCTGAGGAGAATTGGCTTTTCTTTAATTAAAGTCGTTGGCGTCCGAGTACATGTGAACCAAGATTTGGTTTGACCGCACTCATTTTATTAGGCCAGATAGACACTCTTTTTAAAAGCCTATTACATAATTTCATTATTGTAAACTTGGGCGTTTACAATTTGACAGTTGACAGTTTTGTTAGCAAATTTGCGATTGCAAGGAAGGACTGTGGGAGCTGGAAATGGTTTATTTTATTTTATTGAATTTTCATAGAATATATAAAACTACGAAATTTTATAGAATTGAAATGCAATCTCTGTTTTCTTTTTTTTAGATCCCTGGATACTGTTACAGAAAATTTATCCTCGTTGTTCAAAGAGGCTGCAGAAGAACTTCTCTCGAAAGATGACGCAGTTAACGTATTGTCCAAGGCACTTGCCTTGGTTTCCGGGCACACAGAAATCACATCTAGGTCTCTTTTATCGGCTCAATCAGTAAGTTGCTATAATTTGTTTTGACAGAAGACATATTACTCTGGTGTATAATGTCCTAATGTAAGCCCAAGTTAGTGGCTTGGGACTCAAAGTAAGCCTAAGTCCTAGTGTAAGCTTAAGTCAGAGATTTTTGACACAAAGTAAGCCTAAGCCTAAGTCCCAATGTAAGTCCAAGCTAGTGGCTTGTGACACAAAGTAAGCCTAAATCCTAATGTAAGCCCAAGGTAGTGGTTTGTGACATAAAGTAAGCCTAAGTCCAAGTCCTAATGTAAGCCCAAGGTAGTGGTTTGTGACATAAAGTAAGCCTAAGTCCGAGTCCTAATGTAAGCCCAAGGTAGTGGTTTGTGACATAAAGTAAGCCTAAGCCTAAGTCCTAATGTAAGCCCAAGGTAGTGGTTTGTGACATAAAGTAATCCTAAGTCCAAGTCCTAATGTAAGCCCAAGGTAGTGGTTTGTGACATAAAGTAATCCTAAGTCCAAGTCCTAATGTAAGCCCAAGGTAGTGGTTTGTGACATAAAGTAAGCCTAAGCCTAAGTCCCAATGTAAGTCCAAGCTAGTGGCTTGTGACACAAAGTAAGCCTAAGTCCAAGTCCTAATGTAAGCCCAAGTTAGCGATTTGTGACACAAAGTAATCCTAAGTCCAAGTCCTAATGTAAGCCCAAGTTAGCGATTTGTGACACAAAGTAATCCTAAGTCCAAGTCCTAATGTAAGCCCAAGGTAGTGGTTTGTGACATAAAGTAATCCTAAGTCCAAGTCCTAATGTAAGCCCAAGGTAGTGGTTTGTGACATAAAGTAATCCTAAGTCCAAGTCCTAATGTAAGCCCAAGGTAGTGGTTTGTGACATAAAGTAAGCCTAAGCCTAAGTCCCAATGTAAGTCCAAGCTAGTGGCTTGTGACACAAAGTAAGCCTAAGTCCAAGTCCTAATGTAAGCCCAAGTTAGCGATTTGTGACACAAAGTAATCCTAAGTCCAAGTCCTAATGTAAGCCCAAGTTAGCGATTTGTGACACAAAGTAATCCTAAGTCCAAGTCCTAATGTAAGCCCAAGCTAGTGATTTGTGACATAAAGTAATCCTAAGTCCAAGTCCTAATGTAAGCCCAAGTTAGCGATTTGTGACACAAAGTAATCCTAAGTCCAAGTCCTAATGTAAGCCCAAGCTAGTGATTTGTGACATAAAGTAAGCCTAAGTCCAAGTCCTAATGTAAGCCCAAGGTAGTGGTTTGTGACACAAAGTAAGCTTAAGTCCAAGTCCTAATGTAAGCCCAAGTTAGTGATTTGTAGCACAAAGTAAGCCAAAGCCTAAGTCCCAACGTACGCCCAAGTTAGTTTCTTGTGGCACAAAGTAAGCCAAAGCCAAAGCCTAAGTCCTAATGTAAGCCCAAGTTAGTGGCTTGGGACACAGATAATACAATTGCTCAGATAATTTCAGATGCATTTTCAGATGCACAAATTAATTGTGACTGTGCGTAGTTAATGAAGTCACTTGATTATTTTTGAAGGTCTACGATTTGCAATGTTTGATTGAGGATGTTTTATTATTTTTCCAGGGGTTCACTACATTTCTCGTTCGACAAAATTGGGAATTACGTGGTACTGGGTTGATATGGAAAATGCTGAACGAAGATCTTGCAGAAAATGTCGTCAGTGAAGTGCGTGGAATGAGGCTGTGCAAAGATAAACTGGTAAGAGCATGTGGATATTTTTGGTCCGTAATTTATGATTGACAGTTGCGAATCAAATGGTTTCTATTTCTTGCTCGTAAACTGAAATATAAGACAAATTCAAATTTTTGGTCATCAATTCACTTGTTTGCGTGTAAGGCCATCCAATCAATGTCTTTGTGTGACGTAATCTTAGGTGATTTTTGAAATGAAATGACCTAAGATCGCGTCAAACTGTCAAATTTTAATTTATTTAAGCCTGTGCTTTTTTGCTTTTTATACATTTACAAAAACTTATTTATACATTTGCAACAGGTGTATTTTTATGTTTTTCGCTTTTTCGAGAAAACACTACCAAAATAATTTGAATAACGTCATATTTTCTCAAACACTCTATACACTTTACCTGCGCTTTTCAGTGATTAAAACGTTCATTTGCAAAAAAGCGCATTTATTTACAGCGTATTCATTTTTTATTCATATTCCTGCTGACACATTCTTTTCAATAATCGGATTTTTCTCTGTTACACCTGCAAACTCATCACTTTATTTATTTATTTATTTGCTGAAACACCCGCTGTAGTTTACAGCCAAATTTCCTTAGCTTCATTTGCAATTGATTCAAAAGTTTTTCCACAAATGCTTGCTGCCTGTTTTGTTCCCGTTGCTAAAGCTTTGCGCGAGGCGCCAACCAGAAAAACATATTTGTCTTCTTATGCTTTTACATCCACCCACTTTTCTGATAAGCCATTATCTGGCATACCCTTAAAGGGGCTTACTTCTGAATTTTCTATTAATGCATTAATGTTTCATATTTCCAGGCAGCTGTATTTGATGTTCCTTCTTCGTTGGAAGATACAGTAAAGGTAGGTTCGATTTTCTGTCATTTTAATCCCACAATTCCACAATCCGTTTAGCGATGTTTCTACTCCGATTCTTCGCAATTTGCGCGCGCATATATCGCGGTGTACAATAACGTGTTATAAGAACGTGATCTTTATGCCTGACTCTCAATGAAAAAAGGTCTTGCGGCGATTAGATCTTTTAAATGCGATAAGCTGGAAAACACACCTGACCACTCTCAACTTGATAAACACTTGGTAGTTGCTGCAGCTACATAGTTGAGTTTTGTTCTCGTCAGTTTACGATATTCCTGATTAGATTTTCAATGCAAAATGCTTCGGCGACTCAATTGTTGCCTTTGATGTTGCTAGGATATTGCTCGCGAAGACCAACGTATGACTCATATTTGAGTTTACCTTTAGAATTGAAATTAATTTGATGGGGAAACTTTATTTGATTGTCTTTATCGCCATCATACTCGTGGTTATAGTCATAAATGTAATGAATGCCACGAACCATGCTCTATTTACCAGTTATCTATTTGAAATCACTTTGATTTTTCCTTCGGGATATTTTAAAACGAATACGCTATTGTATCAATTGCTAATATTTGTTTAACACGATTTCAACGAGTCACAGCCCGGATAAATCCGTAGCATCATTCGTAAAGGACACTGTCGCTCCTTTTATCTCGGGTGAATCGAAAATACGTTTAGTCAGATTTACCAACAGATTTACCACCCAACCCAACTCCCCAAAAACATTTAGCTCTCTCCCTCTTGCTGTTATTGTTATCTTTGAAATTAAATTTGAATTGTTTAGTTCGACGAGCGCTGGGGGTGTTTAGCGAGGTAGCTTAGCAGTTGCATATTGGTGACATGAAAGTGAGGTATGTCTCGAATCGGATTCTGTGACCAACCGCAATAAGCTGCGAACAGACAGTACAGAATACGAACGGTGCAGGGTGTGACAAGTTGTAAGCAAATTTAAAGGGAGTATTGAATGAATGAGAATTTCGTTGTAGAAGTTAGACTGTGGTCATTGAAAACGTTTCAATGACCACATGTTTGATAACATGTGGTCATTGAAGACTTTCATCAAACATATTTTCTCAGCTGAATGTGTACTAAACACCAGTATGATTACAGTTGCATATAATTACAATTCAAACTTGCACATAAAAAATGAAAATCGAACCAACTGCTTCAATATTTGATAATTACTAACAAACAAAAGTACCAAAAGCACCAGTTGTAATGAATTGAATTGCTCCTCCGTTTATTGTTGCGCATCATGCAGTACATTTGTCTCTCTCTGGTCCAGGCCCTAATGGACCGGCCAATGCAACTGGACATTTTTGCGGTTCACTCGTATTTTGCGCATGTTTCTGCGCATGTATAGTAATCATCTGATTTGCATTTGCAATCGTAATTGGCTTGGGCCTTTCTTGAATTCGCGTAGCGCTGCGCAGCATGTCACTAAGAAATCTGCGCATTCGCTTGTTAGAGAAGACGAGTATGATTCCATTGAAAAACGAGTTCGAGTACACGAGCAAAAAGGACCAATAGAGCAGTATGACTGACGTTGTGTTTGGCTTGAGATGTTTGTCTTTTGTGTACGTGACAATGCTAACCGTTGCGAGATAGGGCAAGTAGCAAATTGCCAGCGCGAGCAATACGAATATCATCGCCTTTGCGAAGCTCAAGTGATACTGCTGACGTCGTTTGATGAATTTTGATCGCATCGTGTTCATCATTTTACTCGCCTTGATCAATTGACCGGAGGACATTGTGGAGTTTTCCGAGCCAGTTCTAATGTCTCGCACCCTGGAACGTATTGACAAGAATGTGCGCGTGTATATGGCAAATATGAATACGATAATCACCGTGTTCAGGCTTAATACTGTTGTGTGCACGACGAAGTAGACCTCGTACACGGATGCTAGCACGTTGGCGATGATAATCAAAACACACACGATGATGTTCATGATTAAGAGTACGAGTGCTCGCTGTTTGGTCATGTATGTGTTGTATTTGGTGAGATAGTTCATGTGCAGGTATCTGTCCATGGTGATGATGAGTATCATGATCACCGAGAATTGGCAGAAGGCTGCTTGTAGCGATTGCGTCATGATCTCCAAAGCGCATTGGCCATCGTTGCTGGCGCTTTTGTATGACTGTAGTAACAGGCCTGTGAGACATGCTTGTGGCAATAGACCAACCAAGCAATCCGAAACGCACAGAAACAATATGAATTTGTACGATATTGTCTTGATTAGTCGTAGCTTCAACAGTGCGTAGATCAGTAAAATATTCACGGATATGTTGGCCACGGCTATTAGTAGATTCACGCATGACAAGGCTATTATTTGATGGTCCGATAGCATCCATTTGCCTGGGAATACTGTCTCGCACATTGTTGTTATTGCTGCTCGTCTGCTTTTCTCTGTACAATTTCGTCTCCTATATAAATTAGTTCGCTGATGGTTCCTGTGCTTATGTCCTGTGCTCTTTGACGATTTTTCTTGTTTTCTCGCTCAATCGGTGCTTTGTTAGCGGTTGCTTCTTAAAGAAAGGATTTCTTTTACCAATGCTTTTATTTTGCGGCGAATGTTTTTCGTTGTTTTATTGGCAGTCCGGTTTTCTGTAACCAGACGCTGCTATCTCTTAGAATTTTCAGTTCTTCTGTTATTTGATATTTGTTTTTTCATAAAGGGATCAGCTATATTGAATTTACCTGTAAATTTGCTGTACTTTTGCTATCTTTGACAAGTGCTTGTTTGTATAATTTTGCTGTTTGCTTGTTCGCTATATACCACTACATGTGCGCCGTGCCGTTCAACTTACGACGAGTAGTTTTCTGTGTGGAATTGTCATATGAACACTTTTGTCTGTATCTTTACCAATGCTTCTGCTCTAGCAAGTCGTGTATGATTTCCTTTAAGATTGACTTGTTTGTGTTGCTTTCCACCTCACAACTTCTGCCTTTTTGATTTACCACCTGCCTTATCTTTGTGCTTTCTTGTGCATGCGTTTGTCACCGGTGTAGCACTGGCATGACGTTAGCCATTCGCTTTTACGCTCTGTTATCTGCAAAGATACGCCGTTTTTCAATGTCAGACCGAGCGAAATTGGACGAAAGTTGAGATTGAGTATTGATTAAAAAGCACTGCCACTGGCTTTGTTTTGATAATCACAGTAGTTTTGTTCCTATTTCCTATGCTGATTGGCAAATGTGCAACACAGCGGGCTGGAAATTACAGGCTGCCGTAGTTTTCGCTTGAAGTCGGAGGAACCGATGAAAATTTTGAAACCACGGCTATATTAGAACGAAGAAAGTTTCGTAAACTTTGTGAACAGTTTTGTTGAAAAAGCATCGACGCTGTTTTGACTGAAATTTGATGGTTGCTTGATCAACGGAGGCTCTTGGCTGTGTTTGTTACAAACTCCCTCTAGATTTGTCGCTTTACTTTCAGCAATTGCAGTCGTGTTCTTGATACCTTTCCACCACACAATTTTATCGTCTTTTTATCCTTTTTCTACGATTTATCGAACTTTTTTTCTGTTCACGATAAAGCTTCAGTTACACTTCAAACGCCACGCTGTTTCTTTCATTCGTATGCATTGCTTTTCGACAAAATGTGTTGTTGTTGCAGCTGCATCAACGAGTTGAGTTGAATCCACTGGATCTTCATTCAATGCATGTTATTTTCGATACCATATATCTGGTAATATCCCACGGCAGCAAAATGTTTTTCGCCTGGTGAAATGAATGTTCACCTGCAACAGTGATTATTTCAGTGTTTAGTATTTTTAAAGACTTTCATCTGCCTAATTTCTAAGTGTCATAATAGACGAAATTATGATCGGGAAGAACAACTCTAAACTGTAAATAAGAATATTTCGCACTTTCTTATTTACAGTTATGAAAATATGTGAAATATATGAATTTCGGCTTTACCGTTATCAAAGAGAATTTGATTTAAAACACGTTTACTTTTCCACAAAAGTCGTCAAATTGCCTACTTTGACAAAGAAATAACTTGAAAATTTCACAATATTTTTAACTATACATTTTGACTGCATAATTCTTTTGATGTCGCTTTGCTATGCCGAGTTAAACGCGCGATTTTTTAATGTTGTAGTCTACTGTAAGAATTTTGCACAAAAGGCTGTTTTCACACAAGAAGATCGTAGCCACAAACGGGTAACATGCATTATTCATCGTGCGTGAGATCCACCCTGCTCATGTCTGCATGTGTGCAATTGAGATTGTAGTCTGCATGTGTGCAATTGAGATTGTAATTCATGTATGGAGACTGTGGAGATAGAAGTTAATCTGTGGTCAACTGTTTGAAGTTCTCATGTTGTTACAGCCAGAAATTTCTGTAAATTTGTGTGTCTGTAAATTTCCGATCCAATGAAGTTTAAATTGGGCCCCGAATTACTTCATTACATCGATAGCTTTGACCAGATTGTGTCAACTACATTGTCGAAGGGCTTCTGCACCGAGATATGCTTAACTTTACTTTGCTCGGTTTGGCAAAGTCTTAACGAGCATCTACCCCTGCCAGCATTCATTTCGACGCGACTTTGCATTCAGTTATATGTAATTGACTTTATGAAAACTGCACTCGAATAAAATCCCCACTATGGACTCTAATTTTGTTAACATTACCTGGAAAAGGACACCACAAGACAGACAGAGATACGTTCCTAATTTTGCAAGCAATTTATTATCAACATGTTAGCTTGTTTTGTAATTTTGTAAAACAGTTAGTAGTGCTTGCATGTAAACACAATAAGCAGACCTTTGAAGGTTGTTGTGAAGTTTTACCAAACACCAACAAAGACACATGCCCTCTTTATTATAGATTATTACCTTACCATACGATCTTTTCTCAATCTTGTGCAAATTCTTGTATTTTGATTTTCGATGGCCGACTATGTCGATGTCTGTATTGGTTCTCACTCTACCCATTTGATTGGTATTTTGAAAACCCACCGCACAATTGAATATTATTCGGTATTCGTAAGAGAGAGAATTTGTCTTTTGATCAATGTTTAATCCACCTACCATGAACACTCTATTAAGCACCGGGAAAGGCTTATTCTGTTTCAGAGGTGGGGTTTTTTGGACAGGGGGGCTTGATAAAATTCTGAAATAAAGCTCAGAAAACGTTCATCTCCATTCACAAGTTAGCACTTAACAATTGGGAAACAATGGGGCTCGACAAAGAAAGGGGGGCTTATCAAAGAGTTGGGTTTTGCTTTTACGGCTATTTCATATCGCGCGCACGACCATTACAACTGCCAACTGGCTTAACAATAAGGATTGTGGATTTTTATTGGTTGGGATGATGGTGATAGTGGTTGTCGAGTTATACAAACTGGTACGCAAAAATTACCTCTGTATAATGAAATTCTACTGACAATGAAATTGATAAATGTAATGATGATTAATTGTTGTGATAATGATGAACTTAATTGTCATTATCAGCGTCATCGTTTATCAACCATCAAGGCATCAAATGTGTTGGCCTTGCCAATTATTTTTTCGCTGCTGGGCTAGAGTTAGGGACTTTGTAGATTCACGTTTTCTTATGAGAAAGTGCGTTATATGAAAGTAGTACTTGAGAATACTCGTCTCGTCAAAGAGTTGAGAAATTTCAGTGCTGGATTTTTGAAACCTAAGAATTTTGAAAAATTTAGATACTCGAATTTTCCAGGAGAAATTGCCTTGCAAGCACGAAATACCTGATACTGTGATGACTATAGCATTGTATCTATCAAACTATAATGTTGAAAATGTCATTAATACCACAGCATTGCACCTCCGCAGATGGACATGTTCAGAAACGTAATACTTTTCAATGATTGCTAAGGAGCCTCAAGAAAGTTTGAGAACTGCTTTGAAAAACGTTTTTCAGAAAAAGACGCGTCAATGTTCGTGATCGTGAAATTACCAGAATTTCTCCCAGCTTAGGACCATAGTTACCTTGTACAATTGAGTATAATACCTGGTACTTTGTTGTCATGGTACAATTCACCGTCGGTTTAACGAACTCTATTTCGAGGCTTATTATTCACTTGGAATCTCACTGTATTATTATCAGTGAATAATTTCCACCTGTAAGCACATCCATCATTCAGGTGAATTGAAATCACCATGCAGCTATGTTAGATAATCACGGATATATCGGATCCTGATTTTGAGACCTGTTCAAAAAACCGTATACGGAAGACCTTGTATACACGAAATATATTAATAGTTGAGGTTGAGGTAGCTAAATGCAAAAAACCATGCTTGCCTTCTGCCAACTCAGCTAAGTATTGCAAAAGATAGTGAAGCTAATATACAATTGTCAGTCTACGTTTGAATACCTTTTGAAATGTCTTTCTTGGCAAGAAACGTTGTTATGACTTCAATGATAGCTTTAGTTTGCCATTTTACATAACAAACACCAGGGCTGCGCGTAAATACTAATGTTAATTAAATGTTCAAATCTCCTCAATATAACTTTACTTGTATTTGTATACTTCACCTTTTTTGGATTCCTTTTTGGTTATTTGCCTCCAGTTAATGCAGTTTTGTTTATTATCATGAGACGAGTGACCAATTCACCTGTTTTCCACTTGCCTGCTACGGAACTCAAGGTCTCCTTTCATTGATAGATGACTCTTTTGTGGAGCGGACACAAGTTTCATATCATTTGTCTTTTGAACAAGAGGTTGCCGGTGACTGACTGCGGCGGTGTATTGTAGTGCGATGTCTCCGAGTGGGTTGTTATTGTTTGAGGCGAGTAGTTAATTAGCTCGAGCCTTCCACAGCTCTGTTTGAAAGCACCAATTCAATACAATCTCCCACTGTCCATCGACTATGAACTTGTAAACTTCAACTAAACATTTGATTGATTCTCTTCTCCTCTCCAAAATATCATTGAATTCACGCATAGGAAACGATAAGGAACAGAGATGTGATTTGTTATCGCGTGTTTGCCAAACTGAGGGTAAATTTGTTGTTACCAACGAATGACTTGACTTGTCTCTTTGATGAGAGGGGGGTGCCGCTGTGTCGAGATTTCACCGTGCTGGATTGAATTGGGGTTGTTACACTGGGTTAGGGGGGTCCTAGTTACTGTGAAGCAAAGCAGAACCTTTTGTTTCCTCTATCAAGCCAGTCAATTCTTAATATGCTATCTATTTTATCTCGATAAAATCGGAATTTTATATGACCAAAGTTGAGTTCAACAACGAAGTTACATGGGCTAGGGGGGCTGGATCTTTTTATTGAGATCGGACTGTATTTCAATTGATTCATGCATTGTTTTCCTGTCCCAATACGTTATTGATTCTGTTCTGTTTGCACTTGAGCGGGACCGTTCGGAACTTTATTTGTTGTGCGCATCTTCATATATTTGCCCTCTTACAATATAATACATGCATCACATCGCAGTCACATACATAACGCGTGCATCACTTGTTTTTCTTTGTAATATACTCTACTCCTTACATTGCAAACATTGATATAAGGCATGAATGCTCGACTTAATGGTCCGTTAATGTGCTGCCGTCGTATTTGAAGTGAATTGTCAACTCTGTTTAACTTTCAAAGAGTTTTGTTTGTACGGCAATATTGGCTAATTACGCATAACTCTAGCTATCGATTTTGGGGTAGAGGCAGTTGTAGCTTAATCTGCTTTATCCGTTCGACCACGGCCTCGTTCGTGCGTCTACTGCTATAAGGATGTCATGACACGGGGGTTTCTTTTTCCGCCCAAAGTGGAAGACGCCCTTAGGGAAGCGAGCGTAGCGAGCGCCCCCGGCTAGTCTAGTAAGGGACATAATTCTGCAATTCATCTCGACACGACATATAATTTCTAACTGACACGACGTGACTGTCTTGCGCCATTATACTTGTAAGATTCTACCTCGATGTCTGAGTAACCTTGGTGTTTGAATAACATTGAGGTTTAATTAACATTATTTAGCCTTAATGATCCGCTCCTGTCGCAAGCCAAGTCAGAATGGAGTCACAAGATTTGGTTATCATTTATAATTTAGCTGGGATCAAATTTGTTTTCGTGCTTGGCGCTATAATTATTGCGAAACGTCGAAATTCCACAAGACAAATCGTCTTGTTTTCGTTATGGGACGCGAGATAACAATACTCTGAAACAGTCGTTTCAGCACTCATAGTATGAATAATTTATCATTGCTGGTCTTTACTTTATTCTCAGTAAGGGGTGGTGGATCTGGACTGGTGTATGGTTGCTACCGGAGTGGCGTGCAGGCTTGCACGATAGTAATGTGTTAACTGTAAATGATTGTAGATACCCGAATTCATATAAAATTGCGGCCGCAAGGCGCCAAGCCTGAGGAACTGCTATCACTACATAGGTACCGTATTTCCTCGATTAAACGGCGTTTATTAATCTCGGCATTTTTTGGGGGGGGCGCCTAATCGAAGGGGGCCATTATTCGAGGGAGGGCGTTTATTAAAAAGTACAAGATCACAGCCTCTGTCATTGGGTCCAGAAAAAGAGAAAATGGTTTAGTTTTGCCTTGCTTTTATCGAGTAACAATACACTACACCAACTTTTGTTGTGGGGGGCGCTTAATCGAAGGGGGCGTTTATTTCAAAAGTTAGTAGCATAAGTCTTGAAGAAACAAGAGTGCTTATTAAATTTTTGTTGGAGAATCTAAATTTCTCGCCCCCTGTAAAATTTCCTATCTGCACCACTGAACTGAGCTTTCTCTATCTATTTACTTTGCAGAATAATTGGAGAGAGCGGCATTACGCCACACTCGAAACGCCGACTGAGTTACCTGAGCTGGAGGCAAGAAATAACAGCAGCAACAACTTTGGGTCTCGTTCTGGTGGAGGATATGGTGGCAACAGCAGAAACGGACAGTACTCGAACGGTTACAACAACGGCAACAAGAGGAGCTATGGCTCACGGGACGGTTATTCCAAGGGAAATGATCAGAGAGGACAGAAACGGGGATTTAATAACGACTGGAATAATGGTCGAAACAACGGTTACAAAAAACAAAAGGTTGAAGCTTTTGTTTGAATAAAGAATTCTGCCCATGCTGCTTCTAAATCTGTGTTAGGTAAGCAGTTGCTCATTGAGCATTTATAGCTATTAGCAGAATTTCCATTGTTGTTTATTCAACACTTGTATTCCAAATGGACATTGTCGCATTTATTTTGATGATACAGAATGATTTTGGTTTTACTTTATTCAAATCTTCGCGTCTCTATGCATTGTATATCCTTGAATGATCTTTCGCATCAAGGTTGATTCAATCTGCTAACGTATGCATGGTTTGATGCAATCTTCGTCAAGGAGCGATTGATATAAGCTACCCCTGATCCCGTACGAGGTTGATTTAATCTACTCCTGTACGAGGTTGATGTAATGTGCTCCTGTACGAGGTTGGACTCGTTCTTCTTTTCCAAGATTTTTTTGCTAATTAAGAATTGTTCTGATTGGTGATTTGGTCTGATTCACGACTCCTGATTGGAAGTACGAGCTAATGTTTGATTGTCTCTTGAGTAGGTATTTGTGATTGATTCGATTAGCGATTGCTCTGGTTGATTAGCTGATTACAACAAGCATCGAAATGCACAGAGACAGAGTCTTCCAACTTTTTTACATAAAAAATCTACAATATCTGTTTTTAAAGACAGTCTTTTATAGCTACTCTGAAAAATCTCTTCCCTAAAAACAAAATTCAATGGAAGTATATTTGGTTGACTTCCCTCGCATTCAATATTATCCATCTCGACATGGAATAAAAGAAGTCGATTGAAATCGAGTTGATTTGACGTTTCAAATGAAATTATCTTCTGTTTCTTCTTCAATGTTCAACCTGTCTTGGACATCTGCTGCCAGGGATTCTGACAAAAGAAAAACATAATTACATATGAGCTTGATAAAGGAGACAATAATTAAATCTTACTGCTTTCCTTTATTATGTCTATTTCTAATGACTAAAACGTCAAAGACAGGCTGAAAATTGCCTTTTCTGTGTCGGCCAATGTATTATATCCTATTATTAACAGGCGACAGTGTCCGTGTTCCGTGTGTTATCAATCATTGTTTTCCTGATTACATATTACAATCAGTTCTCTTGATAGACGAACTTCTCGTTTTGCCGACTTCTTAGTGAATTGAATTGATGAATTAAACAGTTGCTTGCCTTACCATCGATGTGTTCATTGGAATGACCAATGATCTGCCTCGTGTCCTCCAGGCTCTGGTCTTCGGACCTTGGGAATTCTTTTTTCCTACGAGGAGATTAATGCATTGGATTGAAAATGGACCATCGGATTTGGATCATTGACTTGACTTGGCCAATGGACCCTTGAATTGACGTCCCTATAACCAGCATGCAAGCCTCCTGCAATGCTGGCCAAAAATGCTTGGACGCTGCTATAATTTTTATTCTATTCAGCAAAATTTTCTCCCATCCCCCAATACAATGTTGATCTTTGCACACCGTGCCTATTTTCAGCGGACAATCGCTATCCACGAGTATGCTAAACGCCTTACAAGGAAAAATCAACATTGTTTTTTTTGGGGGGGGGGCGATGAACAGTAACCTGACAAACAATTTTTATTATATTATTGTATTGTATATTTTGTGTGCCTAAGTAATATTTTCAACCGTTTAAGTCTTTTGGCAAGGATTGTAGGTCTATTCTCTGCCAGTCAGAATAAAGGCTCTATCTTTTCAGATGGCCCCTTGATAGTTTGCATCAAACTGAATGAGCATACTCGATACCTTGTCTTGTATTTGCTTGATCTTGGTCTGTCTCTATAAGGAGGTCTTGGCAGTCCTCTCTCCCCTTCGCCTGGCCTCTGGTAAGATTGGACAGCCTCGCTATCAGTGTGAGATTCGTCGCTTGTTGTCGCCGTGTCTTTCAGCGAAGAACTGTCAAACGAATCATTGTATTCGCCGTCAAAATCCATTGTCCATCCCACAATCCTGTGCTTCTTTGCATGACCATGCGTGCGCAGGTATTTCGAGCATTGTGAGTTGTTCTTGGTCAAGCAGCCATCCTAAAAAACGAAACGAGACAAAATAGTAATGGGATGTTAGAATTTATTATCATCCCGACATAACACACCTTGGAGAACACTCTTTCTCTTGTCTCTTCGAGAGAGGAGAGAACTGTGAATAATGCGGTACTGCTCTCATGGCTTTATCAGTTCTCCATATAGTATTGCGTATGCATGGAGACAGTACAAGTCATATAAAATCGCTTTGTAACATGAATGGAAACCCTTGTACATTGTCCCTCCTACCTTTCCAAAGCGTTCGATGAATTTCTGATACTCAATATATTCCTTAGATAATTTGATGCGATCAGTTTCTTGCATTCCCTTTGACATGACCCGTTTCATGTATTCGTAATTCAAAATTGTATTGTACTGCCGTTGCTTCAAGTATTTCAGCTGTTCCACCGAGTACACTTTAGCCATGCCCCATATGTATTGTTTCTGTCCCATGTCAAGGTCCTCATGCCTGAGGAACTTGTTCGTTTTCACGTAATCAGGCAGCACCACGGGCACGCCGAACCTGCGCACGACATCCGCTGACTTGGCGCGCCGTCTTCGCTTGTCTGTGGAGCTGTTGCATCCTTCGCAGCACACGCATGTCGCAGATTTCGGGTGATTTCTGCGGGCCTCTGCGCGTAGCTCATCCTGGCGATAGAGGTGTGGTGGTGAGCACGCGGGATGGCGCGAATTGAAAACAATGCTTTGATTGCTTGATGCTGAACTGCGACTGGAGGTAGTTGTGGCAGATGAAGCTGCAAAAATTGAAATTAATTGAAATTAATTTACAGTTTACTCTCCCTTCTCTCTGCCTCAAAAAAGTAAGGACTTTTGATACGTCAAATCTTAAGATGTCAATCAAATTTCAATTTGTCTTCAGAAATTACAAGAGCCAGTAGTAATTGTTTGATTGGCTGGTTGGCCAGATATTTAGATACTGTATTTCATTTGAGGAAATACAATATTTAAATATAAAAACGTAAATGGCCTGGGAGTAGTTGTATGCCCCTTTTTAACCTGGCTATCAATTTTTAGATGCTTCCAGCATTCATGACGTGCGTGCTCCAGGCAATCTTTAGAAGATATATGGTGAATATTGAACCATTTACGAAAGCTATAGCGAAAGTGCAGATAGTAAGCGCCTATGTTTAGTTTGTATGCTATTCTAAGGAATTTGGTACACTGGATTCAGGATACAGAAGTGTTGAAGAACTGATACACAGTACCTAGTGTTTATAAGTATAAAAAATCATCCTGATAAACTTCTAGAGATTTCTCCTTTCATTGTTGGAAATTTGAATATACCTGTACTTGGTCTGCTTGATTGGCTTTTTAATTCTGTTTGAAATGTCCTGCTCGGTTGTTTTGCACTTGAAGCCCTTTTCAGCAATCTAAAAGAATTACAAAAGAAAATTCAGGCATAGCTCATCGGGTTAGCTATACCTGAATTTAGCTGGGCTTGTTAGAGGCAAATGTGACAAGTGGCAATAAACCTTATTGTTACCTTCCATCTGGGGGACTTAAGTTGTTGTTGTTTGTTTCTTTTTTGGTTGTCATGATTCCCAGAGCTGTTCTTGGTCTTTGTTTGTACTTAAATAAAATATATTTATGATGATCAGATATGCTGAGGAATATTGTAATAAAAAACCTGTGCTAATTTTTAATGAAGGGACCCTTCAGAAGAAGCTGCCAAGAATATTTCACCCCACCCTGAGAAATATCAACTTTGAGCTGCTGTTCTCCTTTGAATAGCTGCTGATAGCACAAGCTCCTTTCATTTGTTGTTAAAATTGTCAGTTGCACAGTCTTCAACAGAGAATAATGACAGCTTGCAATTGTTTTCAGCTGTATGATCTCCTAATTTACATAAAAATAAAATTTTGCGCGAAGTTTTTGTAAGAGATTTGTATGGGCAAATTTTAGAATTTCAAATTTCGCAATACCTGATGGTACAAGAAATTTTGGGCAGACAATTGAAAATTGTTATCCGAGAAAATTGGTCATATAGACTACAAAGCGCATGCGGCGAATCTTTATAAAAAAAAGAAATATAGAGATTCTCTTACTTGTGTTCTATAAATTGGCAAGCAAACAAGCAATATTTATTTGTTAACACAGGCTGAAGGGTCTGGCTGCTATACAGCTGATGTGGGTTTGTGGCTTGTGCCCTCAGAATGATATTTTAGAATTAATACCCTGAGTACTCATTTACCGACCTCAAAAGGATGGACAGCTGTTTTGGCTGAAAACTTGCAGTTTGTGCTTCCGACCGTTTGTGGATTTGAACCCATGAAGGTTTGACTTCAAGCATACAAAATCCAGTGCCTTGACCACTAGGCTACACCATTGTATAATTACATCATGGTATACTTTGCACACTTGACCCTGATATCTGAATTGCTTCATAGGCAAGTTTTTACCAATTTAATCATCTAGTTTCAGAACAAATGCTTTATTTTTCAAACTGTATATAATCCACTTTTCCTTTAAAGACTTGTTTATGCGAAAAAAATTCAAAAAATTGATAAATATTTGATTTCATTGGTCTCTGACTTTGAACTGAATTTCAACCAAAAATCATGAATTATTAACATGGCATTTATTGACAGAAATTTCCTCAACCTTGCATTATTTGACTGAGTGTTTTGGTTCTAAATCACTGTTGGACCTACGGGCTAATATTTCTATCTTGAATTCTCTTCAAAATATTATTAACGTTGGTGGTGAAATATACAGTTTACAACTTAGTATCCAAAATTCCCGAAGGAGACCAAAATTTGATTGAGATTGTTAATGTTTAATGTGCATTATGTATGAGTTATTAAGTGTTAGGTATGTATTATGTTGTACAAGTATAAGCATTAATGTTGGCAAGAACAGGAGACTAACATTTCGTTTATAATTATAATAGCCCATAATTTTTATGGTTAGATTACTCTCTGTAAGATGTTTAATCGTGTCTTTACCTTGTCCAGAGCATTTCTTTCTGCCTCTGGGCACAAATATATTTTGGTTGTTCTGAAACCCAACGGGGTTATGATGGTCTGTCTCTGAAATTTGGCCAAATCATACGATCTGACCAATGCTTGCTTTGAGCTCCTGGTGAAGAAATTTGGCGAAAATTCAATAAACAAATCGAACTTTGCAGTGTCCGTGTGTTAATGTACCTATTAAATTTTGGGATGTGGAATTTCGGATTTTACCTTCCAGACTGCGAACTAACAGCACTCTCCGGTCTTGGTATGTCTAAGTTGATGGAATTCTTTTCTTCTCTCATTTTTAATTGATTTCTCCTTGTGAATTTATAATTTACCTCAACTGTTCTTTTCTTTTTATTTTGTCAAAAGTCAACAAAATCATGTTGCCAAGTGTGGTAGTACGCGTGCGTAAGTATCGTATACGTTTGTCAAGCTATTGCGTCATCTCAGGCTAATGCATATGATCTAGAGTCGTATCACTTTCCCTCAAGATTTTTATCAAGATGGCGATGCAAAGGAGAACAAACGTGAGTTTTATTGAATAAGTTTCAAATGATTTCTCGCTATTTTTTATAATTAGATTTAGAATTTTACTTCTATTGGTGTTTATCTGAGTATTTATCAACACGACTGTATGTTAGAGTGATTCTAATAGAAACTTTAGTTTTTCGGCCTAATTTCTTGGTGATTGTGTGTGGCGTGGCGTGCGTGCTCAGATGTTTGACGGTAGTAAGTAGTCAATGTAAGCTTAGTAGTAAGCTGTGTGAAAATGTCTGACTCAAACTATTTTTTTTCTAGGTGAGGTTGCCTCCAGAGGTCAACAGAATTTTATACGTAAGGTAAGATTCAACAACGAAATATCTCTTTACTTATTATTTATGTCGAAATAATTAATGCTTGGCGTGATTGTTATGTTTCACATGTTTATTGATTTTACAGGAATCTTCCGTACAGAATTACATCGGAAGAACTGTATGATATTTTTGGAAAATATGGTGCCATTAGACAGATACGACTGTAAGCTCATCTTACCAAATTTTGTTTTAAAATCTATTTTCTGACACTTTGCTTCTGTTAATTTAATAAAATTCCAGTATAAATATCAATCATTAGTTATTATTCCTTAGTGCTTGCCCAAAATGCGGCTCAAACCCACAACTTGTTAAGAATTGAGGGACTAAACCAATTGGCCATCTTTGCCTATAACCTCAAGCTCACTTTAAGCAACTTAGCTTTTTTTAGTTTTTATTTTTTGTTTTTTTTGTCCTGTATTTTATATTTTAGATTTGACAATGCCCCTTAAATGTGAAGCATGTTATTACCATGAAATTAAATTATTTGAGGTTGTTCAGCTTTCATGTCAAGCATTAATTCTTACTTTTATTTTCAGAGGTAATACAAATGAAACAAGGGGAACAGCCTATGTTGTTTATGAAGATATATTTGATGCTAAAAATGCCTGCGATCATTTGTCAGGATTCAACGTCTGCAACCGATACCTCGTAGTTTTATATTACCAACCAAATAAGGTGAACCAGCATGTTTTATTTTTAACTTATTGGTGGAAATGATGAAAAATTTGCTAAAAAAAGATTTAATGATTTTTTTGATGTATTTGGTTAATTTCAATGTCACCGTTTTACTTTTTAGATGTTTCAAAAAATGGATAAAGACAAAAAGAAGGAAAGCATTGAAAATCTTAAAGCAAAATATGGAGTTCCAGGTGACAAATAAGCCTCACATTTATTTATGGGATTTTTATTACAGCCAGCTGGGAACTGTTTCATTCTTCTGGCATAACAGCAAACATTGACATAACAGCAAACATTGACATAAATATTTATGATTTAACTGTTATATGTGGTGAAACATGGACCTGAGTAACTAAATTTTAGGTGAATACGTTTTAAGGATCATTCTTTGTATTTACAATGCATAGCCATCTTGTATTATTGAATTATGAAGACTCTTCAATAACAACATCTCTGAAACGTATTTTATTACCTACTGCAAAATTTTACTCAGGTTATGTTGTAAAAAGTGCATAAGGTTCATGCTGAGATATCCTCAACTGAATATAACAGTTTGCGATTGTATGTATCGAATTAGCAATTAACACATTTTTTACAAGAGCATACCATAACTGCAGTAAATGCTTTTTTGTTAATCTTTGTCTTCATCATGTCATTGCGGAGGAGGCGGGAAAAATTACGTGCACTTGCCCTGCCCAACATTTGTTTATGCTTGTTCACGCCCCCTGCTATTGCCCGACCTCTCACGACAGACACGGTACACACACGGAACTCCATCATCTTTCCTTGTTGGATCTGGTTGCATTTTGTGCCAACAGGTCACAAGCAGGAATGTTTTGGTTCATTTTGAACTTATTCTCCTATTTTCTGAGAAGTTTCCGCGGAGGAAGAAGACGACTTGCCCTAACAAACCCTCAAGGTCGCGCTGATGCTGGAAGCAGATCAGAGCTCGGGTCACCAGCTTGGCGGCCTAGGCCCAGCAAGTTTCGTTCGCCTACAAGAGGTTCTTCGGAGCCTCCAGTAACCTATTTTGAAAGTAGTGGACCCTCAAGAGGAAGACGACAGTCTTTTGTTGGTGTAGAAGGAAGTGGTAAATCAATTGCTGTACTGACAAGTGGTGGAGATGCACAGGGTTAGTTGATAAAACAGACCAGATGTTTTTCACAATTTGTCGTCTTGCTTCTCCTTCACCTTTTCTTCTTGTGTAAACATTCGATAAGGCGGTTTAAGATGGCTAGATTAAGGTTAGTCATATGGGATTTTCTTATTTTCAGGGATGAATGCAGCCATTCGTGCTGTGGCTAGAATTGGAATCTGCTCTGGTGCAAGGGTCTATGCAATATACTGGGTAAGAACACTTTGCATTGCTTGGTCTTGCAAATGCTGTTTTTTTAGCACCTCTGGCGCCAATGAAATTCTATACCATTTGAACCACAACTGGGTGCTTCATCGAAGTGTATTATTGCTCAATTAAACAGTTAAATTTTGATGTGATGAGTTTGTATCTATGTATATAATAAGTTTTCCAGTTTGACAAACACCTGTTTTGAGGAAAAGATTCCCAGGACCACTAATCCAGGGTCTGAGCTCTTGGATGGCTTCAAGAGCTACAGTTTTCAAAAGGCTTTCTAGTAGTCAGGTGCTTTGGTACTCATACAAAAAGCACCTGATTAGTGTAGTGTTCAAGTTTGCCAAGCTGTATCACGAATACAGGCACGTGAATAATAGGGGGCGTGGGGTGTAACACTCCCCAGAGGTTGAGAATTCCTATTACACTTGGAAATCCTAACAGTACATTTGGAATTTTTCTGCCCACGATCACAGGCCAGCCCCTCCACTGGCTGTTTCGTCTTTTATCTGGTTTCTACGGTACATATAACCAACATTTTAGAGCTGTTGCCAAACATGGATTTGGTACATCCAGTAGATTATTAGTTAAACAGAAAAATTCCTGACACAGTTGGAATTTTCGTTTTTTTACAAGCCCCCAAAATTAGCCATTTATTTTCATCCCTGCATGATTAAAGCCTGTTATGACAGAAAGCTGGTGGATCTCTTGGTGCATTTACCGTATTTTCTCTCATTTTTCACCTTTGCAGCTGGCACTCAACAAAAAAGATCATTTGAAACAAAATCTTTTATCTTTTACGTGAATAACTCACATTTTTTCTTGACATTAAATTTGAGAGTGCTCAGTTAAAAGGAACATTGTGGTTTTTTAGTATTAATTGGCGAGGGACACTAGAACATAAATGTGTACATGCAGCCAATTATTAACAGAACTAAAAGGCTACTATTTGTATGTTGTAATATTGTGTAATTGATTATGCCATAGGGATATCAAGGTATGGTCGATGGGGGAGACAATATCAAGGAACTAAACTGGGAAAGTGTCACTGGAATCATCCAAATGGTATATCTTTCAGCAGACAATTTTGTTTTATTGTGTTGCAGCTTTGTCCCTTGTCTGCACATTTTAATTCATGTTACTGCATCACATTTCAATTCATGTTACTTTTTATTTATGTTTGACAAGGGGGGAACTGTGATTGGAAGTGCCAGATGTGCTGACTTCAGGTCGAGAGAGGGAAGAAGAAAGGCTGCTTTCAATCTTGTCTCAAGAAAGATCACAAACTTGGTATGTTATAAAAAATGAATTTGTAATTCTTATAATAATTATTTTGTTCAACAACTCTATATTAATCAGTGCAATGCATTGCAAAACCCATACCACATCTTATTTTTTTCTGTCAGAGAATTTTATGGTATGGAATAGAGATTTCAGGGCCAGGTGGTCATACAGTAAAAACCCGCATGTAAGAACCTGTAAATTTCCATCCATCCTATTGTTCCAAGACAATTGGCTATTGTTTTTTCTATTGTTTTGAGCAAAAATATAACCCAGAAGGTTCTTAATCTATTGGTTCTTACATGGGGGTTTTTACTGTATCTGATTTATGCCCTGAGTTTGCGTTTACTGGACTTTGGGGCCAGGTGGTCATATCTGAAGCATGCATAAGCATGTTGAGTTTTAAATAGATAGAACAATGTTCTCTTTCTTAAGAGATTTAGGTAAGGCAGCTCTTCACTCACGAAAGCCCAATTGCGGATAGCAATGGCAAACATTTTTCTTTGTACTTTATTTAGGTTGTTATTGGTGGTGATGGAAGCTTAACTGGAGCCAACACTTTCAGGAAAGAGTGGCCAGAATTGCTAAATGAGCTGGTAAAAAAAAGTAAGTTTGAACGAGCATGCAATTTGCATAGATTTTGGTGCAGCCACGTGATACATGATACTCCATGAACTATTGTTAAGTCCATAACCAAACTCTTTTACCTTGTCATTATTATAAGTGGCAGACAACGCAATTAGCATATATGTAATTGATGCTTCACTTTCACCTGATGCATGCTAAAAGTAAACTGATGTTGATAATGGTAGTTCTCTTTTAAGATGCAATCACACGTGGAATTGCAGAACTTCACACCTCTCTTAACATCGTTGGGATGGTAAGGTTAAGCTAATGGCTACTCCTATATAACATTGGTTTCATGAAGATAGTCCCTGGCGATTTCAGTTATCCGTTTCCAGTTATTTTTCCCCAATACTCCCCCTCCAAGTAAGCAAGTAAGCAATATTTATTTGTTAACGCAGGCTGAGGGCTCTGGCAGCTATGCAGCTGATGTGGGCCTGCCGCTTGTGCCCCCAGAATGATATTCTAGGACAAATACCTTGGGTACTCATTTACTGACCTCAGAAGGATGGACAGCTGAGTTGGCTGACAGCTTGTAGTTTTTGTGGTTCCGACCGTCCATGTGGTTCAACATTTTTAGATATATTTCTCATTATATCAAACCATTCATCTGATATGTTATTTTAGTCCTGTGCATTATTTCTGGCTACTGTTGAGCATCATGTGTTAGCTACATGTTATAATCTTCACCTTCTTGCAATGACAGGTTGGCAGTATTGACAATGATTTTTGTGGAACAGACATGACAATTGGGGCTGATTCTGCTTTGCATCGGTAATTATGACAACACTCAACATTTAATTGTTCTTAGTATTGATTGTAACACTTAAAACTTACCGTTTTAAGTGTTTTAAGACAATTTAAAGTTGCATTTCTTCAAAATATTTTTGTGCCTTTTTAGAATCATCGAATCCGTAGATGCAATATCTACAACAGCAGAAAGGTAATTTTGTTTTTTATAATCTTGCAAACTGTAGTCATGATATGTTTGGTATGTGACACCGGTTACAAATGTTATTGATTAACTTTCATAAAGATCTTCGTTCCATGTCACTTATAGAAGCTGTGAGTTGTTTTCAAACAGTCACAAGCTGCTTATTACATCAATTTACTAACATTTTTTACAAATGTCATATTTTCTCAAACAAGTGCCCCTTAACACTTTGAATAAGCCTCCCTTTGGAATAAATGCTCTAAGTACTGATTTGAAATAATATTTTTTCTTCAAGATTTGTTGAAATTGTTTGGTGAAGGATCGTATTTTTATTTTTATTTTATTTTTAGCCATCAAAGAGCTTTTGTTTTGGAAGTCATGGGAAGACATTGCGGGCATGATATTTGCTGTTCCTAAAATTTCTCAAATTTATTCTCGATAGTTTGTCTAAAATATTTTTTGACTTCGTCTGTAATTAGTCATTTACTTTTCTGTTTTTCATTCTAGATATCTTGCTCTTGTAGCAGGCATAGGTGTTGGAGCAGATTGGGTAAAGCATTTTGATATTTTTATTTGTTAACTTTTTTATTTATTAACCTTTTTGTTATTACATATCACGATATAAGGGGTCTTCAAAGCACCAAGTATCCACACTTTACCTGTTTAGGTAAATTTTATTTTGGGGTAACTTGATACAATAGCACTTTTTATCAAATATTTCACAATGAAATGAAATATTACTTTAGATAACAGTACTTTTTTGGCTGATATGAAATTATTTCTTATTGCTGCATGTTCCAATTCATTTGATAGATATTTCTTCCGGAATGGCCAGCCGAAGATGGCTGGGAAGATCATTTATGTCGACAACTTAAAAAGGTATTTTCATTATCAAACGAGTTGTGTCATACTGAAATGCCATTAGAGCGACCTTTGTATAACTTTAACCTTTAATCTTTGACCTGTAGCCTTTGACCTGTGACATTCGGTGTCGATAATTGACAATCTCATTGTCGGATTCTCATTGGTAGGGTAGAGATACTGGTCGATTGTTGAGTATCATCATTCTTGCCGAAGGAGCTCATAACATTCACGGTGAAAAGATCACTTCCAACCAAGTCAAAAAGGTATTAGTAGGACAGTCAAATCTGTATAGTTCGAACTCGTGTAATTCGAACTCTATCTAATTCGAACGAAATTCTCTGTCCCTTCAAGGATCACTAATGAACCAATTCTTATAAAACAAGCCTCATAATTCGAACTTTTTGTAATTCGAAGATTCTCGCGCGTCCACAGGCTGTTCGAATTAGACAGAGTTGACTGTACTAAAAATTGATTTATCGATCTATATTCATAAAGATTTTTATTGCTATAGGTATTGGTTAAATTCTGTCGTTAAATTTTGCTAAATTTTATCCCTATGAAAGTATAATATAAGTATTTTATCCTGTAAAGCATTGTGAACGAAATAAAGATAATAATTAATAATGTCATTTATGCAAGCTAAATACGTATTCAGCAATGTAGGACATCTGTATATTGCCAATATAGGACCTGTTTAAAATCTGCAAAATTGAATATAAAAAAGATAAGCAATGCATTTCTACGAGAGATCAAATACCAAATGTCTGAGTAATCTTAAGTATTGTAGGAACATACAAACATTTTTCCTTTATTTATTTATCCAATTGGTAACAATTTTCACCTTTTTTGTTTTTCTTTAGTTAATTTGTACAAGTCTTGGCTATGATACACGTGTGACTGTTTTGGGTCATGTCCAAAGGGGTGGAGCGCCATCTGCGTTCGATAGATTACTGGTAAGCCTATATGGATTTTATTTATACCTCCTGGAAATGTGTGGACCAACCCATTCAGGGGGTTTAGTTTTCACAAATTTCCGACCATTTTTTAGGCAACCAGATTGGGAGCCAAGGCTGCTACGACTGTGCTGGAGGACGCGAGCACTGATGCGCCTGCGCAAGTCGTGTGTCTCGATGGAAATCAAATCGTCAAAAAACCCTTGTTGGATTGTGTAGAACAGGTTGATAAATTTGCTTTGTTTGCATCAGCTGTTACCCCCGTTTTGGTCGTTTATTTGCGAGTCAAAGTGTACTCATTTCACCTTTGCTAACGGGGGTTGTATATGGCCATGTTGGCAGTAGATCATGTTTCCTTCAGAGCCGATGTCTAATCGCGAGCAACAAGTGAGGCTTTCACCGAGTAATGTTATTTTACGTGGGTCTAATCATTCCTTTCCGTTGTAATAGTGTGAAGCTGTTAAGATTGCCTACGAGCAAAGAGATTTCAAGAAGATTGTTGAGCTGCGTGGTGGGTGAGTAGAACATATTGGTAACGCGTTTTCCGCCCACCTTTTCTCTGGAAACGCTGTACACAGATCGGTGCATATGGAAATCTAATCTATCTCTGAAAGTGTTCTTATTCTATTTGTATTGTTTGTTGTATTCCGTGTTTTAAAGTACCTCTACGACAATGTTTAAAGTTGCCCCATATCTTCCAGTGGTTGTCCAAGACTTAGAAACCGCTTGTACAAGTAATAGAAGAGTTCAACCCCTTCATACAATTACTGATATAAACATCGATTTATTGAAGTTGACAATAATGATGACTACTAGCATGCCCTGACTTATGCAAAATTGTAAAAAAGCATTTGCTTTGTTCCTTCAGGTCTTTCAGACGAAACCTCGAAGCGTACAAAACGTTGAAGTTGCTGTGTCCACCAGAAGGCAGCAAATGTCACCTCGACGGAAAATGTGATGAGGTAGGCGAGATATTTCTTTGTTATGCAGTGACTCATTTTGTAACCACTTTGTATAACGAATTATATTGTATAATTATATAACTTAAGTGCCCTTGAAATGAGAATAACCACTTCAAATACTTTTTAATACAATTAACTCCCAATGTAACTGAAGTACATTAAAACACCTCGATAACTCGAACCCATTTGCATTCCTCTTGAAAGCTTTGCTTCTACATTCTAAATATCGGTAACCAGAACATTCTTTAACTCGAATCATCTTTGTCGGTTTTGAGTTTAAATTATCTGAATTTTCCTGTGTGCTTTTGTTGCCTTTAAGCTGTTTGCGTTGGGACTTCTTTATCTTGATATTGCGTTGGCAAATGTTCGAACCCATCTCCCAACTCAAATCCCAACCATACCATATCAAAACGAAAGTAAATGGAAAATCGCTCGAGAAATCCAACGTTCGAGGTAGCAGATGTCAACTGCACGTGCCATTCCCCAAATTTGTGTTGGTCGTATCAACAACGCATTGGCTATACTCGTTGCTGAGGCATTGTGTTTGAATTCTGTTTTGTCTGTTCTTTGTAGGGCTACATGATGGCAGTAATGCACGTTGGAGCACCCGCTGGTGGCATGAACCCGGCTACGAAAGCCTTCGTTCGCAGCTCTTTGAACGCTGGCCACTCTGTTCTGGCAATTAACGATGGTTTTGACGGATTAGCCAGAGGAGCGGTATGTGTGTATTTTATCACTGGTGTTTGCATCGGTGTGTAATTTGCATACCATATACGAGGTAGTTCATGCAATGTCTTTTGTTTTGAATTGTGTCTGATTTCTTCTCAGATCTACAGAATGGGATGGAACGACGTAGACCGATGGAGTGGTCTTGGTGGCACCAAACTTGGTGTGACGAGGTGATGGCTTGTCACTGTAGTCACTAAGAAACCTATTCCATTTTGTTGGAATTAATCAGCTTTTGGCTACATAGCACACTGTACAGTATAGTACACAGTACAGTTGGTACATCACACAACATAGCTAGTACACTATACAGTATAGTACACAATACAGTTGGCACATCACATAACATAGCTAATACACTGTACAGTATAGTACACAATACAGTTAGCACATCACACAACATAGCTAGTACACTATACATTATAGTACACAATACAGTTGGCACATCACATAACATAGCTAATACACTGTACAGTATAGTACACAGTACAGTTGGCACATCACATAACATAGCTAATACACTGTACAGTATAGTACACAGTACAGTTGGCACATCAAACAACGTAGCTAGTACACTGTACAATATAGTACACAGTACAGTTGGCACATCAAACAACGTAGCTAGTACACTGTACAGTATAGTACACAATACAGTTGGCACATCACATAACATAGCTAATACACTATACAGCATAGTACACAATACAGTTAGCACATCACACAACATAGCTAGTACACTGCACAGTATAGTACACAGTACAGTTGGCACATGAAACAACGTAGCTAGTACACTGTACAGTATAGTACACAGTACAGTTGGCACATCACACAACACAGCTAGTACACTATACAGTATAGGACACAATACAATAAATTGCAATGTATTCATTTTTTACGTATTACAATTGATTTGCTCATTCGTTGAAAGACGACGAAAGTAGTGGTAGTACACTAGGTGTCATTTTATGTATTTTGCAGAACATTACCAGAGAATGTTGGCTGTGATTCTGTTGCTCTCAAGCTGGCTGAAAATGGCATACAGGGCCTCGCTATCATTGGTGGATTCGAGGTTTGTTTAAAGATTATATCTATATAATGACGGAGGTTATCTTTTGGGACCTGGTATCTTTGAGAATTATTTTGGCATCAAAGTTCCCATTTCTCGTGAATCTGTCACGTTTTGTTTCCTTCGCTTGCAGGCATTTATGAGTGCATTGCAACTGGCCAAGGCTCGTGACTATTACAAGGAGTTCAGAATTCCAATCATTGTCATACCAGCAACTATGAGCAACAATGTACCTGGATCTGATTTTACGCTCGGTGCAGATACAACTCTTAATGTCATCATTGAGGTAATGTCGATATAATATTTGTCATTATTCCATTTCTCTTTCACAATGACGTTCTATAAATTGGGTAGTAGTGTGTGCCAGTAGTATGCTGTTTAAGGTCGAGAGTCATAATGCTCTTGTAGATGAATATTCACTTTTTAGACAGATGAATGTCCAAGTAACTTTTAATCAGTTGAACGGATACTCATTCGCACTGCTTTTCACCCTTTTTAGGCTTGCGATCGAATTCGGCAGTCAGCCAGCAGTTCGCAAGATCGCGTTTTCGTTGTCGAAACCATGGGTGGCAAATGCGGCTACCTTGCGACAATGGGAGGCATCGCAGCGGCTGCGGATGCCGCTTACATTCGAGAAGAACCGTTCGGCATTGATGAACTACAGGTATACCTTATGGCACCTTTTGCTATTTGCTGTGCATATTTTATTTCACACTTGGTTTAAGTCTACAGTGTATAAAAAATCGTGTTGTGATGGGAATAAGTGTTCTGGATGTAACATCCGTTACATTTGTGTGTTTGTTTATACTGATGCTTTGGCTATGCTCTTTTATTTCAGTCTGATGTTCAGCATTTGATGTACAAGTTTCAACATACCCCTATTAAGAGAGGGCTGGTTTTGCGGTACATATAGCCTAATAATGTTTTCTTGCAATTTACCCAGCTACCCTCTCCATATACATATATACAAATATATATCTATTATTCTCAATATCAAGCTTTTGTCTGCAGTATGTCTACTAATTTATTGCAATATATTTAGATATATATTAGCTAGATATATTGCAAGAGAACAGTCTTTTGCAATTTATCTAGTTATTCTCTTGCATTATGTTGAGCTATTCCCTTGCAGTATATCTCGCTGTTTCCTTGTAGCATATTGAGCTATTCTCTTGCAATATATTGAGCTATTCTCTCATTATATCTAGATATTCCCTTGCAGTATATCTCGCTATTCCCTTGTAACATATTGAGCTATTCTCTTGCAATACACCGAACTATTCTTTCGCAATATATCATGCTATTCCCTTCCAGTAATTCAAGTTCATTCCTTTTGCAATACCTTTTATGTATTTCTCTAATGTCTCCATCAACCAAAATTGATATACATGAACATGCTTACTCGATTGCTATTAATTATTGCCTCCTCATTAACACGATTATACCTTGATTAATTCACTTTGTTACTCTATTGTCCACAGTGCCCAAGAAGCTAACGATCGATACACGTGTAAATTTATCACTGCTCTGTATGAGGAAGAGGCTAAAGGGGTGTTTATAACAAGAGAGAGTGTTCTTGGTCATCTGCAGCAGGTAACAGCGCTAACAGCGCCAAGCCCTTTCATTTTCAATCAGTTAACCCCAATTACACATTGTCTTTTGCGTTGATAGTACTTTGTGGTGCTGCTTGCTTTTTCAGGGTGGACCTCCATCTCCATTCGATCGTCTGTCTGGTACTCGAAATGCCATGAAAGCTGTGCGCTTTTTGGTGTCGAAAATCAAGGAAAATATGGATGAGAATGGTTCGTAGATTGAAATTGTCATATTTTTCGCGTCTTAAATTTCTTCTTTGGTTCATGATTTAATATAATATGGTATAAGAAACAGGAATGCTTTTGTAAGACAACCTCGTTCAAAGTGATTGAAACTTGTATAATGAATGTCCCTTTGGGAAAGGTCTGTTTTGTGATAGACATTGTTCAACAATTTATTGTTTTTCTCATTCCAGAACAAATTTCTGCAACTTCTGCTGACAGCGCATGCGTACTCTGTCACGTGAAAGCTCAGACTCTTTTCCGTCCAGTGCAAGAACTTGAATTCGAGGCTGATATGAAGTAAGTACTGTACATTTCTTGTTAGTACTGTAAGTACTCTAAGTGTTAATTGCTGCTTATTCAAAATTAGTTGACATCATCAGTATACTTTATGTTATGCATAAACAAACTGATTATGTTGCTACTTCTTGCATCATTCACTATATCCCGATCTATTTACTTATTCCCATAATTTTAAATTTGATTACTTGACTATACTTACCGCATTTAATGACCACTTAATTTTTTAATGTCTTCCAATCCATACTCTTTGGGATCTTTTTCAACAACACTTTACTGACTGAGCACTACTTGCAGTGTGCATACGTTGTCCCACCTTTATACACCCGGTTTAATCTTTTCGTTCTTTGTTATTGGAACAAGGTGGGTGTTTATTTCAATTTTCTTCTAGGAACCGTGTTCCGAAAGAGAATTGGTGGCTGAAGCTTAGGCCTCTCCTTCGAGTGCTTGCAAAACACATGGTTGTGTTTTCAGGAGAAGACGAATCATAGCTAAGAATTCAAAACAAACATTTAAGCTCTATGTTTTGAAAACAACATGTTCTTATTTCAGTTGTCTTTTATGAAATGAAACAAGTGTTTTGCATTTCATATTATGTCAATTTCAATTATGGCGTGGTAATAAGCACGTGTTGCTGTCGTTGAGACTTCTGCTTTGCTGATAGACATTTTGGATTAGAAGTTAATTGCTTGAAATTTAAATTGCGTTGGTTTTCAAAGCTTTTTGGTTTTTGTCTAGTCTGTGTTCAAGATCTCAAATAACTGTGAGAGGCTTAAATCTACTGGGAAGGCTTTAAAGAACACTTGGGAGGTCTTGGTAGATGTAGAATTTATGGGTCTTGAACACAGGCTTGTACACGAATGCTAGATTTATTCAATTGAACATTAATTTGCTTACTCATCTTGAGCGATGAAGTCATTTTAGACCAATGTCTATAACAATTAGAGATACGTTTTTAAATATAGTTTTCTTTATGCCTGATATGTTTAATTGTGTGCTATTTATTGTGTTGTTAAAAGCATGATTTTTATTGTGACATTGGCTTTTTTCTTTGATGGATAAGATGTTCGCTATTGGCAAGGTTGTTCCATCTTATTCCAAGATCCATTGTTCTTCTCGGTGATCCTTGATGTTCCATAGTAGTTCTTGGGGTTTAATTTTTGTGATAAACCAAACTGTGATGTAAGATATATTTTTCTGACCGCCAAGAAATTAAAGGAAAAAGTTTATATGATCAATTGGGACTTAGACTTTGGGAATGCGTTTGCGATAACTGGTTGCAGCTATATAATACGTTGCATTTCCATTCTTTAAATTATATCTTTGGGAAATAGAACCAACATGTTCTGTCACAGGAATCAATGTTGCGAACGATTAAGAAACTGGTATAGACCCCCGGCACACCCCCTATTGTCTGGACGGCTGCACAAGACCGATGCCTTTTGTTTGTTATATATTTCATTGTCTGCTCTCCCAATCAGAGGCGGAGAGAAAAGAGCAAACCAATTCAAATTTAAATAAGGAAATCTATTGACCATGACGGGTTTTCCCTCATATAAGCATCGGTAAATTTTTTTGCCCGGAATGCCAGTGTAAATATGAACTGCAGCAACTTTAAGATGAAGATACAATATTTAATGGTTATTATTATTTATGTTACACACGCTATTGCTGCTCAAGATGTCAGTATTCTACAGTGCAAAGCAAATTGCATAGACAAGGTTAGTTTTCAATTTTCATTAGTCTTATTAGGCCTATCGTTCGATTTCTTGCCCTATTTCAATAGACATTCTTTCAATTGATAATGAATATGGAAAAATGCAGCATTTGCTCAAATATGAAATATTTTGCTCTAAATTTTGCATCCGCATCTGAATTTGCTATTGTGTTTGATACATATTGAATAAATACTGTAACTATCTAGCTTTGATCAAAAAGACCGGCCCATTTTTATGGCACAGTATCTTATCAGTACAAGTTTCAGTGCTCCGCTCCGCTAGTTGATAAAACTAGTCCTAATTCTAGTAACTTTGGACCATGCACTTTTAATCATATTGTAAGAGCACGAACAGTGGATATGTGGATAGTCTTGCTTCAATATAAAATTTAATTTCTGAAGACAACGATATTAGATGTTTCATTAGGCCTTACTGAAGGTTTAACAATTTAACATCATATTCGGGTATTCTTTTTTACCGATAGCTTTTAGAAATACAGCACAAGAAAAAAATTCAATATATCAATATTAATAGAGGCACATAGTCACTAAAGATCCAATATTTTAGTTGCCGTTTTCGAGAAATTATTTATCAATTCGATATATCTAAAGGTATAGAAACCTTTGTCGTGAGCGGTGACACGTGTTTTGATAGAACCACCCTAATTTTTGCGAGCGAATATTTGCTCTACATATTTGCGAAGCATAAGCTTATTTATAACTTATAAGCTAAACAACTTCACTTTATTTTTATTTCTATGTTATTTTCATCGTCTGGTTCGTCACGGATGGCATTTCATCATCATTTCTATCGTTTTGCTGAACATCAATTAATTTTTCATTTTGGAAACCTTCAGTTCGAAATAGCTTTGGTGAGTTCCATTTTCATGTTTTCTTCGTATGGTTTGTAATAAAATGTTTTCTTTTAAGTACAGATGGATATTAAACAAAGCGTCTGAAAAACTTGCAGTTAATACCAGTTTTAACACCCTGGATAAAATCTTGAGGCTTGCTTGCCTTTAATCATCTACCATCACAAAAACAGTTGTAATTACTTATCATACAATCGCATCACGCCTCGGTGAATTCTATAAAACCTCCTTTCAAGCTTCAACTGTGTTGTTTTATTTATATCCCAATTTCCGTGAAAAAAATCGCTAGAATTACTGAAACAAGACTATTTGTGATTTGCTAAATGATTTCTTCGCCAAGAGAACTATAACCTGCAATGGTTTATTGACAAAAACAAGTGGATTTGTCTGGAACTGTTGTTTACTTTTGAAAATGATTTGCGCTCTGAACTCGTGCGCTTTTCACTGAAGCATGAATGTGTCGCGTAGTTTTGCTTTCAAAGTTTTATAAAGTTTCACATAATAAATAAGTCACGAAACATCCGAAACCTGTAATGCAAATAATTTCGAGAAAATGAAATATATATGTACATATATTGTTGCGGTTCGATTTTCATAACACCAGCTCTACATTTAATAAAACGTTATTTGCATGAATATGAAATTAACAATTAAACAATATAACACTTTAGCGGGTGGCCAGATCAACCGCCATTGCCAAGGCCAACCAACAATTCAAGATTACTTTTTTATATTTGCTCTTTTGCTTCTGATTCAGTTAAACATATCATTTTGCCCCGCCTCCTCTAAAAATCAACACAAAATGATGCAAATGTCCCATTGGCTTCCATAAAGCAGATATTCTGATATTATAACAACATTAATTTTTATTTGCGCTGCTTTCGCCATTTTGAAGTCAAGTGTTTTTGCGCAAAGAAAAAGTGGAGCAAAAAGTAAATTTCCTCAGCCGTCCTTCATTAGTTTATCAACTCAAAATATAATTCTTGTTCTTTTTGACGAAACAATTCATCACTTGAGTTCAGTTGCTAATTTTTTGAAATAATAGGATAAAATTGTGATTACCTTTATTTCCGCAAAGGATCATGGTAATCAAACTTCCTTTTGTTTGCGTCAATCAAAAGTTTTATCTCTGAAGAAGTCTCCTTTGGAGATTTGAGATCAGTGTGCATTTGTTGGGTCGAGAAAGCAAAATCTTTTTTATTATTGCCAACACAAAAAATCGCCAGCAAACAGTATCATCAAACAGTGATATCACGCGAATTAGGCCATTTAAATGATCTTTATATTTTATCTCGTTGATTTGCTTAGTCGCGCAACTTACCATAACATTCGAACACAGTTGAAGTTTAATACAAGGAAGCGTCCCCATAAATTTCCATGTGACGTGTTACAAATGTTAATATGGTGTAAAATTTGTGATATTATGGAGTTGCTATGATGTATTTAATTTTGCCGCCCCCTTAAATGAAGCCCTATATGCTACCCTTTTGCCTTCCCCTTTTGAATTTTGTTGCCAGAGCTAGAAAAACGAAGTTCCCTTTTAGTGACTACAAATTACCTTCCCTATCAAAGCAAGGCAACTATTCCAATTACTTAAAATAGCTTTTTTTGTTACATGGCCTATTTTTTAATCGGTAATTTATTCGTACATAAAATTTCATATGATATTGGTGGGTGTAACCAAGGCTTTGGTTCACTCGTACAATACTCAAAAAATACAATGGTACGACGGCTGCCTCATGCAAATAACATCTTATTGCAAATTATTGTTGATATGAAATCCATTAAAAGTCTGGTTTTTTAACGCTTTTATCTTTCCTGTTTAATGATTATTTCATAGATAGGAATATATCATAAGGAATAATTCTCCACCCACTTTTCCTGTATAACATCTGCTCGAAACATCTTGTAAAAGATAATAAAGATCAGATGGGCTGAGACACCAGTGAACAAAAACAATGGTGGTGGATTAATTTCCAATAAAGATTTCCAAATTCTGTTTTTTTATTAGTATTCTTTATCTTTCATCAAATCTGAGCCTCACTTCTAATCTTGTTATAGAAACAACAAGAACCTCGTTTCCATGGCATTGGTTATTTCGGCCTTATTATTACTCCAAATGTGTCTTCTATGTAAAAACCATAACCTTCACTAAACCGTCGAATATTTGAGTGGCCTGACCATTCCAACGTACTTTTTTACTTTAATCTCCAATCCAATGTATTGTGTGTGGTCTCCCAGCTTCATATTGATTTAATTAATATAGTGACTCATTCGTTTCTTAGGCCCAAGTAGTATTCATCTAATGTTCAAGCCTTGTTATCCACGTTTTTCCTGTAAATACACGACACGAAATACACGACTTGTTTTCTCTTTTTAAAAGAGAAAACAAGTCAGGAAATTAGGTCAGAAAGCATAGCAGCAGGTTTTGTGACTGAAGTTTTTTCAAATTACATTTGCTAAGTGATAAGATGATAGTAGCACAATATTTATATACAAGATGTGTTTTGAGTTGAATATTGCACAATATAAATTTCCTAATATATAAATTATAAATTATCACTGCTGCTAAAACAGATTTTTTAAATTATTTATTTAAAAGGGCGAAGTTGCACTTCTTTAGCCCACTCTGTATAAATCCTTTATCATCAATGAACTGATAATTCTTCTTTCACAGTTAAAGAGGACGACTAAATACAAAGCTGTGTCTTGCATTAGTAGCAACTGCAAACAGGTAAAATACTTTATTCACTTTGATGACTAATTACGATGATTATTCCGCGATTCTAAATACAGCAACATCAATTTTTCAAAAGAAAAAAAGCTCTAATAGATCTTTTACGGAAGTTAACTGAATTATTTTAATTATGTGTTCTGTTTTGCAGTGTTCTCAGCTTTGTCGATCGCTATCTGTAAGACAAAATGAGAATTGTACAACAATATGCGTAAGTTTGTACATCTTTTACATTCATTTCCAATGTTAGACTTTCGTTTAAAATGCTGTGTTTTGGAGGAAATGGAGGGCTTGACTGAAGTGCTTTCTTCTCCTTCAAAAGGTCTGGGGTGTAGGCTATTTTCGCGGGAACGGGGGATATAAAATTCTGTGTGGACCCTTTTGTGTAAGGGCCTGTTCACATGAACCCGGGATAATGAGTTGACCCGGGGTAAGCCATTGCCCCGGGCTGACGAGTTGCCTCGGCCTTTGGTCTTAAATAATGCGGTTCAATTCAAACGCCAAACCGTTGTTCACATGAACTTTTTATTACCCCGGGCCAACCACGATAGCCGTGTGACCCGGTCTTCAGTGCCGGGTGACCCGCCTCACCGTGGCAACATTTTATCATGTGAACAGAGTGCAGAAAATTTTAGGATTCATTTTTCTTGTTTTGTTTGTCAATTCAATCGTGTTGTTTGAGAAATCACCCACAGCATTTGTTTACTTTGAGAAAGCCATGTCAAATTAGCCTCGGTATCGTTTTGGGGATCAGAAACTCGCGTTTGAGGCTGCCCCGGGGCAACGTTTTCTTTGCCCCGGGGCCGTATTTCTGGCCCGGGTCAACTTTCCCCCGGGTTGAGATAACTCATGTGAACAGATGACGAAAGTTGTCCCGGGTCAGTCATATCCCCGGGTCAACTTTTTGCCCCGGGTTCATGTGAACAGGCCCTAAGTATTTTGTAACGATAAACAAATTCAGGGCTCTTAAAACACGGGTAATTTATCTATTAGTCTAATACTGTAGACTAACGCACCAGATTTTTTATGGTCCTTTCTTGTTACTTTCTATTTATCTGTTATGGTCTTGAAAAGAAGCCTGCCGTTAACCTGAGAAATGATTGGTTTTGTTTGTAATCTAAACTTTTTGTAAATATTGTTTACTGAACTTTTAATAATTCTTCGACTGGTTCTGGTTGCTGTGCTGACCCAGCTTTGCTGGTTTTGTTGTTAATTAATAAACGTGGATGTTTTCAATCTGTTTCTGAAATCTCGACAAAATGTATCGTGTCAATTTAGGGAATTTTGAAATTGAAATATTAAAGCATGATAATCAATCTGTAACTAAGTCAACTGTTTAATTGCACTTGTTGATTTCACACAATAATTTGATACTTAATCTAAAATTAATTGACAAGTCAAATTCAAATAATAAGAATGAAAGCCTACAACTTTTGCCGACGCTTAGCTTTAAAAGTTGTCGTGTCGACACTAAAGTCTGTCTGAAGTTATTTATTAACTGTTTTGCTTTTTGAGAGAGCTCAGATAAACAAAACATCTTCCCTGCCTCATGGGACTGACTCTGGCTTTATTATTACATTTTTCTTAAAATTTACAGAACTTGAGCCTCAATATTGTTCTTATAAACTATATACTTTGTTATAAATAAAGTGCGCATTCATGCCCCGCAGAGCACGCGACATATTTCTATTCGCCATGGATGACATCTGGAATGAAAATTCACGTTTTTATTCAACACGAATGGGTTGTTTTCATAGCTGCAACAAAGATAATCTGTTTATCAAAGAATTTGCTAAGAAAAGAACTGGAACAAGATTGATTTAGTTAGTGGTTAAAAGGAATCTTTTCATCTCTATTCAAAAGCGACTAACACGATTACGACGTACATGTAGCGCCATTCAGGTTTTATCAATGGTTAAATTGTTGGCAAGACATATTGTGATCCTTTTATTCAAATGGTAGGTCGTTGGCATACAAATGAACGGATACTCGCTTTTGTTGTCGCTGTTGTAATTTCAAAACAACAAACAGAGATCTTCCACGGGCATGCACAGGCCTGTTTATTTCTAATTCTATGGGTTATTTTTGTATATCGATAAAGCAAGACGATTGTATGTTGCATGGATACGGAATGTCTCAACTGTCCTGTATTTCCGGGGGTCACATTCTTCAGTTCTTCAGTTCATTATCGTTGGGTTTCAGCCTCGTTTAGGGGCTTTTTCGTTGAAAAACGAAAGTCTTGAAAATTGACTTTAGGCTTTGCAATGTATCACTTTATACACTTTAACAATTCAATGGAGGAAAAAATCTATAAACTGCTCTTGCTTTTGGCCAACGAGAGCCTGGTTCCAACCATTTAGATTCCTCAAATGTTCAGCGTCCCGAATTAACGACTGCAAATACTCCACGTAAACTCGTTAACTGTACATAATCAAAGATAATAGAAGGGAATAGTCTCCCTTCTAATAGCTTTGCTGTTATCACCTTCACAGCCTCATGCGTTACTTTTTACAAGGCTCTACAATTCTCACATTTTCACTTTAATGAACAAGGAGTAATCAATGATGCAGAATTGCTTGGATAATTTTGTTGCTTTGTTTCTTTAAGCTTTTCTTTCATTGCTTGCCTTAACTTATTGATTATTACTTCATGTATTTCAATTTTTCAGAGCTCTAAGTCATCGTCGTCCATTTGCGAAAGTGTTTGCGAATTTCTCCAACACAAGAGGAAATTAAGTGAGCATATCATCATGATGTTTTCATCTATATCTTCTTGCATTGTTATCGTTTGTTAGTTATTTATAACCAGCCCCATTTATGTGTTGGATAATACGCTATTCTGTTTATCAAAGTCTAAGCACGGCACATTTAATGATCAAAACAAATACCTTGTTCGAGATAATTGCCGTGTTGTGGGTCGGGTCATGACATATGACGAGAACTTTCCAAAGAGAGTAGTATTTAATTAATTAATTAATAGGATGCTAAATGGATATAGGCAGTAACCAGATTTCTACTCCATGGGCGCTTTGCTATTGGCTTGAATTTCTGGACTATGCGCTTTGAAACGTCTTAAAAGTGAGAGAACGAGCAAAGGCATACCAGAGAGGGTTGCAAATAAATTACTAGACGAGATTCATCGTGGGTAAATGCCAAGCTGTTTTGATCTTTAATTGAATTGATGGAATGCTTTACACTTTCTTCGGGTCATCAACAGTGCTAGTCAAAAAGGCGTTTGTGGAATTTGATTGAAAGTAGGGCGTTATTCATGCAAAACATCGGGATAATATTTCTGTGGCCGGCTGCCTCAACTTTCAGACCTTCGCTTTGACATATTGTAACGTGTGCCATCAAGGGCCACTTGATGCGATTCGACATTTTGCAAGCACCAAACATCCAAAAATCCAATTACATTAAGACTGCGAGCTTTGGAGTTAGAAAGGGTAACAGGAATTCCTGATTGCATTGGTGGTCTGTTCAGATGAATGGCAACAGTTGGCAAATGAAAATCACTCATAATAGAGCTTTAGAATATCTTCATTGTGGATTATCAACTGATTTAATTCGCTAAATGGATGAAGTGATTTCGTACAATTGAAAAAGCAATCATGTTGTCAAACAGGGACAGACTGATAGTCTGCATAATAATAAGACAGTGCATACCATTGTGCTGAAAGTATCAATTTGTAGCTATAATCATTCAATCGTATGAAAGCAAGCAGATCTCGCAATATCTATGAGCTGAGCTTCCAAAGATGGCTTACCTAAAATACAATGCATTCTTGTTATACGACAATCTAAAGGAACTGCAACGTAATTCTGACAGATGTAACATTTGCTGACTGCCTGTGCATTCTCTTTAAATACTTTTCCCAAGACATTGAGCGTGTGTCCTCTAAATTAAAACTTTTTCTGAGCAAAAGCTGTTTAACGTCAATTAAGCGAATATGGGACGAGAAATATCTGCGCTATAAAACGTTTTTAAACTTTTGGCATTTTAGAGTCGAGGATGAGTCGAATATTTCTTAACATTCTCAGTACATTACATAGTATATTTATAACCAAGATGTTGACTCGAGCATTTTAGTATTAGTAAGCTTTCTCTTATTTGGAGTAATTGAATGCTTTTATTTAATGTTTTAGGTTCAAAGCCCGGCTCGTGTCCAAAAGTGTTAACCGGTTTCGACCCTGCTCTTGTGGCCCGATGTCATAAAGACAGCGACTGTCCAAACTCAGAGAAATGCTGTCCCAACCGGCGCTTAAAAACATGCCAAAATGCAAAATTCACTTATAGCTCAAGTAGGTATTTTCACCGCTGCTTATTTGACTGACATAAGCATTTGTAACTGGCATTATGAAACAATTTCTTATTCAGGAAGCACGTGTAAACAGATGTTTATTGCTTTTACTATTGAACTGAATATTACATTCAATTCAACTCTGTGCAACTCAAGCACTCTGGGACTTAGAGCTCGTTGGGAACTATTGAATGAACTTGAATGTTGCTCAAATTAATAATAACTCGAATTTAACATACGCAGAGCATACTGCATTTCTTAGAGATTGCATGGCACTTTTTCTGTCTCTCTCTTGTTTTCTACTATTTTTGTATTCCATCGTAACAGAGAATCGTTTGTGTATAATACAAATTATAGAAGTAGGCGTTCTTTATCAATTTGACTATTGTTTCTTATTTGCGTTTTCTTTTTCAGACTATCCCCCAGTTCCAGTGAATGTTACTGCCGTTGTCAACTCACCTTCGTCTGCCGTTGTTAGGTGGAGCATGCCATCAAATTCCTCATGGCGAGGAGGAACAATGTTTATAATCGAAAAGCGATATTCTTTCAGACGTGTACATCCTTCTCATTCTGATTTCTCATTTTGGTCTTTTGCTGGTGAAGTAAGCATAAGATTTTATATACATTCTCCCATCTCTTTCTTATGTGATTATCTATTGTTTCATCTTATTCTACCTTTTAGCTTTCATGTGCTGATTTTTATTTTTCTCTCTTTTGGGATTTCTAGTTTTATTTTCGTTACTCGTCAGGTTCTTTGTATTTTTTCCTCCTTTATTTCTTTGCTTTTTCATCGCACACACTTCTTGTATTATTTATTTTGAGTCTCTATTCTTCTCCTCTCTTTTTCTCCTCCCCTTTTCCTATTACTTTAATCTTTTCATTATCATTAATTTCATCTGCCCACTGCTACCATTGTCTCATTTTTATTTAATTTTCGTAAACTTCATTACCTTTGAATATCTTCAATTTTATTACACTCGCTCCGAATAACTGATCTTCTTATCAATTTCTAATTTGTTCCTAGACGAATGAACTTGGCACGGTGGTTGCCAACTTGAACCCGGGTGATTGGTACCAGTTCAGAATAGCTGCACACTCCAAGGAAGGATCCAATGGCCACTCACAGCCATCCCCTACGATCAAAATGCCCTCAGAAGTGCGAAAACCTGGCAGAGCCCGTAACTTCACTGCCAACGAAGCTTGGCTAAAGAATGGTCTTATTTTCGTGAACATCTCTTGGGAGGCACCTTTAATCCTGGGTATGTTAGCAATCCAACAATATTGTCGTTCGAGGTGTGTTAAAGCTATGTGCAATAATTATTTTTATAATTATCATCATTTCCACTTACCTTCTCCTTCTGCTTTTAGATCTTCCTGTTCGGCGATATCGCTTGACGTATTGTAAGTACGTGGAGGGCTCAGGCCAACACTACGACCCGGTCCGCGTGAAGAGGAAAAAGGTATCCGGAAAGACGACGCATGTCGTTTTGAACGGCCTGCATCCGGATACCCTCTACAAAGTCAAAATTCAAGCAATAGTCATATCTAACAGACAGAGACTCAGAGGCAGATGGGGCAAAATGATCTTGCGTACACCTGCGTTAAAGAAGTTTTTAGAATTGAAGAGCTCAGGTATATGGGTTTGCTTTATCATAGCCTCGTGTTAATAACGTGAATATGTTAATCGCTCCTCACCAATACGTACAGAATTTATCATGGGTAAAGGAAATAGATTCAAAATGTATCTGATTTTTTCAGTTTCACCCACCGTGCGCCTCTCTTCACCTGCCCCTCCGCGAGTCACTGAAAACAGTGTAGCAAGGGTAAAGGCCATCATCGAATTCTCTTGTGGAGACATCGCAATCAAACCAAATGGATATCTATCTGCAGTTCTGCGATGGACAGTGCCAGGTATTGTGTTAATACTATAGTATACAATGATGCAACTGACTGTTCAGATTGACTTGAACCTTTCTCTTTAATGCGAAGTTCATCAGGGATATACTATCGAGACGTTAACATACTATAACATATTTGTGTCATTTAATTAATATCACATAAAATATTTCTGGTAAAACCCTGCTATATAAGTTATATTTGTTAATGTTAAGAAATAGCCATTTAAATAAATTATTTTTATTCCTAGACTCAGTGGAAGGCATTAAAATTGTCTACAAAGCAAATCACTGTAAGAATGGACAGCACGTCAATATGATTTCTAAGCAAAGAGTCGTTAAAGCAAAGCTTCACCACATTGTCCTGACTGATTTGTATCCATCTTGCTCGTACGTTGCAAAGGTAGGCCCACGCAGCAAGATAGCTACATTTATAGCTGCAAAGCGGTAGAATGTTGTAATAGAGATGTCAGAAAAGATAATTATAAGGTTATATTGAATTGAATATGATAATATAATGAAGCGTACACGGCTTGAAAGGGGTTTTGTTGGGTTGGTTCAGATTGGAGTGGATTAAACTAGTATAAATTTGGTTTGTTTGGATTGTGCTTGATTTGATTACATTACGTTTTGTTTACTGTAAGATTGGGTTGGATTAGATTCGATTGGACTAGAGTGGATACGACATGTGAACTGATGATTTTCATTGCAAAGAATTGAATCTTGATCAACTTAATTTCCATTTTAGATGATTCCTTACTATGCTGATAGAACAGCTGATAAGGAAAGAAACATATCATTTTCCACAGCAATTGATGGTATGAATTTGTATATTTACTTATTTATTCATTAATTTATTAATCCATTTATTTATTTATTCATTCATTTATTGATTTATCTCACTACTCTTGATCTCTCCGCAGGTACAAAGCCACATAAATCAAAGAAAGCCAAAACTAAAAAGTCCAAGGTACCATCTCGCGCAGCTCAACTGTACTTCTCTTATTGTTTTAGTTTTTTAATAGCAATTTTCAATCTCTTATTTTTAATCTTATGATAGGAACATTTTGTAGTTTATTTTTAAAATATATCCGTTTGCTTGGTTCTCAACAGTTTGAAGAGGAAACCCTCGCTTTATGAGGTATAGGAGTTCAGGTTCAGTGACTCCGAGAAGAGTCACAAATAGGACAACAATTCTTGTCTCTCTTTCATGTGCTTTTGTGTTTGTATTGTCTTCAGTGTCTCGCATGCATGTTATATGCAGAGCACGTGCTACGCTTGTTCTGCTTTTGTTTCTCGTTCTGCATATTTTATCACGGTTTGGCTTTGCATTATCTTGTGTTCTCTTGCTTTTGCATATTGCTTTTTCTGTCGTGTCGTGTCACATCGTAATAGGCCATCGTGTCGTGTCGTATCGTGTCGTATCTTGTTTGTAACATACGTCTTGTAGTAGGCCTGTTATCTTATGTCGTATGTCTACTTTTCTATCTCTTCTTCAAATGTGGCTAATAATCTGATCCTTGCCAAAATCAAGCGTTATGCCAGTTTACAAGCAATGCGGGTTCTTATTTTTGTTATTATTTGAGAAAGACCGTCTTAATATACAATTGCGTTTTTAGGCAGCCACAGCAAATTAATTTTGTGTTTGTTTTGTTAATTAACTAAGAGAGATCTTACTGTTTCGGTTTTTGTCCGCGAATCGTACATCACCAAGTGATTTTATTTTTATCTTGTTTATCACTATTTTAAGTAAGGACAATTGTTATTATTTGTTTAAACTCAGCTTTAACTCTCAACTGAGACACGTAGATACCGTAAATCCTCGAATGAGCCCCCACGTTTGAACAAGCCCCCCTCGATTAAGCCCCCACCTGAAAATCATTTTTGCAAATAAGCCCCTCCTCGAATAAGCCCCCAGGCGCTTATTCGAGGATTTACGGTATCGCCAGGGAAAATTGTGAATTTCATTTGTCATGTATTCACCAATCAAATCGTAGAATTGTTATTACATCATCAAAATACTGAACAGTGGATTGACGAATGAAATTCAACATTCCCCTTCATTACTTTACATGCTGTAACAGATCCTGAGAATAATGTGTAACTTTTAATGGACGACGATACGATCGACAGTTTAAGATCGATGTTTCAAAGGTTCATGTCCCAGTCCAGTCCAGTATACTTGTCTTGATAGATAGGTAGTTTTCGTGAAAGCAGAGCTTTCAAGCGACAGGGACTGCACAACACAACCTTGGAACAGATAATGTTTAAACGATACAATAAATAGTTCCATTATCGATTGCCCTCAATTTATTTTGCCCAAAGTGGTGGCAGTAGAGATCAAGTTTAAAGTATCACCATCAAACCTTTAAATTCCCTCTCTTCCCAAACAAGTTTCAAGCAAAGTAACGTCGATTGAAATTTTCATTCTTTTCTAACATTATGATAATGAATGTTGATAATAATGAGTCGAAGACGACTAAAAGTACAGTATACATCCCCATAACTCGAACTTCCAAGAGCTCGGTGAGAATGGTTCGAGCTTTCAAGAAAAATACAAATTAGTCTCGGTTGTCCCAGTTATCCGTTTTATGCTATTGCGAGTTCGAGTTATCGGGATTTTGGTGTAGGTATATTTTTGCTTGAATTCGTTTGTCAAGATAACTATTTATTTATTTATAATTATTTATCTTGCTTTTCATAACGCGGTTAATGTTAGTGCAAACTTGTTCCACACAACTTTGTCAAAAACCTTGTTCTTATTCCACATACTTGAAATAGCAAACGTCAGCGTGTTTCTCGTCTGGTAGTCTATCAGGTCTTCGCATCATGTCTCACGTTTTCAGCCACATTCAACTGTGAAAGATTTGACAGATTTGAGGCCTTCACCCAAATGTATGTCTTTATTATTTGTTATTTAGTAAAATTACAATTCCTACTCTAAAGAGAATTAATGTAAAATTTATAAATGACGAGATACAAGTATGAACGATATGCTTATAATTAGGTTAGAGTTGAAATTCAAGCAAGGACTCAAATTTTGTGTTGATGAGCTTATGCAATACCACCCTATTGTTTGTTAATAGGATTTTGATCAAGACCTTGATGGTTTTAATCTTCCAGATGTCACTGAGTGAGATTGGTAAAGTTTGGTGTGTTTGATATGACTCCCTCGCACTCTTGAGTTGCTACACCCGCATGTAGTGCTTTCTAGAGCCAAAGATATTTCTAAAATATTATTGAAAGTCTTTTGAAATAAGTTAAGAATATTGTGAAACATGAAAGATTATGGAAAATTTTATGCAATATGGTCACGTATGCAGTCAAGACATCCTTTAAACAATGGTATTCGTTAACAACAGTTTAAAGAAAAGAGACAACGATGTGTAACTTTACATTAACTTGCTCCTATATTAAATAGTTTTGAAAGCTGATTGTGACGTCGACAAAATTTGTTATCAATACCACGTCATGAAGCTCACAAAACCAGAATTTTAAAATCTTTTCTAAATACGCACAATTTTCAAAGATTTGAATTTTATATAATTATATATGTAAGTAAAAGTCTAATTGTCTTTCTTTTTAGAATACATCCGGGTCATCATAGGTCTTGTTGAAGAATGGTAGGCCGTCGGCGTGGCAGGCCGGAGGTCGTGGGTTCGAGTCCCATCCAGTCACAGGCCCGGTCAATATGTTGTCGTGGCAGTACAGCATGTTGGACGCGCTGGTGTGAGGGCGGTTCTATTCTACGATATGGTCATACTTGTGGTCCGTTGGATTTGTTTGGCACTCGGCAATTAGAGCTTGCAAATACATTTCATTTTCAATGTCAAGAATAACAAAAAACAACTTTTCATACAGGCATGTTATAAGAATATTTAAACAATGGTCATTTTGAAATTTACACAGCGTCATAAAGAAAGCTAAAACTTTTAACCTAAGGGTATATGCATAGAGATTCCCTATACCGTATTTCCACTAAAAAAAGCCGCCCTCTGATAAACGCCGCCCTCTAATGAACGCCGCCCTCAATCGAACGCCGCATCTTGAAAAGCGGCGTTTATATGCGGCGAAATATCGATTTGTTCTTGCACATGGTTAGATTCAGATTTTATCCAAATTTTGAATAAATGCTGACAGAAAACCAAGCAATGACGGACCGGCATAAAGTCGCTGAAAAATTCAATGATAATATTGATCACAGTAGTATCCTCACAGTTCTTCCAAGGCCAAGGAAAATTGTGCAAGATTGGGGAACATTTAAGAAATTAGGCCCAGGAGTCGAGAAGATAAGAGATCCTTGGTATTTCTTCCGACCACTGTTTAACCAGCTATGGGAAAATTTGTATCTTGGATTTGGAGAGGATGGTATGTAGAACATAAAATAGATTATTTTTCATGAATTATATTTGTGCTTTGAGTGTGACAATAGCAACTTATTTGTGCAACTCTTCTAAAACACAGGATGAAAGGGGTGACCTGGTCTGGTCAGGCCAAGTTGTTGTGTTACTGTTACCTGAGCTGACTTTTATAGTTTCTTACAATTATCAAAAGCTAGAAGTTCAAGCCTGTTAAATGACGATAATTATTGTCATTTTTTCAGGTCCAAGGAGCATGGAGGTATTGAAAGTTCCAAAACAGCATCTCTACTTTCTGAGCATGCTTCTTCATGAAGCTCTACTGAAAGAGGACTATGTCCAAGCTGCCTATGCAATGATACCAATATTGCGGAATCCACAGCATGTACCAGAACAAATATGGAAGGTATGGTTAGTCTACTTCTAAATATGTTCCATATCTTCCTCACTACACTGATAATATCCATATCTAAGCTACTATCACTGGGTATTGCATGGTGTAATGTACAATGGGATTTGGTAGTATGTCTTGGTAGGTCTAAAACACAAGGTAGATTGCATTGTTGGGCTACATGAGGGTTTGAGTGATTGAATGTTGCATATGAAGCATACTTGCCAAAATGGAAGAAGCAGGAATGTCAAAATGCAAGAAGAGAGATATGATATTCAATATTATATCTCTCTTATTATCAATATTATATCAAATATATCAATCTTATATCAATCAAATATTTGATTCATCAATGAGTTACTATAATTGAGTTATCAATGCTCATCTGTGTTACAATTTACTCATGAACATCGATCCCATTACATTATCTTTATATTTAGTATCTTCGGTAATGTTTTTATATGGAAACTTAACCTGCTGCGTTAAGGAAATTATTTGCACACGTAGCTATGTTATTTTTATACTTTATGTAATTCTTTCCAAGCAATGTTTATTTTTAGTTTTCCATTTTATATAAATAAGTGTAACTGTGTCAGTTGATTTAGATATATTCGAGTAGCAGACTGAGAATCTGATCAAACTTTAAGTTGTCTATTCCTCTCAGTTATAGGGGTCTGTAACATCTGTTGCTGTAATGACATTAAAGTTTTATTCATTACGTAGAGTTTATTCTTTATAGTGTGGTTTGGAAGTCCAGAAGCAATGCTCTCAACGGATGATGACCAAAACAATGGAATACGGAAGTCTCATGTCAAACCTATGCCCTCAGTATAACAGTCAAATGACATTGGACATGGCATTTTATCTCTTAAAAAGCAATAATGATTTACTGGAGGCCTATCAATACCTTACAAAATGCTTGGAAAATAAACGGGTGAAACGTGAATCCCTTTTGCATGCTTATCTTGGCATGTTTGAGTACGCTCTGTGGAAGATGGACATTGAGAAGCTGTTGTTGACCAAAAAAGATGAACCAGTGGATAATTTTGAAGCTGATGAGACCACTGAGCCCAACGATATGCATTATTATGCAAAGAGAGCCTTGGGAAATATGAAAGTCATTCTAGAGGAGCCGGGAATTTGGGATGCTTTTGTGCTGAAAATTGTTGAAGTCCTGGATTACTATAGGCAGGGACATGAAGCTGTTGCTTTGCTTGAAGCATACAAAGAGAAGAATAAGCAAAACCCAAATGCACACAGGTAATATATTTTATTCTCTTTTATCTTTGGATCACTGCCATAGAAATTAATTTGTTTTGCATTCAATGCTCTTTATATGTTTTCTGCATACTTCTTTTGATCTATCATGTCATTTAGCTGCTTTTAATACTATTCTTTTTCTTCTGATGTCCTTCTACTGCAATTAACAGCTATGTTTTCCATCTGATGTCTTTCTAGTACAATTGACAGCTATATTCTTCCTTTGATGTCAATCTACTAAAGCTATGTTCTCCATCTGATGTCCTTCTGTTACAATTGACTGCAAAATTCTTCCTCTGATGTCAATCTAATTTGCCTAAGATCCCAAATGAGTTGTCTCTCTTTTCTTTCTAGATATTTGTATTTATTCTCAAAGAAGCAGAACGCTACTATGGAAAGACTACTGAATATACTGAAAGACCTAATTGCTCTAGACCCAACCTCTGAATACGCACATGAATACATGGAAATGCTGATAGAAAAGGGTACGTATTTAGCCTTTTCTTTAAAGTGAAACTCTTGCTTAATTTAAAGTTCTTGATACTCATGAGAGTAGAGAATATTAGAGAGTAATACAAAAAAACACAATTTATACTAATACTCTGAGTTTCATGCTCTTGCGAACAATCTCTAGTTAGCCTTTTCTGTATCTTCTCTCTTCCCAGAGTGTGCTTTTTATGGCATTCGCTTTTGTGGGTATTTTGTAGTAGCAAACTCTTGATAACTGTTTATAATTTATGTGTTTATGTGTTTCTTCTTCAGACCTTAAATGTGACGTCATAGACTTATTGTTTTTACGGCTTGATCACGTGTCTTGTAAAAACAGCTACGAGGATTGGCATTTGCTGTACAGAATTTACAAAGCATGCAAACGAGATTCAACGTCCAGCGATCTGGAAAGGCTCAAACAGCATCTTTATGATAGAAGAGAATGGTGGCCTCGATATCATTTTAACAGGAAAAAGCTGCCGCTGAAGCAAATAGGTGGTGATAATAATACTGACGTCATGATTGCAAAGTACAAGAAAAAGATTGAGAAATATTTTATCAAATCAGGTATCAATGTAAATGATTGTTTTTGAATTTTACTTGCACTTAATGCACGAGGCTCTCTATTCAGGATGCAACTACCATATTATGTTTTTTGTGAGGTTGGGATCCGAGATTTTGGTGTTTTAATTTATATCGAATTGTCGTCTTTTTCTTCACAGGTTATAAAGAAACTTTAAGGCGAAGCCGTGTTTATGATATTCCCAATGAAGCTTCAACAGTGCAGGATGAAGTTGTCGTAACTTCACCTCGAAAAAGAAAGAATCAACATGATCCGAATGAGGATACAAACTCGATAAAGATTAAGCGAAAGAAAAACTAGGAGGTCAGTTGTTTGTTTTAATCTACATTTCATTGTATATTTTAGCTAAAAAATAAAGGCCACATTATCGTAGCTCTTTCCCTTTGTACGCAGAAGCATATCAAAGGTGGGCCACAGAGGTCACAACTAGGGGTACATCTTGCGCAGTTTTTAAGAATAATCCGGCAATTTGGGGTAGTTTGTAGATGGAGGTATGAGTCCCTGGTATCCCGCCAATGTGACATCCCTGTCCTTCTCTGTTACGTTACACGTTTTTTATTTTATAAGAAACCTAGCTCAAGCCCTACTAGTAAGAGTTTCTTAAATTTTCTATTGTTTTCTATTGTTAAGGAAAACAATAGAACAAAAGAATCCATTGTAATTTAGCACAAATTCTACTAATAAGTTTCTTATAAAGTGGCTTCTTACAAAAAAAAGCGTGTAACTTGAGTTTCCTCGTGGATCAACAGTTGTTAATCCTATTCAAGCGTCACAAAGCGCTTCGCAACATCATCGATGTTGTGCGAAGGAGCACCAGAACAGCTGTCAAGGTTAAGAATTTCTCCGCACGGCAAGTGAGAAACATGTGGCAGGTGTAATCAGCATTCTTCTCGAAAATTCAGCGATGATGAATAATATTTTGATTTGGTTGTTTCATGGGAATCATTACAACTTTATTGTGCTTTAAAATCCAGTCTTCTTCGTACAAATAACTGGCAGAATTTGTCGTGGTATCGGCGATTTTATGCCAGAGGCTTTCAGTCCATGTTTTTGAAGTTGTTTTACTACCAATGAGACAGAACATCAAGGTCAAACTTTCGTATTATTTTTTGGCCAAGGCGAAAGTCGGAGGTAAATAGAAAGTAACTACGAATGTTAAAATTTATTTATTGATCTGTTTCAACATTTTTTGTGTGCTTTCTGTAATTGTTTATTTTACCTTAATGTTGTCACAATGCCCCCATTGTGTCTCTGTTTTCGATCCATGGCAAGTTGTTTTTTGTTGAAGACCATTAAAGTGCTGTTTCTTAAGGATAATAGATTTTGTTTAGGACCCGTTTGTGAACTTGTTTGTAGACACTAGATAAGGGCGAATATTTACTATCGACTGAAATTGAAATTATAAGCATGATATGGCAAATAACGCTTCTGTGTCTGACATGGGATTATTTTATATTAATGATGTTGTGATGTAACAGTGATTCTAATACAGGTTTTGTGTTTTGTTATGTTCGCAACATTCAATGTAAATTTATTACACACTCATTAAAGCAGTAATACTGACTTTCAGTCATGCAGACACAAGTATTGTATAGTTAATTTCTGTTCAATCAAACTTCAGAGCTGTGTCAACTTAACAGTTAATAAATGACTACTGCCAAACGGTCTAGCAAGTGGTTGAGGGTCCCACGGGTCCTTGATCTGGGTTTTTGCGTTGCCTTGAAGGAATCATTGCATCTATTATTGTCGTAATTGCATTCCGATTTGACAATATAGATGTTTAATTGTTTTCCCACGAAACTGCATTGTTAAATGAAAACGGAAATACTCCATTGAATAAAGGTTTTAGCTGCTTCTCTCCCGAAGCAACTAATTGAAAGATGACTTAGGCCACAGTTGTAGTTGCATGTGATGGCTGTATTTTAGTGATGTTTTCTTTCTTGTGAGCCTTACGTACGAATGACATTTTTTGTGAGTATATCTTGTGGTAAAAGTGTTCACAAATAGATATGTCGTTACTTTTACTACGTTTATTGTGACAAAAATGTCAATATAGCTGAACTACTTTCATTATTTTCGGCTTGCACATTTTGTAATTTTTGCTTATCCCATCAGCTTGGCAATATTTTTTCTTTTTTTAAGAATAGTGTTTGCAAGAATAATGAGTCTGAAAATTGCCTAAATGCAATGCAATTTAAGAGTCACAATGGAAAGATATTCTTGACAGAATAAATTGCTTTCTTTGTATATTCATGCAATGAATGCAAGGTTTAGTCTTCCACAACACCGTCCCACTTCTTTCAATTCTATTTTAAGGCTGTGTTGTGTTGCTTTTATTTGAGCTGATTTTATTTCCATATTTATTAAATATTTATTAATGTTATTTTTACCTCTACTATATTGTAGATTGACAAACGATATTTAACAACTCACACAGTCTGCCTGGAAGGGACAGCACTTCGTTTGAAGAAGAGCTTGGAAACGTATCGTATTTATCTCTAAAAAGAAAACGACTTATAGGTGGAATAATTTCACCCTTAAAATTGAGCAGTTCCTGAATATTGAAAGTATAAAATCCACGTCGAACATTGTGTGGGCTTTTGATTTCCCAATTCAGCAGCAACACAACTTTGCAACAACAACAACAACAACAACAATAAACAACAACAACAACAGTAAACATTGAACTTGGAATAAGAGGCGTGCTTTACAGATATTCGGAGAGAGAAATCACGTAACACTATATCAGACGATCCATGAATTCCAGCATGGTTGATATTTATTCTGACTGCGATAATATCTGCGAGAAAACTCGCCAGGAGTTAAACGAGCGCTTGGATACTCGCAGCTTTGACATAGAAGCACTGCGAGAACGAATGCTTGCTCGGCCAGATATTTACTTTGACCGAAAAGATGACGAATTTCTCTTGCAATTTTTGCGCGCCCGAAAATTTGACAAGGACCGAGCGTTCAACTTATTGGTGAATTACTGCAGATTTCGTCGACGTCATCGCCAGTTCTTCAGGTCGTTGAGAGCCTCGTGTCTGCGACCGGTCTTTGAAGACGGCTTGCCAATGGTGATACCAGAACGAGACCATCTCGGTCGCAGCATCGTGATAATGTTTCCTGGCAACTGGAATACGAATTTGTACACGTTTGATGATATTCTGCGCTCGTTGTTATTGACAATGGAGTATCTGATTGAAAGTGAGCGAACACAGGTGTGCGGTATCGTTTTCATTGTTGACTTCACCGGATGGAGGCTGTCAGATGCATCACATTTGAATAAATCTCATTTGATGGACGCTATGAAAGTGTTTCAGGTGAACTTCATTTTTTCTTTGTTTATTCGACCTCTGTTTCTAGTTCCTTCTGCAGTGGCGTAGATAGAGGGGGGGTCAAGTGGGGCGAAAAACCCCCTGTAGATCTAAACTGCGTTTTGTCGGAAAATTGCTGATCTTGTCGGAAAAAAATTTCTTCTGTTTACGTTCATTTTTCGCTAATTTCCTTATCTTATATTCATAGTCCTAAGAAACAAAAATGCTTATTAGATTTTTGTCGGAAAATCTGAATTTCTCGCCCCCCCCCCCTATAAAGTTTCCTATCTACGCCATTGGCCTTCTGGCAGAGCTATGCCATCCATTAATAATCAATTCAACTGGGTATATTTTCTGACAGTTTCAGTAGTGGAAAAATTTCCTTGGGACAGTTGTAAAAAAACGAAAAATAACTTGTAAAATTCTTTTTTCGTGGGCTTTATGCAAGCCTCCATTTCCCCTGAGACATGCACTCCCTTCATATGTTATAGGGACAGTGAAACAGATTTGAACTGTAGGGAGTAGGTTTTATAGGTTATATTTGTATGGAACTTTGGTTAAACTATTCGTATGCATCAGGGGTGAGGAGACCTCAAAGTTATTAGACGATATGTCCATAGGCAGCTGGATCATGAACCGTTGTTATGGTTGATGATCAAAGAATGAGAAATAGGAGACTTTAGTTTCTTGAAACATTACTTGCTGTTGCAAAGAAGCAACCAACTAGCATCGCTTTTCAATTTTCTTTGTACCTTACGTATCTCTTTTATGCAAAATACATTTACTTGTCGTGATAGTTTTGTGAGTTATATTTGTTTTTATTATTTCAGGATTGCTTTCCAGCCCGATTCAAAGGGGTTCACTTTGTCAATCAGCCATGGTATATTCGGTTTCTGTTGGCTGTGATCCGACCAATGATGAAACAAAAGGCCCAGAGCAGGGTAGGTCTGATCAAGGATTTCAATTTTATTCAGATCTATTTTGCTTTAGCTAATCCCCAATACTGCTTAACCGACAAAGCTGGAAAGGAAATTTGCTAGAATGTTTGATGGCTAACTTATGAGAGAGGCCTTTGGGACCAAAAGCGTTTTTTAGCCTGGAGTTCTGAAGCATTTGAGCTCTTGAAACTTCGAGATATGAAGATCGTCTGTGCTATGAGCCCAAAACTTTCAAAATCATTGACTTGAAGATTTTCGAGGCTGGCTTAAGGCTTTAAGACATTTAAGACTTGGGGAAAAAGACGTTTTCATAGTAAGATTCAAATGACTTGAAATATAATCAAGATTACAATTGAGAATTCTTCTCAAAATCATGGGATACATGTTTAAGTTTATTTGTTATTACTAACTTATTTACATATTATTATGAAATTGACGTCAAATCTTGTTTATTTATATTCTGTTATTGTTTTTCGTTAGATATATTTTCACGGCAAGGACGTGTTTGGCCTTCACAACTACGTTCATCCAAACGTCCTTCCACCAGATCTATGCGGTGACATGCTTATAACTGATAAATCATGGCTGTATAAAGCACTGCTGGACAGAGAGCTTAACAAACCGAAAAGATAGGACATTATACTCCTGAAGTAGATCTAATGTAGCATTTGATTTTAATAAAATACATTAAAATTGTGGGTTTTGGGTGGGTTAGGAGAATGACTACTTAACAGGAGCAACCAACTTTCTTTAAGTTGGATTTTCAATTTTGCAGGGCTCTTATTGAGTTGAATAATTATTCATAATATACCAATCTGTTAGTAATGCCTTGCTCAAGCTTATTTGTATGTGAAAACAAAAGCTAAATGTTAAGAAGGTTTTTTGTATTTGTGTGAGCCGTGATAACCGAACGAACCCTTGTTTGTTCTGTTAGTTCACCACAGCGTAGCTAGATAATGTCTAATGGTCTATGTATGATTTAATGGCATTAGTGAGACACATTCACTTTCTGATATGTTGCCCAAAGTACAATCATCTACGCGGTAAACTTTTTGATTCAATAACTAAAAAGGTTATGAATTTCGCCATTATGACTCCGACCCAAAAATTCATTTACCTGTTGTCAAATGAACACCTCCAAAGCATGAAGCAATTAGCTAATTTTCTTAAAGAGGCTTTTGAGTTACGGACGATGACTATGTCCACAATGCGAATAGCACCTGATCACACTTAGTCGACACTTAGTTGGCAGTAGTTGCCCTTTTCTAGCATCTTCTAATCTTTAGTTTTAGTTCTTTCTTTTTCATCGATGTTATGTTCTTTTCTTAGTTTACATCGATGTTATGTTGATTAGTTGTTTTAATTCGTTTTGCTTCTTAGTTTATATTTATTCATGACGACGCTCTGTATATATGTAGCATGTCATTATTATGAAATTGAAATTGAAAATTATTATGCATGCATTTACATAATTACAGGAAACATAATGAATTTACCGCAGTCGTTACAGAATATGATAAAACACAAATGGACAAAATTATATTGCTTTCAAATTAATTTGGCTTCCTTCCTCTGACGAATTCGAAGGTCCAATTCAATTCAACCATGTGCATCTGCTCTCGAATATCGCTTCCAAATAAGGATTGTAAACTGTTTAGGCCTTTCCTTTTCCTCCACTCTGCCAAACTCATCTCTTTGGATTATTTTCTGTGCTCCGAATACGCAAGTAAATAACATTTTTAAAAGGTAAGAGCTTTCATTTATATTTTTATGATAATTGGTGAACAAATTTGTGCATATAACCCGATAACTGTAGCAGGGAATAGGCCTAAATATTGGTTTCGGGGTCGATTTATTTGAGACATTTTGGAGCCAGGCCATGGCCTAAAATGTTGGGTGCATTTTTCCATTGAATTAAATGATCTTAAAGATTAGTTTTACGCTTTATCCATCATCTAAACTTCTCTCCGACAACATATTTTGCTTTCAAATGCTTTAATCCAACAAGGAATAAACTTTCTAAAAAGAGAAGAGGCTACAGCACAGCAGCAGGGCCACGCCCTAAATCCGCCCCTTTAGCATTACTGCCTGCACTGTGATACTATGGTTTTTTATAATTTATCCAGTAAGGGGAGGGGCTTATTTTGGACTGGCATGTTGATGTAGTTCTTGAATTCTTCACTATTATATGCCTGGGCACTTATTCTGTTTTGTAGGTTTTTTTTGAAGGCCATTCAAGCTCCTTCTAGTTGTCTTGATTTTAATGTTATTTAATTTTATTTTTATCACATCTTACATCAACAGCAAAATGCAAGACCCTAATGCTGATACTGAGTGGAATGATGCGTTACGTAAACATGGCATTTTACCAAAGAAGAAGGAAGTGGAAATAACAGAGGATCAAATTGAGAATATGATTGATGACGTGGTGAAACAGAAAACTGAAGGCAAACAGTTGCATGATATGAATCTTGATGAACTGGCCGAGATGGAAGATGATGAAGATGATAGAATTCTTGAACAAATCAGGTGAATAATTTGAATTTCATTATGAATTTGCTTATTTTGTTTGCACTATAGAGTTTCACAGACAGTTGGCTATATCATGCAGGTAAAGGTGCCACTGGTCAGTTTCAAAGACGGGGGTAAAGACAGGGGTAAATTCAGGTGACTGAGATTTTTTGACCTGAGCCAATGAGAAGTCTTTGTTAACTTGCTTGATGAGACAGATTTCTTCAAATTGTGCGATAAAATGGTTTGTGTATGTTTCTTTTGAACTACAACAACAAAAAAGTTGTTTGGCCGAATTTGGCCACAAACCGTGAAACTTTTGGCCGATGACTGTTTGAGCCATCTGGCAACCCTGCACTGGACCTACAGGCCCCCTTTGGGGCAACTGTAACTGGATGCAGATCTTTAGTTTTTTAATTTTTTGTGCCAAAAACCTTAAAGGTGTTGATATAATTATATAATAGTGTTTTTTATTATCATATTGTGTGTATCCTATTCTATTGTAATCCTATTGTAATGCTTTTAAAGAAGTAGCTCTTAGGGATTGGCAGTGTGTGCCAGTCCTGTAGTCTTATAAGTTGCTATAATCTGGCAAAGTTCAACTGATCAACTGGGTCAAAGCATGGTGACTTTGTAGTTTCACTCAATTTTCTGAAGTGATGTAACTTCTCTCCATTTCTGTTAGACAACAAAGACTGCAAGAAATGAAGCAACGACAAGAGGCATCCAAATTCGGTGGCATCCGGGAAATATCGGCTGACGAATATGTCGAGCAAGTCAACAATGCTGGTGAAGGAGTTTGGGTAGTCTTGCATCTATACCAGTCTTTGTATCCTTTCTTTATCTTGATTTGCTTATGTTAATACGAGGACATTAGATCTCCACATAACAGAACCCTTTTTGAGTTAGCTTCACAATTAACATTTAATTCTAAAGAGATATCTACCGTATAGAGGTTGGTTACAACAATGATTTAGAAATATGTAAACAAAACAAAAATTTTATAATATAAATTTGGGCAACTAATTTAATTATTAATAAAGCCACCAGAAGGTTTATTTTGTTAGGAAAAACAAAGAGGAAGTTTCAAGATTTTCCTAAAATGAAAACTAAAATTGTGTTTTAGAGGAGTTTCCTATATAAGGAAGCGTCAAAGTAGGCTTCACTGTATTAGATCACATCCAGTGATGCGTTTTTATTTCTCCACGACATGTAGGCTACTGAGTGCACCATCATATACATTAAAGGTGTATGATCTAGAGTGCCACCCTTGGGACATCACATAACATCACTGCTGCGTGGTTTAGTACTGATGCTTATTTTATCTTATGCTCACTTTACCGAACTGATGTACGGCACTGGCGTTAGCCTTCCACTTCACTGAACAGCAATCTTCACTAACTGCTTAGAGCCTCTGTACAGCAGTTTATATAGACTGACAGGGTTAGCTACCGTTGATAAATAATAGAAAATGAGTCGAAAATGAAAATGGAAATGGAAATGGAAATAGAAATGAAAATAAAAATGAAAATGAACAGCATCTGCTATACACATTTTTTCCTAAGACTGTATAAGAAGCCAACCCTTCAGATGGCAGAAAATTAGGAAACGGTACTGCTAATTGCTCTCAAACTTAACAAACTCCTGGAAATTATTATAAAGATGTGATAACTCGTGAAATCAATTTATTCGATGATAAACAAAATTAGGATGAAGCTAATTCTCCGGTATCCAATACGCCTGAAATTTCCCAATGAAAAGTAAGTTTTTAAAGCTTCAGAATTTGAGAAGCTTTTAGTGCTAAATTTGCCAGAAAATTTAGGAAACTCGGTACAGTAAAGACTCGCATATAAGAACCTACGTATGTTTAGTTCATCGTTTAAACAAAATAGCGATTATTTCTTGATATTTTTGCAAGGCTCTTATAAAAGTTTATAAAGGTATAAAGGCTCTCATATGCGGGTTTTACTGTACTATTTTGAAACCTAGCTCCCCATAAAATATGCATGCATGTATTGCGCGGAGGTTCTTCAAATTGAATGCTTTGTTTTCTTGCGCGCAATTTCATTAAGTGAGCTAAGATAAGAGAGTAGTATAGTAGTTTATGGCTCAGTCTTATTGAATAATAATCAGAACCGATCGATCTAAACTCTTTATTTTTCATTGAAATATTTTATTTTTGAAGGCGGTATTAATATTTCCGAAATAAACACATTTACAATCAAATTAGCGCATTTAAAATAGAAATGTCTTTCGGCAAAGCGTTTCAATTGGATCTCTTCATAGTTCTGCTCAATCGAAGTTAGCCAACTCATCTTTTGTTTGAACAATCCATTTGAAAAAGTGTCTTTCACAGTAAATATTTTATCACTCAGTTTGTTCAATTCTGTTCACTGTTGTGTCAGTTATCTCGGCAGTTAATCGTTGAAAAGACAAGACGCAGAACGTTGTTTTATTTATCATTAACAATGATAATATTGCGAACGTCCTACCAGCCGTTGTTCTCGCAAGAATTTGTGAATTTACCGATTGAACAATTTTTAAGTAAACTTCAGAAATAGCGTTTGCTTGTAGCGCGCTGGTTGATTGTTAAGGTTGTTTTGTGATTGTGTGTGTTGCCTGCTGGTTAATTTTGTGATACAGTTATCTTATTATTTTGTTAGGACCGATCTAGAATACAGATGTGCTTACCGCTTTCAATAATTCATCTTGCATTTATTAACCCTACCGATTTGCTGATTATAACTTTGTTACGCGAAGCAGGATGACTATGTTCGAATGCTTTGTATTCCATGGTATTAAAAAAATAAGATTTGTTCAAAGTGTACTAGGTATTGAAATTGCACGAAGAAACAAGGAAACAACTCTCAGTATTTAATAGAATTTTACAGCGTAGCATGTGTATGGTTTCACAACGTAGCTTATAGGATTTTACAGCTTAGCTATAGTATAGGATTTTACAGCGTAGCTATAGGATTTTACAGCGTAGCTATTTCAAGTTGAGCTGGGTTAATCAACAGCTGGGTTCCTAGAACATTGAACTTTCTTAAACAATTTGAGACCTCTGAGACTGTTTTTTTGTTCATTCTCTAAATCAACCCTTGTAATTAAACAGATATTTTAAGAACCTCCTTGACTCCTGCTTAGTATTGCACTGTGTGCACAGATTAACCATTACATTTATAACCTTGCGAAAAAGTTCCCCGAGACGAAGTTCTTGAAAAGCGTTTCAACCAACTGCATCCAGAATTACCCGGACAAAAATCTACCCACCATATTCGTCTATTGCGATGGACAATTGAAGGCTCAGTTTGTTGGACCGCATGCGTTTGCAGGCATGGACCTAAAACAAGATGGGAAAGGTAAACAATTGTTGTTGTTGTTGTTATTTCCTACTCACCGATTGCCTTGTTTCAGACGGACAAAAATGGATGCAATGGTTAACGCATCCATTGCATCTTTTAATTTATCTTTTTTAATTTATGATGTTTTTAAGAGCACCGATGCTTAAAACTGCTGAAAAACAAAATGACGTATCAATTAGGCTATTTTCTAATTTATCTAATGGTTAAACCATCCATTGCATCTTTTTATCTTTTTTATTTATGATGTTTTTAAGAGCACCGAAGCTTAAAACTGCTGAAAAACAAAATGACCAATCAATTATGCTATTTTCTAATTTATCTATTCAGTTTGATTTATCCATTGCATCTTTTTATTTTTCTTTATTTATGATGTTTTTAAGAGCACCGAAGCTTAAAACCGCTGAAAAACAAAATGACCTATCAATTAGGCTATTTTCTAATTTATCTATTCAGTTTGATTTATCCATCCATTGCATCTTTTTATCTTTTTTATTTATGATGTTTTTAAGAGCACCGAAGCTTAAAACTGCTGAAAAACAAAATGACGTATCAATTAGGCTATTTTCTAATTTATCTAATGGTTAAACCATCCATTGCATCTTTTTATCTTTTTTATTTATGATGTTTTTAAGAGCACCGAAGCTTAAAACTGCTGAAAAACAAAATGACCTATCAATTAGGCTATTTTCTAATTTATCTATTCAGTTTGATTTATCCATCCATTGCATCTTTTTATCTTTTTTATTTATGATGTTTTTAAGAGCACCGAAGCTTAAAACTGCTGAAAAACAAAATGACGTATCAATTAGGCTATTTTCTAATTTATCTAATGGTTAAACCATCCATTGCATCTTTTTATCTTTTTTATTTATGATGTTTTTAAGAGCACCGAAGCTTAAAACTGCTGAAAAACAAAATGACCAATCAATTATGCTATTTTCTAATTTATCTATTCAGTTTGATTTATCCATTGCATCTTTTTATTTTTCTTTATTTATGATGTTTTTAAGAGCACCGAAGCTTAAAACCGCTGAAAAACAAAATGACCTATCAATTAGGCTATTTTCTAATTTATCTATTCAGTTTGATTTATCCATCCATTGCATCTTTTTATCTTTTTTATTTATGATGTTTTTAAGAGCACCGAAGCTTAAAACTGCTGAAAAACAAAATGACGTATCAATTAGGCTATTTTCTAATTTATCTAATGGTTAAACCATCCATTGCATCTTTTTATCTTTTTATTTATGATGTTTTTAAGAGCACCGAAGCTTAAAACTGCTGAAAAACAAAATGACCAATCAATTATGCTATTTTCTAATTTATCTATTCAGTTTGATTTATCCATCCATTGCATCTTTTTATTTTTCTTTATTTATGATGTTTTTAAGAGCACCGAAGCTTAAAACCGCTGAAAAACAAAATGACCTATCAATTAGGCTATTTTCTAATTTATCTAATCAGTTTGATTTATCCATCCATTGCATCTTTTTATCTTTTTTATTTATGATGTTTTTAAGAGCACCGAAGCTTAAAACTGCTGAAAAACAAAATGACGTATCAATTAGGCTATTTTCTAATTTATCTAATGGTTAAACCATCCATTGCATCTTTTTATCTTTTTTATTTATGATGTTTTTAAGAGCACCGAAGCTTAAAACTGCTGAAAAACAAAATGACCAATCAATTATGCTATTTTCTAATTTATCTATTCAGTTTGATTTATCCATTGCATCTTTTTATTTTTCTTTATTTATGATGTTTTTAAGAGCACCGAAGCTTAAAACCGCTGAAAAACAAAATGACCTATCAATTAGGCTATTTTCTAATTTATCTAATCAGTTTGATTTATCCATCCATTGCATCTTTTTATCTTTTTTATTTATGATGTTTTTAAGAGCACCGAAGCTTAAAACTGCTGAAAACAAAATGACCAATCAATTAGGCTATTTTATAATTTACCTATTCAGTTTGATTCATCGATTAATTCAACATTACCATCTGTTTGTAACAGGCCTTGAATGGATATTGGCACAAACTGGCGCCTTCGTTACGAAATTGGAAAGCGATCCTCGAAAGAAATACGACACAAAAGGCGAAATGACAATACTGACACGTGACCGCAGGGGAGCTAGGGATTCAGATTCGGATTCAGATTTAGACGATGATTGATTATAGGAATGACTGATATTCACTCTAGGTAAGATTCATATCCTATTCAACCAGTTCAACCACATCCATATTTTCTTAATTGTATTCGTAATTCTTTCTTTATCCTTGTTCTCTACCAAACATTTTTTCCAAGTTGTCTTTTCTAACTTGTTTGTGAAGTCATATTTATATTTTACATCTGGTTGCCATCTATTACCTTAGCCTCGTTCAGTTGCCCTCTTTCGAGGCTCAGACTAAAGTGAATGAAGGCGAGCTCAGATTGTTTTCGTATTGCAATCATATCATCTGCCTTCCTCTTGTCATTGGTCAACTCCGGAAATATAAATAAATTTACAGTGCAAGCAAAGTTCATATGAATTCTGAGATTTCTTTCAACTGATATAATCTGAACTAATTTCGATGATTATTAAGTTCTTGAGCCTTCAAATTTTGCATCTGTAAAGATATGACTTGATATATACTGAAATATCCACATCAAATTCACCCCAGCATAATCTCCTACCAAACTCTGAGTTTTTCACGTGAACAGATATATATACAGGATTTTCTATTTCTATATATTTTCTACCAAAAATTTTGTTAAGGACCCCTTTTTGGTAGAAAATATGGATAAATTTTCTGAAATTTACACGATGCAATATTTAACTCAAAAGAAATCTTATATAGAAGTACTGTGCTATATTATTGTCTTTTATCTTAGAGCAGTTGTAATTTAATAATTTCAATTCGCGAAATCTGCTGTTATGACATGGAAAGAATGAAGAGAATAATTAATTTTACAGAATCATATTAGCTAATTTTGATCAATAGTACAGTGAGTCCCCAATTAATTTTGTCGCAAGATATTGGGAACAAATTCACAATTCAGCAAAATCGTATCAGATACCACATTGCATTTTTTCATACGATTTTCTTGCTGAAATTGTTGCTGAAATCCTTTAAATTCATTAATTTAGACTACATAAAAGTAACTTGTCTCTTTGCCTTGCAATGAACTTGTGATTTCGGAATCGCATCAAAATATATATAGGGTTTATTACCAGAAATTAAAATTGTTGGGGGTAGGACATACTTGGCCAGAACGACAGCTATACAACGGTGAGAAGGACACTTGAAGAACTTTCCTTAATTTCATTTTGCTATTGTTATTTTTAACTTTGTTATTTGTATACAGCTGTGTCAACTTTTAACATTGTCAATTTTCTGACCAAAAATACCAAGACAACAAGTATCGCGACTAGACACTTTGAAATGACAATTGCTAAAGAATAAATTACGACAATGGCGCAAAGTTTATACACCAGATGTCTTTGAGTATATTTCATTATTCATTTCATTTTTATTCCTTCTAAAGTTTTTTCCCACCCTACACACACATATATATATATACACATAACTTTATATGAAAATAAACACATGTTATTTTGATAATATTATAGACATTTGATTTATGTGAGCTGCAAGCGCAATTATAAAATTAATATTAATGTGGTCAGCTTAGCTCTGTTTATAATTCGAACACCCTGAAGGAGTATTCAAATGTTTCAATTGCAAAATGTTTGCATTAAATTAATTTTGATATGATATCAGTGTTTGTTATGTCAAAGATTTTAATATATGAATAAACCAAAGACTGATAGTATGCCATACTGGATTCATATGGTATAGTGTCTCGAGTCTTTGGTATCTTCTGGCAGTGCTCCTGTATTTGCTATGAAACCCAATGAAGACGCCCCTGGCTATGTAAGTTTTCCATCTGCAGTTTAAACGTTTGCGTGATTTTATCCAGTAGAAAACCGCGTGAAGGAACCTGTTTTTAAAAATATCGTAAGGCTGAAGTTTGCTCTTTTGAACCCCCAAGTAAGAACCTCCAAGTAGCCTATGGCAAGCGGATGTCACCATAATGAGATAAACCCACTTTTTCTCAGATAAAGTGGGTTTATCTGGAGAAAAACCCACTTTTTCTGCAATAAGTCACGTTTTCTGCAGATAAATCCACTTTTTCTGAAAAACCCACTTTATCTGACAGAAAAAGTGGGTTTTTCTGATAAACTGGGTTTTTCTGCAGAAAAAGTGGGTTTTTCAAATTCCGCATTGCTGCTGCCTGCGTCATAAGTTACGTGGGTGTGATAGAAGATTGTCCACGTGCGACTGTTCGAATGTTTCAGCTTTCAATTTCAAAAATGGATATTAACCCTGAAAGATTTACAGACAATTTTGAGGATTTACTTGAAGATGCCATTTCTAACGTCGAAACCCTGAGGAGACACTGCATGTGTCTCCTCAAGGTTGTGAAACATTGTGAAACATCCGAACAGTCGCACGTGGACAATCTTCTATCACACCCACGTAACTTATGACGCAGGCAGCAGCAATGCGGAATTTGAAAAACCCACTTTTTCTGCAGAAAAACCCACTTTATCTGAAAAACCCACTTTTTCTGCAGAAAAACCCAGTTTATCAGAAAAACCCACTTTTTCTGTCAGATAAAGTGGGTTTCTCAGAAAAAGTGGGTTTATCTGCAGAAAACGTGACTTATTGCAGAAAAAGTGGGTTTTTCTCCAGATAAACCCACTTTATCTGAGAAAAAGTGGGTTTATCTGATTATGGTGACATCCGCTTGCCATAGTAGCCGAGTTTAGGAAAGGCTCTCATAACAGATTTCATTGTTATTTAATCTAAAAGTTCTACGAGGTTAGAAGCATCTAGGAGGTGAAGTCAAGAGAAGATTTTGTTTTTCGGATGTCTCCGAAAACAGAATGTCTTATGATAGTGGGGAACAGTTTATTTCACTTTTTGAACACCCTACAGCATTCAACATTTTACAGCTTTTGAGCAGTTTTGAAATCAGAGTTTCTTATTAATACTTTGAGGATGTAAAGTTTATATAAGAATAGATATGTATATGAACCTTTTTAAAACCTATTCAGGCTCTCCCCAAACCCCACAGGTTCTTTTATTTTATGCGTTTATATATATGCATGCAGCTATGTCAACACGATGAATCTGACCAACGTAACCCCCTGAAGGTCAGTTTTATCGGTAGTCAATGCGTTTCGTCGAGTGGCCTGTCTCGGGGGTATGTTTCATTGTGTGTAAGGCTCGGTCTTTTGTGTTTGCTTGAAAAGATCTTTCTTTCTTGTATGGATGTATGAAGTTCAAAGGATATATGCTATCACCTGCCGAGGTTTAGACTTGTGTTTGTAACGGAGAAAAAGACGTACGTGTCAATTATTATCATACTTGGGTTTGGCATCTTTGTGGATGGGATTTGACATGGTTGTCTCCATAGTTTCTTGAGATAAGAGGTACGAAAGTTTTCTTTACTGTTTTAGTTGTTTTGTTTATTAATATATAGGTTCAGGTTCTTTCTCTTGAAGCGAAGTGATTTTTGTGTTCAGAACTGAGGATAGCAAGACAAATATTTCGTTAGTAATTTTGAGCCAAATTGATGCAATTGATATTTGTTTGCTTCTTTCTTCGTCAACAACGAAGAAACGTTCTTGAAAACTGAAGCCTACTCAAACAAATAGCTACGCAAGCTAAATACACTCGTTCCAGATTACCTTATAGAATATCTAATCATCACAAACCGGAAATTTTCGTCGCTTGACACCAGCATCAACAATTTGGTAAACTCTGATTGTATGTTCTTGGCGATCCCAAATGCTTTATCAATATTATCGAATTCTAGCTTGTAATCTCAAATCGTTGTCTATTATTTGCATAAAGTTAATCCGTCCATGTATATACACAAGAGTCCGAAATAACACCAACGGGCTGATTACATGAGAGTTTTAAAGTCCGTTTGTGACTTCAATCGGGCTGAAAATTTGGTCAGTCACCTGTATATTGCCGATATACCTGTAACTTTAACCGGGTTGCCATTTTAAACATAAACATGATGTTGCAATCAATAAGTCTAACTTGCTTACAATTTATTCTTAACTTTGAATCTTTGTTTGAATCTTCTTAAACCAAAAGAAGAACTGTATATCAACGCAAATTGCTTTTATAAAGTACAGCTGAAATCTAAGAAAACACGCGACACTTATTGGCTTTTTGTATTGGCAAGTTTAAGCTTTTTGTTGGCGCGCCAGGTTCACCAGCAGTGCGCCGTGTTAATTTCCATTACAAGATATTAGTTTAATAGTAATGCATCATTTTCTTTGATTTCATTGAATTGTTTTCTTTTTTAGCCATATTCTGGGATTGCTTCGTTCATCCGATCTTGATAACTTTGCGGATCTTTGGAAATCGTAGAGAAGCTTTCCGATTGCTGTGAGCATAACCTTTTTCATATCTCCCATATTTGCGCCGCCCTTAATTCCCCTTGTCCCAAATTTGTTCTGCTGCCCTAAACTCCATTTTAGAGTCCTGTTTTACGCTGCCCAAAGAGTAAGGAAAGGAAAAGTTGATAATTCGTATTACTTTATTTGTTGTGTTTTATTTTTCTTGAACTAGACTGTCCTATACTTAATTTCAACTATTTTGCTGTTTCCTACATTTTTCCATAATGGCTGCACTTCTACGCCATCTTCTTATATTTCGTCTTTTGTTCTCCTCCATAGTCTCCCCTCCTATCTGCAAATTCCCCCCTCATCTATTGAGCTGGTTTATTGACAAAGCTTTCAATTTTTGCCAATATGGCTTTGTTTTCATGCGCCAACATTTGTGTACCTGTCTTTCATGAAGAGCGTCTAGTGCTCGCTGACAAAAATTAGTTTTAGGAAATTAGCACCGCTTTTTACGAAAAGGTTCACATTTTTGTCTCTCTTAACGCCGTATAATGGCTTCGTGGGGTCCTTTGAGGTCCTGGTAATTTATACCGCACTCTTTCCTCTCACCGCTACTCAACCTGGGTTTGTTTATTAATTAACACATGTTGTTTTAGCACTGAACTTTGTGTAAAAAATTCATATTTATCAATTCCATTCGTGATTCATTGTTCGAATTTCTTAAAACCTGTTTTTGTCAAAATGTTTACATTTCAAGATAAGATGGAGACCACTTCATTTATTAATATGAAATCAATAATTAATATCTAGGTAAGTTCCATTCTATGTATTCATTCTACAAACAGAATGAAGACACAAATTATATTTGTTGATTTCTGGTTTTTGTTTTCATTTTGAAAAGAAGGGCTCTGTTTCCAAGGTACAACCGGTATCAGATTCAATCGCCCATTTATTCAAGATTCAATCAGATTCATCATGCTTGTTGAAACGCTACTCAGCTTCAGATTCAATGTATTATTATTGGCGATGAAGATACAACGATATGTTATGCAAACAGTTTTATCAAGTAATACTTCGCTTGAGGTTGTTGTTTAAAAGGTGAGTTTGATTACGCTTGTTGGCTGTTTTTTCCTATTGTTGCCTTGTTATTTATTTACCGTCATAGAAATACCATTACTGTTTCCTATTTTTATAATTGTCCGGAATAAGGATGTCCACCATGCAAAAATCATTGAAGTAGGCAAGGATAATTAATGAAATAGGCAAGGATATTTAACTTTAATTGCCAATCATAGACAAATGTCCTCACATGCCGAATACCCTCGGAAAGGACCCGTAACTGTTCCAGTGTCGCCTTTCTTGAATATTCCGATATCGGAATGAGAGACCAACTCCTACGACCACGCCAACAATACAGTAAAATCCCGATGACTCGAGTTTCCAAGGGACCGATGAAAATGGTTCGATTTAACGGGTTTTCTAGTTGCACGGTTGATAGGCCCTGTAGGCGTATTGGGGTGTTATTCGTACAGGAAAATTTCCAGTTCGCTTGTCGCTCTCGTCGCTCGTTCTCACGTGAACAGAAAACAAATTTTGTATTGAAAATAGAGAGTAAGTGAGATCTCGCTCGGTGAGCTGGTCCGGTAGGCGGGCTCATATGAAAATGCCCTTATAGCTACCCGTAACCTTAGTCATGAATGTGTCACTATCCAATGGTGGAAGACATTTTTGACAAATCTCCTTTCCTCCCACTCGAATTCTAGGTAAATGCTGACACCTGTAGATGATGCAAGCATGTTAATTCCTCATTGCCAATTGACGTGTTATTTTGAGTGAATTATTCAGAAGGTGGGCTGTGTATAAGTCCTCATCACCAGCGCATTGAAACAACGACGAATGCAGTGGCAACAGGTCGTGCCTCGAAGGTAAGCAACGGCAACAAGCCATTTCTTTTTTTATGAGACACATTATGGTTTATAAGATTAACGAACAGCGTTCTTTGTCCGCTCTACCTCCCATAGTATAGAGCACTATCTTTGGCGATGAAGACATTTAGCTACCTTCTTATAGTAAGCTTGTTTATAAGAAGCTGGAACTAGAATTACCAAACATTTAAGGAGGTTTAGTACCGGCTCAAGGTCAATTGACTTTGATTCGTGAACACCATGGTCTTGAATATAAGGAACTTCGTTTTGAACATGTGAATATCAAGAATTTCATTGGTTTTTGTTTGTAAAAGATTGTAAAACATTTGATCTTGATCTGCATGGATTTTTTGTAACGATCTGGGCTTAAATCCATCCAGAATGCACAACTTCAAACCAATGAAGTAATTCTGAGGTGAACCAAACAAGAATCTTTCAGTACTAAAAAAAACAATAAAATTTTCGACAAAATCAAATTTTTTCAGAATATGATAAATCACATATATGAAAAAATATTGTATGTCCTTCACTGTCACGTCTTGAAATTTCTGAAATTACGGTTCAATTTTTTGTGATTGTGAACACTAATCCTCCGTCACACAAATATCTCGACTTAATCCCTCTTTCTTCAATTTTGTCCTTGTTGCTTGGCAACATATTCCAAATAAAATCACAAAAGTAAGAATAAACTACGGGGTAAAAATACGTATTCATTTTTGCAAATAGGCCTCCGGGGCTTTATTCGCAGACTCACGGTGTTCCTGAGAGAGAGAGGCAGGAAATGTTCGACCCCCGAGCAGTTGCGTTCGAGTTACACCCGTGATATTGATTGATTGATTTTAAAGTGTTTTGACACGACACGTTGTTGAAGGGCTGTCGAGTTTCATTCTTTGTCACATTTGTCAACATGTTTGTTTGTTTCTCCCAATGTCAAATTCAGGGCTTTTGTTTTCTTGTTTATATTTACCTGAATTTAGTTTAGTCAGATACACCGCGTTGCGCAGCTCACTGCTCAGCCCAGAGTGAAATGCGACGGAATTTAGCAAGGTGCAGGAAGAAGTCAAAATTTTGAACGGGTTATTTTTTGCTATATTTTAGCACTTAATGAATTTTGGTATCTCTGCCTGATCTTTTTGCTTGGAAAGTAATCTTAACCGGTGAGTTACGTATTGTTATTATATACACGTTTTTTTTATAAGAAACCGGTTTATAAGAAACCTAGATCTAGACGCCCTGAAATTTAAGAAACTTTTAGAACTACAAGGAAATATTTAAGAAACATTCGAAATTTCGGAAACACGTTTTTCCTTTACGGATTCAACAAATGTCAACTACAGTAAGTATGTTTTATGTGCAAAGCATAACACTGTCGGCTCCACATAACGATTTTTCGCACTGACGATTTTTCTTTGTTATGATACTAATACTTTGCCACACTCACGTTTTTTTCTTCGTTTTCACTACAACTTTGTTCATTAAGTTAAGAAACTTTTAAGAAACTTTTAGAACTAAAATGTGGCTAAAAATTAAGAAACTTTTACTACTAGGCCTTGAGCCAGGTTTCTTATAAAAAAAACGTGTAAACAATAGCTCAGTGGAATCATAAAATTGTTCCAGTTGTTTTTTCTTGGTTGCTTGACTCGTGTGCATTTGCGGAAGTGACGGAATTGAAAACAGAAGTAGTAACAGCCTTAATGCATCATAACTCCTAGATAATATTTTAGTTTTACTCAATTCATTAACTGCTGACCGACATTGCTCTGAGTTTTCAAACAATTGTAAATATCCTTTACTTTGCTCTTGTAATCACTTGATACGTTCGGTAAAATCAAGATTTATGCTAGAATTTAGTCCTGTGCTTTGAAATGAAGTTGCTTATTTTCTATTTTGTTGCTTTATCCTTTCCTTTACATATTTGGAAATTTCTTTTTCGGCAGAGATGAAATTGTTTCGGAAATTCCACGTTTGGTTCTGTGTTTGGATCACGGTAATTTGCCTGACACTCTGTGCAATAATAGAAGAAGGTAGGTCATTGCATTTGTATCTTATTATTGATGCTACATATTGTATGCGCGCTTTATTTTATAACGAAAACCTTGATTATATTACTAAAGACGAAATTTGCAGCAACGTTTTAACTTTGAATACTTTGATCACTGCAAATGACTGAGAATTAGAAAGCCATTTCCATTCATTTGGAGCTAAATCTCACATAATTTGTATGCTATGTATACCTTTTGTCTGGCTTTTGGCTTACACACAAATATTTCTGTATGCCACCCCCATCAGAGAGGAAAGAGAATTTTTATGGCAATAAATGTGCAGTTAAGATAAGAAATATGAAGAATTTTAGGAGCTATAAACGGTCGGACAGGTTTCTTGTAAAAAGCATACACTTTTGCCCCATCTGTGACATTTTTGTTTAATCAAAGGATGAATGATGGACACAGGTTTATCGTCAAATTAATGGATTAAACATAAGGGATCAAATCCATTTAGTAATCATTTAATCTATATTTCAAATTTATTTACTTGAGAAAGAGAGTTCATAAAACACAGGGAGACCATACCATAAAACAGGAGACCAGGTGTTCCGTTCATTGCATTTTACTGCGAATAAAGTGTACCTACTGCGAATTATTGCTGCGTTTATTAAAATTCGAGGCTTTCGATGCTTATCAAATATTTGTGAGACAAAGTATAAGACTATTAATGCAAATTGGCCATCAAAATTTCAGCTCTGGACCAAGACTCGAAAAAAGTCAATATTATAATGGAGAACAAAGATTATTCCAATTTTCTTATCGGCGGTTATTTTGGCGCCCATTCCTCCAATCAATCAACATCGAATTACTGCGGTAAAATCAACAGGCATGGCCTAATACAGCTGGAAGCAATGAGATATACAATCAGCAAAGTGAATCGAATGAACAACATATTGTTTGGCAGGCGTGTCTGGTACCGCATCACAGACTCGTGTTACAACACCGGCACGCTACGGCGTGCGTTTTTTAAACAGCGCGGATATTATTTCATGGGCAGCGTTGGACCGCCGACTTCAGGAGAAGCCACGATACTCGCGACCGTTCAGAGCGCCTCGCGGTCTGCTGTGATCAGTCCGACGGCTTCGAGTTCGGTATTTGAAGACAGATTCACGTACTACAATTTCTTCCGCACGATTCCGTCTGACGTTTTGCAAGTCGATGCTTTGGTGAGCCTGTGTGCACGCTTCAACTGGACCTATGTTTCCGTAGTGAACTCGAACGGTGTCTATGGTCAACATCTTTTAGAGGCGTTTAACAGTGCGGCAGAACGATCGGGGATCTGTATCGCCAAGCGGAAACAGTTGCCGAGAGTAAGCGGCAAAGCGGATTACGACAAAGTTATAGCGGCGTTGGATTCCGATAAAAAAGTCAATGTTGTGCTGTTGTTTACGAGCACCGTGGATACGAAGGCCTTGTTGAAATCCGCGCATAAAATTGAGCGATTCACGTGGTTGGCAACGACAAGCTGGAGGGTATCTGAGGAGTTCACACGCGACATCAAAAAAACCGCCAAAGGCGCATTCATATTACAGTACACCAATCCGCGAGACAAGGGCTTCGAAGAATATTTTCTCAATCTCACACTGCGCAAAAACAATTACACATGGTTCAGGGAGTTCTGGAGCAACGAGTTTCAATGCAACGGTGGCATTAAAAACGATCTGCGGCCCCGTTGCACCGGCGACGAACGATTAAATGCGAAGGAGCTTTCTATTGAAAACGTACCCGTGGCTCCAGTCATAAGTGCCGTTGAAACGTTCGTGTGTGCACTGCGCAGAAGTATTATAAAGCTGTGTCCAACTCTCAGCAAAACTTGTATAGTCAACTATCTGCGATATACTTACAACTTCGAAAAAAATGTAATACTGTATTTGCAACAAGGTGATAACACAAGTGTATGTCAGAACCTGACCAACTCTGTCAGTTTTAATAAGCAGGGCTACTTTTACAGAGGTATGAGAATTTTGAATTTCAATGGAGTCTCCTACAACAGTATTGGCGACTGGAGTTTTGATAAGTCAGCGGATATTGGATCACTGAACATATCAGTTGAAAATATCACCTGGATGGGTCAGAAGATGCCAACGTCTTTGTGCTCACTGCCTTGCAACCGTGATGAGATACAGCTATCTGATTTGACGCGGCCATCGTGCTGTTTCACATGCGAGAAATGTAGTCCCAATAGCATAGTATTGAACAACACGTGTAATTCTTGTCACCGCTATGAACTAGCGGATCTCACGACAATGCGTTGTAGAAAAATGCCATTCGTGGCAATCGAGTTCAATCAAGATTTTAGCGCTTTAACGATGGGCATTTCGTTTCTCGGTATCATTCTGAATACGTTTATGACGGCGCTGTTCGTAAAGAACCGCAAGCTCCGCGTCGTTAAAGCGTCGAGTCGCGAGCTCAGCTTTGTAATTTTAATGGCGCTGTATCTGTGTTTCGTCTGTCCATTCACCTTTCTCGCCGCGCCGTCGAAGATCACCTGCGGAGCGCAACGGTTCATCGTTGGCTTGAGTCTCACGGGGTGTTACACGCCGCTTATGTTAAAAACCAACCGCATCTACCGCATATTCAAAGCGGCGCAGGTCTTCAGGACGCGGCCGTTGCTCGTCAGCCCCAAATCGCAGATGCTAATTTGCATCGGACTATTGGGCTTGCAACTCTTGCTCGGAATTATGTGGGTGGTCGCCGAACCGCCGTACATCGAGAAGATTTTGTTTCGAGAAGGCACCGCTGTTGCGGAGGTTTGCAAGTTCGATACGTTTAATTTTGTGCTGAATCTTCTCCCCTGCTTAGTCATCATGGCTGTTTGTACGGTGTTCGCGTTCAAGACGCGGAAATTTCCCTCGAATTTTAACGAAGCCCAAAGCATCGTTATCACCATGTATCTGAGCTGTTTTCTTTGGGGCATATTCGTACCGCTCATCATACTTGTCGAAAGCATGAAAGGGAGCGGTCCGTTCCGCTTGACGTTCATTGTTGCCAACTTTCCGAACATCATCGGACTCGTAACACTATCCGGTCTATTCGGGCCTAAGATCAGGCAGATTCTATGTGTAAACACAGCTTCGGTTCATCCAAAGACCGAGATGTTATCGCGGTTTCAAGAGGAAACGGTCACTGTTCCTGGCGGTCAAATCGCTACAGACAAAAGCCAGGGTCTCTACACGATTAGTGAAATCAAAATCGCGTCGGAAAGTGGACTTTCGACTGTCAAAACAGAGACAAAAGACACTGGAACAGATCCGTGAAGATGTTAAACAATACGTTACAATTAAAGTGAGCCAAACAGAAGCTCGGTGTTTCTTTAAGCCAAGGTTAGACTGCACTGTTATCACCCAGTTAAAAGTAACGACAGGGAGCCAGTCGTATAAAGCTCCTCCAAAGATGTGTCCCTCATTTTGCAACTACAGCCGGGCCTCTGCATTTTTCCTTATTGAGTTTAGGAATCCAACTTCACATGTTGTTTTACGACTTTAGAATGAGGCCTGTGTTGGGTGTATGGTATACTGTTAAACAACTGCTTTCTTCAAAATCAAACATAGAGCACCGTTTACCAACGAATAAATTATGGTCATAAATACACAAGAATTGTACTTTGCTATAAATGAAAGGCATATGTAATGCATAACAAGTTGTATATTGAATCATAGTATACAATAAATGATGCGTAATATATGAAAGAAGAATTATGTAATTGATATATTAAAATGACTTAATGCGTATAGATATTTGCATTAAACACTACCCATGGCCTAAATAGGCAATTTGTGTGGGAATTTTATACCCCCACAAAATTAAAAGCAGCAAATAAATACTGTTATTACGATATTAATCCAAATAAATACTAATTATAAGTAATAAAGTTATAGATATGTTTGCGCTATTAAGACAGTTTGTCGTGCTACTGATCACATCAAGTTTAAATTCTTCTTTACATAATTAGCACAATATACATTATTTGTCAGATGAACGTTATTCTGTTTGCTATTTTATTCTATAACAGCAGGTTATTTTGCACAACTCTATCATTACTTCTATGGTGGCTTATCGCTACCACACAAGACCATGACTGCCATTGTGTCCCACAATGCTTTTCGAGCTCCAAAAACGCTGGAAAAGTTCTTCTCCATAGCCTTCCCTTCTATCTGCAAATTCCTCCCTCATCTATTGAGCTGGTTTATTGACAAAGCGTTCAATTTTGCCAATATTGCTTTGTTTTCATGCGTCGACGTGTGCGTACCTGTTTTTCATAAAAAGCGTCTAGGGCGCGCTAACACATGTTGTTTTAGCACTGAACCTTGTGTAAAAAATTCATATTTATCAATTCCATTCGTGATTCATTGTTCGAATTTCTTGAAACCTGTTCTGGTCAAAATGTTTACATTGCAAGATAAGATGGAGACCACTTCATTTATTAATATGAAATCAATAATTAATATCCAGGTAAGTTCCATTCTATGTATTCATTCTATAAACAGAATTAAGACACAAATTTTATTTTGCTGATTCTTGTTTTTTTTCATTTTCAAAAGAAGGGCTCTGCTTCCAAGGTACAACCGGTGTCAGATTCAATCGCCCATTCATTCAAGATTCAATGAGATTCATCATGCTTGTTGAAACGCTACTCAGCTTCAGATTCAATGTATAATTATTGGCGATGAAGATACAACGATATGTTATGCAAACAGTTTTACCAAGTAATACTTCGCCTGAGGTTGTTGTTGAAAGGGTGAGTTTGATTACGCTTGTTGGCTGTTTTTCCTGTTGTTGCCTTGTTATTTATTTACCGTCATAGAAATACCATTACTGTTTGCTATTTTTATAATTGTTCAGAATAAGGATGTCCACCATGCAAAAATCATTGAAGTAGGCAAGGATAATCAATGAAATAGGCAAGGATAATTAACTTTAATTGCCAATCAAAGACAAATGTCCCCACATGCCGAATACCCTCGGAAAGGACCCGTAACTGTTCCAGTGCCGCCTGGAAGATATCCCAATTCCAGTACCTTCGATTCCAGTACGTATTTCCTCTAATTCTCGCCCACCCTCTTTTAACCCCCCCCCCCCACCAATATGCGCCTACCCTAAAATCAAAAAGTGTGAAATAGGTGCCCCCCTCTATTAACCACCCAGAATTCTTACATTTTCACCCTTTGGTTCAAATAATAGCGTGGAAACTTGGTAAGGCTGGAAAAAACACTTTCATCGGGTCGTGAGTGTTTGGAAAATGTTCGGACAATGCAGTCAAGATCAGCAGTTGAAGTTGATCTTGACTGCTTGATATTGAATAACATTCGGAATTATATACGATTATTCTTTTGTTTTTGAGGTTGTTTGATTTTAAATTTCCAGGACTGTGAAATAAACGCCCCCTCTTTTAAGCGCCTCCTTTAATAAGCGCCCACCCAATTTTGCAAAGTATTTGACAAGCGCCCGGCGCTTAATAGAGGAAATACGGTATCTCATTCCGATATCGGAATGAGAGACCAACTCGTACGACCACGCCAACAATACAGTAGAATCCCGATAACTCGAGCCTCCAAGAGTTAGCTGGTATTCTATTTGCGCTGTTGATGTATTTCAGGCCCTGTAGGCGTATTAAGGTGTTATTCGTACTGGAAAATTTCCAGCTCGCTTGTCGGGATCCCTGCAGCGCTCGTCAATCAAATTTTGCATGGAAAATGGAGAGTATTTTGAGAACTCGCTCAGTAAGCGGGCTCACATGAAAATGCCCTTACCTGTAACATGAGTCATGAATGCGTCGCTATCCAATGGTGGAAAACGTTTTTGACAAATCTCCTTTCCTCTCACTCGAATTACCAGGTAAATGCTGATACCTGTAGACGATGCAAGCATGTTAGTTTCTCATTGCCAATTGACGTGTTATTTTGAGTGAATTATTCAGAAGGTGGGCCATACACAAGTTCCCCGTCATCAGCGCATTGAAACAACGACGAATGCAGTGGCAACAGGTCTTGCCTCGAAGGTAAGCAACGGCAACAAGACATTTCTTTTTTTATAAGACACATTATGGTTTATAAGATTAACGAACAGCGTTCTTTGTCCGCTCTGCCTCCCATTTTTGCAAATAGGCCTCCGGGGCTTTATTCGGAGACTCACGGTGTTCCTGAGGTTGGGTACACTTTTTGTTTATGGGTGTGGTTTTGAGATATCTATCCATGCATCCTGGCAGGAGTTACTTAATTATAATCATCGTAACACGAGTATTTTCAAAAATTTCAAATGCATTTCCATCAGAGCCAACAACGTTTTTTAACCTATTAAAAATTGCCTTCGACCTGTTTTGAAAGACTTGACGTTGAAGCACGAACTCCATGCGAGCAGGCATCGTATACATAGTCAGCCAATATGTTTTATCTACTAATTAAGTAATTAAGAACGTTAATTTTCATATTTCTTACAGTTGTTAATGTGATTTCTTTTTTCGTTTCTCTCACTCCTTGATATTGCCATCCATTTTTTCCAACTACAGTGCATCTATTCCGTGCTTGTTAGGTCCAGTAAATGCAACATATATGATTTTAGTAAGCATTTTATTGAACATCAAGTTTTTTGAAGGCTTCAGTCTTTAGGCCTACTGTTAAATTTGAGGTTCGAAACTTATTTCACAAACTTTTTAATACCCCCGGCAGCACCTCATTGCAATTTGCAATCATCTAGTATTTACCTGAATGTAGTCAGATACACCGCGTTGCGCAGCTCACTGCTCAGCCCAGAGTGAAATGCGACGGAATTTAGCAAGCTGCAGGAAGAAGTCAATATTTTGAACGGGTTATTTTTTGCTATATTTTAGCACTTAATGAAGTTTGGTATCTCTGCCTGATCTTTTTGCTGGGAAAGTAATCTTAACCGGTGAGTTACGTATTGTTATTATATAAACAATAGTTCAGTAAAATCATTATATGGTTCCAGTTGTTTTTTCTTGGTTGCTTGACTCGTGTGCATTTGAGGAAGTCACGGTATTGAAAACAGAAGTAGTAACAACCTTAATGCATCATAATTCCTAGATAATATTGTAGTTTTACTCAATTCATTAACTGGTGATGGACATTGCTCTGAGTTTTCAAACAATAAATATCCTGTTTTATACACTACTTGTTACGTTTGTTTAAATCAAGATTGAAGCTAGAATTTTGTCCTGTGCTTTGAAATGAAGTTGCTATTTTGCTATTTTATTGCTTATCCTTTCCTTTACATATCTCGAAATTTCTTTTTCAGCGAAGATGAAATTGTTTCGGAAATTCCACGCTTGGTTCTGTGTTTGGATCACGGTTATTTGCCTGACACGCTGTGCAATAAAAGAAGAAGGTAGGTCATTGCCATAGTCATTGCTTACTTATCTTCTTCATACTACATATATTGTATGCACGCTTTATTTTATAAAGAAAACCTTGATTACATTACTAAAGACAAAATTCTCAGGAACATTTTAATTTTGAATATTTTGATCACTGCAAATAACTGAGAATTAGAAAGCCAGTTCCATTCATTTGGAGCTAAATCTCACATAATTTGTTTGCTACTAGCTGGGCGCGGTCGCTTCGCTCCCTCCCCGGAGCCCATCAAGTAAAAAAAAACTTAATGTGGTTGGCGCGCTTCATACATACCTACATACATACCTACCTACATACATACATACATACATACCTACATACATACATACATACATACATATATACATACAAACATACTATACATACATTCAATACATACTATACCTACTATGCAAACATACTATACCTACTATAAAAACAAACTACACGTACTATACTATTGCATGCTATGTATACCTTTTGTCTGGTTTGGCTAACACGCAAATATTTCTGTATGCCACCCCTCTCAGAGAGGAAAGATAGAATCTGACAAATATGCAGTCAAGATAAGAAGTATAAAGAATTTTAGGACCTATAGACGGTCGGACAGATTTCTTGTAAAAAGCATACACTTTTGCCCCATCTGCGACATTTTTGTTTAATCAAAGGATGAATGATGGACACAGGTTTATCGTCAAATTAATGGATTAAACATAAGGGATCAAAACCATTTAGTAATCATTTAATCTATATTTGAAATTTATTTACCTGAGAAAGAGAGTTCATAAAACACAGGGAGACCATACCATAAAATAGGAGACCAGCTGTTCATTGCATTTTACTGCGAATAAAATGTAGCTGCTGCGAATTAGATGCTTATCAAATATTTGTAAGACGAAGTATAAGATTATTAATGCCAAATGGCCATCAAAATTTCAGCTCTGGACAAAGACTCGAAAAAAATCAATATTATAATGGAGGACAAAAATTATTCCAATTTTCTTATCGGCGGTTATTTTGGCGCCCATTTCTCCAACCAATCAACATCGAATTACTGCGGTAAAATCAACAAGCAGGGCCTAATACAACTGGAAGCAATGAGATATACAATCAGCAAAGTCAATGGAATGAACAACGTATTGTTTGGCAGGCGTGTCTGGTACCGAATCACAGACTCGTGTTACAACACCGCCACGCTACGGCGTGCGTTCTTTAAACAGCGCGGATATTATTTCATGGGCAGCGTAGGACCGCCGACTTCAGGGGAAGCCACGATACTCGCGACCGTTCAGAGCGCCTCGTGGTCTGCTGTTATCAGTCCGACGGCTTCGAGTTCAGTATTTGAAGACAGATTCACGTACTACAATTTCTTCCGCACGATTCCATCCGACGTTTTGCAAGTCGATGTTTTGGTGAGCCTGTGTGTACGCTTCAACTGGACCTATGTTTCTGTAGTGAACTCGAACAGTGTCTACGGTCAGCATCTTGCAGAGGAGTTTAACAGTGCGGCAGAACGATCGGGGATCTGTATCGCCAAGCGGAAACAGTTGCCGAGAGTAAGCGGCAAAGCGGATTACGACAAAGTTATAGCGGCGTTGGATTCCGATAAAAAAGTCAATGTTGTGCTCTTGTTTACGAGCACCGTGGATACGAAGGCCTTGTTGAAATCCGCGCATAAAATTGAGCGATTCACGTGGTTGGCAACGACAAGCTGGAGGGTATCTGAGGAGTTCACGCGCGACATCAATAAAACCGCCAAAGGCGCATTCATATTACAGTACACCAATCCGCGAGACAAGGGCTTCGAAGAATATTTTCTCAATCTCACACTGCGCAATAACAATTACACGTGGTTCAGGGAGTTCTGGAGCAACGAGTTTCAATGCAACGGTGGCATTAAAAACGATCTGCGGCCCCGCTGTACCGGCGACGAACGATTAAATGCGAAGGAGCTTTCTTTTGAAAATGTACCCGTGGCTCCAGTCACAAGTGCCGTTGAAACGTTCGTGTGTGCGCTGCGCAGAAGTATTATAAAGCTGTGTCCAACTCTCAACAAAACTTGTATAGTCAACTATCTGCGATATACTTACAACTTCGAAAGAAATGTAATACAGTATTTGCAACAAGGTGATAACACAAGTGTATGTCAGAACCTGACCAACTCTGTCAGTTTTAATAAGCAGGGCTACTTTTACAGAGGTATGAGAATTTTGAATTTCAATGGAGTCTCCTACAACAGTATTGGCGACTGGAGTTTTGATAAGTCAGCGGATATTGGATCACTGAACATATCAGTTGAAAATATCACCTGGATGGGTCAGAAGATACCAACGTCTTTGTGCTCACTGCCTTGCAACCGTGATGAGATACAGCTATCTGATTTGACGCGGCCATCGTGCTGTTTCACATGCGAGAAATGTAGTCCCAATAGCATAGTATTGAACAACACGTGTAATTCTTGTCACCGCTATGAACTAGCGGATCTCACGACAATGCGTTGTAGAAAAATGCCATTCGTGGCAATCGAGTTTGGTCAAGATTTTAGCGTTTTAACGATGGTCATTTCGTTTCTCGGTATCATTCTGAATACGTTTATGACGGCGCTGTTCGTAAAGAACCGCAAGCTCCGCGTCGTTAAAGCGTCGAGTCGCGAGCTCAGCTTTGTAATCTTAATGGCGCTGTATCTGTGTTTCGTCTGTCCATTCACGTTTCTCGCCGCGCCGTCGAAGATCACCTGCGGAGCGCAACGGTTCATCGTTGGCTTGAGTCTCACGGGGTGTTACACGCCGCTCATGTTAAAAACCAACCGCATCTACCGCATATTCAAAGCGGCGGAGGTCTTCAGGACGCGGCCGTTGCTCGTCAGCCCCAAATCGCAGATGCTAATTTGCATCGGACTATTGGGTTTGCAACTCTTGCTCGGAATTATGTGGGTGGTCGCCGAACCGCCGTACATCGAGAAGATTTTGTTTCGAAAAGGCACAGTTGTTGCGGAGGTTTGCAAGTTCGATACGTTTAATTTTGTGCTGAATCTTCTCCCCTGCTTAGTCATCATGGCTGTTTGTACGGTGTTTGCGTTCAAGACGCGGAAATTTCCCTCGAATTTTAACGAAGCCCAAAGCATCGTTATCACCATGTATGTGAGCTTTTTTCTTTGGGGCATATTCGTACCGCTCATCATACTTGTGGAAAGCATGAAAGCGAGTGGTCCGTTCCGCTTGACGTTCATTGTTGCCAACTTTCCGAACATCATCGGACTCGTAACACTCTCCGGTCTATTCGGGCCTAAGATCAGGCAGATTCTATGTGTAAACACAGCTTCGGTTCATCAACAGACCGAGATGTTTGGCGGTCAATTTGCTGCAGACACGAGCCAGGGCCCTTACACGATTAGTGAAATGAAAATCACGTCGGAAAGTGGACCTTCGACTGTCAAAACAGAGACAAAAGACACTGGAACAGATCCTTGAAGAAGTTAAACAATACGGTACAATTGAAGTGAGCCAAATAGCAGCTGGGTGTTTCTTTAGGCCAAGGTTAGACTGCACTGTTATCACCCAGTTAAAAGTTATGAAAGGGGCCCAGTCTTATAAAGCTCCTCCAAAGATGTGTCCCTCATTTTGCAACTACAAGAGGACCTCTGAATTTTTGCTAATTGAGTTTAGGTATCGTAATGTTGTTTTACGACTTTAGAATGAGGGTTGTGTTGGGTGCATGGTATACTGTTAAACAACTGCTTTCTTCAAAATCAAACATGAGCACCGTTTACCAACGAATAAATTATGGTCATAAATACACAAGAATTGTGTTTTGCTATAAATGAAAGGCATGCGTAATGTATAACAAGTTGTATATTCAATCATAGTATACAATAAATGATGCGTAATATATGAAAGAAGAATTATGTGATTGATATATTAAAATGACTTAATACATATATTTGCATTAAATACTACACATAGCCTAAATAGGCAATTCGTGTGAGGATTTTATACCCTCACAAAATTAAATGCAGCAAATAAACATTATTATTACTAAAATCATAAGTACTATCATTACGATATTAATCCAAATAAGTACTAATTAAAAGTAATAAAGTTATAGATATGTTTATGCTATTAAGACAGTTTGTCGTGCTACAGGTCACATCAAGTTTAAATTCGTCTTTACATAATTAGCACAATATACATTATTTGTCAGATGAACGTTATTCTGTTTGCTATTTTATTCTATAACAGCAGGTTATTTTCCACAACTCTAGCATTACTTCTATGGTGGCTTATTGCTACTACACAAGACCATGACTGCCATTGTGTTCAACAATGCCTTTCGATCTCCAAAAACACGGGAAAAGCAATGATTTGGTGGGTGGCCTTGAAGTTGCCGTCTTCAATCTTGATGTCGTCAGATCTGCAGTTTTGCAGCATGAAATATAATTAAAATGAAGAGACAGGAAAGCTTCGGTAAGATGTATGCAAAACAAAGGAAAAGAACAAATGATAAAGTGGAAAAGGCCCAAGAAAAAGACTGTATCACACTGCAGCGACTTTCAGCTGAATGTCGAAATGCCACATTCTTTTGTCCGGGCTTCTTAAATTTAGACCATACTGTGAAGGTACTTTTGCGTCATAAAACCACCACTTTTTGTCGTTTTGATCATAAGCATAACCATTGCTGAAGTTTTTGTTTTTCCAAGTTTCAACAACCAAGTCCTTTCTTTGTTTTTTATCGAGCTTTACAGTCATTGCTTCTTATAAACGCCATCTTTTCTCCATTTTAGTTAGAGTTCGAAAAGCATTGTGGAATGCTATGGTGTGGTATCTATTATCTTGTAGCAACGATGTCCCCGTGTCTTCCTGCAGTTTTTAAAACAAAATTTAAATAATTTAAAAAGTTTTTCTGAAAATCAAAGGTGGGGGGAATAACAAACTTGCCGACTCTCGAACATCAAGATGGCTACCGACATTCTTCTGTCGAACAGTTTCGCACATTTGATTATTGGGACAGCAGATAATGTTTTACTGAAATGTTCTTGCTCCAATTTAAGACCTATATCAAAGCTGTACTTTTGCAGACATTGCACGAAGCTCAGATGCTCTCAATGCGTGTCCCACGAGGTACATTTTGTATGCTTACATTTTTGGGCCTAAATTTAAAATTATTAGTCATCCTCTCTTCATTCATTCATTCATTCATTATGTAATGTATTATAATGCCGTCTAGCTTTCTTCATCATTGCGCATTCATAGAAGTTTATCCTGGTATTTTTGCCATTATTAATAGTGTATTATCTTTCAGGTTGACTCGTATTATTGCCCAAACTGCTTGGAGAATATGCCTTCTGCCGAAGCAAAATTGAAAAAGAACAGGTGGGTGTGGTTTACTGATTGACTTTTAGGCCTATCTACTTTTTACATTGATTTATAAATATAGAAGTAAATAAACTATAGTGAAGTTTTGAGTTTTACATTTAAAGCCTGGTTTTAATTTTATATAATTCTGTTTTCTGCTTTGCTTTATTAAACATTATGGCATGCATGGCAGTGAGTGATACATATCCTCCTGCTTTTGCTGTGCTGGTTGCTATAATCTACACGATTATAGCAACCAGGACAGCACACCAAAGCATGTTTCCAATAATCCATGCTCCCAACTCCACGATAATCTAAGTACTTTGAAGCATGAGTATGGGATGTCCAGTTATATCTTTATCTCTGGTAAAAATCTTATAGAATTACTAAATCTTCTTTGCAGATGTGGAAATTGCTTTGACTGTCCAAGTTGCTTCAACACACTTGTCATACGAGCAACATCAGCTCCAGTGATCACCAGTCCATTGGACCCAAAAGGAGAGGATGTAAAACCAGCATCAGCGTCAAAGAAAATGCACTATTTATTTTGCTCATTTTGCCGATGGACATCAAGGGATGCAGGTCTTGATGACCAACCAACAGGTATTATTTTTAGAAACTTCTTGCAGTTTCCTACAACCTTTACATGCCTCTTTCACTTCTCATATACATCCAATGCTTGCAATTTCACCTGCAATATTCTTTATGCCCTTTATTTACTGTTTAGCATTCCTCTGTGGACTCTGTTACACTTTCAATTGTTTTCTATTTTTCTTTCAATTTCAACTGGTATTGCATACTCCATTTGCTATCCATGTATGATATATACTGCAAATACTTGAATAAGCCCCACCTCCGAATAAGGCCTCCCCTCGAATAAGCCCCCATCCTGATAATCACTTGCAAGGACTCAATGCCCAAGTTTCCAGACATTGAAGTTGTTTAGCGAATGTATTGTAAATAACAGCAAGTGTAAACCAATAACTTCATCGATTGGCTGCATCATATTGGTTTTATTTTGCTTAATATTGAACAATAATCAGGCTAAAATTTCGTTTTGGCAAATAACGCCCCGGGGCTTATTTGAGGATTTACGGTATGTAAGATAAAAACAGGAATGAGAAACGTGTTGTATAAAATGATAAAATAAGGTTAGGGGACACCCGGAATTGAGCCAGGGACCTCTCGATCTGCAGTCGAATGCTCTACCACTGAGCTATATCCCCACGACAGGCAGGTACTAATTTTAGACCAATTTTTCCATTCAAGAAATGACTATGTATCATAAAATCAGAAACGAGAAAAGTGGCGTATAAAACGATAAAATAAGGTTAGGGGACACCCGGGATTAAGCCAGGGACCTCTCGATCTGCAGTCGAATGCTCTACCACTGAGCTATATCCCCACGATAGGCAGGTACTAATTTTAGACCAATTTTTCCATTCAAGAAATGACTATGTTACATAAAATCAGAAACGAGAAAAGTGGCGTATAAAACGATAAAATAAGGTTAGGGGACACCCGGGATTGAACCAGAGACCTCTCGATCTGCAGTCGAATGCTCTACCACTGAGCTATATCCCCACGATAGGCAGGTACTAGTTTTAGACCAATTTTTCCATTCAAGAAATGACATGTTACATAAAATCAGAAACGAGAAAAGTGGCGTATAAAACGATAAAATAAGGTTAGGGGACACCCGGGATTGAACCAGAGACCTCTCGATCTGCAGTCGAATGCTCTACCACTGAGCTATTTTATTTTGCTGTTCTCTTTACTATTCTGCAATGTATTACTTCTGAAAAGTTAAAGCACTTTTACTTCTTATGACCTTGTTCTTCTCTCCTACCAGTTCCTGTCACCCTTTTGACACTTCAGAGCACCTATATAATTCCTTCTATCATCTCTGGCACCATCCTGTCACCTTGTGTCATTTTACTGCCTTTAATTTCATCCTAATATTTCTCAAACTCTGCTAATGCTATTCATTTCCCTGAAGTACAATCTGGACCATAATACTGACACCTTTTACCACTCTTTCAGTGTCAGGCCTTTTCAATTCTTTCATTTTCATTTAGTACTTCTAAAATATTTCTCAAACTTGTGATATAGGTTTTCCTCTTAGATCTTGCTGGTACTTCTCTTTCAGCTTAGTTTCTTCTGATTCTCTTATGCTCTCATACTCAAGTTTAAATGTAACAAAACACTATGTGCACTTTTCTAGCCAGTGGTGGTTGGCCCGAACTTGAGCATCCAAATGCCAAGCAGGTAAGGAGATGCATACGTAACGATAGTTAACTAATGATAAATTGTAAAAAGATTAACTACGTGACCTAAATAAAATGCCATCTTGTTGAATGTCCAAAACGTGGTTTTATTTAATTCAATGGCAGAACTTAATTTTGAATTCATATTACTACGCATTAAACATTAACAGACGATAAAGTTTTATGTTACGCTACTTTTATTGTTTTTATGACATTTTCTTTTTGTAGATTTCTACTTTGATTGATTATTACAAGCAAGTTGCTCACCAAGAAAAACTTGAAAAAGAGAAGAAGAAACTAACAAAACGAAAGACCTACTTGCATTTGATGGTGAGTTGCTTTGCCCCTTTCCCTGCCCCTGCCCCTTCCCTGCCCCTCCTCCCCGCCTGTTAGTAACAGGCGGGGAGGAGGGGGGCTGTTACACTTAACAGGCTGTTACACTTCTACTTAGAAATGATCTTACAGTTCATTCAGCACCACAGCATGGGAATGTATTGCACTACTATGCAGGAGTAACAGGATGCGGAATTTGATCTTTCTCATGGCTTTTAGGATCGATATGGTTTTGCGCTGAATTTGGGAAAAAAGAAGTCAGGATCGCCTTCTGCTGCCCTGGCTTCGGCCATCCTTGGAAAATCGTGAGTGTATTTACTGAAATAGTAACTTCTGCCTTTTTATGATACCCCTTTAGATTTGCTTCTCAAACCTTAACGGAATGCTTTGATAATTCCTGATAGATATAAATAGTAATTGTAAATTTGTTTAAGGCTGTTTGGTAGCTTCAGGACTTACGTACTATAAACTGATCCAAATTCAGACTAATTTTCTAATGCCAGCCATGTGTGGCATGAACGACAATTTCGGTATTTTCTTTCACAGAAAAGTGACAGAAATAACTGTTCCAGTTGTAACTGAATCAGTATCAGAAGTCGAAGAGCTATCAGAAGATTACTACACAAAGCAAGTAATTCTAGACCAAAGTAAGTTTCTTTTCTGTTCTACTGATCTTGCTGAGCCCATAGCCTTATCAGAATGTATTCAGATGCTGTTCAACGATATTGCACGTTATCAAAAGCCACGTCCCAACTGTAATGTTTTGAGTTGCCACAAGGTCTAATCTGTTTTGTACTTTCAGCTCCATCCATACAGCAACGGTTGACGAATCCTTGTAAGCAGGCATTTAAAAGCAGGTGAGTCACAGTGAAGATCACGAACATTTATATACTGATGTTTCTGTTTAAAACAATGGAAGAAACAATAGGCTATTGTATGTTAACAACGGGCAGGATGCAAAATGCGCAGGCAGGGTTTTGCTGCATGATAGAGCTTTGCTGGTACTGTCATCTAGAATCTATAGTGATAGACACAGGTAAATGAAAATGGTAATGAGTTCGTTGATAATGATCAATGAAAAAAGGAAATTTTCACTGATATTGCTGAGTGGTATTATAGAATTAGGTATTAAGAATTGCGTATTAGGTAACTAAGAATTGCGTTGAAACACTTGATCTCTTCATTGCAGTGATCTATATCCGAGGCATAAGCAAATGTTAGTAAGAAGATCAATGCGATGCAAGGTAATTGCTTCTATATATCTTATATTTCAAACTCATATAAATGAACCAACAAATTTAGTCAGCGACCTTACGTATCTATTCACAAGGATCAAGTAGTAAAAGACCAATCATGAATTTGTTTATGGTTGTCTGTTCAGTGACAAATGGATCGGAGTGCTCATGACACAACACTCCTGTTCATGACACGATAAGCCATTTCTTATAAAGTAAACACCACATTCAAGAGTTTTTATCTAGCTTATTGCTCACACACAATATGCTATTACTGATTATTCTATTGCTCTGAGGAGTAATGTTAGCTTGGAGGTTTGTAGTCTGCTTGTTCTTATATGCGAGGCTCTTATATTTTATGTATTTGACTTCAGGTTTTTTTATTTTGCTAGCGATTTTTTTATTCTCCGGTAGCTATTTGATTTCTTTATTATTACCTTCACAAGCATTCTGAAGTTGTATAACGTTCTCGTTTTATTCCTTAGGAATGTGAACACAACCTGAGCAAGCCGGAGTTCAATCCATCTTCAGTCAAGTTTAAAATACAGCTGGGCGCCCTGTAAGTTTTGAGTCATGATATATTACTTACACTGTGCATTTTGAATAAATTGGATGGTTTATAGACAGAACTTCACTGTGCACACATACATTATGTAGAGTACATGTGTAGTACAGTAGCACGCAGTAGTTATGCAATGCATGTAAGTTACTTTACGTCGAATCCAGGACTTATAACACCTGCCAGGTATTAAGGTCATTCTTAGTATGTGTTTCATTTGCTTGTGTTACATCTTGTAGGATTTATGTTCCACAGTTGAAGATATCAAGTGCTCCATCGCTCGAAGCTGGAAAGGCAAGTCTAAACTATCGTAAATTTGGTCAAGCTTTTCTTTTATCTCAAATGAAGTCTCTTTAGCTACAAATTTACAGGATAAGCCAAAAAGGACCTCCCCGAACATAATAATTTGTAGAAATTGCATCTTAAGGAAAAACTTTCGGTAATTTCAATCGTACAATATTCAGCCCAAAAGATATCTTGTGTAAAAATATTTTTTTTAGGGCGTGACTTTTTTGGCCCCCCTGTAAATTTACTAACCCATTGTAAGATTAGAGAGACATTTAGAATTGAAGACAATTTTGTTTTTTTGCAGGAGGGTCAAATTATTCTGAGCGTGACTAACCCAGTAGAAAGCAAAATGCAAATCAGTTTTCGACAAGTGGAAGAAGGAGATGAAGATTTTGAATTGAGAACAGCAGAGGTTTTTCACATATTGGATTACTTTGTTTTTTGATTTTTTGATACAGTCGTATTTTACGTTCTTTGATGGTTTAATTCCTTGAATATTTGAATCTTTTGCTTTTTCATGCCTGGATGCCTCAGCTATGCCATTCTTTGCTTCACCAAATGATGAATGCTATGATTTCTTGGCTTTCTGAGTCCTTAATTTCTTATTTCTTTAATACTTTCATCATCAATGGACTATTTAATTTCTCGACCTCCCAACCGTTCGATTTGTTGAGACCTTGATGATTAGGACCCTCAAATATTTCATTTCTTCGAAACTCTGATTCCTCGATAGTTTGATTAATTCTATTCAAACACGGCACATTTATTACGAAACTGTTATTAATCGTTAAAAGACCAAACCAAATTAATGAATTGATCATTTGATAGATTTCTTAACGAATAAATTGATCATTATCTTGATTGGCAGATTGATCTTCCGAAAGTAACAATTCCTTTGGCTGCAAAGGATGCCACGGAAGAAACGTTTGAATTCGATGCTGGAACTGAGTATTTCGACGATGATCCAAAGTAATTTTTACTTTACACTTGATAACTGCTGACTTTGTTGAATGCAAAGCTAGAAGCTCCACTCTAGTTTAACTGGAGCAATATTAGCTACTACTAGGGGTTTCAGAAAATGATCACAGTTATTGCTCCCACCTTTTGCTGTGTAGCATCTCGTTATGTGTTGAGTTGGATTGAGTTGAATTTTCGTGATTTCGGTATCTCAACTATTTGGAGTTTTGTTATTGTTTTAAATTATTTCATTGTAGAGTGATACAGTCAAGGCAAGGCAACAAAGTGTGGTTCTTTGCGAAAGTCAAACCCATTCAGTCACCATCTGAAGGAGTTAGGGTATGTGTAGCCAAGAAGCAATGCTGTGATGTTACTTTTTATAAGCTATGCAAAGTCAGTACTGGATAACCACTTGAACCATCATAGCTATTGTCAATGTGGTTCCAGTTGGTATAAACCCTTACCCCCAGAAATTCTGGGTACTCATTTACTGACGTCGGAAGGATGAACAGCTGAGTTGACTGACAGCTTGCAGTTTCTTACTCTGACCATAAGTGTTTTAGAACCAGTGAACGTGTACCAGTCTAAACAAGCGCCTTAACCGTTAGGCTACAACACTATGCGGTTTATAACATGGTTATGTGTCTGGATACGCCTTGACAACGGTCATATATCTCTCTTTACGTGGCTTCTATCTAGAATGCTGAAACCAGTGTAATTTGCCTTTATATACTCTAGTAGCTAAGCATTAGTCGTGTATTGTTGTCCATTATAGAAAGTATTCATTGTATATTTATAGATACATTGTATTAAGCGAACTCAAGTAAGCTCGTTAATTGTATGAATGTTATTACCTGACTACCTGGAATATCTACCATTGATATTGTATTTGTATGGCGTATGTAAATATAGACGGGGGTTAACAACGGGGATTTATTCTCTTTCAGTGCATCTTCAAAATGGCGTATGAATACAAGACGATGACGACAACAATTGCTCGCTCTTCATCATCATCATCATCATCATCATCATCACCAGGAAAGAAAGGTCACCCTCGCGAGACAACTGTTGGTATGCAGATTTTGGTGCATTTGAACATTAACAGTCAAATTACAGATAGACCATCTGCTGAAGTAGTCGAGGTCACTAAGCAACCCGTGGCTTCACACCCTCTTGCTACAACTGTGTAGATAGGTATTGGAAGGATAATTTTAGCAATTTCTTCTCCTAGTAATCTGTAGCTAGCAGCTAAGCCAGCTCATATTTAGTTATCATATTTAGAAATTTGTTGTTGTAGATCCTTGTAGGTGTTTCGAAGTTTAGTTCAGATAAGAATGTTCTGATTTGCAACACAGTATCGAGTTGAAAATTGAACCAATGTCCAATGATCCAAAGTTACGTGTATGAGCTGATTTCTGTGCATACTAAGTTTTGTCCAACCAGGGTATATGAAACGACACTTCACCAATCACCATTATGTCCAGTATTTAACTCTATAATAATATATTTATATTTATCTGCCATTTATTTCTTCAACTGGTGATGGAACAAGGGATGGTAGTGTTCCTCTCTTCAGTGAAATAGAAGTGTCTTTTATCGAAATGGAAGCCGTAAGTATCTATGCATTATTTTCATTAGTTAAGTACGTGGTGAATATTTTGTCTTTTTTCAATATTCTTCATAAGTTTTTGAATTGGTTCAAAAGCGAACACCAGACCAGACTTGGGCCTACATGCAGGAGGAAAAAATACAGAACGCCTGGCTGTTGTTGGCGAAGTTATGAAGTTTTGTGGAGCATGCAAGTATTGTGAAGTAAAGCTTCGAGATACGTTATCCAACACGATTAAAAAAGTTGTGGCATAAATTGAAAGTTCAATCCAACTCTAACTAATTGAATGAAGTCGGCATTGGCCAATTTCAGATTAAATGCTCAGCAAGTTTGACTGATTTTGCATTTCAGCCACCAAAGGAAGAGAAAGGTAAAGCACAGAAAAAGCCAGCAAAGGAGAAGAAGCATGAAAATCCAAAATCTGCACCAGTAAAAGAGGCACAAAGGGATGATGCTCCTAAAAAGTCAAAAGCTGAACTCAAAGCTGAAAGAAGAGCACGTCAAGTAATCTTTTTATTTCATATTTACCATGTGCCTTGTATTTTTTAAAGATATATTTACAATATTGAGTATTTTTTATTTTTACAACCGATCTTGTAATGTACATTCTTTACAGAATGTACTTTATATACATACTGCATTTTCAAAGAGTAATGTTTGTAATGAATCAGATTATTAATAGGAATTTATTAATGTAACATTAATTCATTAATATGATATGATGTTATAGAACATTGGTTGTTGGTTTTTAGGAAGCCCAAAGAGCAGCAAAACAAGCAGCAAAGGGGGGAAGTAGTGAACAAGGAGCATCAAGGGCAAGAACTGGTTCAGAAAGTCAAGGCACGACAATTAAACAAAAAAGTATTGAAGGTATCAATCTATATGATCTTGCAAATTGTAAATAAACCATACAAAACATTAACTTTAATTGGACCTATTGCTTGACCCATTTTTTAACCAGATCAGAAGTATTCATTGAGTACAGTAGATGTTAATTCTAATGGTTCACATTCAAAGTTTATTTATCTTTGGTTTTGATGAATTCATTTGTTTTTGTTGAAACATTTATTATAAACATGTGCTCTAAATTGTTTTAGGAGCCCCAGGATATGTTCCAAAAAGACAAGAAGCGTCCAGTAGAGTTTCATATCAGATTCAAATGGATGATAAAAAAGTGCAAAAGAAGGAAGCTAAAAAGCTTGCAAAACAGCAGGTATCCATACCTTCTTTAGTAAATTGAGGATAATTAATTTTGTAAAGCTATGTATTCTATCAAATCAAAATATATCAAAATAGAAGTATTCTTCGAATCTATCTCTTGGTTTGACAAATGTTTGATGCTAGACTAGAATTATAGAAGCATTAAGTATATAATGCAAAGATACTTTTCATTTTTGAATGCAGGTTCCAATTCGAAGCAGTCTTCAGAAGAAGGTCAACCTATTTTCTCATCTTCATCAATATGAAAAAGACACATCATTAACCAGAGATATCAAGTACATATTACATCCATCATTTACCCCACTTCTATCTCATTATCTATTGATAGTTTTGATGAATTTTTCTTATTTCTGTTGCATCTTCTGGTCTTGTAGTCTCTGCTACTTTCAATAGCTAGCTGTTAACCCTGGCATTGTTTATAACTCTAACATTCTCATAATACCATCTGATATTTTTCTGCTTGTTGTTTCAAGGTTATCTGGTGCCATTCACCCGGTGATAATACGGCTTGGTTTGCAATATGCGAATGGTATTATTCATGGTTCTAATTCTAGATGCATTGCTTTGCTTGGTGCTTTTAGAAAGGTGAATATCTGTTACTATCTTTGTTCACACATCCTGTGGGACATATCACTTTGAATGTTCTTACATTTCATCAGATGCATTTTGTATACCCACCAGCAGTTGAAGTCAATGTTAAGCATAACAAAATCTTACCAAATGCTAGTTTCTCAGTATATTGTCTTCTTGTTTGTAGGTTATAACTGATTATTCAACCCCACCATCAAAAGAGCTTTCACGAGATTTGGAATCAAGGCTCAAGCCATACATAAGGTACTATGATAATATCAATTGATGCATGCATACTTAACAAATAGTCGTATTTGAACTAAAAGAGATCAAATTGGCTAACTTTGAGAATTCTTCTGGGGTGACTATTAAATCAATCGTCTAGGGTACTTGTTGGATCTTCTTGTTACAAACCTAGCTTAACTTGAACTTAATTTGGCTGTTGATGTACAGTTTAACCTTGCTATGCCTAGCACCTAAAGGAATGAGAAATCTACGCAGGTTAATGAGAGTAATCAACTTATTGAGGTTCTACTGGAGTAAAATATTGTGCAAAAGCAGCATTTGTAGTCTCTATACTTGTTACATCTCCACTTGATTGATTTCTTCTTAGTTTCTTGACACAATGTCGCCCATTGTCTGTGAGCATGGGAAATGCAATCAAATATTTAAAGATGCAGATTACACAGATACCACCTGGAATGCCAGAACAAGAGGTGATGCCTTATTCTGACAGGATCTTCTCCAAGATCTCTATATTTTTAATGCAGTCATTTACTGACATGTATTAGGCTTCTTCACTTTGAGATACATTGAGCTATTTATCAAGAAGTTTGATATTTATTATTTATATTTAATTTAAACAGGGCTTTTCTTGATAGCAGCTAGATAGCTGATTGAATTACCCTGTATAAATAAAGTGTTATTATTATTATTATTATTATTATTATTAAGCATACATCTGTTTGTATGGAGCTTTTTTTCAGCAAAATGTCCAGTTATCTCCAAACAACATGCATCTATTTCTCCTCTATACATACAACTGAATTTCTTGTTTTGTAGGCCAAAACAAGACTGATTGAGAGTATTGACTCCTTTGTGAAAGAAAGAATTCTATTGCCTGCTGAAGCCATATCGAAAACATATGCAAATGCAAAAATCAACAACGGGGATGTTATTCTTACTTACAGCTGGTAAGTTGAGTTACATACACCCAAATGTTTCATTATTAACGCCTTTCTATTAGCACTAGCACTTTTGTGTATGGGTTTCATCGTCTATTTTCCAGTTCATCTTTGATTGTGAAGATATTGAAAGATGCATATCATTCTGGAAAGAAATTTCGTGTAATTGTAGTCGATTCTCGACCGAAATTCGAAGGTATGTCTACATTTTCACTACAATACACACAGTGAAAAAAGGAGAAGTTTATTCTGATGGATGATAAACTGTCCACGCCTTGCTCATTAGTTATGTGATAGGGAATATAGATCTCGTGAGCCAGATCAAATAATGGCGGTGTTTCTTTCCCAAGGTCGCGAAACAGTACGACGCCTGGTTTCTGCTGGTATCAAATGCTCTTATGTTCTCATCAATGCTGTTTCATACATCCTCAAAGAGGTGATGCCAACTTTAATCTTGCTATAGTACGCCTTACATTATTCATTGTGTACACGACACGTCTTATTTGCACAAATCAGAAAAATTCTCTTTCGCAAGGAGTCAAGATCGATTGACGGAGAAAATGACCAATTTAGTCACTAGTTTCTTATATTCCTCTTCGTAGGTAACTAGTGTTTTCCTTGGCGCTCATGCATTACTTGCAAATGGTTACGTCATGTCGAGAATAGGTTCATCTATAATAGCCATGGTTGCCAAGTCACACAATGTACCTGTGCTAGTATGTTGTGAGACGTACAAATTTTGTGAAAGAGTACAAACAGATGCATTTGTGTTTAACGAACTGGGTATGATGCACATTCAATATCTGCGTTTTGCGTCAAATACTTTTACTACCATGTCTATTGTTTTGTTGCTTTTACTATTTATTCATCTTACAATCTTCTTTAATCCATGTATCGTCCATCCCGTTCTTCTGATATCGAAATTCCGTGCCTCTTTTATCATTTCTTATATTCGTCGCACACTAGTGGACTATATCTCAATTCAAATTGGTTCATATTCTAGGAGATCCTGATGAAATAGTCGGGCTCAGGAAACAAACTCGATCCAAGCCTCTCGAAGGATGGCGCGACATTAATTCGTTGTACCTTCTGAACCTGATATATGACGTCATGCCTTCAAGTTTTGTGGACATTGTAGTAACTGAACTAGGGACACTGCCGTGTACTTCAGTTCCTGCTGTGCTGAGAATGAGAAATCCCGAGACGTATAACGTGTAGGTTTTGGTCTAAAGTGAGAGTAATCTGCGATGTATGCACTGAAAGCAGATGCGCAAGTGGAGGATAGGATTAGGTGTATTATTTGAAATTCCCTTGTTACGGTATGTTATGTCTGTAATAGAAGGAAGCTATTTACCGTGATGCTTCGATTAAACATCCGTGGCGTTTATTAATAAACACCCAATAACCATCGTACGTAGGTTGAAACTGCGAGCAATAACAAAGTAAGTGTGGTTCAAGAAGTAGAATTAAAAACATCTAAATATCTAGTTCAAGAACATCATGAACATCTTGTTCCTCGATGACGTTAAAAGAAGGAGGAGCCTTGGTGGTGGGTTTTGAGCACACGCCCCTCTGGAAGGGGGCGGCTATTGAAACACGTGGCTTTAATCGAAGCATCACGGTATTGTGATACAGGAGCACAATATTTTCGACAACAGCAGGAATAATAAATTTATAAGTCTGAAAAGCTAGGGGGGAGTGCCAAATTGCCGTGACTTATGATACAAAAAAACAATGCTCGTTTTTAATTTAATCATGTTCTTAATTTAATTATTGGAGCATATCAATGATATTAATCAAGTTTCCGATTGCAATTATTGATTTTTCTTTGCTTGCTCTACTTCTTCACTTTCTTCCACACCATGTCAGTAGCATCATTTGAATGTTGTTTTCATCCTTTGCTGTTTTCATGCATCTCTGCTTGGATCTGGAAATAAGAAAAACATTAATTAGACAAAAATGCAAGAGTAAATATGACGAAATAAAATTATAAAAAATATTCAATCGCTTTTGACTAATCTGCAGTAGCTAATGTTTCGCCTATTTATGATCTAGAAATCTAAACAAATACTAAAATTACATTCTACGTAAATGTAAGCAAATAATTAGTCAAGAAAACAGGCGAAAGTAATGCAGCGGATAAAACAGTGAATTTAATCACAACAAATTAAGTTAGAAATAGACAACACTTGCCTCATACATCAACGAACCTTCGGCCATATTTCCTCAGCGATCTAAAATCTAAAAATTTAAACAACCTTGGTTAAATTCTGCGTAAATGTAAGCAAATAATAAGACTATACAGTCAAAAGAATAAAGGGAAGTAATGTAATGAATAAAGAAAGCAGCGAATGTTAATAGCATAGAAATGAAACTAGAATAAGGCAACACTTGCTGCCTGGTATTATCAACAAAACATTAAACTTCGGCCATCTTTCTGCAGCAACCTTCAATCCAGTACTAATCAAATAAAGCAGGCTAAAAGAAAACTAATAAGAGGAGTTTAAAGAAAAGCCAAAGAACATAAACTTTCGACTCACCTGACAATATTTACAGCAGATTTATTCATCTCATGATAGCAATTTGTTCCTCAAACTCCTTGCTTCGCCGAAGCTCATTTCCTGGCTTGTACTCCATACCTTCACTCTCGACAAACAGAATACTAAAGGACAAGAAACACCATGTGGATGAATATTCATACTTGCAAAATTAGAGAAACAGAGAATCATGGGCGGATGTCACCGATAGCACCATATTTGGAAATGCCAATCTCCCCGCACATGATAGTAAAATCACTGGGAACAATGACATCTGAAAGAGGGTCAATGATTAAATGGAGCTTAATCAACGCATGCGTAACAAAGCCGCACCCACATGCAATACACCAGTGAATGATTAAGGGAACACATTACTTCACCTTGTATTCTCAAATTGTTGTGCATTGGCAATTGTTGAGCTTCTACAGATATATGGACTGTTGAGCTCCAAGTGCCAGTGGTTGGGACTGCCTGGCTTCAACTTTGCCTTCAGCAAAGAAGTGAAATCAGATAATTAGTAAAATGAATAATGTAAAAATTGGAAATGCTTAATAAATGTTTGTTGGAAATCAACCGGTTCCAATAAAATTTCGCCAAAAAACGGCGAAACCCTATTTTCCCCGGGAGAACCTATGCCGGGTACAGAGCTGCCACTCAAGCTCACCCTCTTTCTCGTATTGCCAAATAGAATTACCGATCTCTACTCAAAAGTAAAATCTTTCGAGATCAATAATCTAACGCCAAAAGTGGAAAAATTTCCCAGTGGCATTTCGCACCGGCAAGAGTCACCAAAGGTCAAATAGACGCAAATAAAACCAGTTGCAACTTTGAAAGTTAATCACACGTGGGAAACATGTTAAAAGCGCATGCGTTCATGGTACTTACGAGATTTTCGACTTCTTGAATCGTGTCACTCGTGGTTAGTCGTGTTACAATCACCCAACTTCGCAAATTCTAGCATCCTACCTACTTTCAGCTGCCTAAAAACAGTAAGAAAAGAAATTAACACAAGCATGTCAATAATAATGTTATATTTCTAAAGAATAATAAACTTCGAAATCGTAATAGAGGGGTTGGAAAAAATAACAATAATAATTATGAAATTGACTCAAAAGAGAAGTATTATTTAGATCTCATTTCAACATGAAAGAACCCACCTTTTGCTGGTGTAAAGGTAAAGAAAAAGAAGTTGAACCATTGCCACTATCTGTAACCAAGCATCTCCAAGTAAGCTGGGACAAATTGTCATTCTTTGCTGAACCTATTCATCTTCAATCTCGTTAATTTACTACACTCAATTTTTAGTTAGCATGAATATAATCATAATAATGTTAATTATTGTTATAATTATGATAAAATTAATCAAATGTTAGCGAATAACTACTTCTCATTGCAAAAACTAATTACTTGATCCAACAAAACTACATCTTACACGCAAAACATAGCAAAAATGTGTACAGCGATTTGCGAAGCTACAAAACGTGCTTATCTAAAATATCGATATCATGTAACTAATTACGTAAACAGTTAGAAAACGGAAGGCCAAAACATAAGCATATTTCGCATAAACATGGCACAACCAAAGGCTACGGACTCAATTCTGATTTTCTGATCAGATTTTCAGAGGAGCTCCCCCAATTCTGACCCATAGGGCAAACAAAATGCCTGTTAGTATACTAATTCAAGTTAGTAAATTATAATTATATAAATGTATATATATTAAAGCACTTATTAAAGCATGTGTCATCTGATCATAGAAATATGTGCCCAAGGCCTTGAAATAATTCAACTAAAACAACAAAATGGTCCACAGATTGTCACAGTCAACTGACTTCATTAGAAATAGGTATGTCCTCCAGGTATTCCAGGGTGTCAAATTGAACTTCCTCTCAGCATAGCAAAACATACTTTCTGCGTCTTAATACTTATATAAACTGAAATAATATTACCTGATTCGTGTTCCTTCGAATATATATCCCGCGTGAAAAAAATCGCAATTCGATCTTCAGTAAATAATGAATATGTGCGAATTGAAGCTTCATTCTGTCTTGTCTCCTTGAATATGAATATAAGAAGTGAATATTCAGTTGAGGCTTAATTTAAAACAATTTACCAAGGAAATATTCCACTATATGACCTACTAAATGTAAGTAGAACCAATTGATTGTATAGATCATGCAAACATGTGAAATACAATGTTCCTATGCACTACATGATGCTTCTACAAAATCTTTATTCTGAATATCAGGCAGGCAGGCAACAGTTAGAGCAGAACATGGCGAATCTCATTCCGGGTGGTATATGTGTAATCTGCATCATTAAATATTTGATTGCATTTCCCATTGTGAAAAAAGGTGTATTTGTCACCCTATCTATTTAATCTTTACAGCGAAGCAATTACGAGAAAGGTAGACTTTGACATCGCAGAGAGCCGGTGTGCGAATTGGTGGAGCGAAAATTAAAAATTTACGATATGCAGAAGATACAACACTGATGTCATTCCGTATCAATGGGCTATGTGCATCACCTCAGAAATGATCAAGTATTACAAGAAGCAAAAGTCAAATCTGTTATGCATATGCGAACTTACCATGGTCAGTTGTTGTATGCGACTCTTCTTCAACAACCACAATCTGCAATGAAAACAGTAGCATCGTAATTTGACCTCAAAGCCAGTCACTCTCGACCAATATTATGTTTCACTTGGGACACGATGTAATCAATGGGGGCTCCACATTGATATTCTCACCAACCTCTTCAGTTTCGTCATCAATGGTGATAATTTCAGTTGTTGTTGTTGTTGTGAGAATCGTTGTTGTGGTAATGTGCTCAGAATGCACTTGTTCTGTGGTATGGCTGTTACTGCTGGTGGTGGTTTCCTGCTGCACAATGCGTGTTTCTGTGGCAGTCTCGTTTTCGTCAGGCTTGACATCTACATCTGGCTGTGAGGCTACGGGGTCTGTGTTTTCGTCCATCTTTTCTATTGGTTGGTCTTCTTGAACAGTTGTCGAGGTCTTGTGTTCTACGGCAGGCGAAGGTTTCGGTGTTGGTGGGCAAATCTTTATGGACACGGTGGCCTGCAGATCGGTTTCGGATTTCTGTTCCTTCTTCGCATCTTCTGCATCCGTTGGAACAACTAACAAATCTCTTGAGCTGTAAAGTAAAAGTGAAGTTGAAGTAAAACAAGGCAAAGCAAAGCAAAGCACAGCAAAGCCAAGCCAAGCCAAGCCAAGGAAAGTAAAGTAAAGTAAAGTAAAGTAAAGTAAAGTAAAGTAAAGTAAAGTAAAGTAAAGTAAAGTAAAGTAAAGTAAAGTAAAGTAAAGTAAAGTAAAGTAAAGTAAAGTAAGTAAAGTAAAGTAAAGTAAAGTAAAGTAAAGTAAAGTAAAGTAAAGTAAAGTAGAGTAAAGTAAAGTAAAGTAAAGTAAAGTAAAGTAAAGTAAAGTAAAGCAAAGTAAAGTAAAGTAAAGTAAAGTAAAGTAAAGTAAAGTAAAGTAAAGTAAAGTAAAGTAAAGTAAAGTAAAATAAAGTAAAGTAAAGTAAAGTAAATTAAAGTAAAGTAAAGTAAAGTAAAGTAAAGTAAAGTAAAGTAAAGTAAAGTAAAGTAAAATAAATTAAATTAAATTAAAGTAAAGTAAAGTAAAGTAAAGTAAAGTAAAGTAAAGTAAAGTAAAGTAAAGTAAAGTAAAGTAAAGTAAAGTAAAGTAAAGTAAAGTAAAGTAATGTAAAGCAAAGCAAAGTAAGGTAAAGTAAAATATCCAGCAATAATGTTAAAATAACTTGATAATGCAAAATTCTTACATTGACGGGCTGTTATCGTAAATGCTTCTCCTCTCAGCATCACCTTAAACGCAGACAGTGTCAAATTCAAACCACAACAACAATAACAGATTTAAGAACTACGATATCAATAACAATTAAAACAGCATTGATAATAAGAGTACCATTGAAACAAATCTTACCCTCTTTACTATCAGTTGGATTGGTTACAGCCTGATTCTCTGGTTCTTCATCCACCGCTTTGGTCTCCACATGCTTTTCACCTATGGCAAGACGCAAGATTGAGCTCATAAAAACATTGAAATTATTTTTCTGTTGAAAATAAATCTTTGTTGAGTAACGGTGTGGCCAGAAAAGACACAAAATCCTATTTATTCCCAACAATTCTTTTTCTTATCCCAAAAGCGTATCTCTATATCAAAAACCCAACTTTTCTCTCAAACATACTTCAACTGACTTCATCCACTAACTACATTGCCTCCCTGTGCCTCACTCGTAACTCGCTCAATGCTCAACATGCTCAACCGAGCGACCAAAAACGAGTGAGGCACAGGGACGCAATGCAGTGAGTCTACTGACCCCCCTTTATCCATGTTATATTCATCAGATGCTATGTGATGTGCTTTGTCACATGCATGGGATAAGTTTAAATAGTGGCCACATACCATTACCACGAGCCTTTCTGCCTGAATTTGCCATTGATAAGCGAACGCTTGAAACCCGTTCAAAGTTCGGCGCCACACGAGTACTGCTCCTCGACTTCAACTGTTGAAACGTGCGCCTTCCACTGGAACGAAAGGACATTAAAAGCAACATTACATTTCCACATTAAACAAGGCTTCTAGCAGTCCGTGAAAACCCACCCCTACACTTAACTACGAAAGTAGCTAGTTGGCATACATCGCAAAATAAGCTCAGCTTTTCTTATCAAGCAATCAACATATGGCTCTGTGAAATCAATTGAACTGGGTATTTCAAGCAACACTTATACCATCTTGACTATATTACATTGTGCCTTAAAAAAGAGAAAGGTCGACGAGTTGTGTCTACCCCAGAAACAATGCAGCCTTCTCACTCTATGGCAAAAAAGCAGAATTATCTTGATGATATAATGATACCACGAATGTGTTGTATACCTGTAGCGAAACTTTGAGCCGAGCTTGAAAAAGGCGACCTTCTGGATGCCGATCACAGCTGCGTCTCGCCTGTAAACAACAACAAACTGATATGTACACAGCGTAAACTTTCTTAATAAAAATAATAATAGTACAAATAATAATCCGAATATTTAAACAGGATGTAAACTTCAACATGTTAGAAACTGCTGTTATCAATGTGTGTCCTGGTATAAAAATATTAGTACACTAAAAAATATTTACCAACATTATCATGATAAAGAGTGCTCTGCTTATTATGATGCCTAAGGGGCATCTTCTAAGGGGCATCCTCTAAAGGGCATCCTCTAAAGGGCATTTGCGTGCACAAATGTCTCAAGTTTCTCTGATATATATCTTTCTGACTATGTTTTAGAGACATAGTTTACCAGATCTACAAGATTTAAGATTTGTGTATAATATCGTCCTCTTCCGTGACTTTCCCTATTATCTATTAATGTTGTCTATAATTGGACATAATGGTCCTCCTGAGACAACTCGCTTTAATATTGTCCACAATGAAATTATTTCTCACACCTTCACAGCTTCACCTCTCAGTACTGGTTGTAGCATCATGGACTTTCACACAACCTCTAGCTACACCACACAACAAAACAGTGCACTTGCTTTCATAAGAGCTTTTTCATAAGGTTTATAAGAAAGAAGCCTAATACTACGCAGCTCAAAATTTAAGAAACTTTCAGAAATACAAGAAAATAATCAGGAAACTTTAGAAATCAGTACCGTATCATTTTAAAAGACAAAAGTGAAAGATATATAAAATGAACCGAAATTAAGGATGTGGACATGGTGCTGCTTTTATTTTCAATTCATATTTAATGACTTTCACTTATAAAAATACTAATAGCTTGCTGTATCTTGCGATTTTATCCCTGTAACTAATATTTTTATTCATTAAATTAAAAAACTTTTAAGAAACTTTTGCAACCAAAGTATGGCAAAAAACAAGAAAATTTTAATACATGCCTTGAGCGAGGCTTTGTGCTGATTAGCAAGTATAACGGGCTGATCGAAGCTTTAGAACAGTGACGGATGCGAAGGGACATGACTGTAAAGGGGGAGTGCGAGAACAATTACGTAAGGGCCTCGTTTAGGTGTTACGATGTTGTAGAAGTAAGCACGTCCAAACGAATTCGTACGAGAAACTGTTTCTAGATGGAACGAAATCATGCCGTTGTATTGTATCTTTAATTGTTTATGTAAATGATTTGTATTACGTAGAGGGGTAATTCCCAAGGTAAGGTATATATAGGGGTGCTTGCTCCCCTATAGGAAGGTTCCAATTGGAGAGGTATCACGGACTGGTATTTAGTCATCAGATATCGTCTAGGGAACCCGGCTAGTTCAATTGTTGCAACTCGAATATTGTTAAGAAGCTGATTGATTGATCAATGGAATTAATCAAGAAATAGACGAGAGTTGTTTGTGTGCAGACTTGCAGATTACAGTCAACAGAAACTGACGCAGCAAAGAGGAACAAAAGGCTGAAGTCACGGATACATCTGAGGTATCGTGATATTTATGTTTGTGCATGCGTAAGGCGTGGAGTTGTGTTGAAATAAGAGACCACTGGGGGTCTAACTGTTCGGTTTACGTATTTTAGGGTATTTAATCGTTTAATAAGTTTATTGCGTAGTTATTAATTCACGTTGTTGAGACAGTCTCTGTAAGCCTTAAGTTTACCGTTATTGTATTAGATTTAGTGCCACGTCCTTTCTCATAAGTAGGTGAAGGTAATTAGGGAATTTCGCCTACGTTAGTTTGGTCAACGTGCGTATATACAGTCTCCTAGAAACTATCGGACAAAGTTGTTTTTGCCCTGAAGATTCCCGACAGCTTCCTGTAGATAAAAACTTGGGAAGAACTCACCTGAAAAACGTATGGTGGTCGACAGCTGAACGATACAAGCGTTTCAATTCCGTTCTTGTTCTGCATTTAAAGCCAACAGTAAGATCTTCATATTCAGTCTAAAAACAGAGAAAACTGCTTAAGTAACAATCGACGCTATAGCATTATTATAGCTCTTCTCTTCTTATGCCACATTCATGTTTACACAAATCCTACCCATTTCTGTCCCTTTCTCGTTTTATTCCATACTACAATGAAGCCTCGATATAAGAGACACCTATGGGAACGATGAATTTGTCCGCTGTAGAGAGGTGCCCGATGCATAAAGGCTACTCTGGCAAATTGACCAATTTTGGAAAACATTGGAACAAAATATTTGTCCGTTGTTTAGAGATAGCTATCCGCTGTATGGAGGGGTTGGATAATAGAGGTTTCGCTGTATTTCTTTCTGAATCTGTTTTATCCAATCCAATCATATACTATCCGGTCTAATCCAATCACACACTATTCTAGTCTTATCCTATACAATCCAGTAGAATCTAGTAACCCAGTCCGATCCCGCATTAATCACACACATACACGCCTCTTCTTACCGTCTACTTCTGCATATTGCTCTTACCTCTGATACAACCCTAATATCGATGAAGAAGCGCTTCGACTTGAAATAGACTTTGTGTATGTTAGACCTAAAGACGAGAGAATATACTCACATGCATATGAATAAAGGATAAACAGAAATAACAACACAACAACCAAAAACATCGACTCCTCGAGTCGCGGTGTCGAAAAATTCAAGTTGAACAGTAGTCGATACATCGAATTTAAATTGTATTATTGAAGAAAACTATATCTAAATAAGAAATTGTAATTGAAAATCATACCATGCAAATTTGCTTATCATTCGGCCCTTTTGTATGACATGTACCCCACCTTCTGATACTCCAAGAATGACATTCGTGTGATCTCCATCCTAAATAAACAAATAAGCAAATCTTCAACTAAAAACAAACAAGAGTTAATGCCAAGATGAAGAAGAAAAATGAGCTGGGAAGTGATCATTTTCTCGTGGTTTTCAATGTGACATTCCAACAAACTTATCAATACAAATTACAAGCAGAGAGATAAGATATAAGACATTCTTGTATTAATATTGTTAATTAAATATCATATGACCATCATATATCCTATCTCTATGAAAGAAGCTAATTAGGCTGGTTCAGACTTTTAAAAGAGTCCCTTTAGTTTTTGTCATCGAATTAAACCGCAAGATAATTAAACAGTTTTCTTAACCTGTGCAGATGAGAATCGACCAATCGCCTTGCAGGGTCGTCAGCACGTGATCAGAAACATCAACGCTTGATTGGTTAAACTTGCTGGTAACCAAGTGAATACAAATGAAGTTGTATTCACTTGGTAGTTGAAATTGTCGAAGAATAAAAATTTCGCAGAACATTTGTACTGTATTTCCTCTAATTAGCGCCCACCCTCTATTAACCGCCCAGGGTGGTTAATAGAATCCTTACATTTATACAAATGATCTGCGCTTACATTTTGAAGTCGAGAGAAAGACAACATATGGGATCCAAAATGACAGAAAATAAAATTACAGTGTAAGTACTCACGAAAGCGTCATGGAAGTCCATCCCAAAATGAGGTATCTTTCTGGCATTGTCAAGGTAATGAAAATCACAGTCAGCCGGTGTGATCCCACTGCAGATAACAAAACAACAATATTTATGACATTATGAAAGCATTGTGTGAGACTAGAACAAACATAGTCAACGATGAAAAATAAAAAGGTTTACTATTGGTCAGGAGAAATGGAAAAAGCGCTAAAAAGTATGGGGCCTAACAGAATCAAGTCAACTGGACTATGACAGAATTCAATAGGGGAGATTTTTGGTTAACAGTACCGGAAACCAAGCAGGGGCGTCGTGGCAGGGGGGCCATGGCCTACCCTGTGAAAGCAAAATCGCTGAATTTTTCAGAAATTTTGGGGATTTTTCCACTTTTTCGGAAATTTTTCAGCGTTTGACCCACTTTTCGGAAATTTTTCTTGTTTGGGCCACCCTAAAATTCAGGTCCCACGACGCCCCTGGAACCAAGGGAACTTCGTTGTACCAGAGCTCAGTGACACCAATAAAGATTCCACGTGTTGTGCAACTCATTGGGTACGGGAGGTCGGTCGGTCGGTAGGGGTGGGGGCAGTTGGGGGTACAGCAATAATTGAAATGCTTACTTGTGCTTTTTGTGAAATTCGGTCACCCTTTCTAGAAAATCGTCTGCCTGTTCAAAAAAAAAACTTAATTACAATACACAAATGAATTAAATGAATAAATAATGTAAAATTTATCGGACTCTTTTCATATTCAAACCAAATTCACTGATCAATCGACGCTCTTATAAAATCGTTAAAATAAATTACCGTATTTCCTCTATTAAGCGCCCGGGCGCTTATTAAATATTTCGCAAAATTGGGTGGGCGCTTATTAGAAGGGGGCGCTTATTAGAGGGGGGCGGTTATTTCATGGTCCTAAAATTTTAAAATCGAACATCTTCAAAAACAAAACAATAATCTTATATTAACAATAATAGTATATAACAATAATCAATAATAACAAAGTTCTGAATGTTATTTATTGACATACGTTAAAAAAATGCTATGTTGGCATTTTTTAGAAGAAATGAAGAAGCGACAGCATGGTAAAGCCGCACACATGGACATTGAATTGACAAACATTAAAAATGGATATTTTCTTTAAGATATAATGACTAACTTTGGTCTTAAACTACTTGCTTATGTTGCCATTGATAAAAGAAGGGAATCGATGTCTATTCACATGTTTCTACGCTATTATTTGAACCAAACAGTGAAAATGTAAGAATTCTATTAACCGCCCTGGGCGGTTAATAGAGGGGGCGCTTATTTCACACTTTTTGATTTTAGGGTGGGCGCTTATTGGAGGGGGGCGGTTAATAGAGGGTGGGCGCTTAATAGAGGAAATACGGTAACTCAAGCAGGTCAACAACAGAGATGTTTTTCGGAAAGCGCAGTCAATAGTTGTGCTAGAACAATGACGAGTTTAACATAATCTCGGTGCACTTAGAATAAAGATGTGATATAAAAAGGATATTGAAAAAGAACATGCATAAACAAGAGACAGTAATGGACACACATGTCAAACATATCACACGTCACAGGCCCTAGATGGCAAACATGTTGTGAAACATGTTTTGAACATGTTTTCATGAACATGTTTTTCTTTATAAAAAACGAATTTATATATCTCGAGGACAAAAACATAGACTACATTGAATTGACGGAAATTAAGGATGTGGACATGATGCCGCTATAAATTTAAACGATTTCTTTAGATACTAATAACTTGCTATATATCCACGCTTTTTTAATGTTTTCACCATAAATTTCCTTCATTAAATTAAGAAACTTGTAAGAAACTTTTCGATCTGCAATGTGCCAAAAAATAAGAAAATTTTACCACCAGGCCATGCGTCAGGGTTCTTAGTAAAAAAACACGTACTTGTTTCCCGATTCCTTGGTTCTTCGCTATTTAATTGCTGTTATCAACTTATTTTAATTCGAATAATTCTAATAATCTAGCCTTTAATTACAAAGTAAAAGAAAGTAATCGCAATCACATTCGAACATAAACTATAATGCAAATAATGTAACATTTTATCTTCGGAAAAAAGTTAGACTCAAACCGAATGGAATTGCTGATAACGCTCTCGCCGCAATGAAATGAGTCTACAAATGTCTTATTTCATTTCCAACCGTTGTTCGACATATTGAGATTAAATTGAATCATAATGAAAAAGATAAAAAGCAACAATACTAACTTGATTAGGCATAAATTGCAATCCATCGAGATATTTTGGCCCATGCTGAATAGCATCGTAGTCTCCTTTTTCGGCTAGGCAAGAGAAAAAGCAATGAAATCAGTCAATTAACTGACGCCATGTTACAAGGCCTAATCTAAAGACAACACCATATGGTTGTGATACAGAGCTTTACTTAATCGGGAAAATCTATATGGTAGTGATATATCACGACATGATAAACCTTAAAGGCCGCCAACTAATACAGTGGAATCCCGCTATAACGAACCCCGTTTATAACGAACTTCCCGCCATTACGAACTAAAACTCCGGTCCCTTGGATTCTGGGAAGTAGTTCTTCATAAGAAAATGTCCCTTCTGTATAACGAACTCCCGCTATTGCGAACTATTTTCTCGGTCCCTACAGAGTTCGTTATAGCGGGATTCCACAGTAATTCACTTTATCCTCAATAAGTTATACGGTTGAACGAGAAAGCATAACTTAAACGATTGCAAGTATAAGTCGGGTTGGATTAAAACGCTTTGGAGAGCAAACTCTTGGCTTGGCGCGCTGAAACTTCCCATATACTAAACCTCTATAAGTACAAGGCAAACCGTAAACAAGACCTAGTATTACGTCCTTGAATGAACTATAAAAGGCTTTCCACGGCAATACATACAAGCAAGTGAAAGTAATCATATCTGACCAGACCAAACAATAATCTTTGTAATTAAATCAAAATATGAGAAGACCTTTAACTTTTCATCATAATCAACAAGACACCTGGTTTATTTGACTGATTCAATCATCACGGCACCATTAACAAGCTCTTTTTGTAACATCGCTATAAAAATGTTGGCTAAATTAATGAAACCAAGTATATTTTGGTTTGAGTGAAGCCATAATAACAAAATATATATTGGCTTTATCAAAAGTTAATCAGGTTAATTTTGCCCTGTTTCATGCTACATATTGTCTAATGGCTAATAATGGTCATTCACCATAGTAATGTTGTTATATTCACATACCTTGGATGACATATGAGGCCAACAGAGCATAGATTGGCACAGCACAAATCAACCTGAAAGTTAAGAGTATTAAATTTCAAGAGGGAGAAGCTAACGGGTAGGGTAAATGGGGTAGAGCTCGAAGGTCAGGCTTTTGCCCAAAACAACAAAATTAACAATAGCCTTCTGTAATTGAACTAAGTTGGATGCAAAATATCAAGGTTCTTATCTGCAAGTTTTTACCGTATTCTATGCTGCCTCATCAAATATACAAATGCTGTCCCACTCAAAGCCTTGATAGCTCAAAGATGTTTCCTTCTACATGGGTGTTCTACTTATCTCAATTAAAAATAAATAATATTCCTCAAGTCATAATGAAGGGGAAATAGTTAAGAAAGTACAGACCTTTCTTTCAAAAGGTCTTCTCTTAATTGCAGCACAAGTTGGTATCTGAAAATATACAACAAAATAATTAATCATAAATAGCTGTTTCAACACCGCCCTCAGAGATAAGGGCACTGCTGTTAAAATTAGCCTCTGCCAACTTGAACAATGGAGAAGCAGTGAGTCAATGATACACGGTGCTGTGCATTCTTAGCAACACAAACAATCAGAGCAATTGGAATAAACATGGCAATTCATCGATTCATCATAATAATGTTATGGTGATAACCACCACAACATTATCTGCTCATTATCTGCTTAATAATATCAATGCAATAGCATTCAGAATTCAACATTCAGTTATTCGGCACTAGCATTGATGCATGAAACATCAATACTATGCATTGATATTATTCAGCAGAAAAAGACCCTCTTGCTTTATGCACACAAACAAAATCAAGGCTGAATGTGTACACAAGCAAAGGGCATAGTCTATGTCTATATAATAATCAATTACTTCTGTTTCAAACCTTGTTATATCTTCTTGAAGAGAGGCAGGGTTTGGTGGATAGAACTTGACACGAAAAACAAGATTGTATGGACCTGGAATAAGAAAAAAATCAGTCAATCAGCCTTTGTTGATTAAAATTGACCAGCAAACTGTATAATGAAAAGGCCGATTGAATGTGAATAGAGAAGAAAGGCAATACCATTTCCAATTTGCTTTCCCAAGGACTTAGCATTATCCAACCAGCTTAGCTGGAATAAAATAATTCTAACATTGTAGTTGTGTTAAATATAGAATAACGGTAGAAGCACATCAACTTCTCTTTATAGAAACAATGTCTATATAGGGACTCATAAAACCAAAGTATTTTGAAAAAGGAAATGCATGAGTTAGAGGGAAGAATTTGCCGAATGGCAAAATAATAAAATTATTATCACAAAACAATGTTATTTTGAAGTAACAAATAAAACATTTGTCTATAATTTTCACTTAAGAATGCAATTAAGAAGTATTTGAATGGTATTTTAGAAAACAAAGCATTTACTTGTCTATCCTTTGCACAAACATATTTCAGTCCAAAAAAGTCAGTTTCTTCCAAGCAAATGTGCTTGCAAACCAGATCCATAACATCTCTAGACAGGGTACTTTTCTGAAAATAAAATTTTCAATGAAAAACATAAACATAATGAAACTTTTGTTTATAAAACTCAAATGACGTGCACAACCCTATGACAATAGTTTGTAAATGTTATTTCTTAGTGCCCCAGTCACTTTAGGGCACCGTATCACAGCCATGCTACGGTTGTGCCTCAGGGACAGTAGGGTGGTCAACGTCCTTTCGGGCCTAGCCAGGTTTGTGTCCCATGAAAGTAGAATGTTTGAGAGACCGGAAAATCATACTTAAACCGCAGAGATGCCATTAATTTTGATCATACCGTGACTTCAAGATGGAATTCTTCGCCATCAAGGAGCTTTACATTGCAATCATATTTTCTTTCTTGGAAAAATCTCACCATTTTGATTTTCAGGAAGAAGTTATTTGGCCTTTTAAAATTTAAACGGAGAGCGGAGCGGATGTACAACTGCAATGCAATATAGAGTTATCTGTGGAGTTAGACAGTGGACAAAGTAATAGCCGATGATTTAAAGCCAAACTTGCGTGGTTCGAATAGACTCACTACATTGCGTCCCTGTGCCTCGCTCGTTTTCACTCGCTCGTTTGAGGATCATTTTTTTCTTTTTTTCCTTGTGTTGAGCGAATTGCGAGCGAGGCACAGGGACGCAATGTAATGAGTCTATGGTTCGAACTCATCTAACTCGAACGAAGTTATCCTTCTTTCTTTTCATGAAAAACAAACCTTCAATCTATAATTTGATAATTTAGTAATTTGAACATTTTCACGCTTCCCCGAGGTGTTCAGAAGACAGAGTTCACTGTATTGAATATTTTAGCTTCACATTTAGTGACGGAAGACAGAAAAGACGCAAAAAAGCATTGCAATTCTTACTTTGCTTGAAATTAAAAAGACAGGCCCAAAAACTCAAGGAAGAAGTTAATTAAAAGTACAAAAATCATTCAATAAGTAGTATCTCTACTTCATTATTAATATTTTTATTTATTTATTTTTAGCGAATATTTATAAACGTATACAAGCTTCATATAATTGCATTTTACAGTTCACCAAGGTCAACAATACAAAAAATAGTAATTAAAGTCAAGATACCGATGACGGCGCAGGCCATGTTTTTAATGGTTGTCGGCCTTGTTGTGGCTGTGACAGTTTCCCTTATTAATAATAAGTGTCCTCGTTTGCCAGATGGTTTTAATTACGCAACACAACCAACTTTTCTCATTCAAAGACGCATTTGCAGTCTACATCAAACTGTTCTATTGTTTCAGTGACTAAAATCAAGAAATCTAAAAATGAATTCGATGCTACTCGAAGAGTTTTTGCTTCTTTAGCTCTGAATATCACAGATAAGTTGCATCCATCAACACCGAGTTCTTTCTTGCAGCCACCTCTCCTTGGTTCCCTATCAACTTTCAACGTATTAAATGCAATCTCTGCAAGTCTGGTTGATGGAAAAGGGACCAAAAGTCTCATTTCGTGTAAATTGGTACCAACAGAATCTGTTTGTGACAGCCTTTTCTCCGCCATTTTGTATTTGGAAGGATTCAATTCAGCCTCGTTCTCAACTTATGGAGTTACCTACTGGACAACAAGCAGAATCTCATGCGAAATTCAATAAGAGACAAGATCTTCGCTCTCAATTATCAAAGGGACCTCAAATTAAACCAATTTTTCTTCCCTGTTTGTGTGCTGGCTATCCAAACGATTTATCGATAGATGCGGGATACATTAAAGTAAAACATGAGTCAATTCTAACTTTCCAGGCAGTAATGTATTTAAATAAATTAAGGTGCGGCTTTGCTTTCAGTCAATTCAGAGCCGAAAACTCATTCAGAAGTTCATCTTATCTTAATATATTGGTATTTTTATATTATTTGTTTCTTATGATTTTGATTTTAGGAATATTCACTTTTGACACTGATGAATATTTAGGCCCAAATTACTGGCCCAAATTCGGGACAAAGAACACCAGATGTTTAAAATCGGTCGATGTTCTGACATTCAAAATATGCAGTATTAAAGAAAATAAAGTTGCAGTTGGTAGAAGTTTCGCAGCTGGGTCTGTTTCTGTGATTGACAGCAATAAAGGAAACATTTCTCAAATTGTCTTATATTCAATACCTAGCCTTGAAGATCGACCCGTAACCCTCCCATTATAGTGATTGGCCTCAAAAGATTCAATCATGTTCATGATCAGCTGCCTAGAGCTAATTAGTGAAATAAAAGTCGCGATACCAAATCCAGATCTGGTATAATTACAGGAGACAACCTATTTAAGGCGACAACTAATTACTTCGTGTCAGGGGGGATTCAAAGAAACAATCAGATCAATTGATTCTTCTTAGCATTTAAATTTTTGCGATTCACTAAAACTTTTGTCCAAAGAAGCTAACAGCAGGATTAGCAAAAATTCACGTTTGGTTTTTGAGTTCAAACTACTTAATATTTTAATATTATTTAGTTGCGTCTGAGTCTGAATGCTATCACAATGTGGCCTAATTGAAGTTGTTTTTTCTCACTTTAGTTGCCCATCGCGGAGCCAATGATACGAAACATTATAATTGTTGTCTGCTGCTTTCGAATTCGATTAAAAACCTTTCTTGTTTCATTGCTCATGCCTTTCACGAAACACTGAAAAGAAAAAGGGCGAGTGGCGTTGCGGAGGAAAACTGCCTCCGCATCAGCCGGCGCCCATTGGAAGCAGATGTCATAAATGCGCGGCAAGGCAACTAATGAACGTCCGAAAACATTTGCGTTTGATTCAGTTGATTCGATTACGCTGAATTACGCCTTTTTCAATTCGATCGCGAGTGATCAGAAAAAAGTAGGAAACTAGATAACCTTACTACAATTGCTGTGGCGTCTTTACTAAATAGTTCCCTTGCCAAATTGCATTTTTGGGCGAAATTGCTAATATGTTCATCTCGCCTCCCTTTTCAGACGTGACCTCCCCCCTACGGATATCACGGGCCCCCCTTAGCTGCCAATTAGCTGTCAGTCACGTGAAACAAGACGAATAAGAAATCCTTCAATTAAAATAGTAGTGGGCAATAGGAGGAAATTAGTTTCATTGCGAAGCATTCACACTATTCACACCTGCTATACTCTGAGCAAACTGAATATGATTTTGTTTGAATAGAAACCTGTTTCGATTTTATTTACATGTCTTGCAGTGCAATAGGAGTTCGTTCGTTCGTTGTTGGTCGAGAGATTGGCCGGTGAATTCATGTAAACATCAAAAGGTATCAAAGAATACTGCTCTATTTATAGTCGCAATTTGCTAAACGGTACAACACATGCTCAAAAAACACTTCATAAACAAAAATCGTGTCACACAAACATAACCACAAAGATATCTATCAACATCAATACATAAAAATAGTGGTTACGTGCTATTGAGCATTGATTGAACAAGTTCTGACTCGTCAAAAACAGAATAACTTCATTGCTCGGATTTCCCTGTGAACCAAAAAAAAAACAAGCAAGAGAATATAAAATTTACACAGCCAATCTCAAGAATACAATACAAGTAAGTAGCGGCTCCTCTATCTTCCTTAGGACTATAAAAACAATGTTTTCACTGTTACTTTGCTGATATAAACTGATACAGTTCTTAATACCTATATATAGTCATATCTGAACAAGTACAGATAGCAACAAAAGTGCTGGCTTACAGATAAGGATTCTATAGTTTGATACTTGTAGATTCTTATTCTAGCGTGGGCGCGCGCTACAAATGACACAGCATCGCATGATCATCGAGATAGTATCATAGTCACTTAACAAAACTAAATGGCTATAAATTTATATCATGTTACGCAGGCTTGAACAGTAGCATATATATCGTCGTTACTTTACGAACATTGTGTTAGCCTGTAAACTCCTTGTTATAAAACAATGTTTGTGTAGCAATATCAATGTTACTGGAATACAGATATATTCAAGGGAATTTTTGGTGAAAATTATCCAAGCAAGCGCTTCGAATATCAGCTGCGTTGCGCTAATTTTATGGATAAAATTAAATGCATACACAGATGCAGATGAAACAAACAACAACGCGTGGGAACTATATCGATGGTTACGGCCTAATTGGTGATCACTTGACGCTTATTATCTCGGTGCAAAGCATTCGTAACACATTAAGAGTTGCATAATGCAGAGATCATAAGAAACTCTACGTAATTACAACCGGGAAAAAACAATTCCGAGATAAAGACGTCGAGAGGATACGAGAGAAAAATTTGCATTGCTTCTTCTCCAAAATTCTACTTTCTCTTCAGCGAATCCAACAGATTATAGGGATTGTTTTTGTCCTGGTTGCAAGTTCCCCTCTCATCTCACATCATTATGGGTATTGTCTTTACTTGCCCCGCCACCCAACCCCTCAGTTTTATTGTAGAGTAATGTTCCTCGACACTCAATAAGTTCCAAGCTGGCCGTTTGTGGAAAATTGCGTGCCACGTTTCACTTGATTCCCACATGTTTGTTCAAAACTACGAACTTGTAATTTCGAAAATATCACTCTGGCTGGCTATATTCTGGAAAACTATGGCTGAAAATTACAAGGCTGCCAGGTTTTAAGTCGTCTAAAGATTAAGGGATAAAAATTAATGACTTTACATTGATTAGTTTTTCTGATCAGGGTTTGTAGTCATGATTTACTTTTGATATAAACCACCAGTTTTCACATTCAAATCCAAACTATTTCTAACAAAGACAGGTGCGTATTTAGTAATTCAATGTTTGAACAAGGCAAAATGGCCTGAATAAAGAAGACGTTCTCGTGAGTGTGTGTGCACTGCGGACCGGGTTGTTTTTGTGTGGTTTTGAGGGCTTTTAATTGCTGGAATAAACGAAAGACAGAAAAACAACTCCCAATAATCAACTTTACGGGTTGGTAGAAAAATCGATAATTGGCTAAATGCGCGGAAAGAAAATTGGTTATTAGTAGGTGATTAGAAATGATGAACAGCAAGAAATCAGAGAAAGAGCAACGAAATAAAGAATTTCTTTTTTTGCCGGCCGTAAACGGCGTGAATGTTCGTCACCCGGCGGCGTGAAAAAGTAAAAAATGTTGAGCTTTTTTCGAGAAGCGGAAAAGCGGCGTTATAATTATCTAATGGCTGTGTTACTCCATGACACTTTGTTATCAGATTTTCAGCAGAAAATACAGAGAGAAAAATTCAAGGAACATCTTGAGAATATCTGATGAGAGAACAATTTAAGATGCATCTTAAGATTATCTGATAGTGTCACAGCCGAACTTGTTATTGAAAATCTTCTGAAAACGTTGAATTTAAGGATTTTTAAGAGTTGCATTATGTAATGTGGCCGCATGAGTAGCCCAAGATAATTTGTTTTCGAAGATGTAACACAGTATTTAAACACTCGTTCATTATTTTAGCATTTGGGTGGTTCTGCTGAAAATAGCAAAACATATTAATATAAATACTGCTAAAGAGAATGACCTTGTTCGTGCTAAAGGAAAAACGACTTCGCCAAAAACTAAATCTGAAAAAACTGCACAAATGATGAGGTAGAGCTGCCATTGCAGTCTGAAAAAATTTCTTCGTAACCCATTCCAAATATTACGTGATTTTTCCAGCTCTGGTCGCAACCAACACTTCTCCCCACAAAACTTTCTTCTCTTAGGGACATACACTGAACAAAAAAAACTGATATCAGTAAACTGCGTTTTTTGCATTTAAAACGAACCGAACAGTCATATCATCACCGACATTTTGGCTGTTTTTCTGGGTGAGCTGAAATAAAAAATAAACGAAGCAAATATTATTCAAAAGATGAGACCAAAAACTCAGTTGTTTCCCACAAGCTGGAGCCGAGCAGAAGACAAGCATTGTCGGCAAACCTGTTGTGCGCAGTCTAATTTATTAGGATTCCACGCCCAAACTCAATAAATATGTACTTCAAAGGAATAGTGTACAGCTAAACTATGAAAGATGCGACTTAGCGTCGCTGACGATAGACTGGAGAACTTTCCGACGGGCAATAACGATAATGATCACCACCAGCGATTCACAGAAGTTGTGGGTTGTAGAATCACAATCGGTATCAAAGTGTTTCTAGAAACTTCTACGTCATGATATGAATTCTTTATTATCTTTAGAATATCCTTAGTCTTGTTGCACGATAAGATATTCAACAGATATTTCTAAGATATTTGTTCTTTCTTTATCACCTTGTAAGATTGTGCTAAGAATATCTTCTCATAATGCTTATTGTAGCCAGCGCGCCCATCAGCAACTGCTGATAAATGGGAAACTAGGGAGGAGGAATGACGTTGAAATACCTAGAAGAAAATTTTATGGGAGTGAATGTAGAAAGCAGTCAAATAGTGGAAATTGACTAAAACGATGCATTAGTGCGTAAAATATAAATCAATTATCAACTTTCCATGCAAACTTTTTGTGTGGTGTTGCAAGTCGGCGCCAAGTGGAGTTCGAGTAATTTTTGGGGCTGACAGAAATAGAACCGGCGTTAAATTAAGGCCGGCGTAAAAAGGGGCGATAGGGAAAAACGGAGGCTCGAACCCATTGCAGTTCGACTCAAACGTAATACATTAATTATGTGTTTTTTAACTTCCAGGCCTATGGCACGTCGTCGGTGTTTTTTCTCTATTGGGTCATTTCAAGCGTGTGATTTCCACACATAAAGTCCAGAAAGGAGAAAAACAACAGCCGAACATAGCAAGAAAAATATTGTGGGACGTCGATATCCCGGCGACAAGGTCTTTGTTCCAGCTGTCTCCTGTGTCGTCGGCTACCCACATAAAGCTATTGTAGATTTATGCAAAGAAGGAGAAAACAGCGAAAATCGGCGATACGAAAAAGAAAAACCCTTGAAATACGGCCGAACAAAGAGATTTCGTCTCTGAGATGTGAAGCAGGGGCTTCTGGTTGACTTCAGAGAAAAAGTCAATAAAAACCAGGCTTGTCTTCAGCAAAACTGATAGTTGTACACTACTCGTGACTACGGAAGGTCAGAGGTTCTACCAATTTTTACAGCTACAAACGGCGCAGTAGCAAGCGCACGCAAGTACAAATGCGCTAAGAGCAAGGCAACAGTAGGTGCACACAATAACATCTACAGTCGATTCAAAAGGCGATACAGTCTATTTGAAGTACAGAAAAAACCCAGTGTACTGTAAAGAAGAGACGTTCAATGCGACGCTCGACTTAACGTTTATAGCAACGCCCGATAAGAGAGTCAAAGAAGAGACATATCTTCTCAATGACAGGCAAGTAGGTAAATAAATACACAAGTAATAAACTAATTGAGTTGAAAAGGGCGTGCAAAACAAAGCAACCTGTACGTCCAATACGATGAACAGGTGAACACATCATCACGGACATAATAACCACGGTTAATGATTTTTATTGAAAAGATATGACGGGAGGGTTTTTTACCAGAATTAGGCGAGTAAAAGAAAGTAAGCAACGCATGAGAGACGCAGCAAATTATTCCCCTGTCAAGTATACCGCCTTTGAAAGATGAACAACAGAAAAGGTGCACGATACTGAAGAGATATGAACATTGACAGATAACTGTTGCCATTAACAGCCGAGTAATTATCAATTTGTAGCAGGTTGCTCTTCAAAAGAGATTGTATCTGTGTGTTGAAAACACAAAATTCAAGTTGCCGAGTGTGGTTCAGATCGGTGATGTGAAAAGATAGAGCAATTCTTCGTAAGTATAGCAAGAGAAGAAGACATCACTCATAAGCACAGGAAGAACATTTAACACCTGTCGCAAGCAAGAAGATAGGAGAAAGCGGCAACAAAAAAGAAAAACCGTTGACTAGAAAAGACAACCGCAACTATAAGCAGGGATACGAATCTTGAAATCAAAACAAAAATATAAGAAAAAGAAGAATAGAGGCAAATACACGATGACTGACCTTCCACTGTATGCAAACATCATTCTGACGTTAGTCGGTGTTGCGATTGCAGCTGGCAATGCGTTTGTTTGCTTTGCATTCTACACAAACAAGAAAATAAGAACAATGACAAACCACTTCGTTATATCGTTGGCAGTGAGCGACTTTCTTGTCGGCAGCGTGCTGGCACCGTTGAGTGCTTGGTACAGCAGTAAAGGGCCGGCATTGGGTCCGTTGATTGCGTTCACGCTAATTGGCTCGCTGTCCAACATATCGGGCTGCACCTACGATCGCTACGTGGCAATCCAGCACCCACTTCGCTACCAGGCTATACTAACAAAATCCAAGCTACACAAGATTCTCGTTCTGATTTGGGTTGTACCGGGTGTGATCTCATTCGTGCCTCAAATTTGGCTTTCATTCGGCGACAACTTGGGCCTTAGCCAGTCAGTGAGCATCAAAATAAACCGAGCGTACGTCGGTTGCATGGCATTCGGCGTGCTGGCGGTGTGCATCGCAATGATCGGTATCTACGCGACCATATTTAAAGTGGCGAGACGCCACTTTGCCGCCATCTCCTACCTGAGCACGTTCAATCAGCCCCAACAAGACGACCACGGCGATGGAGCCACGCGAACAGCGCCCGGTCGCCGAATGCGACGTTTCTCGCTCAAATCGTTGGTCAAAGACGTCAAAGCGACAAAACTGTTCGCGATTATCGCGACGACGTTCGTGCTCTGCTGGCTGCCTTTGATCATCATAAACATCACCGATTCGCTTGGCTACCAAGAGAAGCTGCCAATGGCCTTCGTGAACGTCGCTCTGTTCACAATATTCGGAAATAGTCTCGTAAACCCGATAATCTACGCATTCTTCCAGCCGAGTTTCCGACAGACAATCGTGTCTTGGTTCCGTTGCCGATGCTGCCGCCGATGTCGAAGGCGGCGAAACTCGGATCATTTGCTGGAACTCAAGATTGCCAGCCTGCGGAAGGTGGCCGAGAGCTCATCCTTCAAGTGTAATCATAGCGGCGAAAACAGCAAAAAGGAAAATAGCCAAAGAAAACGAGAATCGACTTACGAGTTGGAGCCGAGACAGCAAGACGAGAAACCCCGACGCGATAACGACGATTCTTCCGAAATCTTGGAAACCTCGACAACGAAATGGGGCAATCAATGCGAGCGGCTGTTAAGTTGCAATGCAGTGATTACAAATGGCGGCCCCTCTTGTCTCGCCGAAGTGAGACTGTGAGTTCTCCAAACGCCATTTAAAGAAGAATACAAAAGGACGACTTTGGACCGTAAGAACATTCCGAATAGACAATGTCTTTAAAAACGACCAACAAACTAATACAGTTCTTGAAATTCCACACTTTGGTTAATGCTAACAAAACCCCAATGACGCAGAAGACAAAGGGGCCCGGGGGCACGTACCCCTCTACTTTCTGCAAAAGCATGAAAATGCCCCTTTTATGGATAAATTATTGCCCCTTCTAAGACTAAAGATGTTATATATCATGCCCCTTTTATTGTGGTGCCCCCTACTTTTCAGCATCTGCAAAATTCTCTCACTAACTTTCCTAAGGAACCAAAGACTGACAAAACAAACCCCTGTAATTGAAATAACATTTGAGCCCCGTACTTAAACGAGTCTTTTCTGAGAGCTTTAATTCAATTAATCGTTTAAGTCCGTCGAAGTCAAAACTTGAGAGAATTCGAAAAGCAATTATAATTCTAACAATTTCTTATTGACCAGCAAGTTGGACGCTGTACAGAATTGTGTGTAACCTTATTGGGATTTTATGAAAACAGAACACGCCCTCTGCTAAGTGATTTAAAAAAAAAAACAATAATTAATAGCAAATATCCAACCTGCTCAAACAGAATGCTAACAAACATACTTACGTTACGTTTAAAACGTGGGCAAAAATCTGCGCCATGTTTACTTCTAGGCCATCATGTAACAATCTCTGATGAAACAGGTGTTCCATGAGAGTGATGGTGGCGAGTATATAGTCAAGAAGCTGAATATTCAGTGTAATGCGGATGCCAATCAGCATTCAGTAGTAAGCAAAATTGTCATGTTGAAGTTAACGTGTGCCCTGCATAAAGGGGTATTTAATCTAAGAACTTTCAGTAATTTCTTCGAAATTTATTGTAACTTGCATCTCAAAAGATGATATGTAAATGCTAAATTAAATAGGGTAGAATAATGTTGAGTTGTTGAAGTTAAAATTAGAGTGGATTTGGGAATTTTCATGTCTCTAAACATGTATAAAAATATGTATAATTTCAAGTAACGGGAAATGAAATCCAGGTGAGGTTATTGATTATTGGGCTTCTATCTTTGCAAAAAACAATGCACAAATTAATAGCTATGTATAAAGAGACCTGCTTGCCTTGTTAGAAGAGTTGGTTAATTCGTGGCAAAATACGATGCAGGTGTTGACGATGACACAGGTAGGCTGCCGGTGAAAATAATGCATTACATGATGCATTGTGTAAGGAAAGCAAAGCAAAGCAAAGCAAAGCAAAGCAAAGCAAAGCAAAGCAAAGCAAAGCAAAGCAGAGCAGAGCAAAGCGAAGCAAAGCACAGCAGAGCAGCAAAGCGAAGCAAAGCAAAAAGGAAAAATACGTAAGTGTAATAAGCAAGTATATAGTGATGAATGACAAAAGATACTGCATTATAGCAGCATGAAAATAAATGAAACAACGCGATCATCTTGTTATTGCATGCGTATATAACGCATCAGCATGTTTGATTACAAAAATACAATTACTCGAGCATGATTAGCTCGGCGACGAACATCGAACAAAAAGATTAAGTTCAGGTGATCATACAAAAGGGCTATTTTTAATTTGCGATTTGTTGTGATCGATTTCCATCAGCTGTTGTAATGCAAACAAGAAGAGCCAAGAGATCGGCAGTGTCCTGGATGGCTCAGCAGTGACGCTAGTCTGTTTTCAAGGCAAAGACCACATGTCATCTACGAAATATCACTTGAACACCCACACAACGCAACATGACAAATGTCAATACGGAGAATTGGAAAGCCATGAAAACATCAATATTCATCAACCTCTGCCGAATCACACAGCCCGTAGAGCTATATTGCCACAAGATAGATCCATATGATAATAGTATAGTCGTAATGCGAAGCTGGCTCGGGCAATATTTGACAAACGTACCTTGCAGCACAAATACAATGTTTGAGTCAAGATTTCCCATGCACTGGGATTCGAACAGTTTGTCAAACAATTATAGACTACATTTACAGAGAGCTGTCAATTAAGCAAGCAACTCAGAAAAATTATGGACCGGGAGATCGTTGCTTGGATTATAATCCTAAGGAGAAGATTGCCACCAGAATAGACAAAATGGGAATATGGTTGCTTAAGCAATCCAGAGGGAAACCAATGCTTAAATAAGCCAGGAGAGAGCACCCACCTGGCTGTAGCGGGAGGGGGGGGGGGTGGCATGGGAAACTCTGACTACAGCAAAAAGCCGCATATAAGAACCAATAGATGAAGAAACAACAGCCTATTGTCTTGGAACAATAGGCTGAATGGAAATTTACAGGTTCTTATATGCCGGTTTTTACTGTACAGTTTGCCCCTCTGGTTTTCCGTTCTGTTCTTAGCTAATAAATGCTTCGTGTGCTTAGTTTATTCAAAATAAAAGCTCCAGCAGTATTTGTTATGCATTTAATATCTCCTTTAACTGTATCAGACATTTTTATTATTTAAAGAAGTGACCTGGTCAGATATATCTTTGTTTTGAGTCGAAATATTGGAATTTGCTCGAATTTGCCTACCCCAGGTAATATCTACAGCAACATATTTGGGAGAGGGTTATTGCTCGAGTAACCAAGGGAAAAGAGGTCGTTGCGGGTACGTTGCGTTGTGAAAGTTAAAATTCCTTTCAGTCAAGCTGCAAATTTCAGTTTAAATGAATAGAAAGACTAGTCAACAAAACCTGCTGAAAGACCTGGCTGCAATGTTTAAGCAAAAGCAACAAAAGAGGAAAATGATACATATCGCAGATGAATAATACAGCAGGTATACATTAACATGTAATTGGATCATGCCTTCTAAAGCTTAACTGAATCCAGACTACATACGTTGGATAAGAGGAATCTCCGGCGCTTGAAACATAACTACAGTATGCTAAGCCCATTCTACATATATCTATAGCCTCAACTCTGTTCTAAAATCTTTCAAAGCTAGAAAGTAAGTGCAACCTTTGCCAAGAGTGGGCGGAACTTGTTAATAAGCAAAGTAAAAATAATACCGAGACATGCAGGTATTTGTTCGGCAGACAAAAAGCCAAGCGCAAACTGGACGCTAGAAAAAATCCACGTCATCTGGGGCATCAAGATCTTTGTATTCGACAGGTTTCCTCGTGTCACGAGGCCCACTTGCTCTGCAAACCAAAATATGTATCAATAAAGAACAGACAACTGACTCTTAATAAAGCATTAAGTCCTTCTCACATCAAGCAAACATTCACCCCCACGACAACAAATAGAGCGCTCTCCTACGTAGACTGGTCTTGCATAGCAGGTTGTTGTAGAAAATGAAACTTACGCAAAGCCAAATGCAAGACACGGATGTTCAAGAGCGCACTTAGCATTAGTTAAATTTTAGGACACTTTGCCGATATTTTGGCCACTTCACTCACAATGTAAAACAAATCGAGGGGATATGTGACCCCCATTGCTCCCGTTTCTTGCACCCCTTAGCATACACACTCGCCCCTCTACCCACCCCTTTGGAGCATGGCAAAGTATGATTATACGGGCATGGAGATATATGGAGAAACGCAAACACAAAACAACAAACCTCATATGCTTTGGCGGGTACGACATTGCTCCTCGACTATACATATCATGACCGCCTCCGTAATTCGGCGGTGTAAATGGACCGCGCGGACCTAGGGCACGAAAAGAAGCGACGTAAACACAACGACACGATTCTTGAATCTGTTATATGTGTGTGTCTGTGTTGTATGTTGTGTGTCTTATGTAACTTATTACATAAGACACACAACATACATAGAAGAGGTCTAGATGCAAAGGCAGGAAAAATTAAGAAAGTGTTGGTGCTGTAATAAAAAGCAATTCTAATATTCAAAGATAATATATCATTGAAGCCATCTAGAATTGGACAATTTTTTAAAAACGAAATGATTTCTTGAGTTTAAGTTTCAAGTTTGATCCTCCCCTGTTGCCTTCATTCAACCGTACCCAACTATGCTCAACATTCAACAGTACCCCAACTGTGCTTAACCGTATCATAAATCTCCAGCGACAAAATACGCTTTTATGTATAGCACCATAAATATTATGATCGGGAAAAGATAAAAGGCCATTTTCATCAAATTTTGAAGCTGAACCAGCAGGATAGCAACAAAAACTAAGCAATAGCCCTGATCAAAGTCACCGAGATACTTCTGGATAATAGAGTACGAGATATTGCGAAGAAATCTCCCATTCAATTATTAATTATTTTCATCGCAATCATTTTGGTGTGCTCTGCTTTGCTCAGATTTTGGTGTTCCGCGAGCCGAGCAAGGTACATTCAACCGCTAGTTTCCACTCGCCATAACTGAGCACAGTGAGATGTCGGTAAAACGAACTGAGCATTAAGCTTCTGAAACTGCTTAACAGATACTTTTAGCGACGTAGCTACCTGAAATCCCGCTAAAACGAGGATGCTTTGGCTCCATGAAAATCTCGCTACATAGTCAAGTGCATGTATAAATCAATCAATCAATCAATCAATCAATCAATCAATCAATCAATCAATCAATCAATCTTACCCCCGTACACCATATGACCACCGCGTGGACTCCAACCCATTTGATAATTATGTTGCTGTTGTTGTTGATAGCCATGTTGATTCGAAGATGAACCACTGATCTGCTTGTGTTCGCTGAACTGTGGCCTCTTTGCGTCGCTCAGGTAATTGTTGAAGAATTCAGCCTGCAAAATTAGGACGAAGAAAGCTAGGGTGCAGAAGCAGCAAATTCACGACCTCTCAAGACACAAGGAGCTATAATAACACAAGGAGCTATAGTGTCTGGAAATGATGACAGCATACGAATCGCACAAGGCCGCAACCATAACCAAATACCTACAGACTGTTACTTATATAGTCAAATCTGCATAGGTCGAGCTCGTGCAACTCGAACTCCATCTAATTGGAGCGAAATTCTTTGTCCCTTCAAGGATCACTAATGAACCAACTCTTATAAAACAAACCTAAGAGTTCAAGGAGAAAGCTGTAGCTCACCTCAAGTTTCACATCTTCCAGTTTGTCGGCATGCTTGTTGAAGATGTGCTTTCTGACAAACTCCTTCGCCCTGAACTTCTTGCCACTGAGTGGACAAAGCCACTTGTCTGTGGCCAACTCTTGCGTGTTTGACTTGATGAAGTTGTCAACTTCCCTGTGCACAGTTAAGGATGATATCGATAACATAACATTACACAGTGAGATTACATTTCATACTATTACAGTTCATTGAAAAGGCACGCTCATCAAACACATCGTGTATAAAAACGAAAAACAACATGTAGCATACACCATGAAAAACAAAAATTCAATTTAACGGTTGTGCCGAGCAGGGACGAAAATAAATGGCTAGTTTTCGAGGGTCGTGAAAAAATGAAAATTCCAAATATACATCAGGAATTTTTCTGTTGGACCTATAATTTACTGGACGTACTCTTGAAAGCTTTGCTAGTGCTTTTTAACCCTCAAAAGCTTGAACCATGTTCATCGGTCCTTTGAAGGTTCGAGTAATCGGGGTTTTACGGTAACATTTTAATATGCAAAAAACACGCTGAATTCAAATAAAGTTGCCCACGATTACCACCTGAAGGTTTCTCACAAACGACCCTTAAACGACGCCCTTCTCAGCAGTGGCAACTTATATATTCATTTTCTGACGTTCATGCCCTGTTTCGAGTGATGAAATTAATACACGAGTGAAGATTAAAGTGGACGAAATTAGTTGACAAATATTTTTGAATATATTTATTGCACAATTTCGTGATAAAATATCATCAGGGTGATGATATGTTGCTGCGAAGGGCAAAGTATCCAAAATACATTGAATTTGAATATGAACTTTAACGAGTAACGAAACTACTCAAATTGTTCCCATTCTGAGTCGTCAATTGGGTCATCAATCAAAATGAAATCTTCATAAGTATCTACTTCAATTTCTTCAATTATCTTCTTGATGTTATAGTAACTGCTGGAATTACAAGTGTCTGTACACTTTAGGTTAAGGTTGTCCACACACTGGGTAATGCATAGACAACCAAAAATGCAATGGATAACGAGGACCTAGTAATATAAGACCGAGTATTGTTCGCAAAAATGTTAACTCATTTTCGTCCACTTTAACACTGACTCATATAATAACTTCCTCACTCGAATCGGGGCATGGAGGTCTGAGAATGAGTATGCAATGAGTATGCAATTCACTAGTCTCGTTTTGAAAAGGATATTCATCGACGTTCTTTTTGCCCAGCTTTTGCACCTCCGAATCGGAAATTATCGCATCTTGCTTTTCGATGAAATGCTTTAATTTCTGTCGTACGCTCTTCTGCAATTCAACGACTAAGAGAAAGAAGAAGAAGCGATCATAACAGGACGTAAAAGAAGCAGATGAACATTCGATCATAAATTAGATCTGATGTTTACAAGTCAAGTGCAAGGTTGTGAGGCTCGCAAGAACCACCAAGGAGAGGCGTCGTGGGACCTGAATCTTAGGGTGGGCCAAACACAAGAAATTTCCGAAAAGTGGGTTAAAGGGTAAAAAATTTCCGAAAAAGTGGAAAAATTCCCAAGATTTTGCTATCACAGGGAGGGCGATGGCCCCCCTGCCCCCGGCCACGACGCCCTTGCCACCAAGCCCAATTAAAGCGTAATAAAAAACGACAATCCACACGAGCATCAATCTCACTTGTTAGCATGAATTTTATACCCATGATTTTGTACAATATTTTTAAAGGACTCGGACGCGTTCAAATCAGCACAACAACAGTAACAGTATTAGCAGTAAACAAACAATGGCAGCGGCAGCAAAAACAACACCAGTAGGTAGAGACTGCTGCTTTCTAAATCATTCGCCCAACCGTTATAGATGTTTCGCCTAACTTATGAGAATTTCACCCAAGCTTCTTGTACGTTTAAGCAAAGTTCTATTTTCTCTTATTGATGTAAAACAGGCTGAGAAGTTTCAAACCTATGATAGGCCCATGCGATTTCAGCGGTTTTCAAGTGTTTGAAACAATGATAAACGATCGTGTGCTTTTCGAAGGAATAAATATGTGTCAATAGTTAAACCAAGCACCTACCATCAGAGTAGTTAGCTTTCTCCGGTTCACTACCCCTTACATGAAGTACACCGCAGCGGTTTGGCATTTCATCCTCGTACGGATAGTCGGTGCAATTGTAGTAATCGAGAGAATGCACGATTCTCAGGTACAGCAGCAGTTTGTCCAAAGCCTGGTATAAAAAAACAGTACTGTAACACAGCATATGACACTTAAAACAGACAATCCTCCTTGAAAAATAGCAAATAGAAAACAAAAATATGAAATACCGTGGAAGCTCTATTAAGCTCCCTTCTCTGTCCCCTTTGAAATAAAATTTTACATTAAGCCCCCTTCTCTCTATTAAGCCCCCGTTTGTATTTGAAATTGCGAAAAAAGACAACATTGTGATTGATTACACCATAACAGCTCTTAGAACCTATTTTGCTGTTGTTTTACGCGAACTTCTTCTGAAGTTCACTTGAGGATTTTACTGAGCCCTCTTTGGAACCTTAAAATTGAATAACACCCCCCCCCGGGGCTTGCTTAATAGAGCTCTATTCTAATCATGACAATGTGGGAGAATGAAAATGATAGATTGCAGTAGATTACAATCCAATAAAATCCACTAATCCAACTAGCCTTTCTTACCACGATTACCAATGAATCCAACAATTAATCCAACGAACCCAAGAACAATGATCCATTCAATCATGCATTTATAGATTCACTTACCTTCATCAAGTTGTCGTCTCGTGTGAAATCAACCTGGTTATCATCCTTCGATTCTTTGTCCCCGATTAACTCCATTTCCTCTCCTTCTTCGGACTCTGTGGCTATTTCTGGCAGTGCCTCGATGATGGGATTCGACTCGGGTAGCTGTAGGATCTCTTGCGAAGCTGCATTTCTACCCATCTTTTGAGTCTGTTCACCATCTTTGCACTCCTTAGCATCGTTCTCCTGTTCATTTGACGCGGCAGCTCCATTGCTCTCTCCCTGAAACACGGCAAACAAACAACAACTTTAACAAGAGAAGCAAACAGTAGCGTTAACATCAACCACAAAGGCAAACAAAGCAAAATGGACAATCCTTTTATTCGCAAATCCAGACTCGGAAAACACAAAACAACGAGCAAATGCATGCCTAACATACGCTCATTACTTCAAATTCTATGATTGAGCACTAACAAAGATCTTAAAGATTCTAACTGGCAAACTACAGGTTTTCTCACAATTGCCTTTATGTCATTGCAATGCAGCTACAAAACATGGAGAGATGAACAGAGAGATAAACTACTGGGGGAATTCCCTAAACCGCCTTAAAAGAGCTGCAAATGAATACCTCTACATCCATAGCATTCTCGTCTTTGGCATTATCTTCAGCATCAGCATCTTTAGAATACAACAAGAGTCTGTCGTCCAGAGCTTTGATCAACTGCGCCGACAGTTTAATGTCGAATCGTACAAGTTGTTTGCTAAGAGTTAGGCCAGATATTGGTCTTATGCGTTTGGACAGATCACGATTGATGACCGGGTTGAGCTCGCAGTCTCTTATCTGTAAAAAAACACGATGCATTAGTAGAATGAAGAATACAGCCAAGTAATCCAAAAGAAAACATACGCTGTAAAACAGTTGGTTTTTACTAATATTGAACGTCGAACAACCCAAAAAATAAAATATATGATCAAGTTGGCGAAAATTATCGAGAGTCAAACAAAAAGCATAAACGAAACAATTCAATTGGCGAATCAAAGACGGTTGCAACAATTTTAATCCGCCGTAAACGCTACCCGACCATTAAGAGCTGCAAAAGAGGCATGGTAATGTGCAAGTATCTCGCTAAATGGAAACATACCCGTATATTGCTGAGGTTCCAGCAGATGTCCTTGATATTAACAACGTTCTCGAACGTAACCCATCCACGGCGACAGAATCTGCAAAGGCAAGAAAACAGTTACATTGTGACTCAATATGTGATTCCTACAACGAACTGGCAAATATTTGATATGGGTAATGTTCGGCATATGAGGAATACACATCCAGGAGAGTGACAAGCATGGGACATGGGACAAGCTAGGTGTACACGCTTTAGTTAACATCGTAATTACCCTCTCTCCGGGTTGGGATCAGCCAATGCAACTCTGAGATAACCAGGCTGGCGTTTACATACCTAGGACATCAAAAAATGAGCGATTAAACAAGGACACAGCTAAGAGCGATATAGTTGGATGGAGATTCAGAAATATACCGGCTTCGCTTCACTGCCATCAGAAAACAGACAGGATACATTGATAATCCTATACTGCAAGACCCTAAATGATAGCATTTAAAAGACAATTTTATCAAGGTTGCTTTTTAAAATTAGTCTTGTCAAACGCTTCTCAGTAGCTTCTCCTAGATCAAAAAGTCTTTTTTAAAGGCAAAGGGCATCGCTCAGCTCTCAATTCCAAAATGATATATCATGTGACGACACAAGAAAGTACCCAATCAGCTACCTATCTATATAGTATATCCGAAATCAAATGAAACATCTCACCGTCGCTATGTCTGCTTTGGAGATCTTAGGTGGAACCAATCGCATGAATAGAGACAATGTCTTGTGGAACTGTCTGCCTTCAGGCTCGTAATCTTTGCTTTCGGTTGGATCGTCATTTTCGTATCTTCTATCGCCGTTCTCTGCATCACGCAGTTCTTTTCTTTCCGGAATCTCTTTCTAAATGAAAGCAACAAAAACAATAACAATCAAGTTAGTACCAACAATGAAACAGGCAACATGATTCGTATCATGATGATTACGATGATTTGAATCTTGTCAGCCTGGAAGGTAATGGTATCAAAATTTTTCTAAAGCCTCCAGGTTTTATAATGTTATTCCGAAAGTGCCACTATACCCTTTGTTATTAATGGCTGAAGCTGTGGAGTCAAATGTTTTGTCGATAAAAAGAATAAAAAAGTATCGTGGCCCTTTGAATTTCAATTCTCTTTAGCAATTTTGAGCTGCATAATCTTATAAACACCATTCTTATAAACCCAAGCATGTAATACAGAATAACTCAAGACATCACAAAGTGCCTTGTTTTATGGCCAAAAATAATTTTTGATTTTTCCCCTTTTGGTTGTACTTCAATTCTAATTTATATTCGCTTGTTTATGTTTTGAAATGAAAACACTCTGTCTTGGTAATTTTGCACCATTTTCTGCTGTGTATCACAGAATTCACAAGAAGAAAGAATAAAGGAATACAGGAGAATAGGAGAATCTTTCAAATTTCTCCCCCGAAAGATGAAGCATATTCATTGACATGCAGTGAGAGATCCCTGAACAACCAAAGGTCGCATGTCCAATAGATTCAAATGAAACTAATTGAGCAATACATTAAAAAGCAAATGAAAACCAATTATCTACACCCACTTTGACAATGTCTTTCGAACGTCTTTCTTCTTTCTCTTTCTCTTCTTCTTTTCGCTTAGAGTCATCATCATCATCATCATCATCGTCATCATCATCTTCAGACTCAGAATCGGATTCAGAATCGGAATCCTCGTTACCTTTATCAAATAGACAACATAGTTAACAAACGGGCACATCACGTCACCAACAGTCATGGCGGTTTAATAAAAATCTCTACTTCATTGATGTTTACAGTGTATTCAGCAACACCCACCTTCACCTCCCAATCTAGCAACAAAGGCTCCCAGGCCGGTTCCTTTTCTGCCCTCCCAATCACGCTTCTTCGATTTCTTCTCTTCTTTTGGTTTCAGGTCACTGTTATCCAAGCTCTCATCCTCCTTTGCTTCGTCTTCCTTCTTGGTGTCTTCAGTTGTTTCGTCTTCCTTCTTGGAGCCTGAGTCAATAAATCACAAAGCATAAACCGTCACAATAGCTACTGTCAAACCTTTGTCCCTTTCTGCTGTCAATGATAAGGTGGTCCCATAAGCATGAAAAGTTTATTCTGACTGACTCTGGAACCGTACCCCATGGGAGGGTCAATACCAATTATTAATCCACAAAACACCCAGAAAATACAACTTTCAGATATAATTATAGCTTTTGGCTAAATAAGTGATCCAATTTGGCCAACTACATAACGAAAGAAAGACCTACTCACTTAAACTACTTTACGGTACAATTTAACCTCAGCTAAGTCAATCGTTAACAATTAACCGAATATAGCCGGATATTTAGGTCCCTTTCAAGGTTGGCTACATCATGATTCCACTTTACATTGGCATTAATAAATACAGTAAAATCCCAATAGCTTGAGCCTTCATTGGAGGGATAAAAATGGTTCGAATTAAAGAATGTTCGAGTTATCCAGGGTTAGAAAGTACTGGTAAAGTTTTCAAGGGTAATAAAAATTGGTTCGAGTTATCGCGGGTTCGAATCATCGCCATCTTACTGTACTTATACAAAAAATAAAACATAAAACGCAACATGAAATACAAATTGCTCTTACTCTCATTTTGCATCATGGCCAGATATGCACCAAGACCACCTTTGCCAAGCACATTCTCTTTGGGATCGTCGTCCATGCTTGTCGCAGAAGAGCCAGATTCCTTTTCATCGTCAGCAACAGATTCCATACCGTCTTTGGAAGCTTCTTTAACATCTGCCGAACCCGAAGGACTCAAGTCCGATACTCTGGCCTCAACTACAGCCCCAGCATCGTCATTCCCTGTGACTTTTGCATCGTCCTTTTCATCATCTTTTCCGTCACCGAGCTGTTGTGGTGCTTGTTCGGCCTCGGATTCAGAGCTGGAAGCCTCGCTGCCATTTTCGGTATTTTCTGAACTGGTGCGTTTTTCCCGCTTCTTGCTGGCCTAAAGGCGACAACAAACAACGAGGGGAAAATTAAAAAAAACTCTTTCGAAAAAACGATTGCCCCAAAGGTTGAAAAACTAACAAAAATGCAGTCGTGATTTCATTTCATCAGCATCTCATCGACAGAAGACGAATCTGTGATATGATTGGATGGATCAACCATGCAATTCAACGCATATACACTATGTATTACTGTAGCAGTAAGACACCAACCTCGGCTTCTCCTTTGGTTATTTCTGGTGTATCGGGCAACGGTACAGATGAAGGTGACTGTTCAGTCTCATCTGAGAAAAAATCATCACCATGAAGAGTTTGAAAGGCATTAAACAATAGCTTAGTTGATACTCTGGTCACAAAACCAAACCATTTCAGACAGCAAGGCCAAAATGGAACACTATTGGAGGAGTGTTCAACTCCAATAGTGCTCAATCCGCTAAAAAGTTTTTTTTTTATAAAAACATATCTAGCTATAACACAGTCTATAAGCATATTGAGGCTCTAAATTCTCTCAAATTTAAGAATAATGTAAGAATGAAGCCAAGCTAAAGCGCCATCTGGATTAAGATGATTTGTTTATATTTATATTGTTTATAAGAGGATTGCGTTGATATTATATTTACTAAAAATTCAGGTGAGCTCACCTTCTTTTGTAGTAGATGCCTCAACATCTTTCTTCATTGCACGTTTTTTATCGTCTTCGCGATGTCGTTGACCGGAATCAGTTTGTCGCGATTTGCTTGATTCTTTGCCGGTTTTCGCATCGTCAAGAGCAGCAAGATCTTCATCCGTACCACCCTCGAGCTTAATGGCAACTTGAACAGAAAAAACAACAATTATGACTATTATGACAATTATGATAATTATTCCACTGGATAGATAATCACATATAGCTCATCACATGTTCTCTAATTCCCCTTAGTTTGGTCTCACCTAAATCTTTCTTTCCCTCTCTGTTTAAGTTGATATAATGAAAGAACCTATTTCGTAAAATAAGCAAGACAGAGACAACAAACAACCAGCAAGGAGAAAAAGCAAATACGTACCAGCGTCAAGAAGTTTCACAATTGCATCAGTATTGCTTCCATCCAAAGACAGGTTCTCCATGTAACCCATTTCCAACAGATCAAGAAAGACTTTCAGTCTCTTTCTCACAAAGTTTCGCTTCTCTTTCGCTTGCAATAAAACATCAACTGGGTGATATTTGTTCCTAAACCTGTTAAATTTGAACAAAAATTCCCCATTATTCAACTCCAGTTTCAACCAAAGACCCCTAATTAAAGGATTGCTACAGCCCAGGATACTGCTACTAAACAACCCTAGTAACCTTTCAAAGCATTAAAATAATAGCTTGATAGATTATACACATATATTTTGATAGATTATATTGGCTGTATCTTTGCATCAACTTTTTTGAAAAAGCTAATGCAGTGAAAGATATTTATAATTATACTATAAACTATAAAGGTATGGTATTTATGTAAGTGGGTGTTAAAGATATTTTACTTGGGAATTCCTTGGGCAGTGAATTGAAAATTACATTTTTATGAAATATAACACACTGCATTCGTTATTCAAAATTATGAAATTGAAATAGTTTGAAACTGAAACATTTTTGAGAATAACTTCAAAATTATCAATCAAAGCAAAAAGCATTGTAATAACCCATCAATATTGATAATGATGTTTTACATGAAATAAACCTTATTCTAGCCTCCCTCAGTTCTGCTATCTACTCTACTCACTTGGTCGGTCCACATTCTAAACACTTAGTCAAGAGCCAGAGCATAGTACGGATAACTGATTAAGTCTGCAGTTTTGGATGTCGAAATAATCGGACACATTTTTAAATACTTTCAACTAATAACAAGGGCTAGGCCCTTCATGCAAATTTGGACTCGAAATTTGGCAACAATAATGCTCAACCAATGGCAGAATCCTGGATGAGTTATTAAAAAAAGATGAGAAAACAAAGTTAGCACAAATAAAACATACTATGATGAATACAGTGGAAAGGCATCTGCAAAATGAAAACTCAATGGAAAAAGGGACACTGTAATCCTATTACAATGATGATAGCTAGGAGGGTCTTTGCATATCTGTGTTTTTGAAAAGCAAGATTGTTGGGAACCAGAGGCGGCACAAGTCCCAAAAAAGTGGGGAGGAATTGAAACTTTGTTAGGACCACGCCCACTTTTTATGGACACCACGCCCACTTGAAAAAGAACCTTTGTAAGGTTCTTGAACAATGAGTGCTCTGTTTGCTTCATCTATGATTCCCACTGATGGTTCCCATAAGTCACTTTTCACTATCTTCAACAATAAATTCTTCTCATGCGCCATGGTACCCCCCCCCTAAATATTTCTCCCCGGATTTTGGCGATTTGAAAAATCGTTCCTGAAAATATTGGGCAGACCATGTCCTCCCCAGTCCTCCCCATGGTACCGCCTCTGTTGGGAATGCTTTCATAGAAACTTGCATCAAGGATGCAAACAAAGATAACCACAAGTATACTTACCATTCTTCATTTTTATGCAGCACAAAGAAATCACTAAGCTGGGTTCTACGGAATTCCGTTTTATACTCTTGGTATCTGCGCACAGCTTCCAGTTCGTCAATGTTCTCTTCCTGTACCAAAAGAAATGCCTTGAACGACATCATCCTGGGTGCTTGTGATCCTTTCATCTCAGAAATGCTGTCGCCTTGACTGAATTGAGAAAGAAAACATACTCCTATTACAGGTGACTACTCGTGGAATTCAGAGTGATGAAATGCAAAAAGGAACATAAAATATCTTGACAGCTCAGGACATTTCTAAACCAAAAGTAAATTGGTCTGTGAAGCAACTCATTTTAGCAGTAATTTTTCACACCAACATTCAACTTTATTTTGTTCCTTCTGGAGTTGAGTAAACTGGGGGTAAATCCTTCCATGATATAGTTCAATAAATTTGTGCATTAAACTGGGAAGCTCATTATACTGGATGATATATTTGTTGAGTACGAGTGAGTTAAGTATGGCACAGGTGGAATCCTGGTGGTAGCCCCAACCTACCCTTGTTTATTTTGATCTCTGTCTTGATCTCTGTGTTGTGCAGGCATGTGACCTCTACCACTACCACTGGTCCAGACTCCTCCAGCTGAATGCATCATGTTACCACCACCCATTGGTTTATCATATGAAGTATCCCTGCAACAGAAAGACACCACTTCAATATTGAAGGAGCAAATATCCAACATGATTTTCAAAAGTTGAACATCATGCCAAATTACAGTTCCTTACCAGTCTCTTCGATTTCTCTTCATTGGCGGGCTGATTTGCCCTTCTCCACCTTCGCTGTCTCTTCTTGTGCGTCCATAATACTGTCCACTTCTTTTTCGGTCCCAATTCTGGTCTCTGCCACCTCCACTCCAATTGTCTCTTGGCCTTCTGTCTGCCCAATCTCGCCTTTCGCGATAATCACCGCCTCTTGGCCTACGCTGCTCGTACTCGCTTCTTTCACCGCGAAATTTATCCCTAACTCGCCGTCGGTCGTGCTCGTCATCGCTGTCACCCATTACAATAAAATTGAAACAGCTTTTACGCTGAAGTACGAGACGAGGATGTGGATATATTAATAAAAGTTAAATGCAGGTAAGGAAAGAACAGAAATCAAAGATGGCAGGCGTGTAGCGTGAAGAAAGAAAAGAATTCAACTCAATGAAGATCTAATTCAATTCAATTGTAAAAGCACATTTGGCGGACCACCACAAATAAGTGACAAGTCTCACAAGACTTGTGCAATTCCAGGGAATTAACGTCAAGCATAAAAACCTGGATGACATATTCATGTCAACACGTATTACCAATATGTATCACTGTTGAAGAAACATAAAAACAAAATCGATGAAAATACAATTCTTGTTCTCTGTCAAATCTAAATCTTACAGACATTACAATTTTGAAAAGACAAGATAATAACAATTTCAGATAAAATATTACAAAAAATTAAAGCGTTGTTTTGAATCATTAGCTCGTTCACTTAATCCCTGCCATGCTTTTTCTACAATCTTCTGTGTGAATTCTGGCTCCCAAAGAGTACTGATCACAACATGTGATCTACTGATTCTCTCTCTGCTCGTCATCTGAGCTTCAATTCGAATTCTTGCTTGCGTCTCATTAAACCCGTCTCTTTCAACGATTCTCTTTACAGCCTCATCTGCAGGCACAGTTGTAACCCATACTTCATTAACCAGTTCATCCCAGCCTGCCTCAAATAATATGGCAGCTTCCACTATGCAAACTTCAATCCCGTCATCTGCCATTTTGCACAGCTTCTCGTCTACCATTCGCCTGATCTCAGGCCACACAATCCTATTCAGCTGGTTCAGTTTTCTCCTGTCACTGAATACCAAATTCCCAAGCGCGCGGCGATTTATCTCTCCGCTATCATCCAAAATCGTGTCTCCAAACTCTGCAAGTAGTTCCTGGTATGCTTTTGTCCCTGACACATATGCTTGGTGCCCAAGTCTATCGCAGTTGATTGCAAATGCACCCAATCGCTGCAATCTTCTTGTGACCGCAGACTTTCCTGTGGCAATGCCACCAGTCAATCCAATGACATAAGGAGTTCTTCTTGTCAAGATCCTCGGTGGGCGACGTAACATGCCAAGCTCTCTGATTCTCCCAGCACTCGAACTCACCTTTGGATCCTGCTGAAGACTTTTAGCCAAGTCTGAGTTATCGCTATTGAGCATGCCAATGCAATGAACATCCAATGGTGGAAGGTTGTTGCCTTTTCGTACGTTGTTGACATAAGCGCCACCCTTGCTTGTCTCTTCACTCACTACTAGCAAATGCAAATCATCATCCGTACCAGATGGACCTGCCGCCTCTTCAATGGCAACAATTTTCTTGTCCAGACCTTGTAAAGAGAAACACCAGCACTACAGAACTACTCACTATTATTGGAAGGGCAGTGAAGCAATAATAATAGAAGCATCTGAAACAATGTGAGCAAAATGCTACAGTGGCCATGTATTGGTACCTGGTTTAAGATCATCAACAACAGCTCTGACATTTTCTATTCTTGCTTCAACCGGTTCTATTATCTCCTCCAGTATTTTGCCTTTCAAAAGGACACCGTCTGCAATGCCAACTGTGATCTTCTTTGTTGCAAATAGTGCAGCAGCACCAATCAACAATTTGTGTCCACAATGCATCCTGTCAAATGTTCCACCTATCACAACACCTGGATAAGCCTTGCATGATGAAACAGGAGCAGCAGTTTCGTTAGAATCAGATTCACTGGTTCTCTCAGCAACATCGTCAGATTCGTCTGAAGACATTGATTCAAGTTCGTCTACAGCCTGCAGGTATTTGAGATGAAATCTGCCATTGCAATACTCGTACCTACTGCTCACAATGTGCTCGAACTCCATGAGATTTCGAATCGAAGAGGTATTGCCAATGCAAAGCTCTATCGGCTTTGCTGTGCAACGGGGATAGATGCCAGTGATGTTTTGTGGAGGAAGTAACACCTTAACGTCGATGTCGGTACAGATTTGAGACACTTTTGTGTAGACCTCAGACATGAAGCTATAATAATCTGAAATGTTTATCACTGGCTCGATGATTGAGGACAGGGATGTCTGTTTCGGGAGAGTGGCTGGTATCGTCCTAGAAGTAGTCAGCAAGTCAATGTAAAGCGTGTTGTTCACACATTTTGATGCTTCAGCGATAATCTTCTGAAGGAAAACTGACCGTGGTAGGTATGTTAACACTAGAACACCACTTTTAACCAAAGATGCCATTGTATTGTTTCCAAATCCTAGGATATCTCCCTTAGAAAATTGCAAGAATAGAATTCTGCAGTCTCCTTGTCTGCCATTGCTTGCTTTGCTTGTCCGAGTCCGAGTCCCAGCTTCCGAATCGAAACCACGCGCTCCCCCTTTGAGTGACGTCAATCCCCCCTTACTCAAAATCAAATCGCCCCCTGTGAAATAAAAATAGCCCAACCAAATACAACACAATCACTCACAAGCCACACACAGATAAGACAATACCAACATACCAACATTTGAACATTTCAATTAACAACAAAGAGCACAAGAGGCCAAGCATTAAGCACCGTGTCACCGCCAAATTACGATAACGGAAAATTTTGTAATGTTGTAAGGCGCAATTTTAAGTTGAGCAAGTTTAGGCAACATCAAAAATGGGCCACAAGGCAACCCTTGCAACATGCACGCTCAATCAATGGGCAATGGACTTTGAAGGTAACAAGGAACGCATCATAAAAAGTATCAAAGAGTCAAAGATAAAAGGCGCAAGATATCGGCTTGGACCCGAGCTAGAAATACCAGGCTATGGCTGCCATGATCATTTCCTTGAATCAGACACCTTCCTACACTCTTGGGAAGTGCTGGCCGACCTGCTATCGCTTAGAGATAAAGATGCAGATTTTGAGGATATCATCATTGACGTGGGAATGCCAGTCATGCACAGAAATGTGCGATACAACTGCCGGGTCATATTTTTAAATAAAAAGATCCTTCTCATTCGCCCGAAGATGGTACTGGCAATCTCTGGCAATTATAGGGAAAGAAGGTATTTTTGTGCATGGAAAAAGGTGAGAAATGACTTGCTGTATAGTATAGCTGCTGATTGGGGGGGGGTGATATGGAGGTGGGGGGATTATCCTCAGTAAATTGACCAAATATTGCCATACTAAAGTAAATCAAGCCTATGAACTAATTGGTAGCTAAGAAATAATCCACAATTTCTTTCAGGTGAGGGAAGTTGAGGATTTTGTATTGCCAAGAATGATTAGCAAGATAACAAAGCAAGATACTGTGAAGTTTGGAGATGCTGTGATAGCCACACGGGACACGTGCATTGGCACTGAGATATGCGAAGAATTGTTTGTGGCAAAAAATCCACATGTAGACATGGCTGAAGATGGTGTGGAGATATTTACAAATGGAAGTGGAAGCCATCATCAGTTAAGAAAGCTTGATCAACGATTCAATTTAATCATCAATGCAACAAACAGGGTGTGTGTTTTTCTTAAAGCATATCAGATATAAGGTAACCAATGTGGCAATTATTGCAAGATATAAGGTAACCAACATAAAAAAACAGGTGCTCAATTGATTTTATGTGTCAGAGTTTTGAGGCTTTATTGCAAACACCATCCAGTAGCTGCCTTGGTCTTACAATATTGCCCTCCTTTTGCAAACATTGCAAGGAAACCCAACAATTTAGAATTCTTTTAACAGATCGGTGGTGCATACCTCTACTCAAATTTGCAAGGCTGCGATGGAGAGAGGGTTTACTATGATGGTGCATCCTCCATTACCATCAATGGGCGAGTTGTTGCCCAAGGCAAACAGTTCTCCTTGAACGAAATCGAAGTGGTTGTTGCTACAATTGACTTGGAGGAAATACGAACCCACCGTGGCACTTCTGGTAACATTGGTTCAAATGGCATGCGGCAGCCTTACCATCGCATTCATGTTGAATTCGAATTGTCTGATAGTAAGAGTCAATTCAAACCTGTCACCACTCTTGAAAATGGCAAGCCATTTTATCATTCACCTGAGGAAGAGATCGCACTTGGGCCAGCCTGCTGGCTATGGGACTACCTACGCAGAAGTGGGTCTGCCGGATTTTTCCTGCCAATAAGTGGAGGTATAGAACCATTGTTAATATATTGTAGAGGTTCAGTTAGTAACTGTAGCTATTTAGAGACCAGAGTTAAAGCTTGTTGTAAGACAGGATAAAACTGCTGAGTCGGGTTTCATGTCGTGTGTGGTCGTAGACAACATTTGCATTTGTAGACAAATTCATAGAGGGAAAACCGTAAATGAAGGTGCCCATTGAATGGTGGTGCCCATTGAATGGTGGTGCCCATTGAATGAAGGTGCCCATTGAATGGTAGTGTCCATTGTGTAAAGATGTTCATTGTATGAAAGCTGGTATTTTTACAACTCTCTCGGAGACGTTTCTGCTGGGCCTAGATATTCATTGCAGAGATGTATCATGGGTTTTTGTGCACAATTTTATGGTTTTTCTTCTGGTTCATGGTCATCATAAATTTGTATTATTTGTTGCAGCAGGTTAACTGTCAGCCAGCCAAAGACTGATGTGGACCTGCAAATTAAAAGAACTTCTAAGTATTCACCCTTATTTTCACACATTTTATCTATTTCCTTTTCAAAGGTATCGATAGTGCATCGTCTGCCTGCATTGTTGCGTCGATGTGTCATCTAGTGATGGAGGCAGTTAAAAGTGGAAATGACCAAGTTCGCAGTGATTTGCGTAGAATCGTCGGAGATGAATCCGACTTTCCATCCTTGTGGAAAAAGCTGTGCAAGAAAATATTTGTTACATGCTACATGGCCACCAGAAATTCGTCATTTGAAACGCAAGATCGAGCGGCAAGTTTGGCAAAAGATATTGGAAGCTATCATTTGGGTGAGTTTGATTGCAAGTGAAATGGTCATTGTTGCAGTTGAATTTCCTTGATTTTCGCTGTTGCACTAACAAATCGTTAATTTAATATTGCAGATATCAACATCGACAAGGCAGTTGATGCACAGTTGGAAATTTTCATGGCGGCCGCAAAAAAATTTCCAGGCAGGATCGACGATCCAATTCCGAAATTCGCTGTGCACGGCGGTTCAGACACGGAGAATCGGGCTCTTCAGAACATCCAAGCAAGATCGAGGATGGTAAGCAGTTATCTGTTTGCTCAGCTGACCATGTGGGCCAGAGGAAAAAAGGGAACATTGATTGTCCTTGGCTCAGCAAACGTCGATGAAAGGTGAGCTGTAAACGCCCCTCTCCAATAAACAACTCTTTTTAAAGTCAAACAATTTTGTAAATGAATGTGATGTGGTGAGCTCCAAACTTAGTTCGTAGACTTTTGTCAATGCCATTTTCTGGCCACGTTCCGTGCTGCTTCGCCCTCGTTGATAGCTATAGTCTGGTAAGCAAGACTTACATTACATGAGGGTATAGTTTAAAGACAATCTTTGTCAATTGCAGTTTGCTTGGCTACATGACCAAATATGATTGCTCGAGTGCCGATCTTAATCCAATTGGAGGTATCAGCAAAACTGATCTTCGCTCCTTCATTCATTACTTCTACGACGTGCATTTGAGAAATGAGAAATATCGACTCAAATCCCTGGTTTCAATAGTAGAAGCAACGCCAACTGCCGAATTGGAGCCACTTGAAGGTGGCAGGATCCAACAAACAGACGAGGTCAGTGTTGTTACTCGTACTACATATCAACACGCATAATTAAATGCCATTTATTAGGCATCCGGCCATTAATAAACGCCGGTATTTAATTGAACCATTTACAGTACGTGACACTGCGTTGATTTTGTAGGCTGACATGGGGCTGACATACGACGAGTTGTCTTGGTTCGGAAAGCTGAGAAAAGTCTACGCCTGCGGGCCGTACAGCATGTTCATGAAGTTACTTGGAGAGTGGGGCGGATGGATGTCGCCCACGGCCATTGCTGACAAAGTGAAATTGTTCTTCCGAAAGTACTCCATAAACCGGCACAAAATGACTGTTGTGACACCTGCGTACCACGCTGAAAATTACTCACCCGATGATAACAGGTTGGCGAAGCGTTATAAAGAAGACCTTGCTTACACAGCAACTGTTATATAGCTTACCTTTGATAATATACCTTGTATCGAATTTTAGATTCGACCTGCGTCCCTTCCTTTACCGTACAAGTTGGCCGTGGCAATTTAAAAGTATCGACAATGCAAAAGCCAGCCTTGAAAAAAAAACCAAGACAATAGTCACTCCTGGAGCAGCAAGAGACAAATCTGTAAGATTTATTTCATATTCGTGTTCAATTTTATATTCCCTGAATTATCTAAATGGCAAGTTGATGGGCAAAAGGAACACATGTATTTACGAGTTTGAGGTGAAGTCTTCTTTAAACTGTGCCGCAAAGAACTGGAAATGTATTGCATGTGTTGCAAATGCTGCAACTCAGCTATTATCGTTCCCAGCATCATTCGCCTTTCATTACATTCATGTGTATATCTGTTGAATGAAAAACCAAATCATGCACAAACATTGAAAACACATATTTAATTAGCTACCTCATCAAATTCCAGGTTCCACGCCGTTTACCGCAGGAATTGGACATACAAATTCAAATGTATCAGAAAGCAACGCAGCCAAAACAAACAACTTTCCAACAGCAAAAAGCTGTCCCTTTATCGTGCCGGGCGAGAAGAAGAATTAGGCAGGATAATGATGATGATCATGATGATTATAAAGTGGTTGAAGAAATTGATTAATGATGCAAAACGATTAATAACTATTTCAAAAACTGTCTTTGCTTTTTTACTTCTATTTTATTATGAACATATATCGATCGAAATGCTGTTTTTTATTGTAATATTTTGTGCATTTTCCTTGATTTTGCTCTCTTTTGCAACATACACGTTTTTTTATAAGAAACCTGGCTTAAGGCCTAGTCGTAAAAGTTTCTTAATTTAATGAAGAAAGTTGCAGTGAAATGGAAGAAAATTTTTATAAGGAACCGTTTATAAGGCTTACTTTATACGGCCGCATTTTGGTCGTATCAAGTTTCCCTTCTGCCTTTCTCTCTCTATTCTGTGGTCTCATCACATCAGTCGGCTAAATACCAGATCAAACCTTACCTGTAGTTTTAAGAGAATCACTTTGATAACCATCCTGTTGATGAAAAATAATTATTATTATATGAAGCTTGTCAAAATAATATTAAAAAATTAGTGAATTAAAGGCAAGATAATCAGATTGCACAAAGAAATAAAAATATCTACCAGAAGTGGGGTTCGAACCCACGCGTGCATTCGCACATTGGAACTTAAGTCCAACGCCTTAACCACTCGGCCATCCTGGTGATGTCCAGAAGGCGAGCTGATGATAAACTAATAATAACCAAAAAGCAATTCACTCACAGGGAGGGCACGCTGTGGTACAACTACTTTTTTATACAAGAAACCGCTTTATAAGAAACAGTAGATATGATGCTTATTGATTAATGTTAGATAAACAACTATATTAAATCGATTTTCCATCCTAACCTTACTTTTCACTTGTTTTCCAATGTTTTTGATTCTATGTGTGCGCTTTTCAAATATTCAATTAAGAAAATCTTAAGAAACTTTTACTGGTAAAATGTGTCAAAAAATGCCCTGAAATTAAAAAACTTTCACCGGTGAAGCTTTAGCCAGGTTTCTTATAAAAAAACGTGTAGTACAACATTCAATATTCACTTTACTTCGGAAAAACCTTCATTTAACAAATTAATATCACAAAATATACGCATATTTAATCACATCAATTTCAATAAACTTTAATTTGATTACACATATTTATCTTTTTTCAATTAATATCTTTATCTTTATTATTAAATGTTGTATGTATAATCAAAAAGGAGGAATTCTAACTTCAAAAATGTCGACCTTTTTGTGGAAAGACGCTTATGTAATTGAAATAATCTGCCCATATTAACTACATGCAATTCCTTTTTATTGTCTGCATTGAAGTCTATGAATACCGCACTCTGTAATCCCCTAATTAATCTCCACTATTATCAAAATATGGAATCGAAAACATGCTGTATTAAAACATTCAATTACAATCAACATAAAACTATGTAAATCTTACTTTTGTTTGATGATTAGATTAGACTTTGAAAAACATTTTCTCCACAAACAAGCAATAGGCCACAATCATCCACACAGAAACGCCGACGGCCGATCTTGCTAGGGCCGTCGCATGTGTAGGGGAATCAACAACAAAGTTGAAAGGGAAAAAGTTGTGAAATACTTCATGGCCGCAGTATAGAAATATGGCATTCATTCCTACAAATCAAAGAAAGTAGAAAATAGAAAAAGAGACAATTATATAATGGAATGATAGAATGAAGTAATGAATACAAAAATATTATTGAAAGATGAACATATAAAGGATAATCTATTTAATCAGCGCTCCAACACAAAACGCACCAAAAGTCAGTTTCTTCTCCTTTGTGTCTCTGCTATACAGTAAGTTCCCGCACTTTTTAAATTGACGCCTCAGACGTTTCTTATTTAAAAAGACCTTTTTATAATAAATTTTTCTTAGGTTGGCATGTTGAAGAATATTTTTCAAGCTCTTCCTTAGCTTCTTTCTATATTGATGGGTTCCCATCAATTTGATGCCCAGTGGGACTTTTAGGCTTACTACAAACGTCGTGCCGTTGCCATGCCAGATTATGTTGAATTCGGCTGGTCAGTTTTTTTACTATGAATGAGTTATTTTGCTCCTACGCGAAGATTTCACTACGTGCAGTGATTTTTTTTGGCACGACCAGGCACGACGTCTGAATGGAACAGGCGTGCCAAGTCGTACTAGTGTCGTGCCAGAAAATTGTCAGCACGGCACGGCGCTGGCACGATGTTTGTAGTAAGCCTTACATTCATGCTTGTGGCAAAAATAAAAAACGTTTTAATTTCAGACCTAAAATTGTTATAAAAAGAACCGCTTGGGAGGAAGACGAAGCCTGTTTCTTCTACAACAGGGTTTCTTGTGCGTGGAACTTACTCCATTGAACATATTTAAGAGATCATAAAAACATATATACCAGCAAATGTAAATGGTCCACCACCCCACCAGTTCTTGACATCAATCACGAAGTACATAAAGGTGAGCAGTAGATAAGCCAGACTTGCATTTGCAAATATAAATGAAGGCGACCTTCGAAGAAAAATACGTAGGCCAAATTACATTTCCACTTTGATTGAGTATACATCATTGATGTTCGGAAAAATATCGAAGACTGCATTCGATCCATGGTGGCCTGGCTAACAGAGCCACGGGGAGCAAACAGGCAATCTTCATAAGTCACAAAACTCTTGTACTGAGTTATCAGAAAATTTACATTGGCAAAAAGGCATGCAATGTATCAACAGCGTAGGTATTGACATGACATTACCAAAGGTTTTTGTTTATTGGTATGATTCCATTGTTCTTTGTTCCCCCGGCTAGTGCAACCGCTATGGCACCCTGGAAATGAAACACATTGATTTACATTAAACAAGGCTTGCTTAATTTGGCTTTGATTATGCTTGGGGAATTAAATAAGTGCTAAAGAGTGATAGAGTGGCTATGCATCGAGTAGTTCAGCATGGTGAGGAACGGCAGACTCATTACATTGCGTCCCTGTGTTTCGCTCGACTCTCGCTCACCTACAGGGACGAAATGTAATGAGTCTAGAGGAATGATTAAGTATGGGTAAATCACGAAGACAAGAAACAAAGCAAAAGCAAAATCAAGTAGGCAGGGATAATGCAGAATAAATATTATTCATTGATTACCCAGAAAACAGCACATATGAGCCATCTGACAATTCTTCCGGAAGGAGAATTGTGGGTGAATAGTATTCTTCCAGCCTGGAAGAGAATAGGCATCAATAGTGCGTTATTATTGAATTGTTGAAAATGATTGAAATATTATTGAGAATAAAATCATCGCAACATCTTCCCATGCTACAACGGGTGTAGCTTTCATGGCAATCGTAAAGCAGTTTAACATGGTTTAGCGAGTTTCGACCAGCTTCTATTTGAAGATGGCGGCTTCGTCTAGGGGAGGGCTCGTACAACTCCATTGAAACACATTCAAAAGTTTACGCAATACGCTCATAATCTGCAATAAAGGAGCTAAATCGAGGGAGGAGCTTATTCTGATTTCGGGCGTATTCGAAGGTGTACGACATGACAAATGTCTGCAATATGATACAAAAATCAAACAAAAGCAACTTACGTGCAGTCCAAGGAAAGTCAAGAAAATGGAAGTGAGGCTACCGAGAATTCCTTCTGGGTCGTATGGAAGGGTCGTCTTGTACAATTTCTTAAAAACAAAGCATGATACACTCGTAATTCCAATTTACTTTGAGTCACACGCCACTGGAAATATTATATAAATATGCAACATGCAACAGAGCTCGTGCAAAGCAGCTTGACAAACTCTGCGATGCTTACCTTGCATGTTGGATGGTTGTACATGTGGTGGCTGCCAAAAACCAATCGATCAAGGTAACCAGCTGCGCCCCCAGTGCAATTGGGGTATGCCCCATTCTCACCAATGCCTCCAGTACCCAAGTAGCCCCTGAAAAATAAATTGCATACTTCCATAAAATATAATTACTTTTATATTTCGTATTCAAGTTATTACCACTGTGACTGTGTAAAATTTTTATGCATAATACATGGTCTGCATAGCACGACCGTTTGGACCATCCTGCGGTTGAACTTCACTAAATCGAATACCCAGGAAAATGAAGATCAAGTCTGAAGCATACATTGAGCAATGCATGATCCGGGGGCATTTAGGGGTATTGGAGGGCATTATGAGCCATGGAAAATAACTCTCCAGATATCGACGTGTTTATGACAGGTGATGATCGTTTTACCGAAGTCAAGTTATACAAGACGGCAGTATAGTAAACTCAATGCTATATGTGTACGTCTTACCGAGGACACCCTTTCTCGTGAAGGAAGAAAGTCACCAATAGATACACAATGAGCAGTGTAAACATGGCGGCCCACTGGGTCCAAAAGAGCCACAGCTCACGAAACTGGTCAGTCCAATCAAACCTCCTTCTCACCTGAAATGAAAAGAATTAGATCGTTGAGTCAGTTACGTCAGATGAACCTATTGTGGAAGGACAGCGAGAATTCGCTAATTCTAAACTTACATCTTGGGTTTCCTCGCTCGGACTCATGTACAGACTGACAACAGCAACAACAAAGTAAGACACTCCGAATCTTTGAAGTACTCCAGGTATCCTCCAGTTCTCTAGATCTTTTCCTGAAAAAGAGGCAGCATAAACTATTGAAGTCCTATCTGACCAGCCTGACATTGTAAAGTTCGCATAAATAATTTGAAGTGCAATCTTCCGTATTGTTTCTTGGATATTCAAGGCTTGAAGATAAAAAGGGCCACAATTAAGACTTTGCTATGTCATGCTATTCTGAAAGCTTAGCTTTACTGACAAGTGGTGATTTCTAGGGGGAGGCAGAGGCTCATAAACCATTGTTTGGTCTGGTTTGGTTTGTGTGAGCACTGGTTTTATACGGTTTTATACTTGCGCCAATGAAAATATGGGCGTGGTGACAAGAACCACACCCATACTTGCTTTTGGAGCCCCCTTCGTTAATTTTTGTAGAAATCACCACTGATAGTGACCATACTGAAAGCTATCCTATATTCGACGATTGTGGATCAACGTATAGAAATAAGATAAAAGACCATGTGGTTCTCTTGGTTGTATTAATAACATACCGTTATTTAGAAATAGACCAATGGCGAAGAGTTTCAACGAGCGAATTGCAATCTTCTTCAGAACTGTCTGCTTGCGAATTCCTTTGGACAGTAAGGATCGCTGAGATAGATCGATTGATGTTCCCATTATGAATATGAACCAAGGGAAGACAACATCGGCAACAGTAAGCCCTGTGTGAACGGTGAACAAAGATAATTTGACATGAAATATGTCGAGACAGAAAATGGTGCTCAACAAGCATGAGACAAATACATTTGCACAATAGCTTACCATTCCAAAGTGAGTGTTCAAAGAAGTAGTAACGACCTCCACCATAATTCACAAAGATCATAACAGTTATAGCAACTCTGCAGTAAAGAAATATGGTGCGTGAAAAAAGAGACGAAACAAAATGAGCTTGCCATATTTCTTCGATTAAGTCCCCTCTTCGATTAAGAGCCCTCTCAACAGACCATAACTTGAAACAAACGCCCCCATTCATTTAAGCGCCCCTCAACAAGCCATAACTTGAAATAAACGCCCTATTTAGAATGAGCGCACCCATGCCATTGTCTGGTTAAAAATTATGAAAATTGTCTTTTTCAGTTCCTTGAAGTTGCAATATGGGCCCTCCCTCGAATAAGCCACCCCACCCCTTATTAGTGCTGGAACTAATAAGTGACTAATCAAGGAAATAAGGTAATCAATCAAGGTTGGAGTAGAAGGTAGAATAGTGGCATTTTTATTGTGTGTATCTATACCCTCTGAATGCATCGAGAGACTTGAGCCTTGATTTTGGTTTCACTGTAATCTGTAACAAAAACAAACCAAAAACAAAGGTTTGATTTATGACTTGCATACTTCAACTGTGCCTCGCATGCAATAAAATAGCACGCGCAAATAACAAACTACCAGTAAGTCACGTGACAACCTTCCAATCAATAAAAATTGAATTCTTGGAGTTTTAAATGACCGTAAGTGCTCCATTAAGCCCTGGGGGGCTGTTAATGGAATTATTAGGGAGGAGGCTTGCAAAATAAAAGGTTAATAAATGACTTAATCAATCACAATTTCATCATTGTTTGTAACATCATAACCAAGAGGGGGGGGGAGGTTAATTCAAAATTTTGTTTTGGAAGAGGAGCTTATTGGAAAGGGGGCATAATGGAGCCTTTACAATACTTTGTGATAGAATAAAGTATCAGCTTAACATTTGGCATATGAAGAGTTTTGAGTTCGTCCAAGTTTTGATACACCGAGCATCTTCTATAACACATTTTTTTATTTAATGATCAATAAATTATCAAAGGTACCTGATCAGCCTCCTGAACATTTGAAGGTGTGCTCGCATTGCCCGAGCTCAAGAAATTCCTTGGTTTTCCAAGCTCCTGCTAAATATCAAAAATTGAAAATAGAAAAATACAAACTTATTACATTTAAACACTGAAAAGAAAGAACAGAAAGCATGAGACTTACTGACAACTGAAACTCTCTTTGCCTCTGATAGCTTTTCCTAAAATTAATGGAACACATTATTCTCCAGATGGTCCTCAATTGAAACTGGTACAGATTTCCCGGGTATCAAATTTCTCAGACTAACAAATTATTAACGCTACAGTGCAGCATCAAATGAAACTGGTACAGATTTCCCGGGTCTCAAATTTCTCAGATTAACAAATTATTAAGGCTACAATGCGGTATCTCTTACCAACATATATGCTGCCATAATAGATAGATCAAGATAAGTCCAATGATTATTCCAAACATCACAGCAATGGCTAAAGGAGTACATATTTTAGGTAATACAACTTCAAGGAAAAATTCATTAATTCTGTGCAAATACCCTTCAGATTAAACTAAACAAAAATTTCAACTGCAGCTAAAGCAAATTCAAAACTTACGGATGTATGAATTTACAGGTTGTGATATAGTACTCTGTGTGCAGATCAGATGAGGAAAGGTAACATTGTACAAGTCATCAACAATAATTCCATAATGTCCATGTTCACCATAATGCTTTAAAATACTGAAAGCAAATTTTGAAAGATTTGTTTCCTATAAACTCATGTTTTATGGTCAGGAAATAAATGTTCAACGACAAAAACATCAATATAGATAAATATGAATTTCAAAAGATGAATGAAGTACATAGAGCAATTCAATTACTTGCAAAATCTTCCAGTGGTTGCTTTGATCATGATATGAACTGGCCATCTTGTGTCAATCTTGGCTGTGATTGTTGTATTCAATCGGTGCTCTCCAGAAAACGAAAGGAGCTTTCGATAAAGGCACTAAAACATAAGCAGCAAAGATTAAATTCAACACAAATAGCAATAGAAATCATATGAAAGGAATCTATAATCTGGAATGATTGGATGGGTTTGCTAAAAAGAGAGGAGGAAGCAGTGTTTTATAAAGAATGCCATGTTTTAATGCCTATCAAATGTATAATATCAATCTTATCCCCCATGGGTAAAAAATGTGATTTTTTATAATTGAAAAAAGAATGCCATACACAACCAATTAAATGCTATGAAGCTTTATAGGAATTGAACAAAACTACAGATCATCAGGTACTTACATCGTAGCAATTGTCAGATCTCCAATACACTGTGAAATTTGAATTTGACAAAGCTGCATTGTGGAAATAGAGAAAGGCTTCATCGATACCAAGTGTGACATCAAGTTTGCTGAAATTCACAAAAAATAATAAATAAAACATCTACTATGATTTTTGATGATTTTGGGAGAAAATATCTACAAAATAATTATGTTATATTCTAATACGAAAACTTCAAAAGTGGAGTAAATAGTTTTAATGCAACTCAGCAGCCAGCAGGACCTTGCTGCTCAGTAAAAAACTATCAAAAGCCAGCACTGCAATTACTTTCATGCTTGAAAAGTTTCCAGTATGAAAATAGTTTGTTGAAAGTTTTCTTAAGAAGGGTGTTCTTTGGTGAAATAAGTGCCCATCCACTCCGGGTTCACCTTTGGTGCATTTGATACCTTGCATTTGAAACTGATATTTTTCAAGGACAAGGTGGCCAAGGTAACACTAATGGATCACTTTTCTAATTACTGGTACAAGCACAATTATGCAGAGTATGACAATTATGCAGAGTAAACACAGGAAAAACAAAAGAACAATGGAAAACTATAATTGAAATTGGTTCTTGCACAAACTAGATCTTGTCCTGTCCTCAATAACTACCACAGAACACACTGCATTTTTGTGTGCAAAGTTAAGTTCGGGACATTTAATACATTTAATTTAATTTAATACATTTAATTTAATTTAATACATAATCTACATTTAATTTAATACAAAATTCAAACTCACCTAAATTGATATTTTGAAGAGAAGGAGGCAGTACCTATGAAAATAATACGAAATAAATAGCTTCAGGTTTCTTGCATCATGCTTTCGATTTATTTTATTGTTTTGAGTTTGAATTTGCACGACACGACACACTCACACTCCTACTACTGCAACTGCACTGCTAACTGCAAAAAGAGAACAGGATTCGTACAAATATAGCCTAAAGCTATCTTACCGGAAAACAAATTGCTATGGAAAAGTACCAAAATGGACGAATATAGTATTTTCTGAAGCATTTTTGGCAAGACCTTCAGCAAACACAGAATAGTTGCTGTCTCTTATCTCCTGGAAGGAAGAAGACAGAGACGGAGCATGTGGTGATTGTTGTTGTTCCTGCTCTTTTTCGCGCAGCAGCTTAATTTTCGCGCCAAAGATCAGGCTCTTTAGCCCTGAAATAATTCGCGTTCTTTCACGCAGCGCAAAATAACCACTCCAAAGGTTTCTTTTTCAGTGTCTTATTTTTCATGCCACACGAAGTAGCAGCCGCACAGGTCGTCACATTGTATTAAAGATGGCGTTATCAAATTTTGCTCTAAGAACTTTCTCTCGTCGAGTTTTTGCTGTGCCACTGTCAAGATTAGTTGGCGGTCAGCCTGGTGATGGAATAGGAAGGGTAAATATTTATTTTGCAACTTTCTTAAGTTGCATATCACCTTCGTAATCAATTAGGACACAGGATGTCTGTCATCCATTTTTCCCCAGGTGGCCTACAAATCACGCAGATATTAAAGGAAAAGAAAGGCAGACATCTGTGCCGAGTTATTGTAAATTTGTATTTTATTATTGCTTTTTAACAGGGTGGTGGAGGTGGAGGAGATATCAGGTGATTAATTTGATATTTTTTATTCATACTGGCCTATCATAGACCTCGGTGCAAGTTACTAAAGCGTAAAGCCCTCTACCACCGTCTTATGTTCTCATTTATCTTGTGGTTTCAGGAGTGCTGGTGGTGCCTTTGGAAAGATGGAAGCAGCACGGGAAGAGCAGTTTTTTAGAAAACAGGTGAACCATTCATAATACCCTTTCACGTGTGCTGTCTAGATTTAAGTTAAACAGATGTATACACCTGTTTGTATCTTATTTACAATCAACTGAATGAGAGTCGATTCGTTTTTCAGCAAGAGGACCAACTAAATGCAATGAAGAGGCACCAACAAGAGCAGACGATATACCATGATGAAGAAATCACATTTCACGAGGCTGCTATCAAACGTCATGTGGAGGCCATTGAAAGACACAAGCTTCTGAAAACCCAAAGTGAAGCCAGAGTGAGACAAAGCGAACAGATGGAAAAGCAAAGAATAATGGATGAAAAACGACAATAATTCAGTGAAATATGTATGGAAGCAAGAGTGAAATGAGGACATTAAGAACACATTTATGCATGATTGTTTTATTTTTTGCTGTTGTGAAAGTATTGCATAAATTGTCAGATTAGAGATTAATTTTAAGATGAAAGAGGAAGCTGATATCTTCTTTTGCTACATCAGTTGCCTTCATTCAAGAATACTTTACTGGTATACTCCATCACTCCACCAGTTGGTCATATGCCAACTGCTATCTCTCAAATCCATTACCCTTCAGTTGGTTTTACTTTTCTTGTTCATTTTAACACTGTTATCCTGTTTAATCAATTCATGAACCTCTTGACCACACAACAAGCTTCCAAACACTGTTTATTTTCTATCCCCCCCCTTCTGAGAATTCCTGCACTGCATCAATAACTGCACTGCAGGTGAACTTTAACCAATACTAGATACGTTGTCATATCATAAACAGATGACTGAATATATACAATGCAGTAGATATGTCAGACATTAATATCTATGTGATTACACTCAAAATCTCCAGACTAGCTGGAGCTTTCTGTACTAAAAACATAACAATCATATAAAATCATACAAGATGAGATAAAAAATAGTTCTCCAATATCAAAATGTAAAATAAAAACTGCCCTTGCATCCAATGATTGTCTCTCCTGGGTCAAATCAAGCATCTTCCTCCCCAATAACCTCAACACTGATCTTTGGCACATTATCAGGAGGAGTAAAGCCAACGACATCAAGAAAGCTGGGTGGGTCGGTGGCCATTGCTTCATCAAGATTTGGTTGTGCATCAGTGGATGCAATTGGGTTAACCTCTCCATAAAGAGGATTGTGGAATCCTGTATCACCTGGCACTGGATTTTCAATGCTTGCATCAAAGGACTCATCAAAATCTGGAGTGTATTGCTGAAAAAGCAGAGGAAAATCTGAGCACCAAGCAAGAGTAACGCATGCATATAGAGTTAAATCCCCATCTGGAGAATTGCCCAGCTTAGTAAACAAAAGAAGTGGCTACAAGTACACACCCATAAGCAAATTCATTATGGGACATTTAATCTAAGGTCTCACATTTTAATTGTATCAGACAAACCCACATTGCATAATTGTTTTCATTATTATGATGTTTAATTTGAATTTCAAGATGTTTTCACTATCACTATTACAGCAACAAGTTTTCCAAAATATGTATTATGTAGTGATATAAGAAATGAAAAATTAAATTTTACCACTCCATAAACTGGATTCTCAAATGCATCATTAGAAGTTGACTTTTTAACTTTTGATTGGCCATTGGACTTGGAAGATTTGCCTTTCTTTTCCTTCTTCTTTTTTGAATGCTTCTTTCTTTCCTTTTCTCCTTCATCTTCCTCTGTGGCAGACTTCTGCAAAAAACAAGAAAAGCAAATAAAAACATTAGGCAAACAGCAAGGGAAAGCCAACCTCAGGTAAACACCTTAAAGTAACCAAGATAAAAAACAACAAAACAAATAATCAATTGGATAACAGGGAATCTTCAGCGAACTCACACGAATCGGCTTTGCATAGACTGGTTCTACATCTTGTACATGTTCATTTTGTGGCTCAATAACAGCTGGACCAATAGCCATCTAAAGAGAAAAATGATGAAAAAATGACAAGTTGAAAATTAAGAAATAAGGGGAATAATTTTCTTAAGCTATATTATGAAATTGAGTAGTTACTGATCTTAGCAAGTCAATTTCCATGCAAAAAATATCAATTAGCAAATTAGCTGTAGTTAAACAAGCATCAAGCTCTTCAAAATCAAATATGAATATTAAGCAAAAAGTATAAAGCAATGTGGTTATCGCTGATACATGTGTTGTGTGCAATAAAAATTGACAGGCAATTTAGTTTTAACATTGAGCCCCCCCCCCCCCTCCCCGCCCCTCTCTTCACCTGGAGAAACACAGAAAATGCATTGAGGTATTGAATGCATGACCAGTCTCTCTGTCATACCAACAGTCAGCTTAATAAAATTCAACTATAGCATAACCAAGTTGCTTACCATGTCATCGTACATTGGGTTATCAAATGATGCTCCACCCTTGTCCATATCAAAATCAAGGACATCTTTAATAAACTCTGTGTCTTTCATTTCAATATGTCGGCTGCCAGATATGTCCAATTCATTGTGCAGCACGTGGGTATTCTTTGCACCACTGGAAATTAATCAAATTAAGCATGAGCAAACAGATATAAAGTGTGGCCAGCTCCTTGCTACCTTTCTACCGTTGATTAACTTTCATTTTCTATCAGAGGCCATTGTTAGATCTCCAATCTTCACCACTCAAAAATAACCCTTGCTTAAAGTAACCCTACCATAATAAACCTTGCAAGAAGCAAATATATACACATCATTATGAATGCCATTAAACTGGAGGCAAACTGTATGCTGTCAAGCAGACTGAGGGAACAGATGCTTGTTTTGTAATACTGTAAAGCTGGTTTTGGATGAAAAGATCATATTGAAATTAAAGTGTGCGTGACTTATGCAAGGCATTGACATTGCAACACATTACAAATGGGCAAAATATCTTACTTGTTTCGTCTTCTGTGCAGCAAATAGAGGGCAGCAAGAATAACTATAACCAATAGGAGTGAAAAACTAACTGCAAGTGCCACTGTTGTTGAGTTACTGCCACTTTTGCCTGCAATAAAAAACATGCTCAATGAAACTGGGGAAGATATAGGCAACAAAATCATACAAATGTGTTACAATTAAACATATGATAGTAAAATTATAGTGACCCCAGTGTAGCAAGCTTTGGGAACTAGCCAATGCTTCATTGCATTTGACTAAAGGTCTAATGCAATGAAGGTAAATAATATCCTTGGACTACAGGTAAATAAAGTGGAACCTCCATCAACGGGTATCTCTCTGATACATAACATTCTTGTACATGGTCACCTCTTTGTTAAAACAACTTCCACGCAACAGATACCTCTTTGCAACTAACAAAACATGAGCCCATGAGTGTTGCACTGTATGGGGTCTCAAGGTAATACAATAAAACATTTTAATAGAAAAATTGCAGTATCAGCAAATTTAGTTCATGGAGTGGTGTTATTTTCAGATTCCACTGTAAGCAAATCACAGGTAGGAGTGATAACCATGATGCACATTATAAGAATCAAAATGCAACATGCATATATTACCTTTGCTTTTGCCAGTGTTGCCACCATCACCGCTTCCAGATTTGCTGGTAATCACTTTGACATTGAAAGCAGCACATTCCTCAGCTAAAACATGATAAACAAATCATGTTTTACACCTGCCAACATTCAATACAATCTGCGACAATTTAATGTAGCACTTTTGCAAGCAATGGAAACTGACAAATATTACTACTTGTCAGTCAAAGTACAGCTTTTCAAATCTCCTTCCTTGCTTCTCTCTGTGACACCATTTATCAACACCCTGAGTATAGCTTAATGGGCAATTTATGTTTCAAAACATCATTTTACTATAAGCTGGATACACATCACAACATCATAATGTTTGCCCTACCTTTGGTTGATCCAGACAAATACTTAGAAGTCTCCTGTGCAGCAGCCACAGCATTGCTTCCTGAACAGAGCAAAACTCAATGCGAGACACAAGCAATGAAGTCATAATAATATATGAAACAAGTACAGTATCCCCTGGCACATTGCCACCCAACAGTGCTGCTTAATGAGTTGCATGCATCTATCTGGGGCTAAAAACAAATCTTACCATCAGATTTATCAGTTACTAGGATTTGTACTCTTTCCACTGCATTGTTCTCATCAATCGGTGATATAAACAGCATTGCTTTATTGTATTTCTAAAAAAGGAAGACAAATTGTTTAGAGTTAAATGAGCATTTGCAAACTGAGAAGCCAAGATAATGCTATAATTACAATGACAAGTGGATTGTTATAATCATAATGATAAATACCATTGTGATCAGGCGTCTCCTGAGAACATTTTGGCATTGACTGAGTTTGAACTTTGGTGAAATATTCATCTTCACAACAGCACCTGAACAAATTCACACAGTAATAACAACACATATATTGCTCCTCTCATAACAATAACATGCAGCAATATCATTAATAATAGTATTGAGATAATTCCTCTATATTTACTACAAAGCAGCATTTTTCCTTCATTGAAGAAGCATAATTTGAGTAAATTATATTTTCAGACATACGTTTCTTCCCTTCTCTCCAACAACAAATTCTCAATTGAATTTTACTTTGAATATTGGAAGCAATGACAGAATAAAAATACAGAGACCGTTGAATCCTGTTAAGCTTTTTCACACGGGCTATTTTTCTAGTCAATTCCGAAAAGTAATTTTCTACTTCCCTTTCTGGAGAAAGCACTTTAAATGTGCCCCACTTCTGACCATGGATAACTTAAGCCCAATTCCCCTCAAGCTCAACTGGACATTCTAGAAAAAAGGCAGTGCAACAACAATTACTACTACTGACCACATCTTTCACAGCAGTCTCCTTCTGGTGTCACTTTGTTCTCACATGAAGGAGGACAGGTAAACTTTGAGCAAATAGTAGTCTTCATCTACAACAAAAAATTAAGCAAAATATAAAAGAATAAATCAGGTCCCCATCGGTGCAATATTAAGAAGGGAAATCTGCATCAAAGGACAGATAGAATGTAATACAGATAAAATAATCTATGCTTCAAACTCAAAGTTATGGATAGAGTGAATACAGCTTCAAAAATTATTGAAAAGTTTGTATCTTCATGTAGATACTGATATAAACATGTTATTTTACCTTTGAGTATCCACACGGACAACCAACACTTTGTTGGCAAGTTTTCTGACCCACTGTGACTTGACTGTTGCCAGTGCGCTTGAAGCTCATTTTTCCTTGGCGTGAAGAGAGGTATGTTGCTAGTTGGGCATTACCATACGACTAGAAATAAACGCAAGACATCAGTCTAACACCACAATACCCATAGTGGATTTTTTTGCATGTGGTAGTGGATAGTATACATGAAATAATAACATCACCAAAAGAATAGAATACAGAAATATGGAATAGAATCGTGAATTTGAATCATGAAATGTAACCATGGAATCAAATAAAATATTGGAATCTTGTGCTACTATTTCATAGAAACTTCAGTGAGCTTTTATCACATTAACAAGCAAGTTACTATTAATTTAAATTCTACATTTCTTAAGATTTCAACAAATTGCCTCTTGACCAACCTGCTTGCCAAGATAAAGTTCTCCAACTTTAGCATTAGTTGCTAAAGATACAACAAAAGCATTTGCCTACAAAAAACATGGAAGATCAGTGCTCCATTATATTATTAAAATGCATTGGGAACTATCAAACAAAGCTATAAATCTTTCTTTGATTTAGTTGTGCTGAGCAACATAGAATTAAAAAAAACTAGCCCGGATGGTAACAGGTCGTTTTGCCCAACTAACATTTTGCCCAACAACCGTTTTGCCCAACTTGGATTGGATTATTTGCCCAACCTTTGTGGGCGTTTCGCCCAACTCCTGCAAGACCTATTGCCCAACCTCAAGAGACCATTCGCCCAACAAGGTGATAACTGCTATCTGAGTCATGTTAATTTCATTTGAAATTCTGAAAAACAACAATGTTTCCTAGCATTTTTCAGAATTTTATTTGTTCATTATAAATAGTTTTCTATTAACGTTGGCGTTGCTTGCCCTAACATGGCGAAATCCTTCCTTGACAAAAGGTCCATATTTTAGGGTAAAACTGAAATCGCATTGGCCTATCATAGGTTGGAAACGTCTCAATTTGTTTTACATCAATAGGAGAAAATAAAACTTGGCTTAAACGTATAAGAAGCTTAGGTGAAATTTTCATATGAGTTGGGCGAAACATCTATAACGGTTGGGCAAAATATCCACAGGGGTTAGGCAAATCGTCTTTAGAGGCTGGGCAAAACAGTCATTGGGCAAAATGGCGATTGGGCGAATGATCTGGAAAGCGCCTGGATACTGGAGAAGCCTACCTCTGGAAAATACACATTGTCATGAACACAAGGAATTCTATCCAGGTACAGTGATCCATCATTCCAAGAAGCAACTTTACCATTTTCAATAAAGTTCCAATTGAGTGGGTTAAACCAATCGCGTGCTGTGTTACCTGTGAATCTGATGGGTTCACCTATGGCAAAACGTAAAATGGAAACATGCATTAGGATGCTAATCCAACCTAATATCACATCATTCAGAAATATCACGGGTGCCAACAATGTGGGACTTTGTGGCTTGAGACCAACAAGAACTTGGTTGGGGGAGAATCTCGGGCAACACTTGACACCTTGCAATATCCTGAGACTATCCATGAAGAAAAAACATGACAAATTACAAGTGTCTTCCAAACAGTATCAATTTGAAATAAAAATTTAAAAGTCTTGAATTAAAATACATCAAGACACGCCTTGCTTGTACAAATTCTCCAAGTTGGTGTATCTTATTGGTTGGAGCGTTAAAACGGATTCCAATGAGCATTGTCATAAAAATCACAAATCAATGAGGAAAACTAATGATACTGTGAACCTTGATATTATTTCTGTTCCATGCTAATGCTTTATTTTGCTTTGGTTATTTATGATACACGTGTTGTATGCAATAAACACATATATCATAGATAACAATCAATTGACAGGGAAGAGTATCCAATACAGTGTCAATAAAGAGCACTACCCAGAGAAAACTTAAAACTGCCACTTATGAGAGCTAGTGCCACTATTCTGTTGGTAAATTGCCACTAACTAAGAGAAATATAAACATCCAATAAACCCACAAGACATATAATGAAATCACCTGGACAATCTTTTGAAGCAGACCCAGCATTGGGTGTTTCCTCCACAGTCAATTGCATGTTGTTATCCAAAACAATTTCTCCATTAGTTGTCAATTCCTAAGATATAAAAATATAAAAAAATCAAAAATAAACCTGTGATTACTCAATGACGCATAAATAGCATTATTTCTGATGTATACAGAATGCCAGTCCAAAACTATGGCTCCATAACTACATTGCAGAAGATAAGTATACGCTCTGGGTACTTGGACGGATGAAAACACAGATTGTTAAGAATAAGGTGTGTATAAATCAAAGTCAAAAGTTACAAATAAACCAACTACTTATTTACAAAATGTGAATTGAATTGATGCAACATTGTATACTAAAAATGCAGGGCCTTTTTTAACATACAGACTGGGGGGCCTTGGCCCCCCCAGCCCTCGTGGTGGCCCCCCAGTCAACAAAAGTGGCCCCCCAGTTAAATCTTTTCAACTTAATTTCAATTTGCAATCATGATGATTCAAATGACTCGTTGTGTGTGAAAGCTAACTCCACTGTGTTTTCAATGGTATCTTCCACAATATATCTAGCTTGCTTCCAGTCGTATTGAAATCATTTACAAGTGTAGTTTGACTTGTTGATTATATCAATAATACACAAACGGGTTTTTTGCTCTCCTTTCTTCAATGCTGAAAAACTGTGATCCGTCCTGTCCGTTATAACCGAATGTAGAAATACTAGGGGTGCTCATTAGGGGGGTGTGTGGGAAGACCCTCCAAATGATTTCCGAGTCGGGCTTCACGAATTCAAAAACAATAGGTAGCATTCAAGTTCAACTGGCTGCCTAATTTAAAGTGGTATTGGCCACTAATAGTAGACTTGTGTTGTAGCTCTTGGAAAAAATGTGGACCGACTGGGAAAAATAATCTTTGGAGAAAATTTGATTATAAAAAAATACATTTTTCAGCGATATCTGAGGCACTAAATTTGTAAAATTTCCCCCTTCGGCGGCAACCATGGTGCCGCCTCAGGTAGCCAAAATTATTTGAATGTTTTCAAAGAAATGTTCATGCAAAAGTCGGTCCCAAGTATGTCAACACCCCAAACTTTTTTTAATGTGCTCCCCTGACCCAGCCGTTTCTCTGAAAATATAGGTCCCCTTCAAGTTTTGGCCCCCCCACTTGAAAATCCTTAAAAAAGGCCCTGTAAAAATGATGATACAATTTTATGGCAATATACCTACCACATTGCTCATAGTAGTGTTCCTGCTCAAATAGATCACACCCTGAAAGAAATATTTACATATCATAAATCATACAATACTTGTACTTTTATTGATGCACACATAAATACGGGTGAATTTCTAATTTATCTATTTCTCTCTACTTGTTTTTGACTTCTCAGATATATGTAATTCTATACCTCTGCCAATATAATTTGGTCATTGCTGCATGGGATTCGATTCTTATCCCAGTTCCTTGCGTCATTCCATTTTGTTGACCAGACCCAATTCTTTGCGTATCCATTCACTTTGCAGCATACAATGCCTGCAATGCAAAGCAATGCTAGTATTTTTCTCAATATCTACCATTACGTAGCAATTAACTACCAATACATCGTGAAATATTTCAGCAAGTAGCTAAAGAATCTTTTTATTTTGTTTTGTTCGTATGGTATGCGGCTAGGCTACAGTTAGGCTTGCGGAAAGGTCGTAGTGCCTTGTGCGGCCTACAAAGTATACATAAAGTCTCGTGATCAAAAATTTACTTGTCAAGAACAGTCTTCAAAACGTAACAACTATGCCTAGCAATGTTGCCAAAATATAGCCAAATCATCTTCAAGTACCTACCTAACAACAGTAATTGGAATTGGACGCGAGAAATCATTTTAGACAGATTTATCACTCTTCCTTCGTCTTCCTTCCTTTTCCTTCTCTTCTCTTCTCTTCTGTCTTTTGTTTACTTGCTTACTTAGCTTGCGGTTGCGGATGCTACTGTTGTCTTTGTTTCCGCAAAATCTTTACCCGCTGAGACTTCATATGCCCCTTTTATGGATAAAAACTGTCCCTCTTCATCGTGGCTTTTCAACACCCGCATAATCGCAAAGAAAAAAAACAATTAGCGCACATAGCGCGATTTTTGTCTTTTGTCGCCGGCAACAAAAAAAATGTTTAGCATCCTGAATCTGAAAAATCGTTGCTGGCGACAAAAATCCCATAAAAAAATCTCCGCACACAGGCGATTTATGTCGCCGGCAATAAAAATCGCAGTCGCCAGCGACCAAAATCGCCTGTGGGCGCTAGGCTTTATAACTGCGTCAATCAGCTTTATTGCAGCTTTATCGGCTTGTGTTCTCCTTGGAAATGTGTGAACAGGGCGCAATAACAACCTGCTGCTGACAGAACCTGTTGCATTTGTTCTTGTAACGTTCTTGACAACTACACTCTTTTCATTTTATAAGAATACTTAATTGTTTTTGCTGAGCCTCATTATTCTTAATTTTTTTCTATTTTGAGCCTCTGAATATTCTTAAATTATTCTTAGCGCGGCAGAAAATAGGGATATGAAGATTATTACCATCAATGCCAAAAACGCATAACTATTACAATGGTTAACAGAATAAGTCCTTATTTCCACAATCAAACAAAGAAAAGGTATAAAACAAAGTCCGAATAAAAGACAAAGACCTATAAAGTTTGGTTTTCTTGGCTTATCTGGTTGCTCTGGACCAATGGATTGTATTATCTTTGTTATTTTTGTTCGATAGATATAAAAGTTATATCACATTTTTGTATCACATAAAAATAAAAACTGAATCTACTGATATCTAAAACTAAAACATATGAAAAACATCCTTCTGTAATTCATCCTCACAGCTTTTCTACTGAGTTCTCACGGAATAGTACAATAGCCAGATCCTAAGATCCCAGACTACCTTCTGATTGTGGTGAAACAAAAGAAAAGGGTCCCTTGGGCTACGTTATTAGACCAGTCATAGAATTCAGGGAACAAGCCAATGAAAAAAATCGGGATTGATTAGAATTGATAATTTAGTAAAGTAGATAAAAAGGTCGGAGCTAATTCAAGACCAATGAAGAAAACAGATCAATCATTATCAAATCCGACTAGGCTCTCGAAATATAAAAAAGTAACACCTTACACAGTTAGTTGTTGTTTTCCTATACTCAAACAACCCGAACCCGTAGCCTGACCGCACAACTTCTTGAATAGCATCAAAAACTGTTTAGCGCCATTGTGTTCAAATTGATTATAGCCCCCGGGTAGGGGCCTGGGGACTGGGTATCATGTTATGCCAGATCTCACTGTGGCCCATCCCTCACCATAAGTTATTTTTCCCAAATGAATTACGATGCTAGCCCATATGAATTACGAAGCTGGCCCATCTGATGTGAACAGGCGTCAATTCAATTCTTCTTATTTTTCATTTTTGACGCACTTAATTTTCTTTCATTGTGAAAATATGAAAATATGAAAATATGTGGAATGAACCGTTACTACGGACCAGCCAACCACTGGCCACTTCCGATTTATGACAATGCTCATTTAAATCCGTTTTAACGTTCCAACCAATAAGATACAGCAACGTGGAAAAATTGTACAAACAAGGTGTGTCTTGACGTATTTTAATCCAAGAGTTTTAAATGTTTATTTCAAATTGATACTGCTTGCAAGAAGGCAGTAACGTGTTGGCTCTGCTTCCGAAAAGTTTCCACTGTCCAAGTGAAATTCACATCTGCAAGTGAGCACAATCGTGCAGTAAGCAGCCATTATGTTTCAAGACCAGATCAACCAAGTGAAGGTGGGCATCCAAGAGCAATCCGCCAGAAACAAAGCGCTCAAGAAACTGGACCTTTTCGTCTTGGACAACTCACTCCGTGAAACAACAGTTGGCCAGCTTCGCGGACACACAATTGAGGACAAATGGAAGATATATGACGAGGTATGATGAGTGCGAGTAAACTTCTTTTATTTTATTCATGATTTCACTTGGATATTTTCTCATATAGCGTGAAAGTGAAAGAATCAGTAGTCTTAACCCAGCACCAGTTTTTGCATAAACATTATTCCTGTAAGTGCATAACGTGCGCATATATATTGGGAAATAGCCGCAAACTAATGTCGTCTCGGGCATATAACGTTCAAAAATTGGCAAGTGTACTTTCAACGATAAACATATTTATTCTTCCAAAACTGTTCAGGACTCAATAAACTTACCTCTCCTAGACTGCTGGGGACCTCTCCTAGCTTACCTAACAATACACCGCCACAATGAATACCCATGAATGCATAAAAAGCAAGAAGCAATTACACTTGGTTAAGCTCTTAACAAACAAGGAATAAAAGAAAAGGATTTTTAGCGACATGATTTTACTTAAAGCTGTGCTCAGACAAAGCCAAAGTACAATGATAACGTCATGCATACTCTATAGTATAGTTCTTTTAATGATATAACATCAAAAACAATGTTATTTTGCGCTTGAAAAAACAAAGAGTCATTAAATCTTTTAATGCATAATGACCCTATGGAACTCGCAATAAATACACCGGTCCCGCAAGAAGATTACCTCAAAACACATCCACCAGTGACGGCCAAGGCCACAATAGAACACGCATGTGTATTTAGTCGTCTCACAACGGACTAAAATGGGCAACTTGGCTTGGATGAACACGGGAAAGTTTCAAAATCGCGTCATGAGATTTACAACTGGCAGCAAGCTGAAATATGATATTAAAATAAAGGAATAGAAAACCTATGACGTCAAACAAATCTGAAAAGATTAAACTATTTACCCCAACTCAAACCATCAACAATAGGATTATCCAGCTGATGTGACAGGGGCGCGTCAATTGTACAACAGTAGAATACCGAATATGTATTCTGTGTAAAAGGATAATGCGAAATTAATAACAACGTACAGCGTTATCAACTAAAACCATGAGCCACATTATCAATAAACAATAGTTGTCTTCCAATGTTATCAACATTGTTCACCGTCAGGTCTGGAATGTGTTTTGGTTTTTTTCTTCAGGTAAAGAGAGTTGGCTTCAAGCACATCATCGTGGCCTCGTTTTCGCACATGACTCGCTTGGGCGACACGTTCATACGTCAGCTGAGAGAGAAGGGCGAAGATATGAGCCTCATGTACGCATTCACGGAATTCCTGGAGAAAGTCGTCAACAGAGTGCCCGATACCGAGGTCATTCCAATAGGGTTGCTCAAAATGAAAGAACTCGGCATAAAGAACGTCATCATAGAGATGGATTTGGTGTACAATGGCATCGACTACACGAAGTTCAATGCGAAAAGCATGTGCCAGCTTTTCTCCAAGAGATTCCAATGGATTCGAGAGAATCTGGCAAGCGATGCTCGCATATTGATCAACCTGCGAGACTTGCCCGATGCGATGATGCGAAAACCAAGGCGGGTATTCAAGATAGTCAACTATCTGTCCTCATTGCCGGCCGAAGAGCGACCCTTCGGTTTGGTGTTTGAGGAGTCCGGAAAATACTTTCCGGAACAGCTCGGCGTGTGGACAAAGGCCATTCGCAAAGAGATGGATAGGTGCGGCTTCCAGTCCGGTCAACTATTGGTACACGTTCACCAACAATGGGGCATGCATGTCATAGCGCAATTGGAATGTCTGGCCAATGGTGCAAATGGTATATGGGCCGGGCTCTGCGAAGAGGGTGCCATGCTGGGGCATGCATGCTCAACTCTGACGATGATGAACCTGGTCAGGATGGGCAACAAACGCATACTCAAGAAGTACAATTGCACGGAGTTGAGACGCGCTGCACAAGCAGTCACAAAGATAACAACCGGCGTAAACCCGCCATTGAAGCAGCCAGTCTACGGAGCACGCGCTCTTGACGTCGTTTTCGGAATGGATCAGTTTACGCCGGACAAGAAGGATTTCAGCATGGTTGACTTTTTCGGTGAGAAACCTGTAATGAGAATGACAACTCTCGCATCGCCAAAGATGATCGTCACACGTCTGAAAAATGTGTTTGGAGAGAATGCTCAATTCACAGAAGAAATGGCTAAGAAAATGCTCGCTCTCATGCTCGAAGACCTTCATAAGAACAGAAAGGAAGAGTACATGAGCGAGGCTGGCCTCGCATTGCTGTTTGATAGGGCTGGCGGAAAAATCACGGCCGAAATGGGTGAGAAGGTGGCTGCGGTAAGTTTCCTTCATTATCTGGTGTTCCATTTTTGTTTTGAAATATCATTTAGAGGTAGAAATCTCAAGTCTACTTCGATATGTCTTTTATCACACAATGCATTGTTGACCAATTTCATTGCACACAGGCCAAGTCAGTGAGCGTGCACATTGATGAACTCATAGCCGAAATTCGTGCAATGTGGGACGAGTGGGACTTGCGGGACGGAGAGAAGGATGACGCACTGGAATTCGATGCCTTCTACAACGGATTCATGGCTCCCTACTTCGGCTGCTACCGTTGTGATGAGACGAAGAAAGCCTTGAAAGCCATTGACATGGACAGCGATGGAACAGTGGACTGGAACGAGTTTGCAGTCTACCTCAAATGGGCTGGAAGACAATACCCGGCAACGAAGGACGCGGAGGAGCTTTTGTCCGTCGCCTTCCGCAAGGGCCTCATACCAGCCATGCAAGACGAGGTCATCAAACAGTCTGATCATTTGCCAATGATTACAGATGATGATTTTGATGATGATCATGAAATAGATTATTACAGGGGATTTGAAAGCGACGAAGATGAAGAATTTTGCTGTGAATAATTACTAACTGGCCGTCTTTATATATCCTCCAAACTTATCTACTATATAGATCATTTTCTTCGTTGACATTTTGTTCCTGTAATTTTTCAAAAAAGAATTCAATTTTAAACCATTGCGTTCTTAACCTGCTACGATTCAATTAAAAACTATTGATAACTTCATGAATTTTTGATTTGACACAATGGGCACTCCATACAACATGCTACAACTGGATTTTCACTATGACAATTACTTTGAGCCTTATGGAATTCAATTGCTGCAGGCTTGAATTGGCTCTACTCTGTTCTATTCTCTGTCTGAAAATCCACGACAATAAAATTCAGTGCCAATAAAGGTGGGAGGCAGTAAGTTGTTGGCATGACTCTTGACCACGCGCTTAATTAGACAAGGAACAAAATCAGGGGATCGATAAGGTGGCTCCACAGAGAAAAGTTTCTCACATACCGTATTTCCTCTATTAAGCGCCCGGGCGCTTATTTAATATTTTGCAAAATTGGGTGGGCGCTCATTAGAGGGGGGCTCTTAAAAGAGGGGGTCCTAAAATTTTAAAATCAAACAACATCAAAAACAAAAGAATAATCTTATATAGTTCTGAATCCTTGTCAATGAAAGAATTGATCGAATCCCCGGATTTCGGATAAGACAAATGATAAATTGTGGCCAACTTTTCGGAACGTTTTTTCGGAACTACCCTCAGGGGAGAAACTTACAGGTTTGGAAACGGCGGCTCTGAGAACGGGCCCGCTGTGCGCCCTAAGGAGACCTCTTTGTTAAGATCTTCGGTAATTTTATCCGGAAATTTTGTAATAATTTTGTCGGAGAACGCCTGGGTATTCTAGGGCCATGGTAGCCAATTGAAACACCCTCCCTTGTAGCCAATTGAAACACCCTCCCTCCCTTGTACACTGGTCAGAAACAAAAAATCGATCAGGATAGGTGTCTAAAGCGAGTTCTAGATTAACGACATTAATTTAACTGTTTTAAACTACGAGATAACGAAGTATTAATTTTGTCCAGAACCGGGGTTGATGGCGAGGGTGCATCTGTTTCCAGCATGCTTTCCCCCACAGCCCGGTCTGTTACATACATGTTTAAATCGGCAGGTAGCCTCGTTATAAAATCGTTTGGTATTAAACCTTTAGGCCGCAAGGGATTTAGTGTTAAAGGGTCCTTTGCTAAAAATACGGTCCTCTTTATTTTGTGAGCCGGCTGTGAAACTTAATCGAAACTTGCGATCGTACAGCAGCCAACCCGGTGGAAATTCTGGTGGAAATGAAAAGCAGCATAGCGAATTGTCTCCAAATAGGAAAACAATTCAACACCCCTCGCGGGAATTTTGAGATGAGAATTTTCGAGTACACGATAAACGCATCAGTCCACTCTTCGATGCTGCTGATGGGTTTGGCGGTTGCCCCCTTAACAAGCTTCAAGTCGTTATCACTTATCATCCCCCATACAAATGGAAAAATTTTGTGATGCCAGCCGGGGGGGGGGGTAATTTATGGACGTTCTCAGGTACTAATTTTGATAAGTCAAAAAACTCACTACTCTGGATTTGTCTGACGAGGCTGCTGGAAATCTCCGGTGAGAAGGCATTGATCGTCTGCCTGGCAGGCATCGGTGGGGCTGCACAGCTCGGAAGATACGCATTCCGAATGAAACTGGCTGCGGCGTACTGGCTGGTCCTGTAGAGGCTTGTTGGCGGTCATCAGTTCACGGACGATGGTAGCAAGAGAGCCCTGTACTGCAGTTTGGACGATTTGGCCTAATACATTAGGGTTGAGAGAGCTGGAAGCAGATGCTCCTGGATGCTCTACTGAAGCAGTTGACGCTGACGAGGACGGTCCAGGTACGGCTGGTCCAGGCATTACTGCGAATGCTGGTTCTGTGGTGCACGCTTCGGTATTGACTTCGGTTGCAACACTGGGCCATGAACTGGCAGTAGTCACCGCTGCAGACGGTCGCGTACTTCTTCGTATGCTGTGTTTAATGGACTTGCTTTTAGCCATCTCACCTAGCATTTTGTTTAGATTAAATTTTTTCTTGCTTGATCTGCTTAATAGCAACTATGTATATGTTGCTTTGTTTGTGAATTGTTGCTTTTTGAGGGCTTTGCATTGTCTTATAAAGGGAGTATTTTGCGTGCTGATTCGCTTAATTTGATTGGCTTGTCGCTGGTTAGCCTGCTGTGTTGGGAGTTCTGATTGGTTTATTGTGCTTGTCACTTTCATCAAGCTGAGATTAGATACAGGCAGCATCGCTATGCTTGATATTTTACGATTGGTGCCAGATAAAATATGAAAAGATGTGGAATGAACCACTGGCCTCTTCTGATTTATGACAATGCTCATTGAAATCCGTTTTAACGTTCCAACCAATAAGATACACCAGCGTGGAGAAATTGTAAAAACAAGGTGTGTCTTGACGTATTTTCCGTATTTTTTTACTGTCTTTCGTAGTTTTGAGTTTTTATTTCAAATTGATACTGCTTGCAAGAAGGCAGTAAGGTGTTGACTCTGCTTCCGAAAAGCTTCCAACTACCCAAGTGAAATTCACATCTGCAAGTGAGCACAATCGTGCAGTAAGCAGGCCATTATGTTTCAAGACCAGATCAACCAAGTGAAGGTGGGCATCCAAGAGCAATCCGCCAGAAACAAAGCGCTCAAGAAACTGGACCTTTTCGTCTTGGACAACTCACTCCGTGAAACAACAGTTGGCCAGCTTCGCGGACACACAATTGAGGACAAATGGAAGATATATGACGAGGTATGATGAGTGCGAGTAAACTTCTTTTATTTTATTCATGATTTCACTTGGATATTTTCTCATATAGCGTGAAAGCATCAGTAATCTTAACCCAGCACCAGTTTCTGCATAAACATTATTCCTGTAAGTGCATAACGTGCGCATATATATTGGGAAATAGCCGCAAACTAATGTCGTCTCGGGCACATAACGTTCAAAAATTGGCAAGTCTACTTTCAACGGCAAACATATTTGTTCTTCCAAAACTGTTTAGGACTCAATAAATTAAACCTAAAAACTAGAGACCTCTCCTAGCTTACCTAACAATACACCGTCACAATGAATACCCATGAATGCGTAAAAAGCAAGAAGCAATTACACTTGGTTAAGCTCTTAACAAACTAAGAATAAAAGAAAAGCATTTTTAGCGACATGATTTTACTTAAAGCTGTGCTCAGACAAAGCCAAAGTACAATGATAACGTCATGCATACTCTATGTCGTATACTTTCAATGATATAACATCAAAGCACAGTCACGCAATATGAAAAATCCGTGCGTAATTAACTAAAGTTAATAAATCTCATGTTTTAATTGTCGTGGATTTTCAGACAGAGAATAGAACAGTGTCGAGCCAATTCAAGCCTGCAGCAATTGAATTCCATAAGGCTCAAAGAAATTGTCATAGTGAAAATCCAGTGGTAGCATGTTGTATGGAGTGCCCATTGTGTCAAATCAAAAATTCATGAAGTTATCAATAGTTTTTAATTGAATCATAGCAGGTTAAGAACGCAATGGCTTGAAATTGAATTATTTTTAGAAAAACTACAAGAACATCAGTAACAAAGTGTCAACGAAGAAGATGATCTATATAGTAGATAAGTTTGGAGGATATATAAAGACGGTCAGTTAGTAATTATTCACAGCAAAAATCTTCATCTTCGTCGCTTTCAAATCCCCTGTAATAATCTATTTCAAGATCATCATCAAAATCATCATCTGTAATCATTGGCAAATCATCGGACTGTTTGATGACCTCGTCTTGCATGGCTGGTATGAGGCCCTTGCGGAAAGCGACGGATAAAAGCTCCTCCGCGTCCTTCGTTGCCGGGTATTGTCGTCCAGCCCATTTCAGGTAGACTGCAAACTCGTTCCAGTCCACTGTTCCATCGCTGTCCATGTCAATGGCTTTCAAGGCTTTCCTCTTGTCATCACAACGGTAGTAGCCGAAGTAGGGAGCCATGAAGCCGAAGTAGAAGGCATCGAATTCCAGTGCGTCATCCTTCTCTCCGTCCCGCAAGTCCCACATTGCACGAATTTCGGCTATGAGTTCATCAATGTGCACGCTCACTGACTTGGCCTGTGTGCAATGAAATTAGTCAACAATGCATTGTGTGATAAAAGACATATCGAAGTAGACTTGAAATTTCTACCTCTAAATGATATTCAAAACAAAAATGGAACACCAGATAGTGACTCGGGGGGGGGGTATCTTAACAAGGATATGGTAGCGGGGATGTGCCATTTTTTAGGGGTACCTTTTTAAAATCAAATACGGAATTATGGGTGTACATTTTCATTTAATAGTCTGTTGTACCCGGAATTATGGGTATGAATTTTGAAAGAAAATAAAGACAAAAGAAATATGGTGACATGAATTCCATGCAAAGAATAATCCTGGATATATTTTATGAACTAACATCTAACTGTCCTTGTGTTGTTGAGTCATCCTATTTATATTCTTTGCCCTATGGTAATTGGAAATTGCTTTGAATATATAATTTAGAAATATTTTGGCTTATTCAGATACAATTATGTGGTGCTACTGAAATTTTGTTTCTTTTACATATTTCGTGACACGGAATTATGGGTCCCCTTTTTCAATTTACGACCCGGAATTATGGCCCCAATTTTTTTTTCAAAATGGCACATCCCTATCACTTAACCCCCTAAGATACCCCCCCAAGGATAGTGAAGGAAACTTATCGCAGCCACCTTTTCACCCATTACGGCCGTGATTTTTCCGCCAGCCCTATCAAAGAGCAATGCGAGGCCAGCCTCGCTCATGTACTCTTCCTTTCTGTTCTTATGAAGGTCTTCGAGCATGAGAGCGAGCATTTTCTTAGCCATTTCTTCTGTGAATTGAGCATTCTCTCCAAACACATTTTTCAGACGTGTGACGATCATCTTCGGCGATGCGAGAGTTGTCATTCTCATTACGGGTTTCTCCCGAAAAAGTCAACCATGCTGAAATCCTTCTTGTCCGGCGTAAACTGATCCATTCCGAAAACTACGTCAAGAGCGCGTGCTCCGTAGACTGGCTGCTTCAATGGCGGGTTTACGCCGGTTGTTATCTTTGGTTTGGCGGTGTATTTATTGTACTTCTTGAGTATGCGTTTGTTGCCCATCCTGACCAAGTTCATCATCATCAGAGTTGAGCATGCATGCCCCAGCATGGCACCCTCTTCGCAAAGCCCGGCCCATATGCCATTGGCACCATTGGCCAGACACTCCAATTGCGTTATGACATGCATGCCCCATTGTTGGTGAACGTGTACCAATAGTTGACCGGACTGGAAGCCGCACCTATCCATCTCTTTGCGACAGCTTTCCGGACTCCTCAAACACCAAACCGAAGGGTCGCTCTTCGGCCGGCAATGAGGACAGATAGTTGACTATCTTGAATACCCGCCTTGGTTTTCGCATCATCGCATCGGGCAAGTCTCGCAGGTTGATCAATATGCGAGCATCGCTTGCCAGATTCTTTCGAATCCATTGGAATCTCTTGGAGAAAAGCTGGCACATGCTTTTCGCATTGAACTTCGTGTAGTCGATGCCATTATACACCAAATCGATCTCTATGATGACGTTCTTTATGCCGAGTTCTTTCATCTTGAGCAACCCTACTGGAATGACCTCGGTATCGGGCACTCTGTTGACGACTTTCTCCAGGAATTCCGTGAATGCGTACATGAGGCTCATATCTTCGCCCTTCTCTCTCAGCTGACGTATGAACGTGTCGCCCAAGCGAGTCATGTGCGAAAACGAGGCCACGATGATGTGCTTGAAGCCAACTCTCTTTACCTGGAGAGAAAAACCAAAACACATTCCAGACCTGACGGTGAACAATGTTGATAACATTGGAAGACAACTATTGTTTATTGATAATGTGGCTCATGGTTTTAGTTGATAACGCTGTACGTTGTTATTAATTTCGCATTATCCTTTTACACAGAATACATATGCGGTATTCAAATGTTGTACCACTGACGCGCTCCTGTCACATCAGCTGGATAATCCTATTGTCGATCGTTTGAGTTGGGGTAAATAGTTTAATCTTTTCAGATTTGTTTGACGTCATAGGTTTTCTATTCCTTTATTTTAATATCATCTTTGAGCTTGCTGCCGTTTATAAATCTCATGACGTTATTTTGAAACTTCCCCGAACTCATCCAAGCCAAGTTGCCTATTCTAGTCCGTTGTGAGACGACTAAAAGCACATGCGTATTCTATTGTGGCCTTGGCCATCACTGATAGATGCGTTTTGAGGTAATCTTCTTGCGGGGACCGGGGTCGTATTTATTGGGAGTTCCATAGGGTCATTATGCATTAAAAGATTTAATGACTCTTTGTTTTTTCATGCAGAAAATGACGTTGTTCTTTGATGTTATATCAAAGAACAACGTCATGCATACGACATAGAGTATGCATGACGTTATCATTGTACTTTGGCGTTGTGTGAGCACAGCTTCAAGTAAAACCATGTCGCTAAAAATGATTTTCTTTTATTCTTAGTTTGTTAAGAGCTTAACTAAATGTAATTGCTTCTTGCTTTTTATGCATTCATGGGTATTCATTGTGACGGTGTATTGTTAGGTAAGCTAGGAGAGGTCCCCAGCAGTCTAGGAGAGGTAAGTTTATCGAGTCCTGAACAGTTTTGGAAGAATACATATATTTGCCGTTGAAAGCACATTTGCCAATTTTTGAACGTTATATGCCCGAGACGACATTAGTTTGCAGTCCCAAAATATTGAATCCCAAAATATATGCGCACGTTATGCACTTACAGGAATAATGTTTATGCAGAAACTAGTGCTGGGTTAAGATTACTAATTTTTTCACGCTATATGAGAAAATATCCAAATAAAATCATCAATAAAATAAAAGAAGTTTACCGTTCGCTCATCATACCTCGTCATATATCTTCCATTTGTCCTCAATTGTGTGTCCGCGAAGCTGGCCAACTGTTGTTTCACGGAGTGAGTTGTCCAAGACGAAAAGGTCCCGTTTCTTGAGCGCTTTGTTTCTGGCGGATTGCTCTTGGATGCCCACCTTCACTTGGTTGATCTGGTCTTGAAACATAATGGCTGCTTACTGCACGATTGTGCTCACTTGCAGATGTGAATTTCACTTGGGTAGTTGGAAACTTTTCGGAAGCAGAGCCAACACCTTACTGCCTTCTTGCAAGCAGTATCAATTTGAAATAAAAATTTAAAACTCTTGGATTAAAATACATCAAGACACACCTTGTTTGTACAATTTTTCCACGCTGGTGTATCTTATTGGTTAGAACGTTGAAACGGATTTCAATGAACATGGTCATAAATCAGAAGTGGCCAGTGGTTCATTCCACATCTTTTCATATTTTATGTTAGTAAAATTCAGTACCAATAAAGGTGGGACGCAGCAAGTTGTTGGCATGACTCTGGACCACGCGCTTAATTAGACAAGGAGCAAAATTATGGCGATCGATAAGGTGGCTCCACAGAGAACAGCTTCTCACATATCTAAACACAGAACTCGTACGAAACAAATTGCTGCCTAAAGGCGTCTTGAGCAGGGCTGGCAAGTTGAATAAGTAAATAAAAACATAATATTCTTTGATTTGCGCAATATTTTCTTTCAATTTCAGTTCCTTGTATGCTTGATCCGCCATGTGCTATTGCTCAAGATTATTCGAATGTTTGCATTCAACTTTAACAAGGGCATATTCTACTAATGGGAAAAGCATCAAAGTGACTTAAATTAATTATGCGATTCACACGAGTAATGTTACTTGTGAAACATATATTGATATCTTTGAGATAAGATACTTTGATATGAACTCGCTTTCAAACATAAACTCTCGTTAGCCTCGCACTTTGTTTCGTCAGCCTTGAAGAAGATCTGGTTCCAAGGTTTGATTGAACAAAACCAACAATGAAAGATCGTATTTAATTTTCACGCCGTGTTTAAGCAGCAAACATAGCATAAATAATAAATGTTTAATTGTATCGAGCAAATTTCGAATCGCAAGATTGATATTTGCTGTTCGCAGAGAAAAAGCAAACAGAATGACATATTTTATTGATGCGGAAAAAATCATCTGCATGCATGAGATGTGTCAATATTTTAATAAGCAGAATGAATCTTATGCTTTGCATTTTTAATCAACTACTTGACGTTTCTAAGACAATATCATTTGAAAAAGGCCTCTAATTTCATTACAACGTTCAAGAGCTTCTCCAATTGCTTCACTTCGTTTGGTAACGAGTCTCGAACACCGATTCGGCTAGTCACAGGCTTCGAACATCGCATAGCCTAGTTGGAAAATTGCAACACTACCCTAGCAATTCTCGATGCTTTAAAAGGCTTGAATATTGTATAAAAACTCGCTGAAATTCGGTAAGTCTTGTCTCACTACTGATAGAGCATGCTAGCAGCAAATGAGAGTCTATAAAGCCAGGACTACCAAATGTCTCCCATGTATTATAGCGCAGAACATCAGCGTAGAGCGTCTGAGCTCGGTGACATCTTAGCAACACAAGAAACTAGAAACTTTTGTTGTACGAGAAACGTAGCCATAAAAACAGCCAATCCCAGCTAGTTTTAACAGTTGTGAAATCACTTACGGGTATGATTATTTGAGCAAAGATTATTAGTTATAATAAAATTCTACAAAAATGTGCCGTATTTGCCAGATGTCTGGGCGCAAAAAGCAAGCACATATGTTAGGTAATATGCAGTGAACAAAGAACATTTCCTTTATGCCAGCTAAATAAATTAACCAACCAGACTTTGGTCGATCTGAAATCCACGAAGATAATGAATGAATCTATTCCGCGAGCAAGTACACACAAGCTAGATTCTTCGAAAACAGACAAACCTTTAATATAATCAATTCTTTTCATTTGTTTCAGTGCCAGGTTACGTGAGTCATAATGGCTTCAATGAGAGCCACAAGGTTAAACAGTTTCTGTTTTTTGATCTTACTGATTTTGTTGTGCAAAGTTCCAACCAACACAAATTCAATCTACGGTGAGTTCAATGAATATCCTATACAATTTCTTCCATGCATTGTATACTGTATGCAGATGCAATATATTCCACAGAGTATATCATGCCATACAGTCAACTCTGTCTAATTCGAACACCATGGGGAAGCGTGAAAATGTCCGAATTACAAAAACTTCGAATTATAGAGGTTTGTTTTATGGGAACTGATTCGTCAGTGATCCTCGAAGGGACGGGGAATTTCGTTCGAATTTAGCAAACCGATGTAAGATCGGAAATTTGAAACGAAGTGACCGAGACCTGTTGTTGCTTGTTACATTTCAGGCAATAAAACATTGGAAATCGGCGGGATATTCGACTATTACAGTACGGTGAGTAACCACATCAATCCTCAAATGGGCATTCATTTCGAAGAGGCCTACCGATTTACACTCGATCAAATCAACAACAACAAATCCATGCTTCACGGTTTCAAGCTTAAACCGCTGTTCACCAATACCAAACGGTGGGAACGCCTCATCCTGTCAATTATCCAATTCTACACAAGTGGAACGGCTCCTTCAACCATAGGCCCGTTCCAGTCTCTGGATGCCTATCGACTGTCAATACTTACAGGCAGCTTGCGTTACCCTACGGTCAGTTACGGGGCAAGCTATGACGAAATCGAGCCGTCCGGGATCGATTTCTTCCGCACCGTTGCAACGGACTCGTTCCGCGTGGCCGCCATGGTCGAGCTGTTGAAACGACTTGACTGGGACTTCGTCTCGGTAATCAGCTCGCATGCGCAAAATGGCGATGCGATGGCGCGGAGCTTCGTGAAAAAGGCAGTAACGAGGGACATTTGCTATAACACGCACGTGTCATTGGCCGACAAGGCGAAGAGATCCGACTATGCGAGCGCGGTGAAAATGGCAGCCGCAGACCCGCGCGCCAAGGGCTTGTTATTATTCACAACAATGCGCGATTCGATCAACTTACTCCGCGAGTTGAAAGAGCAAAACATGTCAGACCGGTTTCACATTGTGTCCGCAACAGGACTGACCACATACGTCGAATTGACGCGCGGATACGAGACTATGCTCGACGGTGCAATCAGCCTCGAAGTGGCGACAAGGGAAATTCCAGAATTCAAAGATCACTTTCTTGCTCTGAAACCGCAGATGAGAAATAGCAGTGAGTTCGATTTGTTTTGGGAGAATACATTCGATTGCAACATCCCATGGAAAAAGAACAGGGCGGGGTTTCCCAACAATAGCAAACGAAACTGCACTGGGAAGGAGCAACTGGCCGATGGCAAAGGCTATTACCCGCACACGCCAATACAGCCAGTCATCGATTCGTTTTACGCTCTGGCATTGGCATATAAGTACATAATAGAAACAGATTGTTCGCAAAAGGCCTACTGCGATTGGGATCAATCAATGGGCTACAAGTACGCGAAGAGGATCTCCAAATATTTGCAAGCAAATTCGTTCGCCGATCGCACGCTGACGCTTACGAATCCGATCACGAATCACGATCCGAACCTCGTCGAATACGACATTCTAAACTTCGTCAAATCCCGCCGCCACAATGGTCGCTATGAGAATCGCAAGATCGGCAAGTGGTCACTGAGGCGAAGTGGCCGATCGCGAACTGGAAAGAGCTACCTATGGCCCTCCTCTGCGAAGGAGATAACATTGGGGACCATAACGTTGAACAAGTCAGACGTGCAGTGGAGAGGACGTGCCAGGAATGTCACGTCTTCGTGCAGACAGCGGTGCGGTGTTGGTCACGTACAGGTTCGCAGCGCAAGCTTGGTTAACCTTCAATGCTGTTGGACGTGCCACGCGTGTAAATCTGACCAAATCACCGTGAATAACTCGTGCATAAGCTGTGGCGAGGGAAGTAAGCCAGACGCGGCTTTCAAAACAAAGTGCAACGCAATACCCCGTCGTTCGTTTGATTCCGACCCTGATTCATACGTGGCCGTGCGAATCTATCTGATTTTGTCGGCACTCGGTATCCTCGCAACTATTTTCGTCGCCAGCGTGTTCATCAGACACAACAACAACCGCATAGTTCGAGCATCTGGTCGTGACTTATGTTATTTCATATTGACAGGCATTGCAATAACCTTCGTCATTCCCTTGATCTATTGCATCGAGCCGAGCACCGTCGTCTGCAAGGTGCGCGTGGTAATACCCGGAATAGCCTTTTGCATGTGCTATTCGTCACTTTTCTTGAAGACCAACCGAATATACCGGATATTCCGGAACGCGCAGACGTCAGTCTCGAGACCACCACTGATCAGTCCGCAATCGCAGCTGATCATTTTGTTCTTCATTCTTTGCGGGCAGACACTGCTTTGCGTCACATTAATCATCAGCAATAAGAACAAAGTTGAGCAGTACACGCCAGAGACGCGCGCATATATCACGTCATACTGTCAGAATAGCAAAGGCAATGGGATGGTGCCTGTCATGTTGAACCTCCTCCTCAGCGTCGTGTTCATGGTCTGCGCAACGTGGTTCGCTTTCAAGACGCGCAACTTTCCAAAGAACTACAACGAATCCAAATACATTGGTATTACGATGTATACCACGTGTTTGTGTTGGGCTGTCTTCTTGCCATCCTATATAATATCAAGAACAAATGACGGCAGTTTCATGATGAATCATTTGATGTGTGTCATAGCCTTGTGTATTGGGTTTCTGAATCTCCTAGGCCTGTTTGGTCAGAAAATGAAACTGCTCCTTTGTCCAGCCTGCCTTGTCGATCAAACTATGCTGACAACGACGCATCAGAATATCCAGGATAATATACAACAGCCTCAACATGGTAACGAGTCCTATCAAGGCACGACAACGGAAGAAGGCAGAAGCTGTAGATTGGAGAGTTTGTCGACGGCAATTGCTGGTAGGCCGAACAGTTCAAAATAATGTATGAGGTGGGGGTAAAGGCAACCACGTGGAAGCAAAATGAGTGCTTGTGCAAGGACGATAAAGAAAAGCATCTTGCAGGAAATGAGGGATAATTAAAGAAAGGCCAAAATAAATGAAGATAGAAAATGCAAAAGAAAAGACAAATATCTAAAGACAAGAGGGGTTAGGTAGATATGCACAAAGATATTAAAGACATGTAAAAAAAACCCGGAAAATACAAAGAAAAGAGATTTCTATTCAATATTTGTTGAGAGCATAGTTAATTTATACAAGATAATTTAGGCTGCGTTTACACGGGACCGGTTCCATTTGGAACCGTACCAAAATGAGTACGATTAGGCCTCCCGTTTACACGGGAACTGTCGGAACCGTTCCAAATGGAACTGCTAGCCGTACCCAAATGGGATCGGTTAGAAAAAAGTTCCATTTGGAACCGTTTTACGGAACCGTTCCAAAATGCTCGTGTAAACGGGTGGAACGGTTCCAAAAGAGTACGGATAGGAAGTGAGGCATAAAATAAAATGTGAGCGTCATGTGGTCGTGAACAAAGGGAATCACAAAAATGGCGCCCTTTGAGCTTGTCGAGCACGCCTCCACAGCACCGCTTTGTGCAATAATTTCGAATAGTTCCAAATGGAACCGATCCCGTGTAAACGCAGTCAAATTTGGAACGGTTCCAAATGGTTCCGAATGGAACCGTTCCAAATTTCTCGTGTAAACGCAGCCTTAGAATGCCTAAATAGCATTGGGCACTTTCATTGTGAGCTGATATACACTATCTAATAATGACAAGATAATTTGAATATATCATAAAGAAGGAAAAAAGAGAGGATAGAATAAAAAAGCACAAAAGAAAGCACATTCATCATAAGATAAAATGAACAATAATAGTAATTAATGAAAAAGTATCGCTTAACCTGTAGTATCTAAAGGGCAATCTCGATCCCACAGTGATGCTGGATAAGTACACGCGCACTTTGGAACGAGGTTGTGTAAAGATATAGTTAAATTTGCATAAGTGGAACTCATATCGTATGAACTTTTTGCAATTTCAATTTCCAGCAGTTGCGCAATCCTGTTTATTTAGGGAGAATTAGATATATTTGACAGTAGACATAAGCAGCTCAACTGGGTTGTGATAGGCATTTCTTAGACACATACGAATTATATAAACTCGTGCGAAATGAAATTATTCCGATTGTTCAAAGAAAATTCTAAATAATTAAATAGGAGGAATAATAAAAAATAGTGCCAACTTGTAATCTCCTATAAAACAGCATTAAAAAAGATTATGCGCGGCGAATCGAAAACTGAAAGCTGAGATTTCCAGATTCCGTAGCAGAACAATATTTGAAAAGCATATTTGAGCAAAGTACTAAGTCATCAAAGAGTGTTGTCTCCAATGTTAACACATGCCAGCTTTGCATTCAATGCTGAATGGCTTTCTTAGATACACAACTCAAGGCCGAAAAATGCATCGCAAATACTCAATAACACCGACAAGGTACAGCATTGGGCTCGCAGCCAATAAACAGTATGATTGCAGTACTGGGCAGTGTAATAACACTAATAGCTGGTCAAAATGGCATGCATTTGCAATAACCAAGAACAAAATCAAAAGTAGCGATCGTTGTATGGCAAGAATCCTTGACCATAAAGCATAAGAAAATTCCTCTTCAACAGTGAACAAGGGTGTTATTGTCATTCGATAATGAGAGTGAGGTCAGTTTCAAAACAAGGCTAAAATCCCAGATGTCTCTTGTAGGTTGAATGAGAAGTGCGTCCAAGTGAAATATCAGTGAATCTTAGCCCTGTCCAACAGAAATGAGCGTCTAAAAGTTAACATTTTACACGTTGATGGTTAAACCACATCCATAACACAGCCAATCAGAAATCCGCCCTGTTGTCGATAATGATAACGAGGTCAGATTCGGAACGAGGTCAGTCTTGGAACGAGTACCAGATGCCACCAAACATGATAAAGAACCAGTACTTTTGAATAAACATACCCACAATGCAATCAACGAATGACGTACAATAAAGCGCTCGTGTTGATTACGAAGTGAAAGGGGAACAGGTGATCAAAATCAAAATAATAGAAATGAGCAAACTCTGGACTTTCATTCACTTACTGCTCCGTGCCATTTTCTGTTGTTGTTGTTGTTTTTTTCGGTGAGTTTTTCTTCGCTCTACTCCTCGTGTTGATGATGCGCCGACGTGTGACCCGGGTGAACTGGTCCTTCTCCTCTTCCTCCTCACTGCTGCTGTCTTCGAACCTCAGTCCTTTCGCGTCACGACCACGGGGGCTATTCTCATTCTTGTGCTTCAGGATCGACGTCAGACTCTTGCGCGTTGAAGAGGCCTCAAAACTCTCGCCTGTCACTTCGGGGCTTTTCGTCTGTACTGAGTTGTTCTTCTTGCTTCTCTGCATGGATATAATACAACAAAATCAGCCATTGATGATAAACGAAATGAATCCACTCGGCTTTATCATTGTAGCTTCCTAGTTTACAGTAAAAGACTTCTGTAGCTTCCTAGTTTACAGTACTTTCAGCTTGGTTATCGCCTCAAACTGAGAGCAAGATATATTATAACGTCAGCTTTTTATTGCAACTGCATAGATTTAGTAAACAGTTGTATGTCTACATCTACAAACAAGAAACAGAAGAAATGGCTCGAGATAGCTGGTGTTCGAATCAGCAGAGAATCTGAGTTTACCAGTGCTCAAATTATCGGCTGAGGGGGGTTGGAGCCATTGAAAGCTCTGGTTGTGGAGAGGAGAAAGGAGAACGGTCGATTTCTGATAGAAGAATACCTCAATTAAAGGGAAATATAATCTACTCACCCATTTCCTCCAAATAACCATCAAATAGACGGTGGAGCAAGAGAACACAAACTACGAGAAATAGAAATAACGCTATTTACTAAGCATTATTATTACCATAATAAATTAAAAGCCGGCAAGTAAAGCTCCGCCGAAGACATACATAACCTTCAACTGTATAAGGGGGGTCGTATACAGTTGAAAGTGACAAATATCATTTATTATGCACGCGAAAAAACCCCACATAAGAGCCTATCTTTATAAGAACTTTTAAGCCAAATTTCTGTCCAGAACAATAGAAGAAACAATAGCCTATTGTGCACGAACAATAGGCTGGATGCCAAGTTTTTACTGCACATACCTGGAACACAATCCACGACACAATGGCAACAGCATCGGTGCCGGAGAAAAGTTGTTTCCCATGACGAACGCAGACAAGAGCTTCAAGAAGGGTCACACATCTATGAAGAACAAAATATTGCCAATTCACGCTTCCAGTGTCGTAAAAATTGCAAGCAAAAACAGGATAAAATTGAACCAAAGAAAAACCTTAACAGCTTTCAATAATAAAATCAAATTCAATAATCAAGTCAACTTTCCCGGGAAACTGAAACTGGTTAAAATCAAGGTGTTTCCTTATTCATTTTTACCCCAGGTACTCGAGATTCTCTCTGCGGCCCTGTGAATCCCTGTGCCCCCGGAATACCCGCAAACTGCTATGGAAATTCACATCAGGTTTCAACATTTGACGGGGGTGCAGTAGACACATAGCAGTGATAGGCTGTATTATATGTTTAAAATTACTGTATCATTACTATACATTACGATATCGATTACCATTACTCGCATATTTGACTGTACTTACACGAACACCCAGCAGTGTGTGCCAAGCCTTTTGGTTCTGGTGTCTGTTACGTAAATGTAGTATTGCCTGAAACAAAGTGAAGTTTATCAAACAATCAAACCAATTGAGGTGCTCTGTTTCTGCCTAATGCCGTTGTATATGAGCAGTAGCAAAACGTGCAATGCGCGCCCTGGAGAGGTATGTTAGAGCGGTTCAATTGTTACCGTATAACCGGTGCTGTCATTGTGCAGATGAGTATCAAGCGGTATAAATTGACCGGATGTTTTGTTGGTACCATGAAGATGTGCTTCAGAAAGAATGTATTCAACTCAGAGACCTAAAAACGAAGCATGTTACATAAGATTCACTGTCTTCCGTGGGTATACGCAAAGAGCACACTGAAATTGCCTCGTCATCAAACGTGTTTACAATAAAAGAACGGGAGTCTGTGTTTCGAGACCGACAAAGGTCTGATGCTTGGGTGACGTCAAAGTTGTATGCATGGCATAGAGTACTTCCACATAAATACATAAACAATTACATGGTAGGGACATCAAATTCTAGATAAAAAATAATGCATTTCGGGCTAACCTGCCACATGATACACAGCTGGCAAATGGCAAAGTACCTCATGTAAGTACATCGAGGGTCCATCCAAGACACGTGAGTCCAGCTGTTGAAGAAATATATGCAGCATTTGCTTAAGACTGTATGAATTTCCAAAGCTTGGTCGTTAATTCAATATATGGGGCTCCCGGCTTAATGTAGTTACATAGTGATAATGGTACAGAGGAAATACCTACCTTGCAGGGGTGAACTGCATGACAACTCTCTTGATCTTCTTTGAAGCACCGCGAATATCCCTTGAAAGAAAAACATTTCGAAATTACGCAGTGACAACTTGAAAACGAGGTGGTCAACCTAACCTAACCCTGAATGACCACCATCTTGGAGGTCATTCAGGGTTAGGTTAGGAGACTCGTGCCAAAGCAGAAAAGACGTTTTGGGGTTAGAGAGAACTTTGAAATGGATAGAGCACATACTTGACGCTTTCCCAATAGTATTTCCTCATTTCCAACTTCTCACACAGGAACAGACCGAAATGGATACCCAAGCCATTGCAGATTAAAACGTCAAGCAAGAGCGAATCCCACCAGCATTCTTTGAAATTCTCCAACAAATGTGAGAAGGCAATCTACGTGAAAAGAAACTGTTAAAAAGACTTGAAAGAGGCATCTCAAGAGCATTTAAAAGCATTTCTACCAGTCATTCTGGACAGCCTAAATTTGTTTTTGTTAGAAATGGAAATCGATAGTCAAACTTTTGTGATGGGAGTGTGCAATTAAAATATTTTTGCAGTCTATGATTAGTATATATACGGGAGAGTATGGTAGGGTCACCTCTGTGACTTCCCAAGTCAGACTCAACAACCACAATATACCAGCATGTCGGATCATAATGGCCTTGACGACCCAGCCAACAAAATGTGCAATTACAAATACGTCAGTTCGATGCCAGATCAGGTCCCACTTCAGCTCACAATCAGTGTCATAAACCTTTGTAACGAAAGACAAAAGAAAGTCAGGAACATATTAGTGAACATACTGAATATATAAGTGAGATGAGGGCTTTTTAGAAGCTTTGCGTTTACATGAAAACAAATTATGTTGCATGAACAAACCTCTGTGTCCGGACCTTGATCTTTCAAAGCGGGGTCAAGAAAGAACATCATTTCCCTAACATCTTTGTGGCTTTGAAAGAGAACAAATGCCAAAAACAACATATACAAAATGCCAATACCTTGGGTGAAAAGAAGAAATCTGTTTGAAAGCATGAACAACTATACAGTACCATCAAGAGGGGGGGTAGCCAGGGTAAATTCCCGGGGCCCGGGCCTCAAGAAGGGCCCGCAAAACGTTTTGCTAACGCAAAGCAAATTTAAAACTTATTTGTTTAAAACTTAGCCCCAGGGCCTGCTTATTTGTTTATAGCCCCAGGGCCCGAGCTGGCTCTCGACAGGCCTGCAACTATATGATATTATATGGCATGGAATATAATCCAACTATGGCATTCATCTAAAGATTTAACAATTAATATCTTTTGTGACTAATTCTGATTCATTCATTTATACTTCAATACCTAACACTTATAGACCTATTCCAATGCAATGGTTGGAATTGTCAAACTCCATGTTGCGTTGTTAGTATTGTTTCAATGCGCATTAATAGCCACGCAAATTCAAAAAAAAGTAGAACATGAAATATACACAAGGTTCTTGGTAATAGAGAGAGGTTTAATATAAACTTGCATACCAAGCACAAATCTCCAAATTGCTGGATGTGGTCTAACAAAAGGACCTGAAAAATGGAGGTATTATTAATCAGCTGAAAACAGTATCAGAAAAAAATGGCTTGACAAAGAAAGTTCTAAAATGGATAAAATATTATGCATCAGCATAAACAAAGGAGGGAAATGAATCAGAGGTTAGATTGTTGCGTTACATCATTTAACATCTTACCATTGGGACAAATGAGGAAACTCAACACAGAAAATACGATAATTACTGCCACTATCCCTTGCCAAAAGTTGTCTTGTTGATTTACCTCATAGTCTCTAGCAGAAAAACAGTAAACTTTTGTTTATTATCACACCACACATATACACAATCATTTTTGGGGGAATATACATATAAAATGAGTAAAACAACATAGGCAAAGTTATTTTCTTGATAAAGGCAATATGTCAGCTCACACGCTCATAAATAGAGTTTAGCGTAACAGCAATCGGGGTTTTTAGGTTCCAAGACCAAGGTGTGAAGTGAAGACAAAAGGGGGCGGCCTAACCTCGTGAAAGCTTTGTACAGTAGTCCGACAATTAAAACGCATAACATAGTAACAGATCTTGGCTGGTAGAGAAAGCTAATAGTAACATCTTCGACTTTTTGTTCGTCAATATTTTCATGTTCATCTGAGCTTGCACACGAGCACGAGGAGTAAGTTCTCGTGCGCGAATACCCATGAATAAACCCACTATCGTCCGCCATTTTTGCAGAAAGGGGGTGGATCGGAGGAGAAGCCTCCTCTTCAATGTTGAACAATACGATATGACGTAATACACTTCAATGGGTTCGAGCCTCATTGGTTCGAGCTCGAGTTCTGTGAGCTTCAATGTCATAACAACAGTCATTCTACCTGACCTCATTTAAATCATTCTTTGATATGAAACTTGACAAAAATATAATAATAATAGTTACTGATTAATAGAAATATTTACATTGATATAACTTAATTTTCCCAGGGCTAGGTTACAAGGTCACAAGTTTACAGAGTTAAATTGCTGGAAAAAACTAAAATATAATTTCGAATTAATTTGCCAATGCCTTCAAGTGTAATTGAAAATCTAAGTTACAAGAGTCTAAAGACCGAAGGAAATTAAAGTGTCGTAGATAATCATCTATATAAGAAATAGTAAAACTATTTGGCATTGGATTGGACTATAGTTTGATTTAATCTGTTTAATGCACAATTTGAGGAAACTGTTCAATTTTCATCTTAATACAAGCAATTGCAAATTCTAGCTACACCACACTACATACAACAGTACAAATCTACAAAAACTAGCAAAGACCGTTAATAAATTTGAAAAACAGGCATACCGTAAATCCTCGAATAAGCCCCCACCTTCGAATAAGCCCTCCCCTCGAATAAGCCCCCATCCTGATAATCATATTAATAAGGATATTGATAAGGATATTGAGCCCAAGTTTCCAGACATTGAAGGTTAGTGAATGTATTGTAAATAGCAGCAAGTTTAAACCAATAACTTCATTGATTGGCTGCATCGTATAGCTTTTGTTTTGCTTTATATTGAACAATAATCAGACTAAAATTTCGTTCTGGCAAATATGTAAGCCCGAGGATTTACGGTATAGATACATTTATTTTGATGTTGATGTTTGAAGAAAACCGACTTTTCTATCAAAAGTTCATTTGCCTGCGTTTTTTCATTTCCATGGCGTCTAGAATGGGTTGTCGCTTATCCTGGTATCTTTTCCTGAGATCTTCAATCTCTCTTTCCATGTCTCCGTCAAGAGAACTCATTCGGTGGTTTAATTCTTCATAGGTTAATGTCTTCAGCTGTGACAAAACATAAGACGTGAATTAAACAGCTGGACATCATTCATTCAATATTTATTAATAAAAACCCAAGTTGTCCACAGAAGACATGTTGTGTGTGTGTGTATAGGGAAGAGAAAATTTGACAGTATTATACAGGAAACGGTTGCTAGACAGATATGCTAAAACGGATATTAATAGAAGTTGAGATTGTAAATAATAAAAAATACATGAGTAAGAGATACTGGTGTATATTTTAAAAACATTGATGGAAGATGAGAAATATTTTGATATTTTGATTTTGACCGAATATAATATATAACAAGGTCTATGATGAATAAATACACTGCGGAGAAGGTCTATGATGAGTATATATAGCTAAGAAGGTGTATGATGAGAAAATACACAGTAAAAACCCACATATAAGAACCTGGAGATTTTATGGGAACCATTGTTTTGGAGAAATTTAGCCTGAAGGTTCTTATAATGATAGGTTCTTATATGCGGGCTTTTACTGTAGCATAGCAGAGGTCTGAAACTAGCAGAGATAATACATTATGAAAACATTAAATGCGACTCACAAAGTCAAAGTCCATGGGTCCAAAGAAATTTTTGGGGAATTGCACGGCTCCATCACTTCTGATTCCGTTGTCCAACTTTCGTCCGATTCCTTCGACGTTCCGTTGATTCTCTTCGAGTTTTTCGAAATGATCCAGGAAGGCTGGTCTGTAATTTTGCGCCTTCGATTCTCTGACCTCCGTAACGACACCTGAAATGCATCGTCAAAAACAAGTGAAAGAAAGGACAAAATCATTGAATCACTGATAAAGGAAGGAGTGAACAAACTAATTTATCAATGATCCATATTAGCTATCTACTACAGTCATCTCTCGATAAGTGGAACACCGGATAAGTGGAACTTTCGTTTAGTGGAACCAATTTCTCCGGTCCCTTGGATTTGCATTAACAAACCTATAATTCGGATAAGTGGAACCATTTTTTTCGGTCCCGTGCAGGTTCCATTTATCGAGAGTAGACTGTACTTAGGCTGCAATAGCTATGCAGGAATGTAGGAATAGGAGACCCCAAAAATATAGATTCCATAACAAGAAATAAACTATCAGACAACATTGTATGGAATGCCTTAGCAAGAGGAAAAATGAACATGTACCACAGACCCCCGGGTAGTTAGATCAACTGTGAGTTGATCTCAATGTGCGCTACTGTTTGCCAGGGGGTATCAACCGTGCTGAAAATACAAAGCACAATTAATACGCCACAATAAAGAAACCTGGTTAAAACGATTCTTACTTCTCATCGTTGAATCATCAGCCGCGCCGTCATTCTCATCGTTGATCACCATTGTTCCCATGTCGTTTTCGATCATCGTTCCGGAGTTTTCGATCATCGTTCCAGAGTTTTCGATCATCGTTCCGGAATTTTCGATCATCGTTCCGGAGTTTTCGATCATCGTACCGGAGTCACTACTGGTCGTGTCAAAAGTGTTCTCCGGACTGTCACTCTCGCCACTGTTATTTACAATCATCGTTCCAAGATCCTCGTGGGCAGTGAAGAACTCGTCCTGGCATATCATAGTAGACGCCTCTTTACCCGGGACTTCTTCGTCCTACGGTAAACAAAATCGTCAACGTGAGTCAGACTACAGAGAATTCCCAATATAATAAACATTGAAGATAACCAAAAACATATTTGCCTATATCTGGAGACTGTGCAACCGACGGGAATTTAATTCAAGAGACCAGGCGCATAAAAACCAACGGAAAAAACCATCGGAATAATAGACTGAATGTCACGCATGTACTAGAGCAAGCATCATGTAGCTAACACAGTCGTGTCAACTAATGAAAAAGATTGCAGATGCAAAAATTTACTTACAAGTTCGTTCTCGCCTCCATCCAACGCGTCATCTTCGCTTCCCGCGTTTTCGGCTTCTTCGCGAAGCCTTGCGGCATCTTGGAGCATGGGAGACAACATGGCGACGGGTTTTGCCTTCTTTATGAATGGATGCTGTAAGAGATGAAATTATAAGCGCTAGTGCGGAGACCCGTCTCTCCCTCCCTCTCTCTTATTCTCCCTACAATTAGATCGCTAGTCTTTCTCGCTGGCATTTATCAAACGAATACAAAATCTAAAATAGAATAGATGCCCAGTAAGCCAGCCACATTCTCTTATGAGCAGCCCGGTCTTTCTAATACCGTAATGCTTCGATTAAACGCCCGGGTCGTTTAATAAATTTTTTATATTTTGGATGGGCTTCTATTCGAGGAGGCGTTTAAAAGAAGGGGGCGTTTAATCGAAGCATTACGGTATACAAACTTATCACGCCAATATAACTACATATCACACCAAGTGAGATGCCTGTGCGTCAATTGAAGCCATCTCTCCAGTTTAAGTTATCGACTGTTTCTGATAACAAAAACATTCTCTTTGACAAAGGAGCCCTATCTCTAATTGAAGCACTCATTTGATTCGTAGTGAAACCCATCTCTCTAATTAAGGTGGCCAGCTTTCTATATAAAACACCAACCTGTAGTAATTGTGTAGCCGAGGCTCTGTCTTCGGGTGTTTTGATGAGACATTTTGATACAAAGTCAATGAAATCCTCACCCCATTTTTCGGGCTTCTTGAACTTCGGAGGTGGTTTGGTTGGAATCATAAATATAGCCTGCAGACAGACACAACACAGGCATGAAACATTAGCTAATGAAATGATATCGAGGGATCAATTTGTATCAAAAGAAATGTCATTACACATTATCATTAATTAAAAAGAGCCATGCGTTACGAAGAGGTACTTTTACTTAATAAAAAAGCATCCACTAAAGAGCTGCATCACGAAAACAAACCTATATTAGTAGCAGACATTTATTCTAAAGTATCACGTATCCTAGATTAATTATAGGTAACATTAATTAAAGTGATAAGAATACTGCCATACCCTCATAGGATGAATATCTGCGTGTGGTGGCTTCCCTTCGCCCATTTCCAACGCAGTTATGCCAAGGGACCATATGTCGGCCTTGCAGTCGTAGCCAATTTCCTGCAGTAACACGTGTTAGCTATACGTAAAACCTGGATACTCTAATTACTATGTGCAGCCACATGGAGCAAGGTATTACCCAATAGAGCATTCACTGATTACAGTAAGATGCATGGTCGTATGGCTCCATTAATAGTCATAACAAAGAATACATACTATGTTGCACATATTCTTTCTTATGATTACGCTCTAATTTGAGCATGCAAGCAGATAGGTATATATAGTATGTATAAGAATGCGGCAGTATGTACCTGAATGACTTCTGGTGCCATCCAAAACGGTGTACCAATCACAGTATTTCTCTTGGCCATTGTATCCTACATAGAAAATCGAAAAAATTCCATATTATAGGCGAAAGGCAAATGGATGTGTTGTCTTGGCATCTTTGATTGTATCTTCAAAAGACGTAATTTGCATGGACTGCAAAAGGTTCGCATAGAAGACATTGCGAAAATTGGGTAACACGACGGCAATCCTTGGTATCAAAGTTAGAAAATATTCATCAGGAAAACGATGTAAGATAGCTTACCGTTAGTTGTCCAGCAACACCAAAGTCGGCTGAAAGAAAAAGTAAAAGTGTTGAAAAAGAGAATAAAGAGAAGACAATAGAGAGAAGAGAAGGGGAGAGAGGAAAAGAGAAGAGAAAAAAGAAAAGGGAAAAGGGGAAAGAGAAGATAAGAGAGAAAGAAAAAGAAGATAAAAAAGAGAGAGGAGAGGGAGAACGGAAGGAGGAAAGAATAAAAGAGGGAAAGAGAGAAAGTAGAAGAGAGGAGGAGAAGTAAAAGGAAGAGAAGAGAAAAGGGAAAAGGGAAAAAAGAAGATAAGAGAGAGAGAGGGGAGAAGAGTGAAGGAAAGAGAGAAGAGAAAAAAGAGAGCGGAGAGGGAGAGCGGAAGGAGGAAAGAAGAAAGAGAGGGGGAGATAGAAAGGAGAAGAGAGGAGGAGAAGTGAAAAGAAGAGATATTAAAGAAGATTCCAGCCAGTTTATAATTTATAAGCTCCATTTCCTACTCTGTCAAAATAAAATAACAATATACATACCAAGCTTTGCATTTCCTTCCGTGTTCAGTAGAATATTGCCAGCCTTGACATCTCTGAAATAAAACGTTTGCATGTAATACTTGCAGGGTTAAACAACCTCTAAACAACAACATGTAGGGTTAAACAATCTTCAAAAGTAATCAATCAGTAATCCCAAAGGCCCAAATGACAAAGAACGGAAAGAAATAAGATCTCAGAGCAAGAGAACAAACCTGTGAATTTTCCGTCTGAAGTGGAGATATTCTAATCCTTTCAGGGTGTCTTTTAAAACACAAGCAATTTCATCTTCCTTCAACTGCAACACAAAGCACATAGCTTAGAATTCATATAACACAACAATGACAAGTTCTTGAAGAATATGTAGCATCGCAATTGTTCATGTGTAAGAGGATCTATGTATCCTTTTCAAAGCATCACTATTAAAACTTTCCATCAAATGTGAACTTGAAACCTTACTTTAGCACTGTTTTCAGTGATGAAAAATTTCAACGTTAAATATGTAAAATATAGTGGAAGTATTAGCTAATGCAATGCAAATATACAATGCTTCGAACATATACTCGTTATATTGACTTCCTGAACGAGTATATGCTGGAAGTGTCGTGTATTTCCATTTTTGGGGTTGTAGACAAACTTCACCGTACGTTACTGAGCAGATGTGTGCAGGTTAATTAAGGATAAAAGGTTGTGTGAGCAATTACATTTAAAAAAGATTACTCGCGCTCAATTTTGATCTAAAATTGGTAAATTTTATGAAAGTTATGTCACAATATTTTCCCCTGCCTCATTTCTTCTAACCTCTCACGTTTCTCCTATTTGTAACGTTCCATTTGGCCCCAACGCCTCTTGCTATGGCTTCTACTTACTAGTGAGTGGTGCCTTTGGCTGTTTTACTTGCAGTATTGCCAAAGTATCGTTTGGTTACATATTCCAGTACCAGTATTCATATATCAATAGTCATGCCGTAGCATTGACTTGATACCTTCATGTCATAACGAGTATATGCTCCAAGCTTCATACACTTGTATTTTGATAACACTGGCACTATATTGCAAATATTTAACATTGAAATCGGACATTAATTCATCAGCTCAAAACACATTTCACTTACTTTTTCAGTGTGTGGTGTGAATTATTTCAAATGGAAAGAAAAGGTTTTAAATCATCAATGTTTGAGTATAAAATGTTTCCACTTACTGTTTTGTTTCTAAGTCTCATTATATCAGACACAGATCCTGCTCCGCAATATTCCATAACAATCTACAAATTGATACCAATCTGTATACATTATCATTTAAAGACAAACACAGTCCTAAAATGAGGGTAAAATACCCTGGGAGGCTTGCTTAAACTGCCTAGGATTCAAAGTTACTCGGGGTCAAGACATGAATCATACATACTCTAAAAGCTCTATTGAAACCTCTTCTCTAATAAGCCCCCCTTGGAAGCTTATAAATTAGGCAAGCCCCCTTGGAGCTGAGTAGAGCTTTAACAATTGAATAACTATATTACATACTTGTACATAAAAAAGAGTATCTTACCCAAAGATCAGTGTTTTTGAAGTAGCTGCCATAATACTTGACAACGTAAGGGCTGCAAACAAATAAAATGCCAAAAAAGTAAACCACTGAATTAATTTCAAAATCAGAAAATTATTCAGATACTGCAAAAAGTTTTGCCATGTGCAAATACTGTAACAATACAATACAAGGTGCAATTGGAAACAATGAATTGCCAGATGAGAATTCACTGCAATGAATAAATCAAGGAATGGTGGGGGGCAAAGGGAGGATGGTGATACTTGGGGGTTCAAATTAAATCCTGGAACTCTTTGTCAAGCACAAAATGCACAGACATAGAAATTTAAAGATATTATCACATAATGGAGCAAAAAATGAGGAGGACCAAAAAGCTTGGAGACAATATGATGTTGGCTAGAATGGATCAAAATCAAATCTCATACCTATCACATTGCTGCATGATACTTATTTCTTTGATTATCTCCTGCAAGTCGGTATCAACAGGAACCTGCTTGATAGCCAACACCTCTCCTGACTCTTTGTGCACTGCTTTGAAAACTGAGCCATAAGACCTGGGTATAACAATATAGGGGCATACTTCAAGTTTGATTGTACTAATGACTAAGGCTATTCAGAATGCTAGACTGGACTTTGCGACGGCAAGCAGATAGGATAGTGAACTTCAACTTTATGACTTGTGATCCCTTAAAATATCCTCAACCAGTAACAGAGACCAACTTCAAATCTTTAACTCAGTGATTTATCATGGGATAAGTCAGCTTTGAGGTTCACAGACTTTTTAATGTGAGGTGGGTACATTGGATTTTGAGATTTAAATGACTTAATTAATGTGTTACATTTGATGGAATCAGCTGTAACTTATGTTAGGCATATCTACTGTAAACTTAATAATTTCCTTGGTATACTGGCATAAGCCAAAATTGCTGCCTGTGTTTTACCTAACAGTCAAGCTAACACACATTGAGTCACAAGACCTTCAGCAGAGCTTCATAATTTTCTTTATATCAACCATGAGGTTAAAACAACTGATGGAGGTCATTTGACATAATGGATGTTAAACATATACATTAATGAGCCAAAGTTGGATACTGGTGGAGCTATTCTTAGATGATTTGATACTGGGTAAATTGAGCACTGGTTAACTCAAACTCATTTTTAATCTAACTCATCTACGTGAAGAATGTATCAAGATGTTAACTGTAATCATATATTAATATTATACCCTTCTCCAAGTTTTTCTAAGAGGTCAAACACTTCTTCTGGTGGTCTTGTCAAACTCTCCTCACTCAATTTCTTCAAGCTCCTACGAAAGAACGAATTTAATAGGTATTTCAATACATAATATCATTCAAATAGGTACAACGGCCATTATTATTTTATACAAAATAATTAGCACGGGTTCAAGCTCGTGATTGAATAACAGGAAAAATTAATCCGAGAATTTCCATTGCCACCATTACTTGATTATATTTCAGAGCATACAAATATTGAAAATTGTCACTAACCTGGAAGACATTTCCTTTCGAGCAGCTAAGAATAAATTTCAGAGCTCTGTCGAAACAACTTAAGACTTTACAACTATTGGTTTAATGCTTTCTAATGTCAAGAAAAAGTAACAGCAATGTTAGGCCAAACCAGCGTGATGGTTATAACTTTTGCTGGTAGAGTAATATAAAAGTATGCCAAGAATAACCACGCTTTTCCTTTATGCCTTTATGTGACAGAAGTTTAACGTCTCTGGTCTTCATAAGTAATAAAGAAAATATTCATCTGCCTTCAGACAAAACAAATGATGGATGAGTATGACGGAAGCTAAAGGTGGGCGAAAGATTCCCGAAGATACTTCATGTAAGAAGAATTTAATGTTACAACAACACAAAATTTTGCTAAAGTATTGAATGCGTCATGAATGCAATAACATACTGGTTATGTATGAGAGCCTGCGCGTTAATAACTTGCGGAAATCTGGGTGTCGGCGTGGCAGGCCGAAGGTCGTGGGTTCGAGTCTACCCAGATTCCTACGCTATCTTCTTCGTGATGAACCTTTAGGGTTTCCAATGAGGTTTCCAATGATTACCAATGATGTTAAAACTTGGTTCTATTATTAAAGTAAAAAAGTTTCATAAAACATAAAAGTATATACCTGCCTTGTTCCTTCGTCTGATTTTTGATATTTTCTTCCATTTCTGACTTTTCATTGTCAATGGTATGTATGTCCATTAGGTAAAGGTAATAGTATGGTAGTAAGGTAATAATATGGTAAAGAAGATAATGTGCTAGAAGTCATCAAAGTTGAAAAACAATTTTTCAAATCAAATCAAATCAAAAACAAACATTCATTGTAAATTATTTCTTGTGAGCCAAAAGATTCAATACCATTATTTCATTGAAAATTTTCAATGTTACTTTATGTTTTTAACAATATGTTTCATTGATATCTCTGTCAAACAGGTTAAACCATGCTCCTCAAACACATATTCTTGCTTCTTTTTTCGTTGTTACCTCTGTAACTGGCCTCGGTGCTATCGTCGAGAAGGCTCACCTCAGCCTTTCGTCCAAACATGACTGCTCCTTGATAATTGGCAATTGAGTCATCAATGTTTAGGACCGAAAAGTCCGATTGTTTACTCAAATGTTCATAACCTCTCATGTCAATAATATGATCACTCATTGCTCTTACAACTTTTCCGCCCATCTTTGCTTCCACAGCGGATGATTGCATTTCCATGCCGCTGCTTGGTGTAACAGCTCTGATTACATACTTGCTCATTGCGTCTTGCAAATGCTTATTGGGTATGTGCTCACTGCCATTGTTCTCCCTTGTGTTTACAATCGCCGCATGGCTATTGCAGTGGATGCCAGCAGTGACATGAACTGCACTTGCTGCTGTTACATCGCAAATCAGAGATTCAGCCGTCTGCCTTAGATTCTTTTCGGTGTTGTGACCATGGACAGGTTTGACAATGTTGCAGGTATTGGCCTCGTCATCAAGGCGAGTACCATACTCTTCACTATCATAAATCCTTATGGTATCAAAGGCAATTGGATTTTCAGCCTCGCTTGTGCATGGCGTACAGGGTGCGTCCTTTGCGGCAGGAAGTTGCATCTTCTTGGCTTCTTGCAAGATATCACTATTACGATGCTCCTCTTGAAAACATTGGTAATAGCGTTCATCTCTTGGCATATCAACCCTGCATTCTTTCAGAAGCTCGGTGGAATTCGCATACTTGTCTTTTCGTTTCAATTTCTCAAAAGAGTTCGTTAAAGACGTCGCATCCATCCAGGTCGTGTTCAAGTCTTTGTTGATGGAAAGGAGATTAAAGTTTGAGCCAAAGCTGCTATTACATTCAATGCCCGTGTCCGTACTTGCTGATGACATGTCACCAATGAGACATTTTTTCCACTTCATTTCCGGCACCCATTCCGGGACTGAATCGATATTGTCATTTGGCAATGAATCCTCCTTGACGTAGATCTGCTTCGTCAAAAACTCTGGTTCCACTTTGTTCCTCTCTACTCCACCAGAAAACTCACTATTACAACCCATGTTATATTCCTTGGCCTTGCTATGGTTGATGCGTTTATCTGCTTTGGGCTTTCTTGCTGTTTTCTTAGAGCTCTGAATAGATCTTTGCTGTTTCTGCGGTGCATCTCTCATGTGCAACTCCTCTTCGGTGTATTGTCTTAGCGAGAACCTAAATGCAGCTTCGTTCTTCATGGCAACAAGATCACCGGGCTCAACGCTTTTGCATGTTGCATTGACAGCTGGCACTTGCACAAAGGAGCACGATGCACCAATATCTGTTGTGTTCTGCTTTCCGTTGGATGGTTTCATTCCACCATTGACACAAGGGTATGTGACTAAAAAGGAAAGATCGATTTATCAGATCTTGTTGAATCATCACAGATTACGAATGATATATGCACAGTTCAACGTTTTTCAAAAAGATTATAAAAAGATCAATACCAAATATCCTGGTTACCTTCCTTGGGACAGAGGCCATTGCTTGGTGTCCTTTTCAAGCTGTCCTTTGCTTTGTGGAAAAAGTCGTAAATGCTGTCTTTGTTTCTGACCGGCATACTGCTTGGTTGTTCAATGTTGCAGGGGCCAACCATATTGATGCTTGGATGTCTGATATCAATTTGAACCAGTTCTGGCTCACTGATTGCGGCCCTGATAACATCTTGTTGAAAATCTTTGTCAAACACGATCACATCACTTTTGGATTGCTTATCCAGAAATGGCTTACTTTCGATTGCATTGAATGGTTTTGGTTCGGCTTGGATTAACAATCTACTGACTGTTTTCTTAAATCGTTTGACTAATTGACGAAGTGAAATCCAGACTGCTGATCGTGGTTTATCGTATTCTTCGTTATCGCTCACTTCGGTATCGGAGTCTGACGTGTTGATGTCAGTATATTCAAGAGAAGGTCTTTGCATAGTATGCATTGAATGAATACTATCGTTGTGTGTGACTGGGGCTTCTCCCAGTGCGCTTCCTCTAGCAACACGATCCCCTATTGTTGCGAGTAGCCCTTTGCTCCCATCTGACAAAGGTTGGTATTGCCCTTCACACAATTTATTTCCGAGGTCTCTTGCTCTCCCTTTGTTCTTTTTGAGGCTTTGTACCTTGTCTGTTTCTCTCGAATTCTGTTTGCTTGAAGCACCCTTGCATCTGTTTGAAGTTGATCTGTCCAATTGATCACTGGGTTGAGAAACGCAGGGCCCAGGAACGCTGTCCATTTCCTGAAATACCAAATATATCAAGTATATGAAACGCATAAAGTTGAATGAGCAATATACTTGCTGCTGCTATCTTCTTAGTGATATACTTTCAAGATGAAAGCTTGGGTTCTGTTTTTAAAGTACCGAAGATTCATACAACTTAAAAGCATATGCTTACCATTGTCAATGGCGCGTAGTTCCACTTGTTCCCTTTGCACAACCAAGCTGCTAATCTCGGACTGAAGGACAAAGTATTCATTTACAAACAGAAACCAATAAAGTTCGAGAAAAGAGGAATCTCTTATACGCAGGAAAAAATGCATGCATTCTAGAGCAAGACAAAGATTTATGTACAGAGTGTTGACTGTACTTACTTTCTTCTGAAGTAAAATCCAATCGCTGCAATTAACAGTAACATCAAACCAAGAATGACAAGAAGCACAACAATTGAAATTTTGAACGATTTCTTTTTCTGCGGTTCTACAAAATAAGTAGACAAATTGATTTGTGTTTAAAGTCAACTACATCGTAAAAATGTTTTATGTAATCAGTTGATTCCAAATTTTCTTACCTCGCGATTTTCCAGGCAATTTTGTTGGCTTGAAGATCGGTACCTTGCCTATGTTCGCATTTGACGTAATTGTACCAAATCTTCGTTGATCTATCACTGGCATTTCAACCTTACCTGTTCCTTGTTCCTTGTTTAAAGATCTTGTCTTTGATTCTTTGGCCGAAATACCACTGAGCTGTTTCCTTGTGGAAACAGAGCATGCTTGCTGAATAAGCAGCAAAAATAAAAACAACTTCAACATTGTTAAAACTGTTCTCTTGTCTAAGCTTTTTGAAATTCAATCACAACGGATATATATCCTAACATTGAATCAAAAAATGTAAGTGACTAAAGCAGCACTTGCAGTTTGCCGTCTTTTAATTTGACGTCACTTATCGTAACCAAGTACCCAGACCTCTCAACTGCCTATTCATCAATAGCAGCCATGTAGATTATGACATCGGACATGAATCAAAGCCATGCTATTAGTGAATAGGCAGTTGAGAGGTCTCGGTACTAGTCTACGATATGTGACGTCAAATTAAAAGACGGCAAATAGCAAGTGCATCAGTTGCTTTAGACACTTACATTTTCAATGTTAGGATATACATCCATTGTGATTGAGTTTCAAAGACAATAGAACGGTTTTAACAATGTTGAAGTTGTTTTTATTTCTGCTGATTATTCAGCAAGGATGCTCTGTTTTCACAAGGAAACAACTCAGTGGTATTTCGGCCAAAGAATCAAAGACAAGATCTTTAAAAAAGGAACAAGGAACAGGTAAGGTTGAAATGCCGGTGATAGATCAAAGAAGATTTGGTACAATTACGTCGAATGCGGACATAGGCAATGTACCGATCTTCAAGCCAACACAATTGCCGAGAAAGGCACAATAAGTAGAAATACTTTGGAAAAACTGATTACAAAAAATATTTTTCATGAAGTAGTTGACATTAAACGCAAATCAATGCAAGTCAATCGTGTAAATGGCAATCTCAAACTTTGTTAGATGGAACAAAAGGGTTACGAGAATCGATAGGGGTTATTGTTGCTACAAGCATAGCGCGAAAGGAGAAGCCACAATAACATATCGCAATAACAACAGTTCAAAGAATGCTAATCGAGAACAGAACGAAGCTGGCACAAGGGCACTTGCTTAGAATGGAAGCCGCAAATGAAGTGGAAGCAAAGTCTTGCAGATGAATTAGCATGAATAAGTGCAGACACTGGTATTGAATGCAACGAGAGCTTGCAGGCAAAGGTCAATCAACCAGCACTTCAAACAAGCACGAGGGGCGAAAGTGTGACAACGACAAAGAAATTGTTACTGCAAATCAATAACAAGGAATGGGATGGTCACACAAACTTTTATCATCATCAAATTCATTATCGATGCTTATTGTGCACGATGATTCACTTTCATCATCTGAGCCATCATGTTGCTCTTTTGAAAATTGATCACCCCATTCCTTGTTATTGATGGCATGAACAATTTCCTTGTCTTTGTCACTTTCGTCTCTCGTGCCTGCTTGAAATGGTTGGTTGACGTTTGCATGCAAGCTTCTGCTGCATTCAATACCAGTGTCTGCACTTATTGATGCTAATTCATCAGCAAGACTTTGCTTCCACTTCATCTGTGGCTTCCAATCTAAGCAAGACAGTGTCCTTGTTGTATCAGCTTTGTTCTTTTCTCGAACAGTATTCGTTGAACTGTTGTTATCGCGATATGTTATTGTGGCTTCTCCTTTTGCGCTATGCTTGTAGCAACAATAACCCCTGTTGATGCTATTAACCCTTTGTTCCATCTAACAGATTGAGATTGCCATTTACACGATTGACTTGCATTGATTTGCGTTTACAGTCAACTACTTCGTGAAAAATGTTTTATGTAATCAGTTTATTCCAAATTTTCTTACCTTGCGATTTTCCAGGCAATTTTGTTGGCTTGAAGATTGATACCTTGCCTATGTCGGCATTCGACGTAATTCTACCAAATCTTCGCTGTTCTAACACCGGTACTTGAACGGTACCTGTTCCTTGTTCTTTTTTTAATGGTTGTGTCTTCGATTCCTCGGCCGCAATACCACTCAGTTTTTTCCTTGTGGAAATAGAGCATCCTTGCTGAATAATCAGCAAAAATAAAAGCAATTTCCACATTATTAAATCCGTTCTCTTGTCTATTGTGCCTCCTTTCCATACTGGTATGTGCCAATACTCTTACGCAGTATTCAGTTCTATTTAATCTTTTGGCTCACAAGAAGTGACTTACAATGCATGTTTGGCTTTGATTTGATTTGAAAATTGTTTTTCAATTTTGATGACTTATACCACGTCCACGACTTCTACGACTTCTACAACTTCTACTACTGCGTCGATATTTTGTATCGACAAAATTCTGCTATTTCCAGACAACAATGTGATGAAGGATGCTTTCAAAAGTCGTAATTGTCCCAGGACTTTTGTCAATTATTGTAGGTGGCATATAAGAGAACGGAGGGGAAAATGAGGACGGAGCAACCATATGAAAAAACTCGAGAGTGAAAAGCAAAAGTTCCATGGCGCAATTCAGCAAGTATGTGTGCTTTTCAAGTGCAAGTTTCTAGCAACTTGAGGAAAAATTCGTTGGGCCACAGCGAACGATTAATGGCAGGATCGCACAAAAACAGGACTCGTGATGCTGTGATTGCAGGAAATGACAATGCTAATTACAATGCTTGTAAGGATGCAAAACGTAGCTTGAAGTTTATGAATCTATTTATTAATTATCAATCATGCTCAATAACACACTATTCGCATAAAAGTTTACTGAACTCAGCGTATAAAATCTTACCTTGTAGGGCTATTTGCAAATGATGTAAAGCCATGTAAAGAAAGTCGCAACCTGCAACCTTCTTCTTGTTGACTTATTTTATTCTAACTTAGTGTCGGAGTCCGGTTTTGCTTGCAATAGGAATCTTGCGCTTATATAACCATTTATGTCTTTTTTAAGAAAAGGTCTTAATGTCATTAGTATTTGTTGTCCTAGCCATAAAGCCTTGAATAAAACAACCTTTGTCCACCACGAGCTACTACGGTAAGCCAAAAAAGTCAACTTTAAATAGTTGCACGTGGTATATAATCTTGGTGCAACACTCTTTCAAATAACAGTGTTTTCAATTTAGTAGCGCTTCGTATAACGTATTACATTTTGGTTTGTTTAAAAAAACTTTTGAAATAGTGATTTCATTTGATTGGGATGAATGACTATTACATTGTTATTCAGAGATGGTTGCTTGGAATGTGAGGAAGTTGTCTCAGGTGAAATGTACATCGCTAAAACAGGTGCGTTATTGAGGCGAACAATTGAGACAAATTGTGGCTTTTGGAATCATTTTCTCTTAACAATTAAAAGATAGAGATTCTTAGTCTTGAATCTTAGACTAATACCCTTGGGAAACTTGTGGGTGTACACTTGATGAATAGAAATTTGAAGGGAAAACATTTTATCAAGTTCATTTGCCGAAAAGATTTGTTAAGAACAGGTGTTGTACTACACGGCGGCTCTCAAAGTAGGCAGAGTTTTAAACAAGCTGTATAGCAACTTATATTTTCGCAAGAATACTGTTGCTTTATAGTTTTTGATTTGAGAAAGTTAATTAGCTTTTAGGAAAAGGAAAGTTAAGTTATAATTACCAAACCAAAGCCTGAAGTAAAACATGGACGTTGAAAGGAGTGGCATGTCACTGGACAGAGAACAAATTTTACAGAATATGGAGTGTTTTAAAAACATAACATGGGCACCGAAAAGAGAAAGGAGTCGAAGCATGTTTGCGCGTCATTCGAAAAAATTGGCGCTCATGAACCCAAGGCGGCTCAACTTTTCATCTCCCTTCGAAGACAATGAAGAAGATGGCGTGCTTGCCAGGCCAATTGAATTCCCGGTCGAAGAGATGTCGAATCTTGAAATTTCACGGAATGACACCTCCTCGTTTTCTAACACACCAGTAAATTGCAGATACCGTGCAGCAAGCGAGATAACACCGACTGATTTGGAGGAGAAGTTGGAAAGAAGCAAGGCGCGAGCAAGAGCATATATCTTGTCCAGAAAATCCGGAGGCAAAAGCGAAGAACAGTGTTTGATCCACGCGAGAAGAAAAATAAGATTAGATTCAAACGTTGAAAACAAACTCAAAATCATGTGTAAAAAAATTAGATGAATTTTTATCAATGTGTAAAAGCTAACAGATAAAAACGGAACTCCAACTACATTTAATCACATATCTTAAGTTTGTTATTTGTTGATAATAAAATATTAGAGAGTCTAATGAGACATTTATTGGAATTTCTTGTTACAGTGCAGTTCAAATTTTGGCGATTCGTTTAATTACTGGAATATGTCGACTTAAACCAGCGTCATTTTTTTCTTTTTTCTGCTTTTTTGGCACAGCAATTATACCCACATAAATACTTTAAATAATATCTTATCAAGTTGTGCTTTGCTGAAGAGTGCGCCAATTGTTTTCGTAAAGGTTGGGCTGACTACAAAAGGTACTCTCTCTCTATTTGGAAACTCGTTTGAGACGAAGAACTCTTGTTTTTTGGAGTATCTCTTATTATTTAAATGCAGTGGAGAATAAAAGCGCAATTATTTTCCCTGTGTAGTACATCAGAAAAAAAACATAAAAATTTGTTGTTGTCATATACGTGTCTCCATTGTTGCTGAAGACCCGCATCGGCTAGAGGTGCTCAATATCAGTTTTTCATAAATTCTAAAATAAATGAAATTCGCTTCTTCTCCCCCCTCCCTTCCCCCGTTAACGATTTTTACCGCACCATGTCCACTTTCTGGCTGTCCAAATAGAATCACTTTCAAAATGACGTCACTGGGGCAACAATTCAATTCACCGAAGAATGTGTTACTTGTCTTTACATGAAGTTCAATTGAAATATTGAAATGGCGCTTTGTTGTTAAATGGCGGATGTTAATTTTTAGTGGCTGCAAGTCCCTTGTGTTTAATCTCCAGTAACAGCATCCCATCTGCAAAGGATGAGCTCAACTGTCAACTGCAGGAAATCACACAAGTCGTGTTGTATTCATTAGAGATACTTCGATTAACTTCCAGAGGTTGTTCTACCGTATCTCAACAAACAAGCCGATGAATATTAGAAGAAGGACTTGTTTTTGAATGAACTTGAATTAAGTTTCAGGGACGGACATATCGGAAATATTCTTCGATTATTTCTCTACATACGTGCGAGATTCCAAAATTATTTTATGCTTTATCTAATGGCGAATCTCCACCCCAGTTTTGGGATGCGCTGAAAGACCTAAAGGCATGCAAATGTTTGCACTGCAGATTTAATTTCATTGTCCAAGAGTCCAGATACTTCAACACCACGCAAGACACCACAGAGAGAGAGAGAAACCGATCCACGTTATTACAGACCTCGAAATTAAGTCTACAGGATAAGGTTGATAAGGCCTGCGAGCAGCTGGAATGAAAATTATGTCAATAAACCAAGAAATGGATGATCTGTAAACTATAATCGAAGTGAGAGAAAATGACAGACGGAATTCCAAACCATATCATGCCCCAAAGTGATTACAATCCTGTTGAGGTAAATACGAAATTTCTTAAATGATGATTTATAATAGAATAATTTTATATTATTTCTCTAAACTTTAGATTGCATTCGCTTATATCTACTTTAAATTTAAAGCTTTCCAGTCTAAAGAAAGGGTTTTGGCTGTAAAGCAACCTGTTTTTCATAAAGCTCGTAGTGTAAACAATCAATTGTTTAACCTTGTTTAACCTTAAAGATTTATTACATGCATGCAAATTGCATTACAATATTTTTCTGTATTTCTATAATATTCATTTATTATAGACGGGTTTTATAGAAATGCTGAAAAATTTGAACCCAATAGTAATTACATCTTTTAATGTTGAAGTAAAAATTATAAAATTCGGCAAGGAATTAAATCAAGTGAGCCAATGTCCAACATTAAAATTTTAATTTTAATTACATTTCACATTTATCATCATAATCATAGTCACCATCGGGTCAATCTTGTTCAGCATTCATTGACGCATATCTTCCATTGTGTCCTATCGTTCACGGCATTAGGTAATTCTTCTAAAGTACAACCAGTAACGTCCATCAATTGGTTTATATATTTATTCACATTTATCATGGTTCAATATAAATCACGTTTATCATCTTATCCACAGGCAAAATTCTGTGCATCTTTGTTTTGGCTCGTTTTTCATGCAACAGAGGATGGAGATTTTGACAACATCCCAGCAGAAATTACATGTCCTACAGAAAGAAACGAAGAAGTATATAGTTTTTCATTTCCCCTCTAGAGTGTAGATACAATGTCTCAAACTAAAATCAATCATCGACAAAAATTAAGACCCAGCTCCACTTTTTTGTTTGATGTTGTTGATGTCATGATAAATATCAGATGTTAGTGAAAATACCCTAATTTTTTTCTCAGGCTGGATTCTTTGTTCGTTCACCTGTGGTCAGCTTTCTTTGCGACGGTACTATATACATGAAAGTTGCTTCTCAACTCCTTAATTCGGATTCTGAGATAGTCTCATTCTGGGATGTGATACAACTGCTAGCAAATGCTGGGTTTTATGTAATTGATTTCAATGATGAAGCTGTCACAGAAGAGAGGCTAGCTGAACAAGCTCCATTTAGCATGGTATGATTGATTGAATTTGCATTCAAGATTCCATGAGAAACTTTATGCATTCTACACATTAAGATATTAAGTTACATCCTTAACTTCTTACACATTATGTAGCTTACACATTAGTCTTCGGAAATAGTCTCCAACTTCAGACAAAGGAAAGCAACCTTCAATTTCAGACTGGAGACTGCTTCAGTGTTGAATATTGAAATTTTGATTTTGGCTATTTGTATTTTTTCTTGTAGGAGTCTCATCTGGCACTGATGGATACATTAATTGTGGCCTTTGTTAATAGCTCTGTCACTATCCAGCAGATTGTTGATGCAGTAAGGTAAAAATTGCAACATAGTGTACTCCTTTACATTTCTGTCTTTTATTTCATACCTTGTGTTGTTAGATGTTTCATTTCTCTAACACACCTCTGTCCCTTGTGAGCTCTAATCTCTAACAGCTGATATTCTCTATTTTATTAGATGTTTCTGCCTCTAATACACCCCTGTGTTGACCTAATCACTGCTCTCATATGTTTCTCTCTGTTAGACCCACAAATCGACACCTCATCATATCAGACTTCTCATTCTATTAAGATACCATTTCTCTCTTATGAACAATGACTGTCAAGGCAATGACTGTCAAGCTCCTCTCTCTAAAACGTCTCCAGCCCTATCGAGCATCTCCCTCTAAGCATCTATTTTTGTTTTAAACTCCTTACCTACTCATTTATTTTGTAAATATTTGCCCCATTGACCATGATCAAAGACAATTTCTCACCCCGTCATGTATATACACCGATTTCACGACCGCAGCCTCGAGAAAAATTATGCTGCAGGTGAAAAATTATTTCACCCTCGGCATCTTCGACAGTGTTTGCACTGTAAAGCTGAAAATTTACGCTCATTTTGTTCGTATTTTCGCGTTTATATCTTTGGCGTAGTCTGTAATCTTTGGAACGGCTTTCTTAAATTACCTTTGTTAAGAAGAAAGAGGAGATATGGTGTAATTACTTGTATTTACTTTTCTATCGTCAACAGGAGATTTGGCACTTTCAATCCCTCAAAGGAACAACCCTTTGATTACGAGGATGCATTTTTGCTCTGGCTGAACAAGATCAGCACGACGAACAATATCACCGTAGCCAAGCGAAAACAATCAGCCGTTACGGATGCTGTTTCCGGCACAAATGCCGAACCATCCAGAAGATTTCGCTTCAAGAGAGATCAGGTGATCGAGAGAGCGCCGAAAGTCTTCCCGAAATTGGACGATTTTCAACGTGATATAGCAGATGGGAAGTCCCTGCTGTCGCTTATCGTTTTCTATTGCCCGGATGCACTGGATATTGACCGTAAGTTGCATTGTTAGTAGGATGTGTGCTACTGCATCAAGTCCTGTCTTTGCATGAGGTACGATTGAATTCTTGAAGACAGTCAAAGATTCTATTGGGACGCTATTAAATTGTCTTTGAATTATGAAAACGAACAGATGCTTTACCACATCTATAGACTATAGATACGGTAAGCAGATACGGTACGGTATTGACTACTGACCATTGCTCACGGGCACACCACAAAGACACCCAATTACACCCAATTTGGATGCCTTCCTTGTTTTATGTACGATATTTCTGCTTATTGTAGTTATTAAGCTTTCTGGAAAGCTCAACGACGAGGAGATCATAACCAACGTTGATCTATTCAGAGAGCTGTGTGCCCAGCACATTTGCACGTCGATATTCGCACTGAGAACGGAGGATATCGTGTACAAGTATGCAGAGCTGAAGAACAACATCCTTGCCTTGTTTTGCGAGATGTTCCTGGAAGTCGAGGTTGAGAGGCGCGATCAAGGACGGGAAGGGGCTGGGCTAGGGAGTGATGTTGCTGTTGGGGAAGATTGGAAAACGAACGAGGCTGTAAGTAGAGGATGTAAAGTAAATGGTGTCTATTTGGGAATACGCTTGCAATTGTCATTTTGTTCGATGATGAGAGAAGTATTTCTCGAAACGTCGCACTAATGAACACTCCTGCTAATTGTATACGTTATTTTTATATTTTATTTTCCAGGCCACTGTCGCGAAAGGAAGATCGGAAGTTGTCGAAAATTCTTTAAATGCAAATCGCCAGAACGAGAGCAGGTTTCCTGACTCTGCTGATACGAACACCCGGTTTTATCCTCGAAAGCAACAAGAAACGACTGAGAAAGTCAAGCAGCGAACGGGGGTGAAAACAACAGGCTACGCTTCGGGTGATGAAATCGATATGTCGATTGAAGACAAGCTACAGCGTCTCAAGATGTTAAGCGCCGGCGGCTCTAAGGTGGCTGAATCTTTGGACAGTCTACCACCGCGGCCTACCCAGTCCACTGCGAAGGCGGCTACGAAATCTCGCCAACCACTGCTGTCGAAGAGATCCAAGAAGCAACTGGCAAATATTGGAGATGGAAAAAAGTCGTTGAGCAATGAAGATCTCTCGGGTTTGTCGATTGATTTAAGAATGGTTTATGTTTAAATGAATTTGAATTTGAATGTGGATGTCATCTGCAATATTGAAAAATTACTATAAGTGAATGTGCACGAGATGTTGTTAGATTTTTTTGGTTTGACTATTTATAATTGATATATGCCAAGTTTTGCGGCATATATTGAGATTCAATTCGGTCTACTCCCTTGCATAGTGTTATTACACATGCACACTTTGATATCAAAGTTAAAACAACCCTATCTATCCATGTCCTAAGTTTTTGGTTTTAACAAAACGGCTTTTAGTTCATTTCTATGTTTTATTTCTAAGGCCTGGAGCTTGAAGACTTCGATTTGAAACGATCCCACTCGTTGTCTTCCGTAACTGAAAGAGCCAATTACGCCATAGATCCCAAGCGATCAATACGTGCTTGGGAAGGCGGAACAAGCTCACCCGATACAAGCAGAAGCCAGAAGAGCCAGAAGATTTCTTTGGATTTCAAGTAAGCAGTTATTGTTTTCTGCACCACTTGAGTAGTTTAACCAAACTGTTCATGTCGCCTTGTTTGAGAAACTAGGACACTTTTTATTTCTCTTTTTGGAATATGGCTCTCTCCTTATACACGACTTCTCTTGATATAACGACGCTGGCCGAGTGGGTGTAAATGGAAATTTTACGTCTGCCATTGTTTGGTTGAAAATGCCTTGGGTTATCACCACTTTATGGAAATGGACAGTTTGAATATGTAGTTGATATCTGCTCTCAATGGTGTAGATAGGAAATTTTAAAGGCGGGGCCAGAAATTTAGATTTTCCGACAAAATTTAGCATTTTTGTTTCTTAAGGACTATGAATATAAGATTAGGAAATTAGCTAGAACTGAACGTAAACAAAGGATATTTATTTTCCGACAAGATCAGCAATTTTCCGACAAAACTGCAGTTTAGCTCTACAATGAAGTTTTTTGTCCCACCTGACCCCCCTCTATCTACGCCACTGTCTGCTCTGGTTTCCTATAACTGTTATGAGTGCAAGAACTTAGCAAAGAGTTTAACATAGAAGAGTAAGGATCTATATTACTATACGCATTTTACATTCTAGACCAGATGCAGCCCCCTACCGACCTCACAGATCAAGCGACTTGTACACAATGGAAGATCACACCAGCTCACATCTTAATGTCGAGAATCGATCATGGCGTCAACAGGACAACCAAGACAATGAATACCGCTTAGAAGGTTCGTATAGCAAACATTTTTATATAATTTTACTATGTTCAAGTGGAAGTGCGTAAGTGATTTTTTTGAAAGTCAAGCCTCATTCAATCCGAGTTGTTTAACTTGTTTGGAAAAATTGATTAGTTTTGCCTGATTTTGACTTATGTGTTATACGACAAGTTAACAACCCCATCTGTCAAACTTGATGAATTCAAATCACGGATAAATTCAACTCGCCCGTCAATTCAACCAGACATTCAATTATAGGAACGTGAAATTTGGTGTATTGGCATTATTTTTGCTGTTTTCATTACTATAAATTACTTCCAATATCCATTGTCTTTACTGGGAACACAGTGCTCGATGCAAATGGATGCAAATTTCTTCTGCTAATGCGAGTTTCGTGCTTACACCCCATCAGACATGCTACACATACTAATTCCAATGTATGTCTATACTTGTAGCTTAATTTTCCAACCAGCTGATTTATTATCCCACTCATTGGTGTTTTGATTTTGTTTGTAGACTATGACTCGGAGAGTACGAAGCAAGAAGAAGCATTGGCAAGTCCTCGTGACGGAGAAAGGCTTGCTGGAGACAGCTTTGCTCTTTCGACGAACTCCCGTCACGCAACAGCAAGAGGAGGAGGGAGCATTGAAGGTAGTTTGCACAACCACAGGACAACACGTGCCGATGACGTAAGGGAATCGGCTGGAAGTACTTCAAGTGAAGAAATGAGACGGTTTCGTGATGAAATCAGGGCGACATCGCACGGGGAAATTTACGAGGGTGAAGAGAGAGTTGACAATGGTGCTGAATTGGAGGCAGGATTTGTGGAGCCCCAACTCGAGGATGACGATATGTTCGGTTTTGGAGGATTTAAGAAGCCCATGCAGCCACCCATGCAGCAATCTATTTGTAACTACGGTGTCTCACCCAGGCCGAATAGAATTATGGTCAACAGTAGCAGTGGTACATTTGCGAAAGGACTTCACGGTGATCACGATGATGAATTGTCGACCATAGCCGAGTCAAGTGAACCATCCACACCCACAGTCTATTCGTTCGAATCCAGATTGTCGACCGAAGATGATAGCCGGAATTCCTTGCTGGATACAAGTGAGGAAGCTGTGACTGTGAGTGACACTGGTGAATCTACGTTGACGAGTCATGCCTTTGTTTCTCCGACTCCTTCTGGGAACGAGGGGGCCAGCTTAGGTGTTTCCAGCAGCGCTAAAATGACCAGTTTGAATCGCGTACTTTCACCAAATTATCAACGCAATTCGCATCTTGCTGCGAAGCCACCAGCATTGCCTCGATCTAGTTACACGATTCTCAACACGGACCTCTCGTTGGATTCCGCCATTGCAGCTGGTCTTCCGATTATAGAGGATGAAGAGAAGGCTGCGGAGTTTACTGATGGGACACCATATTTCGAACATACTTCGGCACAAGATTTGGACCCCAATTTGGAGCAGGAGTTAGGACGGGTAAATGGCAATCTTGGCTCAGAACATGGCTCTGATGCTGACGATGTGCAGATTCATCTGCCAGCGATCTCCCGCAGCTCTTCTTCTGGCATATCAGCGGATGGTGTTCGTGAAGAAGAGGCCGCCATATCAGAGGAAGAAGCGGACGGTCGACCTGGTATAGCAGTGTACAGCAGCCTGAGTGAGCACACTGCTGGTGGGTCGTCACCTACCAATCTGGATGGTGCTCGCCATGTGCAGCATGTGGAAGATGCTGTTGGTGATGGCGATGGTGGTGAAGAGGAGGCGACTCCTTTGCGGGATCAAGCAGGTGCTGCCACCGATGTAAATATGCAGGAAAGTAGGAAAGACGTCGAGGAGGATGAGGTTGATGCGGCTGGCAACGTCCCTGTCAAGAGAAGCACGTTTCTGTCTTTAGACTTTGACGAGGATGAACAGATGAGTACGAGTGCCTTGGCAATCTGTCTCGAACCAGTCGAAGCTGAAAAACGACCTGCCGAAGAGAAGCAGCAAAATTCGAGTCCAACGAGATCCAGGCACAGTTGGAGCTACATGGAAGTTGAGGTAAAGAGTTGATAAAATCGAATTTAGACAGAATTTGCTGACTGTCTGTCTCATTATTCATGCTATTAGATCGCCAGCCTGACTTATACATTAGCCTATGTCAGTTATCACATATTTATAATAGCACCGTGCAATGATTTTAGGTAAAGAAAGAAAACCCGAGCAACATCTTTGGCAACTCCGACCAGCGCAACGCAGACCAAGATACTAGCAGTAGCACAACGCCTTCTAGATCCAACCATACCATTGAAAGCATGCCAAATAGGCAGCTGAATAGAGATAAGAAGGCGACTACTAGTTGGCAACAGATTTCTCGAGATGATGGTAGCAGTTTCTTGCAAGGAATAAAAAAACCACATAAAGATCTGGTAAGCTATAAATTGATTTCATTGTATGTTCTTTTCTTTTTGTCTCAGGTTAAATTATGTATATATTGTTAAATATATGCTTTGTTTTATTCATATTCATTTATTTGCTCTTTCTTTCTATAATGCTTTTAGGTAAGTATTTATGTGGCTATTTACTCGTAAATTTATTTTTTTTTACGTATTCTTCTACGTTTATTTATTTACAATGAATATTTATTAGCCACAGGATTACCACTTCAACATATACACTGCATGTTGTTTTTCAAGTGGGTCCTGTGGGGCTCAAAATTTTCAATGAATGTTTTCTGAAATATGTATGCACACAAAACTAAAACACCACACTTTAAAGAAAAGAATTTTTTGCGAAAGTAGTCAAATTCGGAGTATTGAAAGTTTACCAAATTGTTGGTCTTAAGATTGAGTCTTAAAAAGTGACATTACCTGCCATCACAGGACATTGTTTAAACACCACTCAAAGCAAATGTATTATTTATTTATACTTATTCATCTATCCAAACCTTTTTTATATATTTTCTTTTTGTTTATTCAATGTGGAATGGGAATGGGAATTATTTTATTTTTCCTTGTTAATCTTGACAGTATACTTCATCTTGTTTTTTTTTTACTTCGCTTTCTTATTATTTCCCATGTTTCTATTTCCCATATTTTTTACATACTTGTTTGTTAAAATTTATTTATTTCATTTCTTCCAGACTCATTGTCTGACTAAAGTTGAGGATGGTCCTGTGATGAATTGGGCAGAATATGCAAAGCTGAAAAATGTTGACACCAGTGAAAGTGAAGGTATGACTAACAAATATCATGAAGACGTTTTCATTTAAAATAGCAAAATATTTATTTAAAAATTGTCCTCCCCGGCGGGGAATTGAACCCCGGTCTCCCGCGTGACAGGCGGGGATACTCACCACTATACTACCGAGGACTCGAGAAAGACGTCTTCAAAACTAGATTTAAAGCCAGTTTTTTAAATGGCATTGAAAATTTTATCTCACGCTTCATGGAAATGCAGACATTGTCAAAACAAAAAGCACAAATTTAAACTATCATAATAAATTTGAGTGAATTTATTGTTCAGTCCTAACAGCGATATTCATTGCGGGATTTCACATTTATTCTGTTGAGACCTACAAGATACGTTCAGCAGAAAATGGTAAACTGGGACCTATTGTTTTTATACTGAGAAACCTTCGCACTGTTTTTACACAACTCTAGATACCTCAAGCTGAGACAAAATATAATTTGTTGAAAATAAATGATACAAGACGTTTTAGTGGCTTGAAATGGATACTTATGATGTTATTATGGATTGAAATTGTACGGACTATAGTGGATACTGATATTTAAGGATATTCTTTTGGGAAAGGTGAAAGAAGTTTCACGAAAAAATGGGCCTAGACAGGTGGTTCTGGTTATACGACGACGATGATTACCACCGCCAAGTACTAGCAGCTGGAACAAACTGCACTGCTTTTTTCTCGCTAAAAGTCGTTGAATTTTGTCGATAAAGCATCAATATACTGGATTTATTGCCCCTAAATTGCTGAAACGTGGTTTGGCATCATAAAATTGCAATGCACACACACTGTGTTTAGTGAAGTCTGGTTGATGTACTAGCCACAGCCAGCGCAATGTTTACGTTAGGAGACGTAGCAGACATTCTTGATAATGCCTTGGACATGGGCATTTCGATTGTCGATGCCTTGCACAAAATGGCAGAGACTGGAGAGAAGGGTAGGATGACAAAAGAAGAATGTATGTCCAATCTCACTGACATTCCTTCAGCTGGTGTAAAGTCTAGGCCGAAACGAGAAGCCTCTTCAAGATCACGACCTGCCGGTGTTGTGGGCTTTGACCAGATTGAAGTTACTGGAATGCCAGTCTCAAAAGATCAGAAGCTTGTTGGAGAGCATTGTGGTGATTCTGATGGAGTGCATGCTACTTGGTCGTTTAATGTTGCAGGAGACCTGTCAGCAAGATCAGATGAATACAGCAAAGCAAGAATGCTTGATAATAGAGCTGAAAATATCATAGCTGACAATGGAGGCCCATCCCCTCTCAAGATCTTCAGTCATAGCATAAATGCTGGCACAAGAGAAAGCCGATCAGATGAGGATGATATTATCGAAGGTGATGATGATTATTACGATACTCCATTGAAAAATTACACCTCGAAAAGATGGTCAACTGCTAATGCATTGAATCTGGAGGACGATAGTCTCTGCCCGGCAGATAAAGATTTTGAACTAGACTCTCCAGTTTGTAATTTGGATAAAACTGGTTTTGATGCTGTCATGCGGGAAACAAACATTGAATCGATGGGCAGTCATGCAAGCCAAATTGATAAGGATGTTTTATACTCAAAGGACTTGGACACTTGGTCATCTTCAAAACGTCAAAGATGCAATACTTACAGCATCGGCTTGACACCACCAGGAGCAGCTGAAGAAAAAGGTCTGCCAATAATTGATGCTCTAGATAATTTATGCCAAGTTGCTGATCAATGGCTGACTGAACATCGGGCAGGCAGTGATGGTGCTCACGAGAAATTTATTCCTGGTTCTGGGTTTCACTCTAGCGGAAGCTCTAGTTGGGATGGCAGTGAAGGTGATATCACTCCAAGTGCATCATACCTGGTCGAGAAGAATGTTCAAGATATAGAAAATGAAGCTGAAAATGTCCTGCAATCTTTGAGAGTCATAAGTGATGCTAATTGCAGTTTGAAATCAAGCAATAAAGAAATTCAGAACAATGAAAATGAATGGATTTTTTCTATTGACAAAGAGGATGGTTCTGTGCAGATAGTTGCTGGAGAAGGGTCTTCTTTGAAAAGGTTTTCGTCTGGTGAAATTGATATTGACTGCAGTGCGAGTCAAGCTGTAGAGGAAAAGATTGCAGACATAGGCAGTCAGGCAAATATAGTATTGGAGTCCTTTGCAAAATTGACCAACCTAATGAACTCGGGAAATGTAAGTTCTGGGATGATCAGTGGTAGTTCTGTTGCTGCAAGCACTGTTCCGGCATCTTCCAAGGATTATGATGCATCTGTGAAGAGCTTGAAAACCGAGTTTCAGATTGTTCAAGATGTAATGTACAAGGTTGATGACAGTTTTAATGGAGAAGCGGTTGAACACGGACGAGGTGAAGAAGATAAAAATGTTAATGATGGACAGGCTGTGAGAAGGAGAAGCTCAGAAGGATCATCATCTAGTTACTGTCACACTTTACCAATAATTGAGGAATCCTATGCTAAATCCCAGGACATGTTACTCAATGAAAATAACATTGAAAACAAGCTGCAGGCTCGTATATCCAGGCCTGGTACTTATGTTATTTGCAAAGAAGAGGACAGAACGAGTGAAGAACACATTGTTGATGCTGCTTGCTCAAAGCGAAGTACGTTTGTCTTGCATAAAGATATGGATGTGGTGGAGAAGCGAGACCAGGTTTCTTGCAGCGCTATCAACTCAAGGGGGATTGAAGAATTGTTTACCACAGTCGTAGCTCCTTGTACTGAGCAGAGTTTACTTTCAAGTTTTTATGACCACGTCCAGTGTGACGATAAAGGAAGAGACAGTTCCTCGCTGGATAATCGTAGCAATGAACATAATCTGATGATTGACACTGAAGATAGGAGGATAACGAAGACTAGAGTGCCAAGACCTGGTACATATGTGTTAGAGGAGCCCACAGTGCAGGTGGAAGATGTAAGGGATACAAAGTTTGACGTTTCTTTAGACAGCAACTTTGAGATTGAAAGGAAATACAGTGATGGAAGACAAGATTGTTCTTCTATCTCTGATGGAGTGTTGGAAAACAATGAAGTAAATCAGCACATTGAAATGGAAGATCAGAAGAGGTCAAGAACGCGACCTAGGGTACAAAGACCAGGGACGTATGTTTTGGAAAAGCAGTTAATGCGGGTGCAAGACGTGAAGGAATTGGAGAGTCTTGCTACGTCTGATAGTAATCTAGAGGCTGGAAATCAGTGCAGCGATGAAGGAATACACGTCTTGGTTTTAGCTAGTGAAACGGTGGAGAATTTAAATGCAGATCAGAGCTCCGGGATGGGGGACAGAGAATGTACGAGGCCAAGATTGCCAAGGCCTGGTACTTACGTATTAGACAGTGAGTTTGTGCAAGGACGAAAAGCTAAGGAAGATGAGATTTCCATTTCTTCAGACAGCAGCTCAAATAGAGCAGAGGTTGGTAATAAATTGCCGAGTCGCTTTGTATCAGATGATAAGATATTCGTCAGTGCTAACGACTGTATCAAATCAACTGCAATTAGTGATGTTATTTGCGAAGCACAGGAAGATGTGTCTATAATTATACAGCCCTTTTCCGAGTTTCGCACTGTTTCTAACACAAGATATTCGTCAGTGACTGGAGAGAGCAGGAACATCATCTCAGATGGCAGTGATAAAACACGGAACACGGAAAGTACGGAAGCTGTTATTAACGAAAGTGTTGCGTGCAGAGCAGAAAAGAGTACTGATGATTTTGGTGGCTCTGTACGGGAACATTTGGCAATGGAGGACGAAATCTCGTCATCGGATGTGAACTCTTTTAGAAACGATCCCCCTGGACACGCGAAAGCTGTTGAGAGATTCCCATGCACCGAAGCATTGGCAAAGGAAGACAGAGTATACGATTCTACGGGCTTTGATGATCGGTTGAAATTGGTTGGATCAGAACCTGTGATCAAAGAAGCTGATAGGATTCTGTTTTCACATAAAGAAGCAAAACATTCAGATGACGCGATTAATGAATCTATTGTACACAGTACGTTTGTATCTGTTGAAAGCAATGACTGTACAGCACCACCCGCTCACGTGTACTTGCTTAGAACTGACGAGGATACACCTGGTGGCGATATTATTAGAACGAATCGACCGTTTGATTGTTCTCCTAACAATGATGATAATCGCGACGCAGCTGTCCATGATTTAGCAGCAAGACCTGTCGAAGATGCTGATGAAATGGTTGAACATTCCAAGGCTTCTAAGTCGCCTCGTAGCTTGTCCACTGAGCAGTACGAATCTGCCGTTATTGAAGAAACGGTTACAGATTATGTTGTATTTGTCAGTGATAAAGCGATAAGTGGCGATAAAGGCGATGATCACGGTAAAGCAAGCGATGAACTGGGGGATTCTGTTGTAGTGCCTTTCATGATGCATCCACTGCAAGATTCATGTGATGATGGCGGTGATAGAGCAGACGAGAAGCGACGGAGGCAAGATTCATTTCTTCAAGAACAGAGTGATAAAACAGTGAGCTTAGATAATACAAAACGGAAAGATTCTAGCGAGATAGAAGGCGATGCAAACCATGGTGAAGTTGTAGAAGATCATTTTTCTGACACAGTTGCTGATAGATCACCACAAGATTTTGAAGCGAGGTTCGTGGCGCCCGCTGGAGATGACAATCATAGCGATGAAGAACAACAAGGCACACGTGAAGAAGAGAGTCGCAGAAAAGCTCTCGCCCTGAAATTCGTAATTGGCTTAAATGAGATTGAGGAGAAAATCAAGTCACCGCCGGAGCATGTTAAACAACGGTTGTCAGCGAGTAAACAAAGGCCTAAGAAGAGTGATCGGCCTGGAACATTTGTTCTGAATTCACCTGTGTTCGAGCCGCAAATGCACGAAGGCATTCCACTTGCATGGAGCTCAGGAGTTTCTACTAGCGATGCCATTAACGGTGGTAATGTAGGAGATGTCAAGATGCCTGATTCAAAGACTGATGGAACTGAGAGCAGCAAAATTGGAAGGAATAGTGAGAAGGAAGATGTTACAGCCAGATTCAAAGGCCGCTTGAATACGAATGTGCATTTAGATGTGCGTTCGGGATTGCCTAGTCCCAGTGATGAGGTTTTCAAAGTGCCCAAGAAAGGAGCTAAACGGCCTGGTACTTTTGTTATAGACCCGGCTGGGGAGCCGAATGATGGAACCACGAAGGATATTACTAGTGATAAAGTGAAAGAGATTGCGAATAATAATAATAATGATACCATGAGAAAGATTACAAGTGATTGTGACACTACGACGGAGATTTCAATTAATAAGGATATCACGAAGGCAATTACAAATGACGGTTCCACAAATAGGGAATTTGCAAGTAGTAAGGACACTACCAAGAAAACAGCAAATCGTAAGAAGATGTTGAAAGCTAATAAGATTGCACAGGCTTCGAAAGCAGAACCTGTACGGAAGGAGACAAAGAAAGAACGACTGGAGAAGTTCCGGCGAAGCTTTGAGAGTCAGAAACTTGGCATATTCATTGATCTCCATAGCAACGATGTAGAGTTAACGAATGATGACGTAGATAGGAATATCGGCGAAAATACGCGTGTAGTGGGCAGTGGCAAGATGGAAGGTGCACAAAAGGATTTTTGGCAAGGCGAAACATGTGTGGAGGGTACTTGTGATGTTTTGGAACGCGCCAGCGATGATGTGAGTGGTGTGAAGGAGGCTCGTTGTGAGGAAAGTGCAGATATTTTGATCGAAAATTGCAAAGATGTTAATGGAAACGGTGAAAAATCGTCGTGGCTTGTATCTCCAGGCACTGAGCAAGATGTTGTCCAGAAGATTTCTGCACTTGCTTACAAGGAAAAGGACAGTGACGTGGAAGATGAAATTGGACAGAGCTCTGTGGAGGATGCGCTGAAGTTATCGGTTCTACTGAAAGATACCCAAATTGTTGCCGAGGAAAAGCAAGACTCCCAGAGTCACGAAAAGGACATTATTAAAGTGGCGGTTGATGTGAAAGGCTTTGGGTTTGAGGGCTTAAATGATGTTTGGACTGTTTCGAATCCACAGGGTGCTCAGAGCAATGAGGAACATGAACGTATTCAAGATACACATGGAAATCAAGCTGTTTTTGAAAATGAGCAAAGCAGCCAAGACATCACGGAAATGCCACAGGGCGTCGATGTTATTGTAAATGACGCACAGGGATCACATACTGAAGTAAAGAATGACGGTTTGATGATTCGTGTTTCAGGAAACGATTCTAATGAGCCGCTTAGGCGAAGTGAATACTTTGTTCTAGAACACAGTGAAGCCACTAATTCTCCAAGACAACTTAAAAAGTTAAAGGAGGATACGAGGAAAAGTACTAATCATATGGAAAACATAAATGCTTCCGACGACAGCAGTGAAGTTGGCCTAGCGAGGAAAGGAACGTTCGTTTTAAGCGATGATGAAAGTACTGAGGAGGCTAATAATGATTGCAGTGAACATGCTGATGTCGAGGCTGAAACTCCACACGATTACGAGGTTGTTGAATACGGGGGAGTTCAGACGGACGTGACAAGCAGCTCGGAGAGCATCGAGGAAATTTGCTTGAATGACACAGCTATTGTGGTTAATACTTTATTGCCGAAGCGTGCTGAAATGCTACGTGATAATGGACCTTTGAATGTTGACGACGATGATACGAATTTTAGTCGTAACGAGAACGAGGCAAAATCGGAATCGAGGCTCGGGAATGAACTGACTGTTCGAAATGTTGATGAGGAGGAAGTTAAACATTTACGTGCAGGAATGGAGAATTCAGAAGATGCGAAAACCTTTAAAAAAATTGATCTGAGTCCATCATCAACATTGGATCAGGCAGATTTTCCGAAGGCAAGCCTCGAACGTCATTTGTCCGAGCCAGGGGTTTTGCCTCGCTCCGATACAAGCCAACTGGACGCTGAACAGACACAGCCTTGTTATGACGTAAATGATAACGAGACATTGTCTGTAACAAGCATAAACAGGCAGCTATCAGACAACAGTGCTTTGAAACAAAACCAGACTGAGTCTTTATCGGAGACCATCTTGACTTCAGGCACGCTTTCAGCGAGCTTACCTGCTCTTGATGCCAACTTCATGAGAAATCCATTTCAGTTGAGCGGGCCGAGAAAAAGACACGGTGCTATGGGCCATCGGCCAATGAGCCAAGTTGTGACGTCAGGTGAACGGCCAAACTTGCTGCAGAAACTTCAGAAGCTTCGAACAATCATGTCGAAATCGCTGACCAAACTCAATGCCATGGGAGAGGATGATTCAGAGATATTCACTCGAGTCGACGAACAGAGAGGAAAAGAGGAGACGTTTGTGCGCAGGCGTGCTACAAGTACTGGTAATTCTGAGGATATTGCGGAGGAGCCGGTCGATTTTGGCTTGAAGAGTTTTGCAGGTCTCTCAAAGCGACTCGAGGCAACGCAAAATTTGACTGCTGGTAACACTGATAAAAGCCTTGGAAATTTATCTGTTGCAGAGAATAAATCTGGAACGAATTCATCTGCAAAGTTCACGGATCCTGTGAAGGATATCGAAACCACTCAGGGTGTTACTCGTGACAGCGTGGTAGGTAGCATGGAGGAACCAACCACTAACAAGGCATACGAAACTTTTGACATAACATTCGAGAGGGATTCATCGCTTGGTCTTTCCGATGATTATTACAAGAAAGCGAGAGCACTGGCGTCTCTAAAGCTCAGAGAATCACCTCGCAGGGAGAGTGAAACAAGCGCTCAGTTAAATCCGCGTGAGAGATTTGATGCAGTACTTGCAGGAGACGGCGATAAGCGAAAGGCGAAAAGATCAACCTATGTTATCGCTCATGATGATGCTAATGTGACTTATTCCGCTCAGGGTGATAGGCAACAAGTGACGAGTTTTTCAGGCGAGAATATGACGACAAAGTCGGTCGATGCTTTGGACACGACGATTAATGACGCAAGTTATGTTGTCCGCCAAAGAGATTCATTGGTTAGTAATGGAAGAAGCGATAGAAAAGATCAAGGGAAAAGATCGACTTATGTTATTTGTGCAGCCGGGAGTGAACCGAGCAAGGGTTCTGGTGATGGCAAAGCGGATTCCCCAATAATACCAGGGAATCACCCTGTTACGTCGGAGGTACCCAGACCTCGTACAAGAGTTGGTGAAGATGCAGTCAATTCAAGCCAAATGCAGCGCTCGACTTATGTGATAAGCAGGGTGGATGATGTCACTGCTGTTCCGCCAACCAGAGGTCACCATTCATCGACTAAACATCACGAACATGCAAGAGTGAATGACAATGGAAACAATAGGAAATCCCAGCCACAGCATCGTAGTCCACTTACTGATATTACGAAGGCGTCTCGTAAGGAGACAAAGTCCCGTGTGCACGCTAGTGCCAAGCACGCTCGTACTTTACGTCACGAACGCAAAGGTTAGGAGGGTGTAACATGCTCTGTATTGTCATTAGGGCTTGAAGTTGACGATACATGGTTAATGATATTATGTTGGTTTTTATGGGCAATGTATAACATAACAATGTTGTAATTGTTGCTTCTTTGTATTGTGTTTGCGGTAAGAATCCCCCATATAGGAACCCTTTACAGGAACTTTGATGAGTTTTTTCTGAAAACAATAGAAGAAGCAATAGCCTGTTGTGTTTAAACGATAGCTTTGATGCAAAATGTGCAGGTTGTTGTATGTTGATTTTTACTGTGTTGCTAGCAATTACTTTGTTTATTTCAGACGAAAGTGCCGGAAGAAGCCCGAGAGAGCCGCTTGCGCCTCGATTGGCCATTTTGAAGATGCAGTTGGAAGAGAGGAGACGTCATATTGAAGAAGAAAAGAAGAGGATGGTCGAACAATGGAATGAAGAGCGTGCGAGAGTTGGGCAGCAGGCATTCTGGTTTGCCGTTGGTAATAAAGATTCAAAAACAGAAGGTGGCGAGCAAGATTCAAATGCTAAGGTATGTCCATTGTTTTAAGACACTACCTCTTCGTATCCAGTGTTAGCAGTTACTAAATTAACATTTCTATGAGATGGGTCTCAGGGCGCGAGGGGTATGTTTCAAAGTGAATGTTTGTTGTATCTGTATCTATTCACTGTCTTCTGTTAGGAAAGCGGTGCTGATTCTACCAAGAAGCCAGGGCTAATGTTCTTTCCTTTCTCCGATGACAATGACCCAAAAACTCTTCACAAGAAATCGCCGCCCACTCGACCAGAATCTCCCCCAAACGAGTGCTCCACCCCGGTAACGCGTGCTGCTCCGCGATCAAAGCAAGAACGATTCCCGTCACACGAAGGCAACTACACGGTTCACGATAACCGAATCGACTCCCAGGACAGCAATTACACGGTCAACTTTAACCGCATTGGTTCACAGACAATCCTCGAATCGAGCACCGTGAACGAACAAGGTATTACGTACGTTGTAGAGAGGCATGAGGATGGATCGATTGTCACTGTGGACGATAAGGGAGACCAGGTTTTTTATGAAGATTACGCCAGTATTCCTACGTTTGTGAAGCGTGCTTTAACATGCGGTAGTAGCGATGCTTTGGCGTCCGGAAAACACCAGTCTCCAAGAAGAAACGATTCCCGTAAACAGGCCCGACCGGAGAATCCCGCACGCCAACAAGCTGAGGACACTGAGCATCATGAAAATCTGGTTCACCAACCGGGTAGGCATTCGCACCGAACCGCTTGGAACGACCCGGTCAAGCTTAGTACCAGAGATTTTCCTCCGTCTGTTATTAAAGGTATGGAGAGTGCGGATGTCAAGAGCGAATCTCTTGTTCCGGAGTCGGAAACTCATTTTTACTACGAAGAATCTCTGGGAAATGTGTACCGGAGGTCAAGTGATGAAGGACTTGCCGATCACTTATTACACGACCGGAGAGCGATGAAACTCGTGTCCGAAGAGCTGCAGAGTGAACCGGCTGCTCGAGAAATTGGAGGTGATAGAGGACTACGATATCCAGCAGATCAAGCATTGTCCCCTGATTCGTGGGATGATGCTTCGGAAAGACGGGGTGCACCCATCCACCAAACACCAGATCAATTGACTGAAGTTGGATTGTCGAAAGATCAAGCTACTCCAAGAACAGGAGAAGATCACAGTAGGCATAAATTCAAGGAGCCCCAAGATGGGCATGATGAATATGCAATTGCTGCTGATGTTAGTCATGTTGAAGAAACTACACCGAGAAAGATCTCGCCAAGAGATGATGCCATGCGTAATACTGGAGTGGAAATTGAAAGCCCTGCCGTGAGTAAATTTGTTTTTAGTTAGATCTTTGCTTGCCGGTATACCATGTCTCCAAGCCTGCTTAGCATCGATTTGGTTGCAGTTTGTATGGAGATGTGATGTGGTTTGCTTTGCAGGAACTGACACCAGATCAATTGAAGAAGCGCGAGAGGTTCTTGCAAAACCGAGTGAAACGTCAACAAGAAGAGAAAGCAAAGAAAGAGGCCGAACTCGAGAAGAGGAAAAGGTTAGTTTAGTGTATTATTGTTTCATTCTGTTTGCACCTTTCTTCATCAGAAATATATCTATTTGATAATGGAATGTCTTTTTGCATCTGGCATTGCTCTCTTTGTTTAGAATGTTTCTTCTTGCATTTAGAATGCATCTCTTTCCTTCTGAAGTACCGTATTTCCTCGATTAAACGCCTCCCCTTGATTAAAAGCCCCCTCGAAGAAACGCCCCCTTATGCTACCAACTTTTGAAATAAACGCCCATTCGATTAAGCGCCCCCCACACAATTTTTCTTAAGTTGGTGTAATGTATTGTTGCTCGATAAAGGCAAGGCACAACTAAACCATTTTCTCTTTTTTTGGACCCAATGACAGAGGCTGTGATCTTGTAGTTTCTAATAAACGCCCCCTTCAAATAATGGCCCCCTCGATTAGGCGCCCCGCCCCAAAAGTGCCGAGATTAGTAAACGTAAAGCGTAACGTAAAACGTAAATTAGTAAAGCGTTTAATCGAGGAAATACAGTATGTTATTTTACATGTACAGTACCCTTTGAGAATTTGCCTCGACACATCTTTCTAGCTCTCTACGCTTCTTTACCTATGCAGTAAGTCTCCAGTTCTCGCTGTCTCTTTACAGCTGTGAATTTTTTCCGAGTGACTGTATTTTGAGAGATGACGATTTGTGATTGTATCGAACAGGAAAGAAGAAAAGATGCGCGAGAGGAAGGCTGCATCGGAAAAGAAGGAACGCGAAGATCAACGGAAAAGAAAGCTCAAAGAAGAAGAGGAAGCAAGAAGAAGGCATGAGGAAGGAGCGAGAAGAAGACACGAAGAAGAAACAAGAAGAAGAAGACATGGGGAGGACGAAGAAGAACAAAGAAGACAAGGTGGTGAACAGCCGTGGAGGCTCGGAAGAAATTACCCTACCGGAGAGGATGAAAGGTACTTAGAATTCCTCTTAGAGTAGAAGCAAGAAAGTAGACTTAGCACTTTGCTACTCCGAGTTTCATGCTTGCGCATTCATCAGACAGACTATACTTACTTGCAATGTACTTCTGTACATCGAGCACTGTGATGTCAGTGGAGACAATACGCATCTATAGATAGAATTCCTCTTATATATTTGTGCTTTTTTGATTATCTAACCCTGCAATCACCTAGCTAATTACCCCAACTGCTATCAGGGAATGGCTGTAAAGACCAATAGCTGCATGTAGCCAGTTATTTATTGGTCGCGAATGGGTCAATGTAATTTGAATTTTGTTCCTTTTCACGGCAGGCCCGCACAGCATCACAAGACGCCTCGAAGTCATTTCTCTGGAAATAACAATGGTAGTCATGGAAATATTCGGCAAGCCACAAACGAGGCTTTCAATCAGGCATCTCCTACGCAGTGGACGTTAACAGAATACAGAGGTTTGTTGTTAATAGTGCTGCCAAGTGTCTTGTATGCAAAGGTCACGTTTACATTACATATATGTATATGTATTTGTATTCTGGATGATATGTGCACGTCCTCCGTGCCTGAAACTGGTTTATATTGAGTTTATCTGAGGAGTATTCTCAGAATCCGGGGGGGGGAGGGTGTAGTAATAGGTTCTACACGTATTGTAATAGGTTTTGCAAGTACAATTTTAGTATTGTAGCCTATTTGTATTTTGCGTTGTAGGTCCTCCTGTTTACGTGAAACCAAGTGGAAAATCGAATCGGCAGATCATGTTCAATGCCATCACTCATTGCTGCCTTTCTGGAGAGGTGAATAAAGAAGCGAAAGAGAAATCTTTGCAGGTATTTCCTTTGCATTGCCATTTTGCATTGCTCTATCAGTAGCGTCTTTTGTTAACAATACAACCACGTTTATTTGAGCTTGAACTAAACTATCTTAGTTTGTATTGAATATTATGTTCTTATGCCCTGTTTTTTCAGGTTCTATCACAATCAAACGCCACTCATTTTTTTGCTCTGTTCCGAGAGGGTCTGAAATTTAGGGGTTTATATTCCTATCCACATGAAGAAGACGAGGTTAGCCTTGATCATTGTTTTGTTTTGAATAAATATTTCTCTTTTGTACTTCTGGTGTACCTTTTCTACTTCTTGTGTACCGAATTTGTAACCTGGCTCTCTTGTAGCCCCGGAGTACTTAACTCGTAACCCAATTATCTGATAACATTGAAATATGTCAGCCTCTTTTGTTTGGCTTTATACCTATGTCTTATTTATGAATTGTTTTCCAGGCTCACAAGATCTACGGTGTTGGCCCTAAAATCATTTCAAACCAAATGGTAGAGAAGCTGTTCAAGTGAGTAAAATGTTGCATCTTATACAGTTGACATCCGCTTACTCGAATACCCGCTAACTCGAACATTCCCTTGCTCGAACAAATTTCGATTTCCCTCCAGAGTTCAAGTAAGCGGATATCAACTGTACTTCATTCTGTGGGCATTGGCCGAGATATTTCAAAACATCATTTTAACGTCTTAGCAATAAGCTGTTTAATGCTCAGAAGATATTTGAGGGATAACGTTGACAATTGTGTCTCTTTATACTTTCCTTTTGTTACTCAGTTTTAAGTTAAATTTTTATCGATTTTGATAGGTACAGCTCGGGTGGGAAGTCCTTTTCTCAAATCCCAGCCAAGTCTTTGTCGATTCAAGTTGATGGAATAATGATAAAGAAGGGATGCTGGCAGTCTTCGAAGGCCACTTCTCTTCCGTCGAAAACAGATTCGAATTTGAAGAAAGGTCAGACGTCGTATTCGTCGAGATCAGAAATGCTGAAGAAAGGTTCGCCAAAGGCAGCGAGAAGATAGAAAAGCAGCAGTTTATTGAAGAAAAGCAGCGAAATCCAGAAATTGGCAAAAGGTTGAAGGTGTGACAAAAACAGACTATATGAAGATTGTTGAAGGTAACAATAGCAGACCATGTGAAGATGTTTGGGTGGCAGTCTTTCAAAGTAGCAACATAGCAAAATAGTAAATTATAGATTGATCAAGTTGCAGAATCTGAAGTAGCAACCTATCAGCACACAAAGATCGCAATGCATCTCTCAAAAGTGATGTCTAATGCGTTAGACGGTATTCGTTGAGACATGTTATTGCTGCCAGTTATCATCGCATGGAATACGACTGCTATCAATATATCAGTTATTCCCAAGTAGAGTCTTGCCATCCATTACTTTCAAACATTTTACAGCTAGCTCGTCACGCAGCTATTTTTGTTAGCAAACATTAACTGTCCAATTTCTCTTCCGTTGTTTTTATATGTTTTGCCCATTTTTGCGATGTTTTTGTAACTTAGGTCCCATTGTGTTTCCAGACCCAGGCCTCAGCAGAACATTTACAGCTTTAGTTTGTTGTTCTTAGATGATCTCTCCCCCCTTTGTGGTTAGACATTTTGGGTTTTACTACTTCCAAGGAAAATTTGCACATTGGTAGAATTTGTGCAGTAGAAATTTATTTATTTATCCTTTCCTTATATATATATTTTGTGAAGAGTTTCATTTATGATTAATGTACATTTTTTCTTTCCAACTAAAATATAACTGTACAGATACTGGACAATAGATTTGTTGTACTGTAACTATGTTAGAATTATGTTAGAATTGGCACAATAATAACACAATAATAAGGTGAAAAGTGCAAAACAAATCTTTTTTTAAATTCATACCCAATATTGACACCAAAACATTGAGAAAAGAAAAAACAACTAATATAAGACGTTCGACCATGTCAATTCCAGAGAGTTAATAGATTATATAATTCTGCAATAATAAAAGTGCTAATAAAAATCCAGAAGGTTTGCTATAATTGCTAGGTTTTCATTTCTTCTTTCTTTCTGAGCTGACATAGATACCTTCCTGTAAGAAGACAAAAATATGACATAAGCAAAAGATAATTGGATTTCAAATCAAATATATATTTACTTTGATGGAATTTCTTACAGAAGCTAGCCAATAATTTGCAGTGTCATCAGCATAATGATATCCAACAATCTCACGTTGTCCAGAAATTGGTCTTCCAAATTGTTCACTTGTAGCATGAAGATAACTACGAAGAAAGACGACAAACCATGGGGTCTTGATGCTCAATATCAACATAGCCATACTTGTCAACAACTCCAAACTAACTTCAACACCAACAGGGCAAACAAGCTTTAAAGATTATGGATTCCTGATGTTCAAAACTAAAACAGAATTCTTCATTACTTACTTTCCTGTATCCAAATGCTTGAATCTGATTTTCTCATCTCTTTTCCAGTATTTCCCTTTGCAAACCACCTCCCAGTTGTCACCTGGAGCAGAAATAAATAGAATTATTACACATTCACCAAACCAAAAACCTCTCCTGGTTGCTTTTGCTAATTCAAAATTGTCTTCATTGAAAGCAGCAGAAGTTTTGATAATATCCAATTTTATTGTCATTTGTTTGTTTTCAAAACAAAAACAAACTAAATTATATTACATATTACACATATTGCTATAAAATATATTGCTATTTAGTTGTCACAAACAGAGCAGAAGTTCATTCCTAAAAATATATATTATTATATTATTATATTTTAAATAAGAATCAATACCTGTATCACCATCACCGTTTTCTCCAAAAGCACTAACTTCCTGGTTCCTTGACATTGGAGACTGAAACAAATGACTGTGCAGATTTCTTTTTGTTGCAAGATGTTGTAGCCTAATGTGATCTCCGCATTTTACAATTTCGCTAAAATATCAAAATATTCATACTTCAAGTAAATGTGCATGCTTCAAAGCAATAAAGATAACAACTAAAAGACCAATGAAATCAATTTCTCACTCAAGCAGTAAATAATAATACATTTGTAGTTTTGTGGAGTAAGCTTTAACTTATATTTATTTACCCTCTTTCGCATTTATCTTTATGTTTTCCTCTGACAGTCCAATAACTATTGTGATCCTCTATCCCTTCTGTACCAGTTACTGACTGTTGTCCACTGCCAGATCCGTATTTAACATCGTGTGAATGAAGCCTTATGTTCTGTCTTGGATTTTTTAGTTTCATTGCTGAACCACAAGTTACATATTTGAAATCTGGGACAAAAAGAAAAACGAGTTTCCAGTGTATACTTACTACAATTTATGAGCAACCCCTATGGCTTCAATTTGGAATATATATTCTGCTACATTTATTCGATTAAGTTTGCATCCAAATAAAGTAAGGAAAAATTGCATAAAATATGTTTGATTGCTAAGTCAAACATTTACGTGTTTTCAACACAATGGCTATGGCCTAAGATAATCTAAACCTCGCCCAAATAATAGTAAACTATTGCTATTAAAAATAAATATTTCAAATAGATACTTACTTTTTTTATAATCTGTTGCCTCTAAATTTGTAATGGAGTAAATAACAAAGAAGATGAATGATAAATATTTAGTCATTTTGTTTCTGGAAATTCTTACACGTTTCTTTCGTTTGCATTCACAGCGACGCTTCGAACAATTCAATTCAACAAGGAGACGAGAAGTCATTTCTGACTGTTGATAATAATAAATCATCAGCACGTGGGACAGGGCACACACAGCTTTCATCCATCATCCTTGCTGCGAAACGGGATAGGAAGAAGTTCTCGTTGAAAAGTCCTAATTCTCTCATTCCTTGAAATTACTTACCAACAGAAGCAGAAACATGACATTTGTTGCGTTAATAACCGTTGCCATCATGGTAATAATATTTATTTTCATCCTGAATTATTTGGGAGTGTTCCAGAAAATAAAAATCGAAGTCAAAAGGCCTCCGTTTGCAGCTTGCACCTTTCTGTACAAATTCTACAAAGGCCGATACAGCTCTGCTGGAACAGCCTTTCATGAGCTCGACAAAGTCAAAGGCAACAAGAGATTCAGTTGTGTTGGAATATACTTTGACGATCCTGACCAGGTAAGTGTGAAGAAGTAGGTTGGGTAGCCCACTCACGCCCCTTTTTTCGAACACCATTTTTGCAGCAGACATTTTTTAAGTTGTGTTCCTTTCTGAACATGTTTTCTGCTCTTTTTTATTACTGTAACTATTACGCGAGCAGGACCCTAATGATAACAATATTTGTAAATATTGATAGGCTATCCTGTTGAAATATTCGTAAATTATTATTATTATTATTATTATTATGATAACAGTAATAATATAGGAACTTAAACTTAAAGTTTTACAAGATTATATTTTTTGCAAGGTTGCAGCTGATGAAACCTGCTACGCAGTCGGAGTGTTCATTGAGAAGGAGAAAACAAGTCAGAGTGAAGCTGAAGAAATCACTGAAACCATGAGAGGAGTTGGATACAAGTCCGTTGAACTGCCAGCTGTCTCTAAAGCCGTTTGCACAACATTTCCATTCAAAATCGGACTGTCAATTGTGATTGCTGTTGCAAAGGTTTACCCAGCGTTAAGGAAATATGTTCAGGTTAGTTTCAAAGTAATCTTGAGTTTTCTTTGATTTTGAATCAACATGAACTAAAGAAGTTGAATTCATTGGCTTATATTCATGGTACATTAAAAACCTGCACATAAGATCTTGTGAGTTTTGCTTCTAGCTTATTGTTAAAGCAATGGACTATTGTTATTCTATTGTTTTGAGCAAGAATAACATCTTGGAGGTTCTTAACCCATTGTTTCTTATGTGTGTGCATATGTACTAGACTTAGTTTTGAGGAAGCAAGCTCCATGTAAGTTGAGATGTGCTGCCAAGCTTGTGTTAAATATTTTGAAGGAAAATGGGTGCTATCATTTGTATGATATGAACAAATCACAAAGGAAGACCTGAATGTCTTGTTTACATCATTATTTTTTGTAACATTTGTTAATAGTTAGGCAACTTGCCAAGGTCAGTGCAAAAGCCTGTATTTTTGCAAAGTTTCTTTGAAAAACAATGGAAGTAATATGCACACTTTTTAATCATCAATTCACTTCACAAGTATAGACAGTTGAACCTAAGTCAATTTAATACCATTTATGCTATATTCCTATAGAACTTGAACAGGTTTTTCCCTTTATCTCGAGTCCCCTTCTGTACTTAACTCAAATCCACCATTATCTTTTAATGGAAAAATTTTCATTCTCTATCATAGTTGTTTGTTAGTGCTGTTTTTTCATTTATTTGATTGTTCCTAACTTCTCACACATGTCCTTTCTCTTTCTCCCCTATCTTTTCGTCATTTTTGATGCATTCACTGTCATATTTCAGGAGAACAAGATCTCCCCACACCCTTATCTGGAGTACTACAAGGACAGCAAGATTTATTTCACAGCACCCCTCGAGGAATGCGAGAAATTTTACGTTCCCGAATACGAATTGGTGAAAAAGGAAGACGAACAAATGAAAAAGGAGGATTAAGGTGACACATGTGCTAATCAGTAAACGCTGTTATGTAATCGACTTCAATTTGTTTTGTTACAATCGTGTTGCACAACCTGCGCACGCAACCTGAATGCTGCTGTCACTTCTGCTTTAACGTATATTTTCAAGTATATCGCAGGAAAAAATGCTTCTGATGAAAGCATTTGAATTCAGCTTTTATTACGAATTGACTGCCGAATTATTTGATAATCTTCCTTGGACGTTTTTTAAAGCAAAGGAATTTTATGTTCTTGCTTTGGCTGGCTGGTGTTTTGTATGTAGAGTAATGGGCAATAATCGTTAGAAAATGGCTATGAGTTGTTGTTGTTGCTGAAAATGGTCATTAGTTGTTGGATGCGCAGCACTTTAAAAGAAGGCAGGCACACCAGCACAGTATTCAATGCTTTTGAAGTAGGCTCTTTATAAAGAAAAGCGCCTATTCTGTGGCTAGGGTTAGGGTGACGTTACGCGGAGGATATGGATAAAGGTGGTTAGCACGCGCAGCGGCGCAGTTATTGGTACTGCGCAGGAGCGTACATGACGTGACAGTGCTTTTAATGGCTGAGACCAGGGTTATGGTTATGTATCATGTCTATTATGGTCTGCACGAACCTTTCCACATCATTAAATGTAGCATCAGTTACATTTTCTTCGGACCCCAAGCCTTCAATCAGTTGACATGAAGTTTTATCTTTCAATAACTTTTTAACGAACGCTTATTTTTCCAACGTTAAACTTGTAGGATGTTGTGTCCGATCCTGTTATTTCATGCGTTTGTGAAAGAATGTTGTGAATACCAGCTTCTAGATACTTACGTCAAATTATCAATTTATGCAAGGAGCACGAAACCGTAATATTTCTTAAATTGAGGGAGTATGAGAGAAGTTATAGCCGATTTAGGGTCAACTTTGTGCCATTAATGATGTCAAAAACCACGTGAAAACTGGGCGTTTCCCAAAAAGTCACCTGGCAGTTTCTGATAGTCCAAGACCTCCTCAATATCAAGAATAAAAGCAAACGTTTGGCAGGATGTGAGGTGTTTTAAGCACATGCCCTGTCTTACATAATAAACACGATACCTATACGGTATGGATAAACTGGCACATTCGTTCTATTATATTTCATTGGAGAATAGAGATTCTTATCATTACGTAATTTTTGGTTTACCATTGAAACTCAAATTGATTTGAAAAAAATGTGGCCGCATGCGTATCATTGAGTTTTTGCTTTTCTGGTTTAAATACGCAATTTATCATTTGTTTGCTGTTTTCCTGCGCATTTCTTCCCTGAAGGAAACAATTCATAAGGGGGCTGGGCGATTTGCCTTCTAATGGAAGCGCAAGTAAATACGTAATCCCTAAAGCGTTTTTATATTTGTGATCGATGGGCATTCAATTTTTGCATGCGTTTTGTTGTGTTATTGCTCGGTTGACGTATCGCAAAAGAGCCGATGCTTTGTCTTGGTTCAAGTTCTTTATCACGTTCGCTTTGATGGCACCAATAGACGAGCAAGCCGCCTCTGACCTCCAATGGGCGAGCAAATGCAAGCCGCACACTTTTAAGCTTCACCGCAGCGTATCTCAAGGTGTTTCATGTTCATCGTAATGTTAGTGTACAAGTAGTAATATCATTAGTATTGGTGATATCATTAGGAATCATTAGTAGTAATATCATCAGGAATGAGCAATAGTAGTTGTTATTATACTATGTTCAGCCTTGCGAACTTGCCAGTCCTTGTGGAGGCATTTATTGGAGATGCGAAATCTCTCTCTCCCCCCTTTTTTAGCAAGGTTATGAAAGCAGAAGCATGATCCATGCACGGCAAATTATTTAGTGTATGTATGCGATAGCCAAAAACATGATATAAAGTACGGTAAATTAAATCAACAAGCAGGAACACAGTAATACCGGCAGACTCATAACATGTATAGCACATATATTTCATATTCATATTTCATATTTTAAGGAGGGCTGCCCTTCGGCAGGGGCCGTTTTTCAAAGGGCCCTCTGATAAATACTTAGTTACAAAATACAGTTTAAAATAAAACTAGAGCATAAAAACCCTTATTAAAAACCTATTTACCATAATGCTATATATACAATTGAACAAAAAAATTTAACTCTTTCCAAATTTAAAAACTCACATTTCGTATAGACACAGAAATGTGGTATAGCTCAGCATATATAAGCATTGCATTTTTAGAAATACAGTTCATTTAAGACAATGTGTATATGGCGTAGTATGTAGCAATAGACGGGATAAATTGATTGAAACCATAGTGATATGTAATGCTTGGTCACGAGTTTTGTGTCGCTATAAAGAACGGAATGCATTCTTCTTTTATTCACATGTGGTGTGATGAAAAATGTATTTATTTTTATTGTAGAAGGTAGTAGTAAATCTCAAGCAGTGTCATGTCGTTTTCGCTTCTGCTATTGTTTTGATTATAAGTAACGTTTTCAAAACTGCGACGTTTGAATAGTTTGGTAATAGGAGTGGAGAAAAGTGTTTTCAAATATATTTTCATTTTTTGTGGGGGGATCGTTGTATTGTTTATTGATGTTGTTTTTGTGGTTGAATCGGAGTACAAAACCGTCCCCCGCCCGTTTGCGCTTCTTTTGTTTTGTTGACCGCGGCAGCAGTGAAACAATTGAAAAATTGCGCACGCGGTATCGATTCTCTTTACGAGACGTCTCAAGCTGAGCGGTAGACAATAGATCAGCAACGTTTACTCATACACAATGGCTTGTTGTTTAATGCAGCGGCGCCCGCGTTTGTTTCCAACTCTATACGCGACCGCCACGTCAGCGCGGGGCGGTTTGTTTTGTCGGGCGCAGCGGGCCGAGCGGTCGAATGGATTGGAAGAACAAAGAAAGTCATCTGATTGGACGCTTGGTTTATCGGGTATGCGTATAAAACGAGGACTGATTTGTGTTATCAAGTAGTTATTCGAGTGTATTGGAAGCTAACGCACGACGAACACAATTTGTTACCTGACGAAAGGTGGAATCTGCTACATAGCAAAGTATTGAATCTATCGCAGCTAAAGAATGTCTGTTTTTGAGCCGAGCAGTCCAGACAGTGATCTCAGTAGTCAGCAATGTCTCAGCCCTGGCAGTTGGGATGAAGACTGTGAAATGACGACATCATCTTCATCTCGAACATCGTCGTCTTCTTCGCCTTCAAAGACTTACAGCTCTGGTCGTGGTGTTAGCAAGACGAAGCGATTAAAGGCTAGTGCACGGGAGAGGCGACGCAGGCACGTATTGAACGACGCTTTGGAGGCGCTGCGTCGCAAAGTGTCCAGTGTTAATCAGAATCCGCAGAAGTTGTCGAAAATCGAAGTGCTACGCCTGGCCATCGACTACATAGCAATGATGAGCTACTACCTCGATGCAACAGCAACATCATCATCGCCATTATCGGACCAATCACCGCATTACGTTTTCGACACCGGTGCAGCCACGGTTGCTTCGATTGGACGCCTGTTGCCTCATTCTCATGAACCAGCACAGTTCTACGTTGCGCAGCAGTGTCAAGGAATCGTACAACCACAACAACAACACAATGGATTCGTGGACAATTTCAGAAAAGAGGTATGCATGATTGTTTTTAACTCTCAAGTTTATCTACTGTCTTTTTCTCACTATACACTGCAATCTCAATGAAAGGAACCTTTTGATAAAACACCTTGTCCTTTACTAAACTGCGTCATACACGGACTTTTAACCCGCTCTAGATAGCATGAACTATTTTTAGTATCGTGACCCCATCATGTTTCTGAAAGTTTCATTTGACTTTTGCTTTTCGCCTGCATTGCTTCTCTAAAATTTCGTTTGTCCGAAATCGTTTTGGAATTTGAAAACATCAGCCCCACTTTACATTTTTACGGTGAGTCGTATTGTTGCGGTTTGAGAAGCACGTTTCGGCCTGTTTTTCTAACACATTTAATCAGTTATGCGATTTCTCTGAATTAAGTAATAATGTTTTGTAAGCGTGCAAACAAAGGATGCTATTCTTGCGAGCTCGCTTGGCTGTTTGTTCAGGTGAACAAATAGACTTCGTAACGCATAAAAAAATACACGTTTTGCTGGAGAATCGAAGAGCATAATTTATTTTTTGCAGCACATTTCCAATTTTTAATTTATTTTACTCTACTCTTCTTATTTTATGGTGTCTAACATTTTTGAGAAACATTTTTGCTTAATTCGTTTATCGCTTTAATCGCACTACTAATCGCCATCATTTTCTTTTTATTTTGCAGAACCAAAGCTTTCAACTGAATCAGTCGGAATTTGATGTTTATCTTGGAGGCTACGGAAACATTTAGGCCAATTTGATAACACACCAATAACGCCGTTTTATGCTCCATTGGGAAGTTAAATACAATCAGATGATGAATAGCATGCTGTGAATGACGATTAAGGGCGACGAGTTCTTCCGAAGAAATACAACTCGCCGAAGGCAGTTTTCTACTCGCGATAACAGTGATTAAGGACGAATGTTAGGAAATCTTAGATCAAATATAACGACCAAGCATCACATTGTATATCTGTAGATATGAACAATTGTATAGCATTATTTTATAGTTGTGACATTTAATTTTTGCTGTAAATAAGTTTTGCTGTGAATAATGTATAAATAACTAATAGATGAACTGAAAATTTGCTGTTTTTTCGTGAGTGTCCACTATTGGTTTTTTCTTGGGCCACTCAGTTTGTGGATAAACTGCTATCTATAAGTCTCTGGAAGCCAGGACAATTCAAAACCATTCCCAAATTGCGTATACAGTCAACTCTGTCTAATTCGAACACCCCAGGAAAGCATGAATTGCAAAAGTTTTGAATTATAGAGGTTTGTTTTGTAAGAATTGGTTCTTTGGTGATTTCTGAAGGGACGGAGAGTTTCCTTCGAATAAGACGGAACTCGAACTACACGAGCTCGAACAACACACTTTATGTTATGTTTCATCTTTCATTCATACGATTAAAGATTTCTAAGTTCATACAACTTAAAGGTTTCAGAAAATATTTTACAAGTGGTTTAGCATCATTTCCATCCTGTCAATAAATTTCATGCTTTTTTGTGAATGTTTCTTTCATTGTTTCTTTATTCCAATTTCACGTTTTTACCTCGCGTGCTCAGCATATTATACAAGGGCCGATTTTACATGAGAGAGTCAGGAAGCGTTTATATTATCGTGGAGCAAATAGTGCGTTATGCAGTAGAGTTGTACGTGCTGTGTTTCTCGAACACTTTCTTTGTTTGCACTGTACATTGACTTTAATTATGACATTGCGAGAGGTCTAGAACGAGGCCAGGGCGGGGTTGCCACGAGTGATAGCTTCACTTCGAACGGTATGTTAAGCAATCTTGTTTTAAAGAGCAAATAATTGTATAGGAAGCAAAGCAAGGAAAATTAACAGCAAATACCGAGGACTAATATATTTTGCAACGTAAATTATGCATGTTATGATATTGCTGGACGCTTGTTAAATATACAGACAGTCATTTTCACAGCGGACATCAACGGGACTCGAGTTTTGTGTCCATTTTAAAAGGTGGTGCGCTTTTTGGAACAATTAGACGCAGATCACCATCATTATTATTATTATTATTATTATCGTTATTATTGTATGTTGAATCTGACTATTATATTATATCCTAGCTGTTACCATATTATTTTAATTTGCTCTGTTCGTCGCCTAACGACTCGTCTTCTTCAGGGTTCAAATTTTTGGCCCTCAGTCGAACCCCGACAAATTTATCTTTTCCAGAATTATTGTCTTTCCGATGCCCCTGAACCGTTTAACTCAAAATAATGATTAATATTATAACGTAACACATCAATGAAGTGAATTCACTATCTTTTTCATGGGGTCATTATCAAGTTGACTATAATTATGATGATTATGATTGCAGTCACCCGTACAAAAAATCGAATTGGTGAAAATTAATTTGCCATTGCGGGCTTTCATTGACATTGTCCTTATAACAACGATGCCCAAGCAAATTTGAAACACGTCAAGTTGAAATCGCCCCGTTCGTGAGCACTGTTTCATAAGCTGCTCACAGTGTTTAATGTACCTGCGGGCAGGGAGTATAGAATTGGGCATAATGGGTGTTATTGTCAGCCGAACCTCGTGGTCTGTTCCTCATGGGTATCCTTGACACCAACAGATAGTCCTAAAAGTATGTGGTTACAATCACACCCATTCAACTCTGTTTTACACTCGCTGTTTTCACTGTCTTAAGACGTGTAATGAAGCTTACGTGGTCAGGGGATGAAGACGTTGATTATCTCATCTCTGTGCCAATCATATCGATCAGTGCACGTGGTCAACCTAAGTGTTAATCGTTGTGCCGTTGCCAGGCTGAGCTCTTACTGACCTTTGGTGCCGCAAAAGCTCAAACAACCGATTATTATTATCATTATTTTATATTGCAAAATATTTTTCAGTGTATAGTATGCTTGCTGATAATTATACTCTACCAAAGCATAACTTTATTTCCCGAGAGAAATTATAGTATTTGACGCTTGGTTTAAAATTTGATTTGAGAATTGTATATTCAGAGATGATGCTCTCGACGATATAAATGGCATGCGCATGTGCTGTTTTATTGTTTTATGCCGTTGAGGGTATGACACGAGACGTGTTAGAGCTCCAATTAGCGCCTGTTTTGCTCGCGCGTTGCGGTCAGCGTTCAAGCGGCGCGGCGCGCAGTGGGCTGGTCGCGCGGTGAATGCACGATTTTATTATTTCCGCATGCTGCTGACGAAACAATAATTTCGGTCTGGCGTCGCGAGGCGCGAAATAATCTCCATGCGTTGCTTCAATGGCCTAACAATGTCAGGCACGCGACCAGTTCTGGTGGATTTGCGCCGCACAATGGATGTGTTTAGCCAGCAAACACTGACCTCATGCTTGGCCATTATTCAATTTGCTTTCGCACTCTCGGCTCGGCTCAGCCCTAACGCTGCTCGCAGTATATTTAGTATGCTATCTTATCATCATCATCCTCACATTATACGTTTTAAAAGAGCGATACCGCATTTGCTAATTGTGTCGTATTTGTTTTGTTTGTGTTTACGTTAAGGCGTTTAAATTACATCCGTTTTCTGTTTTTATATCTTCCAAAAACGTACTGTAAAGATCAAAGGGGAGATAATAGAGACGGCTTTTTCAATAACAAATCATTGCTTTGCTTACTGCATGCAGATTAACGCGAGCTAAATTGAACACAGGGGAAAGCGTAAATCCAATTTTTCCCTAATCATTTAACATCGTTTCGCAAGACACTGCAAAGCAGTCGAATTGTATATGCATCGTGTCGACTTGACAATGCAAAAATAACAAGACAATTACCATTCGATCAGTAGGAGAATGTTAGTCAGTGCTACGACGCGCTGTTCTAAGCATGGCTGACTGAGGAGCTACAAGTTTTACTGTCTTTAACTGCGTTGGTGATTTTCTACTTTTTGCGGCCCTGTGGTCAATTTTAAAAAGCACTCGTGGAAAATGACGGTTTTAGTACCGTATTTCTTCTAATTAGCGCCCACCCTCTTTTAATCGCCCCCTTCCAATAAACGCCCAACCTAAAATCAACAAGTGTGAACTAATTCTTAAATTTTCACTGTTTGCTTCAAATTATTTTGTAAAATATTTGTCCAATTTTGCAAAATATTTAGTAAGCGCCCGGGCGCTTATTAGAGAAAATACGGTATCTTCCTAGTATCGACGGCAGGCAATATTCAACGTAGAAAGGCGTTTGTAACCATTCCAGACCTCTGCTTATGTTGTTAAGTTATTATTGCTTTATAGTTAAGACTAGTGTTACGCATTTCATATGTTTTTTATTATAAAAGATCCAAAAAACTAAATTTGAAACTACAATCCTCGTTGTTTTAATTTACGTTAAAGTTAAAACCAGATACTTGGTCAGTTTCTCAAAATTGGGTGGGGGGGGGAGGTAGTGCAAGGAGGGAAAAGGGTAGTATCTTTGGGAGCGTGTCGGATTATTTATGGTGACCTGAGATATTGCGCAATTGCTACAGTATGATAAATACAATTTATTATAATTCTATTGAATCTAGCGATGGGTTCTAGCAAGTTTGTGGAGTTCAAGCTTTCTTTTTTGCTTTTCCGTACTCCGATTGCAAAGCTTTGGAGCAACGGTCAACGTTTTGTTGAAATCCAATGCTGTTGTCACTATTAGAGCCCATGCTTCTGTTTAATGCATCAAGCGCGGCAATATAACTTATGGCTACTTTGAGTATGGTCAGTTTGGAGAGTCGCTGGTTGACTGAATATCGTGGAATGGCGTGCTTGAGCGCGTTGAATGCTGAGCTGAGCGTGTGAACACGCGTGCGTTCACGCGCATTCGCCACTCTTCGTTTGTCGATTTCATTTGGCGATACTTTCTGTTGCTTCGCAGCTCCCTCCCTTCCTTGACTTCGTAGACTTTCCACGTCCTTCGGAGAAGTCCTTCGCGTATTATTTCTAGTTTTCGCACTCTCCTTCAGTGATGTTGTGGTCATTATTTTCCCAGTGAACTCGTTGCTCCCGCGTTTCTTCTCGCGCGATTTCTGCGCTTCTGTCTTTGATGTTTTCGTGTATTTTTTTAAAGCAAGCTTAGCGTGCAGAGTCAATTCATCTTGTCCAACACGCCTTGCATGATGTAGTTTATCCAATGGAAACTGTTTCATTTTGAGTTCTTCGCTGACAGAACTTTGCTCCGTTTGCATTTTACTCCAAGAAATCTGTGTGTATGAAAATTTCACGTTTATGTAATGGCTATCTTCCAGTAACAGGCTGTTTGGTAGGCTATGGGCAAAATTAAATACCGATTTCTATGCGCATTAACTCATTGATTACCAGGTAGATCAAATTATATATTTAAGCTCCGGTTGTCTAAACCATAAGCCACAAACTTACATTCTGTGGGAGGAGATTTCCTCTTTGCTTCGCACAGCTGGGCTTTCGGAAAATTTTCTTCCGTTATATATTTGCTTTTCTGTTGCAAAAAATCTCTGCGATGTTGTCCACAAAGCAACCAGATCAGGACCAGTGTCTTGATTTTCAAGGTTTGAACGTTTTTGCCAACCTGCTGCTTATTTCTCAAGTTGTCTTGCTTTTTTGTGAAATTACGTACATCCAGTTCGTAAAATGTCGGCAACAGATGACTATATTTACAGGTCACGGTGAAACCAAAATTTTCTGATTGTCTGATTTTCTTATTGTCCAGGAACTTTTGTTGTCTTTAAGTGAATATTGATCACCAAGAAACTTGAAACTTATTGGTAAAATTATACACTTTATTTTTTCATCATATTCTCCAACTCTCTTATATAAATCTACAATCCCATCTTTGTTTACTCATTATCCATCGACGTCAAATCAAAGTTCTCCGGTGAAGGCAAGGCCTCTGTGTTTTCAGATTTGAAGTTCAGCCAATTCAATACGATTTCACTGATATTCTTTTCCTGAACTTGATGGCCCCGAACAAGAGTATTTCTCGAGAAATCTCAGCACAAATGAATATCCACTTATCATCTCAGATAATATGCTATCCGATTTGAAGCAGAGAAATCTAGAAAAGCCCAGATGTTAGGCATAAAATAACTTGATATTGGTTGGTTGGTTGGTTCTGTGGTTCTGCTGTTGTACACTTTGAACACCTGCTCGGAATTGGACGTTTTGCATCAGTTTGCGGGTACTTTGCACAGTACAGTGTCAATATCTTTTTTATTATGGTTTATTAAAGAACAAAGCTTTGGGATTTGCGGTATGTTTGAAGCTGGGACAAAGCCTGTGAAGACGATCTTTTGTTTTGATTTGCCTTCTGTTCAGATATTTTTAGTTTGACACAAAAGGAATGGCTGACATTGCTATCAATTCAACGTCGGTATTGTATTTGATTTTTTATTTATTTTCGTTTTATAATCGCGGAGAAAATAGCACGTTCACCTGTAACTCGTTCATTTTCTCCAGACTTTTGGGGAATATCCCATACAATTACATATCTCCATGGCAGAGTTGCATTACATATGCAATGTTTTGAATGGAACACATGTTCATTTGGACAATATGGATAGAAAACAATGGCAAGCACCTGTCTTGTAGAAATATATAGTTGGGCCTCTTTGTATAAGGATTACTTGTATTTAAACTGTCATACGATTTGTACACCGAAACGCTGAGCAGATACGTGCAAGCATTTGCCAGAGAGAATATTTTAAAAACAAGTTAGTAGCAAAAGACATCGTGGATCGTGCGGGGAGAAACGACCAATTACACCCCCTCCCCCGACGGGGTTAAAGGTAAATGAACAAACGCTTGGGCAACTGGCTCAATAGCATCAGTACCTTGTATGTTGTATGTGGACCAAGAAGTGATGTATGTAGTTATTGTCGAGATCGACCTTCGTTTGAGTAAAATATCATATGCAGTATAATCATGATAACTCGAACTTCAGAGGGGCTGATGAAAATTGTTCGAGCTAACGAATGCTGGAGTTAAGGAGGGTTAGAAAGCACTTACTGGCAAAGATTTCACGGGGAATTTCAATGCAACTTGGTTTGGGTTATGTGAGGTTCGAGTCGTCGCGGGTCAGAGTTATTGAGCTTTTACTGTGCAATGTAAGTGAGATACCCGTCGCTGCAAGATTGCACCCGACGACAAATAATCCAACAAGTAAACATTTGGCAAAGAAAAAGCAAAATTAATTTTGGTAAACATTTAATAGTTACATAATAATACGCTTGTCATATGTACAAAATTTTTGAAACAAGTAGAACATTGACCCATGCAGAGCACACATAGAGCTCTCGTGGACATAAATGCTCGCATGCTTGGAGCATATGGTTTCAGTTGTTAGTCATTCTCTTCTTCCTGCGTCTCCTCCTCAGTATCAATCTCTATATCTTCTTTCATTTTCTTAATAACTTTATCTGAGACTTTTTCACCATTTTCAACTGCTTCACACAGGTCTAGGCACTGAAAGATAGAAACGGTAGAGAATGGAGCACATATATATTGCTACCAGTATCTATTATTCTGTAGTGCATTTATCCTATTATAGTGAGAATTAAGCACTGAAGACGCTTCTAACCAGGCACTTTATACCATTGTAACTTGGGTATATGACCATGCACTCTTTATCATCAGAATATAGTTTATCAGAATACTAAGGCCTAAAATCTCTAGAATTTTAAGAAAATTTTAAGAATAAAATCAAACTTAACATCAGAACACTAATTTTTATTTCTGCGAGCTTTTTTATCTTTCATGAAGTTTCATTTTGATGATGTATGTTTTGAAATTCACTCATCCGCCCTTTGGGTTGTTAACTTGTTCAGTGAAAATCCTCGTAAAGTGAAGAATGTATTATCCCCAGCTGTACTATCAGTATATTGACTCCTAATTTCACTATCATATATACATCACAATCTGTTTATTTAGAACGAGCCCGCGTGGACTGTTTGCAACCAGGTCATGTCTGGCTTTAACTAATATGCTGAGCTCATCCCATGTAGTAATACATATAATCGCATGTAGTAACAAAATGTAGCATGCAATAAAGGTTAGACAAAATACAAATTTATCTACATCTTCAAGTTCATCTCTCAATTTAAGATTTTCAGCTTCTTTGTGAGCAATGATATCCTCTAGTGATTTGTATCTCATCTTCTTCCTAGCACGGCATTCTCTAGCAGATTGCCGGCTTTTTTGCAAGCGTGCTTCAACGTCAATTTTCGAAGAAGGTTTTCGACCTCTGCGCTTTTTTTGAGGCGGACTATCGGCCATCGCACACGAAATTATAGACTTGCAAGACAAAAGTTGTAAACCTCAAGGTTAACAGTCTGTAATTCTTCTACAAAGATCACAAGATTCGAAGTTTTATAGGATCCAGGTTGAAAGAAAAATTCGTGCCTTCCTCCACCATCTTGTTTGTTTTGATTTTGAGAAGAAAATTCTAGAGAGCCTCCTTTCCACGTAGAATGACGCAATTACAAATTCCAATGACGTAAGCAGGGGAAAAGGTTTTGATGCATATGAAATCATATCAGCATTGCATTGCCCTAATTTTATTTCCAACGATTTCCAAAAATTCTCAAAAATGTTGTTTTTAGCTGTTCCACCTTTGCAGCCTTTGGAATTATTCTCCGCAACTACCTGAAATACCGACATGAATGCACAATATCGTAACGATGCGGCCAATATATGCAGTTCTGGCAGCATAAAAGCTGATTTCCGCCGAGTTAAAAGTTGTGAAGGCCTCAAATCTGTGCCCGTTGAAGAACAACCGGATGAAGGTGGACAATTCCTTGCCAGTACTTTAAATGATTTGAAATTAAATGATAAGGCAAACGATAGGTTGAAAATGTTCTATTGTTCTGCGTGCAGTGTCGACTTAAACTCGATGTCACAAGCAAGGCAGCATGTTTTGGGCACGAGGCATGCAAAAAAGTGCAAAGACGTGCATCCATTGAAACGAAAAATTTTGGAAGCACCTAGCGCTGCTACGCAACATCACGGAAAAGCGGGGAGGAAGAACTTTTTCTGTGTCTCTTGCGATCTGGAATTGAACTCTTCCACACAAGCTGAAGCTCATCTCAACAGTACAAGACATAAAAATAATGATACTTGCAGTCAAGAATTTCTGGCAAGTAATGTTAAATGTGTTGAATGTGTACCATAAATCCTCGAATAAATAAGCCCCCACCTTCGAATAAGCCCTCCGCTCGAATAAGCCCCATCTTGATAATCATTTGCAAGGATATTGAGCCCAAGTATCGAGACATTGAAGTTGTTCAGTGAATGTATTGGAAATAACAGCAAGTTTAAATCAATAATTTTATTGATTGGCAGCATCGTATATAGCTTTTATTTTGCTTAATGTTGAACAATAATCAGACAAAAATTTCGTTTTTACAAATAAGCCCCCGGGGATTTATTCAAGGATTTACGGTATGTCTTTAGGTTGGGCTCATTTATTAAACCTGCTACCCGACTTGCTACTTGCTGCTAACTGCAAAGCTAATTGTATTTCAGGCTTTGAGCAACCACAAAGCGGAGAATAATTCAGAGTTGAGGTGCATTCTGTGCAATGTTTTCTTCACATCACACATCAATGAACAAGATCATTACAGTGGCAAGAAGCATGCTGCCAAGCTCAGAGAAAAGGAAATGATCAACTTATTATCACGTTCGACTTCATCTGAAGAACAGCCATCATATCCGGTGCAAATTGAGGCATCTCCTCCTGCAAGCCCTGTTCACAGTAGCATAGATAAGGATGATGAAACCTTCATAGGAATTCAACCAAGTTGCTCTTGTACGTTCTAGTTTGAATTCATCTCTTTATATTCTTGCTTGTGCAATTTGTTTGGTTTTTTATAATGAAGGGTTGTTTTGTTGCTTGTTGCTAAATGCTCTTGCTCTTTTCATAGCTGGAACAAGAGAGACTGGTCAGGCTTTATTAGAGAAGCCCAATGAACAAAGTTTCCTTCAGTGCCAGCTTTGTCGATTGTCAGTGAACTCAGAAAGCCAGCTGAATGCACATTATGTGAGCAAGAAGCATTTGCAAGCCGTAGATCAGATGACAAAGCAAGGCTGTGGAAGAGGCAGGGCAGTCATGTTAAATAGATTAAGACAATTGTCTGACCCTGGGCAAAGAGATGGAGTTTATTATCAGGGAAATAGCAGAACTGGAAGCTGAGGAGAATGACAAGCAGTAACCTGTAATGGAATTACAATTTGACATTGTTTGAAGTTGATAAATCCTTCTGGTTTTGGATTGTAAAAGATTCTTGATCATGAATTGTTACTTTGAGTTTTTCCACTACATTAAAAGCAGTATGGTAGTCTATTAAACTGCACATGTGTTTTTAAAGACATTTATTGTTATTGTTGTCTGACAAGATTGAAAATAGCAGAGAATAACTATCGTTCTTATAAACATATAAAGGCTACAAGTGAACCAAGTCACTTATTTGTACAAAGAACTGTTAATATTGAAGTTTGAACTTTTAATAATCTGTATAGTCCCCCCCTTGTAGAGATTAGATCATATTTATTTAAAGGAATTTTTGTGTTTTTAAAGCGGTTATACAAGCTTTCATAGACGTGTGTCTTGTGAATAAAGCTTTATTGAACATTTACATTATGGTGACTTTGATGTCACAAACTCAGCCGTGGCATTTTTTGATGACTTGACTTTATTTCTTACGCTGCGCAGCCTCAAATCTCCCACGTGCGCAGCAAATGTTCACAACACAACGAGCCCAGCCCAGCCCACCTCTGCTCCCTGTTATTTTCATTCATTCATTTTCATTCGCAAGTTTTTGCGTTTTTATCCACGCGAGTAAGTGCCAATGTTTCGTTACACTTTTCCTGTTGTCTTAAGGCTATATCTATTGAATTAAATGCATTAGATGTTGTAAGTTTGCTACCCAAGAAAATTCCATCCAGAACTGTTGGTCCAACTAACGTTGAGATCAAACGTCTGGGCTGGAAAGTTGAGGTGGAGGGGTTGTGAGCAAACAAACGTATTATTAGGCCTATCACGAATGCGCATCAATTAAATGTAAATTCATTGCCTCTATTTCAAGCTTATTGAGTAATTAGTTAGTGGTTTTCTATTCATTTACTGTTAATTTCGTTTAAATTGTGCTTTTTTGTGTCAGATTAGACGAATAAAGACGCGCGAAATGGCATTAGCTACCCGCTGCATGCAAACAACTGGGTGGGCTGGGCGGAACTCTCCTCAACCATGCAACTCAAACTCCCAACAACATCGATTCAGTACATACAAATCAAGGAAAACTGGTCAACTGGTTATGTGTTTGGTATGAACTATGCATGACGGTAACAGAATCCTTTCTTTTATCCCTTGAGCTGACAAATATAAACAAAGGGGGTCATAACACCAACAGACCCCAGAGCCGTTTTCTTGAAATAAAAGCATTTATAAGCTCTTTGTCTAAGTACAAGGTGATCTGCTGAATAAATGGTAATCTGTTGTCTGATAAGAAGATGGTTGTTAAACAAGGAACATCTCTTTATCAGGATTATATACAACCCAGCCAGGTGTCATGAGAAACTGCTTTATTAAAGATAACAATGTTATTCATGAAGCTTTCTATCAATAATATTGGGATCAAATGTTATTGATAAAGAAATATACAACATTTGATAGGATATAATAAACAATTTTTATGAGAACACAGTAATTTTTGTTAAGCCCCTGAATGTTTGGCATGGTTATTTTTAAATTTCCATTGTTTTTTATAGAAATTTGAGCTTCAGTATTCTTATAAACATTATTCCTGTAAAGAATTGTTTTGAAAAGACAAATTGTTTTATTGAATGAAGAAAAGACGTTTTTTGAATAACTACGGACGTTTTTCAAGATTTTCCCTGATCCTAAAAATTGGATTAAGATTACAAAACCGAAATAGTTTCAATTTGTGGCTCACTTTTTCCACAACCAGTACTGAATATGGTTGACTTAAAACAATTCATCCAGTAGAAATATTTTGTTCAAATTTAGAAACAGTGCTATAGAATCTCTAGATGCCGCAAATGAAAATTACTCCCTTCAAGGCATTCGTAGAGATGAACAAAAATCCACTTCAATTGCTGCAAAGCTATTTTCTGCACGATTTGTACGTGTCCCAATTTTGTATTGAATTGAATTTATCAGCTCTCAAAAATGACCTGGTTGCATGTGCACGCTTCGGAACAAAATTACATAACATGCTGACGGCACATGTCAATAATAAATCGAAATACTTTTTTTTGAAATTCCAACTTATATCCGCAAAACAAAGCGTCTTTGAATGGGCAGAAGATAACTCACGCTTTGAGCATAGACAAGCAGCGTAAGTTGCAAGCTGTTTGTGTGTATTGGAATCTCCTTACCAGCAATGAATTTTCAATGCCAAAACGCACCCCATACTGGGCCCCCAAGTGCATGACATTCTCGGCATTCAAACTCGTCAAATAAATTATCAAATTTAATAATTATGCTAAGAACAACCAACAATGCATAATTTAAAAATTTAAGTTGAATTTATTTCGGACCATTCCTTTTTTAGACGATGACGTGCGGAATTTGCTATTACCCTCCGTGAGCAAGCATTTTATTTTCCCAACTATGCCATCGCATCTAACAAGACCTACGTGCATCGCAAGGTAACAACTACAGTACAAAGTATACGCATACACGTATCTGCCTTTATTACTTTTCACGTTTTGTTCTGCTTTTATTATCCCGGACAATGGTATTTTTTTAAGATTTTAATCTCCATTGCTTTATACAATTTCTGCATTATCTTCACCATAACGGGATGGTTGGATGTATTGCGAAGCCCTTTCGTTCGAGGGAAATTCTATTTCAATGTGAAGCCGCAGGTCAATGCGTATAAGATATGTTCATCTCTTCTTATCTTACAGAAATCAACAAATTGCTGGCCTGATTTTGAATCTGCGACTGTTGTTCGCTCTAGTTGCTCGCAGTTTATGTAGCTACGCAAAGACCGAACCGTCAAAAAATCTTCTCCAATTAACATCGTTGTTTTATTACTAATGCAAGAAGACGAAGTGTATACGAGTAAACAAGTAGGTTTGTATATAAACATGTTACAAGCGACTTATAATTGAGATTGAACTGCTTATTCAAAGCAGTAATTCTTTGGTGGTCCGCCATCGTGTATACCTCTATTAGTCCCGTATCCTGATAAGTTTTGTGATAGCATGTATTAGACGAAGCGCATCCATCTCGCTGCTAGCTACTGTGTCGTTTTGGCAGCACGAATGTGAATTTGCTGTCGTGGGAAAATTACCTTAGATACTTGGTCTGGAGCGAATTTGCTTTGACGAATTTGGCGAATTTGCGGCTTATTTGTAAAGACAAAGCTATTTGTTTTTGTTTAACAGTCGCTTGGTTAATGTGATTCAATCGATAAGTCGACAAGAAGAACTCTCGACTTGTACAGTTTTGCATATACTTGGGTTATATCAGCACAGCATCGAGCATGCCAGAAACTAGAGCAACCATCGCGGATTCGTGTAAGCAAGTATTTTATTTGTATGCCTGTCTTCATTGGCTATTGATGAGGTCGAATAATTTTCTTAGCTTGGCTACGTAGCTGCTAAGGTTTTTTGTATGTGTTTCTGTAAAGATTTGAAATCGACGTTGCTTTGATCGTTGCTTGTTGTTGCCAGACTCAAAACAATTCATGCTTTCATTTGCAAGAAATGGCATTGCAGTTAACGTTTAGAAATTACAGAGACGTAGCTGTTGTTGGAATTAGCTTGTCTATGGGCTAGCTATCATTAGTAATAGGGTCTGTGCTAGTTAGCTATCATTAGTAATAGGGTCTGTGCTGTGACAGAGGAAACATAACGCTGCAATACTAGGATGCTCGTATGGTGAATGTTGTGAAGGTGGATGTTGTGTTAGGTAGAGCGCGTAACTTTTCATTTAACTTTGCTCCGATTAGAATAACGATTGGCCTTGTGATCAAAACTGATGACTAATCGATGCAAAATGTGACGGCTGGAAAGCTGTAATGTATGTTCGACCAAATTCGCCAGATGGATTTTCCGGCTACTATTTTTAATGATCAGTTTAAATTTTTACGACCGTTTAATTGCGACTTTTGTCTGCTTAAAGTGCCCCTACGGCTTTTTTTTTTATTTGTGAATTCAATAAAACTCGGTACGCTGACTTCAGATCTGAAATTAATTTTTAAATCAGACGCGTAGTTCACGAGTTATAACGTGTGGAAGTGTCGATGTTTCGTCATTTTCGCCATTTTCCTTGTCTCACTTTTAGGACTGGGTCGAGTCCACTATGACATCATAGTGGAAGCCCCTTTTTTCCCGTACTGAAGCAACAAATCTGACGTCGATTTTCTCTCATACTATGGACTCGATATTTGTTTTTTTGACTTTGATGATTAGAAACAGGTCGGCACATTATGGCATTGAAATTTGAAAGGCTTGTGATGAGTTTGCAGCTGTGGGGAGGAATTACAAAATTCCCATGTAGTGGCTGCTCAGTGTGCTCAGTGGCGGCGGGCGTAGGCCGTGTAATGTTAAAACAGTACGGAATTTCAATAGGATCAAAAACATGATCACAGATATTTGACAGGACCTGAAAATTGTTAGATTTATATGTGAAACTGGGAAAATATGCCAAATCGATGTGTTTTGCTATGCCGTGGAAATACACCGGATAAATCAAGATTTGTAGAGCTTCACAGGATTCAGCTTTATCAGGACGATCGCCCTGAAGCTGTAACGAGAAGGAAGTGGATAGATTTCATCAATTCGCAACGACGGACGAAATTCTAAACTTCGCAGTTAGAAAATGCCAACATGCAACCATCAATTTGGGTGCAATAACGAAATTCATGTGTAGTAATAAGGAATTGTGTTGCACATTTTCTACACTTGCTGTATCTAATGAAAATCGAATCGTTTCAAGTTTCTTCAACCACAAAGGTTGACCGACACGGATGGATATGGCCATGGCCTAAATCATATTACGTATAGAATTTTGATACACTTTTACTTCATCAGATACACAACAGAAAGATAATAATTCAGATCCAGTCAAATGCCCAGAAAGTTTTCTTTCAACATTTCTTTTCTCGCTCACATCTCTTTCATAGCTTTCAGCGAAAGAGTTCTCAGCCAAATGGCATAACAAATGCATCAGGTTCTCCTCCATCGGTCTGCTTTACTCTACGATACGATCAATCCTATCCCCTCGCAATCTTCGCATTCCTCGGCACTGCAATCCCTACTGTCATGAACTACTATCCGACTAAGAATGTTTAATTTATGGAAACTTTCTATTCAATTCTGATCACCAAAATTGCACAAATCCCCATGAATACACATAACAAGACAAGACAGCGCAAACAACATTATCTATTATACTGAATGCAGGCATACGCCCGCCGCCACTGAGCACACCGAGTCCACTATGATGTCATAGTGGACTCGACCCAGTCCTAAAAGTGAGACACGAAAGTGTGAACGCAATCTCTCGTAACTCAACAATTACTCATCAGATCAAAAAAATATAAACGGTATCAGAATCAGCGCATTCGATTCTATACTTTTAGCCAATAAAAAAAAAAGCCGTAGGGGCACTTTAAAGAAGCATCACATGCGATGCTCGTGTGTGGCGTCGGAATCTGTGGATATAAATGTGGTAATGAATGTAGCCTGATATATTGATTCTAATTTTCGCAACCGTTCTAAACGGGCTTAGAAGTCTTGTCATCTCAACTCCAATAAGATTCAATGTTGTGATACCGATCGATTATAGTTATGCCAGCAAAATACGAAATCATCTCGACAAAAGGCATGTTAATCATGGATTATACAGACATTGGCTTGTGTACCTTCGCGTTGTTGGACATTTCTAATGATCCATCATCCACCGTAATCTTATCTTGTTTACCGGCAAACAGGATTATTAGGCATAATAAGTAAAGTGAGTCGCGGAGGAGGAAAGTCAGAGCATGGGGTGAAATCTCAGGGGATTTGGAGAATGAGGTTTTTCAGCTTTATTGGTATGGTAGCGAATATAATTTGTAATGAAACCTTTCACGGTTGAATAATGGTTAGGTTTGGAATCTCAGACAGTTTTTTAATCATTGTATTCAACTTCAAACTCAATAACAACTTCGACAACAACTACAACAACAAATGATTATTCCTCTGATTCTCTTTCATTACTTTTTCTCAATGCACGTTATAGAAATGGATGCTTATTATGGATGTTTCATTGTAGCCTTTTGTGTATATTAAGCTAATTTTAACTGATCTACAGGGCTGTGTTATTGTACCTTCTGGAAACAGACAATTTTCCGTTATCTTTAACTTTGTTATAGCTATTGATTTTCTAGGGGTGAAGGTTGACATTGATTGTTGGTTTTAATTCATTGCTTCTTCGGTTTTTAGATCCTGCCGAGATGTAGACACTAGACACATGGCATTTTACTCGACCGCATTGTAGAAGCAATTTAAACTGTAACAGGTTGTTTATTGTTGGCTTAGACGCCGAGATTGAGCAACAATATACAATATGCATTTATTCAAAAAAGACAGAGTTGATAGTGTGCTTCCATGGTATCCGAGAGTGATTCGGGATCTTTTCTTTCACCTGTTGCTTGTAACAAATGTATTCGGTAAGTATCATGCTGTGATCGACTTTATTACGGTGATTATGATTTATGATTTATGATTTATGATTTATGATTTATGATTTATGATTTATGATTTATGATTTTTTCAGCCATTAATTACAAACCACGTTTCACTCCAAACCCCATCTTTACATCAGTGTTAGAAAACTCAGAAGCTGGTAAGTGAAATTTTACAATTATGTTTCTTAACTGTCGTTTTACTATTTTTACCAACTCTGACATACTTCTACTATTAATGCCACTTTTGTAACTTTATCAATGTACTGTACAGTAAAAACCCGCATTATGAGAACCAGTGGATAAAGAACCTCTCAAGATGATGTTTCTGCTCAAAATTATGTAGTTGAACAAAAGGGTGGGAGTCAAACTTTCAGGTTCTTCTATGCGAATTTTTACTATGTAATAGATGTCTTCAAAATCTTCAAATCTGTCACTGTTTTTTTCGTTAGGCACGTCACTTATCAAAATCTCTGATTACACGGTGGACGATGAAGGTGATACGATTACGTATAGCCTTGATGTCGTTGGACAGTCTTTTTGCACAATTGATCCAGCCAGTGGCCTCATTTCACTGAAACAACCTATTGATAGAGAGGTATGGTATGTTTCTGGCACATGATAGTTGGTGAAAGATAACATGCTTTCAGACCAGACCTCTTTATGGCTTTTTTATAGTGACTGCTTTCGGGTCTTCAATGTTATAATTTTCATGGACTCGCATCATCGTTTTGACTCTATTTACCTAACAAAATTATACTGAAATATAGCTATATATTTTAACGTAATATAAAATATGGCAATGTAGCTTGACCTGCATTACAGCATGGTATGTTAAAATTAAACTAACCTTTAAATAATACAAAATTGGAATTACCAAACTGCAACTTATCGTATGAGACACGCAATTGAATTCCATCGAGGTCTCGTATTTTGAAACAAGTAGCAATATGAAGGCAGACTTGTCTTTTAATGATCGGGCATTTTTTGAATTGCCAGTCGCTTGTTGCCCTTGGTTAAACCATGTTTTCAACCTTGTTTACTTAGTTGTTTATGCATTCATTTGTGTTTTGTTTATTATGGTATTTGTGTGTTTTGTTTTCAGAAACATGATCGTGTAGAATTCAATGTGTATGCAGAAGATAACTTCGAAGGAGGCGGCCCTACACGAAGGGTGAGTTAATGCAGTTGTTTATAGTTAATTGGACATGTAAGCAAAGACAGGACATAATGGAACCTTGTTAATGGGGCAACGAACGGGCCACCGAAAATTGGCCATGTTAACGAGGGCCCTCATTGATAACAGCACTTCATGTGCTGAAGAGAATACCCTGTGTAAGCATTGTTGTTATTATTCGGAAGCGTCAAATTTAGGAGTTTAAGGGGTAAAATTATTAATAACTTCCTGAGTAGCGTTTCTTTTTAATGGGCATCTGGAAATGTAGATGCATTTATAAACAATATGCCAAGTCCTGATATCTCGGTCTTTGATCACCGAATCATGTTCATGATTTTGCTTCGAGGTCGTGGGTACCGCATTTCATTCCCCCGAGTTTACAGATTTACGAAATAAGAGAAATATGCTGTCAGTAAGCTTTTAAAAAGCTTACTGGACACTGATACTAATTTCTTTGTAAAGGACACCCGCGAAGCAGATGAAAATGTGAAACTAAAACAAATAAAAGAGCACAAGTAATTTAAATCATGAACAGCTTCTTTGCAAAACGAATGAGATTATTTTGGTTCTCAAATGCGGCGCTCATTTGGGGGGGGGGCGGCGGCGCTCAATCGAGTATATTTCTGGCCAATGTAAATTTAAGAATTATAAATCTTTTTTCCATTCTAGGCCACTCTAGTGTTTTTCATTTATCTTTTGGATGAGAATGATTGTGTCCCACAATTCAAATCAACGCCATATATTGCATCAGTTCGAGAGGTATGTTCGAAACATGCTATTCTATATTATACGTCAAACATCGTCGTCAAGTTCAGAGTTTACTCTTGTGTGCATAATAAACGGGGGGGGGTTAAAATAAACGGGGGATGGGGAAAAATCCTCAAAAACTAATAAACGGGGGGGGTCAAAATAAACGGGGGGATGGAATCTCCAAAAAGCAACAGACGGGGGATGCACAGTACTAATAAATGATCTTTCTTGATGTTGAAAATCTAGAAGTGCTACTAATATAGAAAAGGAAAAATTAATTATGTTCATGCTCATCATTCACATAATTTAAGTAAACAGCAGTGCAAAACCAAAAATTCTAAATTTGAATTGCCAAAAAACAATAAACGGGGGGGTCATAATTACCTCCGGGGGGTGGGAAAATTTTTAAAAAATTAATAAGCGGGGGGGTACGTTTATTATGCACACAAGAGTAACTTTGTTACGTTTCATAAAGCATCTGTGCCATCAGATTTCGCGCCACACAATTGCTGTAATTGCGCGCGTATATGCGAACTGCTTTACAAGTGCACCTGTTAATGCTTAATCTAGCAATGAAATAATGGTATGTGTAACTGTTTTGTAGCAGTGAAATGGTAGGCTGTAACTGTAATTGTGATTGTAATTATAATTTGTCACGAACTTCAGAACGCAAGCATTGGTGACTCCGTACTAACGCTGAGCGCTACAGACAAAGATCAAGGACGGAATGCGGAAATGCTGTTTTTATTCAAAAATGGAACGCAGGTACATGGACACTCCTAATACCATATGTCTAAAGTGCTCCTCCCTAGCTCGTTTTCTGCTCTTCATAACTTCGTCATGATTGGGCTCTGTGTTTGCGCTTCCGCGGAGTATTGTTATTTCTTTTAGGCTGATGAATTATTTTGTTTCGAATTTCAGATTCCTCAATTCACCCTGACACCTGCTGGACTCATACAAGTTGCTGGTCAACTTGATTACGAGGCTGTGAATAGATATACACTGACTGTTGTTGTCAAGGTAAGCATTACGATCAGAGTGTAGTGCACAAACCTGTATCAAGGTCTTTACCCTTTAACCTGACTGTACCATGTGTACAACTTTATCTGTACTCATTATGCTTACCATAGTAGTGTACAACCCCGTATGTAGCCACAAAATTAGGAGTTTCTGCTTTTATGAGGTACCATTTTAGCTTTCAATGCAGAGCATTTTTCAACATTGTCCCATAGAGGAATTTGTTCCAGTCTGGCCCCCGTAGTAAGGGGAAAATTTCCCCCCAGTTATGGACCCTTTGGGTGCACTTTCACCGATTCCCTCTGGTGGAAATCGGTGAAAGTGCCCCCCGATAAGCCCTTAAAATGTCGGGGGCACTGTCACCGACATCTCTCAATGGCTCAATAGAATTAGGACCGCAGGGTTCATTCTAGTTCTCCCAATTACCCATACTTGTACCCTTATCATTCTGTAGTGTTGAGCAAATTTTCTCAGTGTTGCAGCTTTTTCCAGTGAATACATCGACCAACTTTGAGGCAAATTTATTGATGTATTAACATCAGCACGCTGCACATTATTACATTACAACATCGGCGTACTGATTTCAGTTGTTGTTGTTGTTGTAGGATAAAGGACAACCTCCCCTGTCATCCGAAACACCTGTCATCATAGATGTGATGGATGTTGGTGATACGAACCCCGTTTTTCTTCCTTCATCTTCATACGAAGTCAGAGCCAACGAGAACATACCACTGGTAAGAAGTAGTTCATCTAGTTATTTGATAATTTTTATCTAGTTACATCATCTGATAAGATTTTGCTGCGTTTGCTCTACTGTTACATTGGGATTTTGCATAATGTTGATTGCAACTATATAAGAAACCCCTTATAAGAAACCATAGGCTCCTATTTTCAAAACTTAAGAAACTTTAGTAGGAGATTTTTTGTGACTGAAAAAAGTTAAGAAACTTTCTATGTTGTTTTGACGAGAAAAAATGTTAAAAACAACTTGCGCACTTCATTCCCACAGATTTGTAACAAATCTCAACAATGTTAAGAAACTTGCTGAGAAACTTTTCGTACCATGAATAGGTAAAGAAACTAACAAACCCTGGTACGAAAATTTTGCATAGTTTCTTATAAAAAAAAATTGGTGTATTGATATTCCAAAACCCCACAGACTAGTGATTTCTTATTGTGTCTTGAAGCCCGTTTAAATGCTAGTGTGATTTGAACATGCATTGTCTTGGGTTATTTCAGTGTTCATGTATGTTAAATATCCCGTAGAACACTGAAGTTGCCAAGGTGACAGCTGTCGATGGAGACAAAGGAATCAACAATGCAATTGGTTATGCCATCCAAAATGGTATGGTTTAGTTCACATTAGCGTAGTACCTGATATTTTTGTTTTAACTAGCGAGCTATGTTTTTGATTTCTTGAGTAGCGATATTGTATATGCTTCTGTCTGTAGTTTTATACATCCTAACATGTCTTCTGCTTACCTGACATTGAGGAAGAAACACAACACATGGAAATACGTTTATGCTGTAGCTCTGTATTGTTTGTGTTGTCTTGCGCATAGTTGCAGAAGAGACTTGTTTGTTTCATAAACGTCTTGAATATGTAACATTTTGTTTGATGTTTTACAGTTTTTAACACTGTTCCACTTCAGATATTATTTGTAAATGAAACACTCACCAATTCTCTACCTAAAATCTTATCCATTTTATTTATTGTTTTTATTTATTTAAAGGCAATGGCATATTTGTTGTTGATACAGCAACTGGAAGTATAACAGTTAATGGAACATTGGACAGAGAGAAAGCAAGCCTGTATAGTCTGAAGATTAAGGTATCGTTGAACAATCATATACTTAGTTAGTTGTATTAGTTACTTGTAATAGTTAGTTAGTATTAAACTATTGAGAACATTTGTCGTTTAGTTTTCTCTATCAAGGTGTTTGGACATTTTTCAACTTCTGTGTTTGTTGCGAACCTATTGAAATCTCACGTACGTGTGTAAAACCCCGACCACCAACTACTTCCTACATGCAGTTCATTTGTTTTCCAGGCATACGAAATTCCTTCTCCAGCATCCTTTTCCATTGCTGATGTCATCATTCAACTCAATGACCTGAACGATCACAAACCGACATTCGCAAGCGATTTATATTATTACACGATAGACGAAGATAAGTCAGTTGGCTATGCGTTATCTCCCGTCTTGAAAGCCACTGACAAGGATGCAACTGTAAGTCAATAGAGAGTGCATAACTTTTCACAGAACGTGGAAGTACGTCATGTCGCAAGGGTGTCTCTGTCTTATTAGATTGAAAGGGCATTGATGCTATTGTATGTTACATATTGACATCTTTTTTTTAGATACGGAACAGCGCTTTTGAGTATTCCATCATTGATCCAACTGGAATGTTTGCTGTTGATTCATCGAATGGACAGTTGACTGTCATTGGAAAACTTGACTATGAGACAAAAATGAACTACACCTTCATGGTAAGTTGTGTTTTATGTTCCTTTTTCTGCTCTTCGTGCTCCCCCCTTTTCACGGCTCTTCATGACTCGTGTATCTTTTTTTCTATCGATTTTTTTTACCCTCCTTTCATTTTATTTTCTACTTATTCTTACTTCCCCAGGCTCCATTGTTGTCTAATTTTTTCCCTTCATTTTTCTCCCATCTGTTCTTTTCTTGTATTTTTCTATTCCTCTGACAATATTGTTACATGATAAAATTATTATAAACATGGCTTTTTATCCCTTTAAGGCTGTAGCTACAGAGACAATTTCATCAGAGAAGCAAAATGGAAGCTCGACAGTTGTAGTTTCACTTTTAAACATCAATGATAATTCACCAATTTTTACGAAGTCAAGCTTCACTTTTAATGTTACTGAAAATTGCCCAGTTGGTAGCACAGTCGGAAATGTGACGGTATGTGAACCAAAGAGCATTATATATATTTATGCTTCTTCACTTTGTTACTATGTAACTCTATCACCAATACTGAAAATATTATTCATATTGCATTAATGCTACAACTGTTTCTACAAACGTCTACTGTACGTGCCTAGCAAATGTTTTCTCCAATTGTGCTACAACTACGCCTGCAACTATAATTGCTATGAATGCTTCTACTGCACATGCCTAGCAAATTTTTTCTATCATAGGCATCTGATGACGATGTTGGATTATTTGGTATAATTTCGTACAGCATAGTTACATCATCAAGCTCATTGTTGTAAGTATTGTTATTATGTAAGCACAGTTGATAGAATGGAAAAAATAAATGTTGCACTTTGCTTGTTGGGCGTAATGCTTTGCAGACCTGAATGGTGAGGTATTACAAATAATAATTATCATAACACTGTAGATGGCTGCACACAATAAAGTATACAAAACGAAGAAGTTGTACTGTTAGTAAATTGTCTTGTAAGATAAGGCTTTAGAAGATCACGAAGAAGTACAACTTTTCTTTGGCTATTGAGCGAGTTTGTAAATTTACCAGGAGATTTCAAATTAAATTGTCATTAAAATTGCTTGAATTGAAATTGAACTACTCTTCTTTCCTTCCAGATTCACGATTGATCCGCGTTTGGGAGTTATCTCTGTCCTCAGGAGTCCGGACCATGAAGCAACGCGGTCGGAGACATTCGTTGTGAAAGCCACGGACGGTGGAGGCCTCAACGCAAAGTCATCAACAGTCATTGTGACCATTTACGTCACAGACATAAACGACAATGATCCAGTGTTTACGAATCTCCCCCAGACTGTTTTCGTTCCAGAGAATCAGCCTGGTCAAAAGATATTCACAGTGAAAGTATGTCTTCATTGTTTTGTACATTTTATACCCCTTTGCAATGCTTTTGTTGCCCTATGAAACCAATTGAAAACATTATATCACACGAGTGTAAACGCCTACAATGTTCAAGTTTTGAACTCGAGAATTTTCGAATTAATGTTATTACTCATTGATGTCATGTTGCTCGTAATTAATTAGAATTAAGTTTTGTGAATCTTTCTTTTAAAGGCAACCGATTCTGATTCTGGCAGGAACGGAGTTGTAAGCTATAAACTAGAGACGAATCAATACACAGGCTTTGTGCTGGACAATAAAACTGGGCAGATAAATACAACCCAGTCACTTGATTATGAAGGAGCAAGTAATACATTCCAGTTGCTTGTTACAGCTTTTGACTATGGCGTGCCACAAAGAAATGCTACTCAAATATTAACAGTAAAAGTAAAGGTAAGTATTGAGTTGAAGGCTGTACCTGTGGTAGTTACTTTTACTTATTTCTTTTTATTTTTCTGGTTCTGTTACTTTTTCTCTTTCTTTGTTTTCTTCCCGGTCTATTTATACGTCTTTCCCTTTTATTTCTACTGGACCACTATTTATATCAATTTTAAATTGTACAGTGTTATCCAGTGTAAATAATCATATACGCATTCTCTTCTTTTCTTCTTTTTGTTCAACTATGTAATTTTCTTCCTCTTCTGTTGCCGTTGCTTTTTCCTTCGTCTACTTCTTCCCTTTTTTCTTTTCATGCTAATATTAAAACTCCTTTTGCTGTTGCTTCTATTTTCTTCCTCTCCTACCATACTCTCCTTTCTTTGACTTCTTCGCCATTTACCACTGCCTTTTCTTTAACTTTGTTCATTTACCTTGGAGATTAAAATTGGAGAATGTGGCCAATGGCTTACTCAACTCACTTGATACCAACTTCTTTCTTTTCAGGACGAGAACGACCATTCACCAGTATTCAACCAATCACGTTACAACACCTCGATAAAAGAAAATACAAAAATTGGTTCTTTAGTTACGAAGCTCGCTGCTATTGATCACGACGCTGGCTTGAACAGCAAGTTAAGCTACTCCATCAGCAAAGGAAATGACAGGAATACATTTGCCATTTCATCATCTGGTGAAATTACAACTCAAGATTCGATTGATAGGGAAACTATAAGCAGCTACACGCTTTTAGTAAGTTGTCTTTAAGCATCCAACATTGCTTGATAACTCTTGTTTTACTGCTATGCAAGTATATTCTAAGGAGAACGTGCTGCATTATGAATTGATCAGCAAAAGCATATATAGGCAACAACTGAGTCAAATGTAGTTTCTGTCTTTTGTGCGTTGTCTGTTTGCTTTATTTTGGAAGTTTATTCCAAGAACTAGCTTAAAACAAAGAACTTTGAAGTCAACAGTTGAGTACGGTTAGACATTTCAAATGTCGGGCACACAGCATTGGTGTTCAGTATATAAAATATAGTTGGGGTTTCTTTCTATGATTCTCGGTATTATCTTATGAATATTTGGTGAAAAAATCTACTCGTGTAACAGGGCCTTGACACAAAAAACTTCATCTGTATTTTAGGTTGTTGTCACTGACCAAGGATCGCCACGGTTATCAACAAATTCCACAGTATGTATCAATTTTGTTTTAATAATAATATTAATAATAATAAGTAATAATGAATACGGAACACATTACTCGAGGGTGTATTATGAAATTGAAGTTTTTCATGCATTTTAAATGCATTTTTCACCATGACAGTAATCTCCAAGTATTTTGTGAATATTTCGTCTAGGTTTTTGTGACAGTTACAGATGAAAACGACAATTATCCAAACTTCCAACCATGTAAGTCCTTGCTTTTAGTGCTTCCGAAACTCTTTGGTTCTTGATATTTAGCTATAGCCGATTTTATAAAACGTGACAATTATCTCCCCCCAAACAGTAAGCTATTCTGTGAAGGTGAACGAGACTGCTGCAGTTGGAAGCGAGGTTGTCGTTTTGAAGGCTGTTGATGCGGATGCTGGTGAAAATGCCAGAATTTCATACTCAATTATCTCTGGCAACGATCAGGTAAGAAGCATTTTTGGACTGTAGCATGGATTTCTGCTGTCAACCATTTGGTGCATGTTATACTTCTCACATTGCATCGCCGTGATTATGCTATGTGGTCCAGAAATTGACGATAAAGCCCAGAGTGGCTGTTTCAGAGACATTAGAAGCTACAATAGGCTACAAACGTCCCGGACACTTGTGACGTTGCAAAATTTTCACATATCCTTCATCCCCCCCCCAAACAATGCTGTCTATAGATATGTCTTACACAATTTGCAAAGTTCCTTTTTCACGATGATCACAGAGGTTTCATTTGGTGAACAGAACAACATTTCTCTAGGGGGAGTGGGTGGGGGTTGAGCCCACAAAAACAGAAACTTACAGGTTGGTAGCCTTTTTTGCGTCCTGAGGACATTTTTCAACCATTGTAGATATCCTCAAAGTTTTATTGCATTTCTCGCAACTTGGGGTTTGAGATTTGATACAACTTCTTAGCGTTTCGAAATGTAAAATGTTTCAGTTTTGCCCAATGCCTTCTGATTAATTCTGGTTTTCTTGTTATTTAGAATCATTTTTCCTTGAATGAAAGTAGTGGCAAGCTAATCATCAGCCAGACCCTTGATTGGGAAAAGACAACTAACTATATCCTGACAGTGAAGTCCAACGATCACGGAGTCCCAAGTAAAAGCAGGTCAGCATTTCTGCAGTAAAAGTCTGTGTGTTATCAGAAACCTGCAAATTTTGCATCCAGTTTATTGTTAAAAAACAATAAGTTATTATTTTTTATTGTTTTGATTCGTCCAGAATCCTCTATAGCCAATCTATATTGGTTCTTATGTGTGGGCTTTTACAGAGTAGAGTGTGAATAGAAAGTACTGTTGTACAACTCTAAGCTGCAATATAATGAATTGTTCAATGAGTCATACTTTACGTTTTTTCCTCAGAACTGCGTTTGTAACGATTGAAGTACTTGACAATAACGATAATTCACCAGTGTTCACCGAATCCAAGTATGCATTTCAAATCTACGAGGTAGGTCTTCATTGCCTTGATTGCATCGTCGAATGTTGTGTATAATTGTATGGAAAATATCTTAATATTGTATGGAAAATACCTGTTGCTAGCCATCATCTCAGTATTATCTTCATCGTAGAAAAAACACAGTCTTGTCATCTGGCAATTTGTTTCCATCAGAGAGTCTTTATCTTCCTCCCCCTTTAACCACCTTTATTCCACTTTTTTGTAATAGCGTGCAAATGTTTATGTCATGTTTGTTACAGTACTCTGAATCTTGTTTCAATTCAACTGTGTTGTTTGCGTTAGCCAGCCGGGAAGTTTAAGTGTTGCATGAATCTATTGCGTAGTTACTGCAGTATGCAATGTGTGCTGTGTACTCTGACATTGACCATTTGTATCTGTTGTTTCAGAATTCAGCCGAAGGGAGAAGTGTTGGTCGCGTTACAGCAGAAGACAAGGACGGAAAATTGCCACCGAATCGAAATGGCATCGTCAAATACCACATAACATCAGGAAATGACCGGGGTAAGTCTCTCAAATGATAATCTTTCAAATGAATCTTATATTCATTGCTTAAACGGTCGCAACCACTTCCTCCCTACTTTGTTGCACGGCATTTGGCACAATAGCTGGTTCTGTGGTGTTTCGCTTAGTCGAGAATGAAACTATTCACTGGCACTTCGCTGCAGCGTAAGTTTCTAATTAGTAACCCTGGTCGCAAGAGACTTCTCGATGGTAGTAACTGGTGTTTGTTTAGTGTAATATAGAGCAAATGCAGGCTAATAGTGTGAGGATGCGTGCCGACTGTTGCTTTGTATAGGGCGAATACATTGCCAGAGCCTTGTCCGTTTTGTGTTGTGTTTGCCAGAACTTGGTATTGTGCTGTATCAAATACAATGTCAGACAAACGCAGAGTGGCGTTATTAAGAAGTCACGGTACTTTACCTCCTTGAACGTATACCAATATATAAAAATTTTAAATATGTATATATTTATATATATTTAAAATATTTGTATGTATAATATATAGTAATATAATACCGTATCAACATGTCAATATATAGCAATAACAATGCTAAGGTTGCTTCCTGGTGTGATTAACTCAATAGCTCAAAGCCAGTCAGTTGTACGGCTACCAGTGTCATTCTTGTACACTTCCATGTATCACAGAGCTATGCAGTTTTGTATACTTAGATAGATGCTGCGATACTATACATCAGTGCTTATAGTAATAATTGAAGGTGGATGGAGCCCGTTTGAAGTGTTCAAGTCGGTTAACACGGTACTGTTGGATTCGTCATTGCTGATTTTCTTCGTGTAACTCTCGCGTGTGTCCCACTTCGATGCGTCATCCGCAGCGACAGTAGACTCCTGTGCTTGGATGGCATACGTCCGTGCTCTCGCTGTAATCTGTTTGTTCACGTTGCGGCGAGCCATGGAGAATATTTGCTGATTGATGACGTTGCGTTTGTTTCTCTCCGGGTGCATGAGAATAACGACGAGTTTCGGTAGGAAATTGAACACCCAGAGGACGAAACCGCTCGCCACAATGCTCACTGCCATTATCATTGGTCTGTCGTTGCGGCGTAGAAGATAGAGAGTGATCGATGCAGAGCCTATTACGTTGTTCGCAAACATGGTCATGGCAAGCCAGCGTGCATCGCTGAATACTTCGGGTAGCTTGCGTGTGCGAAATGCCAACGTGCAGCATACCATGGTGAGTAGGATGACATACGTTGCCATTGCCATGCTCATGTGCTGCGATGGAAGGCCGCAATCTTTATACGCTTTGGGAAGATGTTGTGAATCTGCATAGAAGTCGTCACTGTTGTTATTGACGTGGCCGTCGGCCTCAAACACGACGCGTATTACCGGCTGCGGCTTGTAGAACGTGTACAATATAGGTATGGCTGCTAGCGGTGGCAGGGTGCACACAAAGATGCTGAGGAACTGCGATGCCAAACCTTGCAATTTTCTACTCTTTTGATACATCTTCGCTTTGAATATGCACAGGTAGCGATACGCGCGTACTGACAGAATGGCAGTGGCTATTGTCGTAAGTAGACCGGTTCCAGCCGGTCGCAATAAACATGTATACTCGGTTGGCAGACCGATAAAAACCAGTGGCTCGAGGAAGAGGAGAAAAAGTGTGATGAGTAGCAGATAGGACAATTCCCGGTTGCTTGCCTTGATAATCGGCGTGTCTCTGAACCACACGAAACAAAACAACGTAAGCAGAACGAGGCTGGCGCACGTGAACGAGGTTGTAAGCAATGCAATCACGGCAGCATCCGACCAACGAAGATATTTTTCTATCATCATGATACACGCAGTGTGATTATTGTTGGACATGTATCCATTGGGACACTTGTCGCATGTTTGCTGTCCGTAATCAGCTTTCACGTGGTCCTGTTGGCACTCGGTACATTTCCAGCAGCACTTGTTTTTACCAGCTATACCGAAGTAACCTGGTTTGCACGCCTCGCTGCAAATGGATCTGGTTAAGTCGGTTGTCCATCCATTCCACGTGATGTCTGTATTGTTATGAAAGAGTAGTGTTCTGGTTTGTCCGTCCCACCTTCCAATGATCTTGAATTCCATTTTGTTTTTTTCACCCTCGGTTGGCTGCAGGTTTGTGATTTCGTAGCTTCCTACAATGGAATTCAAAATATGGTATTAATGGAATAAAGGCTGATTAATTGCTTCACGTCCATGGGTAATTGCCTCTCATGCTGCGAGTTGAATCATCCCCCAAATCGAGGCTCTTGGCACAACGCTCGCCAATTAGAGACTCCAACACAGAGGACAAAAACCTGGACCAAGAAAACGTGGAACGAAACCAAGAATTGCAGGTCAAATTTAGAACTTGAGACCAAATGAATGGTAAAGTTGACAAAGAATTAAATCAATATCTTTGGGAAAGGTTAAGGAGATAAACTTGCTTGGTACGGCAAAATTGAGATGGCATGCGAGTATGAATCAACTGCGGTTTATATGGACACAGAGAAAAAATAGCAAAAATAATTTGTTAAATTGCCTTAAAGGATTTTGCGAACATGTCAACAAATTGTGGAGATACGTTGTTTGATCACGAATAACATGTTTGCGTTGGCTAAACTATTTTCATAGCGTACAGCTGGCTTGGCTATCCAATTAGTTGTGTTTGAGAACAGGGTGGGTGAACAAACCCTGCGAACAAAGAATCAAAGGGATGAAGAACTTGTTTTAGAATATCTGATTTAATTAAACTTTGAAATTACTCAAATAGATGATGTTTTTTTCGGTTGATTTAATTAAAGGAAAGAAGCCACTGGCATCGAAATTTATTGCTTAACACAACTATACCACCTGTATCTTTATTTATTGTGAATTGTGTGTTGTTTTTGAGTTGTTGTGTTTGTCTAATCAATCAGTGCTATTGATTAACTGCTATTTGAGGCTCACTGTTCTTTTGAAAATTCCAGTGCTTGTTTGTGCTGAGGGCCGGATTTCGGTGTTGTGAAAGGCATTATGATTTGGATTACTCTACTAAAACTGCGATAGAGTACCTTTATTTGACTTGTTATGAGTTAGTCAGAGATAGGTCGCCACACCTTTGTGGACTATGCCTGATTAGTAATCATTATTGGTTATAGTTGGACATCATTGTTGCCTGTGATGGTGGTTATGATTGGTTATGATTCTTGATCATGATTGGTTAAGATTCGTGATCATGATTGGCCCTGTTTGATGATCATGATTGGCTATGATTAGGGATGTGTAAACGTAAAATCATTCTACTTGACTTACCTCTGGGGTCTCCATTACTATCGAAGCTTATTGGCACTCCCAATGCCTCTGTGAAGGAGACATTACGTAGAAAAGACAATACATCATTTGGATTGACCTTATACCTCTTCTTCAACCAGTAGCAATCACTAGAACCATCAGTGGGACATTTCAACACTCCGTGTAACGCATGCGCCAATGCATAGACTGCATCCATGACATTGGCACATTTACTGAAGCTGTAATCTAATGTGATGTTCTCTGGTACTATCTCGTTCTTTCTTCTAAAACATTGAATCGTCTGGTCGTAGTATTCACCGAACCACGGGTTCGAGTCGTACGTGCGTGGGTTCAATCCCTCGATAAACGTCATGAATTCTTCTATGTTTCCAGGTGATGGTATAATGCCTAGCATTCCGCCGATGATGTCCGGGCGGATGTTGTAGACGAAATTGTTATTGCCCCAGGCCTCGGATGCGATCCACGTTTTGCCTGTCAGGTTTTGCTTCTCGGCTTCTTGGAGGACTGCTTGCGCACTTGGCCATTCGCAGAACAGGATGATGACAGTGGATTTTACGTCGGCCTTTAGTTCAGAGACTATTTCTGTGATTTGTTGTTTGGTGGAGGCTTCCGAAAGAGCGATGTCAAATAGTCCGTCCACCGCGACGCAGATCCGGTCGCCCGCGGCCTTTTTCAATGCTTCAACGCCAAGCCGACCGTAGTCGTCTGACGTTGCAACGGTTGAAACGTAGGACCAATTGAAATGGTGCATGATATCAATCAATGCCTTGCCTTGGTAGGTGTCCGGTGGAATCGTACGGAAAAACGTCCTAAAGTTGAATTTATCCGAAAGGGCAGGGCTAGTTGACGAGTAGCTTATCTGGGCAATGTCCTCGACGTTCATAATGTAGTTAATACTGATCGAGATTTTCGATGACGCTCCGCCTATTACGCCAGTGATAGTGCGCGTTGCGTTACTACGACAACTGCATTTGTTCAACGAAGTCGCGTTGCTCGTCGTTGTTGTCACAACATCGTGACGTAACGACTGAAGCATCAACGAAATGTCCAACGCTCTTGGTATGTTGTTGAACGAATCGCAAATTATGTAGCCAAGCCTGACGCCTGGTAATATGTTGTTGTTGTTGTTGATTTTGCGTATCGCGTCAATCATCGCCTCAGACCACGTGATGCCGCTCTTGTTGATTTTCATGCATTTAGTAATGCCGTTTGTCGTCTTCAACTCGTATTCGCACTGGGTCTTCTGCAGACAATTCTCCATGGCGACTTCTACGTGAATGGGAAATATGCCCGCGACGATCAGGTCAGCGTTCATGTCCATCAACGGGCACTTGGCATGCGTGTCGTTGTTGTACTCTATCGTCGAGCCTTCGAGGTTTTGCGACGCTGTTAGTGCTAGGACGAAAAGTATGTTGAACTGCAACCAAATGCACTTCATCGTTGCGACGTTGATATGCGATGCCGAAACGAGTTCGGCTCACGTTCGTTTCGTTGGGCGATATTCTGAGTAGTTTTTGCTGAGTTTGTTGAATTATCAATCATAATTCCCATGCATTCAGTATCTACAAGCCAATATATCTCTCCAACGAGTATCTACAAGCCACTATATCTCTCCAGCGAGTATCGAAAAGCCACTAGGGAGCTTCAATAAGACGCTATATTTCTTCAGCGGGTGTCTTTAAGTAGCTATCCCAGGCGACGCTATTTAAAAGCAAGACACTTATGTTGTTACATGTTGCTAATTATTGTCATATGGCCTCGCTATTCGCAAAGAAGCGTCGTAAACTTGTTAGTTCATTTCTCTGTGTTATTGTTGCCCTCTTGTAAAGTTTTGCCTGTTTTCATGCGCTGTCCGATGTTTGTTGCTTGTTAAGCTCTTGACGTCCGTTTTACCTGCATTGCTTGTTTATGTTAGCTTGCATTGCTCGGCATGGGCATGCACATACAAACAATCCATTCGATTTAAAATCACCTTGCGACTATGCCAGCCATACAGTCAGTGTTTAATGTTTAAGATATCAAGTAGCTTCAACTTGCTGTTTAATCCTCTGCTGTTATCTTTGCCTCAGCCTGTTGAGAGAACAATGCGTATTACAGCATGAATGTATTTACAGCAGTGCAAAAGGAGGTAAGAATAACAATAGTCGCGTACACTCTTCACTCGCTAGCATGTCCAGCTCGAAGTCATCAAAGCGATTCTTGTTGTCAATAAAAACAGATTCATTACTTGGAACTGTGGCGATGTTTGAGCGCACTGCGAGAACGAGGCTTGTATGTATGGGCTCTCTAACGAGGCAGGAGCATAATGGCTTGACGATACTAAAAACTTTGCAGCGATTTGTTTATTGCTGATAAGTTTAATCTCCTGAGAGATGAGTCATTTATTTGATTTAACAAGGTTTCGAGAAGTGGAAGCTACAAGGCTATCAAGGGTCACTCATTGAGTTTGGGCTGAATTTTCATACACAGATACAAAATGTGTCAACTGAATTCTCTTTAGATTTTATGGACAGTTCGCATTGTGAGCGATTTTTTCTCAAGCCCTAGCTATTGAACATTTATCATGCGTTGACTATCAATTTTTGCCATGATCGATCCAGCTTTAGATTCGTAGTGAGATTTCACTCATATTCCAACATTCAAATGAATATTCTTTGAATCTGTATCTCAAGCGAAACAGATTTGTCCTGTGTGATATAAAGATCAAAGGAATATGCACAGCCCATACGACATGCAATCATAATTTCTCAATCGAAGCAACTATTTTCGCAAGCCTTAATCGCCGGATTAGAAGAATTTCATCAATAAATCTCGCAAACAATTACAGTTTTGCTCACATTTATCAAGCTAATCTTGTTAAAGAGGCATTATACATGCATATCTTAGGCTATTGCGGCGAGCCTCTGAGCTTGGCTCAAACTTGCATTCTCTCTGATGAAAACTATAGAATGCTTAATTTAGTACCCCGGTTGTTTGAAGAAAAACTTTTTATCGCTTTTGTTTTGAAAACAAAAGCTTGTAAATGAATGATTTTTCTTCAGGGAATGAATATACAAGACCTGACGAAGCATCTGGAGATTATTCGAGATGCGTAAAGTCCCGATATAGTCTTGTACAGTTATATTATACCATTGATAGATGTCATAAAGGGCAGAGAAGACGGGACGTGATATTGTTCCCCCTTCCCCTCCCCCCTGCCATAAGGAGGTCAGGTCAGGTGATCAGATCGTTCATTTGTATATCTGTTAAAAAAGTGAAATTACAAGTAGGTTCTAGACCAACTGAAACTGCCTTCTTACTTTGCTGTCATACAGAAGCATTTTTGAGCAGCAATTCCCAAAACACCTTGTACAGCTACACACCTTTTCATAAGAATAATATTTATAAGAATACTGAGGCTCAAAATTACCAAAAGACAATGGGAATTTAATAATAACCATGGGAAACCTTGTGGCTTGGGAAAAAATTTCAGTGTTACAAAAAAGTATCCCGGGTCTTGGTAAAATATTAGAATATTTGTAAAGCAGCCATGTGTCGTCTGAGTCGGTGTTGGTCTTCTGGTGATCGCTAGATCAGTCAGCGATGCATAATGTAGGACACTGCGATTCCGCCATGCTTATTCACTCCGGTTTATGAATGTTGTGAATCGAGATACTAATTCTACACTCATTTTATTTTATAAGCAATTTCAACTCGGGCTCAGTACTAAAAATTGCTTAGCTGGAAGGCGAATTTGAGTACTCAAAATTGCTTAGCAATTGCTTACTTCTAGCAACTTCTTGTTCGTGTTTTTTGAAAATAGATTATAATTGTGGTTAAAGAAACTGAAAACGGTTTGATAATTGGTAAGTATTGAAAGTCAACAAGTATTGAGGGCAGATAACGCTTTCACAGGTTATTCATGTTAGTAAGATGGTGTCAGTTCACATTTCCTGTTAAATACTGAAAATATATTTTTTCAAATTGCTTAGCAGTCTTCAATCCAGTACTAAAATTGCTTAACTTTTTTCCTTGCCGAGTGCTGCCTTGCTTATAAAGCAGTTGCTTATAAAGCAAAATGAGTGTAATGTATTTCAACATATGCTAATTATGATTCGCATAATTCTTGCTGCACCTCTGCAAGATTGTTAACGTTATCCACATCAGTTGTCGATCGTATAACTTGCCTTTTCTATAATTGTTTCCTTGGATGACAAGCTAATGCCCAGTCAAACAATTCGTGGCCCGAGAGCTCTGTGTATACTATATTCTGTTTATGCGTGCGTGTAGCTATGTTTGATTCCAACACAATAAAATGTATACATGCGTATGTAGCCAAATAGACACTTGATAACAAGTCAATCCTGAAACGTCGTTAAAATCCTTAACAATATCTAATTGTTAAACCAACCATCATTTGAATTATTGTTTTATCAGTGTATTTGGTTTAGATACAAAGTAGAGTCATGCTCATGAAACCAGAGATTAAAGTCGTTTGTAAAGAGTTACTAAATTATCATTATCGTCATCATCATCAGCTTATCAGTACATCACAGTTCATCAGTAAATCTTTATGCACAGAGCTATCATTAATCATGCTTCAGTGTATCTGCACCAAGTTCCATGCTCACACCTTCTTTGAAGCAGGCCTCGCGTCTACACAACATTAACTGAAAATTCACCGATAAACAGAGTTTGATCGAATTTATCACCGCAATGGCCGTAATAACAAGATGACTGTGTTAACTCGGTGACTGTATGGGTTCAGAGTTTCGCTGTAAATTAAAACCACTGAAAATTAAACGAAAACGCGATTATTGCACTTACTCGATTGCTTTCAACTCTTTTGCGGGACTATAGTTTTACTGCAACGCTGTAGATTTTAGACTTTTCACCTGCGTTGATTAACAGCCTCAACAGTCTTCAACGTTGTGAATCGTAACGTTCTTTCATTTGGCTTCTTGCCTCTTCTGTTTTACAGATGAAACTTTTTACACTTCGATGTTTTGAGTTATTCATAACACCTCACATTCATCTATTCTATCAATGAAAATAACAAGCTCATCACGGGGCTTCTCCACAATTACTCATATCAATAGAGCACCGGCTTCCTATAAAATCATTCAGTGCTACTATGCTGGTTCTACCATTCACCTCCAAGTTAATGCAATTATAATTCATTTATATTTTCTCACTATGCTCGATTGAGGTTTCCAGCCACCGTTTATGAAGACCATCTTCTATTACTTTTCTATCTAATCTCCCACGATTCATAACTATATGCAGATATTGCACTTCTGCACACTGGATGTTTATCAAACACCAAAAACTTAATTGGTTAGGCAGTCATGTCTTTATTTATTATTTATGTCTTTAAGCGTGACCAGACCTTCTTTTTGTGGGTTCATTTATCTATGCGATATTCATTAAGAGGAGCCTACTTACCCGAAAGATGTGAGGGGACCCTTAGAGTACATTATTCTATCTTGTTAGAACAGGTACGGTTCTTGTGTGTCTTTGTAGATTTATCCGTTTGATCAGATGTCTGATGAATTAATTCGTTTGATAACTTGTCCCACAGCTATCAAACTATTCATTCCCACAAGCTATTCAGTATATGATAGCAGATGGTAGAATAGAATATTGCGTTGATTTGCGGGGAGAGGGCGTGTTTTATCGCTTGCTTTAAATCCCTGATCAGACATAGGTGACTAAGACAAGTGTGCAAGTATGAACAATGCAATTCGATATCTTAGCCAATTAAGTTTCTGCGTAGTTTTTTTTGGGTATTTTGTCTCATGGGAGTGTTTTACGCATAATGGTACCAGTCATTCTGTAATTGTGGAATAGATAAAGCCCCGGCAGAACAGATAAGACTGGAGTCTCATCAGTAATATAGAACTTTACCACTGGCTAAAGCATTTGATATTGGTAATTCTACCTCAGTGCGTTTTCATCAGTATGCATCTCTATGAAAGAAAATAAACCTCTTGCTTATGCAATTTGTTAACTAAATTATTATTATTAGCATCCAAACTGCCCTTCTCGTTGGTTCCAACGTAACCATTGTTGAATAGGTGTGCCAATTATATTTCATTTTGTTTTTGCCGTCGACTTTGTTTAGTTCAAACACCCTGGGGAAGCGTGAAAATGTCCGAATTACAAATTAGTTTGAATTATAGATGTTTGTTTTACAAGGGTTAGTTTTTGGCAATCTTCGAAGGGACGGAGAATTTCGTTCGAATGAGATAGAGCTTGAATTACACGAGTTCGAGCCATGCAGATCTAATGTAAATGCATGTTGATGCAAATGAAGAGCAGTAATTTGATTTATGAACGTTACGTTTTTTTGTGCAAAAGTTTTCCAAACAAAAAGGATGCTTCAGTCGCCCAATAATATCCCACATGATTATTTCTTTTGTGCACGAACGAAAATTCACTATGGGGCATCATATGGACGAAGTCTGTCAACGAATTTCTTTAGCAATGGTTATTTATTTGATTTTCTTTGTGTATATTTTGATGTGATTAATTATCTTCATCTTTGTCTACACACAGGTATCTTCAAGATCGATGAAAACATCGGTATCATAACAACAGCAAGCGGAACCGTGGACCGTGAAGTAGCTTCTCTCTACAACCTCACAATAACGGCCTTTGATGGGGGATTGCGTGCATTGCAGGCATGGTGCTTTGTTACGATTGAAATCCTAGACGAGAACGATAATCCACCATTGTTTTCCCAACGAAATTACTCAGCTCGTGTTTACGAAAATGCATCAACAGGATTACGTGTTCTGCAGGTACTTGTATACTTTTGTTTATTTGTTTATCTGAGCAGTTTTGCTGATGTTTTGCTTTGATAGTGCGTGGTGACGGTATCCTGTCACAATGCCAGTGACACGATACTTTCGTGACGTGTGGTTGAATCTGTTTTCCCGAATTTAAGCCTCAATCTGATTCTGGATGTCGTTTGGTTTGTTGTTTCAGAAATTACTCGCCCCTCGCTTTCCAGGTTGAGCTTCTATTAGGGTTTGAGCCTTTGCGACCTATGTCATTGATTTTTCGCTGAACTCTTTAAGAGAAGTGCCCCATTTTAAGTTTGATTTCTCGTGCAGGTCTACCAATTTGTTTTCTATTCAAGTCTTACGCACACTTACGTCTTTTCTGCTGAGCAGGCTGACACGAATGATGTTTTGCTGGGTATAATGCTCTAGTTTGCGCCTGGCTTTAGGAAGTCAGTGCATTCACAATGCCTCTACATCTAAGCATATTTTGAAATAGTTTTGTGGGGTGTTTTTGAGGTCATGTCATGTCTTGCTTGGCGTCTCACCAGTATCACCTCCATAATATTGATGTTAATCTGTGTTTTGCCTATGAGATATTATCCTGAGGGTAACGTCTGTCTTCCAGGTATCTGCGGTCGATGCTGATGCAGGGCTGAATGCCAGATTGGCATACGAGATATCCAGTGGTAACACCCGCAATGATTTTAGCATTGATGCAGATGGAGTTGTGGCTACATCCAGGGAATTGGACAGAGAAAGAACAGCGAATTATACCCTCGTTGTAACTGCTAAAGACTGTAAGTTTGAAAGTACAGTTCAACCTCTCGATTGGCTAACCAGAGTTTATCATTATAGAGAATGTTTTCTGCTTCCTTTGATTTAGAGTTGCTCAGAACAATGCCTTGTAAATGATTCTTGATAGCTCGAAGCCTCGTATGTCTCGTTTCTGTATTGGTGCTTTTTTTATATGTTGCTGTGGACTTTATAGTACTGGTTGTACTTGATAGTCGATTGATTAGTTTAAAAAGGATTTGTTCATGAATACGATGAAAGCTCAACTACTTCAATCATTCAATTTTGTCTTTCTACTCATTCTAGATGGCTCTCCCCAGAGATTCAGTTATGTACCCGTGTTTATTACTGTCTTGGACATTAATGACAACAAACCTGTGTTTGTTCACACGCCATACATTGCGTCAGCTTTGGAGGAGCAATCAGCTGGCCTCTTTATAAAGCAGGTTAGTTGAACATGAGGCTGTGAAGCATTTAATTGCCAAAAGTCCTTGTCGTATAGCGCTACGATTTTGAATTCGCACAGTACAGGCTTCGCCAAGATCGTCTGCGAACTGCGAACTAAAACATTGGCCACTGTTTTAGTTCGCAGTATCCACCTAAAGACAAGAGATTTTCCATTCTTACCACAAGTATTACCTTGATATTAATTAGTCTACGATGAATATGTGTTATCTGATTATATGTCGTAGATGCATTGAATTTCTTGCTTTTGTTTCAGATCCAAGCATTGGATGCAGATTACGGTAAAAATGCATTGATAACATACAGCATCCTCTTGTCAACGCCCTATAATGTTTTCACCATAAACAGAACAACTGGGCGTGTATACACCACAGGCAGGATAGACAGAGAAACTGTAGCCACATACAATGTCAGAATACGTGCATCAGACAGTGGTGACTTGCCTCAGGTTAGCTACATTGGCTTAATTGTTAATGTTGTGGACATAAACGACCACGTTCCAAGGATACTAAATTTGCCAAACAGGACCTCTATCAGTGAAGGCGTGAGCAAAGGAACCAACGTGTTTAGAATCGATGTTTTGGATCTCGATGCGGGTTTGAACGGAGAAGTTTTTTTCTCCATAGCATCAGGTGAACCTTTTCCCACCTTAATTTGTTATTTTATTCCTTCAGTTTATTGCTTTTTTGTACATCTTACTTTTGATTGCATTTTGATTTTATTTGTATTATACATACTTTAGGTGATAATGAAACATTTTCAGTGGATGAACGAACTGGTGTGGTTTCAGTACGAGATTCACTCGATAGAGAGGTCAGAGATTCACATGTGCTCACATTCAATGTAACCGATAAAGGAACTCCAATGCTATGGGTAAGAAGCTAATTCTAGGTGCAGTAAACACCCGCGTATAAGAACCTGTGAATTCTGCATCCAGCCTATTCTTCAAATACAATAGTCTATTGTCTTTCTATTGTTTTGAGCAAGGATTTCAGTCTGGAAGGTTCTTATATGCGGGTGTTTACTGTATTGAATCAAAAATCTTGTTTATTCACACTGTGCATTTGCTCTTCTTTCTGCGAAAAATGGATTGGTTGCTTGCTGAAGAAATTTGATGAAGTTTAATCACATGAGGCTGCTAATAAAACCAAAGAGTTTTGATTAAGTTTACTGAGTCTAATGATTACTAACGAGACATGGATATTGAAGAGTATATCATCGCATTTGTATTAAATAATATGATATACAGTCAAATCTGCATAGTTCGAACTCGCGTAATTCGAACTTTATCTAATTCGAATGAAGCTCTTTGTCCCTTCAAGGATCACTAATGAACCAACTCTAAAACAAACCTCTATAATTTGAACTTTCTGTAATTCGAACATTTTCACGCTTGCCCAGTGTGTTCGAATTAGACAGAGTTGACTGTACTTTAATTGTATGGAAGCGTATAAATTTGTTAGCGTTCTTATAACTTTTTGCAGACGTCTGGATTACTAGACATAGCAATCACAGATGTGAACGATAATTCACCAATGTTCCATCCTGATCCAAGTGTGCATGCAGCATTCTATACAAGGAGCATAGCTGAGGGTGCGGCAAGTTTTAATGCCACTATAATGCAAGCCAATGCAACTGATAGGGACGCCGGTAAGAACGGTATTGTGGCGTACAGCATTGTGAGTGGAGATGCAAATGGATTCATCAGCATCGATTCACAAACGGTTAGCAATAGATGTTTTTGTTTTATTATCTCTCTGTGATTCACGTTACAGACTATTATGGTTACCAGGCCTTTCATGCGCAGCCTCTGTTCCAATGCCCTGCAGAGCGATGTAACTTTACAATGTTTACATCCAAGTAAACGATCTGTTATTTGTTTTTTTCCAGGGGCGAATGAAAGTGGCAAGACTGATAGATAGGGAGAGCAATCTGGTCACGAAGAATTCAGCTGGACTTGGACTGTTTTCGTTGACCGTAAAAGCAACCGATCAAGCAGAAAGCAATGCAAAATCATCCACAGTAACCGTACGTATATTAATCAATTGTACATGTAACTACACGGTGGAACTTTCACATTACGTACACCAATGGGATCGATTGTTTGGTCCGTTGTTTAGAACTTTCCGTTGTATATATAGGTATCCATTAATGCCAATTATATAGAAGTTCCACTGTATGTACTATAGTGAGATGTGCAAAGTTTGGCTGTTTATTGCTTTATAAGTAAGCAATAGCATAAAGCTGCTTCTCTGTAATTCGGTTTGCAAGATGCATTCTTGTTGTCTCTTTCTTTTAGGTCACTGTAATCGTAACTGACGTAAATGACAATGCGCCTACCTTCGCCGAGTCGCATTATTCCGCCGGCGTGTCGGAAGGGGCGAATCTCCTAACACGCGTTGCAACTGTCACTGCCACCGACAAGGATATAGGCCAGAACGGTCGGGTGAAATACAGCATCATACGTGGCAATGATAATGGTAAATAACTAAATGATAAATAAATAAATAACGATAATGGTAGATAATGGTAAATAAAATAAATAACATCCAATGCTGCTAATGTATTATCAGAGCGAGTATATATAAATTCAGTTCAATAGTAATATCGAGTTGTTAGTAATTCAATTCAAAATTGAAAGGTCGTTAATTTGTTTCGCGTGGCTAGTCTTGTCTTGGCATTATAGCGAGGGTGTGATTGTTTTAGTTAACGTTATGGTTCTTACTGAAAACCTTGGGTCATCACTGCTTTACTTGGTTTTTAGATGACTTTGCAATCGTTAATCCTTATGAAGGATCGATTACGGTTGCAAAATTGTTGAACTCAGAAAGGACATCACTCTACAGTCTAACTGTCAGGGCCTCTGATGAAGGAGATTTAGCTGGAGGGGTATCAAGGAACTCAACGGTAAATTATTAAAGCAATTCTGATTGATTTTTGTGTAGTTGATTAATTAATCTTGAACACTGACTCATGCTTTCCCCTTGCAATTCTTTGAGGGAAAATTAGAGCCAGGCAATAATCTAAGGAATACTCATCATTGCACAAAATAATAATTAGGATAAATCGTTATAACGAGGGTAATTATGATAAAGGGACATAATTTCATAAAAGTTTTATTTATCAACATTATTTATTTCATTCCCGTGCCAATTTACTACATTCTCATGAGGAAAAGTTGATATTATCAGAGACACAACATAGCTACATCAGGTGGTCTTAGCATAACAGGGCAGGCGATATCTGACTTCGTGCCTTTCAATATGCCGGTGGTAATGTTAAGGTTGCTAGATTCCAGGTTTGGGCTCTAGGTATTTATGCTTGAGAGACCGGATATTTTTTGTTCTGCTTAGGAGCCTATGGTGAACTGAAATATAAAAAAAAATTGGATCATTTTTAGAAAATGCTGCCCGTGCCCCCAGTCCGAGAACTAGATGCTTGGTCGTCATTGCACTGTAGATTTTAGCCCTAGGTAATGTTAAGGTCGCTGCACAAATGCAAAGTCATCACTGCACCCTAGAGCTTATATAGTTTTACTTTTTGGGTTAAAAGGTTCTTTTTAACTGCTGAAGTAAATTTCTACAATTTTTCGGTCTGGAGAATATTCTCTATCTGTTTTTTCTTGTCAAATATAGTAAAAGATGTCTAGAATTTTTTAGTGCATTAAATATATCAAATTAGTATAAACTAATTAATCTATTTACATTAAATCATCAAATGTTTTTTACCTTCATAGACAATTGTGGCCGTAACAGTCGGAGATCTGAATGACAACGATCCGATATTCAACCAATCAGCATACACAGCCACTCTGAAGGAGAACATGAATACGAGGCATCGTGTGTTGACTGTATTGGCAACCGATGCCGACCAGGGCAGCAACGGCGAAATCTGGTATCAAATTACGTCAGGCAACGTGAATCAGGCATTTGAAATCGATAATAAAACCGGCAACATTTATGCAATTGCGTCGCTGAACGCGGAGAGTATTGCAAAGTATACATTGATGATCAAAGCTGAAGACATGGGCACTCCTTCTACTAGAAAGGTAAACTAGGAGTGGTGTTACGTACTTGGTCAAGGTAACGAGTTGTATAAAGATATATGGGGCCTCTGCGTTAGGCTATTTTGAAAGCCGTATGCAAAAGTAGTGGCTTTGATTAACGCTAACGAAAACCTATCAATTTCAGCCTTCGTGTCTATACTCTTTTTTATATAGCTTTTTGAAAGCCATATGCCATAACGATGGCTTTAAATAAAGTTTTAGTTTAAACTATCAGTTTTAGCCCTGATATATGAATAAGATAAGGGTATAAGGGAATGAAGAGCTGCCAATGTTTCAATTAGATGCAGTTAAAAAAAGTCTGTCTGCGTTTTTGTGTTGCGTTAGTCATTGGTGATTTTTGTCTTGCAGACGTCAGTTGAAGTTGTTATCAATGTTGAAGATGTGAATGACAATCCGCCGACTTTAAAGTCATCCGTTTATGTTGGTCATGTCAAGGAGAACGCGGCTTTCAGGATGAACATTGCATTGGTAGGTAACGTTGTACGTTTGCTGCTTTACCCTGTGAGACCGTTGCGAGATACGTGTAAACTGAAAACCAAGGTCAGGCATCACAATAGGCGGGTTGATGTTTACAAAGGACGGTGTAACCTCTGTTAACGGGCACCTCTATACAAGGGACAACTTTGTCCCAAAATTGTCAGTGTTGGCCATGTTTTCACAAAAGCAGTCTCTCTGCAACGGTCAAAATCATCGGTCCTATTGGTGCCCGTTAATATTATGGAGGTTCCAATGTTGAAATCAGTCAACGGTCTCTGCCTCTATATACAGCGAACATCTCTACAATACGGAGAGTGACAATGACCTTGTACGGTTAGTTGTTATCCAATGTGGATTCTGTATTGTTTGAAGTATTTCAAAATTCTTTTCAATTCTTCTCCAGTCTCCAGCTTTGGCACTGGAAGATGCTGATCAAGTTGCGATAAGCGAGACAACTCTGCAACTGACAGGCGATGGCGCTGCCAATTTCTACATCAACTCTACGACTCTCTTATTGACACCGTCAAAAGCGAGCAAGTTGGACAGGGAAAACCAGTCAGTATACCACCTCACCATAACAGCCATTGATAGAGACGGGCTGTTTTCAAGAGCAAATTTAATCGTGGCCATTGACGATGTGAACGACAACAGGCCTACTTTCAATCAATCGCGGTATAGCGTGACGTTGCCGGAGAGTGCGGCTATTGGCACCGTCGTGTTAAACGCCGCAGCTCGGGATGTGGATGATGGATCGAATTCGGTTGTGACGTACTCTCTACGTGGTGGAGACAACGTGTTGTCAGTAAACAGGACAACAGGTTTGTTTTGTGTCATCGTTGCCCCCCCCTCCCCGACTATGTTTAGCCTTAATGGTGAACACTACATATTTGTGGCTCTGGGTGGCTACTCGTTGTCCCATGGTTTGATCATCATGAAGCATTTGTTTACTAGTTGTTTACAGGATGAAAGATAGAAGAATAGATAGAAGATAATATATCAGATGGTAGACTAAATAGTGTAATAAATGATATAGTCCAGAGTGTTCCACAATATTTTCTACAACCTATTCTCGCCATCTCGAGCTCGACTGGGAAATGGCATTTCAGACGACAAATAGCGAGAGTTCGATGCTATGCTGGTATTGATTTAGCTTGATGGAAGTGACAATTTTGTTTAAAGTGGCAATGTGTTTAAGATATTTATGATTACATATACTAACATATCTTAAAGCTATTATAAGTAGAATTCGGCATAGCGAGAATCAACTGCAGACGGCATATTAGATGGTATGTTATTATTGAAATGTGGGTGAATTAAGTTTGCTGTTATTTTGTTACTTTCTCTCTTCTAGGAACGATTCGATTGAGTGGTAAACTGGATCGCGAGAAGCAGGATCATTTGAGCGTGGCAATATTCGCTTCAGACCAAGGAGTGCCAGCTATGGAAAGCCAAGTACAGCTTGATGTTCACGTCACGGATGTCATAGATTCCAAGCCTTATTTCGAGCCACAAATAATCGAATTGAACGTAAACGAATCAACACCAATCAACTCAATTGTTTATAATGTAACCGCGAAAGATCTGGATTTGAATGATAGACTTTCTTACAATCTGACTTTTGTTAGTGTGATTGGTCAGTTTATTTTGGACGCAGCTAGCGGCGAGTTGAGGCTGGCGAACAGCCTCGATCGAGAGATTGTTTCATCTTATTGGCTGGAAATCCAGGCAACGGATCGAGGCATGCTTACGTCATCAAGTCTGAGCTTGAAGATCAACGTTCTAGACACGAATGACAACGCGCCGACATTCGTACAACCGTTCTATTTGAACGACGTCGTTGAGGACACGTTAGAGGGGACGATCATATTGAGCGTCGTCGCATCCGATCCGGATCAAGGCACGAACGGACGGATTGCCTATTCGATTAAAGAGGATACGCACGGATTGCTGCGGATTCAATCCGATACTGGTTTCATTAGCAAGCACGGTCTTTGGCAGTTAACGCCTGGTGCGTTTCTGAACTTCACTGTCATCGCGACGGATGCTGGCAATCCTGCGATGCATAGCAGCGTCAATTGCAGTATTCGATGGATCGCGATCAATGCGACAAACCCCCGGTTTAATCGCTCTTCGTATGCTGTGCGCGTGAGAGAAGACGAAAGTGTAGGGGGTACTATTCTTGCTCTAACCGCCTACACGAAAGGTCGCGTTGAATCAATTACGTATGCAATGACAGGAGGGAAGGGAAAGTTTGCAATAGACCGAGTAACTGTGAGTTTATTTACCAGTTTAGCTCTCTATCAATCTTTATCTTCATGTAGTTAAGCTCCGCAGCCAACATCAACATTATTGATCTAGTCCTCTCTCAATTCTGTATCTCGTCTGCTGAACTCTAATGTGTATACTTGTGTGTCCCCCCTCTAATATGTCCCCCAGGTCATGGGGGGACAACTCTGTTGTTGTCTGGAATTGAAAATCCCTGACGACGTACGTATGCAGCAATAAGTCTGTGTAGTAACTCCTTTTAGAAGGCTTATCTTCGCACTGAGGTTCCATATTTTTGATGACATCGTATTTTTCAATTGCAGGGGCTGGTCAGAATCGCTAACCCCCTGGACAGGGAGGACGATGAGAGGTTTGCCATCACAATAACAGCCACAGATGCCCAGTCGTTGACGGGTGTAACGTCAGTAATTATCATCATTCTTGACGTGAACGACAATAGCCCCGTCTTCTCTTCTGAGACTTACATGTTCACAGTAGTTGAAGATGTGAAGGCGTTTGCGACAGTTGGCAGTGTTCTGGCTACGGACAAAGACTCCGGAGAGAACAGTACAATTGGATACTCAATAACATCTGGCAATGAAAGTAAGAATTTGTGTTCGTTAGCTTATTGTGTGAATTCATTTTATCGTGCGTGTCATACACGGCCAACCGAGTGTCTTTTATGCAGTATGCCTGTCCCGGGGGCATGTGACTTGCGATGAGTTTTTTTAAAGTGCTTTGAATTCTGATTGGTCAATTTCTAGGGAGTTGGTTTACGATTAGTGCCGAAAATGGAACGATTTCGACGAGAAATACCCTTGACAGAGAGAGTCAAGGTGTTGTCAAGCTAACTGTCACGGTATGCAGATGTCCCTATTCGTTTGTGCTCTCTTGACAAACCTTTGCTTTTTCTTTCGAAAGAAAGAGTATATGATTTGATGAATTGTTATTGTATAGGCTTTTGATGATGGTGTTCCTGTGAGAAGAAGCAAGAACACATCTGTGATAATAACACTGTTGGACGTAAACGACAACGTTCCACGATTTTCGGCCCGCGTGTATAATGTTTCAGTGAACGAAAACATTCAAGGAGACAGTCAGGTTAGTATGACATTGACATCAACTGTACAATACAATTGTAAATACAGTAAACACCCGCTTATAAGAACCTGTGAATTCTGCATCCAGCCTATTTTTCAAATACAATAGCCTATTGTCTTTTCTGTTGTTTTGAGCAAGGATTTCAACCTGGAAGGTTCTTAATTCACTTGTTCTTATATGTGGGTGTTTACTGTACTACCGAACCTCGATACATCGATACTCACAGAGGTGTTAACCGCGCTTTCGTGTTAACGATGTTTCGAGATTTGTGGAATCAAACGTAAATAATGCACAAATCCATTTGAGATGAGGTTCAGTAGATGAATGTTTAATGCATCAGGTAACTGTATTCAAGTGGTTTTGATGCTTCTTATTCATGTTTAACTGTGTGGAACTGCATCTTTGCTATTTTGTCAGGTATTGTTTAATTTTTTTATTGATTCTGATATTGCATGTGCTGTTTTATCAGGTTATTAAACTGAAAGCTATGGATGGTGACAAGGACAGGAATGGCAGCGTTTCGTATTTCATCGACTCTGGTAACGAACTTGGCTATTTCTACATTGGAAGTAAGTTCATCTGATATTTGGAGACCCAGTTTATGATCATTCCTATGGGCAATCTATGCACCTAACCCCTATGAAAACCCTATCATCTTTTCATATTGACATTATATAACCATGGTAATATTCTTTCTAGGAACCACCGGTTCAATAAACATTGCAAAATCGCTGGACTATGAGAGTGTGCCGTCGTTTAATTTGTCCATTCGAGCCACCGATGATGGCACACCGATGAAATTATCATCAGCCGCACTTGTTAGAATAACCGTCATTGATGTTAACGACAATATACCAAGGTATCTTTTACTTTCTTCAATACGAAACTCCGACAAATTATAAATGCGCTATCAAGCCCCGAGGAGGGGGGCTTTAATTTTAGATATTTCCGCGGAGGGGAGCTCATTTGAGATAGATAGAGGCCTGTTAGAGAGGGGCTGAATGAAGTTCTTAAATAGATATACTGTAGGAAATTTTACTTGAACTGCCATTGATACATCTACTTTTGCTGCTGGTTTTTATGTTGCTGCTATTGCTTAATCTCAGTCTCCATTAGAAAATTTTATATTGTTAAGTCCTCCTGCGTGCATTTATCTCTGTTCACGTCAATACCAATTTGTATTTTGAAAGCATAATCAAGTATTGCCTTTACATCGTCTCTTGTTTCTCTACTAGGTTTCTCTTGGCATCATATCACTTCTACGTGCAAGAAAACCTTCCAGCTGACCACGCGATTGGCAGCGTCAAGGCTGTTGATACCGATGCCGCCTTCGGTCGGGTGTATTACAGAATTAGTGACAAATCTGCTGCATTTTCCATATCCGAATTGAATGGAACCATCCGGCAAACGGTTTCTCTTGATCGAGAAGTCAAAGCTGTCCATTTACTCACCGTAGAAGCTTTCAACAAAGATGAATTTGGCAATAATTCTCTTTCTTCATCTGTCAAGGTAAATGTAACTCGGATAATTTTTGAGTGTCATGACTGCGAACAGAATGCTTCGCTTTGAGAAGTAGGGCAAGCATGCGGTAGAAAAGGGTGTAGAAAAGCACAGTGCGTAAGGTTTTGGAAGAGTTGGATTGTTTTCGAATTTATTGTTCTGTTCGCTAGCAAACTTGTGATTTCTGAGAAAGCTCCGAATTGGATGTATGGCACAAGTCCGTACAGCTGTAGATTCAATTTCTGTGTTTCTGTTTCCGTTACAAGGAGGTTGTACAATGTTATGCCGTGTTTTATAGCATTTCTTTTATGAATGTCTAGCCTATGCTGTACGCGAAGGACTTTCTTGTTAGTGTTATTACAAGATGGGGTTTAATGTTGTGTATTTATTCGTACTTGCAGGTATCCGTACAAGTCACTGATGTGAATGATAATCACCCTGCGTATCCCCCGTCTTGCTGCAATGCCAACGTGTCTGAAAGCGCAAATATCGGTGACATTGTGCTCCGCGTAGCAGCCGTGGATGTCGACGATGGAGCAAACAAGGTTATCTCTTACGCCATAGTACAAGGAAACGGACAAGGTGAGGTGCTCTCTATATGCGCACTGAGGCTTCATGTCATGCGAGCTGTACTCTATCTGGACTCAGAGACGACACCAATATAGCAGCATTGATTGAGCGATTTCTTTAGCCCAGTATGGGGAAGGATAACAAAGACCGTGTCTTTTTTCAACATTGAAACCATAGCCAACCTTCCTTACAATTATACCTTTTCATGTTAGTTAATCATTCAGATCAACTTAAAGTACGTAGACAAATGCAGCATTTGCATGCTTAACCTTCTGGACTTATACATCATTGTATATATAGACAATGCGTTTAATGACTTTCCAGGGGGGCACGAAAGCTTGAAAATCGAATTGATATGAATGAGAAAAATTGTTAGTTTCATCGTTATCTTTACAGGAGCTTTCAGAGTAGATGCTTCCACTGGAGATGTACGAGTCAGAGCTGCGCTGAACCACGAATCTCAGAGCCAGTACGAGTTGATTGTGAATGCAAGGGATCAAGGGATACCATCTTTGTCCCAGAATGCAACAGTGCACATTCGAGTACTTGATGTAAATGACATGAAACCATCGTTTTTACCCGTCAACATATCAGCTGTAAGAGAGGTGGGTCAGCCTTGCGAATCTTTTTACTTGTAGACTCCAAAAGAGAAGCTGAACAGGCTTTAGCTTCAGCGTAACTATCTCCTATCTGCCAGCTGTAAATAATGCATGTGATATTATGAAGCTGAGCATTGAAAATCTATCTACATTTGCTGTTCCACTTGTTCCATTGTAACCTTTAGTGTGATTACATTTTGAATTATTATTTTGCAGGACGCGTCTATCGGTGAATTGATCGCCACGATTAGGGCGATAGACAATGACGGTGGAGACAACGGGCGAGTAAGCTTTGAAATAATGACCGGGAACGACGACGGTTCGTTTAATTTGGACTCGAAGACAGGAGAGCTGAAAGTGGCAAAAGCATTGGATTACGAACGGGTGCAGATTTACAAGGTAAGACGTTGCTCGCTCTGCTTAATCACACACCGTTGCAGCATGCATACTGGCGTATGCAGGGTCTGACAGAGGGAAGTGGTATGTAGGTACACGTGTAGGTAAGGGGAATGTATGCACACGTGCTATTACTTTCACACTCAGCTCAACACCATGGAAGACACAAGATCTCAAGCTACAGTATCATGTAAAATGTATGATGCTTTTTTACGTTGTGTAGTGGTCATGTATGATATGATATGAATGTGTATGTATGATATGAATAATGATGATCATATTAATCATGATTACTTTTATTATCGATAGCTTCGGGTCGTTGCACGCGATCACGGACTCCCATCTTTATCTTCGACCGAGACATTCAATGTGAACATCACTAACATCAACGACAACATTCCCAATTTTACATTGGTAATATTTCACAGATTTGTTAATATCGACATTATACTTTAAATGACTTCTAAATCACCCCTCTCCCTCCTGCCTTTGAAGCCCCTTCTAATTGCACACCTTTTGATTTTGTCCCAGTGTTCTGTTATTGATTAATGTTCTTGTTTTGAATTTTGTCCCAATTTTCTTTTTTTAACCATCGTTTCATGGACTTGTTAATGACTCGAGGTATAGTTACATATAGCTAGTTGATATGTTGCGTGTACGTTTTTGCTTTTAGGGTGAATTTAATGCAGTTATAAGTGAGAATATGCCGGTTGGTTCGACTGTAGCAAGAATTTCAGCAACCGATGCAGACAATGATCCAATATACTACTACATACAAGGTTAGTAACATTCAGTTTGTTATACAGCTGGTTGCAGGTACAGTAATAACCGGTCGGCGCTAGTGCGCGGAGGATTTATGTATGGCGTTATGGGTAAGATATGATTGCGAGGATGCTTTCCGAATCAAACGATTGCTGTGAAATTGAGAAACGAGAACTAACGTCCACGAGAATTAACGTCCACGAGAATTCTCGCAAATCATTTCTCAAATTACTGGACATGCGCATTTGTAATGTAACGAGACTTTGATATAAACCGAAATCAAATTTATGTAAGTGGGCATGGCTAAGAAGCCAGAACAAAGATCTGACTTAAGATTTCATAAACTGATGAATATGAAGTAAATGTGCAAGAATATAGTGAGCACAGTGTTAGATATAGAAGTTGGAAGAAATGAGTTTGGTGGGATTGGGATTGGGATGGGGAATAAAACAAGTAAACCTGAAGAGAGAAGATATTTTTTGTGTTAGTTCTACCCTACACAGAGCAAAAGCTTAAAATTTTACAGTTTGACAAATCGGTTGATTGTAAAACAAAGCGATGACTGCAAATGTTTAGGAAGAATTAAGTTTGAATTTGTTGCCAATTGTTGTGGAGCATGCTCTAGCCTTGTTTGGCTTCTTTATCTGATCCATCTAATCCACTAACATTTAAGCTTGACTGTGCTGTCTGGAAGTCACGTCACATTACAAATGCGCGTGTCTAGTAATTTTAGGGGTGATTTGCGAGAACTGTCCTCGTTGTTGCTTCTCGCAATCATAAATCTCACAACAATCCATTGGCTGAGTAAACAGCCTCGCAATCATAAATCTCACAACAATCGGTTGGCTGAGTAAACAGCCTCGCAATCATAAATCTCACAACAATCGGTTGGCTGAGTAAATAGCCTCGCAATCATATTTTATGAATGGTGTCCATTGATGATGTCCTAATTGGTTCTAAATCCTCCACTAACTAATACCGACCGACCGAAGTTTGCAGATCAGATGCTGTGGTGGGTGTCATATTTCATTATCAGTCTTATGCAATTGTTCTGACGTAATACATCACGTGAAGGAAATGTCAAGGCCCCACCTCCTTGACCCATGTTTGCAGTCGTGAGGATGAAAAGTTCCTTGTCCATTCTGGCCTGCATTATATATGTTCTCAATGTTTCATAGAAATCTCGGCTGTACTTTTACAATGCTTGAATGCATTTATCTAATGTTGTTCATAGTTCATGCATTTCAATGTTAAAATTTTCCCGACGTCCTGCTCCTGAACGTCTTGATCCACCATTCCATAATCCACTTTTTAAACCCACCCGTCCGTATTGTACAAAATTCCCCGACATCCTACTCCTGAACATCTTGTTCCACCATTCCATGATTCACTTTAAAGCCTGCCCATCGCGTTCGGTATTGTGCAACGTTTTTGAACATTGGATTACGGACAATGACTGACTCAGAGTTTTAGGAATCGTTCACCAGTTTCTTGTCATTGTGGGTTGATTGGATAAAGAAAGTAAGAAACGAATAAATGAGCAATAGGCTTGATATATTACCATCATATTGAAAACTGGCAAAGCACATCAATACACAATATAATTTAACAAAACGTATCTTCGAGTACATTTGAAGATTTTTACCAAAACCAAGTTAACGAAAAATATGTAGGAAAATCTATACACTGCATTTATTATAATAAAGAATAGCATAAATAATAATAATAATAATAACAGCAACAACAATAACAAACATTTGTATTGAAAGTTTGGATTTGAACTTTGATCAGATTTTAAACTTAGCAGTTTTCCAAACCCCAAAGTGTAATAAATTTCCCCCTCAGACAGGACAGGAATCTCTAACATTTTTCCAATTCAAAATATGTAAATGTTTACTTTATTCTACTAATTTAGAAGTTTTGCTCGAACCCACAAAACCGAGTATACGGTATAAGTTCGTAAAATACTGTCTCTGGCTCTGGCATAGCGTCATAATAACAAATATGCCTGGGGCAAATTAAATTTTCAAAATGTTAAAGAGAAATCTCCACCCAGCTCTTTTTAGCTCCCATGCGTGTGGTATGGGTTTTCGAGTTGAAGGTTCCAAATGAACCACTCAAACATACAATACAATTTATGAAGCTCAAACCACAGGGTGTCAAGAGGAACGCTCTGATGTCAAGATTTTGAGATGATTACATAATGTGAGGGCAATTTCAGTTTCATTACCACATAATCAACTCCCCCCGAAAATGCATTGAATTTCCGCAATAAAAGCGGATATTAAATGCAAAAGACCCGAATTTCGATAAATGAACACCCAAGAATGTTTTAAGGAATATTACATTGCCATTTCACAGTCATTGGCCATCGCTGCAATTAAAATTGCGATTTTATTGTTCCTTGGAGTTCGATTGCCTTGGAATGCCACCATGTTCATAAACTTTGTCAAAAACATGGGTCTAATTACATGATGTGTTGACTCGAAGGCCTACGTGTATCACCAATAGGCGTTGATATATCGTCCATTTCATTGTGCTGATAGATTTGGTTACAGTACTTTTCAAATTACTGTCAACACGTGCAACATTATCCCTTGTTTACCACCATTGTCTCTGCTTCGCGTTCGCTTCGTCTTGCTTCGATTTCCAATGGAACGAACTAAAGGAAATGCGGTTTCCAGGCATTTCGACCAAATTTGTCCAATAAAAATTAGAAAAACACTTGAGTCTGAACAGAAACAGGGTGGGAAAACAACTTGTAGAAAACGGAACTATAAATAATATATCATAGCTAAATAAGCATTATCAGTCAGTTTGCTTGCCTTGCCTTGAAATATTTTGATCTGATATTCAATTGCTTCAGAACGGAGTCACATCTACCCAGTACCATATTTATTATATAGCCAATATAAGTGTCTAACTCTAATTTGTTAGATCTCTCTAGCTTTCGAAGGAACGTGTATTTTTGCAACAATCCAAGGAATTCTACGAATCTCAAAGCCCCTGGCTTGAATCACGACGTTGGTTGCTGCTGAGCTGAGCTCAATTTTCAAATCAAACAATAGTGTATCGGTTGTAGTTCAAATTATTTCTCGATTCCGATCGATTTAAAAGTTTCTCCGAAATAACAGTCAGAAGCATAGTAAGCCAGACGTCCCTTTCACACTCGTCCGCGGCGCACATAGTGTAATTGATCGATTTCGTCGATATTTTAATGCAGTGGCTCCTGTGTTTGTCGTTCATATCTTCTGGATATATCCCCACACTCTCGTCTAGCACTATGACTTGTTTCGGCACTTGATCGCCCTTTCGTCTGTAACAGTTCAAATGGCTTTCGTTCAGCACAACGTACATCTCCTTCCATGTTTGGGCGCAGGTTTTTCTCAGACTCCTTCGTTGCATTCGTAAATGTCCCTCTTGGACGATTACCGGCATTGTGGTACTCACGGACGAGCAACCCTCATCCAGCCGCGTGTATTTATCTGCCGGCGTCCTCGTCGGAGAGCCAGTTTCTGGCGAAGATTGTGGTGCAGAAAATAGCTGCCTTTCGGACAGAAATGTACAATTTCCGCGGCTTCGAGACAGCGGTTTTCGACGAAAATTCGACTTGAAGTTCTCCAGCATGCCTTCGAATCCATGTGAAGTGAAATGCAACTTGAAGCTACGCATTGTGTCTCTCTGTTATTATTTGTCAAAGATTCCCGCTCCAATACACGATCCTCTCTATATATGTATGTATATCGAAGTAACTCAAGTATTTAGTGTGTTCACTTTGTTGTTGAGTTGAGATAATAGTGTCCTGTATGTGACTGTTCTCTTGTTAAACCACTTGGTGCAATGCAGTTGTGTTCCGTGATGTATGTATAATTATAATAACGCTCTTATGGGTTTGTGACTTGTGTGAGTCTGAATACAAGCCAGAACAGAAATGGAAATCCCCTTCCTCTTGAAAGTTGAACTTGAAACACAGCACACTGTCCGCCTTCCTACCGTCATGAGGTTAACTCAGGTGACTTCCAGATGTACAGAAAGACCCGTGATGTCATTCGCTTGCTTCCGTAGCAAGGTCTGTTTGACAGCGTATTGTCTCTACGTTTTGTAACTTCCTTTTGCCCTTAGTCAGACTCTCGTGTTGCCATGAGAATTTTCCGGTTGCTCTGACTGTTGCAATGCCTGAAGATTATAACGAGCATTTTGGATTTCCACCCTCATTGTAATAATGTCCTTTCTCTGTAATTATTATATGCTATTAATCGTGTGTACGAGAAATTGATGAACATTTACTGTTTCACACTGCGAGTGGTTTGTATTCTTCGAATTCCACACACAAATTTTGATGATTATGATTATGTCGATGGTGCTGGCTGTGATCTTACGATTATGCTGATTAATTCCACACAATAGAATTCTCTGAAACAAATTCAACTTCCTTCATAAGCAGAAGCCCACGTCATATGTTTCTATATCGAAACAGAAACTGAAAGTGACGATAAGTTATTTTTATAAGAGACAGTTTCTTAATTTTTGGGCACATTTTAGTTGGGTAGTTCTAATCGCTGGACCCCACGACTCGGGGACTCTCGGACGCACGACTATAGGACCTAGGGAAATACGACCCATGTCTTTAAAACTGCCAAATTTGCATTATTTTCACTGTAATTATTGTAGCGAAGTCAAAGGCACTGTTTTGAAGTATGAAACGCAGTTCGGTGAGCATAGGAACAGAAATAAATGCTTTTCGAGCAAGCAATTTTGTCGCAAAAAGCATGCTGTCGTTGCAAATCACTGAGGTTTTCATATCGTAAGCAAGGAAACTGTGGTGGCAGTAATCGAAATCCTGTGGAGCCACGACATTGACATTTGCACCGTAATCAAAATTCCACCCTTTTCAGAAGCGTTGCGCAATCTGAAACCACCGGTAGTAAGAGAGAACAATTTTAAAGCATTTCATATAAATGCAGAAAGACTATTCTGCTATTGTAACGTCTGTGTTTGTTATCATCCATCAAATATAGCAACAAAATGTGAATATATCACAACATAATAACAGCTAAAGCAACGAAACATGGAAACCTTATCAACGTCATCATGCTCATCATTATGATCATGATCATTTTTATTATTATTGCACCCTGCACCCTGCACTGCGCAGGTATATTGAGTTTTTTACCGCCAGAAAACACTTGCAAAGTTTTCTCTGGGATGCAAAAGGGCCTTAGTTACCCGAGGTTCGAGTTACTCCTGGCCCGACTTATCATGATTTTGCTGTTTTTATGAATATTTTTTGGAGTTTACTTCATTTATCTTTATCAAGTAAGAACACATTCCACCAAAATATTCACAATACACAACTACTCAGATTTACTTCTTGATAAATGCAGACATACGAAATCCAAGCACGTTTTATTCTGAATACAAACTATATCGGCAACATGAACAAGAGAAGTATAACTAGAACTGGAAGCTGCAAGTTATATAAAGAGTTACAAATAGTTAACCTTCTAATCTGCAATGGTTTCTAAAATGTAAATATTTCTAACTGAAAACTAAACAATGTCTGGGTCAAATAGATCATTCGAGTCACTCCCTTACTTCCATTCAAAGTCACCATCTCGTTCTCAATCTGTCTCTTTTTCGTGTTAAGCACGCCACGATGGAATGTCAAGCATGCTGGCAGTGGTCCTTTCTAAAAGGGGGAACGGCAATTACAGGAATGATGATGATGATGATACTGATGGTGACTGCGTAAAACCTGATACGCCAGATTAAGATAGCCTGCCTTTCGCAAGTCATTAACATACCAAAGGGAGGGAATATATCAACTTTCCTTGTTGATGAGCGTCAAAGCAGATCATGCGATGAAAAACTTCCGTGCATAATTAATTCAAGTTAATATATTTTATATATTAACCAACATCAGATGCATTCCATCTTTGAGACAAAATAGATCTATCCTATCCATGACTCTTCTCAAGAATCTATCAAAAAATTTATAACTCTGTTTATGCCAAACAGAAATTGTGTTACAATGACATGATTTGAGTAGTTGTGTATTGTGAATATTTTGGTAGAATGTGCTCTTTCTTGATAAAGACAAATGAAATAAACTCCAAAAGAAATAATATTCATAAAAACAGCAAAATCATGATACGTCGGGCCAGGAGTAACTCGAACCTCGGGTAACTAAGGCCCTTTTGCATCCCATAGAAAACTTTACAAGTGTTTTCTAGCGGTCAAAAATTCAATATACCTGCGCAGTGCAGGGTGCAATAATAATAAAAATGATGATAGCGATTATAATGACGAGCATGATGACGTTGATAAGGTTTCCATGCTTCGTTGCTTTAGCTGTTGTTATGTTGTGATATATTCACATTTTGTTGCTATATTTGATGGATGATAACAAACACAGACGTTACAATAGCAGAATAGTCTTTCTGCATTTATATGAAATGCTTTAAAATTGTTCTCTCTTACTACCGGTGGTTTCAGATTGCGCAACGCTTCTGAAAAGGGTGGAATTTTGATTACGGTGCAAATGTCAATGTCGTGGCTCCACAGGATTTCGATTACTGCCACCACAGTTTCCTTGCTTACGATATGAAAACCTCAGTGATTTGCAACGACAGCGTGCTTTTTGCGACAAAATTGCTTGCTCGAAAAGCATTTATTTCTGTTCCTATGCTCACCAAACTGCGTTTCATACTTCAAAACAGTGCCTTTGACTTCGCTACAATAATTACAGTGAAAATAATGCAAATTTGGCAGTTTTAAAGACATGGGTCGTATTTCCCTAGGTCCTATAGTCGTGCGTCCGAGAGTCCCCGAGTCGTGGGGTCCAGCGATTAGAACTACCCCATTTTAGTTTCAAATTTTCTTAAAAGTTTCTTTATTTAATGAACGGAAATTGTAGTTAAGCCGATAAAGAAACGTGGATGTTGCAAAATATTATTATTATGCATCACAATAAAAAGTCGTTTATAGAGTTAAAAATTATAAAGCACCATCATCTAAGTCGTTAATTTCCGTCAATTCTATATAGTTTTGACTTTTGTTTACGAAAAATGAACGCTATTGGTTGCTGATTTTTTTAAATTATTTGTTGGTCTGAAAGTTTCTTAAATTGTGGGCTGAAAGCATGCAATGGTCTGCCTTGTGGTTGCTTTTCAAAGCAATTCAACTTGATTTGGAGTCGAGATTGATCTGATGTAGGGTATTAAGAACTTTGTAATGCTTCAATCTCCGAATGAATCAACACTTTTCAACTTTTAAAAATAACAGACAATATCTCGAAGATTGAACACAACATCAATCAACTACATGTCTTGACAACTGATAGTTAAAATTCCCTTCATTAGATTCACCTATCAACACTGACAAATGGGTTACTTGGAAATCCTGCTTTCTTTCAGTAAACAGAATGCATATATTGTATTGAAATTTTTTGGTGAAATCTGTTTTCTAGCTCACTCACAGGTCGTGAGTTGTTGAAGGCCTAGGCTGGTGGAAACAAACAGCCTGCACGGAGTTTGAGTTCAAGTCTCGTTGCAAAATAGGCCACAGCAAACGTTTGCATGTGAAATGTGCTTGGCCCCTTAACACTCAATTACAACTCTTGTTATTCTGAGAACATTGTTTGATGACCCTTTCACTAACAGGAGAAATTGCTGAGCTATACAGATATTGCAAAATAAGCTTGCAGATGGGGGAGGAAACCAGGTTTCAATGAATGAAATGCCCACCAAGCAGGATAAAAGGCATTTGAACTGTTGTTTGTTTTGCGAGGGCGTTCACGTTTTGCGTCAACGAGACGCCGCTATTATTTGCCAGTTGAAGTGCATGTAATTCACATTCTCGGAACTCGCTCAGAGCTGGTGATAATGAGCATGTGAGTTCCATCTCTTTTTCCGCTACCACCGTGTGAATATGCACGTATAATTAAATGTTCACATTCCTGTTCCTCCACCCCACCTCCTTCCACGAAGCTCAATCTCACTCGTCAGCAGAACTCCGAGCAAAACTCTTGTTTGGCGCCTTTTTCCCCACGCATCATCGCACAGGGATACAAAGCTACTTGTATCATGGTATCACGAATGAACACGTGCACAGAGCGAAATCCCGGCCCTCCGAAAACAAAAAGGTTGTTTCCTTGTTGAATTCGGAATATAATTTGACGGATTTTCTGGACTGACCCAATTGACCCAACCCTGCCTAGTCCTTGAGATGCATGATGTCACAACGTAAGTGGTTTTTCGTCAATGCTTGATATTTGTCCTCAAGGCATTGTGCGAGTAGATATATCTAGCCACGTAATGTTTTTTGTTGATGTGCATCTTCTCTGTGCATGGAAAAAGGGCCACGTTTTATCATCCGTGGTCCTCTTTCCCGAAGCGAGGCTGTTGGGTTGTCTGATCGAGTCTCTGAAGCTCTTGTTCTTCGCCACTCTTGCAAACCCTAATATAATTGTTTGGAATTTTTATTTATTTTGTGCATATTGTTTGCTCTTTTTAGATGGCAGTACAGACGTTTTTCAAATCAACGAATTTAGTGGACTGATAATAACAAGGAAAATCTTGGTGAGTCAATATATCAGATCTATATTTTCACACGGCTCTGCTCAACTGCTGACCTTTATTTGAAATTTAGGTGTGCGTGATGATTTTCCAACATAATTCGTGCTCAAGAACATGGTGTTTGGTTTGAATTTTTTTCACTGTATTAACAGTTCCAAACTCCTTTCCTTGCTCCTCTCTCAAAGAACCCCCTGTCAAACTTGCTAACTTTCAAACGCTCCTATTCGGCCATGTCTGACAACTTTTTCTTGTAATACAGTTAACTCTGTCTCATTCGAACAGCCTGGGGAAGCGTGAAAATGTTCGAATTACAAAAAGTTCGAATTATAGAGATTTGTTTTACACGCATTTTTTTATAAGAAACTTAAGAAGTAGTGCTCAGTTTCTTAAAATTTATGGCCATTTTAGTCTAAAAGTTTCTTAAAAGTTTCTCAAATTTGTAACTGAAAATAGGTAGGAAACTCAAAGAGACATCACAATTCAATGCAAATAAACAGTAACAAAACAATTGTCAACTCCATGTTGTGTCAATTCCATCTAATTCTTCGTATTTAAAATAATAATGAGTGCCGTCTTCAAAATACAATCAAAACTGCCCCATTTGCATGTTTTACCAGGTGACACGGTTTCTTAAGCATAATGGAAAGTAGTACTAAAGTTTCTTAATTTTTTTGGTGTCTTAGGGGTGGGTTTCTTATAGAGGGTTTCTTATAAAACAAAATGCGTGTATAAGAATTGATTCATTAGTGATCTTGGGGCGGAGAAGCTCGTTCGAATTAGATAGAGTTCGAACTACACGAGCTCGAACTATGCAGATTTGACTGTAGTTTCAATTTCGCGGTTGTTTGCTCATCACCATCATTGTCATTGTCACGTGAACAGCATCAGAATCTTGTTGATAACACGTGGGCTGTTATTTCTCTGTCACGCGAATACTCTTGTGGGAAATGCTCGTGATGTTTGCGTGGGCATTGCCTGCCCCAACAACGCCCATTCATACCCTGAATTCTTCTCAGCAAGCAAGTTCTCCTTTCTTGGTGCGATGCAAACCTACGGTGGCCCACAAGTGTCAAGGCAAAACTTTCTTTCTCAAGGCAAAAATTTCTTTCTCAAAGCAAAACTTTGTTTCTCAAGGCAAAACTTTCTGTTTCAAGGCAAAACTTTCTTTCTCAAGGCAAAACTTTCTTTCTCAAGACAAAACTCTCTTTCTCAAGGCAAAACTTTCTTTTTCAAGACAAAACTTTCTGTTATCAAGGTATTTACATGAAGTACTACACTAGGGTTCCAAAAGTATTGCAACACCTGATGAAAAATGGCGTCTAGAAGTGGCTCGAGGCCTGAGCAAGAAAATTTACATAACGATGTGACTGCCAAACGGGTTTCAATAGCGAATTTCTTTAGCAGAAATATACTCAAAATTTCATACATTTTCAAATGAAAACATAATTTAAACTATATCATTTTGTTTTAACATAATATTAAAAGAAAACTGCGAAGAGGTCCCTTGAAAAATGTTCACAAAAATTTATCGAAGTGGAGTAATTAAAACGCCAATAATTATAATTTCTTTCACTCAAAGCCACGCAAATTCTCTCTCATTTAAAGCAGAATGTTTTAAAATTTTGAAAAATATAAAAAATTTTCATAAAACTGTCTTGACCTTTTAGAATTCAAGGTTTAAGTCTTTCTTTACAACTTGAAAAGCACATGTTTTGTTTTAATTACTCCACTTCGATAAATTTTTGTGAACATTTTTTAAGGGACCTCTTCGCAGTTTTCTTTTAATATTATGTTAAAACAAAATGATATAGTTTAAATTATGTTTTCATTTGAAAATGTATGAAATTTTGAGTATATTTCTGCTAAAGAAATTCGCTATTGAAACCCGTTTGGCAGTCACATCGTTATGTAAATTTTCTTGCTCAGGCCTCGAGCCACTTCTAGACGCCATTTTTCATCAGGTGTTGCAATACTTTTGGATGGAACCCTAGTGTAGTACTTCATGTAAATACCTTGATAACAGAAAGTTTTGTCTTGAAAAAGAAAGTTTTGCCTTGAGAAAGAAAGTTTTGCCTTGACACTTGTGGGCCACCGTAGGATCCGACGTCAGCACTTTATTATTGCGGCCATGAATTGCATTATCGAAACCTTTGTGGTGTGGTCACGTAACAATGTTATGGACATTTCATCATCAGCAAGTACCATATAGACACGCCCTTTTGTTTTGGTGGCTTTTCAGTGGAGAGCCACTTGTTGTCGCCTGGTTCCGCCTCTTGCAACCTGGTTACATGTGACGATGAAATAGCCTGTGTGGGAAGCATAATCCAGGAAGTCCTTTGGGGTTCACACAATACGGGTGTACTGTCCTCTCTTAAGATTGCATCACAAGCTTTTAGTCAGTTCTGACATAAGGAAACGCTTTAAGTGTAATCGCAATGAGATTACACTTGATGAGGGAAGGCAAATGAAAAGCTTTGACTGGAAGGAAGGTCCAACGACTTTGGCTCTGCCACCACGAGAGGGATATTCCAAGGATGGTAGGGGGGGTTGTCACCCAATTTGGAAATTATGATCAAAGCATTGCCATCGTCTCTTATGTGCTCAGCATAGCGTTATGCCTTAACATTACATTACCCCCAACGCATCCTGCTATCTACGTTCGGTTGATGTCATGAGATACAGCCAGCATTATGCAATTTGTGTGAAAGCCCTTTGAGCTCAATTTAGAGGCTTGGTATGAGTTATGCGGCAAGGCAATGTGATGTGTCGCCGTAGAAAATCAACTGGCAAGTTTATTCGAAGTATTCGGTATTTGTTTGTGCATGAATCTATTCCGACGAAACCGCCCACTTTAAATTCAATGGAAACACAGAAGGATTTTGCATGAAATTCTCATGCCATTTCATTGCCAATGCTTCGTTGCGCAATAATAACACGTGTTTTGGCAACCCACTAATTTGAACTTTGAGCTTTGGATAAACCGACACATCTCTTTCCTTCTTTCGCGAGATTAGACAAAATGGTTGCTTTATAACTCGGGATTTTTTCCGACTCTCCCAGTTCTCAGCTTGAATCTTTTAGTGTCAAAGGTTGTGGTTTGCATATGCACGTCATTTTTATAAGAAGTTATTTCCAGAGCAGTTCTCAAAGGCGATTTCCCAATTTCCCAATAACTGAATAGTTACAACATCAAGTACAGTGGAATCCCGTTATAACGAACTCTGTAGGGACCGAGAAAATAGTTCGCAATAGCGGGAGTTCGTTATACAGAAGGGACATTTTCTTATGAAGAACCACTTCCTAGAATCCAAGGGACCGGAGTTTTAGTTCGTAATAGCGGGAAGTTCGTTATAAACGGGGTTCGTTATAGCGGGATTCCACTGTATTGTGTTTGCATGACAATTCCTTTAGGAACTTTTGAGTATCTAAATTTTTCAACTTTCTCAGGTTTCAAAAATCCAGCACTGAAATTTTTCAGCTCTTTGACGAGCCGAGTATTCTCGAGTACTACTAACTTTCTTATAACGCACTTTCTTATAAAAAAAAGCATGAAGGTGTGTAGTGTATATACAAGATTTGTATTCACTCTGAAATTCTAATAAAGCAACGAGACTTTAGAACCCTGGCCCAATCAGAAATCCTTTCCACTGTAATGCAGTGGAAGGGATGAAGGGATGAGAGATGCTTGATTCTATAAAGATGATTTTATGTTGGCTTTGTGGCTTGTTATACGAAGATTCTATTGCGCCAAATAATTGGCTCAGCAGGGGTGTTCTTTTTATGGCTTTTATTGCCATGGGCATGATGTCCAGTAAAACGAAATGAAATTGTCCATAATTACTGTTGTAGCTATCTTTTGTATGATATGACTCATGCTTGCGCTAAAGGGACTCTCCAATGTGACCTAAATATATCTCAGTTTGGGCAGGTGTGACGTTTATCCTTCAGGGCAGCACAGTGCACATAACAATAGTCTTCAGTAATCCTTCACCAACTTGCAGATACTTGAAAAGAAACACGCATTCACACCTTTTATTTTTATTCCCATGTCAAAGTGAGCCTATTTTAATCTGCCTGGATATTTAAAACCACCGACTCACTCATCCTGTGACTTCATGAAGGTGCTGTGATGTCATAGTATGATTAGACTCGAGCTCCAGATGTCTTTCGCGATGTTCCACGTTTCACTTCGTATCCTAATGAATTTTCCCTTTTGTTCAATGCAACTCTAGTGATTAAGAAACGTTTTCTCATAAGTGCCCCTAATTGCAATTAAATGTCCCCCTATTCACGTGGGATGGAATGAAAGGCACTTTTATTGTGCCCTCACTGAAAGACCCACGTTTCCGATACATGGCTGAATCTAGATAACTAAACGCCGACAGCGTTAATAAGTTTTTACAAATCGTCTTTTTTGTTATGTGCAATTTTATTTATTTATTTGCTTGCATTTGTATTTTCTAGGATAGAGAAATAACATCGGTCTACACCTTGACAATCGAGGCTACTAATGCAAGGGTAAGTGTAATTTGAATTTCGATTTTTAAAATTGAGCCTCGTTCCCATATCGAGATTGTTCTCTTTTTATGTCTGAATCTCAATCATAAATTTAATCGAGCATGTTGAACCTTTGATACAAACCACAATTGTGCATGTTTCAATACTGGAGCAAACATTTCCAATATTTGCTGTAAATTGGGCCAGGACAATTGAAGAGAACGTGCGTTGCACCACTGGAATGACTCAAACATTTATTGTCTTTGACCTTGACTGAGGCTTTCCATGCTTACAGTTCGTGCAGTTTAGTTTGAAGAAAGGAATCTGATTGACTAACGTGAAGATTTGGCTTGTTTCAATTGAAAATTGACAGTTAGATTAGCAAGAGGTACACCTTTTGCGTCACTTTAGAATTGAAGGTCATTCATGTTAGCCTTAAGCATGTTTTTTGAAAAAATACGGCTGACCTGTTATAACATGGTTATTTTATAAATTTTTACGGCATGAACAATATATAGTTATAGATGCAGAATTTTGGACACGTTCCATGTTGTAATGTTGTGTTTGACCCCATGTCATATTGTGACGTAATACAAGACCTTTGCATGCTGACAAGGGGAATTCTCTCTGCCCAGAATCAAGACAAGTAGCTGTTATTACTGAGTTCTTCCCCAAGGCTTCTTAATAATGTCCCTAATATAACATTATTAGCCGATCTGTTCATGGTATGAGCCAATTTCTGTCTGTCCATAGCTGGACATTTCACGTGTATATGTGACAAAGGTTTTTAGGAACGTTTATTTTAACAAGGCTGGCCTGGCCTGGCCGCTATCAAGGAAGTCGTGAAATTTGATTGGAGCAGCATACGTGTATTGTCTTGAAGAGCGGGGAAGTTTTTTGTAATTAACAAAACTTGAATCACAGAATTTAATTTGATAACTTACAAAAGGAAGCAAACAAGAACAGCATAGATTTAGCATATTTTTGAATGGAGTTATTTCAGTTGAAAATACAATGGGGTTTTCTGTTTACGTATAAATCAGCTTTTATTTTGCTGGGATATCTCTTGGATGCACCTGTAGCCATATGTGTGACCTTGCATGCCCCTCCATGTTATGTAGCCCATGCTATGTTACATAACCCTGTATGAAAGACCATAAGACTGAAAAGTAGTGCTTTTCCTGCTTAAAGTGATAAACCCAAAATGGGTGTCAGTAGACTTGCGTGAAACTTAGAAATTATGGATTATGGTAGGATACTTAGCTAGGGATTAATACTAAGTTTCTTAGTTTTGCTTGATTTTAACACTAAAATTTTCTGTTTTGACCATTCTAATTTCCAGCAGTTTCTTAAGTTTGACAGTGATTAGTACGATGGCTTCTTAATTTCTTTTTCTCATCTGACGGGTCAGTTTTGTTATGGACGGTTTCTCATAGAAAGAAACGTGGATTCTCTTTCATAGACCACAAATAGAAACAGAATCTTCAGAAAAACGTTCTAAAAATTGTTTACTGGTATACGTTTGTTTTTTTTTAGAAATCGGTCAACAGTGTCACAAGACGAAGGCGTGGAAATATCAACACAAACCAGAGTATGTTCTCCTCATTGTTCCACCTGTTTCTGTTCAGACTCGCATATTCATTTCCCTGTAGTGTGAGCTATCTGACAATATAAAACCAGAGATGTGTAGTGTATACAACATTGCAGCATTAACCAGTCTTTATGACGTTTGTGTTGCCTTAGCCATTGTATTTTTAATACACTGGTTGTAAATGCAATTATACATTAAGTGCATAAGGCCATGGCACTAGCTTGGGAAAGCTTACATTTGCAATGCAGTCCTTGGCTCTGGCTCAACTCAAACGAGTATTTCCATCCAATCATCAGCGTGATGTGTATATTCTCCGGAATAGAGTACTCTATTAATTCTGGGACCCTAAGACCATGCTCAGACGTGTCTCATTCCTCCGACATATGTTGCAATTGTTTATGGAATAAAATGATTACTTCTTTGCTTAGAATTGAACCCAACTCAGAAGGTAATCATTTCCATAAAAGACGTCAACGATAATGCTCCAAAATTTACACAAGTGGAATACAGAGGAGGTAAGACCGCACAAATCAATTACTTTTATCAAGTATATTATTGTTTGTTATCTCTGTGACTTTTATGATGTTATTTTTATTTCTAAGCTTGTTTTTGCCTTTTTAATATTTTCAATATATAAACTCATTTTGTCTTTTTTCTCAGGTGTATCCGAAAATGCAAAGTATGGCACAAATGTGCTCCAAGTCAGAGTAAGAAAATTTATTTCATTCGCCCTTGTTTATCCTACTCATGACAAGCGCAACCTCCTGGGGATATGTCAGATAACGGTTCTTACTATCGGTTCAAGCTGTCTTCCAGGGGGTAATGAATGTGATTTTTGCTCTCATGCATTGTGTTGTACATGTTTCAGGCATTGGATGCGGACACTGGCATTAACAGTGTTGTTGTCTACTCAATCTTTGGACATAGGCCAAATGATTTATTTTCGATCGACCCAAAGACTGGATGGATCAAATCAGCTCAGTTGTTGACGGGAAAAGAGGGACAGAATTTTGCATTTAGTGTCCTTGTCAAAGACAACGGCGCAAAAGAACCTTGCTTCAACCATACAGCACAAGTTAAGGTACAACATGGTTAATGCGTATGTTTGGTAATGGTATAACTTGCAGGAAGATGAAATGCAGAATTGTCTGCTTCCCTGGTAACGATTGCCGTGTGGTGAAAAGCCTTTTACAGTAAAACCCGCATACAAGAACCTGTAAATTTTCCTTCCAGCCTATTGTTCCAAGACAATAGGCTATTGTTTCATCTATTGTTTTGAGCAACAAAATCACCCTGAAGATTCTTAATCCATTGGTTATTATATGTGGGTTTTTACTGTAACAGTTTGTTTGTCTCGTTTGCAGATATTTGTGCTCACAGATAACCAACGAGTTGTCCTGACAATGGGCGTGGCACCTCAGCTTGTCAGGGACAACAGAGAAGAGTTTATCAGGTATTTTTTCAAGAAACAGAATTTTCGTTTCTCGTCATCTTCCATACCCCACGGACATTAGCCACGTATTTACTTTGGTTTGCATCCCAACGGCTTCTAAAACTGGCAATCCTATTTTCAGAGTTCTGCAAAACATGACCTCATTCATAATCAACATTGATGAGATACAATATTCCAAGAAAAATGGAGTTTATGATACATCAAGGTAAGTACAGTTAAATCTGCATAGTTCGAACTCGTGTAATTCGCACTTTATCTAATTCGAAAGAATTTCTCTGTCCCTTCAAGGATCACTAATGAACCAACTCTTACAAAACAAGCCTCTATAATTTGAACGTTTGTAATTCGAACATTTTCACGCTTCCCCAGGATGTTCGAATTAGACAGAGTTGACTGTATAATGAATTTGTTCATTGCTTGTTCCCCGTCTCTTAGCGTTGCATCTAATTCTCCACCTCTTGCCCCATTCTTTAATTCTCGGAATAGGCCAATTATTAGTTTCACTGCTTTAGTCTTTTGAATTTCGTATTCAATGGAAAGTACTTTGCTCAGACTCTTTGCCCTTCCCCGGTTTTGCCTTGCGAACTGTTGGTAACCTTAGTCAGCACTAGTTTTAGCAATGAAGACGTTTTTAAATCAACTTCACGTGTACTTCTTTTCCAGCACCGACTTAACTTTCTACGCCGTTGACCCAGTAACCAATAAAGTCCAAGAAAGAGATGTTGTCATAAAGTATGTATATTCTTTCTATATTTAATGACCCAATTCGAAGTAACTTATCGTATTTTGATATGCTTTGTTTGCTTTTCAGCAATGTTTTTGCTCTTGTAACTCTGAAACCTCGAGCTTTATAGTTTGTAAAATTCAAGGGCTCATTTTGCTTGAGTTTATTGATTATTTTATTTATTTTCCAGGGCGCTGGAAAAGAACGAAGCAAACTATAAGGAGTTTTTTGACAAGTGGAAAGTTAAATCCATCAAGGTTTCTTTTCTTTGATACTTTCTTCTTTTAACTTCTTATGATTAAATTAATGTTATCGTTTTTTAACTCCTTATGACTATGTACCAGGCGTTTGAACTTTTATATTATCCTCCTTTCATATGTCTTTTTGTTTTTTATAATGATTTTTATCAATTTTATCACAGGCAATAGAAGTAAACAAAACCTCTTCAGCCCCACAAAATGACAGCACGTCGATATTAATTGGTGTGGCTGCTGGCCTACTTCTTCTTATCATTCCATTCATCTTTGCATTCTGCTATCTCCGAAGGAAACAGAAAAGGAAATTAAAAGCTGTCACTTCTTCTCCTAAGAAAACTGGTATCTCTTTACATATTTCATTCATCTTTTATTATCTCGTCCAGTCCAGTCATGTCATTTATTTATTATTGTTCATTTTTGTCTATAATTATTTTCCCAGACGCAACCGTAGAACTAGATCATATTAAACAGTTGCAGAACATTGTCAAAGGATCGGCTTCAACAGGAGCACCGAAAAGTGATTCCAGTTATGGGTCCAACAAGAGGTTCAATAAAACAGCAGAAAGGTATACAATTCTCATTGTTGCGATAATTCAATTGATTTCCCGTTAAATATGCTTTATTCCATTCCACGTCAAGCAGCCCCAGTGGCGCAATGGACTAGCGCGTTGGACTTCTAATTCAAAGGTTGTGGGTTCGACTCCCATCTGGGGTGGTCGCTGCTGCAAATTTTTCGCTGTTTGTTTTTTTTATTTTAGTACATTAAATTTTACTAAATTGTTGTAGATGATTTTTAAGTAATTTTGTTATAATTTTCTACTTTGTAATAATTTATTTACGACAAAGAATATTATTTTTTTGACTTATTTTCATGTATATGTATTTATCGTAAATTTTATTTTTTTTCAGATTTTACCCAATTTGGGTGGAGCCAAGAGAGGAATCTTTCAAGTAAGTATAAATTGTTTTCAAAAATAATACTAAAAAATATTAAAAGCTGCTTAAAGACCCTGTGCGAATTGTTGTGTTGTTCTTTCGGAGAGGACAGCCTAGCATAGCACAATGGCCCGTTCATTTAGGAGACTGTATTTTTAGTTCAGGTTCGATAAATTCAACGGATGTTCGTGTGTTCATTTCTATCTCTTCATTCAACTAAACTAACATTACAGTAATAAATCTATATATAAGTTTGAATACGAGGCTATATTATACGAGGCTATATTAATTTGCACACTCCCCCCTTGATCAGTTATAACTTAATCAGTCTATATCTTCTGCCAATAACTGATCAACCAATTGTCTCTTAGCAGTTCCAACGACCGCTGCTGTTCTTCGTTGGCGATTGTCTCTCTTCTCGTTGCTTACAATTTCTGTACTGGGAAGAGCTTTCTCTTTTTCGTCAGTCTGTTTCTCTTTGCAAACTTCCAACGGGAAAAGTTTCTGAAGTGGCCTTGTTATTTGTTGTTGGTTCGCCAACCTTACTTTTGCACCTCTCACTTCGTTATCCTTCCCAATCACAAGTGACTCGACTCGGCCTAGCTTCCAGACGTTTCTGTTTGAGTTGTTTTCATTCATGACAGTAACAATGTCATCCGTCGTTATCAATGGTTTGCGAAGTTTCTTGCTCGCGTTTCGATGTTGTTCTCTGAGATCTGAAAGATATTCTGTTTTCCATCTTGTTTGAAAGTGTTTCAGAACCAAACTCAAGCGTTTCGCTCGTCTTTGAATGTTTCCCTGATCTCCAAAGTCGGGGTCTTCTGGTTCTTCGTATTGTTGATGTGGTACAGCAATCAACTTCTTTCCTATTACTAGGTGTGAAGGTGTGATAGGATCTTCTAGACTATCATCGTAGATGTGTGTCAAGGGTCTAGAGTTTATAACTGCTTCAATTTCAATTATCGTTGTTCGTAGTTCATCTGTTGACAACCTTGCATTGCCAACGACCTTCTTTAGACAGGATTTTACACTCTTGACTAATCTTTCGTAAAATCCACCCCACCATGGAGCACGTGCCAGTATGTACTGCCATGTGATTCTGCCCTTTGTAAGGAAGTTAGTGACTTCTGGCAACTCAAATAGCCTTGATAGTTGTTTAGACGCTGATTTGAACGTTTTCGCGTTGTCCGTGACTATCAAGGCGGGCAAACCACGACGTGCAGCAAACCGTCTGAAGCTGCGTATGAAGCTAGAAGCGTTCAAATCTTCTATGATGTCGAGGTGTACTGCACGTGATGTTGCACATGTATAGAGTGCGATGTAGGCCTTGCTCATTTCCTTGTTGTGACGGCTTCCTTCCTTTACAACGTATAAGGGTCCTGCAAAGTCGATACCAATAGACGTGAATGCTGGACTGTCTTCTAATCGAAAGCTTGGTAGATCTGCCGTTTTCGTATGTCCATAGGACAATCCCTGAATCTTCTTGCACAATGTGCAATTTCGGATAACCGTCTTCACTCTTTGCCTTCCTTTGATTATCCAAAATCGTGATCTGATTTGCAACAAGGTATCCTTCACGCCGTTGTGATACACTTGTGTGTGGCAATCTCTGATTATCAGTTCTGTGACGTAATTGTCTCGCGGTAAAAGTGCTGGAAATTTCGATTCATAATTTAATTCAGCGTTCTTTAATCTTCCTCCACATCGAATGATACCATCATGGTCTTCGTATATTCCTAGCTGATATTTCAATTGTTTATTCTCTTTACTGCGTAATTCCCTTTGAATATCTCTGATCAAAACTGACTCTGCTTCTTTGATTTCAATTGCACTTAACTGTCCAGTCCTTTTTGTTTTGTTCTTGTCACAATTGTTGATAAATCGCTTGACGTAGCTGAGTACACGTAACAATTTGTTGTAGCAACTGAAGTTTTTCGTCGGTAGAATTGTGTCAATTGTTTCTGTTGAAGTGACGAGAAGACTAGTCGTTCCATCCTCTTTTTTGTTTACCCTTTCTTCTTCCTTGCAATCAACCGGATAGGCATTTGAATTTGGCATTTGCGGCCATTCATCTTTTTCTTCACGTAGCCATGGAGGTCCCTTCCACCAATTCTCCCTCTCCTTCATCTTCATTGGCGAAATTCCTCTCGATGGTAGATCTGCAGGGTTTTCGCTTCCTGGACAATGCGACCATTGTTCTGGGTGTGACAGCTGCCTGATTTCTTGAACGCGATTGTCCACGAAAACCTTCCAATCCTTCTCTGTACCTTTTATCCAGTAGATTGCTGTTATTGAATCGGACCAATAGTAAGTATTGCTGATGTTGACAATTGAATCGATGGTTTTCTTGACGTTGTCCATTAGTCTTGCTAATATCAGGCAGGACAAGAGTTCGAGTCTCGGAATTGACATCTTCTTCAATGGTGATACTCTTGTCTTGGACATCAATAGATCTGTTGTTGTAGAGCTTGTCCCTTGGTACCTTACGTAAACAGCAGCAGCGTATGCATCTTGTGAGGCATCACAAAATCCGTGAAGCTCGATTTCTGTGGGCCTTTCTTGTACTTCGAGGAAATGGTATCTGGGTACTTCTATTTTGGCTGTTTTCTTACAAGATCTTATCCAACTTTGCCAGGAATTTCTTAGTTGATCGGGTAACCTCTCGTCCCAACCCACCTTCGTGGTACAAATCTCTTGAAAGAGCACCTTTATGGGTGTTATCATCGGCGTAATCAGTCCTAGTGGGTCGAAGACAGAGGCTATTGATTTGAGAACTGTTCTTTTTGTTTCTTCGTTGGTGAATCCTTCAACGAGCTGATGGAGGTCGAATTTGATCGTGTCTTTTTTGTAATCCCAGATGAGTCCCAAAACCTTTTGTTCACTAGCTGCGTCGTCTGAAGTGGCACTTGCGACTTCTGTACTTCTGTTCAATTTTCGTTCTTCTGTCTCTATTTTCTCCTGCAACTCTTTAGAATTCGTTCTCCATTTTCTGAGGTTGAATCCTCCGTCTGTCATCATCTTTCTACTGACGGAGTATATCTTCATGCATTTTTCTTCTTCATAATCTCCAGTTGTTACGTCATCGACATACAGAGCGTTCAACAATTTGTCCGTTATTTCTGGGTGCGCGTCTTTGTGCTGTCGAATGTGGTGATCCAGTGTTGCGTTGAGCAGGAAAGGAGAGCTGGATACGCCGAAAATTACTCGTTTGAATCGCATCGAGACTACTTCAGGTTGTTCATTATGAATATCATCAAACCATAGAAATCTGAGGGCATCTCTGTCTGCTTGGTTTACGGATATCATCAGGAACGCTTTCTCTATGTCTGATGTCAGAGCTGTTTTGTAGAACCTGAATCTTGTAAGAATTTCAGCGACGTTGTGAAGCAGAGAGGGTCCTGGATGAAGACAACTGTTTAACGAAGGGTTGTCATCCTTTCTGGCTGAAGCATCGTAGACAATTCGGAGTTTAGTTGTGCTTCTGTCTTGTTTCAGCACTGGCTGGTGTGGAATATAATGAGTTCTTCCTATTGGTGCCGGCTCGTCCTTTTCAACTCTCTCGATTATACCGTTTTTCTCTTGTTCACGAATTATTTCATCATACGCTTCTAGCATCTCAGGTTTTGTGCTCAGTTTCTTCTTTAACTTGTTTAAACGCCCCAGACTTAGTGTATAATTGTCAGGAAGTAGTCCATGATTCTTCTTCCACGGCAATTTCACTTCATATCTTCCCTCGACAAAGCTGATATCATCAACGAATTCTTCAAGCACCGACTTGTCTTCTGATTGTGTTATCCCAATGCTTTCTAAATTCCAAAACTTCCCAAGCTGGTCTTCTAGGGTTTCTTCTCCTTTCGTATTTAGTGTCATTTGACTGTACGTTTCTACTCCGACTCTTAAAACATGTGTTTGAATGAGATTCGTCTGTGTTGTTGAAGTTGTGATGACACCTGGTACAGTTCCGGATAATACCCAGCCAAGTTTGGTTTCCAAGGCGACTGGGCCCAGCTCCCCCCTTATAGACCGACCGGTCATAAGGTTCCAGATTGCGTCTGCTCCAATCAGAATTTGTACGTCCAACTCTTCACCGTTTGGATTAAAATCTGCCAAAGGTATTCTTTGTAAGTGAGGGTACAAGTTCACTGCTTCTTTTATCACTTGACGTGTGAGTGGAGCACAAACCATGGGTACGACGTATACATCAACATACGTGACCTCATCAGTGAAAGGACTTCTGACAGCTATTTGCGTTAGATCACAGACTTGCAATGTACCATCGTTCATGCCGAAAGTTTTGATTGACAGTGTTTCTTGGCTCAATGTTGGTAGTCGTAGCTTGTTACGTAATTCTTCTGAGACGTATGATTTCTGACTTCCATTGTCGAAGATTAATCTTGCCAGTTGAGAGTTACCAGGATCGTTTGGTGCAGACACGTATCCCTTTGCTGTTTGAAGAAGCACAGAATTTCTCGTATCGACAAACATCGCTGTGGTTGATGATCCTTGTTGACCTTGTCTGTTTTGTTGCTGATTTGGTATGCTATTTCTGTCCACTGATGATTGGTTGTTGACATTTTCTGAATTGTTTGTATCAGGTGAGACGGGGGTTCTGTTCTGGTTGCCCTCACAAATGCTACTATGATGTCGACGTCCACAGCTGAAACAACGCACGTTACTTTGGCATTCTCTTGACAAATGTCCTCTTTTCAGGCATACGAAACAGCGCCCTTGTTTCTTCAGAATTTCCTTTCTGCTTGAGGGTTCAGTGACTACTGGGCATTTCGCTGAGAGATGTTTCTGTCGACAGAATGAACAAGTGATCGACGTAGTAGGTCCCCCGGTTGATAGAAGAGCTGAAGTCGTGGTATGCGAAGCTGGTTGTCGTGCTTGTGGCGGCCGTTGACCCATTCCTGGAGTCAAATTACAGCGCTCTCTGGCCTCTAGTTCTAAGCAAAAGAGTCTGAGAATATCATCGAGCGTCCAATTTTCTGATTTGAGTTCTTTCGAGATCGATAGACGTATTTCTTCTGGCATTTTGTTCATCACAATGGGTATTAGCAGAGTTCCGTATTGTTCTGAGTGTACGCCCAAGGATTTCAGACTTCTGACATGAATTTCAATCTCGTCGTAAAGTTTGCGAAGTGATTTCGCGTCTTTCATTGAAGGAACGTGGTTCATCTTTAAGAGTGCTTCCATGTGTGCATTTATTACCACTTGTGTTTGCCCGTATCTGGATTTTAGCAACTCGATGGCTTCTGAGTAGTTTGCTGAGGTCAAGGTTAAACCAGATAGTGTTGCGGCTGCCGGGCCTTCGAGAAGGGTTTTCAGATGCCTCAATTTGAACACTGGTGTGAGGGATCCATTTTCGTGTATTGCTGAGACAAAAACATCCCACCATTCGTTCCATCGTTTTGGGTCGCCGTTGTATTTGGGTAATTCTAGTTTAGGTAGGTTTGGAATATTAAACGATGGTGGGTGTACCGGCTGGTTGCTGTTCGATGAATTACTTGAATGGCTAGAACCAAAGGAGGCAGTTTCTAGACTTACTTCTTCTAGTTTCTTTTTCAGCTTCACTATTGTTTTCTTCAACTCCGTTCTGCGTTCTTCGGCATCAAATATTTCAGTTTCGATATCTTCTTCGTCTATTAACATAATTATTTCTTCATCGAGATTTCTCAAGTGCAACTCCTTTTCAGTTAATGTTTGTACGTAGTGTTCCATTTCTATAGTTGACGGACTTATCCCTTGCATTTCAAAGATTGCTTCCGTCATGACTTTGTTTGCATGGCCGCGATGGCCTGCACGAATTTTCTTCTTTTTCGCGAGTTCTTGTTCTTGAGACATTCTGCAATTATTTTTTCGTATTTACACTGATTCTGATAATCCGGCTCGGTGGACCAAATGTGCGAATTGTTGTGTTGTTCTTTCGGAGAGGACAGCCTAGCATAGCACAATGGCCCGTTCATTTAGGAGACTGTATTTTTAGTTCAGGTTCGATAAATTCAACGGATGTTCGTGTGTTCATTTCTATCTCTTCATTCAACTAAACTAACATTACAGTAATAAATCTATATATAAGTTTGAATACGAGGCTATATTATACGAGGCTATATTAATTTGCACAGACCCATTGTCAACCAACAAAGCAGACCCCTTAAGTATGGAGCCTTCCTCTTGTTTATCAACAAAGCGCCTACGTAGTTACATGAATTTCTGGGTCAGAAATTAAAAATCGCGCAGCTACTTTGCTGTCACCAACGAAATGGCGAACGAATCCTTAACACTCACCATTTGGAAACATTAGCTCTGTTGGTAGCTCTGTTCTGTGTCAGAAAATAAAAGTCGTGCAGTTACAAACAGAGTCAATGTTTCCACATGGTTAGTGTTTGGGATTCGTTCGCCATTTTGCTTGTGAAGAGAGCAGTGAGACTGATGAACCAATTTTGCGATCGTCATTGTAAAAAGCGTAATGACTGATACAAACGATATGACAGTTATGGATTCGACTGATGCAAGCTCTGAAGCCACTGTTAGTGATCAAGATTCACTTCTTCAAAATATGGCAAACTTGACAGCGCAATTAAATTATTATTATCACTTAGGCATATTTACGGCCTACTCTATAGCCTAGCCCTTCTTGGTTTAGGATTATTCCTATTTAGATTTATGATCCTATGACACGATAATATCTTCTTTGTATTCAATATTTGACATTTCGATTGACTGGCAATGCATAGCAGATAAATGGTTTTTTCTTGAAAGGTTACTTGCAATTGCAAAAACACCAAACAAACAAACGTGGTTTCCTCGGGGACAGCCAAGTAACAAATTAGCCGCCATGACAGACACTTTTGTCACAAATTACAAGAACAAAACAATCAAACAAAGAAAAGGAATAAATTAAAATCAAAATAAACGACAAAGACTTGGAAAGTTTAGTTTTCAATGTTACTTGACTTGACTGTTCACTGTTCACTGTTTAGTTTTCAATGTTACAGCCAAGTAACTGCGGGATTTTTAATTTCTGACCCAGAAATTCATGTGACTACGTAGGCGCTTTTTTGATAAACAAGAGGAAGGCTCTATACGTATGGGGTCTGCTTTGTTGGTTGACAATGGGTCTTTAAATCTAAATTAATTTAAGCAAGTTAGATTAATCAATTGTTATATGTACGCACGTTTTTATAAGAACAAACCATATAGGAACTTAAAACATTACATTGCAAATTGCTTAGAACCTCCTAACAATATTTTAAGGCCTTGTGAATGTAAATAAATGAATCTTAAAAAGGTAAGGAAATTTTAAGAACTTTTTGGCTTAAAATTGAAAAATAGTTTCAAAGCTTATTTTCTCAAAATTAGTTCTTATAGAAAGGCGTGAAGTTATAAATGTTTGATCCATCCAATTTCAATTTAAACTTAAGAAATTATAGGTAAATCTCCATATAATATTAGGAAGCAAATAACTGTATGATAATATGAATTTAGCATTTACCAAGTTAAGGTTTTTTGCATTATAAATAATTAAAACACTTCACTAATGTTTTATTACTTCATCAAAGGCCATTACTTGTATCATTTCACAAACGACGGTAAGATTAATTTTCTTAAAATTGAGTCTTAAATTATCATAAATTTCTTAAAACTACATTTTTATGTTCACTTAAATTTCTAATAAAGTCCTCATTTTTCTCTCTAGTTTTTCCTCATTTTATTCTCTATATATTTTTTGTCGCTTGCCCATGGCAAACGTGATTACCAAACTAACCGTGCACTCTTGTAAACACAAGCCTAATACAAATCTAAAAATTAAAAAGAACCCTCAAGTATTTAAGCTATTTTTGAGCACTTATTAGCGAGTACTAAATTGATAATTATTATATTCCCAGCTCATCAGCATCGTACTACAGCAATGATGACATCTCAAGGACTTCAATTAGTAACACAAGGGTATGTATATTATGACATTAACCAACTTCAAACGGAACTAAAAACATTTCATTTAATATTGAAGACTGAGTCAAAGTTAAACTGAGTCTAATTAAGCTGTGTAAAGTAAGTGGTTACTTTTAAAGATTTCAAGAGAGGGGTTTCAGAAACAATTTGTTTTCATAAGGGGGATTTGCCCCCTCCGTCTTAGCAATCACCCTGGGTAAAGTGTACTGAATCGAAAAGCTCAACAGACATTGTATTTGGGTTTCTTTTCATGGAGCAGTTTAAACGACAACAAATGTTCTCGTTTCTTTACTTGAATCCTTTAAAAGTTTGTTAAATTGGGGTTGGGTGGGGTTACACACACTTTTTTATATGAACAATGTTAAGACGCTCGAAATCCAAAAGGAATGGAAATTTAGAAGTATATTGGAAAACCTTTAGGCTCGTGAAAATTAGTATTTATTACAGTAAAAACCCGTGAAAACCTTCAGCGTGATATTTCTGCTCAAAACAATAGAAGAAACAATGGCCCATTGTCTTGGAACAATAGGCTGAATGGAAATTTACAGGTTCACTGTATTCCCATAAAGAAGTGCGCATATATTAAAATTGCATACTGCCATTTCATTTCTTTTAATTTTGATTTTAACATTGCCTTCTTTATCTCAAGACACTTACAACGGACATTCTGATGATGTCAAGCCCATACATGGACGAAACGGATGTTGATAATTATTTGGAAAGTGAAGATTTTGATCACGTTGAGAATGTATCCGATCTATTTGATTCCATGTACGATGAATCTGAGAGTGATGATACAGTTTTAGACTCAATTGGTAAAAAGCCACATGGCAATACCAAGCAAAACCCACCCACAAGAGAAGAACTCTTGCTGGCTGCTGCCATTCAACCATTGGTCACATTCAAACGTGATGAACAACACATAACTGCTATTTGAGCGCGATAATTTTTACAGAAAAGCTATACGAGTCATTTCATATATGGTATTATATTTACTATTTATTATTTAGATTTATTTATGCATTCTTAATATCACAGTATATTTTATCACAATTTTCCGAGATCACGCCGATTTCTTACTTCTGGGGTGTACACAAGGGGCCACGTGTTAATTCCGTGGAACTTTTTTATTATGAATTATGATGGTATAGTTTGACAGGGAAATCTTATTGGAACTAATTTATCTGGTCTAATTGTAGTCTGGTAGACGGAATGTATAACTCCATAAAAGTTTAATCAAACATTTTCTACGCCAAAATGTTTCCTTAAATATGTCTTTGTCGTGTCGTAAGTATGCGTGTTTACAGTTGTGTTCAATGTACTAATCGTGTCACACAAATCTTCGTTTGTGTTTTGTGACGTATTAGTTGCCATCTTTGATCCAGAACGAGGCTGGATTTAGATGACCGCGCCAAAATTTATTGTCCTGGAATCGAACGAAGCAAATTCTTTCCTGAGAGTTCACTCCAAGCAGAGGATGAGTTGAAAATGGCTGACCATGAATCTCATTTCATCGACAATTTTCATGGAGGAATAAATGTTTAAACAGATGAAACTACTGTTGCACAACAAGTTCCACTTAATTGGCCACAAATGACCACGAAAGGGTGGATTTTCAGTCGGAAACATGATGTTCAAACCCAGAACACGAATCGAAGACAGTCACGTTTTTACGCCATTTTTATTCTTGCCTTCCTGGATTGGTATGTTTGCAGTTTTTATTCTAAGTTCTATCATATTCGCTATTTAATTGCTATTACTTCTCTCTCCCTGGTTATGTTCGATAAAATAGAGCCACAAAAGAATTATTTTATCAAATGCCCGGTCTAGATATCCAGAGAAAAAGCCACCCTTCAAAATAATAATCAATTTTAGACAATTCATGTTTTAAGTTTTTCGAGTTGCAATTTTATTTCCAAGTAGCCAAGATATTTAGAGGCTGAATTTCATCTATATTAGGTCATTAGCATTTACTTGACGCGCGGGAGAAAACCTCATTTTGAGCAAATTTCAACATCAAGTTCGAGGTCCCTTTACAATACATTACTATAATATCTTCAGGTTTTTTTCTAATTGTGCAGAACATATCAAAACAAATTTTAGTGTCCACATGCGTTAATTTTTGGTCGAGAGTTTATTGACGCAATTTAGAATCTCGACTTGCATCCGTATAGGCCAAACCAAACGCATTTGAGAACGAGTGAACTCGTCTCGTCTATTTACCGCCACTGAAGATTCTCTAGCTTTTATGCAAGAAGTAATATACAAGTGCTTTGTTTAGCCATTGTCTCTTTATCTTTTCTAGACGATTCAATGATGCCGTGTATGTTGAAATTGACGACCCAAACTTCGAGCTCTAAGATAGTGTCCCTGGTTTCTTAAAGGTTTCATTTATTTCATTCATATCTATTTATATATGTGTAAATTCTTTCTACGAGAAGGAATGTTGAATAAAGTGGACTCCAACTTTTCCTTAAGTTACCCAAAGCACAAATCACTTGAGATTAAATGCTTCACCAATCTATCCATTCACTGCCAATAACCATGGTAACCATTGTCTACTTTTTTCTTTGCAGGATATTCCTTGATGTCACATTTACCGAATCTAATGACGCCTTTATTTGAATTTCTCAGACGCGATAGTTTTTAAAAGGTAAATATCTATAAACATATTTGATCCATTTCAATAAAATTATTTCTACAACGTTAATTGTGGAGTCAATCGGACTCGAACTCGCACCGAAGTAGCCAAATGCAATTGACATCAAGTGCTTTACCAATGTGTCTATTCACCACTCACCACCCTTGCGGATTTTCCAGCTTTTACATAAATGTGAAGTTAAATGCGATGTCTTCAATAGTTGCTTACTTGTCTTTTATCTTTTTTAGTTCGATGATGGTATTATTATCAATTTTTTCTTTGTAGGTAATTTCATGCTGTCACACTTACGGAATCCAATGCCGTCTGTTATGTGAATTTTTCCGAAGATGATGGTTATTTTGACAGGTAAATATCTGCAAAAATTTCTTTATTCGATTCGTTAAAAGACTCTTTCTACTACGTGGAATATGAAGTGAAGTGGACTCGAACTCGCACTGAAGTAACCAAATGCAGTTGACATCAAGTGCTTTACCAATATGTCTATTTACCACCCACCACCCTAGCGGATTTTCCAGCTTTTACATAAATGTGAAGTTAAATGCGATGTCTTCAATAGTTGCTTACTTGTCTATTATTTTTTTTAGTTCGATGATGGTATTATTGTCAATTTTTCTTTTAGGTTATTCCATGCTGTCACACTTACGGAATGCTATGCCGTCTGTCATGTGAATTTTTCGAAGATGATCGTTATTTGGACAGGTAAATATCAGTAAAAATTTGTTTTTATTTGATTCATCTACTACGTCGAATATGAAATGCAGTGGACTCGAACTCGCACCGAAGTAGCCAAATGCAGTTGACAGCAAGTGCTTTACCAATATGTCTATTCACCACCCACCACCCTTGCGGATTTTCCAGCTTTTACATAAATGTGAAGTTAAATGTGATGTCTTCAATAGGTGCTCATTTGTCTGTTATTTTTTAGTATGTTGATGGTATTATTGTCAATTTTTTCTTTTAGGATATTCCATGCTGTCACGCTTACGGAATGCTATGCCGTCTCTTATGTGAATTTTTCCGAAGATGATGGTTATTTGGACAGGTAAATATCTGCAAAAATTTCTTTATTCGATTCGTTAAAAGATTCTTTCTACTACGTGGAATATGAAGTGAAGTGGACTCGAACTCGCACCGAAGTAACCAAATGCAGTTGACATCAAGCGCTTTACCAATATGTCTATTCACCACCCACCACCCTAGCGGATTTTCCAGCTTTTGCTTTAGACACCCACCACCCTTGCGGATTTTCCAGCTTTTACATAAATGTGAAGTTAAATGAGATGTCTTCAATAGGTGCTCATTTGTCTGTTATTTTTTAGTATGTTGATGGTATTATTGTCAATTTTTTCTTTTAGGTTATTCCATGCTGTCACGCTTACGGAATGCTATGCCGTCTGTCATGTGAATTTTTCGAAGATGATCGTTATTTGGACAGGTAAATATCAGTAAAAATTTGTTTTTATTTGATTCATCTACTACGTCGAATATGAAATGCAGTGGGCTCGAACTCGCACCGAAGTAGCCAAATGCAGTTGACAGCAAGTGCTTTACTAATATGTCTATTCACCACCCACCACCCTTGCGGATTTTCCAGCTTTTACATAAATGTGAAGTTAAATGTGATGTCTTCAATAGTTGCTTGCTTGTCTGTTATTTTTTAGTACGATGATGGTATTATTGTCAATTTTTTTGTTTGTATGTTATTCCATGCTGTCACGCTTACGGGATCCTATGCCGGCTGTGATGTGAATTTTTCCAAAAATGATGATTATTTTGACAGGTAAATATCTGTAAAAATTTGTTTATTCGATTCATTAGAAAACTCTTTCTACTGCATGGAATATGAAATGAAGTGGACACGAACTCGCACCGAAGTAGCCAAATGCAGTAGTCATCAAACACTTTATCGATCTGTCTATTCACCACCCACCGCCCTTGCGGACTTTTCGAATTTTATATAAGAGGAACAAAGTAAATGATAATTGTTTTATTGTTTAGTCTTCACTTTGTTAATCAAACATTAATTAAAATAATGTTTGTTTCTTTTCTATTTTCATAGGCCGATGATTGAGGAAGAATGCTGAAACATTGAAAAGAAGCTGGATTCATGCATAAATTTGTCTAACGCTTGGTGAGTTTTGTAAAACAGTTATCTGTTCTTTGTTCAATCTTTCATCAATTTTATCTTAGATTAATTTGTATTTTCAAATATTAATTCTTTTCATGTATGTCATTTTTAGGTCAAGAGAAGAGAAGAGCAAAAGAGGAAGATTTGTTTTTTTTTTCATGAGATTATATTCGCTACATTTTGTGTAATTTTTATTGTGTTTCTTTCTGGGTGTCCATCCCACTTTTTATACCTACCACAAGTAGGTATAAAGGGTAGGATAGACAGGGTGGGATCCACCCATCCTCCCACACTTAGGGAGGGAGGAAGGGTGGATCCTAAACTGGGAGGAAGGGGGCATTTCTCCTTCCTCTCAGACTAAGAGGAGGGAGACACCTACCTATGGTAGGTAGAAAGAGGGATAAAGAGTCCGATCTCGGTCCCCATTATGCACCCCGCATAATTGGGGACCGAGGTTAAATAAGGTAGATGTAGACAGGATTATATTTCTTTTTTTGCCTTCTATGATTGCCTACCTTCTCCTTCTATGATTGCCTACGTTCTCCTTTCCCAAAGCCCCCTTTATACCTACAATAGTTAGGTGTAAAGGGAGCATTTCCTCCTCCCTCCTCTAAGTTTGGGAGGAAGGAGAAATGTTCCCTTCCTCCCAGTTTAGGATCCACCCTTCCTCCCTCCCTAAGTGTGGGAGGATGGGTGGATCCCACCCTGTCCATCCTACCATTTATACCTACTGGTGGTAGGTATAAAAAGTGGGATGGACACCCAGAAAGAAACACAATAAAAATTACACAAAATGTAGCGAATATAATCTCATTAAAAAAAACAAATCTTCTTTTGCTCTTCTTTTCTCTTGACCTAAAAATGACATACATGAAAAGAATTAACATTTGAAAATACAGAAAATCTAAGATAAAATTGATGAAAGATTGAACAAAGAACAGATAACTGTTTTACAAAACTCACCAAGCGTTAGACAAATTTATGCATGAATCCAGCTTCTTTTCAATGTTTCAGCATTCTTCCTCAATCATCGGCCTATGAAAATAGAAAATAAATAAACATTATCTTAATTAATGTTTCATTAACAAAGTGAAGACTAAACAATAAAACAATTATCATTTACTTTGTTCCTCTTATATAAAATTCGAAAAATCCGCTAGGGCGGTGGGTGGTGAATAGACAGGTCGATAAAGCGCTTGATGTCAACTGCATTTGGCTACTTCGGTGCGAGTTCGAGTCCACTTCATTTCATGTTCCATGCAGTAAAAAGAGTTTTCTAATGAATCGAATGAACAAATTTTTACAGATATTTACCTGTCAAAATAATCATCATCTTTGGAAAAATTCACATAAAAAACGGCATTGGATTCCGTAAGCGTGACATCATGGAATAACCTATAAAGAAAAAATTGACAATAATATTATCATCATACTAAAAATAATAGACAAGTAAGCAACTATTGAAGACATCTCATTTAACTTCACATTTATGTAAAAGCTGGAAAATCCGCTAGGGTGGTGGGTGGTGAATAGACATATTGGTAAAGCACTTCATGTCAACTGCATTTGGCTACTTCGGTCCGAGTTCGAGTCCACTGCATTTCATATTCGACGTAGTAGATGAATCGAATAAAAAAAAATTTTTACTGATATTTACCTAATCACCATCACCTTCGAAAAATGCACATAACAGACGGCATAGGATTCCGTAAGCCTGACAGCATGGAATAACCTGCAAAGAAAAAATTGACAATAATACCATCATCGTAATAAAAAATAAGAGACAAATGAGCACCTATTGAAGACATCGCTTTTAACTTCACATTTACGTAAAAGCTGGAAAATCCGCTAGGGTGGTGGGTGGTGAATAGACATATTGGTAAAGCACTTGATGTCAACTGCATTTGGCTACTTCGGTGCGAGTTCGAGTCCGATTGACTCCACGGATAATGTTGTAGAGATAATTTTTTATTGAAATGGATCAAAATGTTTATAAATATTTACCTGTTTCGTGCCAGAGAAATTCAAATAAAGCCGTCATTAGATTCGGTAAATGTGACATCAAGGAATATCCTGAAAAGAAAAAAGTAGACAATGTTTATCGTGGTTATTGGCAGTGAATTAATAGATTGGTAAAGCATTTAATCTCAAGTGATTTGGGCTTTGGGAAACTCAAGGAAAAGTCGGAGTCCACTTTATTCAACATTCCTCCTCGTAGAAAGAATTTACATACATATAGATAGATATGAATGCAATATAAATGAATAAATGAGACCTTTAAGAAACGAGGGAGACTATCTGAGAACTCGAAGTTGGGTCGTCAATTTCAACATACGTGGCATGGTTGAATCGTCTAAAAAAGATACAGAAACAATAGTTAAGCAAAGCATTTGTATATTTTTTCTTGCATAAAAGCTGAAAAATCTTCAGTGGTGGTAAACAGACGGGACGAGTTAGTAAGCTACTCGTTCTCAAATGCGTTTGGTTTGGCCTACACGAGTGCAAGTCAAGATTCTAACTTTGTGTCAATAAACTCACGACCAAAAACATCACAAATATGGACACTAAAATTTGTTTTGCTATGTTCTGCACAATTAGAAAAGAAACCTGAAGATATAGTAATGTATTCTAAAGGGACCTCGAACTTGATGTTGAAATTTGCTAAAAATGAGGTTTTCTCTCGCGCGTCAGGTAAATGCTAATGACCTAATATTGATGAAATTCAGACTCTAAATATCTTGGCTACTTGGAAATAAAGTTGCAAATCGAAAAACTTAGAACATTAATTGTCTAAAATTAATTATTATATTGAAGGGTGACTTTTTTAACCGAATTCCTAGGCCGGGAATTTGATAAAATAATTCTTTTATGGCTCTATTTTATTAAACATAACCAGGGAAAGAGAAGTAATAGCAATTAAATAGCGAATATGATAGAACTTACAATAAAAACTGCAAACATACCAATCCAGGAAGGCAAGAATAAAAAGGGCGACTGTCTTCGATTCGTGTTCTGGGTTTGAACATCATGTTTCCGACTGAAAATTCACCCTTTTGTGGTCATTTGTGGCTAATTAAGTGGAACTTGTTGTGCAACAGTAGTTTCATCTGTTTAAACATTTATTCCTCCATGAAAATTGTCGATGAAATGAGATTCATGGTCAGCCATTTTCAATTCATCCTCTGCTTGGAGCGAGTTCTCAGGAAAGAATTTGCTTCGTTCGAGTCCAGGACAATAAATTTTGGCGCGGTATCAAAATCCAGCCTCGTTCTGGATCAAAGATTTCAAATCCATTGTTCAAATCCAATGGTTGACATCGAGACATTTCTCCATGGTTGAAGGTCATCATATTCACACTACTGCAGAGACTGATCATATCTGGCCTATGAAAATTGAAAATAAATAAATATTATTTTAATTAATGTTACATTAACAAAGTGAATACAAAACAATAAACCAATTATCATTAACTTTTTCTCTTATATAAAAGATGGAAAATCCGCAAGGGTGGTGGCTGGTGAATAGACATATTGGTAAAGCGTATAATGTCAAATCAATCACTTCGCTACTTCGGTGCGAGTTCGAGTCCAGATGGAAAGAAAATTGCTTAATAAAAATAAAAAATCATCAGTATGAGAAAAAGGCATCCAACTAAAAAACTAATGCAATAAAATTGAAAAATTTCCAAGCGTGCGCCACTGGAAAGCAATTGAATATCAAATGCATCAGAAGTGTTGTATTTTCTAATTCATGTTTTGAAGCAACATTTTCACCAAAGTCTGCAGTGAAATAATACCTACAACAAAGAACTATAAACAAGAGAGTAATCAGACTCAAAACATACCTATGCAAAAATATTTAACATCCTTTAACCCTCTCATGCCCAGCGTCCCAGTAGGTCCCAGTAGAAGCAAAAATCATGAAAAACCCAATTTGATTAAAACTGGCTGAAACTCGGTGAAAAGTACAATTTTGGGGCGCTGAATTCGAATATCGAATTTATTTTTTGAAATTTTGATGTTTTGGGGGCAAAAAATGGGGTAAAAGGGGGCAAAATGCAAATTTTGAAACTCGTCCAATTTCCATCAAATTTGGTGAGAAGTACAATTTTGGGGCGGTGATTTCGAATATCGAATTTATTTTTTGAAATATTTATGTTTTGGGGGCAAAAAATGGGGGTAAAAGGGGGCAATATGCAAATTTTGAAACTCGTCCAATTTGCATCAAATTTGGTGAGAAGTACAATTTTTGGGCGCTGAATTCGAATATCGAATTTATTTTTTGAAATTTTTATGTTTTTTTGGGGGGGGGAGTGGGGCAAAATTGGTCATCAAGTGTGCAAGCACAGATTGGGCGTGTCATCAAAGGTCACAGAGTAATAGCGGTTGGCAGCAGACAATCGTAGAAACAGGTCATTTAGTTGGGATATATGGTAGCTTTTAAAAAAGCTGTTTTTGATTCAGTTGACGTTGCTTTGACAGTTACAGCAGCTTCTACAATAGCTTAGATCTCTTCTTCGTTTTCCTGAGATTGACTGCTCGGCAGATCGAATTCACGTGCAGCATGAAACTTATTCCAGCAGTCTCTTCCTCTGGTATTCGAGCAAAGAGCAAAAGGATCGCCAGGACCAGAACACTTTTTGCAACAAAATGATGTTTTCTTGTGGCAAATTCTGCATTTCAATCTTTTCTCTTTGCTGGAAGATTCCTCTGCTGAAATTCTCTTTTCTTCATGGCGACCCTTTCTTGGTGATGCGAGGGCAGATTCCAACGATCTTTTCTTTCCACGTGGTTTATCAGATGGATAATGGAGGACTGGCATACGTCCATGATACATCTTGAACTTTGCATACCAGATACGAATTACTTCGAATCGAAATGAGCTTTGCGAAAGAGCATTTTTCGATAACTGCTCGTGAAGATTAGTGCTGTTGCGCCATAAAGTATGACCGTTGACTAACACGTACATCTCACAAAGGCTATCGAAAATTCTGTTTTGCTTCCTCACACTTCTAAATTCAGCATTATAATAAGACAGTTGCTGGTTGGTTCTGTCTACCCATCCATACATTTCACGATATAGTGCAGCAACTCTGGGCATATGAATGATGACCTTTTCTCTTCCTTGGTTGACTTCAACAGGTTCCCAGTACTGCTGGCCAGACTTGATGTCATTATCCAAGAAGACTACCACATTGTTGTCGTTCCAATATGTGATGTTTAGAAAACCTTTGTGAAGAGATTTAGAGAACCCACGAACAAATTGTCTTGCTGAACGCAAATTGTCCTTATGGCTGCATGGGAAATGAGCAGTGTTGCCCCTTTGCGTAGCAATTAATCGAGTATGCCATTTGTTCTTTGCATCTTCCATTAATTTTATTGTGGGAAAGCCACTGTCCATAACAACCAAACGTCCACTGTCTTTAAATTCAGATATGAGTTGCTCAACAATATCATAGTTTTTACCATTGCCAGATGTTTTGTACGTTTTCTTCCCCACTTTCACCACATGGTTAGCAACATAATTTCCACCGTTTGCTCCCTTATCACTGACTTTACAAATTGTCCATCCCATTCTTATTGGCTTGTCTGGATTTCTTATTTTATAAGGGTTCCTTTTGCTTTTGCTAGTCACTCTTCCTTCATCAACGCACATTTTCCAGCCAACCGTCCACTTTGATAATGATTTCTGTCTGAGATATTCAACTCCAGAGTTAATATTCTGCAAAGGATGGTAGTCTGGATGATCTTTAGGTGGCAAGGATGAAGCTTTGACAACTCGAAAGTGCTTTAGCATCAGACGAAAGACTTCACGGCTCATTGTTTTCTTTATTTCTGGCTGTGATTGCAAGGGGTCCTCACTCCAAGCCCATCTATATTGCCGATATCCAAGAAGACGAAGATGCCATTTGATTGCAAAGAAACCTCTTACAAAACGTATTCCTGCCTCATCTCTTGAAATCTCCCCAATTTTCTCAACGAATGATGGATCTTCAGCGCCATGTTCATTTGTACTTGCAATACATGTCATGATAAATTCGTCGTCCATAACACCTTCAACAATCTCATGTGGTTTTGTACCAGCATCAAATATAACAGCAGGTCTCCCATACTCAGGTATTCTTTCTGACGGAGCAATAGAACCTTCAAAATCTGCTTCTGACTCTGTAGACCAGTGGCAGCAACCAGGTTGATCATCATCGCTTTCAATACCATGAGGGTCATAAACTTCGCTATCATCGTAGGCCATGAGCTCGTCATATTCTTCAGCTGACAACTCAGACAATGAAGAAATATCACTTATACTTTCGCTATCAGAAAAATCACTCTCGGTTTCGATATTCATCGTATTTCAGATAAATGAATCAGAAGTTCACGATAAGATATTTCTGATTTTGTAATGCAATGTCGGTCTGAACCACTGATCTATATAATAACTATAATGTTATTATATAGATCAGTGGTCTGAACAGTTAAGTTTTTCATTATCGTAATCACTATTTTGAATTTCGCGCCAAAACTGTAACAAAATAAAGCTCAGCCCCAGACCTCTAAATAATAATATAGTCGTAAAAACTCCAATTTTTGCCCCCCAAACATAAAAATTTCACAAAATAAATTCAATATTCGAATTCAGCGCCCGAAAATTGTACTTCTCACCAAATTTGATGCAAATTGGACGAGTTTCAAAATTTGCATTTTGCCCCCTTTTACCCCATTTTTTGCCCCCAAAACATCAAAATTTCAAAAAATAAATTCGATATTCGAATTCAGCGCCCCAAAATTGTACTTTTCACCAAATTTGATGGAAATTGGACGAGTTTCAAAATTTGCATTTTGCCCCCCTTTACCCCATTTTTGCCCCCAAAACATCAAAGTTTCAAAAAATAAATTCAATATTCGAATTCAGCGCCCAAAAATTGTACTTCTCACCAAATTTGATGGAAATTGGACGAGTTTCAAAATTTGCATTTTGCCCCCTTTTACCCCATTTTTTGCCCCCAAAACATCAAAATTTCAAAAAATAAATTCGATATTCGAATTCAGCGCCCCAAAATTGTACTTTTCAACGAGTTTTAGCCAATTTTAATCAAATTGGGTTTTTCATGATTTTTGCTTCTACTGGGACCAACTGGGACGCTGGGCATGAGAGGGTTAAAGTAAGTGGCGTTGTCAGTGAAAAGCATCCATCTTGTCCTTGCGAGGTGAATTTGAAAAAGGCCTGCAGGAACAATATTCAATTAATTTCTGGCCTGCTCCCTTCAAAACATGACTTATAATAAAGAAGGAATATTGAAGCATTGTGGTAACATGGAAGAGTAGTAGCCTAAGCTTATTGACAAAAGGCCTTTTTGAAAACAGCTCGATTGAAAGGGTGAATACACGTGAAGCCTCCTAGTTAGGCCCAAAGAGTTCTGCAATTCTTGCTTTTCAACAAAACAAAATTTTGTATTAAATCGTGCATCAATGACTTCATTTTCTCTTAAAAATATCAAAGAGCAAAGCATTGACAAATAAATACCTTTCTCAGCTTCTTTATGGGGCAAAAGATTTGAAAGCTTGCCTGTCTCTCGTCAACCAACAAAATGTTTTCAATTTTTCAATTCAAAATTTCACTCAGTTGGTCACGTGGTCTCATACTCCTTTGTTTCAAGGCGCATGTTCTCATACTCCTTTGTTGCTCGTGCCCCAGACGGTCCGACTCCCCCCTGACTCCGCCAACTGAAAACTTCCAATGTCATGCGGGCACTTTTTATATTGCACCAAACCCGACGCAAAATTATGATTAAATAGCCATCATTGTGTATCGTATGTATATCATAAAACAAAAACAAAAGATTAAACTGAAAGCAATCAAACTTATTTACAAGTAATCACACGTAGAATATATCTTGTGCTCATCAAACTTTTCGATTTTATTGAGGGAAGGGAAAGTATTGGGAGGGGGACAACTTAAGGAAATAACACTTACAAAACTCTGGCATAAAAGAATCGCACCTTATTATTCCCATTATGTAAAAGGATATGTTATGAGCCCCTTAAATTCAAAAACAATGATTTTGGGTCTTCTTAGCTGAACAAAACTTAATACTGAATATAAATGTAGAGTATAAAAATCATACTTGGTAATTATAATAGTAAACTGAACAGCAATACGAAAGGGAAGGTAAAAACAACCAATACTAATGTGAAACACAATTCCCGAATGGATTAAATCTATAATGATAAAACATCATGGAAAGATATTAAGTATTCACGTTTATCGAGTCTCCTTTTTACCTTGGGTTGAAAGTCTAGTTGATCTGGCGTGCATCATATCATAATTTACAATTCTGCTTTTCGGAAACCCATCACTTTGGTGCTGTTGGAAGGTATATTCTTTGAGCATGTCATGATAGTTTTATGTTGTTGTAAGACACACACTTGCGAGCCTTGGCCTTACTTGTAGCTTTAGCGAAATCTGAAACAAGTAAATAAATAAATAGGCAAATTAATAGAGAGAAAAACAAGTAAAACAGAAGATAAATAAGAAAACAACATAATTAAGTAACAAATATAAGAAGTAAGCAATTATAGTATTGAAGTGAAGACCTGAAGTTAATGAATATATAGTATAGTATATTCATTTACTATGATACAAATCTATACATATGCAATCAAATAACTGAACTACATATAACGAGAGATGAATAACTTGTGAATACCGTATTTCCTCGATTAAACGCCCCGGGGCGTCTATTAATCTCGGCACTTTTTGAGGGGGCGCCTAATCGAGGGGGGCCATTATTCGAGGGGGGCGTTTATTAGAAAGTACAAGATCACAGGCTTGTCATTGGGTCCAGAAAAAAAGAAAATGGTTTAGTTGAGCCTTGCTTTATCAAGCAACAACGTAGAAAATGAAAGTCGCCATGGTTTTGCACAAAGAGGGGGCGTCTAATCGAGGGGGGGGGCGTTTATTACAAAAGCTGTCAGCATAAGGGGGCGTTTAATCGAGGGGGGCGTTTAATCGAGGGGGGGCGTTTAATCGAGGAAATACGGTATATAATTGCCTAGCAAATAGGTAGCAAAGAATAAAGGAAAAACCATTTCTGTGGAAAATAGACCATCAAAATATAAATAAAGAGAAAGAAGAAACTTGCATACCTGATTACATTCAATTTGCGTTTTCTGCGGCTGCGCACTACTACTAAACTGTTGCATTAGTAGCTGCAACCACTTGTTCATCATCACTATTCAATTCTCGATCAGAATTCTCTGCAATGACCAAACTTCCATGTTCACTAGCCAATTCCATTGCATTGTCTTCATCGACCAAACCATCCGTCATTGCCTCATCGTCATGAGACGTAGCCTCGTTCTGACTCTCTGGGCCTCGTTCTTTGGAATAATCCATAACTGGGGTTATATCTTTCTCAGGTGGCGTCTCCAGGCTTCTACGCTTCGGGGTTCGATTTCGTGGCGACGATCTGGATTGCTGTTCAACAACATCGCTTGATTTGTTATCTTTAACAACGTCTTCCTTCTTTCTGCCTTTTACTCTGCTTTGCCTCGGGGAAAACCTCGTCTTGCTGCCCTGTTGTAAAGACATCAGGGCCGACTCTTGCACCTTGTCATTTTTAGCATTGACTCTTGATTCTTCTGGATTTTCTTGCCCGCGGCCATTGGCAAATGACTCTTTCTCATCCACAGCAGCTTTCTCAACTTCTTTACCCGCAACATCCTTCGCATATTCACTCGCGGCGTGCCCATCCATAACACCAACAGTCTCCTTACCATCACCTCCGTCATTCATCGTAGCATGAACATCATTACCATTGCTTCCATCACCACCACCAGCAGCATCAGAAGTAGAACCTGATACTTCTTCAGACAGTAGCCCTCCAGGTGCAGGTAAAGAACGATCGGGCGACGCAGTCAGCGTCTTCACTTCACTTGCTGCAGCAACAACAGTGCCGTCCCCATCAAGCACGTACTTGGTTGCAACAACACTGGCAGTAGTAGCAGTAGGCTGCTGCTTGTCCAATTCATCCTTCTTCAACTTGCTTCGTCTATTCCTAAACCAGTTGTCGATTTTCTTCTTGTCTAGACCGACCTCTTTCGTGATTTCCAACACCATCGACTTCGTCGCGTAGATGCTCTTCTGGAAATACCTCTCCAATATGTCCTTCTTCTCGTTGCTGTACGCAGTGCGCTTGCGCTTCTCCCTCACCCCTCCACCACCAGCTCCCGACGCCATGTCTCTATCTGAGGTTATTATGGCCGAGGTCGATTTAGCATCACCGTTGCTCTTTCGTGTTTCTTTTCCACCAAAAGCACTGTCCAAACTCAATTTTCGCTTCCTTTTTGTCGTCACCTCTCTCCCCTCCACCTTTCCAGCCACCGAGGTATTACAGGTTGTGCGCCTTCGCCTCCTCAACGCGCCTTTCTGTGTATGCTGTTGCGCAGAATTCCCGTTGGCAACTTTCTCACTGCCATTCTCAACCTTATCGACGTCCTTCCAGTCACCAACGCCACCTTCGGTTCCATTCGCATGGAAAGTACTTGCCCCGTTGGCATACTGTTTATCAGGGGGGTTACTCGCGTCTTTAGCCTCATTTTCTGGAGACATGTCAACTTGCTGGTCACTATTGCTACTGTCAACATCGTTTTTGTGTGAATTAGATTCGTTGAAGTCTTCAATGTCCTCTGCTGTCTTTTCTTGGATATTTGCAACCACATTTCTCCACGAAACTGAAAAAAAAGTAGTCATTTTAACCATATATTTTGAGATTATGAGCTCTTAAACTTGCATTATATAATGGACGAGTTTTTCCAAGAGTTCAATTCGTCTATTGTGTCCAACTTTCTTATGACCCAAGGAGGGGGGCACTCAGTTTCAATAGAAAACGATTAAAGTTTAGATCCTCCTCGAAAATCGTCTTAAGGGAAAAGGTATTTACTAAAGACTGAGAGAAATCTCATTACAGCTATAAAGCTTGTCATCTAACTCATGTTTACAACTAACTATTCACCATCTACCTCGCACAGATGAAAGCGGGCATCAGACTGAGCCTGGAATATTGTAGCAACAATTTCCGAACAGTAAAGCCGCTTAATTGGAGGCACACGCAATAATTATGAAAGACTCGAACTGGAAAAAAGAATACCTTGTCCAACAGGCATGACGTGAGCTCCTGGGCCGAACTGCTTGGCGTATTCCCTGGCTTGCACGACCTCAGCCTCGTTCACGCTAACTAGGTCGCCTTTCTTCGATTTGCGCTGAAAGAAACGCTTCAGCGTCTCGTTGGACGCGTGCAAAGCAACAGTACTGAGCAGGCGCAGTCTCTCCTGCTTATTCGCTCTGTCAGTGTTGCGGTACAGCATGCCAATGCTGGTCAGTATCTTCTCGTAATTCGATGCCATTGCAACCTCCTAAAAGAAAATCGAAGGAGTTTTCAATATAACTTTAAATAGTGATCTCGGTACTGTGATATGACTATTGGACATTTATAGTTGTTGTTGTTGTTGGTCTTATTGGCGACACATGCGTAGCTTATATTTCAATTTTCAATTTATATATGAATGACATGCTACACAATAATAAGGAGCGTCGTTATAATACATACAAACGATTACAAGAAAGAAAGAAAGAAAACTAACTATTATTCTTATATTATTCCCGCGAAAAATTCATTCTCAGTGGTTTGGTCCCTGGATACAAATTTTTGAGGAGAACTTTGGCGAAGAACAAAGCTGTTAACCGTAACACAAAACTACACACAGAAGGGAATTTGAATATGCAAAATTGAAAATCCATGTAAGCTTTGAATAGCTTGATCCCTTTACAAGGAGATAAGATGGAGAATCATGACTTTGTCTGGCCCTAATCACAGTTTCAAATAATATACGGCTTTGACCTGTCATTCCTTATAAACTACAAGAACGAATGATTAACCTCGAATGTAAGACAAATTCATTGCAGTTCTATTGCTATCTTTCCTGCACCGTAGGAATGATTGCTCAAATTCATTTATTCATCATTCATTGATTCTTTCCCCAAAAGAGTTCTTGTCGATCAAAATCTCCGCAGCGAAAATTAACAATTTAATTCTTAATCAATTACTGCCTTTCTAAAAGATAAACAATGACCAATGTCAATCGACCACTGATTGATTAATCAAGGTGGCAATAACTTGAGCAGCAAATTAGCTGATTAATCATCAACCACTCAAATTATTACAACACTCCATCATTTGATCAAACAATCAGAGGTAATCATTTCATCATCTGATTAATTGTTCTCAGCAGTTTAAAATACAAAGCTTGTCAACGATTTGTGAACTTTCAACAAGTTCTGCAGTGTTGTTTAGCTGGTATTTTTCAGTGGAAAAGTTACTGGGAATAGCTTTGCAAAAAAGCTAATAAAACAAGATAGGAGAAATAATTCTGAATCAGCTGGCAAAAAAAAAATGGGGGAAATAATTTTGAGAGAGCAAACTTACTTTTGGTCTGTAGATGTCCAAGAGAAGTTGCTGTCCACATCCTCCACTGATTTCATTCAACTGTTCAAGAAACTGTTCAAATAGGTCTTTGCCAAGCCTCTTGACTGCATAGCGTGTCTTCTCCTTGGCATCAGAATACTTCACCTTCTTGCAGAGTGGAAGATTAGCAGGTGCAGTGCCCTCGAGTTTTGGCATAACTGGGATGTTAGCCTGCACACCTTTCTCAGCGGAGACCAAGATGGACTTCTGCTGCAAATCTGCTGGATTTGAGGTCTGTATTTCCTTGTCACACCTGCTGATTACATTCAGTACAAACTGCTGGCCACCAACTTGAAGCACAGGAGGGTGACTTGATGGTGGATTGACCGGGTTCACAACCGTTGAGGTAGATGTGGATGGTGGTATGACAAAGGCAGCTGGTGAGAGTGATGACAAGGCAGAAGATGGAACAAAGAGTGTGTTTGGATCTTGCAGTGCTTCCGGCTGCTCAGCAGAGTGCATTTGAATGCTTTTTGACTGCAAGGGTTTGTTGTTTGCTCTAGCCTTCTTCTTCACCGGCAACTTTTTTTCTGCTCCAATCATTTGCACTTGATTTGAGGCATTTTTTGGGTGGGCATTCTCTTGTGCTGTCACAAACTTTGTGTTGACACCAGTCAACTTGTCGACAGGTTCTTGTCCAAGCTTTGAGGTGAGATTTTTCAACGAATTTACCGGCTTACCATCTGTACTGATGCCAGCTTGCTTCTTCTGTATGTCAGCCACAAACCATTTTATTCTTGCCAAACAACTGCGACAACAATAATCAGTGTAATCATCCAATTCAAACTCACTTCTCAACATTTTTTCGTCAAGGTAATTTCTCAAAATCTTCCTTCCCGATACCAGCTGCACAGGAACTTGCTGCTTTGTATTCACGCATCCCTTGACCTTGCATAAGCCAAAAGTCTTGAATATGGGGGATACCATGTCATTTCTTGACCTCCTCTGACGTCTCATCTCGCATTGCTTCTTCTCTGCATCACCCCCACTGGGGTGCATGACAAAACAACCCTCACAAAGCACCCCACAATTTCTACCATCCTCTTCATAGTTGGGTACAGTATCTTTAATTGGCACAATTCTGCTGCAATTTCTACACGTTGTGAAGACTTGCTTTGTGGTTTCACTCTCAACTTTCTCTGCATTTTCTGAGCACATTATAGCTGACAATGTGTCCCAACATGATTCACAACAGCTTTCAACCACATCAGTCACTCCAAGCTCCTTGATCTTCTCCCCAGCCTCTCCCTTGACACTGTGTATTTTCTCAGGTAGTGGCTTCAGCAACAAGTCACTCTCCGCTGAGGTAATACCGCTGCACCCTTTCAGGGGGCACGTGTTGCTCTGTTCCCCCTTCTTTTCCCTGCAATCATTGCATAATCTTCCACGGAAGCTTTTCTTGCTGTCATACACTGGCTGGGCCTCCTTACTGCTGCAGATCTTTCGACAACCCATACACGATACAAAATCAGACATCACTTCTGAACTGATTGACTTTTTCAATTTCTTATTTCTGCCATCCAATTTCTCCTTCTTGCAGTTGCCACCCCCTGGACTCCACGTGAAATCACCGTCCTCAGGTGCACCCCTTTTGCCCCTCTTTTCCGGGGTCATCAATTCATCTGACTCATCAGCCAGTTCATCTGACAGCTCGAAGCTTTCATATCTCTGTAGTTTTGGCTGAATCCTGCGGAAACGCACCAAAGTTGGTGATATTGGAATACTCGAATAGCTCACAGATTTCTGGGGACTTTCCTCTGAAGAGCCTTGTACCATTGCTTCCTTAGCACCAATTTCTTGTTTTACTCCAGTGTGAGCATCAATTTGCAGTTTCACATCCATTAACACCTGATTCGTTGCAGTTGGATTATCATCACCTGATGCTGGCATTGTTGTGATAACATTCTTGTCTTCATTATCATCATCATAATCATCATTATGATTATCACCATGTTTCTCCTTGCCATTATTTCCATCCCCAGCAGGTTTTGATAACACGTTTTTCTTCTTCAATTCTGTCTCATTATCATCATCCCTAGCCTGAACAGTAGAAGCACGCTGCTCCGAGGTGGCTATATTCAATAGACTGCAATCTTTATTATCCTCCAAAATGACACTTTGATTCTCCAAATCTGAAGAATTCTTGTTGTTAATACTCTCTGCGGCAGCAACAAATCGATTTTTATTCCAGCATCCTCCCATTCGCCTTGTGAATTTAGGACCAGTGTATTCGTTGAGTCTGTTATCCTTAACCTGCAGTAATGTCGTAGCTGTTGAGCTTGTTGTGTTATTATTATCACTGCTTTCTGTTGCTTGTGAGGGATACCTTTGTTTACCTGTTGTCCCGCTCTTCTGCAAACCAAGCTTGTTGTCCTGATGCTGCCTCGACGATAATAACCCACCGCCATACACAATATTTGTTTGCACAATAGCCTTCGATATCCTCACGTAGCACATATTACAGCAAACCCGACTGTTACGTATAATTCCGAACTGTTTTACAATTCTCTTTTTCACTTCGCCTTCGGGAAGGTCGTAAAATTTCGATGGAAGTGTGCGGAATCCAGTCGGACCGCTATCAGGCTTCGACTTGCAGTCGACAATATGGCACCGACGAGCATTCTCAGCGCTTTTCAGACGACACGGATTGCAAATATGGCCACAAATCTCCCCTTCTTCGTCGTAAGTTGGCTTCGTGTCTGTGGAAAGTTGTGCTTCGCTGCACTGTTGACAAACGACTCGTTGCTGCAATAAAACCTCCGACATGTTGGCAACTTTGCAAACCAAAATTGTGTATTGTTTTATAATAACCTTCTACCTTTATTTACTTCGCTTTTAGCTAAGTAATACGCAATCCAGCAGATGCCGTGTTGTTATGTCGTTCGAAGTACAAGATAGAATCAGAAAGATCCCATCGTCCTGAGAGACTGTATTAAAATCTTTATAACAAAAACATATTTCTTCTCTCCCTTTCTTGTTCACGTCCACACAACAGCGAATGTGTCTGATTCAACATCTTAAGATGAACTGTCAGGGGGGCGCCCTAGCCACAAGCAATGGCGCACTACAAATTTATTACGTCCTCAGTTCGTCAACAACGATTTTTAAAAGCACTAATTTGCACGCAAATGAATCATTTCAAATGATGATTAGTAGGGTTAAAGAAAACATTTAATTAGTCCGCATGAAAATGAAACGCACTCAAAAAATCTAATAGATTGACCTCAAGTAAAATGTACTTAGCAAAAGTTCACAAATTTTCGAGAGCCTTGCGGTGAGGTTGTTTGAATATTTTAGAAAGTCAAAAGATGAATTGAAAATATATAGCATACATGCTATCAAATACGCTCTCGCAATGATAACTTGTAATTCGCATACGGATTTTCAAACGTGTCATTACCCTAAGCTCTGCAATGATTAAGATGTAGCACGCACTATAAAGCGTTTTAATTTGTTAATTTTATAATTCTATTTTAAAAATATCGCACATCAAGACAAGCTGGGAATCTCACAACACCACACGGGTTTCTTGCAACAAAGAAGAAATGTTTGCGAGCACGTGAGATCGAAGACTTTACTTCGCATGACATTACCTCCGGTGGAAAAATTCCACGCAGACTTTTAAGATGTGGATAGGTGTTCGGATGACAACGCTGGCTGCCGAACGGAAAAGATCGCTTAAGTAGTTATACACGAATCAGTGTAACACAAAGAATTTAAGCATTACTGCAAGCGCAATTAAGCCAAGAAAAGAATAATTAATTTGGAGAATTTTATTCATTTGTTGCTGCCGCTATTTTAAAACACACTGGCATAAATTTATGGTTGATAAGAACAGTTTGGAATTTGGAAAACTGGCCTAAATTCCCGTGTCAACAAATCTACACGCAACTGGTGGTGCAAGGTATGTTGACGATTTTCGCGTAAAAAAATTAATTGTGTATTTATTCTGGGTCACATTATTTTCGAACTAATGAAAGGTAAAATTGACGTTATTTGAGTTACGATGTTGGAGCTTAATTAAAAAATCAGTAGCTGTAGATAGTTCTGTTCGCAAAAATAAGAACCCTTCCGCATTTCTGTACTGTTTTGAGCATTATTCCCATTATTATGTATTGTCCTTATAACTCAACCAACAACATTATCAATTATATCTTTAGTTAACAGTCTATTTCCGTGGTAACCTAGAATCATCGACACATGTTGATTCATTGCATCTTTTAATACTGTCGCAAAGAGAAAATTTTCTTGACTGGCCTTCGCTCGTCAACCTTCGTTTAATGTCAACACAGTTAAACCATTGGCTTCAAGCAAACATACAGATTTCAAATTTCCTTTACTCGACATCCTGGGGTTCTAGATTAGGCCTATTATGTCGTTTTCAGATTTGATTGTGTTGAGACAAGTATAAACGCACTGTATCCCAATTTATTTGCATGCAGGAATTAGGAAAAGAGGACAGGACATTCCAGGAAGCTCAATTTCAGGAGGCTGACAATTGCCATTGTGAAAAAATTGCTTTATACCTACTTGCTACAAATACTATGCTTCTCATTGCACTTTGCTTCAAGAATGATTGAAATTTCTACTCAACTTACCCAATGGTAACAAATTGTAACTTTTGAACGGAACAACCATGAACAATCCATACCAGGACATCTCACAACAGGTGAGAAATTTGAGCATCGGCATGCCTCCTCCAGACGTTTCCTATCAATCTAAGATTCAACAACAACAATCTGATACTCAGTTGCATATCCAACGCAATAACAACCAGATTGATAATCAAAGATTCACTGCAACCAGGTACGAGTCAGACCACAATTCAAACCCATGGATGCCATCACCTCAGGCTCAACATCAGCCATCACAAATAGTTGATCAAAAAAATTCCTATTATGTGGCCCAAAGAGACCAGGATAACCACGGAATGAACAGAGAAGTGAGTCACAATTACCCACACAGCAGTAGGGCAATGGAGCAACAAATAACTTATCCTCAGATTTACAAAAGTGCAGGTCACCCAACATCACCACCTGAACACCAGCAACAAAGTACATCTGTACTGCCACCAAACAGCCACTCATTTCAACAGAATACACAGCAATACCAGCCTGTTCAAATGATGCCACAATCTGCTCAGAGGTATCTGCAGCAGGTGATAACCCCTTTCCCCGGAATGCCTCAGTTTGAGCCTGGTAATCGAACCATGCAAAACAGAATGCCAGAACATGAAGCAGGAAATAATTCTGCATATCACACTGATGGCAACAGGGATGCACAGGATTCTAATGCTCAAATGATACGGAATAATCAGCCACACCAACAGACTGTAACTGATTATGTAAATAGCCAACCTCCTGCCTCTATTGCCTACAATTTTAGTCAACAAGCGCCTCGAGAAATTCGTCAATACGACATGACCAACCCGACAGACATACCTCCCATGCATTTGCAGAGAGGTGAAAGACAACTGGCTTCTTCTGCCAGGCAAACAACATACACAGTTCAGGCACGTCCAGGGTTTGATGACAGACCGGAGATATCTTCAGCTATGCCGAAACCACCTGCAAATGCTGTGTATAACAATCCAACGCCAGAACAGGTGATGTACCAGAGAAGACCTAGTTACGAAGCCCCTCAAATGCCCCAATCGAGAGCCGAGTATTACACTGGCGTGAGCCAACAGGTGAGGGGGTACAATGCTGCACCTGTGTATACATCAGCAGGAGCCAGCTTGCAGCAGAATTCCATGCAAGATTCAAATGCAGCACTGAATTTTCAAAGGCAGAGATCAAACTCTGACTCACAATCTCCTGCGTACCCGACAATTTACGGACAACACAAGCAACAAGTAGCTGACAGATACCAGCAAAGGTACCCAAATGATACAACTCCAAATGAACAGCAACGTGGTGGAGAAATGGCAAGTAATCAGAGAATGCAGTATGCCACAAATGTGCAACAGCAAGGACAAGATGATGTTCAGTTTTCACCTGGCCAGCATGGTAGAGGCAATCAAATTGTGGGCGGTAGGAATGAAGAGCAACCTATTCACCAAAACGAACGCTTGTCTCAACAGCAGCAACAACAACAGCAACAACAACAGCATCAACAACAACAGCAGCAACAACAGCAACAGCATCATCAACAACAACAACAACAGGGCCAACAACCGCAACAACAACAACCACAACAGCAACAACAACAATGGCAACAACAACCGCAACAACAACAGCATCAACAACAACGGCAACAACAACAGCATCAACAGCAACCGCAAAAACAACATCAACAACCACAGCAACAACAACAGCAACCGCAACAATCACACAATGAAAGATTGAATAGCTTCAATGTTCCACAGAATTCTCAGCAGCCACATGGTACAATGACGATTCGTAGCTTTAGCCAGGAGGCTGAAAAACAAAGAGAAACTGTTTATCTTCAATCTCTGAAAACCCGTCAATATCCTTTCCCAATGCAACCTCCACAATTGTCAGAAGCAAGCAACTACAATAGGCAGTTCAGTAACCCTTCTAGTTATAACCAGTCCTCTACAAGTTATAACCAGCCCTCTACAAGTTACAACCAGCCCTCAACAAGTTACAACCAGCCCTCTACAAGTTACAACCAGCCCTCTACAAGTTACAACCAACCCTCTACAAGTTACAACCAACCCTCTACAAGTTATAACCAACCCTCTTCAAGCTATAATCAGCCCTCAACGAGCTATAATCAGCCTGGTGCAAGCTATAATCAGCTATTTACAAATTATGCTGAACAAAGACAAGAGAATGGTTATTACACTCAATCGGGATACCCTGTTAGAAACCCAAATCAACCAGAACAATATTCTACAGCTTCAAATCAACCTGTGCACCCTATGGTGCGTGATGGACCTAGGTACCCTGTAGCAAACATTGGTCAACCTGAATACCGTCCTGCATATGCAATGTCGACTGTTAGCCAGTCTGGTCAACCTGTACCAAATGTTAATCAGCCTAGACACCCTATAATAAATGGTGACCAACCCAGGCCATCTGTGGTGAATACAAATGTAGCCAGACCTGCTATGGATAATACAAATTCAATCAGACAACCGATGATGAATGCAAATCAACCCGGACCATCTATGTTAAATGCAAATCAACCCGGACCATCTATGGTAAATGCAAATCAACCCGGACCATCTATGGTAAATGCAAATCAACCCGGACCTCGCATAGAAAATCCTGATCAACGAAGACAATCCATGGAAAACAATTATTATCCGGAACGTCCCATGATGACGAACGTCACTCAACCTGGCGGACACTCCACTGCGGCTGCAAATGCCAACAACCCAGCGTTCAATCCATCAGCAGGCTCACCCATAGTCATCATGGCCGGCCTGTCGGCTCAGGGTTCGAATCCAGTTCGTACCACACAAGCGAACTTCGAGCCAAAGCTGCATTTGATTTTTCAGAACATCAAACACAAACAAGGCCTAGCGTACGCGAAATTGTCAAAGATCGTAGAAGAAGTGTTGGATATTCAGGGTGAAGCAATGACGTTCAATGGAAGACGAGGTGAGAATACACTGCTATTGCCCAACACACTATATACTGTAATAAGTGTTCTGAGGAATACACTATTATTAAGTGTTCTGAGGTAATGATGGACTCAAACAACTAAGTTGTAGATCTGGACTCGAGCCCATTAACCCTGCAAGAAACGAACTAAACACCTACAAGAAATCCGATATTGATACAGTAAAAACCCGCATATAAGAACCAATGGATTAAGAACCTTCTGGGTGATATTTCTGCTCAAAACAATAGAAGAAACAATAACCTATTGTCTTGTAAGAATAGGCTGGATGGAAATTTACAGGTTCTTAAATGCGGGTTTTTACTGTACTCTTTGGAGTAATTATTCAGACCTCGTCATTAAAATCGGGTTCGGTCCCCTTTGGATACGAACCTATTGATACTCTCATAAACATACATCCCATTATTAGAGTTGAACCTCTTATTTTAAAAATTCTACACCGTTTGTATGAGCCTGAATGTTTCCCTCTTGGTTGTAGGCGACCAAAATTACATACTGGTGGAGGAGATGCTGACAAGAAAACTTCTTGCGCTCGACTCAATTCAAACTGATGGCGAGGAAGATGTGCGACTCACAAGACGCTCTGTCGTGCGACAAGTTCAAGGACTCTTGTCTGTTTTAGAACGACGAGCAAAAACGTAACAAATCTGCCTATAGCTTGAGTTGCTATATTCCTAAACACATTTAGAATCACTGTCTTAAATTCGTTTAGAACTTGGAGCCAATTGTTTTAAATTTGCTTATGTTGTTTAAGAGGGATTTTTCGTCTCCTGAAACTGCTCTTCTCTTCGCCTATCAATCGTGCGAGCTTTTTTTACATCATTTCGCAGATCTTATTGCTTATTGTTCTGGATTTTAATAACATTTTTAGTTGCATTTGTTGCAAAGCGATTTGAATTTTGAACGAGTTAAAGAAAATTGTATTTGCATTGATGCAGTAGTAGTAATAGTAGTAGCAATAGTAGTTGCATGCAATTGTGCTGAAAACCTTATTATACATTAAATTAGTTTCTGTACTAATTATTTCGTGAAATGAAATTGATTTCAAAATTTTCTATTTACTTCGTAAGCGAATTTGTCTTTATTTTACAGTTAGGTGGTTTTTCTTAGTCAATTAATCTTATTCTCACAAAAACATACCACCCTTTGAATCACCACGTTATACTTATAGTTTAAAAGCAACGAACTAGGTCAATTCCCAGGGGAGCTGGAAGATGCCAAATACGTAGGTAGGTCAATATTTATAGAAACAAAGTCACTTACCATGCATTTCAATCAAGAAGTGTTTGCAGACACGCTTCTTTCAGAGTTCCATGCACCATATGATTGAATTTTTTGGGCTAATTCGCTGCCAGGTGAAATACAAAAGAGAGTTGCAAAAAGGAGGACAAGAAACTTAAACATTTTTGTTTCAGTATCATATATTAAACAAAATTAAAACTATATATTCGATCGAAAATTAAAAAGAATAAATTGCATTTTACTGTGATAATGATCATCTATACCATTAACGCGATCGAATATATAGTTGTAATTTTATTTAATATATGATATTTAAACAACAAATGTTTAAGCTTCTTGCACTCCTTTTTGCAATTAAACTATATGCCCGAATCAACATATTCGCAAAAGATAATCACTTACAAGAATGCTCCTTCAATCGATACATACGTATATAGATCCAACAGGTAGCAATGAAAGATGACGTCACGATCCAGAAAAGAGGACACTGATTACATCAAGCTATATATTCCAATCTTTAAATTGCGTTCACAAAATGGGATTACAGTGTTTAAATTTCGGTTTTCGTAAGAATGATATAATATGAAAATGGCGGTGTTTAAATTAAAGAGCATCGCAACATTGGAAAGATGCAATGTAAAAATAATAACTTAAATAAATGGTGGTTTCGGGAGACGTTAACGTGTTAAATTGAAGGAATAAAACTTGAATTTAAAAATTATTAATGAATTACTTATTTTTGTGTATCTATAGAGCTAGATTTAAATTACTGCAAATTCGCAACAGTTATTTGACCTAAAGCCTTAATGCGGTAGGATATATAGAAGTTATAGAGGCTTGAAAGTTGTTTTCTAAAATACAACACAACCATAAGTAAAATTTAATAATTTTTGTGAGCTGCATTACTGTGAAATTACCACGAGTGAAATAAATTGAAATTGCAGATGTGAAGCACAGAAACATTTAGGACTCTTGCATACAAAAAGACAACCTAGAAAGGCCTTAGGACACCAAGCATCACAAAACAAACATAGGACCCAGAACAGTAGAAAATAAATAAGACCAACTTACCAATATAAACAGCTACAACGATCTGGGTATATTAGAAATAATTAACTGCAATACCATACGTTGAGTTTTGATGAAATCTTTCTCTATTGACTTATTGACTTCCTTATGCATGAGCAAGGAGTGGCTTACTTTCGTCAGACAAAGCTTTCTTCCTGGAGAGCAAATTCGAATGTCAGGTACAATAGGATCACTCTTAAGCAATGGAAATGGAATACAAGGAAAACAAAAGACTTTCAACATGCTTAAAATGCAGATATTAGCTAGGTTTACTATGATAACAGTTGCAATGTATCAGATGCAACAAACATGCAAGAAAACTTACTTCAAAATTCGTCTTTCACAGAGCGTAAATACCCCAAGAATCACAGCCTGGATGAAATTAATCGAGATTATTTTGACATAAAAACTTCCTCTATTCTCTTAAAGAAACATTCAAATCTAGTTCATACAGACACTTACCCATAGCAATAAAAAGAAGCCAAATATCTGGAAAAAAGTAAAAATTCGCAAAATCAAAGCACTTTTCATGCGTGAGAAAAGGGAATAAGTAATTAAGCATGTACATACTGCAGCTGCCCATGAGAAATTAGTACTTTCTACTAGTATCCCACCAACAGTAGGTCCGGCAATGGCTCTGCAAAAAGAGAAGCAACGATTCAAAACAATGCTTTCATTTGCAGTTCTCACAGTCTTTAGACTGTATGCGGTTGTCAAAAGCATCAATTCAAAAATACACTGCAAAACCCACTGCACCCACTCAAATTACAATTATTTCCTAAGCGCCGCGGCGTTTAAAGGACACAAGGGTAACAGATCCCTTAATCGCACATTGAAAGAGCTAGCAGCATCCTAAGAACCAATAAACAAACAAGGCCCAACCTACCCGATGCTGAACATTGCATTGAATATTCCAGATATGGCACTGTGAGTAGACAAGTCCCCTGCCATTCCGTATCTCCTAAAATTGAACAACATTTGAATATTTGCTTACAAAACTTATTAATTCAAATTTCATCTACATTTCAAGCCCCACTGTCGAGTTGCGCAGAGAATGGCAACATGCGTCACACCAATTGATTTCATTCAATCACTTGAGGAATGTTTGACCAATGTTGTAGCCAAAGTATTTCTCAAACACTCAGTTGCATCACAATAAACGTTGCTGCTATGACAGACAGCAGCTTTGAGTGGCAAAGACATGACACGAGATGACTTACACTGCAGAATCATTCATATCTGACAATCCAGGCACGAGGAATGGACCAACACCAATGCCAAGTACAGCCAAAGCAACCCCGTTAAGCCACAAAGTGCTGTGAAAATAAAGTGGTGGTGGTAGTAAGTAGTGGTAGTAGTGCTAGTAGCAATAGTAGTAGTAACAGTGATATTAATAGTAGGAATAGTATCAGTGGTATCAGTAGTGATAGTAATAGTAGTAGTACTAGTAGTAGTAGTAGTAGTAACAGAAGTAGCAGTAGTACTAGTACTACTAGTAGTAATAGTATCAGTGGTATCCGTAGTAATAGAACTAGTAGTAGTACTAGTAGTAGTAGTGATAGTAATAGTAGTAGCACCAGTAGTAGTAGTAGTAATAGTATCAGTGGTATCCGTAGTGATAATACTAGTAGTAGCATTAGTAGAGTAGTGACAGCAATAGTAGTAGTACTAGTGGTAGTAGTAGTAGTAGTAGTAGTAGTAGTAACAGTAGTAGCAGTAGTACTAGTACTACTAGTAGTAATAGTATCAGTGGTATCCGTAGTAATAGAACTAGTAGTAGTACTAGTAGTAGTAGTGATAGTAATAGTAGTAGCACCAGTAGTAGTAGTAGTAATAGTATCAGTGGTATCCGTAGTGATAATACTAGTAGTAGCATTAGTAGAGTAGTGACAGCAATAGTAGTAGTACTAGTGGTAGTAGTAGTAGTAGTAATAGTAGTAGTACCAGTAGTAGTGGTGATAGTAATAGTAGTAGTAGTAGCAGCAGTAGTAGTAATACTAGTAGTAGTAGTATCAGTAGCAGCAGCAGTAGTAGTAATAGTAGTAATAGTACCATTAGTATTAGTAGTAGAAGTAGTTAGTAAAAGTTAGAATAGTAGTAGTATTAGTAGTGGTTAGTAGCAGTAATACCTTGGAATGATATTCTTTGGAAGAAACGGAGTAGGGCCGAGCAGTATGTAAGAGATGGCCATTATAACGCCACCAACTACCATAATCACTCGTTTATCCTGCAAAACAATAAAAACCTAATCAGCAAAACGAGCTTTGATTAGAGGAGAACTGATGCTAAAAAAATTCTCCTTGCAAAATCCAATATAAAGGTACGACAAGATAGAGATAGACAAAAAGAATATTTTTATTGAAAAGTTGGGCATCAGACAAGAAGGCCGCTTATTCACTATTGTCCCACCATTCAATCAAATCAAGGATCTTATCGTTGTAAGAGCAATGGGAAATATACGCCAACGCAAGCAAGCGCCTACGCAGTCATATCTCGCGTAAATAGATCGTTATCTGGTTGGCCCTTGGTCTGTTCGAAATATACGCCAGCCAAAGCCAAAGCCAAGCATTTGTGTGTAAGCAAATCTGAACAATCCATGTGGCAGAAATATTATGCGAGATTTGACTGCACAAGAATGGAACTGGCCTTCTAAATCTCAGTTAGCGACATAAATACCGTATTTCCTCGATTAGAAGCCTCCCTCGAATAAACGCCCCCTTATGCTGCTAACTTTTGAAATAAACGCCCCCCTTCGATTACGCCTCCCACACAACAACTTTTTTTAAGTTGGTGTAGTGTATTGTTGCTCGATAAAGGAAAGGCACAACTAAACCATTTTCTCTTTCTCTGGACCCAATGACAAAGGCTGTGATCTTGTACTTTCTAATAAGCGCCCCCCTCCCAAAAGTGCCCAGATTAATAAACGCCCCGAGGAAATACGGTACTCAAAGTTGAAAAGTTCCCCGAGGGTTTTGCTTTTAGTAGCATCATTTAAAAATAAAATGTAAAAAAAGCAAAACGAGAACAAGTGTAAGTAGCTTTTTTACTTTGCTTTAGTTTTCAAACTCTTCGGTTATCAAGACGAAAAGGTTCTTTATAAAGCGGCTGCTGATGAAAATATGTGAATATCGATATCGAGATTCCGCTATTGTTCCAGCATAATACCTTTTTATCTGCTACCATTCCTATTAACGGCGCCAAGATCGCATAGATTCCTGGTGCGATTAGAAACATCAAGCCGATTTTTGTACTATTCAAGTGGAACTGCAAAACATTAAAACACTCTGATCAGCCATTTTTATCATACAAGCGATGTCACGAATGATAAGGAGATGGCTAAAATACGGACTGGAGGCTGCAGTCTTCTTTAGGCTGCAGTCTCCTTTCCTTGATAGCTTTCCTTACCGGCTTTTGAAGATGGCCTTGTAGTGTTGGTTCCAGAAAGCTGAGAGCCATACCACCGACTGCAGTTAACATGGCTGGAAGCGTGAAAAAGACAAAGGAGATCATAGATGCATGGCTCATTTGAAAAAGTTCTGAGTAGGATAATGAAAACACGAAGCAATTTAAGCAGTTATAATTACCGACTATAAAAACAGCTGGGATTTTCAGAGCTTGCAACAAGGCACCTTTATTTGCCCCTTCTTCAGTGTCGTCTGCAATAAAAATGACACAAGTCTAGCTATTACATGATTGAGTCTTAGTCTGGACATCTGAAAAACATTGCGTATCATCATAAAATACTTATTTATCTAATAATTTACTTATTTATCTGTTCTATTTGTGGCTATTACATATCTGAGTGCAAAGCAGCTATGAAACAACGTATCAGGATTGGTTGCTGAGTATCACGCTATTGAAATGCTAATGTGTTCAAAAGCAAGTTCTCAACTTATTAACTTTAAGCTGTTTATGACAACTCTAAACTGTAAAAATCATTGGAATCTCCATGGAGCCAAATAGACCAATGATCTCATCTGTTGCACAGATGTGTCTGTTAATAGGGATTCCCCTACAGTTGAATTAAACAGAGTTTTATTAAGATTTGAATTGTTGAAATTCTTACCTTCATCATCAGATGGAAGGACCCAATATACAGGAAATAAACTGATTACTATCAAAGAACCCAGAACGAGAAATGGCAGTTTGAATCCACCAAGCTGAAATAACAAATTGAGATATTGGTGATGAAATAGTAGGGTTACCTTGCTGTAGCAATGCAAACCAGTTGTAGATGCAATGGTGTTGCAATGGTGTTGCAATGGTGAAACAAGACAATAAAAGTGGCTAAGATCATATGCGGTGCAAAAATCCATGTAATATCACATACTGCATAGAGAAAGCCACCAATTGGAGCCCCTGCCATCATTCCAAAACCGCCAAATGTTTCCATAACACCCTGAAAGATGATAGAAAATAAGTTACATTTAATCAACTCTTCTTAATGAAACAATAAATTGCATATTTTGTGTGATGCATCGCTTTTTTACAAATTACAAATTGTGCTACTTATTTCGTAACATTCAGCAATGACTCAATTCAAAGAGTGTCCAAGCAATTGATTGCTGTGGAAATGAATGCAAGCCAAATAGTGATGCATACCTACCATGGCAGGGGAGATATTTTCATGGAAATGCTGAACAAGCAACGTTAAGGAAGCAGTTGACGTGGCAGTAGCACCAAGGCCACTAACAACGCGAACCAAAAAGCAGAATATGATGAATATATGACCATCGGGCATGAGATCAAGAAATCTGAAAGAGAGAAAACTCTAGATTATTAAACAAAAAGCAGACAAACTTGCACAACAAGCCACAACAAGCAATCTGGTAGTGAGTAAATAAGAAAATACACCCCAAATAAATTCATCATCTTGCAATCAGATATTGTTTGATGAGCAAAACTATAACATATTGCTATTTAATTTCCAATTGCAACAATACTGAATAGGTTATACTGTTGCTCACATAGAAGAGATTAGCGTATAAAGCAGCTTTTCCCACATCAAGACCATGCTTACTTACCCAAACAGAATTTGTGAGCCACCTTCTACAAAAAGACCACACATCAGAGTGAATTTTGGGCCAACCAAGGGTAGCTACAAACAAAAATACCATGATCAGACCTGGGGTAAAGCTGGGAAAGGGAGAGTTGAACCTTGGTTGAACCCCTTTGGCCCCTTCCTCTGGCTTTGCTATGTCCCTGAGTCAGCCAGTGGAAGTTGACAGCTTAGAGCGAAATAAATGCACAACAGAAACATTTTCCTTACCATGATACCAACCACTGGCGAGAATACAAACATGACTAAAGGAAACACGGCAAAAATCAATCCTGTCACTGTTGTATTTGAGCCCTTGTTCGCAGCCTGTGGAGATAATGAGTTTGCGTGACCATCTTTACGTGGTGAAATTTGATAATGGTCCAGGAGGAAGAAACAAAAAATGATGATGATGATGATGATCATGATGATTTATCATTATAATGAATGTGATTAAAATGATTCTATTTGCGTATATGCGATAAGAGATCACAAAACTATCATTCGCATCTGATAATATCAAACTATAAAGTTTTTCACACCTGCTAAAGTAGCGGTGATGCGAGAGGAGCATGGCCTAACAAGCAAAAAATTTCTGAAAGTTTCAATGCACATACCTCGCCGGGAAAGAACGGTGCAATCATGGCATAAGCACAGTTGACTGTAAACCAGTACAGTGAAATTGAAAACAGTACAATCTTCTTTTTTCGCGTTCCGAACACACTCGGTGGCTTTTTTGCTGGTTGGGGTGTATTTGCGGCATCGGCATCATTGCTTTTTGCTGGTGCAGTACTGACTTTTCGTTGCACTTGTACTGCACATGGTGTCACAAAAGTTAAAGACCTCTGTCTTGATAGTTTACGGGATTCTTCGCCTTTATTGTCGACGTTTACGAAGCCTGCAGATGGCAAAGAACTCATGTCTGGTGGCTTTATTTAACTTCAAGTTCTTAGGACTTCTTGCCTCATACCATTGCCTGTTTCATCGTACAATGAATGGTCGGAGGTCCTGTCCTGCATGCCTGTGGAAAATGTGATCAAATGAGGGAGTGAAATACAATACAGTAGAAACCCGCATTTTAGAACAAGAACCAGTGGATTAAAAACCTGCAGGATGATATTTCTACTCACAAAACAATACGAAACAATCGTTTATTGTTCTTCAAAAACAATAAGCTGGATGGGAAAATTGCAGATATTCACACGCGGGCTTTTCCTGCACACGAGGCAAGGCAATAGCACTTGCAGCAGAGCAATCCAATGCGAAAATGGGAACAGCATAGGAGAGAGAGCACGTTAACAATGAATTCTTTAAATAGCACATTTCAGCCCTGATTCCAGCAAGAAGAAAACGGTGCTTCATCGGAAACTTTCTCTTAAATTGTTGTTCCTCACAAAATTTTAATATAGGTGTATAAGGTAAAATGTACCCCTCTAATCGTGCTCACACAAACGTGAAACCTCAAACTATGGCTAATAGCAAAGCATACTTTCAAAGGAAACAAAACACTAGAACTTCCATGTAATTGACATTAAATAACAATATCCTTTATCATTAATTACATAATTCATATTTATTTAACTGTATCATACAATATCCAATAGTCTTTCATGACATCTGTACAACAACTTTATTATGTACAATAATTAATGAATATAATTATTATAAGTTATAATAGTGTAAACACACAATACACAATTGTCCGCCGAACAGAAATATAGCAGAACAATTACTGCTTCTCACATGACTATAATGGCAAAACAAAAGGTGATATGCATACCTCTATTATATCATACTATGTAACGAACGATATTTTATTATAAATTTGATAATTGAATAATGTAATTGACAGTAATTTGTTATATTAACTATGCTATGTACAAATCTAGTTTTTACCTATATTATAATGGTGTAACTATATGTATTTACAACAATTTGGATGTATACATTCAGTCAAATAATTTACCATGTACCCCTGGTAAATTATTTGACTGTTTCTGGCATGAGACTGGCATGCAGTTTCGTCAGGTCAAGCAACACAGGTGTAAAATGTTAACATGTACGAGAAACAGTTGCATACTGTTGTGCTTGTATATTTCATAAGTAAACACTGTTGTGCTGTCTTTTGCATATTAATACAATGTCAGGGTGCTTAAATATGACCCAATAAATAATTGAATATCGTGCGCCGATTCAGCGTATAAAACAAAACTTGTATTCATGATGACATTGGTCCATAATACATTATTGTTTTGTTAATACACCTCGCTACAATAGCTATATATATTACTTATATACAAGATATATAATTAATATAATTTATAGTTACTGTAAAAGCTATATCAAGCACCCATTAACCCCCTTTAAAACAAATTTTGAATTCAACCCCCTCTCTCGAATCCCTCTTGTTTTTAAAATTGGGAAAAATGACGAAATTGTGACTTGCTACAATTTTTCTGTTGTTTTGCTCAAACATTTTTCTGAAATTTATTCAAGAATTTTCAACATCAAATCCCCTTGTCGCCTTGCTAACAACTGTTTACATTATGGCCCTTGGTTGAGAGTTGGAGAATTTGATCAAGCCCCCCTGTCTTTAAAAGCCCCTCTCTGAAACATCAAATTTTGAATAAGCCCCCGGGGGCTTAATAAAGTTCTTACGGCATCTCAGTTTCCCGCCTTCTGGAAGCTGCGGCTGTGATTCAAAGCAAACTCGCCTCGCTTCTGCTCGACGTTCTCAAAACGAGGCCAGCTGCAACTGGAATTCCTGCGACTGAGCCAAACATGGCTGCTACCGTTGGCGTTGCGTGACAGATTCCTCTTGTTCGACTTCTTGCCGCAGAAGAAGAGCCGCTTGTAGGCCTTCCTGAAGCTCGGATTCACCGCGCCATAAATCCACGGATTCAAGACGGAATTCGTGTAGGTGAGAAAGTAAAAAATGGTCGTTATGACGTGGTCCAAGCGTTCGTTGTTAAACGCCACCCAAATCCACGTGATCTGATTTGGTAGCATGCAAATGGCAAAAACTGTGACAACACACGTAAACATGATGAGTGTGCGACGAGTTTGTTTCATGCGTTTCAGCGAGGCAAGGGCAATTTTTCCGTCGTTGTTTTCGCTTCCACTGCCGTTGGCACCGCCGCGAAACAAGCCAGCCAAGCGCTTGCGTGTTTTTTGTCCAATCAACGAGAACTTCGACCCGCCAGTTGTCACTGGTTCACTCGACGTGCTATCTCTCTCTGGCCTAGCCAGCTGACGACAATCAGCATGCACATGCGCACCTGCGTTTGCCGATGAAGAGAAAATCGGCGAGCTTTTGCTCTGTTGAATTGGGGCGACTGCCTCTCTAAACTGCCGGTCGCTGCTTGTTGTCGGCGTTGAGTATCGTTGTTGTCTTTGCTTCGCGTTGATCAACACGCACGAACTTCTCTCCAACGACGATGAACATCTTGCATTCATGCATGGCCGCTGACCAAAGCATCTCGCAGTACTCTTCAATGGCTCCGACGTCACTAGCTCTGGTGACGATGATCTACTGCTCAAACTGTGCAATGCTCTGTTACCATCTTCATTCACGTCATCAGCATCCTCAAGTGAAGAGATGTTGCGACGAAGATTCAAGAAATTTGAGATTTTCTGCTTCACATTCGCAGATTTTTCCTTCAATTGGACACTGAACCTCCTACCGGCATTGAATTCAAAGCCACCGTTAGATCGCAGCTTAGAACCCTCAAGAAACCTCTCGTCTTCAGTATCCATAGATTCGCTTGCATCAATCACTGTATTAGTGGATTTCTGCGTTTTGAACGGACTAAAGCTCCATACCAGGCGAAATTTCTTCATCTTGGAAAGCTTGCTGCCGTCTTCAGCCTCATTTTCACCCTTTGCAGGATCAGCCTCGACTTGAACATATTCTCGGGAATTGTTCGCTTTCTTCAACTTCGCATCAAAACAATAATCGTTCTCTTGAACTTCTTCTCCGCTTCTCGGCTCTGGCGAAAAAGAAATTTCTGGATCCGCAGAACAAGCCTCGTTACCTCTGACGTCACTATCAACACCTCGTTCCCAATCGCAACGATCGCAGTCACCATCGCCGCTCTGATCATGCTCGTTGAGTGATTTCAATTGGCCAGATTTGACAGGGTGCGCGCTGTCGGGTTCTTTAACCCGCTCGTCACAAGTCTTCGTAGGAGTAGATTTGACGTCGACTTCGTCAAGAACTTCTAACAGAGTCGATCTGAATGAATAGGCGCTGGACGATGTCTTCACAAATTGCGGCTCTTCACCTGCAAAGCAACGAAAAGCTATCAGATACAACACTTCATCCTATAAAACACAAAACAGTTGTGCCACGACAATTTCTTGCCTCCGTGGAAGAGCTACATTTATACAGTCAGCTCTGTCTAATTCGAACACCCTGGGGAAGCGTGAAAATGTTCGAATTACAAAATGTTCGAATTATAGAGGTTTACTTTACAAGAGTTGGTTCATTAGTGATCCTTGAAGGGACGGAGAATTTCGCTCGAATTAGATAGAGTTCGAATTACACGAGCTAGAACTATGCAGATTTGACTGTAATAACATAATAATAAGACACATTTTATGCAGCAAAATACATAGGTGATTTTAAAATCAAATTGTCACATCGAGACACACAATTGTAGCAGAATTTACGAAAACCATAAGCGAAGAAACACTGATGTATACCCTGAAGGGGGAGGGAGACTCAATAAAGAAATTGGGACATGATACACGAGGATGTTAACAAAGGTGGGAGGACGTCCGGTCCTGAGCAGTATACCTGTTGCATCGCAAGATGACTTTGACGAATTTTTTCTCATGTTAACATCCCAGCTTTGCGACCTGCTGTAGTTGCATCCGTTCTGCTGCAATTGCTGCATCTTGATAATCACCCGGTTTTGTTTGCGTATCGCGTTCCATGATATACTGTAGAGCACAACAATCAGACTGAGTGGAATGGCGTACTGAATGCTGAACAAAAAGAGCGTGAAACCTTGTTCCCCATTCGATGGCCATTCCTCCATGCATGTGCTCGTATCGTTCGTTTGTTTATAACTGAAATAAATTCAAATTGATGTCATGCAATATTTGATTACAGTAAAGCCCGCAATTAAGTTATAGGCTTCTTCAACCTGGGTCATATTGCGTACAAAAATTTCCGATTGTTTTCAAATTGTTATTCTGAAAATACGAGTCTGGAAATTTCTCACAAATGGTTATGCACATACAAACTAAGATTTGATAGATAAATCCCAGTTACTGCATACTGTAGTAAGCACCAACCCACGTGTATAAAAACCTGCGAGTTAAGCATCCAACCTATTGTTTATATACAATAGCCTATTGATTTTCTATAGTAGTGAGTAGAAATATCAACCTAGAGGATATAAAATTTCCCCATATGAACGAAACACTATCGGCATGGTGGAGTAAAACTCTTTGTTGCGTGCATGCTTTTGATATTTCACCTCGCCTCTCAGCACCAGAACCAGTCGGTGAAGTAAAAAGCCCATATAAACAGTGCCTGAAACTTCTAGCGGGTGAGATGTTTAAACAGGCCCTAAGCGTTGTGTGGCGAAACTTTCATCTTCCAAACTGTGCTATTGAATTGAATTGCTTGGTGTTCAAGATGGCTGAACGCATAGCTTCATTATCAACATCAAAATTGATGTCAAATCAATCACCAGTACCTATAGACTTATTCTTGCTTATCTTATCATTACACGCTTATCTATACTACAATCTCACTCTGAATTTAATTATACCATCTTTCCAATGCGGTGATGATAAACACCGTTTTTGAACACCCAGGCAGCCTATTGTAGAGGTTTCAGATGCAGCATTCATTTCAGGGGGTGTCATAAGGCTGTTCAATTATGACACCCCTGAACATTAAAAAAGTTCATGAAATTTTTAATGAGAAAGGGGTTTTTATTAAATTATTTTGTTCAAATAACAGAGCAAAATGCACCTACAGAAATTGAATTGCAGTAATGCATTTACAGTAAGTTTTCATGCAATTAGCAGCATCATATTTTGTCTGTAGATACAGTGAGGACCCGTAAATAAGAAACAACTTATAAGAAACTTTCAGGCTCATATTTTCAAAATAACAATTGGAAAACAATAGGAAACCCTTGCAAACAAAAGGGCTTAAGATGAAAACCTGTTTCTTAATTGCAGGGCCTTACTGTAGTTGGTGTAAATTAAAATTTATGTTTGACCATTTTAAAACCAACTTTAAGTAATGAGAAACATTAGCCAACACGTAGCCTCACAACTCTTTTCCATGGAGGAGAGTTTTGAATTTGCGCGCAAGCTAAGAAGCACTAGCTACGTTGCGATTGGCCATGGCAACACAACATAAAGTGAATAGCACTTTTCTTACCTTTGATGAAAGCTGTAAGGTACAACAGATGCGATTGAAAGTCCGTGAAGCACGAAAAGGACGATGCATTTTGTTTTGCAAGACTGCATTCTTGCTCTCATCGGGTAGATAATCGCATAGAAGCGCTCAACGGCTATGAGCAGCAGTGTGAAGGCCGCAGAATTGATGGCGGCTGTCGCCGTGGGCATCAGCAGTTTGCAGCCGGCGTAGCCGAACGGGTACGACAACGGTGATTCCTCGATCGCCACTGCGAACGGTATGCTGACAAGCACCGTCGTGACGTCACACAACGCGAGGTTCAGTATGAAAATGTTGGACGTCGTGCGCAGGTGCTCGAAGCGAAGGAGGATAGTGATGAGAATGGTGTTACTCGAGACGCTGACAAAGCAGATCACGAAATAGAAGATGTTCTTCAGTATGTGAAATACCATTCTTGCTGTCTTGCGTCCGAATAAAGGAATGAGAAGGTCTAGTTGCTGTTGCACAGAGGTGAGTTTGTATAGGTCTAGTAGACAGTATTGCAACTGCGCGTGATTCCCAGTAACGATAGTTATTTCCAGATCCACTTGCTGAGTTGTTCAGTGTTGCTTATTTCGAGCTTGTAGTACGAAGATCTCGGACAGAAATCTGATGTAATACAGTGTTTGATTCACTTTATCAGTCAGCAAAGCTTTGCCATAGCGAAATCCAATAATTGGTGATTTGTTGTTTAGCGTCCAAGATAAGAAGAAAATTAGATAATTCTACAATTTCCGTGTTCTCTTAAATCCTCTTGATCTTAATGATGTGATTGAATTTTGTGGCTCTATCTTCGTAATAACACCGACAGAATAGATTAACGCCAATCCAGCAAACTTTCCTTGCCAATAATTAATATCTTAATATCTTAATTTCTTTATTTTCTTGTTTATTTCTTCTTCTCTTCTTCGTGTATTGCTTCAATCTTGCAATTAACGGTTTGACTTCAGTCTTCTTAATTTATTTATTTGTCGGCTTCAAAATGTCTAGAAGGAGACACACAGATGAAGTGTTCATCAGAATTCACATCGTAATAGAATATCTAACAGCGCGCAAACATGAATATTCATGTGGTAACGGCTCCGTTCACGTTCTACGTCACAAATGCATACAAACATCGACAATACCTGTGTGGATGAAACAAATATTATGATCGAAAAAAGAATGAGATGAAAACACAATTTAGGAGTAACTGTCCCCCAACCCGAATGATGTCTTTTATAAGAAACTTGGATCAGCCTTTAAAAGTTGCAAAAAACGTGCAGTGCAAGGCTCCTTCTCCGAGAGAACATGAATAAATTAATGTTGTTGTGTTGATGGTCAATCAAAAGTCAAAACAGCACTTCTCGCAAACAAATTCCGAGGGATGATAGGCGTACTTTTACAGAAAAAACTGGTTTACAAAGCTAGAACTGGGATGGTAAACAATTTAGGAAACTTTAGTACCACGCTCAAGAATAATCAAGAAACTGCAAAATTTCCATTCTTCAAAACGAGTTTATCGACTTTAGTTTGTGCAAGGCATTGTCTCAGTGAATATCAAGAATTTTGTTAATTTTTGCTTGGAAAAGATTTGTTTGGATAATTTTTATTTTCAGCTGCTCAGCTTGCTTTCGTTATGGTTTATATTTGTTCAAAAATGCTCAACTTCAAAACAATAAGGTAATTTTCAAAAAACAGAAAATGAATTAAAATCCTTTAGTAGTGAAGCGCCAAAAATATCATGCCAAATTAAGAAACATTAAGCACGAAGTGTTGATTTAAGTTTTTTCTATTACCTCGAAACAAATTTCGAGGAAACTTGGAAAACAGATGGAGAAAGTGATTACGATTCGTTTTCACTGATAAGAAGACATAAAACACAGTCTGGCAGAATTTAAAAGGGTTTATGATAATGTAAGAGCATTAATTGACGTGTGACAATGAGGATTTGGAGAAAATTTGTTCGAAACCAAATGGCGTTTTCGCAAAGCTCCCAGGATTTAAGTTAGCTACAAAGTCGAAACCATGAATTATGAAAGGATATAGGCGTTTGGACCTGATGTTTTGAAATCAACTTTGCCGTCTTGGTACAACGCAGACTGTGAACTTTGTATAATTCTACTTTGCTTCACCTTTCCTAAAAACTATTTCACAAGACAACGTCATTTGACCAACTTTGACCACAAATTGACATTAGCTACATAGACTTGGAAAATTGCGTGGAGTCCGTGGATTTCAAATACGCAGGAAGATTAACGACAATTAGCATTGCTAATTTTTCCCTCCAGTTATTCAGCCCAATTTCTCTTCGGCTGACCATGTTCCAGCATTGAAATTAAAGTAACAATGGTTATACTTTGTGTAACAATGACCCAGAAGTAACGCGGCCAGCTGGATAGCCTATACTCTCATATAAACAAGATTTAACCTTAATCCCGTCTTGCCGAGCTCGCTACCATATAAATAGGCCTTCAGGTTGTAAGCACTCAAATTGCTTGACCGAACCTGACTGTGGCCATGAGTTTGACTTTCTTGTGTTCACAGTTGAATATGTTGGACTGCATATTCTGCTGTATGAATATGCAGCAGAGTAAAAGATGAGTTGTTGGATTCTCAGGGCAATACAATAATAAAGGTAACAAATGATACAGATAACTTAACACAAGATGCAACAATATAATCAAGATATAAATGATAGAAACAGAAACAATCATTTCGTATATCTTACCTTCCTTGCTTGCGATATCGAAATCGTTGTCTTCAAGCGAAAAGGCGAGTCTACAATCTGTCATCGATTGCACATTCGATTCACGCGAGCTGTTTCGATCAGCGAAATCCCACGACGTCCTGTTACGAGAGAGTGGAAAAAGTGGTAATTACAATCAGAATGGAGAAAATAATGACAGCACGTGGCAAGAGATAAGATTCAGCAATACCTTTATACCCTGTAGATGCACAAGTTTAGCGAGCAGCGCGTCGTGCAGGTGAATATTGTTAAAATCACCCACAGTTTCAGACCATTGTCGAATATCTAACTTCGAGGGCAAAGGGAGAAGAGAACAAGTAGCTGAATTTCGATAATATTTGACACAGCTTCTCCGTACTGGCAAAATCACAACTTCACAGTATAGACTGTGAGGGGACGGGCATATATACACTCTCATATTAATTCCGATTTTATGCTAAATCGAGTAATCGTGAGATGCAGTCAATTAAAAAACCTTATAGCGTCCAGTTTTCCTGTGCGAGTTGTGTCAACGATTGATTGATGAAATTTATTGACTTTCGATCAATTTGCGTCCTTAAACACTTCAAATACCCAATCCGTCTGCAGTTTGTAGTGAAGTATTTCATGTATGAAGTTATGTAATGGATGAAGTTATGCAATGTATGAAGTTATGTGACAATGATAATGCTCATGCTCCGAGTCGAACGTCTCTTCATTTAATATATCTTAAACTCACTTTACAGTTGAACCCCGACAAAGCAAACACTCAGGGGAATAGAAAATGCGCTCGAGTTCAGGAGGGTTCCTTCGAGTTATCCAGCGTCAAACCTGCATTGACGCCTTCATCAAGTAAATTCAAGTCAGCAAATGCAAAAATAACGATACATCGAGTAATTCGACTTAAATGGAAGCCGGCTTATCGAAGTCCAACTGCACATCCTTACATAAAACATGAAAAGAAAATCAAATACTTACAAATAATTACGTCGACAGATGTATCGTAAACGGCGCAGCAACAAGCTGTATGCGGATGTAACTCATTTGCTGCAGTTTCGGCCTTCGAGCAGTTATATAGTCGTGTTGTCAGATCGGCGACCTGCAAGAGCTGATCAAGAAGATTGAAAAGACGATAGCCAATTCGATAAAGGCAGCTGCACGCCCTTGCCAGATAATTCGCGTTATCTAATGCTGGTAATAGAAAGCGACAAATTTCGACATTTCTCTCTTTATCACTCGAGATAGCAACGCGAATTGATTGAAAGATGCACGAAGCGTGAACGAGGTTGAATTATCCTTGCGGCATGCTACTGCCATGATTATCTCGATGTAAAAAACTTCGTAAAGAAATGCGTTGGGTGCTGCTGTTATGCAATCGTATTCAAGAATGGGTGTACCTCGCAGCCTCCCATATAGCAGGCCTCCTGGTATAACCGAGCCATTGGAACCCTTTGAAATTCACTTCATTGCAAACACATCAATGTGATGAGCTCCTGCGATGTGGGAAGGGTATTTTGGGTTGTATACCGTAGGCTTGTTACAAGGGGATTCCACAGAATGCAGCATAACTGGCCGCCGGCCACTGGTTTGAACAATACAAGCTTTGTTCCGTCTGTTATGTAACACGCCTTCTATTTTCATTCTGCGATTGCGAGAGTCACCAGCGCTACAAGCCAGGGTGACCAGATCTTGTGGCTGATAATGTACAGTGGAATCCCCCTATAACGAACTCTGTAGGGACCGAGAAAATAGTTCGCAATAGCGGGAGTTCATTGTACAGAAGGGAAATTTTTTATGAAGAATTCCAAACACAAATAAGCTAGAATTTCTATTGGACCCTCCCTCAAGTATTCGCGCTTTGAAAGCTGAAAAAAGTTTATGCTATCCAAAACAAGATGCCGACTGCTGAAATCCAGGATTGTCATGGTGTCATGTATGTTGCTGCTCAACTAGTGATTTGCTTGGCACGTTGGTGCATTGCTGTTCCAGTCCAAAAGAACGCTGACCACATGAACAGAACGTCGCTCCATTGCGCACGCGAATATATCTGGGATTCCCACAACAAGAAAATCCATGCCAATGATTTCTAGCAGCAGTTTGAGCGGTGTATATATAATCGGGACAAATGCCAGAGCGAAAATGCCATTGGGTTTTTCAATTCGACTGTGCCTTGTGCACTTGACAAAACGAAAAAAAGTGGGGAGTGTGGCAACTCTGCAATGGCAATTGTCCCCCGGTGTACTAGATTGAGTATCCTAACCGGGGAGGATGGTTTTCTCGACGTTTCTGCCGAGGAACCATTCCGAACCGGCAGCCGAAAAATCCGGTACCCCGGGGATCTACTTTCTCTTGTAGATCCCCAGGGTACCGGCCCTCATTTATGTCGCTCAGCTATTCCTAGTGGCTTGCATGAGATTCGAACCGCTATCTCATGCGTGGCAAGCACAAGTGCTAACCACTGAGCCACCAGAGCTGAACATGTTACTGCGTAGTTATTAACAACTATATTTAAACACACCGCATCAAACAAAGCAATCCAAGAACATGTTTGCAATTGAGCGATGAGCAGCTATGGTATCTTTCTGATTCTCACAATAATTCTACACACTTTTCAGTAGGGGCTTCAGTAGGGGCTTCAGTAGGGGCAAGATATAATATTTGAACTGAATTTCAATTATATTTTCTTCCATTAGCCCGTTCCTCTTAACACGAGCTTTATTTATTTCAGACCTGCAGCTTTTTGCACAAAAAACGGATTATACCGGTCGGTTATACTAGCTGCATTTATTGCAGCTACCTTCCAGCTATGTTTATCAAACAACTCTAAATATTATAAACTAACGTAATAAATAAATGAATGTCACTTAAATAGTTCAGCAGTACACAGAATTACAAAGTCGTTTGTCTGTGGGAATTCTGTGGTTACACTCATACACCCCAGGGTAGTCACTACAGAGGGTGCGTAATATCCTGGGGAGGGGATGGATATGGGAACCCATGACCTGTAAGGCGTGAGAGTCCAGCATCCTAACCACCACACCACACATACCACGGCGGAACAAGGGTAAGGGACAAGAGGTGATCAACCGATAAAAACACTTGTTCGATAACAATTATCCAGCCACTCCTTACAATTAACTCCTTACAGGTTGAGTCAGCATTCAATTGTCCGAAATGGTAAAAAATTTCAGGCCACACACACACAGCACGCAGTAAGCGTGAAATAAAACAGCTAAAAGGATGCAGAAACTGATAGTATTTTTAGTCAGGGTCGTCAAGGAAACGAGATAGAAAGATAAGATGGAAAAAAACCGCACTGGATTCGTTGTTGATTTATTACAAACAAGAAAGGCAAATGCGTGAGTTATACCTCTGGCCGAGCATCGCACATCGATTTGCTTACGGCACTAAAGTCACTACAGCAAATCAAAGGAAATATCTGGTCTGTCACTTGAGTAAAAAGAGAGCTCTCTATGCATATGCCTTGGGTTGTGGGAATACAATGTACGATTAATTATCCTCATCACAGAGCAGAAAGGAAATCGATATTCGTTTATCCACCAACAATCAACGGGACTTGGGCATTTTATGGAACGTTTTGGGGATGCAAGGAAATCGTTGCTTAAAAATGTTGACACAAAGAAATTATATTGTATCCTGCAAGTCAACCATCCCTGGGAATATTTCAATGGTATGGAAAACAACTAAACTAACTCTACGTGAGAAATGCGTTTAATTGTAATTGTGCAGTAGTGTAATATGCGGATACCAAGTAAATGGATGATAATATTCCGTCTATACGACGCCCAGCCCATACAAATCAATGTACCACAAATCACCGAAGTAATAACAACCAATATATATATATAGATCGAGCATAAACTTCCCCGTCCTTTCAAAGACCATCAAGAAATAAATTCTCATAAAACAAACCTCTATAATTCGAGGTGTTTGAAATTCAAACAATCTCATGCTTCCACAGGGTGTTCGAATTAGACAGAGTTGACTGTATAACCAATGGATTATTAAGCCCCATACATTGTCTTGTCATCCTACTATTTTTCGTTATCACCGGGCTTCGTAGTACGTAAGGAAAATAACTAAGGCAAAATGAAGCCAAACATGAATATACATCTGTAATCGATATAATATCTCTTTCTTTTTGCCAAACTATACTTCCCTTCAAAAGTCAACTTGTGCCAAATATTAAAATAAATGGAGGTATGAAGCTGAAAATTACAGTTTTGCAAAACATGTATCCGGAGTGAATTGATTCGAAGAAAATTGTTCAAATCTGATTATATTATGGTAAAAAGTGCTGTACTTAGTCTTAAAGTGGTATTTGATAGCTGTTTATTCTCAGGTCGATATTCCAGCATTTCTAAACTTGCCGCTCCTACTTTTCTGAGTGATGACCTAACTGTTACCTTCTTTGATTGCAATTCACTTTTAGATTAATCCAATAGCATGATTTCCCAATTTCATTGTTCTGCAAGTCATCCTTACAGCAAGAGACCCTTTGCTGAAATACTCAAACCTTTAAGCACAATCATCACAATGTTGCATGGTGAAATGATAACGAATACTTCATATTTACTCTGATTTCTCATGCTGAGGTTTATTGGAGTCTTGGACATGAATGATCTGCCTTTGTTTGGTTTTAATCAACAATTGTCCAGTCTGAATCAACCAAATTATCTAAAAATAACAAGAATTACACAATTACCATACTCCATCAAATAAACAGCCTCTTTCTGACAAAGCCCCCTTCTCAAGTACCGAGTTATTTGAAAAAAGTCAACAGAAAGTCAATGGCATACCCGCATTTCCATGGGGATGGCGGGCAAGACAAGTTTTTAGACCACACCCTTTTTGTTGGAAATTCCCTTCTGTCCATTTCAAAGTCCCAGAGCCCCAAGGTTTCATGTCAAAATGCCATTGTGATAACAGAAAGGCAACATCTGGAGCAATAACAGACTTTCCAGTGTGGTGTAATTCGAAAAAGTCATAAGAGGATGAAATGTTGCTAGCTTACCACAATAAAAAGGCTATTAATGACTATTGGCAAAGACCAAACAACAGATATAAATTGTCCGTTGTAGTCAAAATATTGTTCTTTTGCAAACATTCTGAAAAAAAAAATTGAAAATAAAAATTATTTATGTGACTTTAAAATGTCAACTGATTAATGCTTTATAAAATATGCAAGAAACGTCCTTTGGACTCTTGAAAAATTGCAATTACAATGTCATCTATCTGCAAGCAACAATATCTGTGGCTTATACTGGACCAGGGTGGAATCCATGTAACTTACGCCGGAGAAATCCGACGTTTTCCTTGGCGTACTGGTGTGGAAGTAAGATAAAATACTGTGTAATAAACCATAAACAATAGATTTTAATATGTTCCGCGTAGGTTAAAGAATCTTTGGCGTAGCTTTATGATTTACTGGCCGTTCATCCGGCGTGATGTTTACATGGATTCCACCCTGGATACTGGAACACCCCCCCCACACCCCCTAAAACAATGCTGGTATGTCCAGTAGACCTTTATAATCATGGTGCAAAAAGATTTAGACTTCAAATACATTGTAACTAAACTTACTTCCAATGTTTAGCACCAAACTCATTCAATTTTTCTGCTGATAGCGTAAGCCCACCTAAGCAAGAGAGAAAAAACATTTTTGAACATTTAGAATTAAGAAGAAAACTTTAATAGAAATTTTATTGCAATTTCCCATATAGTCAGAATAATACTTCCTATTTCAATCTACAATAGAGATGTCGATATTATTAAAAATTGAAGCTTCCGTTGAAGGGTCCTTGCATGACTTACATAGAATGAAGAGGAAAGCAACTTGAGTGTTAAGAAGTTTCCTTGTCAAGATAATAAGCAATGTGCATATAAGATGAAACGTAACAACTCCAATCAACCATTTTTCTTTCCAATTAATCTAAAAGATGAACTCAACATAAGCAATTTGTCAAATAATGCCAGCTTGGAATAATAGAAAACACCACGTGGCATGTTTTGGTGCGTGGCGTGCCTAGTGTGGCATTCTCTCTTTCTAAGACGAATATTAGCTCAAATTACAAATAAATAACTTACTGCAAGAATGAATAACCATAATGAATCAACCCCACCTTCTTTAAACCAAAACGGATCAATATTTTCCTGTGTCATTGCCTAAAGTTAACAGTTCAAAAACAGTTGTCTTTCTTTCTTGGAAAGCAAACAACGCACGTCTCGTCGCTTCCTCCTGCCTTTAAATTGGCCTCTTCCTCACTTGGAGGCTGGCTCGTGGGTCTTCTCTGATTTGTTTTTATTTTTATAAAGTTTCTTTGGTGATGTTTGATGAGTTGCTAAGCTGAAATTCCGGCAATTAAATGTTTCACAATAATAAAAAATCTTCGTCAAGGTGAACAGGTCCTCACAACAACGCACAACTCAAGACTACTTCATGGCCGTCAGAATAGAGTGAGTGAGTGACTCAAAAATTAACTTCCATCTGTGTTTTCATGCTTCATTATTGCCAGTCAATTTACATGGTTGCGCTAGTCACAGTGCAAGAAAAGCGTGGAATACACAGAAATCGGTGTTAGGAAAATTTGCAACAATCATCAGGCTATAACAAACAAACATTCTACAATTCATATTCTTGCAGGTAATGTGGTGGAGAAAATTGAACGGCCTAACTTCGATACTCGATACTCAAAACAAATAGACCGATCGGAGAAACGAGAAAGATGTTGGTCCTCATTCAAGCGACGATCCCCACAACATCGAACCTTCCAATGTCAACAAGTAGTGATGACAAAGATTCTTCACAAAGTTGGACAGATGTGAAGCTCAACCTAATAATGCTACCCGTTGGAATTGGACTTTTGCTCGCCCTCAGCTTAACTGCTTGCATTTGTTATTATTCAAGGTAAAAGTAATTAAAACCTTATAAAATTATACCAGCAATATGGCGTGGGTAGAATCCTTAAGCAAAATTTTGCAGCCATGCAGTAAAACCCTTGTAATTCAAAGAATTCAAAAATCCATTATTATCTACACAATACCAACTTTAATTTTTAATGAGCATTGCTTGACAATATGTTTTATTGACAAGTTAACCCATTTTACCAATCGGAACTTATCATTGACGCCAAATATACGCCACTTCTAAGCAAAAACCAAACTTTTTCTTAAGCCATGCATATTTGGTTGGTTTTTTATTTTGCTGACACAATAAGCCACAGTTTTGTGCATTGTTTTTTGAAGAGAAATGCAAATTTGAGTGTGTTAATTTACTGGTTCTTTTATGCGGGTACTGTATGTCGTTGAATACAGATTACAGAACAAAATTTAAACAGGTGCAATAATTGAATGCGGGAAATTCAATTAGCCTGGTCCGTGTTTTATACCATGCGCTATGCTCGTTTTCAGGAAGAAGCAAATCGAACGACAAGCGAAGGAAAGACGACGTCGTCTACGGAAGTCGATTAAAAACCGGACTGGTGCAAACGGTAATCATGCTAAAGAAGACATGTTTTATGTAAATAGCGCCAGGTCTATAGGAACATCATCGCCCAATGGTGGAGATTTACAATCACCTGGAGTTATCAAAAAGGAAAAACGAAAGAAGAAAAAGAAATTGAAAAAATTTGAAGATTTGGTCAAGAATGAGGATGGATTGATTAAAAATGAAAATAATAACGAAAATTTAGAAATGACCAAAGGAAAAACCAAAGAGTTTCGTAAACAACAAGGGTCGACAAAGAAATCGCATAATCATTTTGCGAAGGAGCACCATTCTTCGAGGCTGAAACATGAAAAACGCGAAAATGCCAAGCCGTATCGCAACCAAGGGCAACACAGTGATGTAACACAGGATAACATTGCTTTTTCAAACGATCGCAATAAATGGGACATGCATCCCGAGAAACATAATAAACAAGACCCTTCTGATAGCATGCGTTTACCCCCGTTCGAATCTTTAATGTTGGCAAAATCTGCATAGAAACGAATTGTGTTGCGTGCAATCTCTGTGTTGTGAGACGGGGGTATGGTATTGAATACAGAGCATGAATTTATGTTTAGATTTTGCAAAAGTTGCAGACATTATTGAAAATAAAGCATTTGCTTTGAAAATGTACGTATTTTATAGCCATTATAAATGCTTTTGAAAGTTTTTAAATATATAAGTATTATGTTTTTATGTTTTACTGTTTGTGAAGCTCTCTATGATTTGAGGATTGATTTAAACTGAAAAGTAAATTAACATATAATATATTGCCATATTAATAAAATTAATATTAAGAAATATTTCAATGTTGCAGATGAAATATATACGTGTTAATGTACAAAAAGATTATTGATATTTTGTTGAAAATTAAAATGAAATCAAATTGGAGTACTGCGAGAAATGTCCTCTTTCTACATATTTAATTTATTTCTGACATTTCTATCAAATTGATCAAAGAAATTCAACGGAAACGGGGGACAATTATACGCCATTTTCCTTAAAAGAATTTAATTAATTATTATCTTAATTTAGTATGCCATTAATAATTACGTGTATTGACTGGACTCTGTCAAACTGTTCTATACTTTGGACACATATCAATGTTGATTATTATACTTTGGGAAGTCTTCATTGAATCCGAAAGAAGATACCAGTTGGTGTAGTTAGGTGCTTCGGGGGGTTTCGAAATTCCTTCACTGTAATACGACGAGGTTTTTGAGTGAAGTGCCATGCTATTTCAATTCATCAAATTGTACAAGATCAAGCTAGCGAGGGAAATCATGGATACTGCTGTTGAAGACTCGCAAGAAATAACTCAACTCTCTAAAGAAAGAAACGACCTCGACGATGATGGACTCAATGAGCATGACGATTTTATGGTCGGAATAGGTGAGGATTTCTCGAAATGTTGTCGATGGTAACCTTTTGAACCGTCAAAGTTTAGGCCCGCTTCCTCATCACAGCATGTTTATATCGGAAAGGGTAGAGATGGGTAATATCAGTGAGAATATGAAAATCAACTCTTTATTCGTTATTTTTAATTCTTCTACATACATTATCCGGTTTATTTGTTCGAACATTAATTCTATTCATCTTAAGCTAAGAATAAAGCGTCATGTTAAATAATAAAGATAATGATTACCTGTAGTAGTTGTGAAGAGTATATAATATATAACCATGAATGAAAGGATTTATACCCGTTTACTGAATATGTTCAAATTACAAAGCTTCAAATTACAGAGTTTTCTTTCATAAAGGTCGATTTATAAATTTAACTTCTGAACATCATAGAATTTCCTTTGAAAGCATATTTTACATGTACATACAACAAAATTCCGATAGATACCAATTATTTTGCAATAGCTATTGTTTGATTTCCTTGATATTTTAGAAATTCCCAGCAACAAGGAAGATGAACGAATATGTGGCATGAAACCAGAAAGAGCACGGATAATATTTGGTGTAGTTCTTGTCTTGTTGATAGCAATATCAAATGTTGGTGCTGTGCAATTCGCCAACAGAACATACACTCCGTCTTTTAGTGCTCCCTACTTCACCACATGGTACACAACATGCTTCACAATTATCGTATTTCCTCTGTTTATCATCCCACAACTTTGCAAGAAAAAACCATGGAGGTTCAGAAGTTTCATCAGGTGAACAAACTCTATGTGTTCTGTTGATATCATAAACAATGGAATCTTTTCATAATAAACCTTGTAAGCAACTGAAAACGCACCGTCATATCAGCACTTTGTCAGACTGACATTTCATTTCAAGATGAAGCAGTTTAAAAGGCCAAATATTTAATTTATTATGCCACAAAAGTTGCTATATGAGTGAAAAAGGGTCTCTTTCATTGAAATTCCACTGGACCCCTTTGTCATTATAGCTTATTTAATTCCACTATAATTATAATTACCATGTTAGTTTTTATTGATGAAGCATTTTCCATTTGCTATGCCATTAAATCTGAACTGATCCCTTTATTACAGAGAGAGCTCAACAATACTTGGTCCACAAGGGATCTGCCTGATAAGCTTAGTGAAATACATCCTTCCATTTTGCCTTCTTTGGTTGGCTGCCAATTATTTGTACATCAGAGCATTAAAAGCATTAAACCCAGCTGACGTCACAGCCTTATTCTCATCTGTCAGTGCATTCGTTTACCTCCTCTCCTTGGTGATTCTTAAAGAAAAATTTTTCATCACAAGGGTAAGTGTTTTGCTTTCTTGCTTTTCAGCAAGATTGGTTTTTCAAAAATCAATGTTTTTACAACACTTGCACTCAATAACTTCCATGGTACAGTCTCTAAAATTGCTTCATATTATGATGTGCATTAGTGCTCACAATATTGTAAAACTAACATCAAAAAAGGAATGATCTTTGTTGTCAAGCATTCTGTTTCACATTTCAAAAGGTTTGAGATCTTATTTCACTATGAAATTGTTAAATTGGTTATCAATGTCCTTTCCAACTTTTTTGCGCTTTCAATTGTTAACCTGTGCTTATGATGAAAGCACAATAAATTCCCTTCCATTCAACAATCCTTTTATTCTCTTAAACCATCCTTTCATTTCAATGTGCAGTTTTTATTCACAGCAAGATTTACAGTAAGATTTGCATCAATATAAATTAATTCTATCCTTTTTCTTTCTCCTTAAGCTCACAGCTGTTCTATTATCAATTGGTGGAATTGTTTTATTTGCATCCAGATACGGTTTCAAGGGTCCTACTCTCGTTGGCGTTATTTTGTCTGTTTTTGCGGCAGCTGGCTCAGCCCTGTACCAGGTATGTCATCACAGATGCAATGTTTCAATTAATATCTCCTCTGAACCTGATGCTTTTTCAATCATATTGCAGTGTAATCTTAAATCAATAAAGCCCTCGTTTAGCAAACTTTCTCTTAAGTATAGTCACTTAGTATACCGGGATTTATTATAATCAGCTTTATTACTGATTCCTCTGACTTCTGGACAGAGTCAGTTCTGGGCCTGCTACAATCCCCGCCTCTTCCTCCCACCTCTGCTCTTCCGCAATACCGTAAATCCTCGAATAAGCCCCCGAGGGCTTATTTGCAAAAACGACATTTTAGCTAGATTATTGTTCAACATTAAGCAAAATAAAAGCTATACGATGCAGCCAATCAATGAAGTTATTGGTTTAAATTTGCTGTTATTTGTGATACATTCACTAAACAACTTGAAAATACAATGTATCGATACTTGGGCTCAATATCCTTGCAAATGATTATCAAGGTGGGGGCTTATTCGAGGGGAGGGCTTATTCGAAGGTGGGGGTTTATTCGAGGATTTACGGTATAGAGACTTGTTGCAAGTCTAACTTGTAGACAACAAGGATTGGGGGATTTTTCAAAGCTACATACGCTGCAATTGGCAATACACATGCTTGAACAAGGTTCACCTGCGTTATGTGGAAGTTGTATGTTTGATGCCTTCCTGACACAGCAAAGAATTCTTTGTTTCCATTTCCTTGTTTTGGAATTTCTCTGTCTTACCTTTGATTAGGATCTGCAGCACATCAAACTGATATTTATTCGATCTTGCAAATTGCAATCAAACCAGACAATGCACATGATAGTTAAGTCCATTGATTGGCAGTAGAAGTACGAGGTTGTGCAATCATCAAAGAGAGGTCATTGTGTGAATCGCATTATCTAATAACCCCTATTTGTAATATTCTCTATTTCCAGGTGCTGTTCAAGCGTTCATTAGGCTTTGCAAACAGTTCACAAGTGGCATTATTTCTCTCACTTCTCGGTCTGTGCAGCACGTGTGCTTTTTGGATCATCCTTTTACCGTTGCATTTCAGCGGTTTTGAGGTGCTCAATTTAACCGATATGCCTTGGAGATCTTTGAACGCGAGCGGTTTTCTCGTTCTCATATTCAATTTCCTGTTGAATTTTGGTATTGCTTTCACAACGCCGTTGTTCATTGCTCTCGGTATGATGCTGGCGACGCCGCTGAACGCGCTGGCCGATTACGTGTTCAGCGGTGCGGAATTCGGCCCGTATAAGATCGTCGCGGCCATTCTGATTCTGACTGGATTTCTGTTGATGCTGATACCGAATGACAAACTGACCCGTTTTGAAAATAAACTCATGTGCGCGAAGCATGTTGATAGCCCCCCGGTGCAGAATGAAAATGATGCGGAATAGACCTGCAGGAAAGCTTGCTTGGACGGGGGATGCAACTCTCGTGTAAGACCTCGCACGCTTGATGGAATACACGCGCACGAAAGTTCGTAGAACTTTTAGGAATGAATTTTAATTGCCAAATGGAATTTGAAATTGCCGAAAATCGACAAATCCCCTGTAGAAATTCGCTGAATTGAAAAAACCCTGTGAAGACCATGCAAAATTACAAAAGATGTCGTTTCCAGTTCAACGAACCTGCAATGGATGTTCACCTTATAATTTTATTATATCACAAATGAACAATTTGATACGAACTCCCAAAGACATTTTTTACCATGCATTCACATTATTCCGTACTTTCTAACTTTCTTTGAGAGTGTATTTTTCGAGTTTTGACGTTTTTCAGCGTTTTGAATTTTGGATGTTTTTGTGACCATTGTTGACTATAGTTTCTTAGCAGTGTCTATAATTTATATCGAATTAATAAAAAGCGAAATAACACATACCTTAAAAAATGAGTCGTTTTATTTTTTAAATTTTCTCTATTTCTTCTACATTGTTGTTCAAAAACATCTAATTGACTGAAATAAAGAACACAGAATAAAACAAAGAAATAAAACACATCCATCCTCAGCATATTTTAGAATCTTGCCTTCAATTAATTCCAACCAAAACTAAGCCTGTTAACTTGTGTATATTAGCTGTATCACATTTAAACAGAATAATTGAATGAACTTTAGTTAAGATTCGAATTACAAGTGCGAATATTTGTACAAATGTTATTCAGTACGTTTAAGTTACACTGTTTATTCGAGTCATTCTATCGTGATTGAGCGACAGCCACACCTGGATTCAGGTAGTCATAATGGCATTTACGCTTCTGATTCCTCAAATTAATTGTCGTGGCAACTTCTCTCAAGGATCCCATGAACCTTTATAAATAAACAAATAGCCCGGCGTTAAATTTAAGTATATTTAAATAACACTACGTCTATTTCTACTCTTACCCTTTACTGCTACTATTATTTGCATTTCATTTACCATAATTTACTTTTCTTTTACTTCATTTTAGTTTAGTTGAGTGTTAGCATTACCAGTATAACATCATCAATGCCATAGCATGTTAGTATCATGTTAGCATTGTTATTTAGTCTTCATGTTAGCATTGTTATTTAGTCTTCACGTTATCATTGTTCATGTAATAGTAATAGTAAATTTAGTTATCAAAAGATAGTAATAATGACGAAATTTCATGAGGGTGATGATGGTGATGATAATAATACAAGAAGACAATGAAATAATAAATTTGCAATCATACCTGTGCTTTGCTGCTAGCGCAATAGGATCATATTGATATTGTGACTTTGTGTCAGCCAACCCACTTGTTTCTCGTTCACTCAATAGCTTATTCACTGCAATGATCTGTATGGTCGTATGTTTCAAGGGCATAGCATCAACTACGTGTTCATCTGATAGCTTCGCCTGTTAAACGAGGATTAAAATCAAAACAATTAATGGTGGAAATACAAATCCATGAAGGATAATGCAGAAACAGCGATCAAATGCATCCTATCTTCTTGTGATGGTCTGATTAAAATGGCCACAAAAATAATCTTACAAATGATAATCTTAATGAACATAGCTATGTGAAAAAGTAATCATAAAGAAGAAAGCTACGAAGAAGGCAATCATGGAGCAGAAGGATATAAAGTATGCAATTATAAAGAAGATGATTATAAAAAAGGGAATTGTGACGAAAAAAATGAAGAACGTGTAAACAAAATTAGCCATGAGCAAGATAATTATGAAGAAGAAAACGACAAAGAAGGCAATCATGGAGCAGAATGCTACAAAGGAAGCAATTATAATGAAGATCATTATAAAAAAGATAATTATGACAAAAATAAGCTATGAACAAACACCATAATTATGAAGAAGAAAGCTATGAAGAAGGCTATCGTGAAGAAGACATCCATAACGATAATCGTGAAGAGTGATGAATATTTACCTTTGAATTTGGTGGACTGCCTCGTAGTGACATTGGATAATTTGGGATAAAACTGCACTCATCATAGAGAGGCAAATTGAAGGCTGCATGTTCAACTGTGCTGATGAAAATGATGGATGTCAACAATTGTGCAAGGTCTTCAGTTGAATTGAATTTGCCATCACCAGGAACTCCCTGCATGAAGAAATCAGTGATGAATGACGTCACTGCCAGTGAATGAATTCACGACATCACTAATTTACCAATACCCTTCATAATGGAGAAAAAAGTAAGTACGAATATTTACACTGGATAGCCACTTCAGCTATGATAGCTGTTATCAATGTGGGTCCAGTTGGTATAAACCCTACCCCCCGAAATTCTGGGTACTCATTTACCGACCTCGGAAGGATAGACAGCTGAGTTGGCTGACGGCTTGTAGTTCGTGGTTCCGACCATACGTGGATTGGAACCAGTGAAGGCATTACGTTTAAAGGATCAAGCCCAGCGCCTTAACCACTAGGCTACACCACAGTAAAGAAGGGGGAGAGGGCATTGAGCAACGGGGGGGGGAGGGGGGGTGGACATTGAGGATCAATCGTTGTCACCTTCATATGACAACCATCTTCACTTGTAAGTTCTTCAGCCCAATTCTGAATTTCAAAATCATCCTTCAACTTTTCAGGCGTGTCTACAAAGGAAAAGATAGAGGTATGTTATATAATTATTTATGTTACTTCAGCCCCCGTGTTACAGCGCACTGCACAAATGAGGCTGATTGCTGATTAGCAAATATGCCGGGGGTTGCTGCAGTATGAGATTAAATCAATAGATATGGAGGTGATAAAGGTTGGTACCGTAATTTCCTTGAACAATGCTCTTGACATAGGCATGAATGACTGAATGCAACAGCATACCATCATCACGATAAGGATAGTCTGGCAAAACATCTGCATCCAAAACCTGCAGGAGTGACACGATTTAATTCAATTCAAACTGCCGTATAAATGTGTCAAATGTAACATTTAAAACAAGGTACATATTTTAAAGCACGTGTAATGTCACAGGAGTGCGTGAAACACTAAAAACTCTAATACATCAACAAATGCACGGATATATAATTCTCCGAATGAGTTAAACCAGGGACGTTAAAATCTGTGGGCATACCCCCCCAAACCTTTAAAATGCTTTCAACATCACTGACTTGAATAAAACAATAAAGTAGTTTGAGATACGAATTTTATCATCTTACCAGCACATAAAGTTTTTAGCTCATTAATAAGTCACTTTGATATATTCTTTACTACTTACGCCTTGTTTCTCTAAATACTTCGGAAAACATCCATCGACATCCATTCTCCATTCCTCGATACTAAAAATGATAAAATTGCACGATAAGCAAAGAACAGTGATATAAAACATCCTGATGTCAAGTTCCACAACAGCCCTGTGGCTCACTGTTTAGCAGTGACTGACAAATTTCTTAGCTAAGGCACACGATTAAAGGTAAGTAAAGTTAAAGATTCAAGCTCATGATATCTGAGGATTGAGTTCGAGCTCTTTTTAAATCCTTTTAGCTCGAATGAAACCCACGTGGAGCCAGTTAAATGCTACATAAAGCTATGATTTGTGCTGTATATATTACTTCACTCCAATGGTGACATGAATCGTACATGGTGCAACTTACTGTCTTCTGATCAGTTCCATTGCGCCGTTAGCTCCAACATTTGATACGCTATCGAGCCAGCCTCCCGGTGCAATTAGGTAGTTCAATTCGTATCTAGAAAAATCAATAGTCGTGAATCTTATTCATATATACTTCTAGGTCTAATAAGTTACTCACATAGCATGAATAAGGGAATGGATGAATGAATAAATACCTAAAATACACAGATATAGATAATAAATGTACATAAATGCATATAAAAATAGAAATTCGAGCAAATAAAACACGTTTTACAGTAACTTCAAGTTTCTTGCTGTATCGCAAGAAATATATAAGTAATGAATATAAAGTTTTTGAAGAGAGGCAAGAAAGGAGGCATTGACCTGGATATGTGCCTCAAACCAAAGACTAATTAAACCAAAGAAAATTCCAGTAAAAATTGGGAGAAACAACTTACTGATTGATAGAGAGAACGTATTTGAGATATGGACCAAGTAAACGAAATACTGGATGAGATGGTGACAACTGTCGATTGACAGAGACAACAATCATTTCCAACACAGCATGTGTACCTGCTATAGAAAAGGGCCTTTTTAGAGTTGAAACCCTGGAAATAATCGAAATCAAGTCTGTTGTCAAGAGGATTCGACATTGAACAGGGGGTAATTACGTACCAATGTGAAGGCAACATCTTTGAAAGGCTGCGTCGGCGCAATTGAACCAGGTTTTCACCGCCAGCCAAGTGGTTTCGGGGTCAGAAGGATGGAACACCTAATGAAGTAAGCCAAATGAAAATTAGAATACGACCTTTTATTCTTTAGGCCTTGAATTTCAAAACAATAACAAGTAATTGTATGATAAAATAATTCTAAAAAACTGCACAACAAAGAAAAAAATATTGTAACAGTGGTTGATGAATTTGGATGAGTTTGGAGGAGTAGAGAGTAGGAATCGGAGCTTTTTGCTGATTTTAAAATTATACCAAAAGGATTATTTAAATGCAAACCATATTAGATATAATAGAGAAAAATAAATCATGAGAAAGAAATACCGGATTGCTGTCTGATTTCTTTTGATACAACTGAATTGCAATTGGAAGGAGTTCATCTTCATCATTTAAATAAAATAAAGCGATTGGGCTTGGTGTCTACGATGTAAACATTGAAATATCAAGGTCAGAATATCAAGGAAATGGTCTACTCGAAGAAGATAACTATGAAAACGATAATCCTTGATAGAATGGCAAAAAAGATGGTTAATTAAAAACTGCCGGACAAAATGGTTGCAAACAAGACTTTGTAAAGATGAATATATTATGAAGGAGATTATAGACTAAATTATGAAGATAATGGCTGTAAAAACAGCTATTAAGTTGGCCGTCACAGAGAAAGAAAATGTTCCTAATCAAGATATTCATAAAAATAATACAATTATAAAGAAGAAGCTTTGAAAATAGTAACCACGAAGGATAAATTATAAACTATAAATAATAATTTAACAGCAATGAAGATAATTACCAAGTGGTTATTTTGAACATCGTTGATTGAATCAAGAATTTTATGATTGACAATGAACAGTTTCTTCTGTTCAAATGCGTCAGATAAAGTCTTTCCTTCCAGGAATGGTTCAATGTCGTGGCTGCAAGCAGCAAAACTGTAGAAAAAAAGAAACAATTCATTGTAATCTTTAAAGAATAATCGCACGCCAAGTATTTATGGTGCTATAAGAGTCATCCACTTCTTGGTATACATGATGTACTCATATTGTATACCGTAAATCCTCGAATAAGTCCCCGGGGGCTTATTTGCAAAAACGAAATTTTAGCTAGATTATTGTTCAACATTAAGCAAAATAGAAGCTATACGATGCAGCCAATCAATAAAAAACTTGTTGCTATTTGCCATACATTCACTAAACAACTTCAATGTTTTGAAACTTGGGCTATACGGGCTGAGTTGCATTGCTTAACTTGATCGTTACTCCTTACTCCTGCCAGCCCTCGACATGTTAAACCCAGCAATAGCGAATATGGCTTACGTAGAAAGTGATTGAAGGAATGCTACGGTATACTCTCAGTATAAAAGTGCAAATCACTTAATTTTCGGGTAACTCCAAACAGAGTTGAATTGATTTCGGATTACAACCAATTAATCTTTGTTTACCAAAGTGAATGTCGCTTTGCCAATCATCCAAACTCTGAAACACAGAAATAAAAAACTATATGAAGCAAACCTAAACAAGCTAATCACTAACAGCACATCGCTAGATAGCAACCTTGGTATGTAGGTGCAAAAGGGATAGAAGCTGGCTTGTACTTGCAAAAACAGACAAAAACGACTCAATAACAAATCAAGGCAGGGCTAATTTGGAAGAGCGTAATGGCACCAAGGTTTGAAACTTACGGATGGTCTGGGTAATTTTCCTTTTTCCTTGAAAAGAGATTCCATCTCCTCAAGTGAATTCCAAGAAACTGGAGCATCCATTACGTGTCCATATCTTGCAAAAAATTGCGCCTTTTTCTCTTTAATATCAAACTAAAGGTAAAATAAAACACTTTAGCAAATCGAAAATACCCAAATATTACCATGGAACAAAGGGTATTTCTCAAATTGAAAGGAATGTTGTAGCACCCCTCTAGTTTAGCAAGCAACAAGACACTTGAAACTAGATAACAACGGTAGTTATAATGGTTATTCATAAAGCCTCACCTTGTGGAAATTACTGTAGGTTTCGTCTCTCGGAAGCATTCGAATCTAGAGAAGAGGAGAAATAACATGAAAAACTTTACAATTATCAAAACATAGCATAATTTGCGCCATTAGCTTGTACGGGTCCCTGGAGATATCTGCACGGTATTGCTTACAGCATACGTCAGGCAAAGGCAACCAGGTGATTAACTTGCAGAGCTAAGCCAACACACGACAAAAACATTGTAAAATAACAGTAAACCCCCTGGACATACCAGAAAAGCATTGGAAATCAACGATGCTATCATTAGAGAAGACGGGGGTTTGCCCGTAGAAAAACCATAAAGCATCGTCAAACACTATACAAACCTGAAGAGGAAGACCTCTTGTTTTGTGATAAGCGTAGGTGATCTGCTTGATGCTCAGTTCAGTTTTCCGTTGGGTAGCATTGTCATCCAGCTGAGGTAGCGTGCTGTCAAACTCGTTAATCGTCACTGGTTTGTCCGGTTTCATCCATCGGTGCACGGGGAAGACAGCTGCCTTGTGGTGGCCATCGTCGAAGATGTGCCTGACGGTGACCTTGTCAAGGTACCAGTCGACATCGCCCTGTTCCTCATGCTGTTGGATGATGATCTGCTTCACGTGTCCGAAACCAGGCACCCGCGCCACGTTGAATTCGTCGATGCGTCCTTTCTTAAACACGGTCATACAGCACCCGTTGAGATGGATCTCCCTTGAACGGATGCCCTCTTCATTCACCAATGTGATGTAAACAGAGTTGTGCAGTCCAGCTCCTTTAGTGTCGCCAGTCTTGATTGATATGATAAAATCCGGCGTCTCGAAACACTCGAAACAACTCGATTTTCCCTGACCCATCTTGCTTCGTTCTTGCTTATGATGCTTAATTTATCCTATATGAATCTTGTTCAACTTCAATCACTGTCCTATGAATCTTGCTCTGCTTCAATCTCTGTCCTATGAATCTTGCTCTGTTTCAATCTCTGTCCAATGAATCTTACTCTGCTTCAATCTCTGCTCTATATGATTCTTGCTCTGCTTCAATCCTTGCTCTATGAATCTTGCTCTGCTTTAAGCACTGCTCTATTAATCTCTCACTCTGCTTTAATCTCTATCCAATGAATCTTGTCCTGCTATAACCTCTATCTATGAATCTGGCTCTGCTTCAATCTCTGTTCTGCAAATCTTCGTCAACTTCAACCCCTGCCCTATAAATCTTTTCTGCTTTAATCTCTGTTCTATAAATCTTGTTCTCCTCCAAATACTGCATACCAGTCAGTATAATCGCTCGATTTCTGCTTCCTCAGAAGATATAGTATAATTTATGCCAGTAATACAACGGATAAGGTTGCTAAGTAATTGCAATTCTTTGATGAATCTTCTAAAGAAGACAATTCCCATCTTACACAAAGCTCCAGTCAGATCTGCGCAGTATAGTTATTGTTGCCGTGCAACTCTTGTATAGTTCTTCGAGCTGTGTAGCTCTTGTATAGCTCTTCAAGCTGCGTAGTTCTTGTATAGTTCTTCGAGCTGTTTAGGTCTTGTATAGTTCTTCGAGCTGTGTAGCTCTTGTATAGTTCTTCGAGCTGTTTAGCTCTTGTATAGTTCTTCGAGCTGTCTAGCTCTTGTGTAGCTCTTCGAACCGAGTAGCTCTTGTATAACCCTTCGAACCTATTGGAGCTGTATCTGTACACTTCAGCACCAGTTTCAACACACACAAAACAACTAACAAACAGGCTGCTCTGCCAGCTCACACGGCGTCCATACAAGACTTCAAAACAAGCCCTACGAAAACACGCTTAAATAATTGATGGTCGCGGCTTTCAAATATGGTTAACAAGTCTGTTTGGCGCTCGTACTGGGCATGCGCATACCTGTTGCGGCCAATCAACATGATGAGAACACAGTGGAGAAGTTCGCGGCTTGCAAGTAAACAAAATGGTGCAGCTAACAGGTAAGTAGAATCCACAGCAAATCAACAGATAATTCCAGCAATCTTCTCGGAATCATCACAATCATCTTTTTCTTCAATCATCACAAAACGTCCACGAGACTTTAAAAAGGCTCTGTAACACAAGCAGCTCAATAAGGCTACTTAAAAATGCTTTTAAAAGGAATCTGGAGATTTTATATAAGTAATTGTTCATCCTGGAGATCAACGTTTCATTCTGTTAATCAATACTCAATACAACTAGTTTCGGGGAGGGGGGGGGGTAAAATGTACAGCTCGTTCGCTGATGAGACCACCCAATGAACTTGGTACTGAGGGTGGCCATTACGATTTGATAGAACTCAGACAATAGAAGCATATGAATAATTAACTACTCATAACGATGCTTTTTATAAAAACGCTGGAAACCTCTGAATAATTCATGTATTCTCACACAGGACGCTTGCTTCAATAAATGAACACAACCATGCAATAATTATTACCATTACTGGGTCATTACACTTAATATTGGCAAGAAGGGGGTTCAATATCCTTCACACTTTCTTTCGAGGACAAAGGACCCCAAGAAATATTTTTCATCAAATTGACCCCAAACTGGGGGGAGGGGGGCGGTTAATTCGATGAAAACAATGACATCACTGTTTCGTTATAGAAAAAGCGTTACGTCATAGAGAGACTTTCATTGCACCTATATGAACTACAGAGAAGTCCGTTGTGAAGACAAATTCCATGGTATTAGCAGGCAATACTTATGTTATTATAAAAAAACAGACTTGGCAGCCCAGAGTAACAAGAACTAGCCTTGCTGCTCAGTAAAAATAGAAATAATGATCAATCATATCAGGCATGTTAATATATTAATAGCTCACATGATTTTCATAACAATAACAATATCAAAACCTCACCCTGCATTAAAAAAGAATAAATAACATTATAGAACATTAAAACGACGCTCAAATAACTTATAATTTACAACCGACAACCAACGTAATAAAAAGACTCTTGTGTGTATATTACATAATTAATTAGCTACATCCTAAAATCTATCACTCCTGCGCAGGGTCGCCAAAAGGGCATGGCGAGAAAGTTGCCTCTAGTCCTAAGAGGCCTCATAAAGTAAGACATCTTCAACTAGCCTCACTCACAGAGGGCCTCGTGTTTTAGTTTTGCCCATGGGATTTGAGAAGCTCACGGCGGTTCTGCTCCTGCAGACTTAAACCAGTTTGGTGAAAAACGAAATGCTAATTTCCCAGAGGGCATTGCGAGCATAGACACATCGCGTTGTACCTTTTGTAACTGCTACAAAGATCTCAGATGAGTACTCGTGAGCATTCAATGAAAAAATGGACAAAACCAGAGAGTATCGAATTTTGGACCACGGGACCACCAAAAGATGGACTACGTTTGGGGCATTCAAATTGGCCAATCAGTATATCGAGTTTTAGCGCTAGTAAATCACTGTTATTGTTAATTCACGTCAGCTTTACATAGACAGACGAAAATACCTGAAGCATTAAGAAAAACTCGTCTATAGCCAGTAATCCCACCCAGAAAACCACTTAAAACATGTTAAGAATTAAAACTCACCTATATTTACAATGATGTGGGGTCATTTTTAGTATCAACAAATGTGCTTTAGCAACTGGACCTGGTAGTTATTTTGAGCATGTAGCTTCCAACTGCAGCTTCCATCTGTTATCGTCTTCCACGATGCCTGGAAATAATAGCATAGCATTACACGATCTCTCAGAAAGGAAAAACACCATGAAAATAAATAAAAATACAAATTTCGCCAAGCCTCAATGTTCCCTGCGTCGTTATTCTTAAATTTCAATTGCCTCTAGAAAATTTTGAGCTTCAATGGTTCATGTAAAATATATCTTTAATATAATCAAAGTTTGAAATCACATTCGTCGATGTTTGAGCTTTAAATCAAGACAAATAATAAAGATAAAAAGAAGATAATGAAGATAATGAAGATAATAAAGACAGAGACAAAGAGATACCCCGTGAGCTAGATCCTCCAAAAGAAATGTTTTATTAATTATTAACACAATTACTTACTTGTTATTATCATTACCATTATTGTCACGATTACTACCAGATCTTCTATTTATATTTGACTGCATTTTTCGAGAGTTCTTTTGATCTAAATTCAGACAAAAACAAAAGAATATTCATCCAATAGCATAATACGGTTGCTCTAATAAGCAATTAAAAAAGAGAGTTTTTAACGAGAGCAGGGCTCTATAACAAACATAAGACATCCATGGCATTAAAATCGCAATAAATCCCCTTGGTAAATCGAAAACTCGCAAATTCGTTTTGCATTATCATTCAAAGCGTTGCCCTCTATGACTATAATACTCCTCAGGTTAAGCCACAAATAACTCACACTCGCCAATGCAAAGCATGTTCTTCGAGGCATTAATGCCTCGAGCCATCAGAAATATACTGCATGCACTTGATAGTTACTGGGGATATAGGGATCGACATTAAATGACCTCAGCTTCCATCCAAATTTTCACATTTATGGAGATTTCATAAGAAGCATAATATTAAACGAAACAAATGTCACAATGATCCAGGTAAAAATCGATGTGCGGAGGAGCAAAATGCGCCTGCACAATACCAGAAAGTTTGACATCAACAAAGAAAGGAAACATGTGACGTACTCTTAGACATGTCAGCCATGTCGTTGTCCAGAAAAGGTGGCGGGGATAAGTTGTGTAGACGCTCGAGGTTCTGAATGCGAGCACCAACGTTGTATGTGAATTCTGGTGTGCTGCCACTAAGCTGGACCTGTGTCACCTGTAATTGATTCATAAAGAGGAGGTCAGATAAATTCTATCTCTGCGTTGAATTGAATTAATTCAACTCAACCAACGCAATTGGCTGCAGAAAGTCACCAATGCAACTCAATCTAAGATAGCAGCGCGTTGTAAGATGACGCGTGGAGAACGATATTGGAAACCAGGGGTGTATTGGAAACAATTGCTACGTAGGTTTCGTACGTTAGTTGTTACGTTCAAACGTGGACAATGAAGCTAGCAGCTGTATAGCATCACTAATTGACTTTGAAGATGATTTATCCCGGCCCAAAATAAGATAATTCGCTCAACGCCCTCACATCAATACTGTGTTTCAGTATAATATTGCTAGAAATGCAGATATTAATAACCAAATGAATATACTGTAAGGAAGGAATCCATTCGGTGCCCAAATACTCGTTGTCATGATAAAATCGTGCATAATCAATGAATAATAGAGAACGCGTGGGGTCAGAGTGGCAGGGCGCTTAACTCACGAAGAGGACTTATGCGACCTTATGCGACAGGGCTTTATGCGAAACACGTGCCTTTATCAATTAAAAAGAGAACTTAATTACCTTTAAGGGTACCTGGCCCTGGGGTCTAACTAAGCCGCTGTTTATTCCAGGAAGGGAAATATTCGCAGCGCCGACCAATGTCTGGAGGAGTTGCACGCCTCCTTGTTGTTCGAGGAAATATAACTCAGCTTTTGTCCTTTCTTCATTTGTCACTGGAATACCATCAATACTGATCAGGTTGGGTTGGCGGAATACCAACATAGGTCGATGCATCAAGCGGCGAGATACCTAGAAAACAAAAATATAAAATCATTCAGGTAATTTAATTCTGTCATTTTTGAATAAAATATCGAAAATACTCAGCGGAAAACCTGGCATTAAAGTGCATTAGAATAGCAGTTGATTAAAGAAAGAATAAGCGCTCGGGTGTTTGACCTTTCCCTGCAAAGGTCAAACGCCTTTAGAAGCAAAGGTTTAAAGAATACAAAATTAAAAATGAAAATGGCGCTTATTAAATACTTTGCAAAATTAGAAAAATATTTTGCAAAATTATTGAGCCAACAGTGGGAGTTTAAGCATTAGTTCACACTTTTTGATTTTAGGGTGGGCGCTTATTGGAGGGGTGGTTAAAAGAGGGTAAGTGCTAATTAGGGGAAATACGGTACTTTTCTGTTCTCCTCCCGTTTATGTAAGTAGAACAGGAAAGGTATAATATACAAATATACATGCACATATTTATTCAACATGCTTTCTTATTTGAATTATTAAAACACAACATACCGGGTTACCAATTATAGATATTTCTATTAGGTTTAAAAGACTTTCGAGTTTCTCAATTTCAGAGCTTTCCTGAAAAGATAAATGAGCCAAGTCAATATGTGATGTGTGTTGTGTAGAAATGAGTTGGATGAAAAGATTCAAGACTCATTCATTTGGTATTATGCAGAGAAGAATTGTGTCGTGGTAAATTATGAATTAAAATGGTATACCTGAATTCTATTGAGGCCAACGTAAAGTCTTTGCAAATTCACTAGATGACTCAAGTTTGACAATTCTCGCAACCTTTAAAGCAAAGAAGAAAATACACCAAATCGTATTAAATATGCAAACATGTGATAAATAAAGATATAAATAACAAATATATTCGCAATTAAGGTTTCGAAGATTCATATTGGCTGAAGCATTTGTGCATGCATTTTTTAGGGTCAACATATTGCCTCTCTTTAGGCCAGATAATTTTGAAACGAAAGCCTAATTGCTTACCTGTTTTCCTCCACGTGAAGCTCAGTAATTTTCCATTGAGTGGAAAAAGAAAATTCTGAGAAAGACTAAAAGGAAAAAAGCAAATTTACAAGGTCACCTGAAAAGATATCTCTTAAGATCGTTGCAAATGCAAGACTTTTACTCCACGTGCGACACCTTGGTAATTCACAGACTAACTTGCCATTGTTATTGAATGGAATACTCAATTCTATAACCTGGTGGTCTTCTGGTCAGTAGTTTATTCTCAAAGTTTAACTTGATTGACAGCTTACAGGTCTTTTAGGCTGCGTTTACACGGGACCGGTTCCATTTGGAACCGTACCAAAATGAGTACGATTAGGCCTCCCGTTTACACGGGAACTGTCGGAACCGTTCCAAATAGAACTGCTAGCCGTACCCAAATGGGATCGGTTAGAAAAAAGTTCCATTTGGAACCGTTTCACGGAACCGTTCCAAAATGCTCGTGTAAACGGGTAGAACGGTTCCAAAATGAGTACGGATAGGAAGTGAGGCATAAAATGTGAGCGTCATGTGGTCGTGAACAAAGGGAATCACAAAAATGGCGCCCTTTGAGCTTGTCGAGCACGCCTCCACAGCACCGCTTTGCGCAATAATTTCGAATAGTTCCAAATGGAACCGATCCGGTGTAAACGCAGCCAAATTTGGAACGGTTCCAAATGGTTCCAAATGGAACCGTTCCAAATTTCTCGTGTAAACGCAGCCTTAGGCAAGAGAAACATTAGGTTCATATTATTCAGAAAGTATGCAAAACCAGCACCAACCTTGATTTTATTCTTGTCAAGAACCAATTCTCGTAGCTCTGTGTTCCCTTCGAGGCCATCGACTTTTGCAATATCATTACCTTGCAAGAATAGGCTCCTTAGATTTCGAAGCTTTCCAAGTTGAAGGGAAGCTATACTGCTGATTCCATTGAACCTGAAAAGTTGAGTAATGAAAATTCAATTTCATCAAAAAATCTAGCTGCATTTTATATAAAGAATTCAAGCTAAAAGTGATAAAAATAAAATAAATCAATAACATTTGAATATAAATCTGTCGAATACCAATAAGAGGTTTTTTTGACGAAATATTGTTCTGGGTGTAGTTATCAAGACTCAATACATTGCGCCCCTGTATATCGCTCGATTATGGCAATTTTTCTTTCAGCACTGTTTGTGAAGCGACGAAATGAGCAAATGCACAGGGACGCAATGCTACGAGTCTTAGAGCTATCAAAGGCAAACTTCATGTCTACGAGAAGTATCGACATTAATCCTTATGTTTAATCATATTTAATGCCAACAATAACAAAACAAAGTGAATTATGATTTGGTTTCTAGCTCACCCCAGATGAAGAACCTCTAGTTTGTCGAGAATGGAGTAGTTTCCTTCGATGCTAATGAAATCAGTTAAGCCCCCTTTGTTTTGAGGGGGGCTTGCGATGGCAAATTGTGCCCGTGGTTTCGGAATGATACTCTCTATGTGATTAAAGTTCAGACCAAGAACCTATAAGCAAAAGAAAACGTTTTCTAGAAAGTTGTTAACATATACAAAATCGGGCTTATTCAATTCCTGTTTTGCTTTAGGCATCGCTTGTTGCAGCTACGTAAAAACAAAGCGTGTGGATGACTTTCGCTTGAGTTTGCAACTATTTCTAACCAACATTAATAGCTATTTCTTATTAAAGTATGCAGATATTTCAAGAAAAGACCTGTAACTAACTAATACTCCTCAAATCTTGGAGAAAATCAACGCTTAGATCAATTTATAAATGGCTTTTTAGATACTTTTGTGATATAATAAAAAATATTTCTTGTCAAACGTTAAAGCTGGTTGTAGATAGGTATAAATACGTGTATACCTGAAGATTGCTGAGGTGAATAAGTCCACCAAAAGATGTCAAATTATTGTGTTCAAGATTCACACTGGAAGGAGAAAAAAAATCAAATACAAACATCGCATTCTTACATTATTAAACGCAAAATAATACAAGCTAGGTTACGTCAGATTTACCTCAGATAAACAAGAACTTGAGACAAAAAGTGTGAATATTGGTATTGTTGCAATTTATTTTGGTGAGTGAAGACCAAACAGTTCCTTTGGCAAGATATGGAACAGAAATCATGTGTAATGCAACAAAACAAAAACGTACCTAGTCAAAAACTTGAATAAGGTTCCGTCGCCTAGGTCAATATTTCGTAGACCAAGATTTGGTAAATCAAGTTCGCAGACTTCAACAAAGTTGGAATGGCCGAGTCTTTCAGCCACAAAGTCTTGAGTAAGCCTAAAAATATATTTTCACCATATTATTTTACAATATATATTGGAGCAGAAGAGAAGATATAGTGAAAACATTCCCTTCTCAAAAATAAGAATGCTTTTGTTAAATGTGAAACTGTAAAAGGGTTCTGTCCGATTGGGCTGATGTCAAAACAAGTACAAAGAAAGTCACTAAATCACATCTTACTTTCCGCCATACGTATCTCTCGCTAGACTTTCCTCAAATTGGTCCTAATACAAATGAGATAAGAACTGTATCCATATATATACAAAAGATTGGACAAGAAACATGGATAGGTCTCTGAAGGGTTGCTAGAACTTGCTACGTACCACGGGGATGCCATCAAAAGCCCGCAGGGTTTGCAGATGGAATATTGCAAATAATCTGTAATCTGATGCTTCTTTTGCCAAAGGGTTTCCAGCTAGATCCAAAATTCTTAGATTTGAGATAGTCTAGAAAAACAGTTGAAACAGTTAGTACGATTATAGCACAGCCACACCTTATTACAAAACAAATACGAACAATAAACTATGAACAGATAAAATGCATCTAAGGACTTAACAATAAAAGAATAACAATAAAGCAATAAAATATTTAATTTATGTGCATGTTTTATGTACATATATCTGCATCTATGTGTAATCTACAATAGCGACTCCAAAAAACCTCCTCCGCAGCTATAGCAAAAAGTCTTGTACGATACAAGGTTGAGCTGCGACACCAACCAATAGAAAGCCAGAATTTTGCATCATGTGATGATTAGAATGATTTGACGTCATATGAAAGCCGACTTCTCACGTGACTTTATTCACCTGACGCAAGATTGGATTTACAGCGAACAAGAAATCACTTTCAAATGTTCGCATTTACTCAACTAGTCTAGTGGTGTTTATCATTTGCTATCACAGAGTTTTGAGAGAAATATAGTTTGGACAAACAATATCTGAGTTAGAGTCTGCATCATATTTGATTAAAAGGTATACTGCATTGAAGTAAATATATGGTTTGAAGAACGAGACAATGAGGGTGAAAGGATTAAAAGAAGACTGGTTTTGCTGATGACCATTAGAGGAGATGAATTGATCAGGAAGATCTGTTTGTTGACAACGAAAGAAGAGGTGGATCCAACAATCGAGAGGTTACATGGAATACTGGAGGCCAAGAACCAAGTAATAGAGGAATTGAAAAGACGCCTCTACCATGCCCAAGATGACATGGTATCTGATTTAACCAAGGTTGAAGATTCCTAAGAAGATACAAATCTAGAAACAAACCAAAGAACAGCTAAGTGGGAAGAGCAGATTAGCGATTGTGTCTTGACTTGGGATGGCAATGGTACTGCGACTATGCAGCAAGAGCTCGCAAATTGCCAGTTGGTAAACAAAGAGTTGCGAAAGATAATCGATGAGCGAGAAAAAGAATGCAGGGACATGAAAAACTGCATCTTTGAGTTGAAAGAATTCAGCGAAGAGCTCAAGATGCAGTTGGATGAAGAAAAGTCAAGGTGTGCTAATTATGCAGCAAAGTTAAGTGAATATTTATGCAATCAAAAAGAAACATGCAAGACAAAGTTTGACGAATTGGAGAGAGGAAAAAGCGTGGACGTGCTTAATCAAGCCAACGACGAGGTCCATGCACTCAGCTACGCCAACGTTGAGTTATGGGAAACAATCAATGAAAAAGAACATGATATATATCGTTGCCAGTATTCGAGGTTAAGAGTAAAATAGAAGAATTGGAAAGCGACTTGAGATACCAAAGGGTTTTGAGTGAAAGCTACGACAAACAAGGTGTCGAGAAAGATACATTGGAAGGTACAGAGCAAGGTCTCTTCTACTACTTTGAGAAAAGTCTCATAGAAATAAAGACCTTCGTCAAAGGTATAGTAGATAAAGGAATCAAAATTGTTCAACGTGAAATGGAAGGAAAATCAAAAAACCAATCTGAAAATACAGATATTAAAGGGGAGATTTTGGCAAACTTTTGCACAGATCAAGATGAAGACTGTGATAATGGCCAACTGCTATTTAAGAATTATGAAGCAAATTCACCATATAAATAGATTTGTTAAAAGAACTTTGCAATTGCATATGACTACAGACATTGCAATTACCTAATTTTTTCACTTTGGCATGACTGTCACATACACATGCACAAGTCAAATGTATACTCTAAATGTATACCAGTCATATCAGAGTGAAAAAATAATTGCAATGTCTTTATTAATGTGCAATTGCAAAGTTCCAGTTTCTTTTTAAGAATCTATTTCTATGGTGAAATTGCTTCACAATTCTTAAAAGGCAGGTGGCCATTACCACAGTCTTCATCTTGATCTGTGCAAAAGTTTGCCAAAATTTCCTCTTTAATATCTTTATTTTCAGATAGTTTTTTTATTTTCCTTCCATTTCACGTTGAACAATTTTGATTCCTTTATCTACTATCCCTTTGACGAAGGTCTTTATTTCTATGAGACTTTTCTCAAAGTAGTAGAAGAGACCTTGCTCTGTACCTTCCAATGTATCTTTCTCGACACCTTGTTTGTCACCTTGTTCCTCGTGGCTTTCATTCCCAACCCTTTGATAGCCCAGGTCGGTTTCCAATTCTTCGATTCTTCTCTTAACCTCGAATACTGGCAACGATATATATCATGTTCTTTGTCATTGATTTTTTCCCATAACTCATCGTTGGCACAACTGACAGTATGGACCTCGTCGTTGGCTTGATTAAGCACGTGTCCATGCTTTCTCCTGTTTCCAATTCGTCAAACTTTGTCTTTCATGTTTCTTTTTGATTGCATAAATATTCATATGACTTTGCTGCATAATCAGCAAACCTTGACTTTTCTTCATCCAACTGAATCTTGAACCCTTCGCTGAATTCCTTCAGCTCAAAGATGCAGGTTGTGATGTCCCCACATTCTTTTTCTCCCTCATCGATTATCTTTCGCAATTCTTCGTTTACCAATCGGTTATTTGCGAGCTCTTGCTGCATAGTCGCAGTACCACTGCCATGCCAAGTCAAGACACAATCTTTAATTTGCTCTCCCCATTGAGCCGTTCTTTGGCTTGTGTCTTGATTTGTATCTTCTGAGGAATCTTCAACCTCGGTTAAATCAGATACCATGTCATCTTGGGCATGGTAGAGACGTCTTTTCAATTCCTCTATTACTTGGTTCTTGGCCTACAGTATTCCATGTAACCTCTCGATAGTTAGATCCACCTCTTCTTTCGTTGTCAACAAACAGATCTTCCTGATCAATTCATCTCCTCTACTGGTCATCAGCAAAACCATTCTTCTTTTAATCCTTTAGCCCTCGTTGTCTCGTTCTTCAAATCATATATTTACTTCATGCAGTATATTTTTATAGTTATTTCCCCAGTTGCTTTTTCTATCGAGTTGCTGGATACACTTTCGGCCGAGCTGTCCATGAGATCTTCTAATTGCCCTGCCAATCTACTCTCTTCTTCCTCCGAATTGCAGTAGTATTCACTGACTACCTGCAATCCCCGTTTCAAAGAAGAAACCTCTTCGCTCTGAGCATCAATCATTGTTGATTATAAATGGCAAACGGTCAACTATTTTCGTATTTTGTTTTCTATTGTGGATCGAGTATCAATATAGCAGAGCAGATAAATGTGAATTGATCTTACCTTCAAATTAAATATTTCCCGAATGTTAACAATTTGATTATTTCCGATGTACAGTTCAGTTAGCGAGACAGCTTTCTAAAAAAGATGAAAATACATGTTAAAAAAAACCAAAGCCACTATATAATGAATAAAATAGATATAATATGCTTTTCGAATGAGTTTACAGAGAGTTAAGTCCTTATGACAAGATTTCTTAAACTTTGGAGATCTGTAGAAACTAACCTGCAAACTCTTCAAATGAGAAATCAGATTATTTTCAAACGAAAGATTCTCCAGCATGGCCAACTTCTCGAAATTTGTTCCATCAATTGTCAACAGATTATTATTACTCATGTTCAAGCTGCTCAACCGCAGCAAATGATCAATGCCTAAACGAAAGAAAATGGATATATGAATAACATGTACCTATCCCCCTATTTGATCCATAAAACACATTGGCTATTAACAGAAGGTGGTTCATTTGCAGGGGGTCTCATACGTTTAAAATACATTGTTGATCTTGCAAATGATTAAAATAGTGTCAAACTAAACTGAGTCATGATATGCATGAGCTAACCTTCCAGTTTTGAAATGCAATTTCCAACAAGAGATAGCTCCTCGATTTTAGGACAATTTTCCAAACCCTAAAAAAACAGGCAATTTATTTCATGGCGGAGTTCTCCACGGGTCAAACTGGATGTATTCCCATCGCAAAAAAGAGTAATTCTCAGATGAGTAAAGTGAAGATGCAAGTAAGACGAGTAAAGTGAAGATGCAAGTAAGACGAGTAAAGTGAAGATGCAAGTAAGACGAAGCAAGTGAAGATGCAAGTAAAACGAGTAAAGTGAATATGAAAGTAAGACGAGTAAAGTGAAGATACAAGTAAGACGAGTGAAGTGAAGATACAAGTAAGACGAGTAAAGTGAAGATGCAAGTAAGACGAGTAAAGTGAAGATGCAAGTAAGACGAGTAAAGTGAAGATGCAAGTAAGACGAGTAAAGTGAAGATGCAAGTAAGACGAGTAAAGTGAAGATGCAAGTAAGACGAGTAAAGTGAAGATGCAAGTAAGACGAAGCAAGTGAAGATGCAAGTAAGACGAAGAGAAGTGTATAGTGTGCATACCTCAATTTTGGTGATATCATTGTGGTTGAATGAAACAAAACGCAAGTTCTCCAGATGCTCGAGGTTGGATATTTTACTTAAATGTTGATTATCAAGTTGCAAGCAGGTCACCTGTGTATGATAAAATTATAATGCAAGGTTTGCAGCATTGTAACATTAACACATGTCTTCACTTTACAGTTCATGTATTCAACATATGAAAGAAGAGTAGTGACGCCTTGATATAAGAAGCCTTAAAGAGAACGAGTATATGCCTCCTTACTTTAAAAGTATACAAAGATCAAGAATAGGGGACAGAAGTCCCTGGGACACCTGAAAAATTAAGATGAAAATGCTATGTTTCCGCACACTGTGTTACCTGTGAGTAGAATGCGACCCCCCCCCCCATTTTCCTCTCAAAACAATGTTACCTTCTGCACCAGTCTTTTCTTATCGCCGGGCCAAAAGAATTTAGACAGAATTGAATACAACGGCCCCTCTAAAGACAACATTGCTTGGGAGAGGAGGGGGGTAAACAGTGCGAGGAAAACTTGCAAAAACCACGGACTTTAGTCTCTTATTGAAGATATATTGCACCGTGAAGTAGCGTTTAAGAGGCCAGATGTTTTGTTCGCAATACAAAGAAATTGCTTGCCTAAAGCTGTAAAGCTGCGTACTGATGTGTACCCCCGCACACAACAGTAAAACACAGTGACTTTCAAAGGGCAACTGCCAGAAAGACGGAGACGTAACAAATCAAAGAACGTCACCTTGTAAAACCATTTCTTATCGTCTTCAAATAATTTCACAGGCTTGTTCTTGCTCATCTGCATCAACACACTAGCAGTCGAATCGAGGCTGAGCGTCCTCGGTTTCACGACGTCCGTCCTCGAGTGGGCGAGAATTGTGATGTAGGCGATTCTGGAGCAGGCTGCCATGCGAACCGCCATCGCAGTTTCCTCCTCCGTCACCTCTTCATTGTCCATTCTTGTGAGATTGCGCAGACGCCCGATGCAACGCATTCTCAAAGTCTCCTCCTGTGATAATAAATGATAATGTATTCTAGGTTATACGACAGCAACAAAAAACGAATGCAGCAGTCTAGCTGCGCAATGAAATTGACGCTACGATGTCCAGAGCTAGATGAATATCATACTGAATGAAATGCTGCTAGCATTTACTAAATGCCTTGTTCTTACAATAAGAGATAAAAGTCCTTGGGACACATGTAAGGTTACAAAAAGACCATCAACCCGCAAATTTTACTTTTGTGGGCTTTATTCAACCCCCACTCACCTAAAATAATGTTGCTCTTTCAAACAGATCCTTGTGATCACGGGGCAAAGACATTTTGACGATACTCTATGAAAGGACATTGTCTAGGGGAGGAGGGGGATAAGTGATACGTGCAAAACATCGTTATGAAAGTGTCCCAAAACGTTTGTCCCCTATTGCAGCTCTACTAAACATAATGCTGCTATATCGTGTATTAATTGCATTTTTGCATGCAAATGTTGCATGTAATGCTATATTAAATATTGAAAGAAATCTGATTCAAATCTAGTCAACAACTAGGAATTGTTTCTCTTGTTATTATACCTGTATCGATAAATGTCCTTGCTTACCTTTAGCCATGGATTGTGCTTAAGATTCAATAGCTTGAGTGCTGGAAGATACTTTCTCATTAGACCAACTTCTTCACGAGTATAGTGCAGTCTGTTCCAGCTTATGTCAAAAAATGTCAAGTGTATGCAACCCTGCAATGTGGAAGTAGAAACGAATTAGCTAGTGCAATGTAAAAATTAAACATCTCATCACATTAAGGTGTACTTGGAAAACAATAATATCCTTATTATGGCGTTAATTATCGTGATTCAAAAACATCCCCCAAAGAGAGACAACCAATCCATAAGACTGGAAGTAACTGAGGGGACGTTATTACCATATTATCATGATTTTAATATTAATAGTAATATATGGAATAATACTGCCATAGGCAACACCAGCATCATAGCAATGTCAAATGATTTTCAGTCAATTGACAATGTTATAGATTAAAAAAAATGGCCTAAATATTTTTAATTTGCTGTGAGATCATGAAAAGAATTGAAGTGTTACTTTCACTGGATAAACTTAGTTGAAATTTGAAAAAACCTCGAAAACAATATTCTTAACGTCGTAAAAGTGTTTTTTGAAAAATTAGTATTCGCATTATTGAAAAATTCGAATTAGTAACAAAAAACAAGAATTCGCTCATTTCTGAAAGTTAGTAGCACTTGTCATAAGTCAAACCAAAGCTAGCATTAAAACTGTGCTCATGCCAATAATAAAAAACCCCATTTAGTTGATTCCGCTCCTCCGTCGCGCGCAAAAAAGGCGCTCCGCTCACCTTGAACCCATCGACGGATGTGATTTTGTTGAAACTTGCATCAAGATACTCCAAAGATGTCTGAAAAATGGAATCGCGCGGCTACTATCAATATGACAATTATTACAACAAGAAAATCTCGAGCCATCGAGTTAACGTGCTGCACCTTAAGTAGAACTGTCAGTTAACTGTTGATGTTGACCCAACTCAAATGGAACAAGATGTGAACACCAGCCAAGCAGGCATGTCTTACCATTCCAGATAGATCCTGTAGTGTCTTCAGTTCGTTGAAGCTGACAACTAGCTTTCTTAAGTGATTCAAAGTAGACAATGGTTTTAGCTTAGATAGACCACTTCCATGCAGATCAAGACTCTAAAACGCAAAAAACAAACATCTTGAATACAATAAACCATTGTTTTTAATTCGTTTTATCTAAAAGTATTGTTATCTTCAAATCAATTCATTATATCTCATTTGTTCTCGTGAAAATTCGATGTTTGAGTTTCTTATACAAGGGTTTTTAATGGTGAAAGATGATTGTATGTCAACAGAACTTTTTGTTGGTCGGAGGTATAACTATAGCTTCCGAGGACGGTTCGGTGACTGTGGTGTCATTTCAAATGTTTCGCAAAATCCTAGCATATTTAAAACTCTAATTAATTATCAAGCCTTAAGTTCCGCTTGAACATTTCCAGATTCATTCGGACTCTTGAAGACAAAACAAAAACCGGTCATGTACGCTAACTTACCGTTATCCGGTTTATAAAAGACGCACCGGTATGTCTCAACAATAAATCTTCAGTCAGGACGGTCAGTCTGTAAAAAGAGAACAAGATAATAATACAAAGGGCACCTCATAGAAAATGAATTAACATCAAACAGGTTACCCCCTGATAAAAATCGCACCACGTTGTTTATGAATGGTTTGATCGGATATTCCAGGGGGTTGATAACGTATCCGTAAAAGCAAGCTACGGCAATACTAAAGAAATGGCATGATTAGAAAACTATGTTGCCTTACCGTGGCCTCACTTTGATGTAAGGTTCCGTTTGCAGTATCTCTTCGTCGATTTTCATGAGCTTATCGTCGACTATAGATGTAGAGTCGAAATTTTCTTCACTTCTGTTCTGCTGGGTTTGGGAGAAAATGCTGTTCAAAGCCGCACTAAAAGGATCTTTGACCTGCAATTAAATATGGAATCAGGAAATGCAAGGTGGGTTTTATTCTTCACAGCAATGTATTGAATGTTTGTGAGGCTATGTTCGGCAAAAGGTCTTGTAAAATGGTGCAGACAGACAGACAGATAGAAAAAATATAAAGAGAAAGGAAAGGAAAGGAGAGGAGAGGAGAGGAGAGGAGAGGAGAGGAGAGGAGAGGAAAGAAAAGAAAAGAAAAGAAAAGAAAAGAAAAGGAAAGGAAAGAAAAGAAAAGAAAAGAAAAGAAAAGAAAAGAGAAGAAAAGAAAAGAAAAGAAAAGGAAAGAAAAGGAAAGGAAAGAAAAAGAAAGGAAAGGAAAGGAAAGGAAAGGAAAGGAAAGGAAAGGAAAGGAAAGGAAAGGAAAGGAAAGGAAAGGAAAGGAAAGGAAAGGAAAGGAAAGGAAAGGAAAGGAAAGGAAAGAGGGGGACACAGAAAGCAGGATAGAAAAAAGAACAAAGGAAAAGCAAAATGAAGCAAAGAAAACGTAGGAAATGAAGAACAAAAACAAATAAGAAAGGCAATAATTATTTTCAAATAAGTTACAGCCTACCCGTGTTCCATATTCGAATTCGACAAGATATTCAGGTAATATTAACTTGGGATTGAAAACATGCCAAGTGCACCTGCGCAGAGGGCATTCACACATATCTGTGATCGCAGCAGATGTCTTGTTTCGTGATTTTGTTGGGCATATTGCATGGCGTCGTGTCTGATAAACAGACTCGGCATTTGGAAACGAGACTCTGTTTATCCTGAAAAAAGGTAAACGCCATATGAAGAAAACACCAGTTTCATGTATCGTCGTTAAGCTTGACAACAAATGCATGGAAATTTCATGCACCACTGCATTGCTTGTTGTTAAACGCGACGTAAAAATAGAATACAGTCGACTCTCGCTATCTCGAACTCGCAGGGGAAATAAAAATTTGTTCGACATAGCGGGAGTTCGAGATATCCGAACTAAATTCACCACCAGAGAACGAGGGGAAATGAGAATCTGTTCGAGATAACCGAGCTCAAGATACCGAGATTCGACTGTATTGCTAATTAAAGCTATTGTTTCTTTCTTTTATTAGTTTGAGCAGAACAACCAGCCTGAATCGCTTATTTAACTTTTATTCACTTACTTTTTTTCGTTTTTACTTGCTTTGGTTGACCTGCCAATGTATGTCTTGCAAAGAAGAAGTTGTCCTGTGCAAGAAATAATGTGAACAATATTAAGCAATATGAAGAGTCGTCATAACTAAAGTGGGCAGATAGTAAACACTACTCGCTGCTTTTACAGTTTACCTCCACAGTAACACATTAGCCCAATTCTACAACATTAGCCCAATTCTACATCATTTAGAGAGCATTATATTCGTGAATATCTTTAGCTTTTACTTCTGGTTTAATCACACAAGAAACAACTCATGGACAAATTAATAAAGTGTAAAATAGTGTTGAAGAAGATCATCGATGCTACAAACCGTGTCTGTATCCCTGAGTCTTCGAATCGTCTTTTTCGACGTGCTTCAGTAGAGTTTTCAGTCTGACTTTGTCAGCAATACTGACACAGTTTGTCAACTGAATGCCACACGTATGACCCTAAACAAGACAACATCATAGTAGATGATCAAAGTTAACAATGCACAAGCATGAATGTATTCAGAAACTGAGGGAGTCACACAGTTTGTCAACTGAATGCCAAACGTACCGTATTTCCTCTAATTAGCGCCCACCCTCTTTTAACCGCCCCTCCAATAAGCGCACCACCCTAAAATCAAAAAGTGTGAAATAAGCGCAAAAAAGAGTAAAAGTTGACTTACCGAGTCATCTGTTGGTGATTTAAATCCATTTTCGATTATCTCAAGACGTTCTCCATCAGAATCGCCTGAACTCTGATTTGAAATGTGAAATAGGTAGTCGAAATCTCTGTTGCTAGTTCTGAAAATAACGGAAAATATTCTAACAAAAATTCATATATGAAACTATATGGACGTGAAACAGCCAAACCACTCTGTTAAAAAAGACATGGAAGTTCCTCTCTACTTTTTCACTGGTCTAAAGAAAGTAACATAATGTGACGTATAATAGGGTGTATGTATGCTGATCAATACTCTAGAATACGGCACACACAGTAAGTATTCCATTCTCGAGTATAAACTCGATTTCATTATATTGCACAAGTTACAAGTGTTGCTTAATGTACGGCGGACAAATAGTTCTATATGGTGGAAGAACAGCTCAATATATTTCAGATAAATTCTTCAACATAAAGATGAATAGCTTGAAATTATGCAGACAATTTCTGGACACTATTCAGACAACTAGCTTAATACACGGACAAAATAGTAAAGAGGGAGAGAAAACACGGGAATAATAGTAGAGAGGGGGAGATAACAGGAAAATAACAGGAACAACAATAGAAATGAAATAACAAAGAAAAAGCTGGAAGAAGACAATTTGAATGAGTTGCAGATTCATATGGATGTATATATCGGAAGAAAGGTAAATAAAAATGAAGAATACCTTGTAGTTACAATGCTGTCATCTTTGTCTCGGACTTCATCCAAGTGATCATCGAATGCTGTGTGGAGAGTTTTGTTGTAGATTTTTATAATTCGCTGCACTTTCAAGCTATTCACTGGAAGATCCTGCGATTAAAGAAAGGAATTATACAAGGTTTACGCAAAGCTACCATTACAACTATCACAAGAGCATGCATCAATACGCGTAATGACCTGGCTGACGTGGAGGCATTAAGAAAAGTTAAATAGAGTTACCTTGTAATCAAATTCTGAGAATCGAGCCATGACCAACTCATAAACAGAATTAAACCTAAAATAAACAATAGATATTAAACAATAACAAAAAACATGAGATCGTCTTGAAATTCAATAAATGTTGATTAAATCAGAGGAAAACTATTCAAATTAAGAAGTATATAGAAGAGAATATATTGAAAGGTGAGGTACAAAAATAAATGAAACGATGCTTAATCTGAAATACCATGTATCCGAATTCGTCCCATCTTCAAATCGGACATTTCCAACCGTCTCAAGCTCCAAGAACAATCTGTTTACATGAGCATCAGTGATCATTTTTGCTTGCTCGCACTTCTCCTTATAACTCGCTTCAATTCTAAAATAAAGAACCAGGACAAACATCTGAGTCATTGGGTAAAATCTTCCACGAACCAATACACTTGTATTGATGAAATATCTTTGGTGCACGAACCGAACATGTCTCGAATTACGGCTACAATTGCCGACATGATACGAGGCAGTTGGGTAACATTCCTCAGTAATTAATCAAAAGTATTTTGAATAATAAACACCCAATCGAATCTTACTCGCTTCTTCTTTTCTCCCAGACGCCGATTCGTTCTTTCAAAGCATTCAGTTTCGTTCTCAGTTTCTCTTTCCGCACGTTGACACGTTCGAAGAGTTCTTCGAGTTCATCTCCGCTCGATGAATCCGACCGGCGCTCATCATGATTATCATGATTATCACCATCACCGTACTTGCGTCCAGTCCTCTCAACATCAGCCTCGTCTTGGTTAGGAGACTGGCTATCTTGTCTATTTTCTGAATCAAGTTCTGTTTATGAAAGAAGAAAAGGATCAGGGGATGAATTTCCCGAGGGTCTGAGCCTAAATTGAGCCTCAGTCTAAATGGGTTTCCAGATATGTTAGCGATTTTCTGGCACTCGTCTTGCACGTTTCCTGGCTCTTCCCGATAAAGAGAGGCTGGAGATGATCAAAGAGCCTCTTATTCAATTTTACCCCAAGGTCTCAAAACCCTCACTGCAATACTAAATGCACAGATAAACCTGAGATGACCAAAGTAAAGGCCAAAATAAAATATCATCTCTCCTCTACTATGTTTATTACATATTGCCTAATAATGTTGGGTGTTAATAGGAGTTTAGAAACTACCTTTTGTTTCATCAACTGCGAAATTCATTGCTTTTGCCGGAATTTTCATCTCTTCCTGATCTCTTTCGATCTAAAACGTTGAAAGAACCGTGAGGAGTTGCCTGGTAGAGCCTGTTCCACAAGGTCATCGCACTGTTCCGTCAATTACACAAGGAGCAAGCAGCTTGCTAACATATTCGCTTACCTGTTTAATGGCAAAGGAAACTTTGCATAGCATATTTGCCGGAACAGACTGGAGTTTGGTCTTTGCTTCTTCAAGTTTCTTGACGGCCTCGTTATAGCTTCTTTCCAATGTTTTCAGTCTCATTTTGTAGAACAGTTTCTTCTTCGCTACTGTCGTCTTTGTTAACGAGAGAATAAAAAATAAACAATATTTTGAAAGAAAAGCTTAACATTTCGTAGAAAAATAGCTGAATATAAATAAACGAATAACTCGATATATTGCAGAAGAAAGGCTGAATACATTGCAGAAACAAATAGCTCGGTATCTTGTATACATGTACTGCTTAAAAACTGTCAGATATACTGCATAAGAACAGCTGGACATATTCATAAAAATTGTAGAAATATTGCAAAAGAGTAGCTCGAAATACTGCATTATAATAGTTAGATATACTGCATAATAATAGCTGGATATATTATATTGAAGAAAATAGCTCGATATATCATAGAAGAATGGCTTGGACACATTGTGCAAAAATAGCTTGATAAAAGTCATAAATAAAACTGAATGAATTAGAAAAAATAATGAAAATTTGTTTATTAATAATACCTCGGCTAATTCTTTGAGTGTTTTTTGTGATACGTCGTATGAATCCAAGAAATCAAGATGAGGAAAATGGAAGAGAATGAAAGTAGAATAATTGCACATGAGAGATACAGGATTTGCGCGATATAAAGGCTCTTTGAAACTGAGTGATTTCAGGCAGGGAAGGTTGCAGAGATTGGTCAAATCCTGTGAAGCAAAAAAAATAAACTCATAGTTGACATAAAATATTATTTTTAGAAAATAGCTAAAAGTGCTGGTAAACCGTAATGGCTTTTTCGCTATTTTGAAAGCTAGGGAGGGTAAATAGTTAGAAAAACAAAATACGTGAAAGTTATTTAGTTTTCTAATTCAAAACGGCACTTGAAGACCCCAAAGCCGCGTAAAAAACTGCGTCCAAAAGAAAAACCTTCCCGTGACTTCTATTTCGTTGAATTAAGCAAAAAACAATTACGGTTCGCCAAGTTAAACAGGGGTAACACACAAAAACCTTGTCCGTGCAGTCTCAACACAAAGAAGCTAATAAGACATAGCAAGCTTTCCGTTTTTGCAACTATTAAACATCAGGTTTCAAAAAGTCTCCTGATAATCCACGAATGAACGATGCCATAGTAGAGCAAAGCATCTACTAAAGTCAGGTGGAACAGCGGCAATTCTCTGCGGCAATCATATTAGCAGTAGCAATACTATTACTAATAAAAGTAGTTCCTCTACCTTGAAGGATGTTATTAAATTTCCAGAGAGATTTATTGAGACCAATTTCTTATTGCCATCAAAGGTGTGACCTAAAATGCAGACAACATGAGCTTATTAATTACCCTGATATAACTGCAGCAAAGAATTAAGAAAGCAGAGATTGGATCTCCTGATGAAGATAGTGGATGGTTTTTTCCTAAATATTTTTTATTTAAAGATTTATAATAAATGATTGCATTTTTAAACAACTTTGTATTTTGATGTAGCCTGTGACTAATAATCTGCTGAAAAAATTTCTGAGTTTGAGTTTGAGTTTCACAAGTTAAGGCCAAGAATGAGGCATTTGGAAATACAAGAACGATTGCAAGATACATGGAAACATAGAGAAATATATTGATGATAATCTTGAAAATTATACCTATTTCTGATATTTTATTCTCAGCCAGGTTAACTTCTCTGAGGTTGTCCAGATTTGCTATTCCCTGAAAAAATATGAATAAATATAATCACAAAAACCGATAAAATATTGACCAAAACAAGTATCTTCAAATATTCAGGTTTGAAGAAAATGGGGATGGAAACGGATTAATTGAGAGAGCAATGGTATGACGTCCCAAATCTATCAAGTTTCACCATACTTCTCAATTCATGGAATTTATCAATCATAGAGTAGAGTGAGCATGTTTATTCACCTCAATTTTGGCAATTTCATTTCCATTCAGCCACAAGACTTCCAACTTCAACAAATGACTCAAATTTTGAATTTTTTCTATCATGTTATCATAAAGATAGAGCTTCTTCAGCATTGTATTGGCATCAAGTCCTTCAATTATCTACGAAAAGAAATATCAACTGTCATTAGGAAAAGTACACACAAGAAATTATATGTTATTTGCTTCAGTAAAACTTTCACATACAAAGATTCAGGACAAACATTGACTACACCTAAAAATTTCTACACTTTTAAAGCTCTGATACTCACAAAATACCTTGTAAGTATCAAAAGTTTAAAAGTAACATTACAAGAGGAATAGCTATTTGCAAGTATTAACATTAGAAACATTATTTATATTTTTACTGTATTAATAAGTAAAACTACATGCCTGAATTGAGCATTCGCACAGCCATAGCTCCTCTAACTGAGAAAGTAACTTGAGGTTTTCAATCTTAGAGATTTGATGACCAACAAGACAGAGTTTGATGAGACCAGAAAACTGATGTAAAGATGGTATAATTGGAATGCCATTCAGAAACATTTCCAATTCCTCTGTGTGTTTGTAGTCAGCTTTATCACAATAATCAAGCCCATTTGAAGAACACTAAAATGTACAGAAAGGTTTAAAGTTGACATTCGTTATTTCAAACCCTGAAAGAAAACAAGAATTTGATCTTGGGGTAGGTAGTGGATGCATAGCAGAGTATAAAAACTAGAAACTGATATAATATGAAGTATAAAAACAAGAAAATGATTAACATTAACAAGCCCGTCGAGAGCCAGCTCGGGCCCTGGGGATATAAACAAATAAGTCTTAAATTTGCTTTGCGCTAGGAAAACTTTTCGTGGGCCCTTCTTGAGGCCCGGGCCCTTTACCCCGCCTACCCCCCTCTCGACGGTACTGAATATTAATGGTAAAATTAATGAAGTTCATAGAGAATGTCTTATATATCTCGACTATCGGTAATCATTTTATGACACAAGTTAAAAAATAAATGTGCTTACTTACCAACTCTTCAAGCCAAATTTGTTGCTCAGCAGAATTGCGAAAAGTTTTGGCTGGTACTTCTTCGCTGGCCATCATCCAAATAGCATCAAACTTACACTGGCATACAGAATTAACTCGCCACTCGCCACCAATAGCATCTGCTGATTTTGTGCTTTGGATTCTTCAAAAGTCAGCATTGGCAGAGATACCTATTAAACACACCATGTCGTTTTTTAAATATGATGTTTTCATTTCATTTCATTTCAAGCTGATAAATGTTCTGCTCCTTGTAAAAAAACACATTGCTGGAGATTTTGCTGCATAAACTTAGAGTCCATACAGATTACGTAGGCTTATTATAACAAATAACTGTATATTTGCAATTGCAATAAATTAATTACAAAGAAGATGTTGGTAAGCGTAAGCCCCGCCCACTTTAGCCCTGCCTTGCCTATCAACAAATTTAAATAATACTCTATAAAAGCTTAATGAGGAGTTTGAGCTTTAAATATATAACAAGTATCTCACTTTCTTATAAAAACAATCTTTTTTGAGCTAAAAAATCTTGTGTTTGTTTAAATTCAAGCTTCTTCTCATTAATGCCTTGTTATGCCAAATGCCTGGTCGTTAAGGGCCTAAGTTAGATTTTGATGAGCACATTGTTCCGCCCACTTTTTCAAAACCTCTTGCCAAACTTATGGAGACAGGTTTGTTTAGATGATCAAATCTTGCAATTATGATAATTATTATTTTATATGCTATTCTCTATGCTCAAGCTATTATGGGTCTAAATTATAAACCTATTTTTGTTTTTCCATCCATGTTTCATCAGATAACGTTTAATGTTTCAGCAGTTGAAGAAAAAAGTTGAATGTTTGGCTTAAATTTGCTACTATCCGCATGTTTTCCAAATAACTCAGGAACTAAAAGAACTTGTCTTAGTGAAACAGACACTTGACAGTAAAACTTTACTTCCCTGCATTTTTTCCAAAGCGTCACCTCTGCTGGTTGACCAGAGCTGCACAAAACAGAAGTCTGCTGTAAATGGCAGTTGAACAAAAGAAAAAGAAGAGATCTTTATGTAACACTTGATGATGGAAAAATATGGAAAAAATACAATATGTCGCTCAAAATCTAGTAATCTACTATCAAGCAAATAATTAAAATAAAGCACTCATATGTCTAAAATTTGATACTAAAAGCAATTTCGAGTTCTACTTTTAAGCACTACTTCTAAGCTACATAAAAATAAAAATTACATAAAGATAAATTCACTAAGATGAATTTTATCGCGAAGTATCATTACAGACTAAATGAAACAATCTAGCTTCTCGTATGCAGTTTTTTTACTGTATATTGAATCAAAATCACTTTAAGAAATTAAAAAAGGGTTTTGTTAAAAAATATTCTCTGACAAAACATGAAACTTTAATATGCATGTTAAACGGTTAGATATTCAATTAGATAGCCTACAAACTAAATACGAAGGAAATATTTAACCAAATATCTAACGGTGTATTTCGGCCTTAAAGCAATAGGATTCGACCATTTTGTTTAGCGCCTTTACCTAGTTTTCTGGTTTCAAATTTATTTAGAGCTTCATTACAAGGGTATTGAAAAATCAAGAAAAGACGCTAACTTAGATTCAATTAAAAAACCTGAAAACTCTGACAAATATTTAGCTGTGCAAGGTAGGGTATTGAATGTGGATACCATAAAAAAAGTTAAATTGCTACGAAATTAGAGAAAACATATAAGCACTGCAGTGGAGCACTTCAACATTCAAAATTTTCTTTTCTACTTCTTTTTTTTCTTCTTTTTCTTCGTGAACTGTGAAGTGCCAGCTGACTTGGCTTTCGGTGGTTGAATTTCTTCCATAGCCATCGCAGAACACTTCTGATCATCAGCTTGATCAACTTTTGTATTTGCAGCTTTCCCTTCTATGTCATCCTTATAGTTGATTGACCTTCGGTACAATTCAACTGCTTTCTTATGATGATCACAATGGGGCTTGTGCATATCTTTATCCTTCTCGGCACATTTCTTTGAACAATAAAATACTACTTCGCATGAACACAGGAAGTAGGTCGTGTCCTGATCCGTTTTTCTCTTGTTACAGAAACGGCAAATCGGGTAGGGATGTTTCGTGTCAATAAATCCTTTTTCATTAATTGATCCTTTGATGTCATCTATGGGGCTGTAAACTTGGCCTGCACGAAGAATTTCACGATTCGTTAAAATCAGCTCGTGATAACTCTTCCCCAAAAGCAATGGATCTACAGAAAGCGCATTGTCTGTTTCGAGCATTGTCTTGACATTGTTGTTGATCAGTGTGGGTCGTACTGATGAGGTGGCGTAAAACATGCCGCAATCAGTAATCCTATTATCTTCCAGCCTGATTTCTCCTTCAACATTAGGGCAAATCAGGACTGCACACAAACAATTCCTTATTGTACATTGCTTCACATCAATTGGAGCTTGAGTCAAAATACCATTTGATAGGCATCTGTCAATTGTTACCCCCTCAAATTTACATTTTCCCCATTCAATAACAATTCCACAGCCTATTTGGCTCAGAACTTTTGACTTTGAAATAAATGCAGTTGTGTTCTTTAACTGTATAGACCCTTCAGATGGCCCCTTGCGTGTGCCATTGTTGATGAAAACACACCTCTTGACTTCAAGGTCACACTCAGCCGTGGCCATTAAACCTTGCTCTTCACAATTCTTGAAAGAACAATCTTCAATCACAGCAGTTACCCTGTCTTTTAATTCCACACCGGCGACTTTGGTTTTCTCAAAAGAACATTTCGTCAAGGACATCCGACAACCATTTATAGCCAATACTGCTCCATAGCAATCAATAAAACGTGAACCACTCAGCAAAATATCAGTTCCGGGCGATTCCACAGAAATTGCAGCTGCACATTTCGATAGAAAAGCACAGTTTGTAGCCTCAATACGCGTATCGATATCGGGTGACTTACTTTTCTTCCAAAAATCAGAATTTTTTCCATACACTGCATGAGAGACATCAAGGACATCCGACATCAAGACATCAGAGACATCAAGTTTCAACTTATGTACAGGTTTCCAGTTTTGTACACTGACTCTTGTTAAATAAAGATGGCTGTTATCAACCAATATTGTGTGGCTACTGTAGCTCTGTCCACCAGGAACCCTATGAAAGACTGATTCACCATCTTGTAAAACAACACACGGATCTTCAAGAATCCATTCTTTTTTTTCATGTGTCTTAACTGCACAGTTTCCAACAATATCAACTTGCTCATTAATTAAAACAATGCAACCCTTGTAAATGCCTGGGTTGACTAGCAAAGACACTGGCTTTCCCTTGTTACATTGAACAGCCTCCATGACACTGATAAAATGACCTTCACCGTTCTGATCCACCAAGAATGCATTGTCCTGATATTTCAATAATTGCCAGCAAGCTGACGCATGCATTATTTCTGTTAAAAGATCATGCCGATGTGATTGGTTTATCTCCTGAGCTCTACAGCTTATTTTGAGCTTTTTTCTCTTTTCTTTTGCAATTGCTGCTACATTATTCTCACCCAAAATTTTCGATGCCTGGATTATTCTGTAGTACCCTTTGTCCCAAGTAGGACACATCTCCACAGACTTTTCTGCAAACTGCAAAGACATCTCAGCATTTATAATTTTTTCATGTTTTGACAAAGCCAGATCAAGGTATACTTTAGAGAGATTTGTGCATAGCTTAGCCATTTCTTCCCGATAATTAACCACCTGATTCAACCTTGCAGTAGTCAAACTGGATTGATAAATCCTCTTCAAAATTGTCCAACTGCATTTGTAATGACTTAATGCATCGTCCAACTTTCCTTCATTTAAACAGTCTGTCCCACGCTTCTTTGCACTTTCCCATGTTTGAGCAGTAGCTACCATGTCTTCACGTTTATCCTCTGGGACCTTCAACGTCCTTCGATAATTTGAACTGAAAAAGTTACATATCTTTGATGTATTAAGCATTACGAATGATGTTGTCTCACATGAAGTCAATAAATATATTGGACATGTCGACAACTGATGCTGGTATAAAACGAATTGCAAATCGTGGCGATTGGAAAGAGAAAGCTCATCCATTTCTGCTTGAGTTGAAATAAGAATGACAATAGAAGAAAATCTCAAAAGAGGATGTGCCAGGTAAAAGTCAGATAAATTCTTTGATATTTGAAAGCTGTCAATTAATGTGATTTTTGAACCCTTCTGCGACTCAAACCATTTTACATTTTCGAGTCTAGGTTGTTCTCCTTTAATATCACTGAGTTCTGATGGTGGGTCAACTTCAGTCCATTTTGTCAAACTTTGCAACCTTCCAACAACCAGCGTAGGTCTAGTATTTTTACGGTTCGTGTACATAATGTCTTCCAAATTTTCAAAAAAATCGTCTGCACCTGACCGTATTTCAGTGAAAGAACGAATGTCAACGTCAGAGGATTCATCCACATTAGACCATGAACTTGGCTTCGCTTTACCATAAGTGTGCTTACACACAATTAATGGCGATTCATGAGTATGGTTTACCAACACATGAAGACTCACAGTAGCCCTGGTTATTGCAATGTAAAGGCTATCAAATATGTAATTATTCCACCAAGGAGGCAGTGATCTCTCCAGCAATACAATTACTGCCCCGTATTCTGCCCCATCCACATGGTTTCCTGTCACAAATATAATTTTTGGAAACTCAGTTGTATCTTGGAGGCTTGCTGAAGTTCCATTGGCTGCAGTATCATGGAGGTTAGACTTGCTCGTAGAACTTAGGACTGAGTTAGATCTAAAACTAAATAAATCTAGCGGATTTCGAAATTCACAATCATATCCTTCCTCTTGGATTCGATGAATTATTCTTTCCAATGTTATTGGGTGGACGTAAGGTGTCAGCAACACCCTTTCCAATCCACGCGATTTGTGCATCACTTCGTTAATTGCTGCAAAACATGACTCGATATACTCGAGTTGCAAAGGGTCCTTTGCAACATCTATTTCATAGCATCTTATGTCTGGGGCACCACCTTCCAGATTATGTGCAGGTGTTCCTGGAACGCTTAAAGGAGATGAATCCAGACTTCTAAACTCTTCACAAAAACGAACCAGGCCAGCTGTTGCTCTTAATGTGTTTGTCAACTTTAGGTGTTGATAGAAGGAAAAATAATCGGGAGCATCACCACGTGAAGTAAACATAATGATATGCCCCTGTACATCCTTCAGATTGGAAATAAGCTCCATGAATTCTAGAAGTGCATTGCATTCATCAATGAGGACAAGTTCCCCAGCCAACTTCTTCATGCTGTCAGGAAACGTCCCACTACCTCCATATACTGATATTCCAGTTCCATCAAAGTCTTCCTTCAGCTGATCAAATGCAAGTAGAGAACTTCCACATCTTCCATCAGCAATGATCACATCACCATCCCTCCAAGACTCTTGAGAGATAAAAATATTTTTGGCCAAATATGCCAAGTATGAAAGTAATAGAGTTTTCCCTGAACCCTTAGGACCACTGATCAATATTTGCATCTTCTTGCTCTTTGAATCCATCAGTCTACTGCCAACTTCTTTAAGAATGTCCAATTGTTCCTTTGTCCATAGAATAACACTTCTTTTCCCCCCAGACAAACTTTGATGCCTCCCGTCGTTCAACTGAACTTGTGCCAACCTACTGGAAAGTTCATCCTTGGACACTGAGGTATTGTCTGATTGGGCAAATGTTTCATTCACCATTTTACTTGTAAAATCTTGCGGATTCCCTTTCTTTCTGTAGATATCACCGTCAACAATTTTTTTGTGAATAAGGCAAATTGACCCCTCCATGCTGTTCAGTGCAGCCATTCTAGCTGAAAGATCATCTAGTGCTTTAAATACGTCTTTCTCAGTAATATCGGGAACATTTGATAAGAGAGACTTCCAATGGCTTGAAAATCTTTCATTTCCGTAGGTTGTAGATTAAAGCACTTGTTGGAATCTTTTCCCAACTGGGATATTACATCATCTATGTCATAATCGTGTTTCAAAGAACAAACTAGAGAATAAATTGGTACTGTGACTTTGCTTGCCCCATACTTAGCCAAAGAATCAATGAAGTTCCCATGCTTCTTCACATCATTTGCAATTTTGTCTGGTTCAATTTTGGCATTCTTTATGTTGACAATAAATATCCCTTTGAGAGGATGAATCACAACTATATCAATTTCAACACGAGCAATACTTGACTTGAAGTGATTTCCATCAACATTTAGAAACATCAGAACTCCATGTTCTCCCAATTTTGCTGTTTCAAGAAACAATTTGTAGACTTGAATTTCTCCAGATTCACCTCTGTGAAGAGATGTATATCGATTTTTGAATGTACGTGTCATTTGATCTGGATATAGAAAAAGCTTTGGGATCCTGGCTTCTGGGATTGATGTCACTTTTCCTTTTTCCTTCCATTTCGGGTATTGGCAGGTAATGAACTTCTCTAGCTCATCCTTCTTGCTGAAAGAAATTACATTATCGCCTGGAAGATGAATATCAAACCTGTCCAATTCAGCATGAAATTCTTCCATTTTGCCTTGCTCCCAATCTCTGATAGTCGAGGCCTAAAATAAATATGCAATCATTTAAATTCAAACATAAGGCGAAAATATCTCGAGTGTGCATTTGCCATGCTCTGCAGTCTTCTGGGGTGAAGTAATGGATATGTGACTAATAACAAAGTAATGTCAAGTAATAAAACTAGTAATAATAACCAACATTGACAGTTCATTGACTTGAAATACTGAGACTGTATGTTTGCTTGTTTGATTCTTGAAACAACTGAAATACAGAGAATTGTAAATTTAATTGCCAGTAAAATAACCCAGCAAAAGTAAAAACAGGATGATGTAATTTAAGTGATGTAAGATGTAAGATGATGACGAAATAGTAGCCTGGGTACCAGGGCATAAAAAATAAAAAGCTCCAAAGGCCACCTTTTTCTCTTCCTTTGTCCACTTGAATAAGCCCCCCCTTTCGAATAAACCCCACCGTAAAATATGTTTTGTGAAATAAGCCCCCGGGAGCTTGATCGAGCATTTACGTCATAGATCGATGATAAGCCATCCGTCAAATGGGTCGTTGCGTTGCGTTGTTGCTGCTCACTGTGCTGTGCTGTGCTCGTGCTTCGCTTTGACTGCACGTGCACCAAGGGCCTACCGCTACTTGCTTCTGTTTGCGTGCATTCAATGAGCGGCAATGTTGCTTTTTTGTCCAACTTGTGCGAATGTTCTTGTTGTTGAAGAAGGGACTGGCGAATCGTCATTCAGATTTGCTTGCAAAACGTGCCCCTTCATATATAACATAAACAGAAAGGTAAGAAAGTCTAACATTATAGGATGTACATCTATCGATTACTGTCTTCCTTCTATGTATAAAGAAGGTTCTGACAAGTCATATATATTCAATTAATGAAATGCGACACGCAACGTTGTGATTGGAGTTTTAAAGTTTTAAACCCGTTTTAAACTACCACGAGGACAACAAAGCATAATTAGAGCTTACAATAGCCATTACTAACTAACTAACTAACTAACTAACTAACTAACTAACTAACTAACTAACTAACAATACTAACTAAACGAGAGTCAAGTGACGTCATACTTCTATTGGCTTCGCGTCTGTCTTGGTATGTGTTTTAATAATTAAGCGACAATCCTCTATTGTATAATTTGCTGGATATTTCAGATATCTGACAAAAAGTACCCGAAATTGAAGGAGGTTGACGATGTCCTTGGTGGTTCAGCAGCCTGGGAGAATGTTGATTCTACTGAAGGTAAGTTTATTTTGTTTGACTATAATGTCATGTCGTCATGGTAAGGCAAAGCAATGAAGTTTTTTGCATCTTATTCTCCTCCCCCACCCCAAGTCCCGTATATACATTTAGTAGTGACAAAGACAGAACTGAACAAATAAATGAACAACAGAGAACAACAAATAAGAACTTTCACATAAGAGATTTCGTTAACTTCTGCCATACTTTGCTTTTTCATGTATTGGCTCAATATTTACTTGGTATTGTTAACCCTGACTGCTTTATATTTGCAGAAAAATGTCCAAAATGCGAGCACCCAAAGGCATATTTTATGCAAATTCAAACCAGATCAGCTGATGAGCCGATGACAACATTTTATAAATGCTGCAATGCTGAGTGTGGTCACAGATGGAAAGAATAAACAGTAAGCAAATAAGGAAAACTGAATTTTCCCCCTGAATATATGGTTTAGTGATCTAAGCTATCACCTGCTCACATCTAGGGTGTGTAACCAGCATGGCAGGCAGATGGGCAGGGCAATAACTGCTTTGAGATTGGTATGGTAATCATGGTTTTGATATTTGAAGGGAAATAAGGGTGATTTAAAACTTAATCATGTTTGATAACACCACTTTTGCCCCACCAAATTCAAAGTTTGGAGTTTAAGTTGTGAGTGGCTCCTTCATTTTTAATAAATTAACATTATAATGGACAAAATATTCGCATTGCAATTATGAGTAGCATTAAATGTTACAAAATTCATTGAGGCTTTTTGTAAGTTTATCCTTCCAATTGAAAACACAAGTTTCATACAAATTTATTTTCATATCAAAATGCCTTTCAAATGCATAAATTACTAAATCTCAATAAATCTTAATTCTAAAATTTCCATAAGCAACAAAATTTTAAAGTGTAAAATTGCATCTATCCTGCTAAAATCCAAAATCTATAGTTATTTGATATCTATTTAACATGATAAACAGAAGAAATCAGAATTTTTTAAATCTAACATAATAAATAGATAAATAAATAAATATGATAGCATTTAATAACATAAATTTAGGGAATTAAAAAATTGGTAAACCCAGAGTGATCACAATTCCACGGTGTTGCATTGCAAAGCAGGGGAACGGAGGAAGCTCGTAGAAGTTTGCGTGAAAAGGGTCCAAGTGCTTACTGTTTTAAGGTAGTACTTCATGTAATTTAGCCACATTTCCCTCTGTGTGATGGTATGATCCTATTTTTTCCTGTAACTACAACCTCCTTGCTTTAATGCAAAAGCTCTGAGAAACATTGAACTGCAGAATTTACCGCTATGCCGTAACCCGGCGTAGCCTGCCGTAACTCGTTGTATCGACATGACTTGCCATGATCGCTGCACTGCACACCAACCAGCAACAACAACTATTTATGAACCACGGTTTGGAATATGACAATGAATATTGTTCCCATTAACAGTGTGATCCCGATGATTGCAAGAAAGATCCTACTGCTCCACGGTAGCATGCGAAATCTTTCGCTCAGCGAAGATCGCGTCGTCGCACCATTTCTCTTCACTACTGCTTCGCTGTTTTCCTGTCGAAAAAACGGAACATATCATTGACAAAGCGAACAGGGAAATTATCTGCAAAGTGAAGTACAGGTTGCTTATCACCGGAGATGTATCTCTCAAATAAAAGTGAGGACTAATAGGTTTCACATCTTTACAGTTTTTGAACTTCAGTTGTCGGTTTCATTCGAAACTGATTGTCTTTAATAAAGGAAACAACGAAGTTAATAAACAAAGAAGACTATTTATTCTATGCTATAGTTATTATACTATAGACTATAATTATTTATTCTTTCTTTATCAATTTTGTTGTTATTTGCATTCTTTTTTTTATCACTCGGTATTCCGATGTTTTGTACGAGTATTTAATACTCTGCCAAATTTATTTTTATTGTCCGAAGTAAAATGCTAACAGCGTTTTAGCGTTGCATCATTTTTAACTTGGACTTTTCGTAATTAACTAGTGTTCATTGGAATTGTCCTATTGGAATTGTGCTACTGAATATGTTTCTTTTGGTGGCCGTGTTTGTGCTCAGTTTCTTGTACAAGTTACGCTTTCCTACTTTTATGGAGAATTGTTCTTGACACACTCAAAAATCTTTTCATAGCTCGAATAGGTACCCCATTATTCTAGTCCCTGGATTTTTCGCACATTATCAAAGTACGGAAGCTTAATTCTATGCTTATCAAATAAAAAACAGTGGTGTATTTACCGGACCAAGATGGATGGACTTTCCTGTGACGATCTCATACAACGGTGGAACATCATCCATGTGGTGTTTGACGAGACTTCGGTACGACGGAGGCGGCGTCATGGCCGACAACGCCGGCACTGTGAAGGAGATTACGTCATACGACATTTCTATCGTTCCTTCTGTGTTGTCATTGTTGTGCTTGGCTTTTACTTTCGCGCGTTTTTTCCCCGCAGTCTTCGCACTTGTGGTCGCGAACAGCGGAACGCAGAACAACGATGGCAGGCTGTTGGACCGTTTCTCGTTGGAGAAAAGTTTTCCCCCGAGGTTCTTCATAGATGTTGATTTTTTTATCTCTCCGTCGTCGAGTTTCAGTCGAGTTTTGATATCCCTGATCGATTCTGAATTCTCGAGGGCCTGTACATTCACGAGTACACTTGCATCCTCTTCTGGCCTTGGAGGCAGGACACACCCCGACTTTGATAGGCTTGCAGCCACCCTAACATCAACAGCACTCCGAGTTTCACCTCCATCTATTATTGCACTCTTATTCGCGAGACATATCGGCAACAGGTCAACCTTTGTATCCACAGTATGTTGATTCTCAGTTTTGCAGCGAGGATCTATCGCACTCGTACTGCTACATTCAGTAGGCATTGCGCTCGTACTGCTACATTCAGTAGGCATTGCGTTCGTACTGCTATATTCAGTTGCCAGACAGGAACGGTTTTCCATCACTATGCCGTCTATATTATCAGTGTTGTCAGTATTCCTGCTACTGTTGTTGGCGGAATGTCCGGAATTGCCAACACGAGACAGTAACGCAATGCCGTTGCAATTACCTGGCATTATAGCTGGCATTACACTCCACATTTCGTCTGCTTGCTTTTTACAACCTTCCGCTGCATGTACTATTGATGGCTGTGGCTGGATGGCCGAGTTGTGGCTTTGAGTTTCAGCAACTGAAATATCCGCATACATGTTGGATATTGTACCCATGGTGTCGTTAGCGGAAATTCTTTTTTCCAGTTGTTTACAACCTACGCATTTCCGTGATGAGAAGAAAGAAACGAAAGTATAAGTTGATGAAGGAAAAAACAGAGAGAAATTAAGGAAAAAACAACAACAAATAACACAAGAAGACAAACAGTTTTTGTTTCTTTTACTTGGAGTTTTGTTTCTTTACCTTCGGTTTCTTGATTCTTTTTGTATCTTTGTTGATTTTAGGATTACTCGTGAATTTATTCTGATGTTTGTGTCTTTTCCGAATCTCTTTGTAATTTTCTTTTGAAATTATTAATTCCAAGGGCGGCACTTGATCTCTCGTAAAACTTGATTTGATTTGTGGGTGTTTACTGAATTATATCGTAGCAATTCGCCAATATGCCTGCACATACTAATGAACTCATTAAGTGCGATCCAGAATAGTCTGGAATTTTTTAATGCCTTTTCTCAATAATGAGTTGTGGTAAATTCTTTGCGCTACTAACTCAAACCAGAGTTATATCTTGAGCATTTGGATATAAGTTTGTAGAAGACCGTACATCAACCAATGTACAAACCTGCGCGTATGCCAAGCCAATGACTGTTATCGCTATGGACAATATAAAGATATATCGTAGCGCCAGACAACTGTGTCCAGAAACGCCGAGATTTCCTCCTCAGTAAAGTTACAGCTGTGAACCGCAGACGAGCGAAGTGAAGTCGAGAGTTACACTTTAGCCAGTGAATTGTTGTCAAGATATAGAGGAGGGCAAACTCTCCATGGACTTTGAACCTGGAAAATATAAACAAGGTTTTGAACAAACGACCCGAATTTACCCCATTCAAAACGCTCACGCACGACACCACTATTCGCTGCTTTGTATGCAATTAATTAAAAATTTTAACATAAGCTCCTATTGTATGCACGCATCAATAGTACACGTGATATCACAATGTCCTGCTAACGATAACGACACAGCTGACAATGAACTGACGGAGATCACTGCTGAGATCATTGCCTTTGCTTCAGCGTATTCACATCTGGCACTGTCGTATGGATGCGTGCACACTGCTATTTTGTTGCTTATCAACGCATTCCTTTGTGATAGTTGCAGCAGTCCTGCGTCGTGACGTCGATTTCCCCTAAGGTAATGCTTCGCAACGACACTCCTCTTTTCGCAGCTAATACAATTGAAGTTTGGTGCCTTCCTCTCGATTAAGACAGTCTTGTCTGCCAGTATAGATGTTCAACGAACTTAATCTATCCTCCAATGTATCTCCAATACACGCCCTCCTGGCCTCTAACTTATTTTCTGAAATATTTTCTAAAAGCCAACCTATCTTTTAATGCATCTCAAATAGACGCCCTCGTACCCTCTGAAGTATATCCAATAGAAGCCCTCCTACACTCCAATGTATTTGTAATAGACGCCCTCCTATTCTGTAAAGTATTGTAGATGGACGCGTGAACGCTTTATATCGTAATGCTCACATTAGTATCTACGTGCAAAGTGGTAATAATGGTTTCTTATATAACATGTAGTACAGACAATAGAATGAGATATCTATTGGCCTAGATTTTCCCATACAAACGTGTTTTCAAATGTGTACAATGCTTCATGCAAATTGACGCTCGGTTTTCTGGCATGCAATATACCTGTTTGTTTACTCTCGGATCGAAGCACTTGCGAGCAATACTCCAATCTCGACATGTCGGGGAGTTGGCCTTCCTACTTTCTTCAGCCTGGTTTCCATACAGTCCTTGATGCTCGTTGAGGGTTGCTGATAAATAGAACTGAAATACACCCTAAACTCGGCAACTATTTAGTGACATGAAAACAATGTTTTTATTCTCTCCAGTCAACCCACAACGACTATGTGGAGGATCAGGTTCTTCTATCTCGGCCATTCTACTTAATTTTCAGCGACTCAGAAAGACTACCAAACACCGTCAGCGACCATATGGAAACCATAGGCTTAACCGTAATCATGATGCAATTATTTGATATAAACGTACATTAGTATACAAATATAATGGGCTGAATGATAAGGAGTCCAGTCCATGAAAATTGTATTGAAGTGTAAAGGAAGATTAACCCACAATAAAATTCCAGAAAATATATATCCCCGCGTGTTGTAACAATATACTCACTATTTTGCTAGTATCGTTGTTATTCCTTTATGATTGCTATGGTAAGTTAGAGGAGTTTGTCTTCAACCTCCGCTCATAAACATACAAATCTTGCAATGCAGTTAGCTTGATAAACAAAGCATCCATGTATTTCGACAAAAGCAACAAGCATAGAGTGCACACAAATCTGCTAAATCGAATTGCCCCACCCTGTCTTCTTGTTATTCACAGTGTACCATCAGTAGTAGAGGAAACAACATGGAAAAATATCACCATTTCATGGTTCTCTGTTTGGTCTGACTCTGTGTATGCCTGCGTTCACGCAGCAAGTCACCAAGTCGAGAAGATCTTGTTAGTTGTTACTCTAGGCGCACTTCACTGCACTGCACTGCACAAGTTATCTTGTCTGCTTAACTATTTTCTGCTGCCACTTGCCCAAGCGCTGTCGTGGGCAATTGACATTTTTTTACTCATGCGCTGGTGGCTTTGTCTCAGTCAATCGATATACAAACCTGTTTACATCTTTGTTGAAACCACCGAGTTCATTATATATTCATAGTTCCACTAAGCATGAATTGTATTATTGATTGTTCCTTACCTTCTGAATTATGTAGTATGTACATTACAAAGCAGGTTGTGTGCGGCTTTTTACGCTCCGTGTCTGTGTGTGTCTGTGTACCTGTGTGCATCACTGGTGTGCATGCGTGTGTCGTTATCGTGGAGGCGAGGTCGAGACAAAGTGAGGTCGAGGCTTGATTTTAATAAACCTTACCTGGTTAGTTTTCTTAAAATATTTCCCATCTTTGCGTGGATGTTACAGTAAAAACCCGCATAAAAGAACACGTGATTTGGATTTCAGGCTGATTTTGTTTTTATTTACAGGGTGCTTTCTGCAAAAGCAGCCTGAAAGTGTTCTTAACGTGTTCTTAAACTTGTTTTAAAAATTAAATATTGCACAAGACTATAGACACAAGACTGCCACTCAACAGATCAGAAAAAATTTTACAATCAACTTAACTCCAATCTGCACTATGTCTAATGCTCTGTGAAATTTAAAACACAAACACCCAACTCAATATGCCTAACTCATATATAAGAACAATTTTCATTTTTCAGGTTGAATGTGTTCTTATGTATATGGTGTTTTTCAATCAAATTTCAGCCTGACTGTTCTTAATCCACTTGTTCTTTTATGCGGGTTTTTACTGTATGTCATGCTAATGTTTAGTGCAGCAATTGACAGATAGGCATACTTCGTGCGCTGAATTCACTGACGCTCATGCCCCTTTCAACCCCATGTACAACGGGTTAGCTCGCTACGCTCGCCTGTCTATCTATTACCAAGAAACATTGACTGATAGGTGCACTTCGTGCTTAATGCAATGTCAAAAGTCAGATTCGTGTATTTTATGAAGTAAGCATTAAGTATTGGATACTTAACCAATTGGATGCCCTGAAAGCGATTGGATACCGACGACCCTTGAGCCTTTTCCCCCCTAAATGGTATTTCTAGACTGGGGATAGGGGTACTCAGGCCATTAATTTTTAGCGCCATCTTAATCTTCACCGCTGAGAAATGGCAATACAATACTGAATTTAATTATTTTTTACACAATTTGATGCACTGAACATGATGTTGAAATAGGTATTTTCAAAATTCCCGCCAATGCTAATTTCAGATGGAATACTCGGACCCAGTTTTCCACTGGCTCTTAGTCGGCAGAATATTATCGATTTTACCAATATAGGACATGATGAAATATCTTTCAATACTTTGCACCCATTATTACCCCTGGTTGTCCGTTCTTATGACGGTTATCACTAAACAGACAAACATTTTTACAAAGAACAATATCACTGTTTGATATGATTAAAATATTAATTAGTTGACTTTCAATCATTTCTGGAAGTCAACTAATTTAGATATATTGTAACATCCTGGACAATTCATTTCAGCATTTTATTATGACTTCCCAGTAATTACGAGCAAGATAACACTTAAAAGCCTGAGTTGTCTAGAAATTGCACTTGGGGAAATTTTTTGTTGGGATCCGTATCCAATCGTTTTCAGCGTATCAAACTTTGTGAGTACCGTAAATTCTCTTATAACCCCATCTCAATTAAGCCCCCTTCCCTCTCCTATTTGCCCCCTTTAAAATGCTTGAAATCAATAAGCCCCCGGGCGCTTAAAAGAGAGTTTTCGGTATGCCAAGTTCGTGTTTGCTTCAGAAAATTGCCATTAATTGCCGCAATTGCCATTAATTTTGTATGGTTGCAATTGCCGATCAGAATCTTTGTCTCTCTTCAATGTATTCGCCTCGGTATGATTTATCCATAGATATCATAACTTTGCTACCGACACGTAAACTGAGTACTGTCTGTCATTCGCCTGAACCGCCAATGAGAAACTCCAAAAGTTGACACGTGAAAGGGAAGCTCCAAAAAATGTGTTCTGTAAAATTGAACATCGAAGAAAGAGAAAACGTTTCTTAGTCAATAAAATTTGTTGCGATGTTATTTCAGTTTTTACCATGTTATTAGAAAATAGCCACTGTCTGCTATAAAAAGGTTTTCCTTCATGAAAATGTCTTGCTTTGGCAGAAAGGGCTTCCTGTTGTCCGTTAGAGAAAGATGTTCGTTGAATAGAACTTGCTTTTAAAATAAAGTGACCACGTGAAATACTGAGACGCACATTGGGACTGCATGTTTATGTGAGAGCATGAGCATGTGAGAGAGATATAATGTTGAAACGAGGCCGGGGGTAATCCCCAAAAGATGACATCATTTTTAAACAACGACGAACGGTAGGAAAATATATGAGACCGCTAGTTTCCATACCAGTAAAAGAAAAGACCAACGATTTTTCAACGTTTTGCGTGGAGGAAATTTTGTGCATAAAATTTTCCCCTTTTCACTTTGTTCCCGCTTTGTTTTAAGCGAATTCAGTTGTTCGATTTGATTAAGTAATTTGAGGTGAAATTGGCTGGCTGCCCAATTTATTAAAATATTTATTTAATTCGCAATCGCTATAAAACGTTGGAAGGAGTGGATTTAGTAATTGGAAACCAAAGTTTGGAGTCCTTACTCGTGTCATGCAACAGATGTACATATGTGATATGATATCTAGTGCCATGCAAACAGGCACGCCTGGGCATGCTTATATTGTTTTGTCTGTACACAGGAGATTGCTCTTTTCATGAAAAAGTCCAACTGAGTATTATTTTCGCAGGACATTTTATTTTTCGAAATATCTTCTTGGTGGACACGGCTGAAAAATAAACAATTTTATCAGGAGAAAGTTTTGATTTTTGCAACGAGAGAGAATGGACGTCGCAGAGGCATCCCCTTTCAGTCTTCTCTGGCTCTCCCCAAAAAGTCCTCGTGTTATAAATTCCTGCATTCAAAATTTCTTGTATCATTTGCTGCAGTTTGCTCCAGAATGTGGACGACGCTAGTAGTACTTGTGTTTATTATTGCCCAGGCTGTGGTGGTAAGTATATATCTTATCAATCTATGTTCTGTATACCTATATATTTTGCAATATTTCTGTTCGCTATAGATTATATCGTTTGTAAGTCGAATGTGATTTTCTCGCTCTTAACATTTTTAATTCAACGTTTGTTATATTTGAAATTGTAACAGCTATTTTTATTCACCGAGATTGCATATGCAAGGATCGTAGTTTTCCTCCAATTTATAAATATCCTTTATGCTTTCTTTTACTTCTTATAACTTTGAAAACACGCTTTGGTGAACGCTTTTTGTCGGTATATATTGCGATAGGCCAAAGCTTTCCAATCCGAGATGGGACGGTGTAGCACAGCCAAGATGGTAGTTGATTATTGCCCTTTTTTGCAAAGTATTTTTTCAATAAGTGGCTGGTCTTCTAAGTATTTGAGGTCTCGATGTCTTTAGAAATATCTCAGGTCTTTGAATTCACTGAACAGTTTGATGAGAATAAATTGAAAGGGCAGCAACTTTGTTCTGCTGTATAACAAGCAGTCCTGTCTTGGTATGCCATGAAATCACATCATACACAAGCACCCTTCTGCTTTTATTAGCTCCCTGCCTGGCTGCTATTTAGCATTTGTTTCAGCTAGTAATCAGCCATTGAATTTTTAAGTCGTTAACTAATATTTGCGCAATCTTTGTATGATTTATCGGGATGTCAAAAGTCGCTTTCTATACTAATTGACCGCTTAGAATAGGCCACCTGTTTTGGTATGACAAAGCATGGCATGGCATGATAATGGAATTTTTTGGCATTTCGACTAGTTCTGCTCCACACGAAGGAGCGAAACAACCTTTAACAGATTCGCAAAGGATTTGTAAACAGTCGTATTGATATCAGCAGTTGCTCAGCTTTTCTGAATTTCGATTTTCCACATGGGAATTTCAACCGTCTCGGAATGCTGAGCCACGCCTGAAATATTCTCTTCGTTTTGTTTCGTTTAACTATAATATGTGGCTTGTCGTTATTATTATTTACATTCGAACCAAGTATTGTCGGCTCAAGACATCCTCACAAATGTTCTGGATGCTCAAACCAGGTAACTTTCTTGTTTTCTGCTGTATTTCAGCTATTTACTTGCATAGAAAGTTAAAGTTTTAACAAGTCGAGGAAATCGCTTCCCCACCATTTTCTTCTTTCCCTCCTCGCTCAATCTAAAGGACTTTTTAATTATTTGATTTATCTAACAATATCTAGGCAAATCAATCATTATTTTTAATATTTTTACGAGGAGCGAGTTCGATATGTTTTTTAATAAGAGAAAGAATTTAACAAATGTTGGGGAGATTTCACTGCCAATGCAACGCAAAGGGGAAATACCACCGCGTAAGGTAAAATATGAGGCATCGTTTCAAAGTCCAAACTCGTATGTGAAAATAATGATAATGGATAATTATACTAGTTCGTTCGTGGAATTATATTTGAAAGCGTTTGATTCTTAATACCTTAAAGATAGTTAATAGTGTTTTACAACTTCACGGTTTTACTACTCCGAATTCATGGGTCATATTTTAGTTCATTTTGTAGAACAATGACTTCATCTGCCCTTTCTTCTCAATTCAGGCCCAGCTTTGGGTCTCTTTGCTTTGCTCTCTGCTTACTAATTCTCTATTAACTCTCGACTTCAATCTCTATTTCAAGCTCTGTTGTTTACTTCTCTCCCATCTTTGCTTTATTCTTTTCACAGAATCTTCCACTCTAACCCTATGTCAAGTAACTCATTTGTTCTGTACAAACTCTTTTATTTGCTCTATGTTTTTTCACTGCTCTTCTTTCTACATCTTTTTCTGTAAACCGTCTGCTTCACTCGCTGTTAATTCTTTCATATCTATCTGTCAGCTCTACGTTTTTTACTCTCTCATAACTCTTTCTCCCCACTGCTCTGCTCTATTGTTTCACTGTCTGCTTTGCATTTTGTTTTACTCTGATTTGCTCTATGCTTTTCATTCATTTTCCATTTTCTACTTTCTTACCCACCTGGCTATTTTCTCTAGTTACATTTTGTACTACTTTGCCCACACGTAATTATGCAGCACCAAACATATGTTTAAATCTGTTTTTTTCAGTTTCCTACTCATCCACTCTGAAATAATGCAAATTCAAAGTGCTTGCTTGTTTGTGCATGTGTTGTTATCATATTGTGACCCAAATGTATATAACTGTTGTGACAGGAGCATTGTAATGAAGAGAATTGTATTGTAGTGGAAGGGCAAGAGCACCCTTGTAGTGAGATTGAATTAAAAGAACATTTTAAGCCCCTTCTTCACATGCATTTTGTAACTCTGTGACTGACGTTTTCTTCCATTGCCTTCTTCTTTTATGTATTAAACTTATTTCTCTTATTATCACGGATGTGTTAGCTCACTGGGATTTGAAAAACTTTCCAGAATGCCACTCAAAACTTTTCTGACGGGCCCCTGTAACTTTGTATCTTTTTAGCTTTTTCATTTGTAACGTCCAATTTTTAAACCAACTTGCGAAACGTTTCGGAAATGCCAGTGGCTGAAAACAATTTATGGTTGTGGCCCGTTTTATCTGGATCTCTCTGGCTCATTAGAAGCTCCACCCCACCCCCGCTTTTTACCCCATTTTTAGTCTATTGTCTCTAAATGTAATGTGCTTTCTTTCTCTTAAACAGAACCCGCTGAACAGGTGCTACAACGGCACCTATTTTTCCGTTCGCCACCACGTGTGTCGATCATGCAGAACATGTCCCCCGGGACACGAAGTTAATCTTGCGTGCGGTGGCACAAAAAACACAATATGCAATAAATGCAGAAACGTAAGTTCATATCTATATAACCATATCTATCATACAGCAAAGGTATTTATGCCATTTACGTATTATTGACATAGTACATGCCATCTCATCCATTAATGAATTAACTAGCTAACTCTATTGATTAATCCCACTGAGGTATATAGAATGAGGTATAGATTTTCTATATATCTCATTGATCAATTCTCTATTATTCATGCTAACTGAAAATCTGGCTACTTGGTGTTTATTGTCACCGTGTACTATCACTGTATTCATGCTGGGGTTATTACACGTGTGCAATTTTGATACTAAGAATTAAAAATCAGAGTGCGCATGCTTGATAATCTTGGGTGGAAGGATATTGTAATCAAAGAGGGATCTCAACGTGTCTCCTCAAAAATTAATGTTATGTTATGTATTCTTCTTAGAGCAGGGAACTCATGTCTATATTTCTTCAATGTAGTTTTTCGATTTCGTCCTCATCTTAAAGATTAGCCACTCCGCATTGCTTTTTTCTAGAACACTTTTTTGGATGTAGACAAATGCCTTAGCTGTCGGGTGTGCATGGCTGATGAAATACAATACCAGCCATGCAACAGTACACACAATCGATTGTGTGGGCTCTGGGTACAATCACCACCGGGGACAACAACAGCAACAAGGAAACAAAAGCCAAAACAACAGCGTAAGTCGGACTTTGTGACGTTTTACTGCTTTTTCTGCCCTTCAATCATTACCAACTGTCTTCAAGACAATAGTTGTTGGAATGGAATAATCACTTTAAAGTTGTTGTTGTTGTTGCTCTTCAGTTGAGTCTTAATGCATGGGTCCTTGCCTTGATTTTTCCTCTGCTTTATTGTTGTTTTAGAAGACACTGGAATAGTAATTGGAGCAGCAGTCGGAGCGGTTGCCTTCATCGTTCTTGTTGTTACAATTGTGCTTTGGCGCCATTGTAGAAGGCGCACGCGTAACAGCGGTAAGAGCATGCAGTATTTTTGTATACAGCATAATCTATTACTACTATTAGTAGACTGCCACTGCAGATAGAATACAAATGCCACTTGTTGTATGAAAACGCATATATGTATGGAGTTAGAGACCACAATTGAAATTTGCATTTGGGGATAATGATTTGGGGATATCCAATCTGCACATGCAATGCAAGCAGTGTTGCATGCTGGCAGTAAAGAGTGCAAGAAAGTGTTCTGTTTGGAAGCTTCAGCCACTTTCTTGGTCATTTTATCGTGTTTCTTTCAAGGCAAGAGTAAAAAGTAGAGAAGAGATTAAATCGTTGCGGCCTAATTATAAAACAAGTAGCAAGCAAATGCTGGTCTAAACGTATCTTGTTTTGTTTCACAGAGGATGCTGAAGGCACCCCAGCTGAAAATGTACAGCTTAATACTACATAAACGTTTGCAGTCAAAAGGTAGTTAATTTAATATTGTTTACATCAATAAGGGTCTACTCTACATCCATTGATTTATTTGTCTGTGTGCATTTATTCACTAATTTTTTCATTTGTTATTTCTTCTAGCATTTTCAAATCTCTTTACTCATTCATGATACTCTTTTTTATTTAAGCTTTTTCAATTGTTCATTTAAAATTATTTTTATCGACTGACATTTATTTATCATACATAGTTTATAATTAACGAGGGTCGGGGGACGCGAGATGTAACTTAATATAAGTCGAATAAGCGGATGGGGAGCTGGAAAAAACGGGTGGGTGAAGCTGGGATAAGCGGGTGGGAGAATCGGAATAACTAGATAGGAGGCATCAAGAATAACAATGAAATGAATCTGTGTGGAATTATGAAGTAAAATACAATGTAGTACACAACCTGATTCTTTTGAGTAAGATCAAATATTGTACTATATACAGGCGCGTAGCAATGGCATAGTAACAAGGCAGTTTGTTTCTGGGGCACAGGTGTAGTAGCATACCAAAAATGGCAGGGGCAATAGAAAAGCAGGACAACTGAAAAGTCAAAGTTTATTTCTTAGCTTCAGTAGCTATTGAACGTGACAAAGCTGACAAATTTGAAATGTCATGAACTTTTATAGAAAAGTAACGCAAATAAAACAAGCCATGGGTGCTTTTATTTTGAATTGAGTGAAAAAACTCTCACGTTATTTTGAAATAAAAAGAAAACTTAAAACGACCTGGATAAGAAAGACTTGACTTGATTATAACTTTAAGAGGGGCATTTCTCGTTCACAAAAAGGGCAAGCTTCATGTTTAGCAGAGAGTGGGGTGCGTGGGGGCATACCTCTCCGCCTCTTAAACTACTGTTATTGTGACTATGCCAAAAGACGTTTCCTCGTGTGACTATGAAAGCGGCTTGGGTCATTAAAATGTGTACAGTTTCTCATGCAACTAACGTACTAATGTAAAGAAACATAAAAGAGAACAAAAGCTTTTATTTTGGAACAATCATAGCAAAATTTCAAATTATGGTCGATATACAAAGTTTTATATAAAAATGTTAGACCTACGAGAAATTCTACACATCGTACCCTTTACTTGCTCTAAAAAAGATTAGATCACGTTTAAGGGTTCTATTCCATGCATCTTTTGATTAATTCAACTCAAGTTATCATCAAACATGTTTTTAAAACTAAGTAGCGTTTGTTCTGTGCCAGATTCGGGGAAGAGAGAATTTATTTATCGTCAACAAGTTGTTACTTTTATTTTAGATTATTGTATCATCTAGCAGTGGGCAAGGCTGTTTATGTTTTTGTCTGCCTTTATTGCAAATGTGGTAGGTTAATAGGATGAATTAAGAATTTTAATACTGGATTAAAGAATGAACCCAATGAATCAATTCTTGAAAATTATATATAAAAAGTTCGTAAATCGTAAATATTGTTATGTTTTTAAATAGTATTTATAATTGTTATGTTTTTGAATATTATTAATCTGTTTGTCTTCGAATTCATGCTTAAAAATCACACAGAGAAAGATGCTGGCCTCAAGCTCGTTTTGTTGCAAGGGAGGTTAAAAAATAATGGACCTCTGCGGCTGGTTTAGACATGTGCTCATGCGTTGCGTTGCGTATGAAAAATATACTTATAACCACAATGTGCCGAAGTCTTCAAACAAATCAAAAGATAGTTGATAAAATAAAACTCCAAAGGTCGATTGTTGGTAACTTTGGTAATCATGATGTACGAATTTTATAGAGCAATTAACAATTGAAGCTTTCAATTATATGACATTGAAGCGAAAGTTGACAAAGGAAAGATTGGAGATGTCGTTTATTTTTTCAGCGAATCCAAGTATTTCTTGATATTTGGGCAGCTGCTGACACGCTCAAAAAGAGCTTTACACTTTGGGAACTTATCGAGGATATCAGTATGATTAGTACCCATTACCAAGGCCATTCTTGCACGAAAGAATATGTCAGCCACACACATCTAGAGGCAAAAGAACAATAACAAACGTAAGTACAAGTTAAAGATTTAAAATTTTCACCAATTAATTTGTGTCCACACAATAAGTGCGATTAATTGCAGATGTTAAAAGTCTCAAAAACCATAAATTTGGACAATTTTCAAAAGCAGAAGGTCTCACTTTATCTCCAAGTAAAAAGCCTTCAGCTGGAATGAATTTGTCCTCGTAGAGCTGCAGACCCTTTGGAAGCTCATTGCCGTAATATTCCTTCTCAAGGGCAGCCTGTGGATAAAATAACAGGAAACAAAATTGTTAAATAGCAAAACAAAACACGGGTTGTTTGCAATGGTTTAAAAGTCGACTGGGAAAAAATTTGTTAAGATTTCTAATATATTTATAAGACATCTAGACAATTGTATACCTTTTTCTCAGCGTCTGGTTCCATGAAAATTGGTCTGAGTCCCATCAGAAAATCATTGACACCGTAGATAAACTGATCACATTTGGCTCTCTCCATGTTATTTTTGCCATTTAAGCCTGGAAGAGATTTATTTCACATTTATTTATTTCACATTTTTTCATTGTTAACTGAATTGGTATGGCCAAGTGGCTTGGCTCGATATCATACGATATGACTTACCGAATTCATTGGCAAGAAACCTCAATATTGCAGCAGCCTGTGCAATCACCCGTTCATCAACTTGCAGAATGGGGACCTGGCCAAATGGGAGCAGATTCTCTGAAATTAAACAAAAACAATTTCAATAAATTTATGCTTGCGAAAATTTTGGCGAACGCCCCCTTTCCTGGCTTCAAATCTGTTTGAACGCTCCGCCCCCGGAACGCCCCCTTACAACAAACAAACCCTTCCTCTCCACTTCCACATTTCATTTCACCATTGATCTGCAATCTACTTGTACTTCTGCTTTCAATTTTCAAATAAAGCTTCGATAGAGAAAATCGTTGTATGTAACAATCTATTTTTACGCTCCATCTGCGTAAAGACATTTAAATTTTTTAATTTAATACCGTTAGATCTAAAAGTAATAATATTAGAATTAAAAAACGTAATCGGAGACTAATGCCATGCCGTTCCACCAAGATATGTATTTCACTCTCTGGCACGGCACGGCGTTAGCATGAGTCTAAAACAGGCCTAAAACAGCCCGTGTTAGATAAAGTCTCTATTTGTAAAGCATGGACTCGACTAAGGCTGTTAGGTTAACAGTCTTGGCCCAATCCATGCTAGCAGGTATGTATTTTACGCTTGTTTACCATTTTTGCTTTTGAAATCTAGAAATTCATCTCGACCTTGAAACCTGTGGTCTTCAAATTCGACTCCAGCATGGTGAAACATGTACCTGATGGGTTCGGCCAATCCAACGGCATCGAAGTAGTGCAAAACGTATTTTGGCATGTTGATTTGATTTACGATCTCTATTCTATTTACTTCTGCAATTGGACAAGTGAGTCCAAGGAAGATTTTTTGGTCGCCCAGTCCAGTTTATTGTTTATTATTATTTGGCGCGACGAAGGAGCGATTTCGACTTCCGGTTGTCTTGTTTACGCGCATGCGCATTTACTATTTTACAGTGATGTAATCTTCTCTTTTGGTTTTTGTGATTCAACGCCCCCGAGTTTCTCCAGGCAAATTTTGGCATGCCCTTCAGTGGATAGCGAGTGAATTTGCCTTCAATACAATTAGTGTTACATTTTGAGCAAAATTTTCCCAAAGTTATCGACCTACTTTTCATTAATGATTATTAGTATTATGCCTAAACTTGGCAACGCTCTGTTTTAATGAAAAATCCTTCAGAAGATATTTCGTTACTTGGAATTTGTTTTTATCATCGCGTTTACAATGTTCCAGGTGGTTCATTTTTGTTTACATGGAAATCTGTGTCATTCATGAGGTGATTCTTTACGAATCCACCCCAGAGCTGGGGACGGTATCCAGAAATTCGGTAGGCGATGTCTCGCTTGCGATGGTGTTGTACGCTAAGGTTCCAACCAGAGAATCGAAGTTCTTGCGGCAAAATGTATCGATATAATATAATCAATTGAGCTCCCAACACTGAGCTCAACGAAATGAAACTGAGCAACGATAGTAAGTTTTACAGGGTATTTAAAACTAGATAACACATGTTACACAAGCGTGGCTACATGTAAAATACCCTGTACTTCAACACCCACGAAGAACAGAAGCCCTGAACACGTTGGTGGCTTCAACGCGCTCCACTGGCTCTATACATCTAGGCGCGAAGATAACCTGGGCCTCGTCCACGTACGTTGCACAGAAGCCATAATTAAGTACCTAAAATTCTATTGTCTGTTAATTAACTGCGCTTACCCAAGGACATCTCGGTATCCATTTAATGTTTAAGTAATCTCCATTATATAGTCCACGTAGCTTCAATTACAATGAGGGACATCTCGGTGTCCACGTAATCTTCAAACCTCAATCTTCAAATTCTCTTAATCTTCGTAATTTCGTATAATTCTTCATAATCTTCGTAATTCTTTATAATTCTTCACAATCTTCGTAATTCTTCATAATTCTTCGTAATACTTAAAATTCACCTGCGACAAGTAGTTTTTATTCAAAGTGAAACTTTTTCATAAATTTTTCTCATTTTTACAACGTTAACAGAAGAAGAACAATATTGTAGTAAGTCAGCTTCGTTTCCATATTCACTCTGCCTTCCCTTTTTTTTCCATGAAACTAACTAATGAATAAATATTTTTCTTTCTTAATCGCCTTTCACTCTGGGATTCCCAGTTATTCACAATAGCGTTTTTGCGAGAATAAACTTTTGTGAATTTCCAATTTTTAAATTTTTATCAAGAATAAACTTTCGCGAATTTCATATTTTAGAAAGTTTCGCGCAATAAACTTTCGCGAATTTTGGCCAAAAACGCGAGATTTTCTACCTTAAAGTATGCAAAGGAAGACGCCAGCTTGACAGGAAAGGGAGGTTGAAGCATAATTGCCACTTATTGCATATAACGCGCACGTGCTTGTGTTTGGAAAAGCGAGCGGAGGGAGCTGCTTTAGTTACGTCCTGAAATTTTGCCACAAATAAGCGAAGCGACACTGATAAAACAAAATAACACAATACTAAAAATCCATTGTTGGAAATCTTTGTAATCATGATGAACGAATTTTATACAGCAAGTAATAAAAAAAAGCTTCAGCAGTGTAGCAATTTCATTATAAAGCGAAAGTTATGAGGATTGCATGCAGATGTCATCTATTTCTTCAGTGAATCCAAGTATTTCTTGATATTTGGGCAGCTACCAACACGTTCAAAAAGAGCTTTACACTTTGGGAATTTATCGAGGATATCAGTATGATTAGTACCCATTAACAAGGCCATTCTTGCACGAAATAATATGTCAGCCACACACATCTAGAGGCAAAAGAACAATAACAAATGTAAGTACAAGTTAGAGTTTCGAAATGTTCATGTACACAAAAAGTAACGATTAATTGCAGATGTTAAAAGTCTCAAGAAACAATAAATGTTGACAATTTTCAAAAGCAGAAGGTTTTACTTTATCTCCGAGTAAAAAGCCTTCAGCCGGGATGAACTTGTCTTCGTAGAGCTGCAGACCCTTTGGAAGCTGATTTTCGAAGAATTCCTTCTCAATGGCAGCCTGTGGAAAAAACAGGAAACAAAATTGTTAAATAGCAAAACAAAACACGGGTTGTTTACAATTGTTTAAAAGTCGACAGCGAGAAAGAGCTTAGAAATATTTGTATATACCTTTTTTTCAGCGTCTTGTTCCCTGAAAACTGGCAGCAGTCCCATCACAAAATCATTGACACCATAGATAAACTGATCACACTTGGCCTTTTCCATGTTATTTTTGCCATTTAAGCCTGTTTCATTAGGGAAAAAAAAAGACTTCACAAATCGTTGTCCTTTGACATTACCAGATGTTTGCTATGCATAATCAGATTGCAGTTTGCGTCATACATTTTAATAGACGCCTAGGGCGTTAATTATTGCAGTTTAATGCGTTCATAGGAAGGAGCTTTTAAAACTGGCCACCAAAAACAATTTTACACACTAGCCTCTGATGGCATATCTGAAAATGCGTTGCTACAGCCCGCTCCCTATGCCCCCCGTGTTAAAGTGTTTGACCTGCTGGTTGTTGTTGGTGGTAGGAATGTTTTTGTTCAAAAAGATTACATAAAAGATCCGTCTAAGATTATCCGAGATTTCATTTGTTGATTTATTCATTGTTAAGTATGTAAATTGGTTTGGGCAGTTCTCTCGACATCGTACGATATTACTTACCGAATTCGTTGGCAACAAATCTCAATATTGCGCCAGATTGTGCAATCACTTGATCATCAATTTGCAGGAGGGGTACCTGGCCAAATGGGAACAGCTTCTCTGAAATTAAACAAAAATAATGTCCATACTAGTTTCACGTTAGCAATACAACCAAAAATGCTGGCCGTTATTTTAGGCTTGCTTACCATTCTTGCTTTTGAAATCTTGCCATTCATCTCGACCTTGAAACCTGTGGTCTTCGAATTCTACTCCAGCATGGTGAAACACGTACCTTATGGGCTCGGCAAAGCCAACGGCATCGAAGTAGTACAAAATGTATTTTGGCATGTTGATTTGATTTACGATCCCTGTGCTATTTGCTTCTGCAACGACGTCCAGGCTTGCACGAGTGGTGTGCTCAAGACACAAGGCGATTCTGTCCTTTGACCGAACAATGAATTAATTAACTTCCCACTGTCTGAGTCCAATTATTTATTTCTTCCCTTTGTCTCGCCATCCAATCACATCGAGCCATCGATTCATTGCTGATTGATTGTGACTCAGCATTTTTGCGTGTCCCGCCAGAACCGGCAAGTTTTGCATCTGCAAAAATTTCAGTCTGGAAGTTTCTAGCCCACCTGTTCTTATATGCCTATTATCTTGTATTGTATGTCAGTATTTTAATTACAAAAACATAAAATATAAGGTTCCATGTTTAAACAGCGTTAAGAATAAGCGCAATAATTGTAATTCCTTGCAGTATTAGTGATAAATTGGTAAGGAAATAAAAACAAGAAAAGAAGTTGTATAAAGTAAACGAAAGGGTGATAAAATTAAAAACTAAGGCAAGGAATAAAGATTTGTAGGCAGTTTCAATCGAAGGCTGAAAAAGTTGCTTCTTGTGGCCTGCCTGGTTCTAATAATATGATTTGAACTAGTTAGTAAGATTAGGTTTGGAAGAGTCAAAAGCAAACAATTTTTAGACGATCACACACACAGTTTGCCAAGTTTTTGAAAAAATCCAAACCATTAACATTTTATTGAAATTTGACTTCAATATTAAAATTTTGTAGAACTTTATAAACCTCATTCTCGATGGCCATAAAGAGGTTCCAGGCCTGCAAATTTTTCTTCTTCTTCCTCTTTTGTTACAATCCACGTGTCTTTCCAAAATCCGCCTTATATTACTTGCTGAGGACACGACAAGTCAACCAACAAACATTTAAAAAGTATTCTCTTCTAAGAAGATCGAGAATGGATATTTTCAAACGTTTCTGGAATTGGAGGCTCGAGGAAAGCCCTGAATTTGCAACCGCAATTGGTGTGCATGATTTCGATTCCAAATTAGATGATTTAGGCCTGGATGCATTTGAAAGGAGACAACGTAACGCAGAGCAGTTCTTGGTTGAAATTGAAAACAAGCAACGAGAATTCACGGATCCATCTGAGCTCCTCAACTATAAACTTATTTCTGCAGAGATAAACCAATTTCTACGAGGTATGAAATACAAGTCATACCTTTTCCCGTTAAATCAACTGGAAGGGCCACAAGCTGATTTTCCCAGGCTCATTTCATGGATGAAAACTGAAACTGTGGAAGATTACGAGAAAATCCTGTCACGATTGCGGCAGTTTCCCACCCAAATCCAGCAAATGATTGAGCTTCTCAGGAAGGGCATCAATGAGAACTACACAATGGCCATGGAGTCAATTCAATCACTACCAAAACTGCTGGAAGCCATTGTTGATATTCCTACTTCGGAATCAAAGTTTTTGAAGCCTTTTCTAAGCTTCCCTGCATCTGTCAACGCTTCCAAGCAAGCTGAGCTGAAGGAGAAAGCAGATAAAGCTATCACTGAAAGTGTTGTCCCTGCATACGTGAAGCTTTCAAAGTTTTTGTCTGTTGAGTACTTACCCCATGCTAGAGCATCCCCTGGAGTATCAACCCTGCAGAATGGGTCAGATTACTATCAGGAATGCCTGAAGTTCCACACGACAACAGGCATGACACCGGATGAAATCCATAGCCTTGGAAAAACGGAGGTGGCAAGGATAACCGAGAAAATGGATGAGTTAAGGCGTAAAGTTGGTTATCCGGGAACACTGGCTGAATTCAAGAAACAACTGAAAGGAAACAAGGACTTCTGCTTTAAAGATGAAGATGACATGTTTTCAACGTATGATAAAGTGAAAGATAAAATAAAGCCACTGCTTGCTTCGATTTTCAATGAGAACCCAACTCTAAAGTATTCCATTGAACCAGTGCCCAAAGATATTGCACCAGGCTTCCCCGGTGCATATTACTTTGCTCCGTCAACTGATGGCTCACGTCCGGCCACATTTTATTTGAATACTTACAAAGTTGAGGAAAGATCGAGGATGGAAGCAGTCTCCTTGTCTCTTCACGAAGCTGAGCCAGGCCACCACTTCCAAGCTGTTGTTTCCATGCAGCATAAACACCTAACTGATTTCAGAAGGTTCATGGAAGATCGTGTGTATTATCAAGCACCTGGTCGATTTGCAATGCACACTGGCTACATCGAAGGTTGGGGCCTCTACTGTGAATATCTTGGAGAAGAGTTGAACTTGTACGAGGATCCATATGACTTCTTTGGCAGACTTTCTCATGAGATGCTCCGAGCAAGTCGTCTGGTTATAGACACTGGTATTCATGCATTTGGTTGGAGCAGAGATGCTGCCATCAAGTACATGCAAGAAAATACCGTAATGGCCGAGGCCGATGTCATTGCAGAAGTTGAAAGATACATCACATGGCCTGGCCAGGCATGTGCTTATAAGGTAGGTGAGCTGAAGATTAAGGAGCTGAGAGAGAAGGCATTATCCCAACTTGGCGCTAAGTTCAATGTGAAAGATTTTCATTCCATTGTTCTTTCCATTGGTCCAGTTCCATTGCACGTGTTGGAAGATGCAATAGATAGTTATATCAAAGAGAAGTCAGAGTAAATTACACGTGAATAAATTGAACAATGTAAAAGAAAATGCAGACTGGAAGATTTGGTTTATGCTTACTGGAAGATTTGGTTATAGTAATATAAAAGAAAAATGATTTAGTTAAATTATCTCTTGCTAAACATAATATAAGTGCAATTTGAAGTTCGTTGTGTTGACAAAATTCCCAATAATGCTGATCTGAAACGGAGTATAATTAACCTTTGATTGACCAAACAAATTGTTAATAAAAAGAAGTTTTATTGGAGCTCATTATTACATTGTGACAAAAGCTAATCTCGCAATAATTTGGAGATTAATTTGCTACTTTAAGTGGATGACTAATTAGTATTATATATAACAGATTATAACTGACGCTGGATTTGGATTTTGGAAAGAAACGTGGAACAACAAGAGGAAGAAGAAAGAAAAAGGCAAACCTGGAACCTTATTTTTGTTATTGAGAATGGGAATTTTTTTATTGTTGGTGCGAAAAATAATAAGTCATGATGATGATAGCATGTCATTGGCTGACGAAACAGAGAAGAGCAAATATTAGCCAGTGCAAGACTGACCAGGGTGAAAGACAGGGCGAAGTCACGACAGAAGTGATTGGGAAGAGACCACTCATTTAAGCACAGAGATTGTTGCAGAAGCAAATAGAATAGAGATCGTAAACCAAATCAACAGAGTTTTCATTTGATTATTTTTCACTTATTTGTCGCAAAATTTCAGCACGTAATTGTCCAGTTTTATTTGACCTGCAATTTTTTCTTGTTGTCAGTTATGCGAAGAAGCTCAAACATTCAAATACCACGCGATCTGCGTCTAATCAAACCAACAATTGATCCATGAGTTAATTGGTGCACTGTAATACACAGGTCGTAGTACCCGTAATTTTCAATCTAAACGACGTTGTTTATATTTTGGTTCAATCGAAGCCAAAGCACAGTGCCAAAGCAGTAAGACATACGCCGATGAAAGGCAAGTGAAAATGTTTCATATTATTGTTATTTTCCCAAGGCAGTTGCACTTCTTCAAAAGAAGTTGCAATAACTATTAGTTGAGTTTATTTTATAGAGTCTCTCTGCATAGAACGAACTTCATGGCGTTATGAAACTGCTTTATTTATATTGGCTTTAGCTGCTTCATACAAAGGAGCTTCCTATAACTACTGTTTTATTAGAAGTTTAAATTAGTATCTTCATATGATGAAATATGCTTATTTTCTATATGTTATGTTTCCCTACAAAGCTCGTTACAGATTCTACAAAATTTGTTGCCATATGGTTTCATATTGCTTCCTTCTAAAATACATGCATCGCTGTTTCTCTTCTCTTGCTAGGTTGACAGACGCGAGTGAAGGTAGTTTGTTCATGGAAAGTAACATATAGAATACACCATTGGTTACAGCAAGACAAGGATATGGGTGCCGGTGATGCTATTTGCACACTGTTTTGGACTATCGTTTGGATCATCTTGCTCATACCAGCTCTTCTGATCGGATTCTTCTGCGCATTCCTTTACGTTCTTCTATCACCAATTAGCGCATGTTGCGATTGCTGTAAGTCCATCACCGATAGTCTACACAAGGGACTTGAACTACCCTATAACGTCACTTGCAAAGCTAAAGATGGTACGAAAGGGTGTTGAAAAGATCAAAACGACAATTGAAGGGAAAGACTATTTTACATTTTGATTATCATCAAAATGTACATGCAGTTAATGTCTGCATATGAGGAACAGGACTTTTGGCACAGCATATTGTTTTTAAACAAAGGACCATTGTTCTTCCTATTGTTTTTGAACAAAAGAACATTGTTCTTCCTATTGTTTGTTGCAAGCGAGCAGGATCAAGTTTCCTATATGTAGAGATTTACCGTATCACATATTTTTATAAATGAAGTTAAAAAGGGTTCAAGCCTTCAAATTCATCCCCTTTGTGTTGACTGAGAACAAGACAATCTGGTTGACGATTTACTGCTTTTTAAAACCACTTTCTTATGCAATGCAATAAACAAAATGTGTTGTGTTTTACATATGTACTTCTGAAGTTTTTACGATCCGAGTTCAAAATAAATATGGTTTCATATCTTGATAAGATAAGAGTAATATAAATTTTCTTCTGCTATGAAAAGAATCAACAGGATAAAAATACAATATAATTAGTAACATGATCACACTACTAAATTCATATTTTGTTTATTATTCATACAAATAATTGGTTAACAACATACAATTGCAAAAATTGAATAGAAAACTTCACAATAAAATTAAAAAAGTACTTCTCATATTTGAATGGTATAGAATATATCAGACAGGTGATAAAGAAAACAGACCCCCGAAAACAGATATCAAATGAATATGTATGAAATAAGAATTGTGCATTTGATCATTAAAATAATGTCTTTGCAGTCCTTGAAAGCAAGCATGCAGCATTTGATAATATGATAGCAAATTTGCTATTGAAATTGTTGGAGACATCTTAGATAATTAAAGGCTTTCTTGTTGTTGTTGTATGTGGTGCTATCGTATCTGGAATTATGTCGGAATTAGTTGTAGAGGACCACGCTTCCCAATTCCAGAGATAAATGTCAATAACGATTGCTTGGAAAATGAGACATAATGAAACAAAAATCATAAATGTATATGTTGTAGCTTCAAGGACACCTTTGTGGTACCACCAAGCCTAGAAAGTACAATGTGAAAAGTAAATCTATATCCTAAATGTATAGGAAACGTGCCTCTTTAACAAAAAAGGCAGAAAAGTCATCTTTCCATGATCATTAGTTTACTGTATATTAGTCTGTTACAGGCAAATATCCTTGTTCAAATATTTTTAGAATGTTCTCAACCTACCAGAAAAGATGCCACAACACTGCTCACTGAAAAAAATGTTTTAAATAATTACACGTTTGAATTAAGTCAATTGGAAGCTATGTGGAACTGTAACTATAATTATGGACCACAAAGCTGATGGCAATTGGGAACTTTGAAGGTAGTCTGTTTACTCCAGTGAACTCTATAATTAGAAGTTGAGTTCTTATGAGTTCTTATATAGAGTTCACTTCACTGGTCTACTCACATATTATATTCACAAGACAGAGGTAAAGAGTGTGCTTCTTGTGTCCTTTTACGATGCAGAATATAATTGCAAGCTCAAAAGAAGAAATGAAAAGCCATATAATAATAGAAACCTGTCTTGATTTAGAGAAAGAATTACAGTTTATTTCATTTCAGGTCTGCATGAAATAACTTGGATACGAGGAGGAAGTGTGTTTACTTACAAGAACAATAAGTGCTGTAATTAGACCCAGGGCTCGTAAAAAATAGACCTGAAATAAAGAAAAAACTAATGAATTAAATAATCCATCAAGGTAATATAGGTAGCCATGAATTTGCTGACGCAAAAGTTTACATCAATATCAGATTGGAGGTCATCCATTTAAGCCTCCATGAAAGTTATAACAGATAAGTTGGCTTGTATACCTTCCTCTTGGAAATTTCATAATATAATGGCTCAACTGGTTCCTGCATTTTAAGGTGATTTTCGTCTTCAACTTTTAATTAATATCAACAAAGGACTTTGTCATTTCGCCATTCCAAATTCCAAATTTTTGAGCGGGGATTGTTGTTGCTGTTGTTTGCTTCAGGGAATTTTTTGTAAAAATGGCGACGACAATTGACAAACATTACGCTACGGAAGATGAGAGAAGGCCTTTTGCAAGCAATGAAGAGCGTACTCCCACTACAGAATACGAGCGAATATCAGCTTATAAAACAAGTGGTAGCGAAGATGAGCCATTTACTGATTCTGTCATGCTGCGGGATCCTAGAACGGTAAAGTGGGCGTGTAATATCATATCAGATTTTATTGACTTGCGGATCTTTGATCTTCATATTTAGGATTTTAGGAGACGTTTTTTAATAATTAATATACCTATGTTTTTCTTTGCAGAAATATACCATACTATGCTTCGTGTTCGTTATCTCCATTGTTGTCTTGGTAAGCGAAATTTTTATTTTCTGCATTTTATTTACATATACTTGTATACTTACTTATATATTGTATGCGACATGGACATGCGAGACTTCAGCGTATACAAAACGTGCACACCCAAGAAATTTGATAAATTGCATACACCTTGAAAATAGGCTTGGTGGGTGTGGAATGGGTCTAGAGAGTGTTTTCTGTCTGGAGAATGTCACCATGTATACTGATCATTGGACGTGCGTGATTGGGTACCTACTCAGTGTGAGTGTGACTGGAAATTCCATAGGCAGTGTGACTCAACACTTTGAATTTGGTCCATTCTGCTGTCTATTTCTCAAGGTACCTTTCTATTCTACGTATTTTTATTTTTCTTACCAGAAACGTCTTTTTTACAGATCACCTTTATTCTGTCTATCATCCAAGGAGTAAAACATGGATCTGAACTTCTTCTGCTTGGAATAAGCGTCATATGTAAGTGAATTTGTATCAGTTTTTAAATTGCTGCAGCTCACTGTTTTTTCATAGGAAGTTGGTATTTGTACATGCGTGTAGGATGAATAGCATGTGATCAGATGCGGTTCCATATGATTATCCACAACACTTTTCATAATTAGAGAATCCTAAAGCCTGATATGTTTTCTTTTTTTCGTGAAAAATAAATTTAGATATATATATACCTCAATATATACAAATCTTCAATGTAAATATACATATGAGAAGATTTATCTACGTAGATATAGAAGCTGTTTGGATGTGTGTAGAAAATGCATGTTAGGATATGTAAAGATGGATGATTGATAAGAATGTTGTTGTTGTTGCAGGTATTGCTTTGGTTGAGCTGTTACTGGTGAGCTTTAACTTTGATCATCATTATCATCATCACTATCTTCATAATACCTTTGAACCTTTTTAATTTGATAAATCTTTGTTCTAATTCATTGATTCCTGAAACTTTTTTCCAATTCTCTTGACTTTGGTTTGCTTTAGGTACCATTTAGGCTTGATCCTTGATTAGATTTCTATTTCCTCATAGTTTTAAGTTTATCAAGGGGCAACTTTATCGTATTCAATAATTTTGCACCAACATTGTAAGTATTTTAGTGCAATGGTAGTGTAAACAATTTAATTTTTTAAATCATAGATTTTTCTTGTCAAGAGAGACAATTTTCCGAAGGAAAAGTTATGGTTCGTATTCTTCGTTGGTTTTGTCATATTCATTGAAGCAATCTTAACGAATGTGCTTCTCTATTACTGATCGAACCAATTTAAATTTTGAATTATGGTGTTGATACCACACACGCAATCAGTAACAAGAGATTTAAACAATTTATTCCAAGAGAATTAATTTTAAACAGTTCACCAAAATATTACCTTTTGGTGCTGAATTATTTTTCATTCATTATTTTTTTATAAATATGTTGAGCTGACAACGATGAATAGGTGTATTAGATCTTTAAATAAATATTTGTAATTTTGTAATTCTATTCGTAAGATCTTATGCTAGGATTAATTCACAATTATTTCAAATTGATCGCCATTTGTTTTCCAATTTCAAACAAATAACCCCAACTAACAAGACCAAGAATTTTGAATTTGTAAGTTTTGAAGCTTTTCCAAATGCTTTTTCAAGATTCTCAATGCGTTCGTAAACTTGCCGAAATGAAAAATACTTGTCATCCAAATTAATGTCGATCTCACTCCAGCCCTAAGCTGTTTTCTTTAAGTTGTCCCATCCTTGTTGTGATAAACTATAGACACTATCATTTTTCGTAATCGAAACATCACATAACAAACACCTTTCGCTATTCCCAGAATCAATGCTTAACAACGAAGGCGACAAGGCCATTCTTGATCAAGTTTCTCGAGTTACATGTTGGAAAGCGAGTTGAAACAACAAGTCTGCATGGATAACTTGGTAGAACTCAAATTCGACGAATGTTAGAAAATGACGTCAATTGAAGAGTTTAATTAAAATGGCTATTGAGCAAAGAGGGTGTTGACACATTATATTGCACTCAATTTCATCTGCGCATATTAACATTTGTGCCAATGTACACGATTTCGCTGTGTATTTTATTCTCACATGGCATTAAAACTTACAGGCCCGTATGAAATGGGGATCAATGGCGGACACGAGCCCCCAAAGTATTATGAAATTCCTTTTTCTCAGTAAATGTTCTGTAAAAGTATGTGTCCCCAATTATTTTAACTTTCCTGCGGTCTTGATGTTCAAAAATGAAAGAAAATATAGAACACAGAAAAAAAAATTTGATGACGTCATCGACCAAAATTCTGACCTCATCAAAAATTAAAAAATTATATATCATGCGAAAGGTCTCTTTAAGCTGTCACCAGAAATGCAATTTTTATTACGCTAAATCATTCCAGTCGTAAGTAATCACACTTTAATTGTTAAAGTTTGTCTTAATATGACGTCATCGATTACGCGAAAACAAAACATTTTTCGGAAAGGTATGCGGTGAATTCTGAAAGCTGATGGTCTAATCTATCGATCCCAGTCATAAAAACAAACATTAGCATGTTTGTTAGTTTGTTGGACCATATGCCCTGTCTAATATTCTGCAATAGCATTAACAACAGCAACAGCAAACTTTGATGCCTGCGAAGTCCAGCAATTGTTCTGCAATACACTTGGGCAGGAAAAGCAACCACAGTGATGTTACCGTGATGGCTAATGTTTTATTGATACATGGAACATGCTTAGCAAGGAGAGGAGATGTACGTGAAGAAATTGAGGTAAATTGAGCAGTCTGCAGGAAACTGTTTGGAAAGAGAGATAAGAGTGGGCGGCCCTGAAGGGCGCGCTTGAAGAACTCATTCCCCCCAAAGGGGGCTGAAAAAATCAAATCTTCAAAATGGACTGGAAGAATTAAAGAGCTCGAAAATGAGTTAAAAGGTGACAATATAGAGACAGAAAAAGAGCAAGGAATTGCTGCCATGAATACCGAAGAGGAGAAGGTGGATGGTCTTCGAGATTATGGAGATGTCAACCGAAACAATGCAAAAAAAGCAGACGAGGAGTGTCTTAAGTTAGTTTAGTTACAGAGGGAATGGATGCAAATGTTCCAGACATTTGGGAAATATGATAAGCAACAGAGACAGGTTGCGATTAAGACGTCCGTGATACAGAGGATGCAAGATATCGAAAAGCAAATAACATGCATTCACTTGGGGTTTGCAACAACAAGAGCGAGGAGTAGATGGAAACAAGGAAGCAATAGAACAGCAGAAGGAAATAGCAAAGCTGAAGAACAAGTTGCAAGTTACAAACCAAAACGAACGGGATCTTCAACGTACGGTTGAAGACAAAGCTAAAGAGTTGAGAATCTGTTTGGACGACAAGAAAACAATGTGCAACACTGTACAGGAAACTGTTTGCAGGAGACACGAGAAAAACAAGAGATTCAATTCGACCAGGGTTAGTTGCAGGAAGATATCTCAATAATGAAAAGGGCATTACATGTGGTGAATGAATACTACTGCGATAACGAAGAAGAGAACAGCAAATTGACCGGGGAGATAGAACATCTTGTTGACAGCTTGGCCGACAGTGTATCAATCAAATCGATAGAGAAAGCAGATGGGGACCTCACTATCGAGAGATTGAATTCAATGTTTGAGAACAAAGGTCTGTATATTGAGGCGCTCGACGCACCTCCACAAAGCCCAAAGTAGAAGATCTTGTTGCCAGCTTGGCGGTCGCGTTAAAATTTGTACTTTGCTGTTACCCTTGAGCTACACTCTTGATCTCCGCCTTAGTCATTAGTGTTGCCTTTCAAAAAAGCCCAAGGTGAGCTAGCATTGGGCTTAACTGAGATTCAAAACTCTTCGGAAATGGCGTCATTAATGACTGAGGCACATATCAAGAGTATAGCTCAAAGGGAAGAGCAAATTACAAATTGTAGCGCAACCGCGAAGCTGGCAACAAGATCTTCCACTTTGAGCTTTGTGGAGGTGCGTCGAGCGTCTCTATTTACAGATCCTTGTTCTCAAACATTGCATTCAATCTCTGGATAGTTAGATCCCCATCTGCCTTCTCTGTCGATTTGATTGATACACTCTAGGCCCAGCTGTTAACAACATGTTCTATCTCCCCGGTCAATTTGCTGTTCTCTTCTTCGTAATCGCAGTAGCGTCCACTCACCACATATAATGCCCTTTTCATTATTGAAATATCTTCCTGCAACTAACCCCCGTCGAGTTGAGTCTCTTGTTTTTCTTGTGTCTCCTGCAAAACGTTTCCTGTACAGTGTTGCACGCTTTTTCTTGTCGTCTAAACAGATTTGCAACTCTTTATCTTTGTCTTCAATCGTACGTTGAAGATCCCGTTCGTTCTGGTTTGTAACTTGCAACTTGTTCTTCAGCTTTGCTATTTTCTTCTGCTGTTCCGTTGCTTCCTTGTTTCCATCTACCCCTCGCTGTTGTTGTTACAAACCCCAAGTCAACGCATGCTATTTGCTTTTCGATACCTTGTAGCCTCTGTATCACGGACTTGTTATTCGCAACCTGTCTCCATTGCTTACCTTCCATAAATTTCTTAAACATATTCATCCTATCTTTCTAAAGCAGATTAAGTTAAGATACTTGTCGTCTGTTTCTTTTGCAATGTCTCGGTTCACATTTTCTTCATCTTGAAGAAAATCCACTCATTCATCATCGATCTTTATGGCATCAGTTCATTGCTTTTGCCCCGTCTCTGTATCTTCACCTTTCGACCCGGCTTCGAGCCTTTCACATTCTGAGTCAGCTTTGAACTTTTTTCAGTTGTTAAGGCCTTTCGGGCAACGAGCTTTTCAAACGCGCCCTTCGGAGCCACTCACTCCTTTCTTTCTTTCAAAACAGCCTCCTGCAGATTGTTCAATTTTTTCTGCCTCTCCTTGTTTGCGATCTTTGGTAAGCATGCTCCATAGTTCGAGTCAAATATGCTTACCAATTTTTTCGGCAGTTCAATTGATAACATTTTGAATTGATACTCTTACCTTATTTTCTGGAAACCACTTCTTTACTTCAATGCAGTATACCTTTTAATCAAGTATGATGGAGACTTTAACTCAGATATTGTTTGTCCAAACTATATTTCTCTCAAAACTCTGTGATAGCAAATGATAAACACCACTAGACTTGTTGAGTAAATGCGAACATTTGAAAGTGATTTCTTGTTCGCGGTACATTCAATCTTACGTCAGGTGAATAAAGTCACGTGAGAAGTCGACTTTCATATGACGTCATATCATTCTATCACGCGATATTCAATCTGAGTGAGCTTGTTGCGAACGCACAGATTTGTTGTGGCTGCGGAGGAGACGCTCTGTTGATGTTGTTTATTTCTCTTTTTTCGTTTGCATTTTTGCCCATTGCCACCTGGATGCCAAGGCCAATACACCTGTTTCGTAATCATATCTGATCTTTGATCAACTTCTTAACTTGAATTCAAAGTCAAAGTTACAGCTTTGCATAAAGATAGGAGGAATATTTATAAATTAAACTAGTTTGTCTTTCTGTTTTTTTTTGTAATTATTTGGAGCTTCTGTCGTTTCAATTTTCAACAAAGACAGAGCGAAATTATTATTATGTGGGATCGTGGTTTGGCTCGAATTCGATTGGAGTTGAATCAGGATTGGTTGTACAGCTGTGTAAACGGATGTGGTCATGGATGGTTTGAGGTGTTGCTGGAGACTTTGTTTTGCTGTACTATGTATTGAGCAAGTGGAAAATACAAGGGAAGAGAGAGCTCAACACTACGGTTGTTTGCATATTCAGAATTGAACTGCACAAAACTGCACAGAGAGCCAGTTTGAAGATTTCTGCTCAGCCATGATTAAGATTGTCGTGTTGCTCATTTCTTTGTTTCTCATTGCCGAAATTCAAGGTAAGATTAATTAAATCGATGAGATGCAAACATTTTAGCTGTTACATTAGAAATTTAGCAAATAAATCATGGTTGGCTTCAGCATGTTGTAGATAATTTTACTCCTTTGAGCAATTATGCATAATCACATATTAATTTGGTTTGCGTTTATTGGGAGTAGTTTGAGTTGAGAACAAAGTTGTTTGATGGTTGTGTGAAGTGAAAGATGTGAAGTAGGAGTCTGGGACGAGACTTGGTCGAGATGGGGAAATAGGCAGGGATATAGGAGATAGTTACAGGGAGATATTTTTGTCGAGGATTGAAGATTGAAGAAAATAGAAAATCACTTGTTTTATATTTTTGGTTTTACGTTACTACTGCTTTATCGCAGTCGGATCTCATCGGAGCAATGTGGTGACTTTTCAAGCTTGTTTTATCGACAAGCTGCAGTATGTACACCTTATGAACAAAGAAGTTCATAACATGTAAACATTACATGTTTAGTACGGTGTTTGAGGTTATTATTGTGGTTCCCCCTTGCCGTTTTACTATTCCACGTCCTCGGCTTTCCAAAATTTTCAATGATTCCTCTATTCAATATTCCACATTCCTGTTCATGTTCCATATTCCGTATTTTCATGTTCCAAGCTTTTCACATGCCATGATCATTAATGTTGTGTTGCATCGTCATGCTACGTAATATCCCATAACATAAAATATTCATTGTGTTTCTCTCTTGTATCCATGCAATTCTTTCTGAACTGATTCTGAATACTAAAATTTCGTTCATGCAAATTCAACAATCAGCTATCTCACCTTGGACGGTGTAATTCTGTTTTCGATTGTGTCATACGCATTATTTATTAATTGCATTGGGAAGATTTTGCACGTTAATACGACGCACTCCGTCTCATTTGTGCAGGCCTAGTTGCAAACAGGAAGGCGAAAGAACCGAAGGAAACTCAAGACATGAGAGTCACAAACGAACAGTTGTTGTCAATGCTCAAGGAGAAGTCTGTCAGACTGGTGGATGTGAGAAGTCCATGGGAAATTGAAAACGAAGGCAAAATCTCCGGGTCTGTCAATATACCGTGTATGTTTTGTGAAGTTTTTCTTTGTTTATCACTTTTAAATTTTATGCGAAATTTTATTTTGTTTTGTTATGAGGCCTTCTCAACCCCAGATGTGAAGGACACGTGACACGTACAGAGAAATGCTGAGTCAGGATGCGCGCGCATATGTTTCTGCATAATTTTTCGGATGTTTGCGAATGGAGGAACCCAACTAATTTTATGTAGCATTTTTGGTCCATTATTTTGCATAGTAGTAATCTACAGTGTTATCCCATGATATATAAAAAAGCTTGGGACCAGCAATATTTCCTAAAATGCATAGGTAATAATTGTTCGAAATTTGCTCAAAGAGTCTGGAAAGCGGATAATTTTTCGAAGGGAGTCGAAAAAATATGCTGTCCCACAAAATGAATACTGTGTACTTTTATTTAATTGTAATATACGAGGGCTGTATAGCGATTTAATATTGCAAAAATTGTTTACTGCAGTGAATGAACTTGAGACTGCCTTGTCTATGCCGGAGGAACAATTCCATGGGAAATTCAAGATGCAAAAGCCGAAAAAAGACGACTGCAATTTGGTATTCCACTGCAAAGGTGGTGGTAGAAGCTTAAAAGCTGTCACCTTGGCAAGAGAAATGGGATGGCATTGGTAAGCTGTCTCATTATTTATTCCATGTCGATCCTATTTTGTGTTCCACGTTTTAGAACAAACCCTCTTTAGAATATCCGAGACCTAACCCCCCCTTTTAGTCCCTTTTGAACTTGCCAAACCGGGCAGTTTTTCCTCGCCTCTCTAACTAACCTTGAATAATGCTTGTAGCCAGGTATTATCAATGGCAAGAGGGAGAAAAGTAAAGAAGGAGAAGATTAAATTTCCTGTTGTTTTAAATAGGATTTTTATTTATATTTCAGCTCTCGTCATCTTGTTGGAGGCTTTGAAGGTTGGAAGAAGCTTGGAGCCAAAAACTGATAACATGTAAACAATTTGAGTTGGGATTCTAAAAGAAATAATATGTATAATGCAAACTAATTTTAAAATTCAACCTTGTGTTTTGATTAATCAATAATTGAAACAGTAACGAAATACTAAGCGAAAATAAGAGCGTGTTAATAATAACGTTTTAGGTTGTGAATTTTTAGATGTAACGTTTAAGGCTGTGCGTTAGCAAATTTTTAATATCTTATTTGTTTGAAATTTATGCGTTCTGCTTACGTCATTGCTGTCCTCTGTCGTGTGCGAGATGTGCGGCTTGTGGGGAGTCTCTCTCCCCCCCTGCGGGGGCCCACAATCGCTTCTTCTTTCTTCTAGAAAATTCTTCGAATCAAACCTATGTTGTTCTTGTCTTGTCCTGTGTCCTGGCCTGCGTAATTTTTGCACGTCGATGCTTCGAGAATTTTTGGTGACTTCATTCCCACTTGGAAAGGATTAGGTAAACACGTTCTTGTCGGAACTCATATTAGGGTATTGTTTTCATTTACAACGACGATCAAGGTGGATGTTCGACTTTTTGCTACATGGCGAAAGATTTTTACCAAATTTTAGGCCTAAATCGTGATTGTCACGCAGATGATATCAAGAAAGCGTACAGGAAACTCGCGTTGAAGTTTCACCCCGATAAAAACAAATGCAAGGGAGCTGAGGAAAAATTCAAAGAGATAAGTGAAGCTTACGATGTCCTTAGTGACCAATCGAAGAGAGAACTATTTGACAGATACGGAGTTGATGGTTTGAATGGAGACGGATTTCACTTTCCAAGAGGAGGAACTAATAACACGTCATCTACTGGTGCTGGTGGCTTTGATGGGTTTCATTTTAGCGATGCAGATGCAAGAGACACGTTTTCTCGATTTTTCGGCGGCGAAGATCCGTTTAAATCATTCTTTGATAGCTCTTCGTGGTTCTTCGGGGACTCTTTCGGAGGTGGAGGACCGCCTGGCATGAGCAGTTTCAGATTTGGAAATTGCCCTCGTCGCGGACATGGACGTTTTGGCTTTGGAGCTGGACCAAGTTTCCACAGTCACATGCACAGACACGGGGAATCGGAACCGATGGACGCGGATTACACAGGCTTTAACGACTGCTTTCACAAGCAGAAGAAAGCACGTTTGCAAGATCCGGCAATTGAGAAAGACCTGCTTGTTACACTCGAGGAACTTTATCATGGCTGTGTGAAGAAAATCAAAATCACAAAGCAAGTCTTAAACAATGATGGTTTGACCACAAGGAATCATGAAAAGATATTAACAATAGAAGTGAAGAAAGGTTGGAAGGAAGGAACGAAAGTCATATTTGCCAACGAGGGTGACCAAAGACCTGGAAGAATAGCTGCTGATATTATTTTTCGCATCAAAGACAAGAAACACGACTACTTTACAAGAGATTCCGATAACAACATCTTGTACAAAGCAAAAATCAATTTAAGAGATGCTCTTTGTGGTGCAGTACTGACTGTGCCATCGCTAGACGGACACCATTTACATGTTCGCTTGAGTGATGTTATAAACCCAAACACAACTAAGGTAGTTACAGGTAAGGGACTGCCACTCCCGAGAACACCGGAAATTCACAAAGATTTATTGATTACGTTTGAAATTACATTTCCAGATAATTTAGCTTGTTCTGTTAAAGACGCTCTCCGACAGGCACTACCGGCAACGTAGTTTCAATTGATGTGTAAGGAGCTGTAGTGTCCTGCGTGAATGCAGTCACAAGCTTTGCAAAGAAATATCTTAGCTTATTAAGATTATTGCAATCAATTACCTTTTCATAAATCAATGAAATAAAGACCTCAGGCTACAAGGTCTTGACCTTGACCTCCAGTCTTACAGCCTTCAGGCATGGGACATTTAGTGTTGTCACCTTTAGGCTGATCGCCTGTAGGTAATAAGCCTGCAATTTATTTATATTCTACCAGATTTATTTACAAAACACTGGAGGAATGTCTTCATGTTGTGTGTGGGTCTTTGTTTCATTGACAATTTTTTTCGATTATCAAGGCTGTATAATATTAACCATTTTAACACAATCATTTTAGGGTAGTGAAATTAGAATTCAAACCAACATCAAGAATGTTTCTTCAAATTGTAATAGGTTTTATTTTCATGCTTGATTTTCTAATCAATTTTAGCAATAAACCATGCATGTTGCATTATCAATTCTGTTTTGACGCAACTGTGTGTTTTAATTCATTGACCAACCTTATCCCGTGCAGGGGTATCATAAGGCAGCCCCCTGGTGAAAAGAGATACCACGAATGAAATATGGGACACGCCACTTGCTTATGGATAACCCCTGTGTCTGAATCAAATTTGATCAGAAAGCCAAGGTAAGCAAAACATTCTTTTGATTAACATATAAGAATACACATACATAATTACATTAATTTGTTAATAAAAAAATAGATTGAATATTACTGGAATCTGGTATAATAGTTTAGTTTATAGTAGAATCTTGTTATAACAGAACCTTGAATGAAATATCAGCACTTTGTTAAGATGAGGGAGAATTCTACTGTGTGACAATAAAAGGGAACAGTTGTTAAACATGTTTGCTGGGGAGTTTGGGCAATTGTGGCTTGTTCCATCAAGATTCTACTCTAAATCTGGCATACTTTGAATTTTAAAGAATCTAAGAAATTGCAGAACTTTTGAAATAAGAATTGTTTGGATAAAAACATATCAAAATACATGTTCATATGATTCTTGATGAACTAAGAGTTTCCTAAACATTTCGCATGTGGCATTGATCATGCCGCAAGAATTGCTTGGATAAAAACATCAAAATACATGTTCGTATGATTCTTGATGAACTAAGAGTTTCCTAAACATTTCGTATGTGGCATTAATCATGCCCCAAGAGACCAACGCCCTTGAGAAATTCACACCGACTCCAAAGTACATTTTCCGTAGAGAATATCCCCGCTTGGCATAAATGCTTGCAAATGTCCGTACGATTCCGTGGTGTGGCCCACCAAGATGCCTTTGCATGTTGCTTTTCACAACATTCAACGGATAGAACAATGTACTTAAAGCGGCACCAAGCAAGGATCCACTGATAAAATCTTCAACAAACGACAACGCTTCCACTTCAGTACTTGACAGCAAATTCTGACCAGGCATGGAATCTTTTATGGGACCCCTCAATGAAAAAAACAATGCACTACTTGGTCCATTTCTCAAAATAATTGCACTTAATCCTCTGTAGTATTCCTTGAATGAGTGGTGTTTCCATATTTTTCTGAATGCATGCACTGTATTTGCTATTTTTTCATGGTGTTTATGATCCGATAAAAGTGTTTGCACTCTCTCGAATGGGCTGAGCCCCGCTTCCAATGTTCCAGCCATGAATCCTGAGCAAACTTGGAGAAAAACCTGGTTCTTCTCCGGATATCTGGACAGTAGTATCCTCTGGAACTTGTGATAGAAGCCAAACATTATGGACATTGAAGCTCCCTTTTGAATCAAAGGTGGCAAAACTCCTCTGTAAAGATTAGTGATTCCTTCCTTTCTCAGCTGCCCGAATGCTCTTACTGCCCTAACGCCATCCACTTGTTGTCTCAACATCAACTTGAACATTGGATAAGTAAATACTATGTTAACACATGCTGCGCTTCCGCCACACACAAAGTCTTGCCAATCTTGGCCATTATCGAGGAATGCTGGGGGTTTCTTTGGCCTATTCGTCGTAGCTTGGCCCATCACTTGGCTCTTCTGATTATCACCTGGTAATGATGATGAGGGATAAGATGCTCGGTTTTGGCCTTGTCTTGCTCTTGCATCTGGTGTAATCATTTCATGAATTCATTTACCTTCTTTTAATCCGCTGATGTAAATACCTTGCTTTCCTCGAGAAATGATGCAGGAACAGATAAATTACTATTAATGGCAACTAAATTGTATACATTCTTTTGTTATTTTAGCAAATCACGCACGTTATTGTAGTAGGCAGGGCAGCCATAATTATGATTTTTGTTCATGTTCTATTCTCATGATTTTCTCAAGTATGCACCAAGACCATTTATCTCTTCTTTCTTTTGGTCATTGCTTGCCTTCCTAAATCTAACTATGAAGTATGTTAAAAACGATGTACGTTTGACTTTGAAATGTCACCTCGCTTTCAGACATAACCTCTTACTGATGCTAATGAATCACAATATCTCCCCTGCGTCATTAACGTCAATTACGTTGCTCATGAGCTTGTGACTTTGGCGTGACCAGAAGTAATTAAGTATTTAATTTCTTGTTCAACGCAGTTTCACAATAAAACAAAATTTAAAGCAACTGCAGAAGAAAGTCCGTTTACAATATTTATTTCATATCTTTCACTTATTTTCTCTTGCTCCTCGAAAATTTTGATTGAAAACCTGAAATGTGACGTAAGCAATTTGTTTTGCTCTGTTTTGTTGTTGTTGTTTTCTTGTTGCTCGAGTGGGAAATAAATAATGAGAAAAAACCTTCACAAGGAAGAAAAAAAGACATATTAGATCGACTATTGTTATTGCTAATGATAAATAGTATTTCTCTTTACCACAATTTGTACTTGGTGATTGAGAAGTTAACTTGTTTTTTAATTGAAACATGAGACGTAAACCGCAAACGCACGTGGAAGTATATACAGTTTCTGCTCACAACATAAAATAAACAGCGTGGCCTATCTTGCAATTTGGTAGCGTCGAACTGCATTGGGAAATAGTAGCGATTTCGGCAGCCTGACTAGAAAGGATGGAAGCTGCAAGCAGTGACGTACTTTGGATTGTTATTGTCGGTTTTATATTTGCATTTATCCTTGCGTTTGGTATCGGAGCTAACGATGTGGCGAACTCATTTGGCACCTCGGTTGGTGCCAAGGTGCTCACGCTTCGCCAAGCCTGCTTCATTGCTGCGATTTTCGAATTGGCTGGCGCTGTTCTCATTGGAAGTAAAGTGTCAGGTAATTCTTCATATTTTACATTACAGTATAGTAATTTTGCAATTTTTAAAATTAGATGCTAAATAGAAAAACATTGTGCAAAAAACGTTTATTTCTTCCCTTTCCTTCCCCCGTTGGATTGAGAACTGTTTTGGGGTTGCGCGCAGCAGGCTACCATACCATATGGCTCTTTCTGCATCCACACCTTTGTGTACTTGGTCGATCTGCGCTTGCCTACTAATTTTGAATAGCATTCTAGTAAAGTGACAACGTTTAGAATGAGCTAGAAACTAACTGACCCTCATTTCCTTTTCGAGCTTTTTATCGTGCATGTCGTCCTGTCCGTGTCCGTCGCCTGTTGCTTATTCACTATATTCGCCCAGCCCACTGATTACGTTAAACGCACATTTTAGCAATACAACGCGTTTCCTTGTGGTCACCCCTCTCCACCCTCATTGTGTGTGGCACGCCTACTCATCCACATTTCCTATTGTTTAGGATTTCCAATTATTCCAAAACAATAACATGACATCATTAGAGAGTGTTATGAAGTTCTCCATTCACAATATTTTCCCCTTCATTCCTCTTTAACAATTAATGTGTTTAAGCCCCCCAAAAAATCCCCCCTGGGTTGAAAATCCTTCCTTTAGTTCTAATCTCTCCATTAACATTGTTCCTATCTTTACAACCTACCAAATTTTCTGTTGCATTTTCCAGATACTGTCAGAAAGGGCATTATAGATATAAACTTGTTTGCTGGCAGTGAAAAGAATGCCATGATCGGAGCTCTTAGTGCCCTCTGTGGCACAAGCATCTGGCTCATTGTTGCCACATTCTTCAAGCTGCCTGTTTCTGGCTCTCACAGCGTGGTTGGTGCCACCATAGGATATGCCCTTGTGGCCTATGGTGCAAGTGGAATCAAGTGGAAAAAGTTTGGCATGATAGGTGGGTAATGCAACTCTATGGTGTCTAATCTTTGCATTAATCAATAAATATGTTTTAATGTTTTCAAATTGTTTTTATTTTTAGCTGCTTCGTGGGTGATCTCACCATTGCTCTCAGGGGCAATATCAAGTCTCATATTCATTCTGATCAGAAAGTTTATCCTTCGAAGGGTAACACACAGCTTTTATTGTTTTTTATTTGCCCCATTTTTGTTTGTTCTCACCTCGCTTGTTTTGGCTCAGTTTGGCTTGGATCAACTTCACTTGACCTTGCTTAATTTGACAATTCTTTTGCTTGACTTGACTTGACTTGTCTTGATTTGACTTGTCAGCTCAGCTTTACCTGACTTGTCTTGACTTGATTTGTTATTACCTTAATTGCACTTAAATTTTCTTGTCTTGCCTTGACTTAATTTAATGTTGACTTTGCTTGGCTTTACCTGGCTTAGCCAAAATTGATTTGTCTTGGCTTTTGTTTGATTTGCTTTTGCTTTGGTTGGCTTAGTTTGGCTTGTCTTGCTTGGCTCAACTTTACTACTTTGGCTTGCCTTGATACCACATTTGTTCTGCTTGTTTTAGATCTACCTTGCCTTTTTAACCTTTGCTTGTGTTAAATCTGTTTTCTTTGTTATTGCTTTCCTTTTGACTTTGATTTAATTTTCTATGACAGGCTCATGGCTTAGCACAAGATTGAACTATGATAATGATTAATTACCTTTGTGCTTCTTTTCAGACAAACCCTTTCAAGTATGGGCTTCGATCACTGCCCTTTTTTTACGGCTTTACAATTGCCATCAACCTTTTCTCCATCTTTTTCGACTCATCTGCCAGTAAGTTTTTCAACCCGGAATATTTCTTGTAAAAAACAGACGTTCATTCGATCAAGTTTAATCTGTTCGAAGCAATATTATTTCTGTGTATGTGTATGTTGCTGGAACAAGTAAAGAATATGCTATAAATAGTGCATTGTTATATAGCTATTACATTTTCATTGTTAAGAAATTGCAATGCTATTGTCCCTGCTTATATATACATATATCAAACCCTAAACACAACGGGGCTAACGGCATTGGACAAGACTTGGAATAGGCATGTTACAACATGTTGTGTTAATGTTGTATTGGTAACAATAACACAAAATGCAGTAATGTTAATGCCAGTGTATTACTCTTTGCATTTAAGGTCTTGGCATTGATCACCTCGAATGGTATATTGTTGTCTGCATCAGCATTGGATCTGGCCTTGCTGTCTTTTTATTAGTTCATTTCCTCGTTGCGCCGTGGCTGAAGAAGCGAATCGACAAAGCAAGTGCAGCAGAGTGTTCAAGCGAAAACATTGAAGCAAGCAGTAGTGATGATCCAATTACGTTTGCAGCTACAGAAGAAAGGTCTCCAGGTAATAATCCGTAACCTTCTTCGTTTCCTTTGTTGCGAATGCGAATAGCGTTTCTTTCTATTCACTCGTCAACTGTTTGATTGAGCCCCAATGAATTTGTTATTATGTTATGGGAATCGCTTGAAGCCTCGTGCAATTTTCATTGACCCCCCAGATTTTGACTCGGCTCATGGCGTGCTTTAGTAGTTCTGATCCTGGTTAACGTGAAATTTCGTTGGCCACGATAAGGCCCTGTTTACTCTGGATGCTGGACATGTTTAGCTGGATCTAACTCTTGTTTTGAATGCAAGCCGCACTGAAAGTGGGGATTTTAACAGGTCCTACCTTAACTTGTCCAAGTCCCAGTTTAGTTAGGCAATGAAAAACGGGAACTCCTATCAGGCAAGATTAGATGATCTAGGTGGTCTTTGCATGTATTTTTGTGCGTTATTTTCGTTTCTTGCACTGGTATAATTGCTCATATTTGTTTCTTCTATGATTACCAGTGCGTATTGAAATGAACGGAACCTGTCCTGTTGTATCAGTGCGCATGCCTGACCGTTCTTTTACCGACGCCATGCCACCATCGGACGGAGTTGCGAGGCTCAAGATTCCCTCATCAAACGAAACGGCTCTGCGTGCAATTCCCCCGGATGAAATGACCATATCATCCACTTTGTCGTCAGATTATCCCACTCTGGAGGGAGTGTTCCCTTCAGAGGAAGCGGACAGACTAACCATACCAAAACCAAACGAAGTGGCACGTCGGGCTGTCACACCTGATGAGATCACCCTCACGTCAACTTTGTCGTCGACATCTTTGCCCGATATGAACGACACTTTGGAAGCAAACGTTGTTTCCTCCAATGCTGCTGGAACCAACGAAGCTACTGGTGAAGGACCCACGACGATGAAGCTTCCACGACCTCACGAAGTGGCACTGAGGGCAATCGCACCGGATCAGGTCACCCTAACTTCGACCCTATCCTCGGGGTCGTTGGAAATCAATGACATACTCACTTCCGATAATGTTGGTAATGCTGACAAGGAAACTGGTAACAGTTTTGGTGCTGGTAGTAGCGATGCGACACTGAGAGTTCCGATGCCCCACGAAGTGGCATTTAGAGCGATATCTCCTTCCGGCTATGGTGTGGATGCGACGTTTCCCCATCAAATCAGCGTGCCAACCACGCCGGTGGTGGGACGGAGAACAGATGAGTTGCAGCTTTTTGATGAGTCACCCGCTGAGACCGTCGTGGCAATGCCAGAGCTGGATGCGCCAAGGAGTGAGAGGTCGGATAGTGTGGAGATGCGGAAGGTGGAGAAAGAACAAGAACGACTGCTGGCGAGGAATAGGATTGCTGACGACCCGAAAGTGGCAAAGCTCTTCGAATTTCTTCAGATTCTCACTGCATCGTTTGGCTCGTTTGCGCACGGCGGAAATGACGTCAGGTGAGAGAGGCTCATTGCGCTCATTGTCTGAGGGAGAAAGTTGATGCACCATTTACTGGGTTTACATGCCCTATAAAGATAACTGATTGTAGTAGAGGTTTCGACATGATACCACTCCCGTTTATCTCACTGATTTGTATAGGTTCTCACTGTGCAATATGAATGTAAGCCGGAGGTCACACAACTCTGAATCTGAATTCTCTTTTCCAGCAATGCAATTGGTCCGGTCATATCGATATGGATTATATACAGAACTGGTTTAGTCGTGGGGAAAGCCTCGACGCCCATTTGGATATTGCTGTATGGCGGAGTAGGCATTGTGATCGGATTATTCCTGTGGGGACGCAGGGTTATTGAGACAATTGGAGAGAACCTGACTCCAGTTACACCCACGAGGTGAGCGCACGTTTGATCTCCTTCATGTCTTTTACCGTAATGCTTCGATTAAACGGGGCGTTTATTAACTTTTTTATGTTTTAGGGGGCGTCTATTCGAGGGGCGTTTAAAAGAGGGAGGCGTTTATTAGTAAACATCTAATGATGATCGCACTTAGCGTGAAAGTCTGATTAACAACTAAATAAGTCTGTTTCCAGAACTATGTATTATTTAATAAAATTATCTACTTCAAAGTCATCATCAACATTGTCTTCATCGACAATACACGCCCCTCTACAAGGGGCGTATATTCGAGGGGGCGTTTAATAGAGAGGGCCTTTATTGAATAAAACTTATAATAGGGGGCCTTTATTCGAGGGGGGCGTTTAATCGAAGCATTACGGTATAGACTTCGTGGCAAGAAAATCCCGATGTACTATACCCAGTTGTTCCACACTATGTATTCTCATCCGGTATTTCTCTTGCAGTGGCTTTTCGATTGAAATTGGCTCCGCTCTCACGGTTCTCATCGCTTCCAATTTGGGGATTCCCGTGTCGACGACTCATTGCAAGGTTGGCTCCGTCGTTTTTACTGGTCGCGTGAGGTCACGTGACGTCGTAGATTGGTCGCTATTCGGCAACATAGTCATCTCGTGGATCGTGACAATGCCCATCACAGGTGAGCCACGTTTTTAATTCTCACTATACGTACTACGTATAACGTAATGAATACAGTGTAATTGTATGTGCTACGTACTCCAATGCATCGGTAATGCCAAGGTATCCATTGTTGACATTAAAACATGCTCTAAATGACCCCTCGGAACGCAGGAGCCCTACGTTTTTAATGTTATATCAGAGAAGGACTCTAAAATAAAGACAGGGTTCTGTAAAGTTTACTAACGTGTTACGGTTGTTATGCTCGAAGTGAACTGTTTAACTGTGTCCCTCCACGAAGTCTCCCTCCCTCCACGAAGTCTCCCTCCCTCCACGTATTGTGAAGGAGACGCGCGTTAAGTTCGGTTGGGTCTTTTTGAAAGAGCTTTCATTGTTATGTGCTCTCCTTGCCATTTGACATCTTGGGTGAAAGTGGAACAATGTGCGCGCAATGAACCCGATACGGAGTGCGGAATTTTAATGTATGCCTTCTACAAGTAAAAGCAATTCTCGTGACTATACTGGCATTGCAACCTCTTTTTCAGGTGCAATATCTGCTGGTGTTTATGCTTTGATAGTAGCAGTTATTTAGACAGCCTCGCCTTCATGTTATGCAACGAAAAATGAGGCGCGAAATGTGTCGTTTCACCTTGGTGTTTCTACTATATATCCATCTATATAGTGTACAGAATTTATTTTTCATCCTTATCATATGTATGAAAACTTCCACTTGTGATGATTCTTATATGAATGTATAAATTATAAGCAAGGTTTTTAAGCCCTGTAGCTATCTTGTCTTCACCCAAAGAAGATAAATTTTAATATATCAAAATCCAAGCCAATAAATATTTTGGCTTGCCATCAATGCCAGCCAATCAAGAACTGACCATAACCAATCGTACTTTTAGATTTTAAGACAATTTAATTCATTTGAAGTTATATATTTGCCTTCTTATTTATTCTTTGTTTTCAACCCCGGAACACCATTTTAACAAACCTTGGCAACACCTTCACGGAAATTGTTTACAGCTGCAGGTATGACTATATATAGAGATGTTTTAATGAAAAACGATATACATTATGTTCGTTAGGAGATTAAACTACGCTAATCACTGTATTTTTGTACGAAATTTGCTCGAATAGATTTTATGATAATTGGAGATTATTGATAACACACGTGAGAATACCATACGACTCGTATTTCTTTGAAGCTTCAACTGAATGGAATACACGGGAATTAATTCATGTTCCGGTCCCGGACCGGACCCCAAATTTAGACCCCGTACAGTGCCGGATTCCAAACGTAGACACCCGACGCACTGCGTTTAGAGACATCCGGACCGGTCCCCTGCAGGACTTGATACTAACTGCAGTGATCATTGTTGTTTTTGTTTCTAAATGTTCTTACATCCTTACATCCAACTTTTTTCTATTGTGGACAGATAATGGGGTCGCTTTACTACGGAAGTATATACACTGAACAGTATGTACGTGTCCTCTCCAAATGTTCTCATCTCATTAAATAGATTAGATATAGGCTTGGTTTGGTTGGTTGGGCTGGTTCAAAAACCTGGAACAACAACATGCTAAAGCAACCAGCCTACGTGCAAACTCAACTGGTTTCCTCTGTCTATTGTGGTCGATTGTAGAGAGCTTTGTGTGTTGGGTGAAGGTGCTATTAACGCAGGTATGAGCAATTTCCCGTTTGAAAACAACAAAATTAACAACACAAGTCAAATGATAACAACAGTGACGTCAATTATCTGCGAACATTCTTTTTCGCAAGGTTGCTTTGCCTTGGGCGAGGGGAGGGCGGAGAATAAATGAATTGAGATCATCTTATCGACAGAGAAACAGCAATGGATGGATGATTTTCTCACCATAGAGAACATCATCTTTCGATTCAAAGTCGCCATCGCCACACTGTGTACAAAAGGCTCAATTATTGATAAATAAGGGCTTATTCTGCACCCCAGAGCTTGCATTGCATTTACAGTTTGTACTGATGTCATGAAACGTTGCACGCGATTTGTGTTTATAGTATACGCTCTTTAACCGGAAATGAATTTTCATTGGCTAACGCGATTTTTCTTAGAGACGTGGTAGCAACGGATCTGGCCATGGATCTTCACAGTGAAAAGCCTATGGAGCTGCGCCTAACTCATGTTTTAAAAGTGGGTTTTATCGCGTTATTTTGGTAAAATATTGAACAAAATATGCTTTTCTTGCGGGTTCGTATATGATATTTCAAATTTGTCAAGTTTTTTTCAAACATTTTTCACTTCTGCGTTTTATTTTGCGCTTTGTCAAAACATACCAAATTTAGGCTCGTCCGCCAGTCAATTGGTCAGTAAACTCAATTATTAGGGTTATATACTTCATTTCAATCGAGGAAATGCAGAATTCTAGAAAATACTAATCATAAATAGTGCGGGTTCGTGCTTTCTCGGTTAGTTTTCAAACATCCGTTAGTTTTCAAACGCAGCTAATGTACGAAATGAAATGTTATGTTTCACTTATATGAGGAGTGCAGACATGAATATAAATTGCGCATTCGTAAATGTTATATTTTTCTTTAATTGATTTTGACCTTTTTTGATAGTAGGATGGCATAATCTAACCCATTTCAGAATTTTCGCAAATAAATAGATGGCATTTTTCCAAGTAAATTCTCTTTTGCTACATCAATAGTTTTGAGCTGTTTTGCTGTCCATATTACAAAATGGGTCCATTCAATACGGGCTGATGTCAGTTCAGCTTGTACTTGATCCCATTGGGGATGAAAGATGGAATAATATAAGGTTCAAATGTATAAAACACTTGCTTGAGTAATATATGAAAGTCACAGGAAATAACATTCAACCACGTGGCTTGGACTTTTTTCCAAGTATACTAATAAGGTGCACCCTGGATGGAATTACTGAAACACCCTCTAATAAAAGTAAGAGGGACCTTGGAGATCAAATGACCCTATTGAAGTAGCACATTCGAGAAGATTGCTCAGGCTTAACTGAAGGTCTAAGTTAAAGAGGATAGTTTCTAACTTGCAAAAAATGTAAACTTAGATAGAGAATAAAATTGATAGTTTTTAATGCCAGCTGCACTGCTATCAGTCAGTCTTGAATGGGCCCTTTTGTTATATGGACACAGAACAACTCAGAACTGCATATTGATTTGATTTGATGTACCTAGTCTGTAAAACATTAGCTTCCACAAGGGGCGTTTGAAAATTAACCAAGACAGCACAAACCCGCACCATTTTCCTCAAAATGATTATTATTTATGATTAGTGTTTTTTGCAATTCATCATTTGCTCAATCGAAATGAAACATAACCCCAAAAATTGAGTTACTGACCAATTGACTAGCGGACGGGCCTAAATTTTGTATATATAGGGCACATTTTGACACACCGCAAAATACAGCCGAGAAACAAAAATAGACAAAAAAACTTGACAAATTCGAAATATCATATACGAACCCGCAAGAAAAGCATATTTTTTTCAATATCTTGCCAAAATAACGCGATAAAACCCACTTTTAAAACATGAGTTAGGCGCAGCTCCATAGGCTTTTCACTGTGAAGATCCATGGCCAGATCCGTTGCTACCACGTCGCTAAGAAAAATCGCGTTAGCCAATGAAAATTCATTTCCGGTTAAAGAGCGTATTGGAGAAACAAGGGTCGTACAGGGGGGAGCATGTCCCATTGTTCCTTTATACGAATTGCAAATATTCCCGTATTGTTTCACAATGCTGTCAATGCTCCCCCCATTTGATTTGTCTCATGTTCCTTTGTTCCCTTTTTTATTTCGACCGTGTTCTCCTGTTCCCCTGAACTCCAATATGACCCTCAGAAGCAAGCAGTATTGCAGTTGAGCTCTTATCATTTGCAGTCGATGGGGCTGTACTGCAGGGGGTATGTGTCCCTCCACCTTTGATCAAACATGTGATGCTTTGTTCCCCACATGTGTATAAACAATATTTGCTGGTAGACTTTCTTCTTAGTGATGTTTTTGCAGCATGTTATTTATTTGGGTCGTATCATTTACATCGTTGTTATAAGGCTCTATCGAATCGAACTCAAAGTAAGACCAGCTATTAATTGATTGGGGCGTGTTGGGTTATTGTGTTTCTTCGTAGCTATTTAGGGCCTGATTATATGAGAGTTTTCAGCCCGTTTGTAACTTTACCCGGGCTGAGATTTTGAGCGATTATATGGTGGCTCGCGCCCGCTGTGTTTAGTTTGAAAATCCTGTGGTGTAGAAATAGAATCGCAATCATTTGCACTCATCGCCATGGTTTCTTTTGTTCTCTCGTAATTTCAGCCCGGCTAAATATTTCGATTTGCGATTACATGAAAATTTTCAGCCCGTTTGGCCGAGATGAAAATCCCAGCCCGTTTGATAAAAGCGGGCTGAGATTTCAGCTCGGCAAACCGGGCTGAAACTTTATCATGTAATCGCAACCTTGTTTTCACAACGCTTTAACCGTAACACCGAGCTGAAATTTCAGCCCGGCTAAAGTTACAAACGGGCTGAAAACTCCCATATAATCAGGCCCTTAGAGAAGTGCGGAATAGGAATAAAAATACACGCATGTAGACTGGAGTTGTTGGGACGTGACATGACGTAGTTGCTATTGTTTAATATTGATGAAGAGTTAATAATTAGCGCAAGGATCAAAGGTCAGTTATAGTTTCCAATTCTGGGCCGGAAATTCTGAGTCATGAAAAGCAAGATTCGATCATCCTTTCCTTTCCATTGCTCAGTGTTCTATTCCAACCACGTGCGTCAAACTTCAACAGGACACACCTCCGTGAAGAATAGAACAATTATCTAAAGCAGAAATTTATTGATTGGTGGACGTGGATCGAGAAATCTATTGATTGGTGGATGTGGATCGAGACATCACGATACACAACTTGTTGCTTGCTATTATATGGATGTGCCGTTGAAGCTGTTTTGCGGTAGGTTTCCTGATATAATGTATCACTTGAGCGTGCAATTTAACCGCTGGACATTGCGCCTATTCATCTGCTGAGTGGCCACTTTGATGGTTTCTTATGACACCGTTTTGTTTTGTAGCAATCGGTGAACTTCACAGGACATTTTCATTGGAGGTGTTGGATAAAATGCGTTCAGTTGTTTTCGATTTCAATTTGACACAGATTTTTATTCTTCCCCCTTATCTGTTCATTGTTGCATGAGATGAGCCGTGTGTGAATTCTGTGTCTGCAAAGATAAAAGACAAGGCGAGGGACGTTTTCTTCGAGTTTTTCTGCCAATCTGTCTGAAAGACAGTCCTGAATACCTGAATACCTGAATACCTGAATACCTGAATACCAGTTTTCAACGAGGCAATAAAGTTTGCAGCAGAATCAAAGGCGACATCGAAATCGAGCCATTCAGTTGGAAACATTCTGTTTTCGTATTGTTACACTACGACATTTGAAAATCATATCAACATCTATACTTGTTGTGTGGTGCTTGCAACAACTCATCTTACAGCCTATTTCATAGCAGCAGCATGGTTTTGGTGAGTTTGTCATTTCTATTTGCGTCTTTTCGTAATGCTTTGTCATTCATTTTCAGCATTAATTTGTCCACATGTATTAATCTATCCATCATCATCTAATTGTAAGTCAAAGGTCAGGTCAGCAGGACATAGGACAAAGGACACAATACATCATACGTAGTCACAACGTACGCGTTCTTAATTTCGTTATGAATAGCACGTTGATTCATATAGATTGAGCTGCCAACTAACGCAATATACTTTGATAATGTTAGCATGCACGTAATTTAACAACTAATCATGTTTCCTACCTGGTATTGACAATCGTTTATCCATGTGCAGTTGCATTGCACAAACAAATCTTCGTCGCTAGCGACAAAAATCTGCTGTGTGCGCTAGGCTTTAGATGTTATACCGTAAATCCTTGATTAAACCCACCCCGATAATCATTTGCAAGGATATTGAGCCCAAGTATCAAATATCAAATTGTGTATGATTGCAAATTGTATATTGTAATGTATTACAAATAACAGTGAGTTTAGACCAATCAAATCACTTAATTAATCAACTGCATATTTTTGCTTTACCTAAAGAATGGTTGGCACTTGTGCTTGTCATTCGGGGAGTCGCGATCGCGAATTGGCCCTCTAGAACTTGGTTGGCATTGAATCCTTGGTAAATCCTTGGCATGGCACCTCCAGGATTTACAGGAGAAGTCAGATCCCCGGCCCAGCGCACTGCGACTTTGGTTTTTCCTTTGAAAATGATTTTCCGGCAGAAACGCCGAAAAACCACTTATCCATTGTACTGAGCTGCTAGCTTTGTTGGTACCCCGAGGTGACGAGGGCCAACAGTGCCGAATTTGTGCATACCCAGCCACATTTGTTTGGATACGAACCTCCGTTAAATATAGATACGCTAATAACTGGTGTCAAATGCATAGATTTTCCAATTGTGGGCATGAGTCAATACGCATGCGTACCCAATGTCATCCTTTGTCAAGTTCAAGCTTTATTTTGTTTTGTTTTACCGCCCAGGCGCTATTAGAGGAAATACAAAATTATTTGAACCAAGCAGTGAAAATTTAAGAATTAGTTCACACTTTTTGATTTTAGGGTGGGCGCTTATTGGAGGGGGCGGTTAAAAGAGGGTGGGCACTAATTAGAGGAAATACGGTATTCCTTAGGGGTAATTTCTTAGAGACAAATTTCTGCAAAGCTTCGCTTGTTGAATTTTCACGTTGTTATTGATTACTGCCACAATCCCATTATTGTGTCCCATGATTTATCCGTAAATTCGGTTTTTGTTTTCCGTCACTCCGTGGTTGTTTCTATTTGTCGTTTTAGACGTCACATCTTCTCCGAGTAATTTATCGCTGTTGTTGTTGTTGCAGAATCAAACTGTTGCATCAGTCGCCATAGGAATGCATTACCCGAATCGATTGTTTGTCGGTGCTCTTCCAGGAAGCGTGAGTTTACTTGAGCTGTTGCTGTTGCTTGTTGACGTTTCTTGGTTGAAAGTGTCAACTCGTGTTTTGCTTTTTACATTGAACTGACCGTGATTCGTTTTACTTCTTTACTAGGCCAGCGCAACCGACTTGGCGGAATTCTTTAAAAAGTTTGGAACAGTTCTGGAAGGAAAAGTCGTGCTTGATAACAATGGAAATTCCAGGCGGTGAGCTTTTATGATTAAAATTTTATGAAATTTAATTTCAGTTCGCGCGTATTGATCCTTTGTATGCCAGAAAAGAGCAGCAGCTTGAGTTTTATATGACGTTTATTGTAAACTTAGTCCATGCTTAAAGAGACTTTCTTCTCTTCTTAATCTGATGCATTCTAATTTCTTTCAGTTTTGGCTTTGTGACCTTTACAACCAATGAAGATGTCCAAAGAGTCTTGTCTCATGGTCCTGTGTTTTTCAAAGGAAAGCAGATCAAAATCGGACCAGCTGTTAAAAGATCAGTAGGTCTTTTCTTTTTTTCCTCCGTTTATTTTCCTTCCTTTATCTCTCTGTCTAACGTCTTACTGTCCTACTGGAAGGAAAAATTTCCTTCCCTTCCCATAGTCCTTTGTGTGCCTGTTTGTTTGCTGGTCTATCTCTCCTTTCATATATTCTCTCCATCTCTTTATCACAATTCTTCGTTCTTTCCTTTTAGTCTTTTTATCATTTCCCCCTCTTTATTTTGTTTTCTTCTTAATCAAACTGAACCAAATGATAAAATATTTGAAGAGGCAGGGGGACAGGATCCATACGATACATCATTGAACTGATTGTGTTCTAGATCAGCGAAGACGGCCCAAGTTCACCTGCTCCGGTGCAGGAAAATAACATGCATTCGCACTATCAGTCTGCTCTTGGTAGAATATCAGCTACAAAACAGATTTACGGCTTCCAGCAGATGTCCGAGACAATCGCCTTACCATGTTCGCCATCGACGCCACTGTCTCCGCCATTAACTCCACCAGCTGTCTTTTTAAGAGTAGACCAAACCTCACCAAAGGTAAATACCGTAAATCCTTGAATAGGCCCCCACCCCGAATAAGCCCTCCCCTCAAATAAGCCTCCATCCTGATAATCATTTGCAAGGATATTGAGCCCAAGTATAGAGACATTGCAGTTGTTTAGTGAATGTATTGCAAATAACAGCAAGTTTAAACCAATAACTTTATTGATTGGCTGCAACGTATACAGTCAACTCTGTCTAATTCGAACACTCTGGGGACGCGTGAAAATGTTCGAATTACAAAAAGTTCGAATTATAGAGGTTTGCTTTATAAGAATTGGTTCATTAGTGATCCTTATAGGGACGGAGAATTTGGTTCGAATTAGACAAAAGTTCGAATTACGCAAGTTCGAGCTATGCAGATTTGACTGTAGCTTTTATTTTGCTTAATATTGAACTATAATCAGGCTAAGATTTCGTTTTATGGTAGGGTTTATGGTATGTGATAAAGATACAGTTGACCTGTCGAACAATTGCTTTCTCAAAACAAATTTCAATTTTTTTTGTTAATTTGAGATATCGGATATCAACAGCAGATAGATGGATAATTGATACACAGTTTGAGACTGGCAATCCAATAAATTGATGATCAATTATCATTCGATCATTTCGTATTTTAGAGCATGTTACCGATGTCTCCAACAACACAACAGCAGTTTTTTGTTCCCTGTCTTTCGGCTTCGCAGCCAAACAGTGCCCATCAGCTGTCGTGTGTGAACGTCCCGGATGTGCGCACGTCGGTATTTGTTCAATATCCTCACCGATCACCGATGCAATGTACTACTCCCCCGCAGATCTTTGCAGGTCGAACAGTCATTTGCAGTGCAACAAGTATGCACCAGAATCAGCATCATCATAATCATTATCAAGCTACGTATTCTTCTACGTCATGTTCTTCCAAACGAGATTTGACGAATCGGCCTGCGCCATTGAAACTGCAACAGCCAAACCAAGCATAAATTTAACAAGTATTTCGATTGATAATTTTTTCATGAATTACGAAGCAACCTGCTACTGACGTTGGATTATGTTTGTTTTGCTCATTTTGCATTTATGACTAATAATTAATGCCTCTCATGCCAAGTGCCGGGTTTTTAGATGCATATACTATTCCGTTCAAGATTTTATTTAGTTGACTCGCATTTAGTTTGAGGCAAAATCGATACTGCGTCGAATGTCTTAAATTCTGCGAAGGAGACATCGCTACAGCTTTCGTTTTAGTTGCAATCGTTCATTACTGCGATGTTTTCAAAAGCATTTTTTATTCAGTGTGATATTTTGGTTTTGTGTGTTCATGTGTGTAAGAATTGGTATGAATATATAATTTGAAAGGTGAATTAACTACATGAAGATATCCCATATACAAGCAAAAGTGTTCATATTTTCTGCATAATTGAATGAACGTATTGTGAGGGTTGGAAAAAGTATCCGCGTCTAATTTATTTTTAGCCACGTCTCACAGTTAGGTAGTGTTGACATGTGGGAAGAAAGTTCTTTAGAAGGCACTGCGGCGCACTGGAAGATTGATTTCGACCTGTCAGCTACGCCTGGGGACTTCGATTTTGTTATATAGCCCAAAAGATTTAGCTTTGTTTGCAGGCAGTATCAATTATAGGTAATGTAGCTTGGTAACTGAAATTGCATTTTGGCTTAACCCCCTCACAAAACCCCAAAGCGACATTGCCAAGCTTGGAAACCTGGAATCGTTAATACGCATGCGCATTAATTTGACAAAGAGAAATCGTTCTGCTGAGTCTGCGATCAGTTGTTGTTTCTTCTGCTGCCATATTTACGAAATGTGTTGATCTAAAGTTGCACTAAGTACCGTATTTATTCGCAGATATTCACGAGAAAATAAATAATTTTCTCATAATACACATACAGAATCATGGCTACACAAGAAGGAAAGCTACCGACGAAGGAGCGGATCATGAAACGTTAGTAAATTTCGTTTGCGCCTTTGATGTATACATGCAAAGTTGCTTGTCCAATGCTCAACTGCGAAGTTCAATTTTTTTAATAGTTTTTTGTTTATTTCTACTCTCGAAAACGTATTTATTATTTTCACAGATGTTCCAATGCCTCCAACTCATCGATTAACAGTCAAGGAAATTCTTGATGCAAATGGAAAGCCGAGGATTGATGTTATAAAAGCTCATTTCATTTTGGAGGGAAGACTCGAAGATGACGCTGCTCTTCATATTATCAACGAAGGAGCCAACATTTTGCGACAAGAAAAAACAATGTTAGATGTTGATGCTCCAATAACTGGTATGATTCGTATTTATTTTGATGTCTATTTCTCATATCACGACGCTTCTGTTTTTGCTAAATGTAGTTGTAAGGTATACATGAATTGTTTTTGGTGGGTTGGGCCTTGTCTGTTCAGATCGCCTACTTAGGCCGGCTAGTCTTTGCTTGCGTTGCAAGGTTTGCAAAAACGCGTGCACATTGCATTTTCCTTGTCAGTGCTCCTTGAAAAGCTAAAAATCTTTGCTTCTTAAAATTCATCTTTATTTCCAACAAATAATGCGAGTTTTAGTTGAATCATCATTTAAATATTGATTTTTAATATACGCTTGCATTGCACACGACTGACAACTCGCGTTTGCGTTTATTTCACTTGATGTTGTTTTAAAGCATTTTCCGCCTTCTCTAAATTTTTGTGTTTCCTTGTCGTGTTATAATTCTGTCACCAACATTTGACAGGAAGCATTTAGTTGATAAACGAGAGACCACACTTGCCTTTTAGTTTAATCTGTTTGCAAGCTTACTACAGATAAATTCTATATGTTCACATGATAATTGAATATTTTGATGCATTAGGCTTTAGGAATATACAGTGTAGAGTATTTGACGTGGACTGGCTTTTTATGTTTCAAAGTTACCTTCAAATTCTGCAAGTTTTGACACCACCGTATCTGGTTTTTGTGCTCAATAATGTGCTAGCCAATTTTAGTTTCACATTATTTTATATTATGTTTTCAAATATCACCCAGTCAATTTTTTCTGCAATACATGCAATACAGTTTTGTTCTTGACATGCTTTGTGTACACATTTGCCAGAATTATTGCTTTTTTATATTATTTGGTGATGAAAGCATGAGCCCCTTCTCCCCCATATTGTAGGGTTGTTCGTAGTTAATTTTAAAAAATACTTCATGTTATATTATAAATTTGAATACTAAGCCATTTATGTTCTTAAAAACCCCACTGAATATACAAAAAGCTGAGGTTTCAAAGCTAGAAATTTCATGCCTGCTTTTCCTGTTTTTGGAAAAATGCTGATATTAAGATGGGGTCATGTAACCTCGAAAAGATTAATTTTGAATAAGTATACAAAACTCATTCTACATAGGCGAGGAAGCAGTAAAATGTTTGGAAAATGCATGCCAAAATAATTTTATTTGATTACATATGTAATCTTATTCAAATCTGTGATCAAACTGTTCAAAGTTGGCCAAGAAAGTTTTGAGATATGAACAGTTAAATCTTGGAAAAACTTGTGCAAGAAAACATTTCTTGAACAAAACACATGTATAGATTTACTATTTGGAAATTTATTTTCAAAAAATACCAGAGCAAAACTGTTTAGATTATTTAAAGCAGGTTCCATATACTTTTTTTCCTGTATGCCTTGTGAATTTGCAACCTCAAGTAAGCTGTGCCTTGTTGAATCAGCCGATTGCAATTTACAGCAGCCTGATGGATCTGCACCGCATTAACAATAACAAAGCCATGAAAAATATCCGCCGCTATGCTAAATAATAAATCCAATATCATTCATAATTTTCCATAGAATTTCCTTTGATTGGATCTGAATTGGATTTGTTCCTGCAAGAATTTTTCTTTTCATCACAAAAACAGGTTGTGAAGCAGTATGCAAATTTATCATCCTCCATTTAATTTCGTGAAAGCCTTTTAATGCAAGATATTGAGCCAATGGCACCCTTTCTCGTGTATTCTTTCTCAAGGACAACCATTTTTAATGTGGTATTGTTTTCCTTGGACCAAAGTAATAACGAACCTTTTCCCATAACAATGTTGATCAATTGGAGCTCTCGAAATACCTCTTTATAGCGGGCAGTTGGTTTCATCAAGAGTAAGTGCGGTCGCAATTAACCCATATGCAGCGGACAAGGCTTTGACCTTTGCTGGCTCCACAGCAGTTTCGTCCACAGAAATTTGATTGTTGTGGTAGAGACCTGAACAACTCTCGTCCTTCCCTCCCCGTCTCGCCTCCCCCTTGTCTCCCCCTCGTAAATCGATCTCCTCGCACGAAAAATAGGATCAAATTTGCTCCACAGGACTAATTGTTCACGTGTTTTCCTATTAGTTGAAAATTGATTACATGTCTAGAAAAAGATTAATTTTCTAATTTTATTAGCTCAGCTCGTGTCCTTGTTAGCTCCGCGATTGTTTGCAAACATCGACGAAATTGTTTCCTTTCGGTACGAAATAGCTTCGCTTTTACTAATTAAATAATAAATAACTATTTACTTCTGCTTATCGAATTGAAAGCAGTCTTTTCATATCGTAGGAAACACAATATTAGATAATTTGTCGCGTTTACTATGAAAATTTATACCCATTAGAAGGGTCGGCCGGGCCATGTGCTACTACACCATGTATCACCAGTGCACATACCCACATACCACACTACTCGACAGTATGTAGATAGTATGCGCCGTATTACGGTACCGAGATAAAGAGAATCGCTTGATCTCATTGCATGCATTTCGCTCGATCTTTTTACGGTAAATCAACATGCAGCTTTAGAAAACAGTGTAGGATTTGCGAGCAGGAGTTCCTCGTCTTTTTCTTTTACGATTATACAACGCCGTGCCCTGCTTAATGATTAAAGCAGCACCTGTCCAAAGATAAGCCCAAAGCAGATCAAAGGAAACATAGTTGCAGCAAAACAGGACGCATTATTTATTCATGGACATTGGTGAAGTTTCCCAAAGCAATTCTAATGTGTTTTTTGTTGAGCGTTGTTTGAGCAGCTGAATTGCGCAGTGGCACCTGCCTATTTTCCTCAATCATAGATAATTTTAATACGAATGTGTGTCTATTCATGCATCTATATACATCGTTTATGCATGCATATATACATGTTTTCATGCGCGTTCTCAAGTAGCGTAGTTAAATGAACAGGAGCAGAATTATTGCAGAAAAGCCAATTAAGCTAAAACGTCAGTTTGTTTGCAATGGTTCTATTCTGTAACTGTTCCAGTGTCGTCTGAACATGTCAAAAAAATTTCCAGTGTCGTCTGAACATGTCCCAAAAAGTTCCGTTTCCTTATAAGCAGGTCCTCGGATTTAAAAAGGATCAGTGTTGTACTTTTGTTATTAATGCTCTTTGCTCTGTGAATCGAGTACCTTATGCCAGTGGACATTGTATTTTGTATATTTTGATGCAGATGTATGTACCTCAAAACACAAAGAAGTCTGTACACTGTGAAGTATAAGTATATAAGCACACAATGACAACCATTCTTCGTCAGATTTCTCAGTGATAGACAGGGCAATCTGTACGAGAGATGCGATTATATACGATCAGTGGTCTAACAATGCATCTAGCGTGAAGCTTTGAGAAACAGCCCCAACAAGTCCTATTATCACTACTATTATCCATATTTAGCTATATGTATATATATATCTATATATAGAATAGAAGCAAGAAAGTAGACTCTATTCTTGCTTCTAACGAAGGAATAGAGTCTAGAGAATAGAGTCAACGAAAGTTCTTGCTTCTATTCTATTATTGCTCTGTACTTCTGTACATTAAGCACTGTGATGCCAGTATAGACAGTAAGAATCTATAGATATATCTATATATATCTATATATATCTTCTTGCATGCATATACACACGTATACAAACACGCAGGTTACGTTTTTTACAAATAAAATCCAAATTGTTTGCGTTCAGCACATAATGAGAATATATAGCAATAAATATAATTTTTAAGTAATTTAATGTGTTAAAGAAGTAATTAAACACACAACGTTCCGAGCTTTACTCATCTTCTTTTACCTTTGCATGCATTAGCGTAACAAAGGCAGCCGGGTGTTGTTGCAAGTAGAAGACAAACATGTCACCTGTTTCGTGGCCGATCTCAACATCTTGTCTTATACGTGTACCCGTATTGAGCACTATGACGCGAGCCAATCGAAGTACATATGCATTATATAGACATATGTAGTTATATATACTCTGCATAAAGCTCCATTATGTTGAGCACTTGTCGACATATCTCGCCTATGACTCAAGGATACAGTCAACTCTGTCTAATTCGAACACCCTGGGGAAGCGTGAAAATGTTCGAATTACAAAAGGCTCGAATTATAGAGGTTTGTTTTATAAGAATTGGTTCATTAATGATCCTTGAAGGGACGGAGAAGTTCGCTCGAATTAGATAAAGTTCGAATTACACGAGCTCGAACTGTGCAGATTTGACTGTATATGAAAGTATTATTCACCGGACCATAGCGGTCTTACACTTTGCTAATTGCAGCCTAAGGCCCTTAAAAACTTCATTTGTTTGCATTATGAAATTGTCTGAAGAAGTCTCTCTTGCTGGAGTGTAGCTGTGCTGAACTGTGTTTAAGGCGGGGTAATTTGCTCTGTAGCCTCATTCAGCTGCTCTTCAGACCTCATTTTCCTGTATCGTGTTTTTGTCGGTCCGACCACGAAGAGACCTTATTCTATAAATACAATGCGGTGTCGTGTTTGCTGCTTCGATCGATCGGGTGTTCAGATTTGAACGAACCTTTAGGGGAATAAATGTCTGCTTCCTTGAGCTGCTTCATAAACTGCCCCCTCTGTTTTCCGTCGGCTTTGCCAAACTCACCATGCCATCACATGATTCCATGGCTTAAAGGCACATTGAATGGATATGTGGGTTCGTCGCATTTTCAGCAATGCATGTGCCGTGCGGTTGTGCCGTAGTATAGCCGCAACCCACATACACTAACACGAATTGCGTGCGTGGAGAAAATTTTGAAAAGCATTCTGCCATTTGTGCTTGCTGTCCATGTTCTTCTCTGCTTTTACAGCTGTTTAACCTGTCATGTTGCAATAGGATTATGTGTGTTAAACATATTCAGTGGTTTTTCACAATTACAGTGTAAACACATGCATAAGTACGATGGAAAATTGTAGTCAAATTTTTGATTGGATTCATTATTACGTGCAGTGGGAATCTGACGTGATGGAGATCGCTTTGGCCGCATGCTGTGTCTTAAATTATCCTTTTCCAATGAAGTTATAGCCCACAAAGCCGGAAAAGAACTCTTCCTTTCCTTCCAAGCTAATTTTCATTCTTCGTTGTCAACCATGATTGCTAGGCATTGTCTGCTTTTGGTAGCACCTTCTTTAGATTATTTGCATTTGAATGCTGAAATCAATTGAGGATATATACTGTCCATGAATCACTGTGCTATTGTATTCAAAACCACACGACACAATACCATGTTATACTAAGGACCACTTCAATCCAGCACTACATAATGCTACGTTATACTATACGATTTGTTGTTGTTGTTGTTATGTACTATACTGTATTTTACAGTGCTGCACGATACTGTATTTCACTGTACTATGCTATGCTATACTATGCTATGATGTGCTATGATATACTATGCTATACTATGCTATGCTATACTATGCTATGCTATGATATACTATGCCACACTCTGATATGCTATGCTATGATATACTATGCCACACTCTGATATGCTATGCTATGGTATACTATGCTATACTCTGATATACTATGCTATACCATGATATGCTATGCTATGCTGTGATATACTATGCTATACTCTGATATGCTATGATGTACTATGCTATACTATTATGTTATAATATTATGTGCGCGGTTTGCTCTCCAACTCTCTCATGATGCCTTGCGTTTGTTTTTAAACGACTGCCTTTTTTCTTTCCAGTTTGCGGTGACATTCATGGACAGTTCTACGACCTTGTGAAGCTTTTTGAAGTTGGTGGAAACCCAGCCACGACACGTTATCTCTTTCTTGGCGACTACGTCGACAGAGGATACTTCTCCATAGAGGTAAGCAACCGTTTACAATGCAACTTTGCCATACTTCTTGCCTCGGCTAATTGTCCTATTTTTAATACACGAGAGCTCGTTGTTTTTGTGTTATTTGCTAGCATGCATGTATAATAAGCACACTTTTTGTCAGTGTTTGTAGAGCTGATGTGTCAACATTTGTTGCCATTCGTTGAAGCCATTTCCATTCATACTCCGTTAACATCGACTGCTATTTATTGCAGTCATGTTAACTCATGCTTTATAATGCTTTTTTCCAGTGCGTGTTGTATTTATGGGCATTGAAAATAACCTACCCGAAGACATTGTTTCTCCTTCGTGGCAACCACGAGTGCAGGCACTTGACAGAGTACTTCACGTTCAAGACAGAGTGTAAGTGAAAGTTCAAGTGAATTAATTGTTACTTGGTTTTTTATTGCCATTGTGAGTCACCTTTGTTGCGCCATAGAAACTACTCATCAGCGTAAAAGAGTACCTGTAAATTACAAAGAGTTTGAAGAAGGTTTCAAGCTTAACAGATTGATGATATATACCTTATGTCTTCGATTAAGCCCCCACCCTGAAATATTTTTCCGAAGTAAGCTCCCGGGGGCTTAATCGAGGACTTATGGTAAACGGACTTTAAAGTTCCAAAACCGTGATATAGTGCATGTTACTCTGTGATGCAGTAAGAACTCGAATATTCGAATCAATGGGTTGAGAATCCAATTTAAAACAACAGAGGAAAACATTGTTTGAACAATGAGTTGGATGCAAACTTTACAATGTCAAAAATTCGTTTTGCTGCTAATGCATTTATCTCTACAGAACATTGCCATCACGGCGTCGTCTGTAAACTCTGTTCTAAATTATATTCGCTTTTTTGCAGGCAAAATCAAATACTCTGAAGGTGTCTACGATGCGTGCATGGAGTCATTTGATTGCCTTCCTTTGGCAGCCCTTTTGAATCAACAGTTTATCTGCTTACACGGTGGACTATCTCCCGAAATTCACACGCTTGATGACATTAAAAAGGTACATCCATTAGCCGTTCTTCTCTTTGCAGTTCTTCTCTTTGCAGTTCGTGCTATTTAATTATAGGCTTCCCTGTTTGTATTGCTGGGCTGTCGCTGGTTTCTATTGCCTTTATCTCGCACTGAATATTTCCAAGATGTTGCTTCATTGCGTGTACTACCTTGATACGGCTGAAATTCTTGCTTCAATACAACTTTGATCTGATATTGTTAGCTACACATGCTCATGCCATAAGGGAGCATGTGAAGCCATATCATTTTGCCTTGATATCCCTTTTCATGTTTTCGTAGCGTAGTTGAAGACTTGCTTGAATTTCACCGAAAACTCAACCTTCATTTTGCTGCAATCACTTCCCCAACGTCAAGAAGCAATTCTTGCCTAGATATCGCCGCAATTTGTGTCTTAATATATCTGCATACATTGCTAAGATATCGCTGCAAGTTTAAATTTTGGCAGTTTTACCATCTATATCTCGCTGCATACCCTGTATACATATTTCCCAGCCAGCATCCCGTAGATAGAAATTCGATAGGCATGGATAGGTATAGGCATTTTGTACCTACTGCTATTGTATGGCCGTGCCTTTTACGCTTACAGATTGATCGATTCAAGGAGCCCCCTGCGTTTGGTCCTATGTGTGACATTCTTTGGTCAGATCCACTTGAAGATTATGGTAGCGAGAAAACCAACGAACATTTCACGCACAACAGTGTCCGCGGCTGCTCTTACTTTTACAGGTAAACTCTTATGCCCTAACTGCTCATACCAACTCATAAACTCTGTCTATTCAAATGTACCATGCTTCTATAGAGACATGAAGGCTTTTTATAAATGAAAGGGCACCTTCACCAAAGAGAACCTTTTACAGTCAAACCTCGCTGATTTAAATGCCATTTAAGTCGAACCCCTCAATGTGTTAAACACTCTTCTGTCTCTCTTGATTTTGACTGGCCATTGAGTGTGCCCTGTATCCGACTCTTGATAATTCAAATCGTCATTCACTCGAACATACCTTTACCCATTTTCCTGAATGTTCAACTCATCAAAGTGCAAATCTATTCAATGATTAGCTTGTCTGACTATCCCACAGGCCCGAGTATTCTTTTAAATAGCCCTTACAGTCATTCGATTCTGATGCGAAGCTATGCCAATCGTCATATAGGCTTTAGTATGAGAAAGCGTTTGGACTAAAGATTATTGTCCCTAAATGGCTATGCCCTAGTCAATACACCATAATGTGTTGTGCATAATATGCATATAGTGTTTATTCTGATGTATTTTCTTCTCGACAGTTATATGGCCTGTTGTGAGTTCTTGCAGCAGAACAACCTCCTTTCCATTATCCGCGCACACGAGGCTCAGGATGCCGGGTAATTCGTTGTTAATCTATTTCTCATCGATTTGCGATCTGCTCTTAAATAGCTTTATTTAGTGGTACTTGCCTTTTGCTCTATATTTCTATTTCTGTCGCATTATTCAGGTATAGAATGTACAGGAAAAGTCAGACAACTGGATTCCCATCTCTCATCACCATTTTCTCGGCTCCCAACTATTTGGATGTCTACAATAACAAAGGTAAATCACTTTTTTTTCTCATAAAATTTCGTTCTATTTTCGTTTATCTTTTTCTTTCATCTTTTTTACCTTTTGTTTCCTTATTTCCATTCTTCCTTTTTCCTCCATCTTTTTCTTTCATCTTTTTAACCCCGTTTTACGTTTTTCTTCCTTCCTCATTTCTACTGTGTATTATAATTCTTTATCTCATTTAGTCCTTTCTTTTTTTCTTTACCTTCTTTCTTCTAAACTTATTTTCCCTCTTTTATATAACCTTCTTCCTTAAGTTTCCTCATTTTAAAAATTGTCCATAATCATTTTTCATTTTTTCCGCCCTCCTCTTCTTTCCTTTATTCTCTTTCTCTTGGCTTTCCACATCCCTCTTAACTACCTTGTAGCTTCACCTTTCTTTATGTGCTCCAAAATATCATTGCAATAGAAATCCATTCTCATTGCGTTTTCTTTCTTCAGCTGCCGTTTTGAAGTACGAGAACAACGTGATGAACATCAGACAATTCAACTGCTCCCCTCATCCTTACTGGCTGCCAAATTTCATGGATGTCTTTACATGGTCCATACCATTCGTTGGAGAGAAAGGTACGAATTATATCGACTGCTTATTGCTTATCAATTTCAATTTTTTATTATAAATAGATTGCATGGCCAATTTTATATAGTCCATGTCACCACAACGTTCTTTCTACCAATTTTTTTCTTTCTTTTCCTGTATTTCTTCCTTCCTGTTTTTCCCCATGCGTCACATTAGGGAAAACACTACTAGTCGTCTTACTGCTACTAATTAATTTCCATATAACCTACTAGGAATACGCAAGATCTACCCAGACTCTGTATACCTTACATTCACTGTTGTATAGACACAGATATTGTTTATACACATACATATAGACACATATGGAGTGTTTATGTTTTTATACGCAAGTGTTCTTCTATGACTCAGCTAAAACTCGTTTTCTTATCTGCCAGCTATCTCGATCTATTATTTCCCTCTCTGGTACTTTTTGTCGTTGTTTGATACATGTTAGCTTCAATATTCACAACCTGACCAAATTCCTATTCATCTTGAGTGTTGGAGATGCCAACCGTTCATCGGCATTGTCTTGTGTTTGATGCAAGATACCGTTGATAGATAACGATGAGCTTGATAATGTTGATGTTTTCATTTGCACTTGTAGTAACTGAAATGCTCGTGAATGTGCTGAACATTTGCACTGATGAAGAGCTGACTCCAGACGAAGATGAGCTTGATGAACAAGCATCAGCTAAACGCAAAGAAATCATTCGAAATAAAATCCGCGCGATTGGAAAGATGGCTAGAGTCTTCACTGTCTTAAGGTTGGCTATTAATTTAGTTTGTCGTTAGGGACACATTGTAAATACAGCTTTTTCGCATCCTCTGTTATCCTTTCTTCTACAATTTCTTTCTCTTCTTCACTTGTTCTTGTTCCAGTGTCTCATCTATGTCTCGTTCTTTTGTTTCACTGATTTGTCCTTTTCTTTCTTCTTCTTGCTGTTGCAATGGTCCTGATAGATAGGCGTGTTTTTAATCTGCGTCCGTGTTTGTTGTAGAGAGGAGAGTGAAAGCATTTTACAACTCAAAGGTCTAACTCCATCGGGTGCTTTGCCTGTTGGGCTGTTGGCTGGTGGAAAGGATTCTCTTCATTCAGGTAAGACTCTAAAGGAAGCACACCTCATGCGTATTGAACGACAATTTCCCTTTTTATTGTTCCCTTCTCCACGGGAAGAGCACGTCGTGTGGGATAAGCATGTCGTGTGGGAGGAGCACGTCGTGTGGGATAAGCATGTCGTGTGGGAAGAGCAAGTCGTGTGGGAAGAGCATGTCGTGCGGGATAAGCATGTCGTGTGGGAGGAGCACGTCGTGTGGGATAAGCATGTCGTGTGGGAGGAGCATGTCGTGTGGGAAGAGCATGTCGTGTGGGATAAGCATGTCGTGTGGGAAGAGCATGTCGTGTGGGATAAGCATGTCGTGTGGGAAGAGCATGTCGTGTGGGATAAGCATGTCGTGTGGGAGGATACAGGGCACACACAAGAGCAATTCAGTGATAATAATAAGCAACAGTACACGAAGAGCAGAGCGCCTGTAGCTGCCATCTTGATATGCCATTTAGCCATTTTGTGAATTGCAGCCACTATTGGGTGCTTTGAATTTGTATCTTATGCTTATGTCAGGACAGTTATCTGAAGGTGTCGTTGTTCTGTTTTATTCCAGCACTGTCCGAGCTTGCTCCGCACCACAAAATCGCCGGTTTTGACGAGGCGAAGAGTCTGGATCGAGCCAACGAGCGAATGCCGCCAAGGAAACAGTCACTGGAGCGTAGCACCAGTGTTCCATCGAAAACGAAAATTGGCGGGAAAGTTTGAAAAAGGGTTTTGCGGAGGAGAAGGTAGATGGGAATGAGGAGGAGTGGGAAGCAGAGTTAGGCAGTGGTGGCGTATGGGTAAGATATGAAGTAAAACATTAGCTTAATTTGTAGTTCGACTTTTGCTGATTTGTACCGAGCGAAGGTGGGGCAGTGGCATTGGTTTTATGGCAATTCTATGACAGTGGAGCAAAGACAATTAACACCTACTTGGCAATATATTAGCACACGAAACCGATTGAGTTGAAACAGAACGAAAAACGTAGCAGCATACAAAACAACGAACGAGAAAATGAACACGGAGTAAAAAAAATGTTTACGGTGTATTTGAGCGGTTGCTTGCTTGGTCAGTCAATTTTTGGAAGCAAATAATTACAGGATGGAAATAACATCAAACCTAGCTGGTCAATCAAACCTTATTTATTAATGTAACCATTTATGCATTTTCATCACATTGGTAGGAGAGTTTGTTTGATGCTCAGGCCATCTGTTATTGATGTGTCGCTGGATTTATTCAGAGCAAATCTCTTTTAGTTTATGATGGCCAGGGCTGCAGTAGCATTTAGCGTAGATATTTCTCCATGTAGCAAATGTTCTCAATATGATGCAATGTTTGTAATTGAGTCATTGTATTGCCATTATTGGAATTGAATACACTAAAATCCGGATAACTCGAACCTTGGATAACTCGAACCAATTTGTAGTCCCCTTGAAAGCTTTGCTCGAACCCTCGATAACTGGAGCATTTGTTAACTCGAACCATTTTCATCGGTCCCTTGGAGGTTCGAGTTATCGGGATTTTACTGTAGTCTTATAACCCCCTTCGATGTATTTATCTAAAATCTGTTTCGTATTGCCTTTACACGAGGTATCTTAAAATGCAATCTAACCTGATGCAATGCTATACTATTCACGAAGTTATCCTCCTGAGGTCTCATACGTTGAGTGTTTTTATATTTTCGATTTTCATTGTATACATTTTAAAAAGCCCACCACCCTGCTTATTTCAAAAACGCTTAAAAATAATATTGCATTCACAAAACTGGTATTGCCCAGTATGTAATGACGATGTTTGCTCACTGCCGTATTTTGACTTAATATATTATATTGATAAAATGATGAACATGAACATAATGAAAATTGGAGCCACATATTACAATGCCTGTCAGTTGATTATTCGTATTTCGTATTTTATTGTTATGAAAACGCAAAATTGTTTTTATGTATTTGCGCCATCGCAGGGTACATTTTGTGCTGTGCTGCACACTTTTGCATTCAGTTTCAGATGCATGTTAAATTTCATTCTCCTGTTTGTTCTTTTCCTTTCATGTTGCTCGAATTTTTTGTATGGAAGTGCGAAGATCTTTGGTGAGTATTTTGTTTTATTTTTGGCCGTTATCTTTTTATTTATCCTGGTAGATTAATTTACGAAGCACCCGAACGTTTCATTATTTATGAGATGGACGACGAAATTGTTTTGCATTGAAATATCTCGAGACTTTAAAATTGTGTGATAGCTTGTTCAAAATGGCGTCTTGAAAGTCTTGCTTTTTTATCAGTTTTTGCAGGGACCATAAAATGGCAAGGGGACAGCAAAAAGTTCAATCTCAGCAGAAAAATGCAGAGAGAAAAGCAAAAGCAAAGAAGGGAACAAGTCAATTGAAAGCTGCAAATGCTGCATTGATATATAGTTGTACTGTTTGCAAGGTATGGCAACATTTGATTTATTTCATCTGCTATCATTATAAACAAAATGCTTTGTGTCGTTATTACTTTTTCTTTATTCATTTAATTTGCTTCTTTTTTCACAGTCACAGATGCCAGATCCAAAGACATACAAGCAACATTTTGAAAGTAAACATCCCAAGGCTGAACTGCCTCCTGAACTCAAATGAACACAAGAATATGGTATACTACTCGATCTCTTCTTTTGTATATTTACTTCCAATATACTTTGGTTTTCTCACTTCAACTTTTTATTAAGATCTGCTGTTTTGGTCTTCATAAACGGACAATTCTTCCTGGTATCATTCTTTAGTATAGGTTATCATTTCTTTATTTACTTTCTAAGTAATTATTTTATGAATTTGTGATATAAACAATTAGATAAAGGTGATGCTTTCAACTGGATGCAGTAGTTTCTGATTATCACTTCAGAGGATATCTAACAACCACTAACAATTTGTTTTACAAATATTATAGTAGGAACTTGTCTTTTTCTTCAAAAAGAAGACTGGGTTGCATCCTGTTTCACAAAGTGTATTTTTCATCAAGGTAAGATTTGCTAACTACATGTTGACTTGCATAACTGTGTCAATGCTTTCTGTTTCTTTTATTTTGATTATCCAAACATATTCTTTCTGTTTGTTTTCCAGATAGACAGATGAAGCACTTGTATATATGATTCTTTTTTCCATTAAGGAACTAATTTAAATACTATAATGTGCAATTAAATTTGTATACAGGTATTCTTGTGGGGTTCATTTGTCTGAAGTAACATCTATTGTTATTTAATTCCCATGGGATTTAATTCATTTTTCATAAATTGTATTCCCAGGGGATTCATTTTTCACAGATTGTATTCCCATGGGATTCATTTTTTCACACCTTGTATTCCCAAGGGATTCATTTTTCACACCTTGTATTCCCAAGGGATTCATTTTTCACACCTTGTATTCCCAAGGGATTTATTTTTCACACCTTGTATTCCCAAGGGATTCATTTTTCACACCTTGTATTCCCAAGGGATTCATTTTTCACACCTTGTATTCCCAAGGGACTTATTTTTCATATATTGTATTCCCATGGGATTCATTTTTCACACCTTGTATTCCCATGGGATTCATTTTTTCACACCTTGTATTCCCAAGGGATTCATTTTTCACACCTTGTATTCCCAAGGGATTCATTTTTCACACCTTGTATTCCCAAGGGATTTATTTTTCACACCTTGTATTCCCAAGGGATTCATTTTTCACACCTTGTATTCCCAAGGGATTCATTTTTCACACCTTGTATTCCCAAGGGATTTATTTTTCATATATTGTATTCCCATGGGATTCATTTTTCACACCTTGTATTCCCATGTGATTCAGATTGTATTCCCATTGTATTCCCAAATTTCAGATGAAAATGAAATTTAATTTTAACAATGGTCTATCCCTAGAGTATGATACAAATGGAAGTATAATGAAATATAGGTTTGAATAAAAATAATGTTGATAATATATACCATCCACTGTGAGACATTATTGTTTATTATCTTCTTTAGTTCTATCCATTGTTATCCTCTTGATATTGTTGGGTGAACATTCAAATCTGATAGAAATTTGAGAAAATGTTATTACTTTTGGAGACTTTAACAAAAACAGCATATTTTAGTGATGTCAACAGGGTCTATATCAACAAAGCAAAATGAATTGGTAAGATTTGAGTGAGATGTTAAACTGATTACCTTGGAATTCCTCTGAACTCTTTCATTGTTGACTGACTTCTTCCCTCATACTGCTTATCTGCTTGTAAAATTCGAAATAAACGTCCCACCACAAAATTACGTGTTCAGCATCAACTCGGCACCAAGCTCCGCTAATAGGTCGCGCAACACGCGGGTAATTCCTCGAATAACACGCGAGTCTGGACTTGGAAGTGAGGGATACGCAGATGTAACTGAATCTCGCGAGACCTGTGAAAAGAATAGCAAAAGACAATGAAAATTTGTGATTGATAGCAAAAGTTAAATTGAAAGCAAATGGCATTGTCGCCAACACAGAAGATGCAATAAAACGGCATGCGCAACCTTAAGCGCTCTCTTCCAACTTGCAAGTCAGTGCATACCGCTAAAGGACGCTACCGAGCGCCCCGCCATCGTTTTGCCAGAGCATCGAGGCCAAGGCTGCGCTGGACGAGTGACCAGTACTCTATCCAAGGCCGAAAGAAGTGTGCTGGAAAGTCGGCTAGAAACACCCAGTAACGGTGACCATCAGCAGAGAAAGCCCCTGGGAAGAACGCTGGTGTCTAATGAAGTAGTCATGTGGGGTTTGCGATGGTTTAAACGTGGGATTACATTGCGTTTCACGTTTTAGATTCGAAACTTTACCCTGCACCTTGGGATATTCTTACATGAAGTCCTAGCCGATTATCCGATCATGATTATGGGTCATTACACGAGTCACCAACAAGCCACCACCACCAACTTTTTATTTGAATATTGACCTCAATCGTCTGTCATTGATAAATGTGGCCGACAGCCAATGTGAAGATAAAGCCAACTTTTTAACTCAGTCCACTCATCTACGACAACAACGAGATAGAATTAGGCTCTTTTTTCAGAAATAAACGGCATTTAGAGAAGCTTTGCTCTGTTCAGAAAGTGAAGCCATATAAGTAGCGAAATATTATAAATACCAACACAACATCAAACGCACCTTGACGTAATATTTAACCAGCCAGCAAAACATCAATAGCATGACGAAAGATTTTCACTCCATTTCTGCCATTTGTCTCAGACGTTGGATAAGATAAATGATTATTCTACAAGAAAAACAAGACTCACAATGAAACACTTTCATTTCTATTAGTCATTAGTAATACAGGAATTTTTGCTAAATCACTGAGCAGTATACTTCAGCATATATAAACGCATCAATATGAGAATAATGTTTACACGAATACAGGGGCTCAAAATTGCCAAAAAACAACTGCTTAGTTTTATGCAAACAAAAAAGTTCACAATACTCAACAACATGGGACCACAAAGGAAAACGCTCAAATGATTCTGATGATAAATGATAGAAATTACTAAAACCGATTAACAAAACGTAGCAACAATGGTTTGATTGAAAAGAAAGCAAAATTTCAGCAATGTTTTTAGTATTGATCTCACATCACCTGGGATACAAAAGGCCTTGGTTACTTAACCATGAGGAATAATTACTCTTAAGAAATTATGAAATTCTTCTTCATTGTTTCTGTTTATGATTCAAAAGGCGATTAATGTTGAGGGAATATTTACAGCTTTGTTTTTCATTATCATGACTTTGGATTGTCACGTCGAAGTCAAGTAGCAGGATAAAAGTTTCATAGTTCTAACACTGTCACAAAGTTATAACCGAACTATACCAGCAAACATGGTTGCTGAAGCACAGTATACGAAGGTAAGCCACAACTTTCTTTATAAACTGTATAATTATCCTATATAAAGTGTATGATTACCACTGAATAAATTTTTATTATTTGTCTTACTAACTGGGTGAGGCCTTGCGACTAAACTACGTCGCGAAATGCGGCTTCATATCTTGTCCTGTCATCTCAAAATCATGCACAACAAGGTTCACACGCAAAGTAAAGTAGCATATTACTATTAATAAAGAACTATTTCGAAATTTGAATCGAAAATTAAACTGCTTATGAATGTTAACTCGTTGACCAAGCTTAACTTAACTCGCTGACTATACGTTCACATAAATTGCACCTAATTTCCTCATTTCTCCACAAACATAGCAAACACAACAATAATAACAATATTTTAATTCAAAATAATTGAAACACACAGCCACGATATAAACGATAGCTCTTTCTATCTCTCGCCAGAAACGCATGACGCCGTCTTTAAAGAAGCACATTGGCAAGGTCTACCGACCATACTACATGGCATTTGCAGTACTGAGCATATTGGTTTGCATTGGCCTTCTTGTGTGTGCCAGTGCCTTAAAGGAGTATGATTCGAGCTTGAAAGATCAGCTCTTCCACATCTGGGTGGCTATACCGGTAATATAAACAGAGTTATTCATCATTGTCAGCAACCCCCTGAAATTGTTGCCAAACTGTATTCATGGATAATAGAATGATTAAAATGCCTCGTATTTCAAGGGGGCAATGTTGCAATGAACAATTTGATCGGCATAAACTTCTGGAAATATGATAAGGGGGACCAGCAGTCAAAGACTATAGAATACATTCAAATCACACACTCCTCCTTCTACTGACAAAAAACAGACGGATTATCAGTCATCATGCCTCCGTCTTTTAGATTTTGGTCCCGGCTCTGTTCGGAATTGGAGTATATATTACGAAAAACAGAAAGGTGGTAAGTACCACATAACTTTTACTACTTCTGCATCTACTAATATACTGTACCATTACTTCTACAGTGAAACCTTTTTAAGACAAACACCTTTGGGACCCAGGATTATGGCCATAAGAACTGTCACTAATTACTAACATCCATCAAAATATCTACCACCATTACTACTTATTCCACCTATACGAGCGACCGTTTTATCTACACTTAGGTCATAATCTTCCTGATTCTTTCGTTGATTGTCATGGTGATGTGCGCATCAGCCACAATGATGACGGGTCTCAGATATTGGTTGGATGGTTGGTATGCAACCAGGGAGCGTCTGGATACCAAAGGCAAATGCACCGAGCTCAACGGTCTCTGTGCATGCAGTGGCATCTCAAAAATGCCACTTAATGGTAAGCGTAATAATACAGGCAGCTTTCTATTATTTCTAAGCTATCCTTGTTGAAAGGTTCTGGTATTATTTTCTCGTGGAGACTTGCAACCAAACCCTTGATATATTTTGGTCACTGTCTCAGGGTGTTCAAATGCTTATAACACCTGTTTGATTTGGGAGCTGTGGCAAGGTGGCTGGGGCATGGTTGGATACAGAGGGACTTCTTTTTAGGACAACCTCTAAGCCAAATAGTCTTAGTGGGGTGTGGTGCACTGGGCCCTCGAAACATTTTCCCCAGGCCTCTTTTTCAGCCATCATATCACTGCATAAGAATATTGACTATTCAAGTAGAAATTGCAATGATTAAATGGATTAAGTTCAATCTGATGCCCAATCAGACAGCATAGTGACTTCACTTCAGCTCATCTTTAATCCCTTTCTTGCAGTTAAAACATGCAGCAAAATGAAAACTGCCACAAATTTCCTCATTGGTGAAATTGTTATCTCTACACTTGGTTTCATATTCAGCCTTGCGGGAATATTTCTAGCATTCATGACAATTTGTTGCGGACCATGGCAGGTTTGTTGGCATTTTACAAAGTTTTAATTACTAACATAAATCAACTTAGAAGTTTAAAAGAGACTCGATAAGTCCACAAGCTGGGAGGCAGACATTTGTTTGGATTGTATTTTCAAGGTTTATAATCAAATCTTACTTAGAGCAAGTTAAAAACAAGAGGAATGGGACACACTGATTAAGACACTGTGAAATGTTAATTACTTGTGAGGGTTAAGTAGCACATCCATGTTGCTTTAACGACAAAAATATCTGCTAGTTTGGTTTAAAACTTGAATGAGCCCTTTTAGTAAACTGAATTACAAAAGCTCTAATCTATTCTTAGCCATCCATCCAACCTAAAGATTGTTTCACTAAATTTTTGAAACTAACTTGCACATGTTTTGTTCTTTCAGTTTATTGATGACTATGAAAAGGAAAATGACATTGATCGCAACCCAAATGTCGAATTTGTCCATGCACAAAGGCTTAAATCTGAAACACTGAACGTAAATCAAGGCTTTGATGAATAACAAACAGTGCCAGGCAATTGAACAGTGAAACAAGGCAACTGAACTTTTCTAATTCCGCTTTTTTATTAACTTTAATGCATTTAAACTTAGTATAAAGTCATGTATAACGCTAATTATTTGCTGTGCACTAATCTCGTGAATATTTGTCTTGATGTTTGGAGCACAGTTTAGATCTAATGATAATGAATTTTATTGACATAAACCATCATATCAATTTCCAATAATGTTTTATTATATTATAAACTCTGACATTATTTCAGTTTGGTATTGGGTTTGTAAAATACTACTTGCTTCTCTTTGTTTTAATTTGTTGGAAAATGTTAACATTGCATTACAAAAGTATGTATATACCAGCACTCTATTCTATTCTATTGTGTTTTCTGTTTCGAAAATGGAAGGCGAAATTGGTCGACTGAGAAGAAATATAAGCATAAATATATAAAATGTCCATGATGTATAAACAATACAAAATAGCCACTTCGTAAAAATATAATATAGGTCAGGTTTGGTCACTAAGTTGGTCAGGGTGCGAAAAGACAACTGAATTGAGTTGTTGAGTGAGGGCCTAACAGAAGCAAATTTAAGTAAAGAGCAAAGATACTCACCCCGGGTTGCATTTCGACTTTATTAAATCCATAATGTTGTCTTCGACGTTTGGCACTGTACAAACTTGTCGGCCAACCATATATTTGCTGCACATCCACGTCAAAAACATCAAGATAGACTCTTCAAAATTCCTCCTCTCTCCTCGTTTACTCGTGCAATGCAAAAAGAAGAAAGAAGCAAGAAGTGAGTGAGTGCAATGCAAGTGCTGTGCTCATGATGATGTCAGCAAATCTTTATCCGCCTGCGCAGTGCCCAAAAGTTATGAAAAGAGACATCAAAATTTGAGTTTTGAGTAAATCTTGGTCTACAATCAGTATATTATCTACAGTTCCAGCAAATACAGAAACAAATTAATTAATTTATGTTGAAGACGTGTAAGACTCAAAACAACATGCATCTATATTATTTAAAAGTAGAGAAATGCAATCATTTGATTGCTTTGTACCATTTGTGTTCAGTCGATTCACTAAGGCTTAACTCAACCGTATAATATACGAGCTATAAAATGTTAACTACGTTGCAGCATTGTAAAGTATATAAAATTACGTTATAGCAATACATAACAATATTTACCAGTTTTGCTACATAATTCGGTCGTTAAATCCAAATGGTATCTTCCAAAGTTCAGTGAAATGACCTGCACTTCATCTGTCAATAAACTGAAAGCTAAGCTGTTCCATTGGTCTGCGAACGAGGCTCAACATTCCAGATTGCTTCTTTCCAACGTATTTGATTTTGAACCTTTTCAATGCCTATGAAAGATCACACTAAATCAATTAAAAAGAATCAACGATCAATATATCTTGGGCCATGGAGTTTTGAAAAATCAAACTTTAACCATGGCAAAAGCAAACCAAAATCGGATGACAATATTAATTGAGATATAAGGTAGAAAACTGGTGACAATACAATCGAAAGCAAGAAATCCTTGCAAACAAAGCATGGTAGAACCAACAGCAAATAATACATTAGTTAGCAGATAATTCAACGAAAAGTTGTTGAATCCTACAAAAAGATCTTTAACTCACTTTATTTTTCAGGGTATTGTATTGTCTTGGAATAGTATGACTTAAAAACTACTGTTAACGTTTTATTCTTAATTAGTTATTTAGATTTTCTTAGTAAATAACATCCTGGTAATATTTTATAGATTTAAAACTTTAGGTTTTGAAAGGGACGACATAAAGCAATGACAAAAGCAAGGTAGCATTGTTAAAGCGCAACAAATTACACACTAGTATAAGGGCGCTTAAAATTGGGCAACTTACGTTATACAGAAAAACCTGTATTTCAGCCTCGGCAACCCTTCTTCCTAAAAATAAAAATCACGTGTTTCACTTTAAAAAAACTAAAAGCTGGAGTGAAGATTTATACCGCACAAGAAGAAGTCAAGGAGAGTATTATTTCCCTCTATTTCCCTCTCGTAATGTGTAGTTCATTAAAAGACAGGTTCTCTGTTGCATTGAGGTGACAGTAGATACAAATATACTCAAAATGACATCACATTGATGATGGTAAGACATTCGTTGAGCTGTTAACTGTACTAACCGACACAAGATCTTGCACCGTATCCAAACGGGAGGGTTGAGAATGGATTGACGTCTACGTCATGCTTCGAGCCTCGCAGCCATCTCTCTGGCTCAAATTTCTTAGCATTGGGGTAGACCTTTTCATCATTACTCATCACCCAATTGCTCAATAGAACTATGGTCTAGGTGAAACAAAAAAGATAATTGGTTTTGTATGTTTGATGTTGATATATGAATTTGTAAAATTAATCGAATTAGATAAGTTTCTTGTATTTAAATATTAGAAGCTAGATGTAAATGTATTCGATATAAGGTGAGAAAGAAAGAATGAAAGAAAAGTTATTATTAAGTGAATAACCAGAACAAATATAACATCAAATCGCAAAGAAAAAAGCAAGAAACCTAGTGCATAATAAAGGTTATGCAGAAATAATGGTGCAATGATGCAAAATATTCCTGAAACTTACATCTTTTGGTAAGAGGTAGCCACCCACTTCGAGGTCTGTTTCCAAAACCCTTTCAATTGATGGTGCAACTGGTTGCAACCTGGAAGAGCACAAATGACAAAGCTGGCAATCAATAAAACGTGATGTTTGAAAGTGTGGTGGTCGGTGTACACTGCATCCATTATAGACTTTACATCCATAAATGGCTAGACAATAACTTTGTAGGTAAGTACAATGGTGCAAATGGGGTTTGGGGTCAAATTCATAGCAATGTAGGTAGGGTGTGGAAGTGTGACACCCCCAACAAAATGTTTACAACCCCATCCCAGTTGCCATTTTAGTAATAAATCAGGCAGTTTTTATTGTCTTGTGAGGCCTCATTCATTAAATTATGAAAATTTTGAAATGATATTTCTGATCAAAAAGTTCAGTTCCTCAGGGAAAAACTTGGTCTTTTAACCACACACACCCCTAAAAAATTTGCATTTGCACCACTGGGCATTGGAATACCTAGGAATACCTTGAAAATATACATAAAACCGAAATATACTGTATACTAAAAATATACATGAAACATTAAGTACCTGGCTGATTCTTTGACGAATGCCCGTAAGTATGGCATTTGTTGAAACAATGGTGCATCCACAACTGAGTCACGCTTATCGCTTATTGAAACAATTTCTGCAGCCAGCTTTTCTTGCTGTTCAGCATTTGTTCCCAAATGATACAGTAACCATGACAGAACTACTGAAGTCTGTGGATAAAGAAAAAGGCATGGGTTACTAACAACCATGTCTAACTAAGACGATATACCTATTGAAAGCAGTAATGAAACTGGATTGCAGCATAGGAGAAGAATACGCATAAGCATAGAGTTACATTTTCTCTAGGGGGTGCTCAAGTGGAATATTTTCTTTTAAATGGTTTACAATAGAATGTCAGGTCGGCTTACAATTGTGTGTCGATTATCTTTAAAATTTGAGTTGTGAAAATTGGTGTGAGATTATTATTTCCAAATGAAATATCCAATGCATACAGCGATAGATAAGAATGAATCGTTATTTTCTCACAACCGAATCTATACCTGTTATAATACATTTCTCATCCCCATAAACTAAATAAAACAACAAACTAAACATCTAATCCTTTGTAGTGCAAATTAACTGTCTTATAGTACCTATTTAACTGAGTTCACCAACTCCAAATGAAACAAACATGCCAACAGTTTCTGTGAATTGTTGAACTAAAGACCTTGAACAACGGCAATAAGCCATTGATTTGATAAAAAGAATTCAGAAATAAAAAGAAATAAAACAAAATCCCTTGCTCACCGTATCTTTACCAGCAGCCAATGCATCAACAGCATGAACAATGCATTCTTTTTCATCCATGCCATCTTCTGACAGCAAGTAGAACACAAAAGATTTCCCTGGAAAAGTGGAAAAAAACAATATATTACACAATACCATGTCTGTTTACAAAAATCGGAACAAGTGCCATCCCTACCCACCCAAAAGGGACAACTTAAATGTGGATTCTGACTTCCCAGCAGCATAAATTCTGGTGAATTCTTCAATAAAAGACAACTCAAATGCAGGTTTAATAAAAGAGGTTTAATAAAGAGGGGTGCTTAATAAAGCTATTCTATTCAATGTGCAGAAAGTTGCCAGCTATCTGAATACTTCTGCATGCAATAACGTACGTATTGTTTCTGCCACTTCAGTTCCATTTGCGTCAGCTTCATGAATTTGTTTAACAATGTTGCTTATCATGTCAAGGCCGACAGAATGTATCACTCCATAACTTCTTTCAAACTCCTTATACTGGGATCTTTTGAAATGCTTGCGCCACTTTATTAATGAAAACTCTGTTAAATTTGTCATGAAACAATCAACTGCTTTTAGGAACTCTAATGCTTTCTCGTTGGCAGTATCCTCTAGCAGTCCACATCTTTGACCATATGAAAACATCCCCATACCTGGAAAATAATTTTTGTACATCATAGTTTGTGTGAATTTGCTACAATGTACTGACAAGGTTGAATTAAAAAAATTGAAAACATTCTACATTTATACTTATCATCTCCTGGCATACATACTTTCAATAGCCCATTTTGATAGCAATGGTTCCACATCTTCAATCAACCCAGTGGAGTCTCTATTGGCTTCAATCAAATTCACTGCATCACAGGCGACATGATCAAATGTATCATAATACTGCTTCAGTTTTACAGGTTTCAGCAGTTGTTTGCCGATTATCTTTCTCAACTTCCCCCAGTCTTCACCTTGCCTGAAACAAGGAGTTTATTCAGTCGGTTTCTTTATGTCTGCAGTTTTATGCTAGAAACACAAAATCATGCTGAGAATATCGGATGGAATAAAATCAAAACGTTTTGATTTTATTCCATCGAATATTTTCAGTTCAGCTTCTTTTGCTTAATTTGACAAGGTGTTAATTCGATCCCCCCCCCCCCGACGGACTATTTTTGGGATGTCTGGAGAATAAATAATGTAAAATATGGCGCGCCGTAGGGGACAAAAGGGTGTTTAGAATGCATTCAGGGTTTTAGAATCAGTATTCACAGTTTTAGAAATTGCATTCGCTATTTTAAAACGGCACAGACTTTAAAATTTCATGGTTTTAGATTTGCAATCACGGTTTTAGATTTGCGCCCACAGTTTTAGATTTGCAATTATGGTTTTAGATTTGCAATCATGGTTTTAGATTTGCAATCATGGTTTTAGATTTGCGCCCACAGTTTTAGATTTGCAATTATGGTTTTAGATTTGCAATCATGGTTTTAGATTTGCAATCATGGTTTTAGATTTGCAATCACGGTTTTTGGTTTGCTCGCCGTTGAAGAGTGAAAACAGTGAAAGTGAAAATTTTTTGAGCAAGTAACAGATCATGGAGCATTTCATTTTCTACGTAGTTATATTTGGCTGTCTAACAAGCTATGCAACTGGCTACGAAAATGTCGAAGAGTTGCTTCACTCGCTTTCTTTATTTACTGAACGGCTGTTTCAAAGTTTCATTTCAAACGATCTGAATGGTTTACGATACCACAGGAGAAAGCTGGAAGAGTTCATCGATGTTTTAACAGCAATCCTTGCCATAATCTCAGTTCAAAATGGTATGGACTTCATCGTTGATACGATTGATTTGCTAATTAGAAATCTCCGCAGACACCTCAGGGACATCAACAACACATTAGGTCATGCAACTCCAAACCAACGAACATCGCAATTTAGGCCCAGTAGGTACTTCTGCGAAACACAGGTCGTTCAATGTGGGAGACCGAAATATGTGATACAATATGAGCAAATTTCATCTCTTAGGGGAACAGGAATGACGTGGAAGAACATAGCAAAATGTTTAAATATAAGCTCTAAAACCTTGTACAGGCATAGAAGAGAACTTCGCATTTCTGACAGTTTTACCCACATTGACAGTACCAACCTTCTTGCAATTATTCAGGAAATACTGACTTTAACACCAAATGCTGGTGAGAGCTATGTCATGGGAAGCTTGAGAGGAAGAGGTGTGATAATTCCAAGGCAAAGATTGAGGGAACACCTGAGGATAGTGGACCCAGTGGGTAGAGCAGTTAGGAAGCACAAGACAATCATACGTCGTGTGTATAATGTTCTTGGTGCAAATCATCTCTGGCATATTGATTCCAACCATAAACTTATTGCTTGGAGATTTGTTGTCCATGGTTGTGTAGATGGTTTCAGCAGGGCAAATGTCTACTTGAATTGTGCTAACAATAATCTTGCAGAAACAGCTTTAGGCTATTTCAGAAAAGGAGTTGAAAACTTTGGTTTGCCACTAAGAGCAAGGGGAGACAGGGGAGTTGAGAATGTTGACATTGCACGCTTCATGATTGAAAACAGAGGGATAAACAAAGGCAGCTTCATTGTTGGTAGAAGTGTACATAATACAAGAATTGAGAGACTTTGGTCAGACGTCAACAGAGTTGTTCTTTCTTATTATCATGAAATCTTCAAATTTATGGAGAATGCTAACATCCTTGATGAGCATAGTGAATTGCATCTATTTGCACTCTGCTTTGTGTTTTTACCAAGAATTAATAGGTCATTACAAGAATTTCGTTCACAGCTGAATTACCATGGCTTGTCCTCGGCACCAAGTCGAAAGAGTCCTCTTGCTCTTTGGCATGAATCAATGCTGACCTTTGAAGAGGACATATTTGTGGATAATTTAGATCTGTATGGTGTTGACTATGAGGACAATTTTGCAAACATTCTAGAACCTTCAGGTATAATTGCAGTGCCTGATACCATATATAGGATAAGTGGAGAAACCTCAGCACACATTAACCAAAATTTCATTCCACTGCTAGATGATGGAAACCATGGAATCAACTGTTATTGCAATTTAGTTGATTACCTTGAAACAATATCTTAAATTACATTTCATTTTGCTCGATTTAAACACTCACACGCTGAGACCTCAGATGTGAGGTGAAAGCTCCCAAAATTATTTAATTTAATATATCAATTTAGTTAGCGTGTGAGTGTTTAAAAATGAATGGCAATCGAGCAAAATGAAATGTAGTTTAGGATATAACACTCGGGAGTCAATAAGAATTTTAGCAGAATCTGCTAAAAGAAGAAATATCTTAAATGTTGTTGTGCTAAACAAAATGGAACAGTGTAGAACAATAAACAATACAAGGCTAAATACACAGCGTATAGTATCAATAAATTTAGTCCATAACATAACAGCAAAGAGAATGTCAGTTAAATTATTTTTTATTTTTTCCACAAGACAATGTTTGCTGGAAGTTGGATTTGTTGAGCCAGGAAAGTATATTATTAAAGAACCCAAAAACTTTGTCAAGTACTGAATATATAGATAAAACTTTATGGATACTATAACTATATGGATAAAAATTTAATTTGCTTTAATTAATTCGTCTGTCGCTAAGCCAATTACAAATGTAAAACGGTATGTATTTTTCAACAACAAAATAAACAAACAGAACTATTATACCAATGTGCGTGGATTTGTGAGTGTCTAAGCATAACCAAATCCTTGTGAGCCTTTGATTCCCAATTCCACCTGTTCTTTAAAAATTGCATAACTTTTATGGACAACAGGAAGCATGATGATATTTGCACATGTGTTAGCCTTTGGCAACTTTGATTGATTTCCATCATTTTCTGGTTGATGCAGAAATTTTAGATAAGGTTTTGGGTAAAATCCTAAAGGAGGAATATCATTGCAGCCAGTTGTAAAGAACAAAACATCTGAAAAAGACAGCTCTGATTCCTTCTCTTGGATGTCCTCTAATAAATCAAGCCAGTATGAGAGTACCCTTTCCTCTAAAATTTGACGACTTGAACCTTTTTCTGAACTTTCAATCAAGAATAAGTGATTGACAGCCTCTGATGTCAGTCTCTCATCTTGGTAACACAGAATGGACTTGAATCGCAAAGGGGATTGTTTTATGCTGTTGAGCAAGCCAAGGGTTTCCAAGCCATTTTTAAACTGCTGCAATGCTTCATTGCAACGTCCAAGGACGTACCAATGAGCTACTTCTTCAGCCATTTTCTTGATTTCACTCTCATTTGCAACAAAACATGATGTGCCAGCAAGTGAAAACAGGGTGTCATTTTCATCAATGACTTTGTTGGCTGCATCAACATCAGCTGTATTAAGCAATTTTTTTAGCACTTCTTTCACGTCTCTGTCAGGAACTGTGTCAACACAAACGTGGATGTGTCTGTTGTCTTTGAATAGCGCTTCATACAAAACTGGGGAGAAAAATTTTGGCGCAGCCGCACCATGAACAAGAGACATGGCAATAACTCTGCCAGCAAGGAAGTAATCATTTTCTGCAATATGATGGGCAAGGCTTGTGAGTGATTTACTAGCATCCTCGCCAACAAAGATTGATGAGCTTTTTAGGTACTGCAAAAGAAGTGTTAGAAGCTCTCTTCTGGGACCACCAAGGTCAACTGCCCCTTCAGAGGCACCCAAGTCATCTGTGAATTTTACAGACATTTTCTTTGCTGGTGAAAATGTCTTCCGATTAAATCCTCTCTTGGCACTTTCCCACAAATGATTGCGGCTGATGTTGAACTTCGAAATGCTACTTTCATCAATGTTGGATGCCAAGCTCTCCAAAATTCCCTTCACATCACCTGCCTGAGATTTGCCTGCTTCCTCTGTCCCAAAAACTGTTGGGTTTTCCCCCACGAGATCTTCAACATCATCAGCAGCTTCAAAGTCAGATGACTCTAATAAAGCACCATATTCTTCAACCAAATTAATCACATGTGCATTAGTTGATGGATGTCCTTGTCCATTAGTTGGTGCATGCCATTGTCCAGTTGGCAGTTCATTTGAAGATAATTCTTCCATCAAAGTACCTGGGGAATTTATGATTTCGATAGCATTTATTTCTTGCATGGATGGTGGCTTATTTACATCTAAACATGGCTCTCCAAGATTAGGTTCAAGCTCATCATGACTTGTAGATATGGTGTCAAGAAAGGGATTTTGCTGCATATATTCATCAAGTGATTCATCAGAGTCAATCACATCTTCTGGTGCAAACTTTACCCTCTTGTTTTTTCTGTTGTCCTTATGGTTGGGTTTTAATATCTGTATGCTTGGCCGAATATAAATTGGTTTTTCTTTGAAAATCTTTGAAATTTTCTCACCATTTAGGTCAGCACCCCTTTCTAGTGCTGGTGGCATTAACTTTTTGTGCACAGATTCAAGAATTGAAATTTCACAATCAGCTATCTTCTCATGAAATACATCCTTGATTTTGGCCAGGAAATCAGAGGCACTCCACTCCTTCTTGAGCATGACTTCTCTTATTACGTGCTGATTTTCACTTAGATACAATTTCATCCCTTGTCTGGGTACGATGTCATCTTCTGGGCCAGATAGCAGAATAAGGTCTCTTCTAAATGGTCCAGATGGTTTCCTTGCTTCTGCTGTAAAGTTCCCTTTCCTTCTTCGTGACTGGAAACCGTGACCAAAATAGTTTCTCTTGTTGCCAAAATTATTTCTGAAGGTGAACTGAGGTCTATCTTCATCTGTTGGACGCATGTCACGTTCCTGGCTTTGGCCACTGCGTGAAGAGGACGGCCCTGGCACTTGAAAACCAGCAGCAGCAGCAGACCTCGAGTTGGATGGCCTAAACACATTTCTTACTTCCTCTTCGACGTTCACGTGGGGACGCCTTGCTTGCGGTGTCCCGTTGTTGTTCATAGCCTGTGTCAATGCCGAAACATTCGACACCAGTTGGGAAACAAGCTCAGTCGTTTGCCTGCTTCCCTCCATTCTGTCTTCGGCCATGCCTTCACACCGACTCCAGCGAACATGTGGCGCGAACGTTAGATCTGAAACTCAACTGTGCTCGCATGTGTGTGCAAATCTAAAACTATGATTGCAAATCTAAAACCATGATTGCAAATCTAAAACTGTGGGCGCAAATCTAAAACCATGATTGCAAATCTAAAACCGTGATTGCAAATCTAAAACCATGATTGCAAATCTAAAACCATAATTGCAATTTTAAAGTAGCAAATTCTTTAATCTAAAACAGTGAATACCGTTTTAAAATAGCGAATGCAATTTCTAAAACTGTGAATACTGATTCTAAAACCCTGAATGCATTCTAACCAGAAACAAGACAGTTGAATATAGGTCTGGAATGTAGACTCACATTGGGATTCCAGACTCACATTGGGAAAGTCGCTGCAAAAGACGGTATTGTCATTGATTACCACAAATTCGAAGTTTATTCCCTAAAACTACAACTATATGGGGATGTTTTCAGCAAAACACCGCATCTCTATCTTGCTTGTACTCCTGAATCGAGCGGGAAATGTCTTGTCACTTGCTCTTCGACATGGCGGCCTTGCCAAGCTGGCCTACCGTAAACATGGTAAAAATTTCAAAGTCTTTCATTTTTAAGAAATTCGAAGTTTATTCCCTAACACTACAACTATATGAGGATGTTTTCAGCAAAAAACCGCATCTCTATCTTGCTTGTACTTCTGAATCGAGCGGGAAATATTTTGTCACTTGCTCTTCGAAAAGGCGGCCTTGCCAAGCTGACCTAACGTAAACATGATAAAAATTTCAAAGTCTTTCATTTTTAAGAAATTCGAAGTTTATTCCCTAACACTACAACTATATGGGGATGTGTTCAGCAAAAAACCGCATCTCTATCTTGCTTGTACTTCTGAATCGAGCGGGAAATATCTTGTCACTTGCTCTTCGAAAAGGCTGGTTTTCCAACTTTTCGAAGTGGCTGTCGACGCTACTAAAACCCGGAACAAGCAGAAAAGAGACGTGCATTTTGATTTTTCAGACTCACATTGGCAAAGTTGCTACAAAAGACAGAATTATCATTGCTGGGTATAAATTCGAAGTTTATTCCCTAAAACTACAACTATATGGGGATGTTTCCAGCAAAAAACCGCATCTCTATCTCGCTTGTGGTTCTGAAACGAGCGGGAAATATTTTGTCACTTGCTCTTCGACATGGCGGCCTTGCCAAGCTGGTTTACCGTGGTCCGTTCCGTGAACTTGGTAATTTTACATTTCCCAAATGCTGATGACGTAGCTCGAAAATTTATGACCATGTCTTGAACTGGAAAAAGGACTCCAAGAAATAAGCATCTTTGCATTGTTATGTGACTTGTATTTTCTCATGGATTTCGGAATTTATATAAATTACAATACTTTCTTGTTGATTCAAATTGACCATTAGTAACTATAATATAAATAGCTTTTACTTGTAAGTTTAATTGAGTTAATTTCAGAATATGTGTAAAAGACAGTCAAATTCTCTTTGCTTGCTTTGCCAATACGTTTTGGCAAAAGTATTGGCAAAAGTAACAATTTTCGAGCTACGTCATCAGCATTTGGGAAATGTAAAATTACCAAGTTCACGGAACGGACCACGGTAAACCAGCTTGGCAAGGCCGCCATGTCGAAGAGCAAGTGACAAAATATTTCCCGCTCGATTCAGAACTACAAGCGAGATAGAGATGCGGTTTTTTGCTGGAAACATCCCCATATAGTTGTAGTTTCAGGGAATAAACTTCGAATTTATACCCAGCAATGATAATTCTGTCTTTTGTAGCAACTTTGCCAATGTGAGTCTGAAAAATCAAAATGCACGTCTCTTTTCTGTTTGTTCCGGGTTTTAGTAGCGTCGACAGCCACTTCGAAAAGTTGGAAAACCAGCCTTTTCGAAGAGCAAATGACAAGATATTTCCCGCTCGATTCAGAAGTACAAGCAAGATAGAGATGCGGTTTTTTGCTGAACACATCCCCATATAGTTGTAGTGTTAGGGAATAAACTTCGAATTTCTTAAAAATGAAAGATTTTGAAATTTTTACCATGTTTACGCTAGGCCAGCTTGGCAAGGCCGCCTTTTCGAAGAGCAAGTGACAAAATATTTCCCGCTCGATTCAGAAGTACAAGCAAGATAGAGATGCGGTTTTTTGCTGAAAACATCCTCATATAGTTGTAGTGTTAGGGAATAAACTTCGAATTTCTTAAAAATGAAAGACTTTGAAATTTTTACCATGTTTACGGTAGGCCAGCTTGGCAAGGCCGCCATGTCGAAGAGCAAGTGACAAGATATTTCCCGCTCGATTCAGGAGTACAAGCAAGATAGAGATGCGGTTTTTTGCTGAAAACATCCCCATATAGTTGTAGTTTTAGGGAATAAACTTCGAATTTGTGGTAATCAATGATAATACCGTCTTTTGCAGCGACTTTCCCAATGTGAGTCTGGAATCCCAATGTGAGTCTACATTCCAGACCTATATTCAACTGTCTTGTTTTTGGTTGCATTCTAAACACCCTTTTGTCCCCTACGGCGCGCCATAGTAAAATAGCTAGGTGTATTCGGGCCTTTAGAATTGTTTATCGTCATTCCAAAAAATTATGCAAGCAGGTACAATTCTTTAAATTGGCATGTTAATCACTGCGTGTTTATAGACAAGACGTAAAAATAAAAATGAATTTACTTACAAGTCCACAAGGCTGGGAGGCAAATTTGTTTTTTGTCTTTGTTCAAACAGTGCGGAAAGCGCAGTAAATTTTCTTAGCGGCCATTTCGTCTCTGCTCTGTAAACTTTTTCAGCCATGTCAGGATCCGAGATAATGACATATTTATTGCCAAATATGTTTTCAAGAAAAATTGGGCCATATTTTTTCGCAAATACAGCCTCTGTCTCAAAACGTCTTCCAATGCCGTTTTTTAATTGCATGCGAAGGGAAAGAAATAAACCAGGAGTTGGTAGCTCATCAATATGGCGTAATTTTGGCGAGACAGTGTCATCATGGATCGGTTGTTGGTCGATGCTTGGATTTGCTGTTGAGGATGAAGAATGTCTTAACATGGCCAACATCCATGGTTGCTTAATGGCAGGCAATATTCGAGTGTGCACATGCACACTTGAATGTTGTATCTTTTGCAATGGACGTAGCAAAGACATTTTAGCAACGCCTTGTAGATTTGACCTCCTTTCTTCAATCAAGGAAAGGGAATGATTAATTGTCAACTGAAAAAAGACCCATTGTCAATCCACAAAACAGACCCCGTAAGTATGGAGCCTTCCTGTTGTTTATCAACAAAGCGCCTACGTAGTATACGTAGTTAACACGTATTTCTGTGTCAGAAATTAAAAATCGCGCAGTTACGTAGCTGTCACCACCGAATTGGCGAACGAATCCTAAACACTCACCATTTGAAAACATTGGCTCTGTTGGTAGATGCGCGATTTTTAATTTCTGACACGGGAATTCGTGTTAGCTACGTAGGCGCTTTGTTGATAAACAACAGGAAGGCTCCATACTTACGGGTCTGCTTTGTTGGTTGACAATAGGTCTTTGATTTGCGTTCTGGCACAGAATGTAAATCTTTGAAATGCCCTTCAACCGGATGATGCTCAGTGAACCAATGCTTTATTACAGCTTCTTGATTGGCCCTTTAACAAAAGTCTCTTGCGTAAGAAAATACAAATGACCTACAACTTACTGTTGCTGATTTGTTGAAACAAAACAATAAGTCAGCACCGATTTGTTAAATGAAACAATATAACAATCAGAACAAATGCTATTTGGCGTGTTCAATGCCCAACCCACCACACCACGCACGAAAGCGAAGCGAAAGTGCGATTGATTTTTAAAATCTTTGTTTGCATAAACAACTAAATTATTTTCTTCCATAACTTAGGTTCACACGATCGTATTTAAAACTAGCTGTTAACATTGTTAAAATGAGTGCTGCTGTGATGTAACCAGGACTAAAGCATCTAGCATTTGATTAAATGCACATCAACAAGTTGAAATCTGAAGTCAGGATTTTCTGGACCGGGATTACTTTCAAAAAAACAATAAAACATGATGATGGTGCAAATGATGATACAATAGTTTTTAAGGCCTACTTCCGCACAGCTTTTCGATTCTGCTTGCAGGCATTCATTGTTATCATTATTTTTATTTATATTGGGTTGTGATGATGTTACGACGGACTAACATCAAAAGGATCGTTGCTACAGACTAGCAGCACAAGAATTTCAAAAAGAAAACAAAAGTTGATTTTGTTAAATGACGCCACCATTACATCATCGCGTGGGTATGAATGAGGGCTCAATTTGCCAGGCCCAACCAAAGTACAGTAGCTTGGCCAAGCGTGCGTGTGTGATAATGTTGCCCTACAAATTTGTCAAGGTTCTACTTGGCTCTTTTAATCAAGGTAATCCAAAATTTGGAGATACAGCTGGGAAACAATGTGTTTGTAATTCTGTGGCTGCAATTATTTTTTTCAACAGTGAAAAATGTTGCTCGTTGGAACAGCATAGATCTGGACATACACTTTTTTTTAAATAAGCAACCGCTCAATAAGCAACTAGGGCTGGATTGACCCTAACATTAAGCAACTCGAGGGCTCAATTGAATTACTGTTAGCAACTTTCATGTTGTTTGGAAAATGTTTGGTTCTTCTATTTTTTACGTTGAAGTTCTTGATTAACATGTTTACACTTACTGACTAAGTCTTGTGTTGTAGGCATTACAGTTGATGATTTTGACCCACGAACTTAGGAGTGGTACCCGGGGACAGGAGAGGCTGTTATAAGTACAAACCATTTTAAGCAACTTTGAGGGCTAAAATATCCAAAATTTTAAGCAACTTTCAGGGCTGGACCAAAGTCTAGTTGCTTATTAAAAAAAAAGTGTAGTACTTGATAGAGACGATGAAATTTATAAAAGTTTGAACACAGATAAATTTCTTTCTGTACTTGATATTCCAAAAAATATTGTTATTCAAAATTCAAAAATAACTTTGCACATGCTTTCAAATATCACAGGAGTACTTTTTGCCCCTCAAAGTTTAGGATTCACTGATCAAGGCTTCCTGCAGCACAGGGATGTTGGCTCGGGATGATTCGCTGACCTTCCACTTTGTTAAACTTGAACGTGAGACTGGGTTGATTTTCGTTTGCCATTTTATCATGATTGTATTGTATTACTGAATCATGGAGCAATAGAAGAGTATCTTTTTTGTTTAACATTCTTAAAAATTTACAGGAAAGTAATGGCTTGTTGTCCATTGTTATTTTTCCATTTCAGTTCACATAATAGAGTAGGACATATGTAGAACGCAAATCTTAGGATAGTATATCCCTTGTTAATTTTCTTCTTTGACAAAAACACGGCCTCTGTGCGGCCCTGTCCGCGCAACACAGCTCCGCTCCGCAGCGCAGCTGTGCTGTTCACTTTGGAACTTTGAGCCCAATTACCGGAAACCCTAAGGCGGGAACCCGAGAATAGGTCAGATCACAGGACCAAACATCCAAAGTATATGTTATCACCATCAAACTAATCTTAGGCAGAAAAATAAACTTAATTTTAATTTTAATCAATAAATTATCTTCCAAAAAAAGGTAGCTTATAGTTATTAAAAAATAAAATTCTCCAATAAACTAAAGTTATTGGTATGAATATATATTATTATATTACTACTCTGAGTCAACCCCATTACCGTGCAATGTATGAAGTCCACAGCTTTTGTAGTTAAAACATCAGAGTTTGAAGCACACAATGCTTCATTAAATAACGAAATCACATGCGTTGAAAGGTGAAAAACAAAAAGGTTTATAGAAGAGCAACGAAATCGAATTGTAGTTAATACAAGATTGATAATTATTACAGCAACTCAGTAGCGGATCCAGAGGGGTGCGAAGGGTGCTTGAGCACCGGTCAGATTTTTTGGTCACTCTTGAGGACCAGTTCATGCATATAAATGATAATAATCACTGCAGTCTAAAAATATTATTTGGGTATTATCAAACTGTGAGCCACATCTACGCTCCTCTTTCACGGTAATGTCTTTCTGCACTGTTGCCGTGTATTTATCGGAACAGACTATTCCGGAGAGTTGAGATGCCAGCCAATCAGTATTCGATTTGAAAGTTCCAAGGGCCAATGAAATTTAGCGCTGTCGCTAAATTCCGAGCACCGGTCGGGGAGTAAAATACCCATAGTGAAATGGAGAATTGGCCAATCAGCTGCATTTTGACCGGTGCTCAACGTCATCGTGAGGGGTGCTCAACGTCACCAGAGCACCGGTCAGAATGGTACGGGGGTCCATTCTCACAAAATAACGGGGGTTAGTCCTTCAGAAAAGCACATGTGTGCATGTAGCATGTGGAGGTCTGACATTATAACAACATGGCTGATGTATTTTGACAAATAATCCTGCCACATTAGAAATCAACAGAATGAAATCTCTAACTGTACGAGAACTATACAGAAAAAGAACAGAACTGTGTAAAGGAAGCAGAATAGACAGTTTTGCGGAACTTAAATTATCTTTTATCGATAAAAGTTCAGCGGATGGCCTAAAACCAATAAGGTAGTATGCTAAATGTCACGTTGAACAATGTAAATTGTGCAAATTGTGCTTGATTTATTATAATGAATGATTGATTAATTCATTACTTTTTTCTCTGTTTGTTTACATATTGACATGTTTTTGTTATTTTCATTATCATATTCATCTTGACAGCAAGAAATGTTATATATTTCTGCACGCTTGTACCTCCAAGGACGATTACTTGTTGATATTTTAAACAGTTGGTATTGAGAATTAACTTAATAGGCTGCAGACTTTCCTTCAGAGCTATTGCGGGCTATTGCTCAACTCGCATGGCTTGAAGTCCTCTGGTTTTGTTTTATTTCTTGGGTGTGGCAAAATTGGGGGTAGCTAAAATGGGTGTGGTTATACAATTGAGCACCGGTCAGATAAAATCCTGGATCCGCCCCTGCAACTGTACATTATATTGCAATACAGACCATTACATTAAATATGCATAATTACAGCAGTAAATAAGGTGTTCTTTCATGGCCTTTATTCGTTTGTTGATTAAGTTTGGCACATCAGATTCTTTGCAGAATTATTGTCAAACTTTGGCTCCACAGGATGATCAAAATTGTGCTCCTCCGTAGTGCCGCCATCCCCAGCCCGGTGCGCCATAGGAGATGATGAAATCGAGATCCTTTTCAGCAAGTAGATCTCCTCTCGAGCGGGCCCTTTAGACGAGAATTTGCCCTGCTTACCGTTAACAGAGTCTGGTCTTTGGGATGCACTGGAACCATTCTTCGAGCCAGCACTACCATCAGAGCCATCCCCATCGGGTGAGCCATTCAGCTCATGCGCGCTGTAGGTAGTTTCGTTAACAGGTACAGCGCCACCGTCACCAATGTTGTGGAACCTCTGCGCCACAAATGCGTACATCTTTGGCGCAAACATACAGCCGATGTATGTGAAGGCCCACACGTCGACAGTGAAAGCCATGACAACAGCCTTGTAGGTACCCACGACGAACTTGAACGTGGGTATGAATGCAACAACAATGATGGTCAGCGCCATTGTTGTGAAGCTGAGAAACTTTGGCTCGTTGTACGGGTGTTCATCATTGCGTTCCCAAAACGAGACCAGCGTGGCCGAGACGAGAGTGAGGCAAGGCACGGCCACGCATACCAAGCGACTCGTAGCCAGGTCAACCTTGCATTCGAGTATGATCTGCGTTCCATCTGACGACGGGAACAATTCCATGCGCACTGGATCCAACTTCAACCAGATAAGCACGCATGCGAGCTGCACCAAATGCAGAAGGGCTATCACCATTTTCAAGGGTTATAATCAAACCTTACATGAAGCAAGTCAAAATCAAAAGAGAGAGGGCACACCAATTACAACACTATAAACTTTTAATTATTTGTGAGGGTTAAGTAGCACATCCACGTTGCTTCAAGTATAAAAATATCAGCTAATTTATTTCAAAACTTGAAATGAGCCCTTTTAGTAAACTGCATTCCAAAAACTAATCTATTCTTAGCCGTCCATCCAATCTAAAGATAGCTTCACTAAAAGTTTGAAACTAACTTGCACATGTATTTTTCTTTCAATTTATTGATGACCATGAAAAGAAAAATGACATTGACCGCAACCGAAATGTCAAATTTGTCCATGGACAAAGGCTTAAATCTGAAACACTAAATGTAAATCAAGGGTTTGTTGAATAACAAACAGTGCCAGGCCATTAAACAGTGAAACAAGGCAACTGAACTTTTCTAATTCCGCTTTTTTTATTAACTTTGGTGCATTTAAACTCAGTATAAAGTCATGTATAGCGCTAACAACTTGCTCTGCACTAATCCAGTGAATATTTTTGTCTTGATATTTGAAGCACAGTTTAGATCTAATGATGATCAATTTTATTGACTGAGTCACGCTTATCGCTTATTGAAACAATTTCTGCAGCCAGCTTTTCTTGCTGTTCAGCATTCGTTCCCAAATGATACAGCAACCATGACAGAACTAATGTTTAATTATATTATAAACTCCGACATTATTTCGATTTGGTATTCGGTTTGTAAAATACTACTTGCTTCTTTCTGTTTTAATTTGTTGGAAAATGTTGACATTACATTACAAAAGTATATACCAAACACTCTATTCTATTGTGTGCTTTCTGTTTCGAAAATGCAAGGCAAAATTGGTTGACTGAGAATAAATATAAGCATAGATGTATAAAATATCCATGATGTATAAACAATACGAAATAGTCACTTCGTGAAAATATAATATAGGTCAGGTTTGGTCACTAGTTGGTCAGGGAACAAAATAATGATTGAATTGAGTTCAGTGGCGCAGATACAGGGGGGGGGGGGCATGGGGGGCGACCTCTTCCAGTATCGTCAGCTCACGATGAACGAGCTTTCAGCTGCTTAGTCAAGACGTATCTCCGAAGTACCATGAATGAAGAGCGTCTTTCAAACTTGGCGTGTGGATCTCCATCAATCGCGTAGCAATGGCAAACTTGATGTTAAGAAAGATACAAGAACCCCTTCTTGAAGCAAAAACAAGAAAACTTTTCAATTAAACTATTCATCAATTTGTTTTCGATGTTCTATTTTGGTTTTTGTTCTGTTGTAACCTTTTGAAAATGATAATCACCAAAACATTTCATTTCCCGATTCGTGTTTTTCTCAACTGTCATCTTTCATGTTTAAACTCTGTGTATATTCAGAAACGTCTTATCGAACAATTACCTAAATTCGGGCGTGCCCTTGTTGACACGCCCAAAAGACACACCTTTTTGTCGGAAAATTTTGGTCTTTGCCCCACCGCTAAGCTAAATACTTCTATCTACGCCACTGATTGAGTTGAGTGAGGGCCTAACACCGGCAAATCTAAGTAAAGAGCAAAGATACTCACCCCGGGTTGCATTTCAACTTTATTCAATTCATGTTGTCTTCAACGTTTGGCACTGTACAAACTTGTCGGTCAACCATATATTTGCACATCCATCCATGTCAAAAACATCAAGACAGACAGGCCTTCCAAATTCCTCCTCTCCACGTTTTCTCGTGTAATGCAAAAAGAAAGAAAGAAGAAGCGAGTGCAATGCAAGCGCTGTGCTCATGATGATGTCAGCAAATCTTTATCCGCCTGCGCAGTGCGCAAAGGTTATGAAAAGAGACATCAAAATTTGAGTTTTCAGCAGATCTTGGTCTACAATCAGTATCTACAACAGTTCCAGCAAATACACAAAAAATAATTAATTTATGTTGAAGACGAGTAAAACTCCAAACAACATGTATCTATATTATTTAAAAGTACAGAAATGTAATCATTTGATTGCTTTGTACAATTTGTGTTCAGTCGATTCATTAAGGTTTAACTCAACAGTATAACACGAGATATAAAATGTTAAGTACGTGTAGCATTGTAAAGTATATAAAATTACGTTATGGCAATACAGAACAATATTTACCAGTTTTGTTACATAATTCGGTCGCTAAGTCCAAATAGTATCTTCCAACGTTCAGTGAAATGACCTGCAGTTCATCTGTCAATAAACTGAAAGCTAAGTTGTTCCATTGGTCTGCGAACAAGGTTCAACATTCCAGATTGCTTCTTTCCAACGTATTTGATTTTGAACCTTTTCAATGCCTATGAAAGATCACATTTAGTCAATTAAACAAAATCAAAGCTCAATATATCTTGGGCCATGGAGCTTTGAAAAATCAAACTTTAACCATGGCTAAAGCAAACCAAAATCGGATGACAATATTAATTGAGAAAACTGATGGCAATACAATCGAAAACAAGAAGCAAAGCATGGAAGAACCAACAGCAAATAATACATTAGTTAGCAGATAATTCAACGAAAAGTTGTTGAATCCTACAAAAAGATCTTTAACTCACTTTATTTTTCAGGGTATTGTATTGTCTTGGAATAGTATGACTTAAAAACTACTGTTAACGTTTTATTCTTAATAAGTTATTTAGATTTTCTTAGGAAATAACATCCTGATAATATTTTATAGATTTAAAACTTTAGGTTTTGAAAGGGAAGACATAAAGCAATGGCAAAAGCAAGGTACCATCGTTAAAGCGCAACAAAGCATACACTAGTACAAGGGCGCTTAAAATTGGGCAACTTACGTTATACAGAAAAACCTGTATTTCAGCCTCGGCAACCCTTCTTCCTAAAAATAAAAAATAACATGTATTTTACATAAAAAAAAACAACTAATAACTGGAGGGAAGATTTATACCGCAGAAGAAGAAGTCGAAGAGAGTATAATTTCCCTCTATTTCCATCTCGTAATGTGTAGTTCATTAAAAGAGAGGTTCTCTGTTGCATTGAGGTAATAGGAGATACAAAGATACTCAAAATGACATCACATCGATGATGGTAAGACACTCGTTGATCTGTTAACTGTACTAACCGACACAAGATCTTGCACCGTATCCAAACGGGAGGGTTGAGAATGGGTTGACGTCTACGTCATGCTTCGAGCCTCGCAGCCATCTCTCTGGCTCAAATTTCTCAGCATTGGGGTAACCTTTTCATCATTACTCATCACCCAATTGCTCAATAGAACTATGGTCTAGGTTAAAAAAAAGATGATTCGTTTTGTATGTTTGATGTTGATATATGAATTTGTAAAATTAATCGAATTAGATTAGTTTCTGGTATTTAAATATTAGAAGCTAGATGTAAATATATTCGATTTAAAATAAGATGAGAAAGAAAAAAAGAAAAGTTATTATTAAATGAATAACCAGAACAAATATAACATCAAATCGCAAAGAAAAAAGCAAGAAACCCGGAGTACAATAAAGGTTATGCAAAAATAATGGATAAGTCAAATGATGCAAAATATTCCTGAAACTTACATCTTTTGGTAAGAGGTAGCCACCCACTTCGAGGTCTGTTTCCAAAACCCGTTCAATTGATGGTGCAACTGGTTGCAACCTGGAAGAGCACAAATGACAAAGCTGGCAATCAATAAAACATGATGTTTGAAAGTGTGATGGTTGGTGTGTACTGCATCCACTATAGATTTTACATCCATAAATGGCTAGACAATAACTTTGCAGGTATGTACAAGGGTGCAAAATTGGGTTTGGGGGTCAAATTCATGGCAATGTAGGGTGTGGAAGTGCAACCCCCCGCCCAACAAAATGTTTATAACTCAATCTCAGTTGCCATTTTTAGTGATAAATCAGGCAGTTTTTATTGTATCGTGAGGCCTCATTGATTGAATTATGACAATTTTAAAATGTTCTGATCAAAAGTTCAGTTCCTCGGGGAAAACTTCAGTACACAACATTGAACAATGCAGTTCAGTTCAACTGCACACAACACTCAAAAATTTGCATTTGCACCACTGGGCATTTGAATACCTAGGAATGCCTTGAAAATATACATAAAACAGAAGTATACCATATACTTAAAATATACATGAAACATGAAGTACCTGGCTGATTCTTTGATGAATGCCCTTAAGTACGGCATTTGTTGAAACAATGGTGCATCCACAACTGAGTCACGTTATCGCTTATTGAAACAACTTCTGCAGCCAGCTTCTCTTGCTGTTTCAGCATTTGTTCCCAAATGATACAGCAACCAGGAAAGAACTACTGAAGTCTGTGGATTAAGAAAACAGCATGGGTTACTAACAGCCATGTGTCACTAAGAGAATACACCTATTGAAGGCAGTGATGGGACTGGATAGCAGCATAGGACAATACACATAAGCATAGAGTTACATTTTCTCTTGGGGATGCTCAAGTGGAATGTTTTCTTTTAAATAGTTTACAATAGAATGTCAGTGTTGGCTTACAATAGGGTGTCAATCATCTCTAAAGTTGTGAAAATTGGTGTGGGATATTTATTTCCAAAAGAAATATCTAATGCATACAATGATAGATCAGAATGAATCGTTATTTTTTTCACAACCGAATCTATACCTGTTATAATACGTTTCTCACCCTCATAAACTAAATAAAACATCAAACTAAACATTTAATCCTTTATAGTGCAAATGAACTGCCTCATAGTACTCATTTAACTGAGTTTACAAACTCCAAATGAAAAAAATATGCCACAGTTTCCGTGAATTGTTGAACTAAAGACCTTGAACGACGGCAACAAAACATTGACTTGATAAAAAGAATTCAGACATAAAAAATTAGCTTAAAACAAAATCTCTTGCTCACCGTATCTTTACCAGCAGACAATGCATCAACAGCATGGACAATGCATTCTTTCTCATCCATGCCATCTTCTGAGAGCAAGTAGAACACAAACGATTTCCCTGGAAAAGTGGGAAAATATCAATATATTACACAATACATGTCTGTTTACAAAAAGCGGAACAAGTGCCATCTTTACCCACCCAAAAGGGACAACTAAAATATGGATAATGACTTCCCAGCAGCATAAGTTCTGGTGAATGCTTTAATAAAAGACAAATCAAATGCAGGTTCCGAAGAGGTTTAATAAAGATGGGGGCTTAATAGAGCTATTCTATTCAATGTGCAGAAAGTTGCCAGCTATCTGAATATTTCTGCATGCAATAACGTACGTATTGTTTCTGCAACTTCAGTTCCGTTTGCATCAGCTTCGTGAATTTGTTTAACAATGTTGCTTATCATGTCAAAGCCGACAGAATGTATCACTCCAAGACTTCTTTCAAACTCCCTATACTGGATCTTTTAAAATGCTTGCGCCACTTCATTAACGAAAATTCTGTTAAATTTGTCATGAAATAATCAACTGCTTTTAGGAACTCTAATGCTTTCTCATTGGCAGTATCCTCTAGCAGTCCACTCCTCTGACCATATGAAAACACCCCCATACCTGGAAAATAATTGTGTACATCATAGTTGGTGCGAATTTGCTACAAGTACTGACAAGGTTGAATTAAAAATTGAAAACATTCTAGATTTATACCAATCATCTCCTGGCATACATACTTTCAATAGCCCATTTTGATAGCAATGGTTCCACATCTTCAATCAACCCAGTGGAGTCTCTATTGGCTTCAATCAAATTCACTGCATCACAAGCGACATGATCAATGTATCATAATACTGCTTCAGTTTTACAGGTTTCAGCAGTTGTTTGCCGATTATCTTTCTCAATTTCCCCCAGTCTTCACCTTGCCTGAAACAAAGAAAATAATACAGCAAATTATAAAACAGGAGAAAAGGAAAAAAAATGACAACCAAGTATAAGACCTCTAATACAACTAAAGTAAAACTCATTTATAATAGAAACATTATTAGAAATAGACTTATTCTTTTAAGAAACCAGCAGGTTAAATACTCCAGTCTTTCTTCACATCAGAACATTTAAGAGCTCCACTTTCTAACGAGTTTCTTACAATTTTTATCGTCATTCCAAAAAATTATGCGAGCAGGTACAATTCTTTAAATTGGCATGTTAATCACTGCGTGTTTATAGACAAGACGTAAAAATAAAAATGAATTTACTTACAAGTCCACAAGGCTGGGAGGCAAATTTGTTTTTTGTCTTTGTTCAAACAGTGCGGAAAGCGCAGTAAATTTTCTTAGCGGCCATTTCGTCTCTGCTCTGTAAACTTTTTCAGCCATGTCAGGATCCGAGATAATGACATATTTATTGCCAAATATGTTTTCAAGAAAAATTGGGCCATATTTTTTCGCAAATACAGCCTCTGTCTCAAAACGTCTTCCAATGCCGTTTTTTAATTGCATGCGAAGGGAAAGAAATAAACCAGGAGTTGGTAGCTCATCAATATGGCGTAATTTTGGCGAGACGGTGTCATCATGGATCGGTTGTTGGTCGATGCTTGGATTTGCTGTTGAGGATGAAGAATGTCTTAACATGGCCAACATCCATGGTTGCTTAATGGCAGGCAATATTCGAGTGTGCACATGCACACTTGAATGTTGTATCTTTTGCAATGGACGTAGCAAAGACATTTTAGCAACGCCTTGTAGATTTGACCTCCTTTCTTCAATCAAGGAAAGGGAATGATTAATTTAATTGTCAACTGAAAAAAGACCCATTGTCAATCCACAAAACAGACCCCGTAAGTATGGAGCCTTCCTGTTGTTTATCAACAAAGCGCCTACGTAGTATACGTAGTTAACACGTATTTCTGGGATCTTTAATTTTCTTCTTTGGAACAAAAACAAAACACGGCCTCTGTATGGCCCCTGTCCGCTCCGCAGCGCAGCTGTGCTGTTCACTTTGGAGCTTTTAGCCCAATTACCGGAAACCCTAAGGCGGGAACCCGAGAATAGGTCAGATCACAGGACCAAACATCCGAAGTATATGTTATCACCATCAAACTAATCTTAGGCAGAAAAATAAACTTAATTTTAATTTTAATCAATAAATTATCTTCCAAAAAAAGGTAGCTTATAGTTATTAAAAAATAAAATTCTCCAATAAACTAAAGTTATAGGTATGAATATATATTATTATACTAGCTGTTAACATTGTTAAAATGAGTGCTGCTGTGATGTAACCAGGACTAAAGCATCTAGCATTTGATTAAAACGATATGTTTTGAAATGAGTGCCTCGAAAAAATAAAGGGGGTGTTTGGCGTGCTTGGAAGCCTAGATATCTATATTGGTATCAGGTCGTTTCTCTATATTTGATGTGTTTGAATGTTGTCGTTTGTATTTGACATTTCTTATTGGCATTTACGTTTCATAGCTGGATTTTGGAATTTCAGCAATAATAGATTTCAGCAAATTATCTTTATCAAGAGAATGTGCACGCTCAGTTTGGAGATCAAAGATAAAACTCAAATCTTTGTTGATGTGACTTTACAATGAAAACAAAACAATACCAAAAACAGAGGAATAAATGTAGAAAACCCAGATTAAAAAGAAAACTAAATTAAATGCACATCAACAATTTAAAATCTGAAGTTCGGATTTTCTGGACCGGGATTACTTTAAAAAAAAATAATAAAACATAATGATGGTGCAAATGATGTTACAATGGTTGTTAAAGGCCTACTATACTTCCGCACAGCTTTTCTCTTCTGCTTGCAGGCATTCATTTTATAAACTTATCCCCACGACAATAAAGCAACTCCTGTGTTCTTGTCGAAATAAAATGGCCTTTTTTGGGCCTTCTCGATTCTGGCCACGAATAAAAGTTAATAACCAGCAGATAAGCCAACCAAATATCGTTTTGTCAATGTTTCTAAAACGTCTCACTGTACTGCAGCAAAGATTACCGCCATTGATGAGGTTGGCAAAAGATACTAGTGGTCAAAAGGACCTTTCCGAAAACGAATTATTCGGATCTCACGACAGCCAATTATCGGAAATCAGAAGATGGCATACTCAATACTCGGTACACAGAATAGAGATAATACAGAAGGCCAACTCGTGTCGGTATCCTTTGAAGCTCATGGTCATGGTCGGCACAGTCGGAGGATTTATGTACAATTATGACGTCGTGGGTGAAATATGATTGCGAGGCTGTCTTCCGAGCCACACGATTGTCGTGAGATGAAGAAACGAGAACAGACGATGACGACAATTCTCGCAAATCATTTTACCAGACATGCGCATTTGTAATGTAACGAGCCTTAAAAGATATCACCAAAAACCAAATATATATGTTAGTGGGTAAGATTAAAAAACAAGAAGAAAGGATCTAATTTAAGATTTCACAATTTTATGAATATGAAATGAATGTGCAGGATATATATATATAGTGGGCTGATAGATATAGTAATTGGAAGAAATAGGTTTGGTGGGAAGTGGGATGGGAAATAAATAACGTGAAGGCGAAAAGAGAGATATTTTTGTGCTGGTTTATTTCTACCCCACTGTGCATCTGTCTTCTTTGTCTTTGTTGACAAGCAACGAGCTTGCCGTGACTGACGAGACAGGAAGTGAAGCAATTGTCGAAGGCCCTCGTCAACTGTATAACCAAAAAAACAAAATCATCACACCCCTTTTGAAAAACCAGATAATTTTTTATCATTTGAATGTAATATGAAGGAGCTAAGTCTACCTGCGCTATAAAATATAATATATTTTGGTTAACACAGAGGTACTTCCTGTGATCACATGCAAAAGAACAAAACAAAACAAAAGCACGAGAGAGTTACAGTTTGACAAAACGGTTGATTTGAAAATAAAGCAATCACTGAAAAAGTTCAGAAAGAATTTAGCCAGAATTTGTTGCCAATCCTTGCAAGGGTTGAGCATGTGCTAACCTTGTTTGGCTTCTTTTTTATCTAATCCCCTAACATTTAATATACTTGATTGTGTTGTCTTTTTTTGAAGTCTTGTTACATCACAAATGCGCATGTCTAATAATTTGAGGAATGATTTGCGAGAATTCTCGTCGTCGTTTGCTTCGTTTCTAACACTCACAACACTCGTGTAGCTCGGACCAGCCTCACAATCATATTTTACCAATGATGTCATAATTGTACATAAATCCTCCACGTACTAGTGCCGACCCATGGTCATGGATTTTGTGGAGTCCTTAAACTCGTTTTCATGTCGCCAGTGGCCAAACAATGGGCGAACAATAGGAATAGAGAATGGGCCTATGTTTAATGGCGGATAGTGATAAAATGCAGTGGCAGGGAAAGCGGGTGTTGTGTGTGAATGTCATTAAAAGGGCGTTACATACAAGTGAAGAAACTTTCATTGATACACGGAATAACAAAATGAAGGCATTATTATTGTGTTTTTTTTTTATTTATTATACTTAGCATATTACACAACACGTGTTTCGGAGTCCTTAACCTCGCTTGCATGCGTGACCATCGAAAATGCTTGAGTTGGCCTTCTGTATTATCTCTATTCTGTGCTCGGTATTATTGTATTGTACTCTCGCCTCGCATATTTTGTAATGGCGGACTAAAACCAATGGACCAATGTTGGAGAGGTGGAAGAAATAACAAGTTTGAAATGAAACAAAGCAAAACATGAGATGATTAAACATTTCAGTTATCTGTTAAGTACATAAAACATAAATGCACAATGATAGATGTAGATGATTCCAAATCCAAACAGTTTGTCCTGAAGTGATGGCCTAGCCATCCAACAACTTTAACCCCTCATCTTAATTTGGGATTATTCACAAACGATTCAAAATAAAAAGCAAATTGAAGGAATTGAATAATGTTTCAAATTAAAAAACATGATTGCCAGTTTTCGTGTGTACAGCTGCAACCAAGTCATGAGTTGTTAAGTTAGAAAGGCCGGAAAATCAGTATGTTTACATTGTTGAATATTTTTGTGTGCGAGCCTTGTCTGTCTTGCGGAAGAGCAAAAAACAATGGCAAGTTTGGGGCCTCTGTGGAGAAAATTGGGCAAAATTGCGTGGGATTAATTTGGGATAATTTTTTGCTAACCTTGTGTCGGACCAACATTTTCATGTTCAATGTTGAGGATGTTTGGAAAGTGTTTTCAGCACTCCCTGATTAATGTTATCTCAAGAAATTGGGCGGTCAGCCTACCGGCCCGGATTGCTTGAGTAGCAAAACACATTTTACGGTCGGTGACCCCGATTTGCCGTGCAAATTCCGGGCGGTACACCTGGCAGTACTCCCGGATGGGCGAACTGCAAATCATAACAAAGAAAATACTCAACAAAACAATATATAAGGAGAGGGAGGGAGGGAGAAATTGAACCTTTGTTGTTGGTCCCCAAGAGTCGAATGATGGGGCTCAGTCCCATTTTAGAACCGAACAATCCCAAATCAATCCCAGATTATTCACGACCGTCTCCGCCGCAGAGCACAGTTCTGATTGTTTATTGCTCTTCGCAGGCTACTTTCTTGGCAGAGATGCGAAAAAAGTAAGCAGAATAACAAAAACCAACATTAATATATATCATCAAAAGTCGTATAAAGATTTATCATCAAGCCTCTTATAGTTATTTCTTCTAAAAAAGAAAACCTTTTCAAAATGAATTAAGGGTGTATTTCCGCATGGAGACAGACATGTTGAAATCAAAGTCATGACAACAACTGACCTAAAATTACGAATCAGGCAACCTCAGTGGAATGGAAATTTTCTGTCACGATTTCCACATCCACAGGCAATCACAATTCGACTTACTTTCTCCTTAAAAAATCGTTTTCTTTTTTTTTTGGTAATTTTGTAAACAATCCCAATTTAATCCCAGAATATGCTCTAAATCCCAGACAAAATTTTCAATCCGCTTTAGTTTGTTACCATGATATGATCCAGCTAGCTCTCACACACAGTATGATCACAGTAAGACCCTTAACACTCAACCCTCATAGGAAGTAATGTCAAGGACTGGTTCCTTGAAGTTATTATCATTATTATGCCCAGAAATGATGTGATTCAGCATGCGTCATTATAAACATTTCTTTCGAACATTAACCCTGCTTAAACAAGGCTTAACCAGCATTAAACCTGTCCATCAAAAATAGCTGCATTGATTTGGGGGGAGCGGGTGGCTTTATATTTTCCAAGGAAATTATGTTTCTCATTGAAAAGCAATGCAAATTTTTCACTTTCTCAAGACCTTCTGTCAATTATTGTGGCAACCCTATTCACAGAGTAAGTTTGTCAAAAATCATGGATTGCGAAGCTCTGTTAGTGAAACCAGAAGCAAACCGATGGCAAGTGTGAGTGTCGGCACAGTCCCCATTCTTTGTTCCTCCTCCGCTCGGGCTGATCGCCTGTCCACAGTGTGATGTCAGACCTCACCTACTCTTCCCAACCGTATTCTAAAATTACTAAAAACATTCTCAAATTTGTGAAAACATTTTCATTTTATTTCTTGGGAAATTACGGTAAAAAATTACGATAGACTTCGATGCAAACACTTCGACGCAATTTGTCATGGTTATGACATCACGGCTGTCGCAGTTGAAATGGCAAAGTCCACGATTTTGCGGCAGTAAAAACATTTCTACTTTGATCAATTTTGATTCTGAAAACGGTTTTATTATTAGTTTGACTAGTTTCACCATAAAATGCGAGAAATCATATTGCTTTTTTGATTGCAGTCTTTAACATTGAAATACTTGCAAATCCTAGAATGGTGGTATGGTTGTGGTGTAAATCAAAGTCTTCAAGTTCATTTGAACACCTCCGATTACTCATATCCCCATGTTTTGACCAAAAAGTGCTCAAATAAATGAACATATTGAATACAAAGAGTAGAATGTAGAATTGATAATAGAAAGCACTTAGTATTATTCACATTTTAATATTCTGTTACTTATTACAGCTGGGGCTATTTTAGAAATAAATAGCGAAAAACAGTTCAATATAATTCAGGCCTTTATGTCATTTTTCAGCACTTAAAAAATCTGGCTTCAGCAGGTTTCTTTTCACGAAACATGTCGGTTTGAGACAAGAGGCAGTCGTTTCTCAATTATCGTTACTCGTAATTCGTCGTTTTATGCAATTCTCGGTAAGGTCCTTTTGACCACTAGTATCTTTTGCCAACCCATTGATGAATGATAACAACAAAACCAGCATGTGGCTAAACGGAGGAGAATTTGAGGCCACGCGCAGGCTAGAATCCGACAAACAAACAAACAAACAAACATCACAAGATTTTTTCTCCAGACTGGATTATATTCTGCTGCGCAGCCGCTTCACTTCGTTCCGCTACGCAGCAGCAATTACTACTCTGAGTCAACCCCATTACCGTGCAATGTATGAAGTCAACAACTTTTGTAGTTAAAACATCAGAGTTTGAAGCACACAATGCTTCATTAAATAACGAAATCACATGCGTTGAAAGGTGAAAAACAAAAAGGTTTATAGAAGAGCAACGAAATCGAATTGTAGTTAATACAAGATTGATAATTATTACAGCAACTGTACGTTATATTGCAATACAGACTATTACATTATATATGCATAATTACAGCAGTAAATAAGGTGTTCTTTCATGGCCTTTATTCGTTTGTTGATTAAGTTTGGCACATGAGATTCTTTGCAGAATTATTGCCAAACTTTGGCTCCACAGGATGATTAAAATTGTGCTCCTCCGTAGTGCCGCCATCCCCAGCCCGGTGCGCCATAGGAGATGGCGAAATCGAGATCCTTTTCAGCAAGTAGATCTCCTGTCGAGCGGGCCCTTTAGACGAGAATTTGCCCTGCTTACCGTTAACAGAGTCTGGTCTTTGGGATGCACTGGAACCATTCTTGGAGCCAGCACTACCATCAGAGCCATCCCCATCGGGTGAGCCATTCAGCTCATGCGCGCTGTACGCAGTGTCGTTAACAGGTACAGCGCCACTGTCACCAATGTTGTGGAACCTCTGTGCCACAAATGCGTAAATCTTCGGCGCAAACATACAGCCGATGTATGTAAAGGCCCACACGTCGACAGTGAAAGCCATGACAACAGCCTTGTAGGTACCCACGACGAACTTGAACGTGGGTATGAATGCAACAACAATGATGGTCAGCGCCATTGTTGTGAAGCTGAGAAACTTTGGCTCGTTGTACGGGTGTTCATCATTGCATTCCCAAAACGAGACCAGCGTGGCCGAGACGAGAGTGAGGCAAGGCACGGCCATGCATACCAAGCGACTCATAGCCAGGTCAACCTTGCATTCGAGTATGATCTGCGTTGCGTTCCATCTGACGACGGGAACAATTCCATGCGCACTGGATCCAACTTCAACCAGATAAGCACGCATGCGAGCTGCACCAAATGCAGAAGGGCTATCACCATTTTCAAGGGTTATAATCAAACCTTACATGAAGCAAGTCAAAATCAAAAGAGAGAGGGCACACCAATTACAACACTATAAACTTTTAATTATTTGTGAGGGTTAAGTAGCACATCCACGTTGCTTCAAGTATAAAAATATCAGCTAATTTATTTCAAAACTTGAAATGAGCCCTTTTAGTAAACTGCATTCCAAAAACTAATCTATTCTTAGCCGTCCATCCAATCTAAAGATTGCTTCACTAAAAGTTTGAAACTAACTTGCACATGTATTTTTCTTTCAATTTATTGATGACTATGAAAAGAAAAATGACATTGACCGCAACCGAAATGTCGAATTTGTCCATGGACAAAGGCTTAAATCTGAAACACTAAATGTAAATCAAGGGTTTGTTGAATAACAAACAGTGCCAGGCCATTAAACAGTGAAACAAGGCAACTGAACTTTTCTAATTCCGCTTTTTTTATTAACTTTGATGCATTTAAACTCAGTATAAAGTCATGTATAGCGCTAACAACTTGCTCTGCACTAATCCAGTGAATATTTTTGTCTTGATATTTGAAGCACAGTTTAGATCTAATGATGATCAATTTTATTGACTGAGTCACGCTTATCGCTTATTGAAACAATTTCCGCAGCCAGCTTTTCTTGCTGTTCAGCATTCGTTCCCAAATGATACAGCAACCATGACAGAACTAATGTTTAATTATATTATAAACTCTGACATTATTTCGATTTGGTATTCGGTTTGTAAAATACTACTTGCTTCTTTCTGTTTTAATTTGTTGGAAAATGTTGACATTACATTACAAAAGTATATACCAAACACTCTATTCTATTGTGTGCTTTCTGTTTCGAAAATGCAAGGCAAAATTGGTTGACTGAGAATAAATATAAGCATAGATGTATAAAATATCCATGATGTATAAACAATATGAAATAGTCACTTCGTGAGATAATATATAATATAGGTCAGGTTTGGTCACTAGTTGGTCAGGGTACAAAATAACGATTGAATTGAGTTCAGTGGCGTAGATACAGGGGGGGGGGCATGGGGGGCGACCTCTTCCAGTATCGTCAGCTCACGATGAACGAGCTTTCAGCTGCTTAGTCAAGACGTATCTCCGAAGTACCATGAATGAAGAGCGTCTTTCAAACTTGGCGTTGATCTCCATCAATCGCGAAACAATGGCAAACTTGATGTTAAGAAAGATACAAGAACCCCTTTTTGAAGCAAAAACAAGAAAACTTTTCAATTAAACTATTCATCAATTTGTTTTCGATGTTCTATTTTGGTTTTTGTTCTGTTGTAACCTTTTGAAAATGATAATCACCAAAACATTTCATTTCCCGATTCGTGTTTTTCTCAACTGTCATCTTTCATGTTTAAGCTCTGTGTATATTCAGAAACGTCTTATCGAACAATTACCTAAATTCGGGCGTGCCCTTGTTGACACGCCCAAAAGACACACCTTTTTGTCGGAAAATTTTGGTCTTTGCCCCACCGCTAAATACTTCTATCTACGCCACTGATTGAGTTGAGTGAGGGCCTAACACCGGCAAATCTAAGTAAAGAGCAAAGATACTCACCCCGGGTTGCATTTCAACTTTATTCAATTCATGTTGTCTTCAACACTGTACAAACTTGTCGGTCAACCATATATTTGCACATCCATCCATGTCAAAAACATCAAGACAGACAGGCCTTCCAAATTCCTCCTCTCCACGTTTTCTCGTGTAATGCAAAAAGAAAGAAAGAAGAAGCGAGTGCAATGCAAGCGCTGTGCTCATGATGATGTCAGCAAATCTTTATCCACCTGCGCAGTGCGCAAAGGTTATGAAAAGAGACATCAAAATTTGAGTTTTCAGCAGATCTTGGTCTACAATCAGTATCTACAACAGTTCCAGCAAATACACAAAAAATAATTAATTTATGTTGAAGACGAGTAAAACTCCAAACAACATGTATCTATATTATTTAAATGTACAGAAATGTAATCATTTGATTGCTTTGTACAATTTGTGTTCAGTCGATTCATTAAGGTTTAACTCAACAGTATAACACGAGATATAAAAACAGAGCAATATTTACCAGTTTTGTTACATAATTCGGTCGCTAAGTCCAAATAGTATCTTCCAACGTTCAGTGAAATGACCTGCACTTCATCTGTCAATAAACTGAAAGCTAAGTTGTTCCATTGGTCTGCGAACAAGGTTCAACATTCCAGATTGCTCCTTTCCAACGTATTTAATTTGAACCTTTTCAATGCCTATGAAAGATCACATTTAGTCAATTAAACAAAATCAAAGCTCAATATATAATGCCATAGAGCCATGTAATAAGGCCATGGAGCTTTGATTATAATAAGGCCATGGAGCTTTGAAAAATCAAACTTTAACCATGGCTAAAGCAAACCAAAATCGGATGACAATATTAATTGAGAAAACTGATGGCAATACAATCGAAAACAAGAAGCAAAGCATGGAAGAACCAACAGCAAATAATACATTAGTTAGCAGATAATTCAACGAAAAGTTGTTGAATCCTACAAAAAGATCTTTAACTCACTTTATTTTTCAGGGTATTGTATTGTCTTGGAATAGTATGACTTAAAAACTACTGTTAACGTTTTATTCTTAATTAGTTATTTAGATTTTCTTAGGAAATAACATCCTGATAATATTTTATAGATTTAAAACTTTAGGTTTTGAAAGGGAAGACATAAAGCAATGGCAAAAGCAAGGTAGCATTGTTAAAGCGCAACAAAGCATACACTAGTACAAGGGCGCTTAAAATTGGGCAACTTACGTTATACAGAAAAACCTGTATTTCAGCCTCGGCAACCCTTCTTCCTAAAAATAAAAATAACATGTATTTTACATAAAAAAAAACAACTAATAACTGGAGGGAAGATTTATACCGCAGAAGAAGAAGTCGAAGAGAGTATAATTTCCCTCTATTTCCATCTCGTAATGTGTAGTTCATTAAAAGAGAGGTTCTCTGTTGCATTGAGGTAATAGGAGATACAAAGATACTCAAAATGACATCACATCGATGATGGTAAGACACTCGTTGATCTGTTAACTGTACTAACCGACACAAGATCTTGCACCGTATCCAAACGGGAGGGTTGAGAATGGGTTGACGTCTACGTCATGCTTCGAGCCTCGCAGCCATCTCTCTGGCTCAAATTTCTCAGCATTGGGGTAGACCTTTTCATCATTACTCATCACCCAATTGCTCAATAGAACTATGGTCTAGGTTTAAAAAAAGATGATTCGCTTTGTATGTTTGATGTTGATATATGAATTTGTAAAATTAATCGAATTAGATTAGTTTCTTGTATTTAAATATTAGAAGCTAGATGTAAATATATTCGATTTAAAATAAGATAAGAAAGAAAAAAAAGAAAGAAAAGTTATTATTAAATGAATAACCAGAACAAATATAACATCAAATCGCAAAGAAAAAAGCAAGAAACCCGGAGTACAATAAAGGTTATGCAAAAATAATGGATAAGTCAAATGATGCAAAATATTCCTGAAACTTACATCTTTTGGTAAGAGGTAGCCACCCACTTCGAGGTCTGTTTCCAAAACCCGTTCAATTGATGGTGCAACTGGTTGCAACCTGGAAGAGCACAAATGACAAAGCTGGCAATCAATAAAACATGATGTTTGAAAGTGTGATGGTTGGTGTGTACTGCATCCACTATAGATTTTACATCCATAAATGGCTAGACAATAACTTTGCAGGTATGTACAAGGGTGCAAAATTGGGTTTGGGGGTCAAATTCATGGCAATGTAGGGTGTGGAAGTGCAACCCCCCCGCCCAACAAAATGTTTATAACTCAATCTCAGTTGCCATTTTTAGTGATAAATCAGGCAGTTTTTATTGTCTCGTGAGGCCTCATTGATTGAATTATGACAATTTTAAAATGTTCTGATCAAAAAGTTCAGTTCCTCGGGGAAAACTTCAGTACACAACATTGAACAATGCAGTTCAGTTCAACTGCACACAACACTCAAAAATTTGCATTTGCACCACTGGGCATTTGAATACCTAGGAATGCCTTGAAAATATACATAAAACAGAAGTATACCATATACTTAAAATATACATGAAACATGAAGTACCTGGCTGATTCTTTGATGAATGCCCTTAAGTACGGCATTTGTTGAAACAATGGTGCATCCACAACTGAGTCACGCTTATCGCTTATTGAAACAACTTCTGCAGCCAGCTTCTCTTGCTGTTCAGCATTTGTTCCCAAATGATACAGCAACCAGGAAAGAACTACTGAAGTCTGTGGATTAAGAAAACAGCATGGGTTACTAACAGCCATGTGTCACTAAGAGAATACACCTATTGAAGGCAGTGATGGGACTGGATAGCAGCATAGGACAATACACATAAGCATAGAGTTACATTTTCTCTTGGGGATGCTCAAGTGGAATGCTTTCTTTTAAAAAGTTTACAATAGAATGTCAGTGTTGGCTTACAATAGGGTGTCAATCATCTCTAAAGTTGTGAAAATTGGTGTGGGATATTTATTTCCAAAAGAAATATCTAATGCATACAATGATAGATCAGAATGAATCGTTATTTTTTTCACAACCGAATCTATACCTGTTATAATACGTTTCTCACCCTCATAAACTAAATAAAACATCAAACTAAACATTTAATCCTTTATAGTGCAAATGAACTGCCTCATAGTACTCATTTAACTGAGTTTACAAACTCCAAATGAAAAAAATATGCCAACAGTTTCCGTGAATTGTTGAACTAAAGACCTTGAACGACGGCAACAAAACATTGACTTGATAAAAAGAATTCAGACATAAAAAATTAGCTTAAAACAAAATCTCTTGCTCACCGTATCTTTACCAGCAGACAATGCATCAACAGCATGGACAATGCATTCTTTCTCATCCATGCCATCTTCTGAGAGCAAGTAGAACACAAACGATTTCCCTGGAAAAGTGGAAAATATCAATATATTACACAATACATGTCTGTTTACAAAAAGCGGAACAAGTGCCATCTTTACCCACCCAAAAGGGACAACTAAAATATGGATAATGACTTCCCAGCAGCATAAGTTCTGGTGAATGCTTTAATAAAAGACAAATCAAATGCAGGTTCCGAAGAGGTTTAATAAAGATGGGGGCTTAATAGAGCTATTCTATTCAATGTGCAGAAAGTTGCCAGCTATCTGAATATTTCTGCATGCAATAACGTACGTATTGTTTCTGCAACTTCAGTTCCGTTTGCATCAGCTTCGTGAATTTGTTTAACAATGTTGCTTATCATGTCAAAGCCGACAGAATGTATCACTCCAAGACTTCTTTCAAACTCCCTATACTGGGATCTTTTAAAATGCTTGCGCCACTTCATTAACGAAAATTCTGTTAAATTTGTCATGAAATAATCAACTGCTTTTAGGAACTCTAATGCTTTCTCATTGGCAGTATCCTCTAGCAGTCCACTCCTCTGACCATATGAAAACACCCCCATACCTGGAAAATAATTGTGTACATCATAGTTGGTGCGAATTTGCTACAAGTACTGACAAGGTTGAATTAAAAAATTGAAAACATTCTAGATTTATACCAATCATCTCCTGGCATACATACTTTCAATAGCCCATTTTGATAGCAATGGTTCCACATCTTCAATCAACCCAGTGGAGTCTCTATTGGCTTCAATCAAATTCACTGCATCACAAGCGACATGATCAAATGTATCATAATACTGCTTCAGTTTTACAGGTTTCAGCAGTTGTTTGCCGATTATCTTTCTCAATTTCCCCCAGTCTTCACCTTGCCTGAAACAAAGAAAATAATACAGCAAATTATAAAACAGGAGAAAAGGAAAAAAAATGACAACCAAGTATAAGACCTCTAATACAACTAAAGTAAAACTCATTTATAATAGAAACATTATTAGAAATAGACTTATTCTTTTAAGAAACCAGCAGGTTAAATACTCCAGTCTTTCTTCACATCAGAACATTTAAGAGCTCCACTTTCTAACGAGTTTCTTACAATTTTTATCGTCATTCCAAAAAATTATGCGAGCAGGTACAATTCTTTAAATTGGCATGTTAATCACTGCGTGTTTATAGACAAGACGTAAAAATAAAAATGAATTTACTTACAAGTCCACAAGGCTGGGAGGCAAATTTGTTTTTTGTCTTTGTTCAAACAGTGCGGAAAGCGCAGTAAATTTTCTTAGCGGCCATTTCGTCTCTGCTCTGTAAACTTTTTCAGCCATGTCAGGATCCGAGATAATGACATATTTATTGCCAAATATGTTTTCAAGAAAAATTGGGCCATATTTTTTCGCAAATACAGCCTCTGTCTCAAAACGTCTTCCAATGCCGTTTTTTAATTGCATGCGAAGGGAAAGAAATAAACCAGGAGTTGGTAGCTCATCAATATGGCGTAATTTTGGCGAGACGGTGTCATCATGGATCGGTTGTTGGTCGATGCTTGGATTTGCTGTTGAGGATGAAGAATGTCTTAACATGGCCAACATCCATGGTTGCTTAATGGCAGGCAATATTCGAGTGTGCACATGCACACTTGAATGTTGTATCTTTTGCAATGGACGTAGCAAAGACATTTTAGCAACGCCTTGTAGATTTGACCTCCTTTCTTCAATCAAGGAAAGGGAATGATTAATTTAATTGTCAACTGAAAAAAGACCCATTGTCAATCCACAAAACAGACCCCGTAAGTATGGAGCCTTCCTGTTGTTTATCAACAAAGCGCCTACGTAGTATACGTAGTTAACACGTATTTCTGTGTCAGAAATTAAAAATCGCGCAGTTACGTAGCTGTCACCACCGAATTGGCGAACGAATCCTAAACACTCACCATTTGAAAACATTGGCTCTGTTGGTAGATGCGCGATTTTTAATTTCTGACACAGGAATTCGTGTTAACTACGTAGGCGCTTTGTTGATAAACAACAGGAAGGCTCCATACTTACGGGGTCTGCTTTGTTGGTTGACAATGGATCTTTAATTTTCTTCTTTGACAAAAACAAAACACGGCCTCTGTATGGCCCTGTCCGCTCCGCAGCGCAGCTGTGCTGTTCACTTTGGAGCTTTGAGCCCAATTACCGGAAACCCTAAGGCGGGAACCCGAGAATAGGTCAGATCACAGGACCAAACATCCGAAGTATATGTTATCACCATCAAACTAATCTTAGGCAGAAAAATAAACTTAATTTTAATTTTAATCAATAAATTATCTTCCAAAAAAAGGTAGCTTATAGTTATTAAAAAATAAAATTCTCCAATAAACTAAAGTTATAGGTATGAATATATATTATTATACTAGCTGTTAACATTGTTAAAATGAGTGCTGCTGTGATGTAACCAGGACTAAAGCATCTAGCATTTGATTAAAACGATATGTTTTGAAATGAGTGCCTCGAAAAAATAAAGGGGGTGTTTGGCGTGCTTGGAAGCCTAGATATCTATATTGGTATCAGGTCGTTTCTCTATATTTGATGTGTTTGAATGTTGTCGTTTGTATTTGACATTTCTTATTGGCATTTACGTTTCATAGCTGGATTTTGGAATTTCAGCAATAATAGATTTCAGCAAATTATCTTTATCAAGAGAATGTGCACGCTCAGTTTGGAGATCAAAGATAAAACTCAAATCTTTGTTGATGTGACTTTACAATGAAACAAAACAATACCAAAAACAGAGGAATAAATGTAGAAAACCCCAGATTAAAAAGAAAACTAAATTAAATGCACATCAACAATTTAAAATCTGAAGTTCGGATTTTCTGGACCGGGATTACTTTAAAAAAAAATAATAAAACATAATGATGGTGCAAATGATGTTACAATGGTTGTTAAAGGCCTACTATACTTCCGCACAGCTTTTCTCTTCTGCTTGCAGGCATTCATTTTTATAAACTTATCCCCACGACAATAAAGCAACTCCTGTGTTCTTGTCGAAATAAAATGGCCTTTTTTGGGCCTTCTCGATTCTGGCCACGAATAAAAGTTAATAACCAGCAGATAAGCCAACCAAATATCGTTTTGTCAATGTTTCTAAAACGTCTCACTGTACTGCAGCAAAGATTACCGCCATTGATGAGGTTGGCAAAAGATACTAGTGGTCAAAAGGACCTTTCCGAAAACGAATTATTCGGATCTCACGACAGCCAATTATCGGAAATCAGAAGATGGCATACTCAATACTCGGTACACAGAATAGAGATAATACAGAAGGCCAACTCGTGTCGGTATCCTTTGAAGCTCATGGTCATGGTCGGCATGGAGGATTTATGTACAATTATGACGTCGTGGGTGAAATATGATTGCGAGGCTGTCTTCCGAGCCACACGATTGTCGTGAGATGAAGAAACGAGAACAGACGATGACGACAATTCTCGCAAATCATTTTACCAGACATGCGCATTTGTAATGTAACGAGCCTTAAAGATATCACCAAAAACCAAATATATATGTTAGTGGGTAAGATTAAAAAACAAGAAGAAAGGATCTAATTTAAGATTTCACAATTTTATGAATATGAAATGAATGTGCAGGGATATATATATATAGTGGGCTGATAGATATAGTAATTGGAAGAAATAGGTTTGGTGGGAAGTGGGATGGGAAATAAATAACGTGAAGGCGAAAAGAGAGATATTTTTGTGCTGGTTTATTTCTACCCCACTGTGCATCTGTCTTCTTTGTCTTTGTTGACAAAGCAACGAGCTTGCCGTGACTGACGAGACAGGAAGTGAAGCAATTGTCGAAGGCCCTCGTCAACTGTATAACCAAAAAACAAAATCATCACACCCCTTTTTGAAAAACCAGATAATTTTTTATCATTTGAATGTAATATGAAGGAGCTAAGTCTACCTGCGCTATAAAATATAATATATTTTGGTTAACACAGAGGTACTTCCTGTGATCACATGCAAAAGAACAAAACAAAACAAAAGCACGAGAGAGTTACAGTTTGACAAAACGGTTGATTTGAAAATAAAGCAATCACTGAAAAAGTTCAGAAAGAATTTAGCCAGAATTTGTTGCCAATCCTTGCAAGGGTTGAGCATGTGCTAACCTTGTTTGGCTTCTTTTTTATCTAATCCCCTAACATTTAATATACTTGATTGTGTTGTCTTTTTTGAAGTCTTGTTACATCACAAATGCGCATGTCTAATAATTTGAGGAATGATTTGCGAGAATTCTCGTCGTCGTTTGCTTCGTTTCTAACACTCACAACACTCGTGTAGCTCGGACCAGCCTCACAATCATATTTTACCAATGATGTCATAATTGTACATAAATCCTCCACGTACTAGTGCCGACCCATGGTCATGGATTTTGTGGAGTCCTTAAACTCGTTTTCATGTCGCCAGTGGCCAAACAATGGCGAACAATAGGAATAGAGAATGGGCCTATGTTTAATGGCGGATAGTGATAAAATGCAGTGGCAGGGAAAGCGGGTGTTGTGTGTGAATGTCATTAAAAGGGCGTTACATACAAGTGAAGAAACTTTCATTGATACACGGAATAACAAAATGAAGGCATTATTATTGTGTTTTTTTTTATTTATTATACTTAGCATATTACACAACACGTGTTTCGGAGTCCTTAACCTCGCTTGCATGCGTGACCATCGAAAATGCTTGAGTTGGCCTTCTGTATTATCTCTATTCTGTGCTCGGTATTATTGTATTGTACTCTCGCCTCGCATATTTTGTAATGGCGGACTAAAACCAATGGACCAATGTTGGAGAGGTGGAAGAAATAACAAGTTTGAAATGAAACAAAGCAAAACATGAGATGATTAAACATTTCAGTTATCTGTTAAGTACATAAAACATAAATGCACAATGATAGATGTAGATGATTCCAAATCCAAACAGTTTGTCCTGAAGTGATGGCCTAGCCATCCAACAACTTTAACCCCTCATCTTAATTTGGGATTATTCACAAACGATTCAAAATAAAAAGCAAATTGAAGGAATTGAATAATGTTTCAAATTAAAAACATGATTGCCAGTTTTCGTGTGTACAGCTGCAACCAAGTCATGAGTTGTTAAGTTAGAAAGGCCGGAAAATCAGTATGTTTACATTGTTGAATATTTTTGTGTGCGAGCCTTGTCTGTCTTGCGGAAGAGCAAAAAACAATGGCAAGTTTGGGGCCTCTGTGGAGAAAATTGGGCAAAATTGCGTGGGATTAATTTGGGATAATTTTTTGCTAACCTTGTGTCGGACCAACATTTTCATGTTCAATGTTGAGGATGTTTGGAAAGTGTTTTCAGCACTCCCTGATTAATGTTATCTCAAGAAATTGGGCGGTCAGCCTACCGGCCCGGATTGCTTGAGTAGCAAAACACATTTTACGGTCGGTGACCCCGATTTGCCGTGCAAATTCCGGGCGGTACACCTGGCAGTACTCCCGGATGGGCGAACTGCAAATCATAACAAAGAAAATACTCAACAAAACAATATATAAGGAGAGGGAGGGAGGGAGAAATTGAACCTTTGTTGTTGGTCCCCAAGAGTCGAATGATGGAATCAGGGTTGCCAGATGAAAATTTGGGCTCAGTCCCAATTTTAGAACCGAACAATCCCAAATCAATCCCAGATTATTCACGACCGTCTCCGCCGCAGAGGCACAGTTTCTGATTGTTTATTGCTCTTCCGCAGCTACTTTCTTGGCAGAGATGCGAAAAAAGTAAGCAGAATAACAAAACCAACATAATATATATCATCAAAAGTCGTATAAAGATTTATCATCAAGCCTCTTATAGTTATTTCTTCTAAAAAAAGAAACCTTTTCAAAATGAATTAAGGGTGTATTTCCGCATGGAGACAGACATGTTGAAATCAAAGTCATGAAACAACTGACCTAAAATTACGAATCAGGCAACTCAGTGGAATGGAAATTTTCTGTCACGATTTCACATCCACAGGCAATCACAATTCGACTTACTTTCTCCTTAAAAAATCGTTTTCTTTTTTTTCTTGGTAATTTTGTAAACAATCCCAATTTAATCCCAGAATATGCCTCTAATCCCAGACAAAATTTTCAATCCCACAGGTCTTCACACAATCCCAATTTTGTGAAATTTGGGATTGAAGAATCCCAAATGGCAACCCTGGATGGAATGCTTTAGTTTGTTACCATGATATGATCCAGCTAGCTCTCACACACAGTATGATCACAGTAAGACCCTTAACACTCAACCCTCATAGGAAGTAATGTCAAGGACTGGTTCCTTGAAGTTATTATCATTATTATGCCCAGAAATGATGTGATTCAGCATGCGTCATTATAAACATTTCTTTCGAACATTAACCCTGCTTAAACAAGGCTTAACCAGCATTAAACCTGTCCATCAAAAATAGCTGCATTGATTTGGGGGGAGCGGGTGGCTTTATATTTTCCAAGGAAATTATGTTTCTCATTGAAAAGCAATGCAAATTTTTCACTTTCTCAAGACCTTCTGTCAATTATTGTGGCAACCCTATTCACAGAGTAAGTTTGTCAAAAATCATGGATTGCGAAGCTCTGTTAGTGAAACAGAAGCAAACCGATGGCAAGTGTGAGTGTCGGCACAGTCCCCATTCTTTGTTCCTCCTCCGCTCGGGCTGATCGCCTGTCCACAGTGTGATGTCAGACCTCACCTACTCTTCCCAACCGTATTCTAAAATTACTAAAAACATTCTCAAATTTGTGAAAACATTTTCATTTTTATTTCTTGGGAAATTACGGTAAAAAATTACGATAGACTTCGATGCAAACACTTCGACGCAATTTGTCATGGTTATGACATCACGGCTGTCGCAGTTGAAATGGCAAAGTCCACGATTTTGCGGCAGTAAAAACATTTCTACTTTGATCAATTTTGATTCTGAAAACGGTTTTATTATTAGTTTGACTAGTTTCACCATAAAATGCGAGAAATCATATTGCTTTTTTGATTGCAGTCTTTAACATTGAAATACTTGCAAATCCTAGAATGGTGGTATGGTTGTGGTGTAAATCAAAGTCTTCAAGTTCATTTGAACACCTCCGATTACTCATATCCCCATGTTTTGACCAAAAAGTGCTCAAATAAATGAACATATTGAATACAAAGAGTAGAATGTAGAATTGATAATAGAAAGCACTTAGTATTATTCACATTTTAATATTCTGTTACTTATTACAGCTGGGGCTATTTTAGAAATAAATAGCGAAAAACAGTTCAATATAATTCAGGCCTTTATGTCATTTTTCAGCACTTAAAAAATCTGGCTTCAGCAGGTTTTCTTTTCACGAAACATGTCGGTTTGAGACAAGAGGCAGTCGTTTCTCAATTATCGTTACTCGTAATTCGTCGTTTTATGCAATTCTCGGTAAGGTCCTTTTGACCACTAGTATCTTTTGCCAACCCATTGATGAATGATAACAACAAAACCAGCATGTGGCTAAACGGAGGAGAATTTGAGGCCACGCGCAGGCTAGAATCCGACAAACAAACAAACAACAAACATCACAAGATTTTTTCTCCAGACTGGATTATATTCTGCTGCGCAGCCGCTTCACTTCGTTCCGCTACGCAGCAGCAATTACTACTCTGAGTCAACCCCATTACCGTGCAATGTATGAAGTCAACAACTTTTGTAGTTAAAACATCAGAGTTTGAAGCACACAATGCTTCATTAAATAACGAAATCACATGCGTTGAAAGGTGAAAAACAAAAAGGTTTATAGAAGAGCAACGAAATCGAATTGTAGTTAATACAAGATTGATAATTATTACAGCAACTGTACGTTATATTGCAATACAGACTATTACATTATATATGCATAATTACAGCAGTAAATAAGGTGTTCTTTCATGGCCTTTATTCGTTTGTTGATTAAGTTTGGCACATGAGATTCTTTGCAGAATTATTGCCAAACTTTGGCTCCACAGGATGATTAAAATTGTGCTCCTCCGTAGTGCCGCCATCCCCAGCCCGGTGCGCCATAGGAGATGGCGAAATCGAGATCCTTTTCAGCAAGTAGATCTCCTGTCGAGCGGGCCCTTTAGACGAGAATTTGCCCTGCTTACCGTTAACAGAGTCTGGTCTTTGGGATGCACTGGAACCATTCTTGGAGCCAGCACTACCATCAGAGCCATCCCCATCGGGTGAGCCATTCAGCTCATGCGCGCTGTACGCAGTGTCGTTAACAGGTACAGCGCCACTGTCACCAATGTTGTGGAACCTCTGTGCCACAAATGCGTAAATCTTCGGCGCAAACATACAGCCGATGTATGTAAAGGCCCACACGTCGACAGTGAAAGCCATGACAACAGCCTTGTAGGTACCCACGACGAACTTGAACGTGGGTATGAATGCAACAACAATGATGGTCAGCGCCATTGTTGTGAAGCTGAGAACTTTGGCTCGTTGTACGGGTGTTCATCATTGCATTCCCAAAACGAGACCAGCGTGGCCGAGACGAGAGTGAGGCAAGGCACGGCCATGCATACCAAGCGACTCGTAGCCAGGTCAACCTTGCATTCGAGTATGATCTGCGTTGCGTTCCATCTGACGACGGGAACAATTCCATGCGCACTGGATCCAACTTCAACCAGATAAGCACGCATGCGAGCTGCACCAAATGCAGAAGGGCTATCACCATTTTCAAGGGTTATAATCAAACCTTACATGAAGCAAGTCAAAATCAAAAGAGAGAGGGCACACCAATTACAACACTATAAACTTTTAATTATTTGTGAGGGTTAAGTAGCACATCCACGTTGCTTCAAGTATAAAAATATCAGCTAATTTATTTCAAAACTTGAAATGAGCCCTTTTAGTAAAGTGCATTCCAAAAACTAATCTATTCTTAGCCGTCCATCCAATCTAAAGATTGCTTCACTAAAAGTTTGAAACTAACTTGCACATGTATTTTTCTTTCAATTTATTGATGACTATGAAAAGAAAAATGACATTGACCGCAACCGAAATGTCGAATTTGTCCATGGACAAAGGCTTAAATCTGAAACACTAAATGTAAATCAAGGGTTTGTTGAATAACAAACAGTGCCAGGCCATTAAACAGTGAAACAAGGCAACTGAACTTTTCTAATTCCGCTTTTTTTTATTAACTTTGATGCATTTAAACTCAGTATAAAGTCATGTATAGCGCTAACAACTTGCTCTGCACTAATCCAGTGAATATTTTTGTCTTGATATTTGAAGCACAGTTTAGATCTAATGATGATCAATTTTATTGACTGAGTCACGCTTATCGCTTATTGAAACAATTTCCGCAGCCAGCTTTTCTTGCTGTTCAGCATTCGTTCCCAAATGATACAGCAACCATGACAGAACTAATGTTTAATTATATTATAAACTCTGACATTATTTCGATTTGGTATTCGGTTTGTAAAATACTACTTGCTTCTTTCTGTTTTAATTTGTTGGAAAATGTTGACATTACATTACAAAAGTATATACCAAACACTCTATTCTATTGTGTGCTTTCTGTTTCGAAAATGCAAGGCAAAATTGGTTGACTGAGAATAAATATAAGCATAGATGTATAAAATATCCATGATGTATAAACAATATGAAATAGTCACTTCGTGATATAATATATAATATAGGTCAGGTTTGGTCACTAGTTGGTCAGGGTACAAAATAACGATTGAATTGAGTTCAGTGGCGTAGATACAGGGGGGGGGCATGGGGGGCGACCTCTTCCAGTATCGTCAGCTCACGATGAACGAGCTTTCAGCTGCTTAGTCAAGACGTATCTCCGAAGTACCATGAATGAAGAGCGTCTTTCAAACTTGGCGTTGATCTCCATCAATCGCGAAACATGGCAAACTTGATGTTAAGAAAGATACAGAACCCCTTTTTGAAGCAAAAACAAGAAAACTTTTCAATTAAACTATTCATCAATTTGTTTTCGATGTTCTATTTTGGTTTTTGTTCTGTTGTAACCTTTTGAAAATGATAATCACCAAAACATTTCATTTCCCGATTCGTGTTTTCTCAACTGTCATCTTTCATGTTTAAGCTCTGTGTATATTCAGAAACGTCTTATCGAACAATTACCTAAATTCGGGCGTGCCCTTGTTGACACGCCCAAAAGACACACCTTTTTGTCGGAAAATTTTGGTCTTTGCCCCACCGCTAAATACTTCTATCTACGCCACTGATTGAGTTGAGTGAGGGCCTAACACCGGCAAATCTAAGTAAAGAGCAAAGATACTCACCCCGGGTTGCATTTCAACTTTATTCAATTCATGTTGTCTTCAACACTGTACAAACTTGTCGGTCAACCATATATTTGCACATCCATCCATGTCAAAAACATCAAGACAGACAGGCCTTCCAAATTCCTCCTCTCCACGTTTTCTCGTGTAATGCAAAAAGAAAGAAAGAAGAAGCGAGTGCAATGCAAGCGCTGTGCTCATGATGATGTCAGCAAATCTTTATCCACCTGCGCAGTGCGCAAAGGTTATGAAAAGAGACATCAAAATTTGAGTTTTCAGCAGATCTTGGTCTACAATCAGTATCTACAACAGTTCCAGCAAATACACAAAAAATAATTAATTTATGTTGAAGACGAGTAAAACTCCAAACAACATGTATCTATATTATTTAAATGTACAGAAATGTAATCATTTGATTGCTTTGTACAATTTGTGTTCAGTCGATTCATTAAGGTTTAACTCAACAGTATAACACGAGATATAAAAACAGAGCAATATTTACCAGTTTTGTTACATAATTCGGTCGCTAAGTCCAAATAGTATCTTCCAACGTTCAGTGAAATGACCTGCACTTCATCTGTCAATAAACTGAAAGCTAAGTTGTTCCATTGGTCTGCGAACAAGGTTCAACATTCCAGATTGCTCCTTTCCAACGTATTTAATTTTGAACCTTTTCAATGCCTATGAAAGATCACATTTAGTCAATTAAACAAAATCAAAGCTCAATATATAATGCCATAGAGCCATGTAATAAGGCCATGGAGCTTTGATTATAATAAGGCCATGGAGCTTTGAAAAATCAAACTTAACCATGGCTAAAGCAAACCAAAATCGGATGACAATATTAATTGAGAAAACTGATGGCAATACATCGAAAACAAGAAGCAAAGCATGGAAGAACCAACAGCAAATAATACATTAGTTAGCAGATAATTCAACGAAAAGTTGTTGAATCCTACAAAAAGATCTTTAACTCACTTTATTTTTCAGGGTATTGTATTGTCTTGGAATAGTATGACTTAAAACTACTGTTAACGTTTTATTCTTAATTAGTTATTTAGATTTTCTTAGGAAATAACATCCTGATAATATTTTATAGATTTAAAACTTTAGGTTTTGAAAGGAAGACATAAAGCAATGGCAAAAGCAAGGTAGCATTGTTAAAGCGCAACAAAGCATACACTAGTACAAGGGCGCTTAAAACTGGCAACTTACGTTATACAGAAAAACCTGTATTTCAGCCTCGGCAACCCTTCTTCCTAAAAATAAAAATAACATGTATTTTACATAAAAAAAACAACTAATAACTGGAGGAAGATTTATACCGCAGAAGAAGAAGTCGAAGAGAGTATAATTCCCCTCTATTTCCATCTCGTAATGTGTAGTTCATTAAAAGAGAGGTTCTCTGTTGCATTGAGGTAATAGGAGATACAAAGATACTCAAAATGACATCACATCGATGATGGTAAGACATTCGTTGATCTGTTAACTGTACTAACCGACACAAGATCTTGCACCGTATCCAAACGGGAGGGTTGAGAATGGGTTGACGTCTACGTCATGCTTCGAGCCTCGCAGCCATCTCTCTGGCTCAAATTTCTCAGCATTGGGGTAGACCTTTTCATCATTACTCATCACCCAATTGCTCAATAGAACTATGGTCTAGGTTTAAAAAAAGATGATTCGCTTTGTATGTTTGATGTTGATATATGAATTTGTAAAATTAATCGAATTAGATTAGTTTCTTGTATTTAAATATTAGAAGCTAGATGTAAATATATTCGATTTAAAATAAGATAAGAAAGAAAAAAAAGAAAGAAAGTTATTATTAAATGAATAACCAGAACAAATATAACATCAAATCGCAAAGAAAAAAGCAAGAAACCTGGGAGTACAATAAAGGTTATGCAAAAATAATGGATAAGTCAAATGATGCAAAATATTCCTGAAACTTACATCTTTTGGTAAGAGGTAGCCACCCACTTCGAGGTCTGTTTCCAAAACCCGTTTCAATTGATGGTGCAACTGGTTGCAACCTGGAAGAGCACAAATGACAAAGCTGGCAATCAATAAAACATGATGTTTGAAAGTTGTGATGGTCGGTGTGTACTGCATCCATTATAGATTTTACATCCATAAATGGCTAGACAATAACTTTGCAGGTATGTACAAGGGTGCAAAATTGGGTTTGGGGGTCAAATTCATGGCAATATAGGGTGTGGAAGTGCAACCCCCCCCCCAACAAAATGTTTATAACTCAATCTCAGTTGCCATTTTTAGTGATAAATCAGGCAGTTTTTATTGTCTCGTGAGGCCTCATTGATTGAATTATGACAATTTTAAAATGTTCTGATCAAAAAGTTCAGTTCCTCGGGGAAAACTTCAGTACACAACATTGAACAATGCAGTTCAGTTCAACTGCACACAACACTCAAAAATTTGCATTTGCACCACTGGGCATTTGAATACCTAGGAATGCCTTGAAAATATACATAAAACAGAAGTATACCATATACTTAAAATATACATGAAACATGAAGTACCTGGCTGATTCTTTGATGAATGCCCTTAAGTACGGCATTTGTTGAAACAATGGTGCATCCACAACTGAGTCACGCTTATCGCTTATTGAAACAACTTCTGCAGCCAGCTTCTCTTGCTGTTCAGCATTTGTTCCCAAATGATACAGCAACCAGGAAAAGAACTACTGAAGTCTGTGGATTAAGAAAACAGCATGGGTTACTAACAGCCATGTGTCACTAAGAGAATACACCTATTGAAGGCAGTGATGGGACTGGATAGCAGCATAGGACAATACACATAAGCATAGAGTTACATTTTCTCTTGGGGATGCTCAAGTGGAATGCTTTCTTTTAAAAAGTTTACAATAGAATGTCAGTGTTGGCTTACAATAGGGTGTCAATCATCTCTAAAGTTGTGAAAATTGGTGTGGGATATTTATTTCCAAAAGAAATATCTAATGCATACAATGATAGATCAGAATGAATCGTTATTTTTTTCACAACCGAATCTATACCTGTTATAATACGTTTCTCACCCTCATAAACTAAATAAAACATCAAACTAAACATTTAATCCTTTATAGTGCAAATGAACTGCCTCATAGTACTCATTTAACTGAGGTTACCAACTCCAAATGAAAAAAATATGCCAACAGTTTCCGTGAATTGTTGAGCTAAAGACCTTGAACAACGGCAAAAAAACATTGACTTGATAAAAAGAATTCAGACATAAAAAGTTGTCTTAAAACAAAATCTCTTGCTCACCGTATCTTTACCAGCAGACAATGCATCAACAGCATGGACAATGCATTCTTTCTCATCCATGCCATCTTCTGACAGCAAGTAGAACACAAACGATTTCCCTGGAAAAGTGGAAAACATCAATATATTACACAATACCATGTCTGTTTACAGAAAGCGGAACAAGTGCCATCTTTACCCACCCAAAAGGGACAACTAAAATGTGGATTCTGACTTCCCAGCAACATAAATTCTGGTGAATTCTTCAATAAAAGGCAAATCAAATGCAGGTTTAAGAGGTTTAATAAAGAGGGGTGCTTAATAGAGCTATTCTATTCAATGTGCAGAAAGTTGTCAGCTATCTGAATATTTCTGCATGCAATAACGTACGTATTGTTTCTGCAACTTCAGTTCCGTTTGCATCAGCTTGATGAATTTGTTTAACAATGTTGCTTATCATGTCAAGGCCGACAGAATGTATCACTCCAAGACTTCTTTCAAACTCCCTATACTGGGATCTTTTAAAATGCTTGCGCCACTTTATTAATGAAAACTCTGTTAAATTTGTCATGAAACAATCAACTGCTTTTAGGAACTCTAATGCTTTCTCATTGGCAGTATCCTCTAGCAGTCCACACCTCTGACCATATGAAAACACCCCCATACCTGGAAAATAATTTTTGTACATCACAGTTGGTGCAAATTTGCTACAATGTACTGACAAGGTTGAATTAGAAAATTTGAAAACATTATAGATTTACTCATTATCTCCTGGCATACATACTTTCAATAGCCCATTTTGATAGCAATGGTTCCACATCTTCAATCAAGCCAGTGGAATCTCTATTGGCTTCAATCAAATTCACTGCGTCACAGGCTACATGATCAAATGTATCATAATACTGCTTCAGTTTTACAGGTTTCAGCAGTTGTTTGCCGATTATCTTTCTCAATTTCCCCAGTCTTCACCTTGCCTGAAACAAGGAAAATTGAATAAGGCAATTATGAAACAGGAGAAAAACAAAAATGACAACCCAGTATAAGACCTCTACTAATACAACTAAAGTAAAACTCACTTATATGGAAAAAATTATAAGAAATACACCTATTTTTTAAGAAACCAGACTGTTAAATACTCCAGTCTCTGCTCGCATCAGAACACTTCAGAGCTCCACTTTCTTAAGAGTTTCTTAGAATTTTTTATCGTCATTCCAAAAAATTATGCGAGCAGGTACAATTCTTTAAATTGGCATGTTAATCACTGCGTGTTTATAGACAAGACGTAAAAATAAAAATGAATTTACTTACAAGTCCACAAGGCTGGGAGGCAAATTTGCTTTTTGTCTTTGTTCAAACAGTGCAGAAAGCCCAGTAAATTTTCTTAGCGGCCATTTCGTCTCTGCTCTATAAACCTTTTCAGCCATGTCAGGATCTGAGATGATGACATATTTATTGCCAAATATGTTTTCAAGAAAAATTGGGCCATATTTTTTCGCAAATACAGCGTCTGTATCAAAACGTCTTCCAATGCCGTTTTTTAATTGCATTCGAAGGGAATGAAATAAACCAGGAGTTGGTAACTCGTCGATATGGCGTAATTTTGGCGAGATGGTGTCATCATGCATCGGTTGTTGGTCGATGCTTGGATTTGCTGTTGAAGAATGTCTTAACATTGGCAACATCCATGGTTGCTTAATGGCAGTTAATATTCGAGTATGCACATGCATACTTGTATGTTGTACCTTTTGCAATGGACGTAGCAGAGACATTTCAGCAAAGCCTTATAGATTTGACCTCCTTTCTTCATTAACCAGAAAAAAAGATTTTTCGTTCTTTCTTTTCTTCTTTTGACAACAACCATCTGCAGCACAGCTCCGCAGCTCGGCTGTGCTGTTCACTTTGAGCCCAATTACCATTTACCAGAGACCTGGCCCCAACTCGCAAACCCTAAGCCCGAAACCCGAGAATAGGTCAGATCGCGGAAGCAAACATCTAAAGGATATGTAATCATGATCAAACTAATCTTAGCCAGAAAAATGAAACTTTATTTTAATTTAATCAATAAATTATCTTCAAAAATAAGGTAGCTTATAGTTAATTAAAAAATAAAATTCTCCAATAAACTAAAGTTGTATGTATGAATATATATTATATCACTACTCTGAGTCAACCCCATTAGCTACAAGGGATTAATTATATTGGCATGGCCATTATGGTGCAATGCATATGTATGAAATTAGCAACTTGCGTAGTTAAAACATCAGAGTTTGAAGCACACAATGCTTCATTAAATAACGAAATCACATGCGTTGAAAGGTGAAAAACAAAAAGATTTATAGAATAGCAACGAAATCGAATTGTAGTTAATACAAGATTGATAATTATTACAGCAACTGTACATTATATTGCAATACAGACTATTACATTATACATGCATAATTACAGCAGTAAATAAGGTGTTCTTTCATGAATTTCATTCGTTTGTTGATCAAGTTTGGCACATCAGATTCTTTGCAGAATTATTGTCAAATTTTGGCTCCACAGGATGATCAAAATCGTGCTCCTCCGTAGTGCCGCCATCCCCAGCCCGGTGCGCCTGAGGAGATGACGAAATCGATATCCTTTTCAGCAAGTAGACCTCCTGTCGAGCGGGCCCTTTAGACGAGAACTTACCCTGCTTACCGTTAACAGAGTCTGGTCTTTGGGATGCACTGGAACCATTCTTCGAGCCAGCACTGCCATCAGAGCCATCCCCATCGGGTGAGCCATTCAGCTCATGCGCGCTGTACGCAGTGTCGTTAACAGGCACAGCACCACCGTCACCAATGTTGTGGAACCTCTGCGCCACAAATGCGTACATCTTCGGCGCAAACATACAGCCGATGTATGTGAAGGCCCACACGTCGACAGTGAAAGCCATGACAACAGCCTTGTAGGTACCCACGACGAACTTGAACGTGGGTATGAATGCAACGACAATGATGGTCAGGGCCATTGTTGTGAAGCTGAGAAACTTTGGCTCGTTATACGGGTGTTCGTCGTTGCGTTCCCAAAACGAGACCAGCGTGGCCGATACGAGAGTGAGGCAAGGCACGGCCATGCATACCAAGCGACTCGTAGCCAGGTCAACCTTGCATTCGAGTATGATCTGCGTTCCATCTGACGACGGGAACAGTTCCATGCGCACTGGATCCAATTTCAACCAGATGAGCACGCACGCGAGCTGCACCAAAAGCAGAAGGGCTATCACCATGAGTTGAACGGCATCTGGCGTGATCGAGGGGACAGCGCGGTTGAGGAGAGACGTTAGACCGTCCCTGATCAAACGAGTGCTTGTCAGCAAAACCGACGTGAATACTTGGAAGAGAAGGAAAAAATACGCACTTCGTCCGGAGCAGAATGAGTTACTTGGCTCGGTGACGTGTGCAATGCCGTAGCCAAAGGAGAACATCAACAGAACGATTGATATGTATATGATTGATGGTTGCGATTCGCGGACAACGGAGGAGTTTCTGATTTGGATGAACATCACGAGCAGACCGAGAGATATGATCAGTCCAATCACGCTCATTGAAATGATGGCTGCACCTCCAGGTGACTTGATGGTGAGATGCACGACTGGGGTCTTGATGCACTTTGTGCGCTTTGGGTCAGTGTGGTATCCATTTGCACAGCGGGTGCAAGAGGAGGCATTGAAAGTGGTGCTTATGTGGCGTGCCTTGCAATTTTGACAACTGAAGCAACATTCTGTGCGTGCATGCATGTACTGACCCGGCTGGCAATCTTGACTGCATTTTGAAGGTGGTATATTGTTACCGTGCGGATGCGGCCAAGTGATCTTCGTTGGGTCCAAATCTAGAAACGAGCGCTGATCGTGGTAATGCCAGGATCCAATTTTGACAAACTGGAGCTTTCCATTAATTTCTTTAATGTTTTCAATGATGTAGTGAGGATGACTTGGGTCACCGAGCTTGTCAAAACTCACAGTCCTGTTAGAGATGCCAGTGAAATTGACACCATACATGTGCTGAAGCAATTCTTTTGAATCAAACGGCTGACAAAGAGTTTGATTGTAGACAGCAGACTGATAATGGCATCTTTGCTTGAGCATTGCCTTGATGGCATGGCTGACCACATACACTGCATCATGTAAATTACCATAACCACCACTGTTATTTTCTAGCATTGCTGATGCCATACCTTCAGCTGTCTGACCTGGGCATTCCATCCAACGTTTGTCTTTACTGAATGAACAGCTGAACGCTTGTTTAAGATACAGTTGCAGCCATGGGTCACAATGCACCTTGTTGGTTATCTTTCAAGCAGAAAATCTTTCAGGCCTGGTATGACAGTCTTTGCCGATCCGACAGTAATGATACCACTGAGATACTTTTTGCTGACATTGAGATTGGCCCATTGGAAGACCAAGCATCACTCGTTAGCCAAATGCGCTGCAGACCTTGTTTTTCTGCCTCATTCAAAATCATCTGTCCCATTGAAGTATACGTAAACAGAACAACAAGCTTGGCTTTGGGTGTGTCTTTCAAATTTTGGACAACATCCTTCACTCTGGATAGCATGCTGGATTTTGAATTGGGAATGTACTCATCATGGGCAACACAGATATTTCGGCTTTGGGAGCTGTCCTTCAAGGCAGAGATGGCTAATTTTCCATAGTCATCATCACTACCAATAGCAACCAAATAATCCCAATGAAACTTCTGCATCATATCCAGCATCACTAAAACTTGATTTGTATCAGGTGGAATAGTGCGAAAAAAAGAATTGTACAAGTTGACTTTACTCAGCAGTCTGCTTGTGGCTTGGTAGCTTATATGAGGAATATTGTAAAGACCCATCAGACTTGCCAATGGAATAGTCAAATACGAATAGCCAGGACCAATCACACTGACAACTTGCTTCACACGTGATCCAACGGTTGTCCCATTCCCATTGTAGTTACTGCAGCCAATAAAGTCTGCCCTGCATACTGAATTAGGACGATACATTGAGACAATTTCAATCCCTCTTTCCATAACTTTCGGAATGTCCACGCACCCGTTGTCGAACTGATAGCCGAGACGGTACCCCGGCAAGAAATTTGTTTTCTGAATGCGTTCAAGAGCAAGCTGCATTACTGCTACGTTTATTGTACCCTCCAGTGCAGGAGTCATGCAATAGGAGCCTTTGGTTTGCGTAAAAATGCCTTGCAGGATATAATCACCATCTTGCAGTACGGTCCAACGAGTGTAGCCGTTTTTAGTCGTCGAGTGAACAGAATTATTGCAATTCTCTGCTGTCGAAAGGAAAACGGCCGTGACTTGGCGATTGAGGCCTAAGAATCCACCAAAACACATTAATGCAGCAAATAATAACATCATCATCTTGTGAAGCAAAGGTTGTCTGAAATGTTTCTTGCTTCAAATGGTTAAGCAGAGCCAGTATTTCATAAAAATATAAAGACAATATTTCATCCTGTTTAAGTTTGTTCGGGCATGAGCGTAAAAGATTGTCTTGTAGAATTCCAATTCAAACTACGATATTTGCCTGGCCTTTGACGAAAGTTTGTTGTTGTTGCGGCCGCAATGTCGAACCTAAAGGAAGAAAGGCCGCCCACCTAATGACATCACCTGTCCCCAGCTCCTTGCAAACAAAAGATGGAACATGGTAGACCAGCAAACTCGGGGAATCTAACATAAAGGACTGATGAAATTTTGTGATGTTTACCACAGCTCTATTAAAAAGCTTAGCTTTTCATACTTCTGAAGTTGACCGAAATCTCCGTTTGTGAATCAGAAGGGATCAACATAATCAGGTTGAGATCAGTATGTTTTATCGATCAACCCTTTCATGTTTGGTGGCTGCATTGGTTTCTATTCAATTCACGACTCATATGCAAAAGACGTGTAAAAAAACATCTGACAGACAGAAATGGCAGGTTATTCTGACTCATTTTTCTCGCGCTAAGGCTCAAAATTCTTCATATTTTGCGCCTAAAATTATTCTTACGTTACTCTTGTTTCGCTCTGTGAGAGAGCTCAGATGAACAAAACGTCTTATAATTGCTACATTATATTCATAAATTTCAGAGAATTAGTGTGCCTAAATATTCTTATAAATTATAATCCTATAAAAAGTGCGTTGTTTATAATGGATTCAAGCAAGACATTCATGCGAGATCGCACTAAATTGCAATAAATTAATATGTGCAAAATAAACATGATATTATGGGTACACACAAAGAACAAGTTGGGTAAACATTAGCTTCCTCTGCATATTCAGCTTGCACAACACAACCTATTTACTCTCACCAAACAGACACTTTTAGTTCTGTTTGGGTTCACAAGCAACCCGCTAAAGCGCAGAGGTAGCCTATTGAAAAGACCAAACAAATTGTCAATAGGATAATGCAGTACTTTTAATAGAAGTTTTAATAATTAATTTCTGCGTTCTCTCGCGTGGTGAATAATACAGATCGAAGCATTGTTGAAGAGTGGAAACTGCTGGTTTAACACGGAGTAAAGATAACTAAGAGAAAAGGTTAGGTGATTGTAGTTACGGTGTAATGAAGACAACCATTGAAAACAGATGAAAATTAAATGTTGGCACCGGTTATTGCGTGCGATTGATCCATTCTGCATTTCAAATTTCAAAAATGTTTCAAGAAGAGTTGCACCACGTCGTGACGAAATATATACACACTTGCAATTCGTAATGATATCACATGATTAATCATTAAAAGGACAGCTTCTTGTCTTGGTTATTTGGCTGCCCATGCTACAGTCAAGATCATAAGAGCTAACAAACATTACTCAGCAGATAAAACTTGAAAGAACGTACAGAACGACGAAAAAATTCATTCGTTTAGCAAAGTTTGATTTGTACACATCGAGGTAAACGTCCGCGCCAATCGGGGCCAATCAACTTGTTTCATCGCGTCCCGGGCATGCGAAGACACAAACGTTCCAGCGTTCTGGTAATTGATTGTACTGTTCAGTCACTATCCTATCCGTATGCTTGTCATTCTATTGTGAAGCTGTTAATAAGATTACTCTTCAACGCGCGGTACAAAGCGACAACGTCAACAAGCTGTATCAACATTGAGAACAAATGTGCCTGATCGAAATCAGATGAAATATTAATGATGTTCGTTTTGATGACTATTGGTAAAGATTGTAGCTGCTGGTGAAAATATATCGAGTAGCTCTGCATCGTCGTACTCAACAACTGAGGATTGTGTTGTGTGATACACACAACAAAATATCAAGGGAACCAACACGCAGTGTTGCAGTAAAATCCGGCTCGTCTTATGCAAAATTAAAATTGATTATCGACCAATGCGAACATTTGCCAAATTGCTATTTAAAGTGGCTTCTGGATATCTGAAGACGAAAACAAATCGAAAAACTGCTTGGCTTGAGAGAAACCTTGTTAAAAACAGAAAATTACAGCTTTGGTTTGGTGGAATACTTGGGCACGATAGGATATAAACAGTGGAGATATGACATCGACCTTATGGACTGTACTTGCGTTATCGATTGTTGTTCTCCTTGCTTTCAACAGCACAAGTGGTGCCGTTGCGGAAGAAGGAGGATATTATATCTCTTCTGTCCCTAACTGTGCTGATTCTAATTTCTGGAGAGGCCGTGATCAGGACAGCCATACAACAACAGCAAACGATGCACGCTGGTCACTCTTTCGCGACGGTGACTTCATGATCCAAGGAATCCTGCCATTAGCATCCGAAACCACGTCGTGCAAGATAATTGAGAAACTCGGTCTCCTGTCCGTTTTCGCAATGCAGTTTGCCATTGACAAAATCAACAACGACTCGGTGATATTGCCCGGCTATCAACTCGGCTATCAGATCGACAACGCATGCTACAGCATACCAACCGTCATGGCAAGAGGCATCGAAACCGTGTCACAGTACAGGCCGCAATCGGTGTGCAAAACAACAAGAACATGCACCACCGTCAGCCAGAACGCTCAACAGTCATTGAGACCAATAACAGCTGTGATCGGAACGCAAAGTTCCTACACCTCGATTCCCCTAGCCAGTCTTTTAGCAATGTACGAAATACCGCACGTCAGCCCGGCGGCTTCGAGCAGACTGTTGAGCAAAAAGAGTTTGTATTCGTCGTTTCTGCGCACTACACCGTCGGATATCGACCAAGCGTTGGTCATTTCGGATATGTTGGTGCACTTTAAGTGGAGCTACGTGTACGCAATAGGCAGTGACGATAATTACGGCAAGCTCGGCATCAGCACAATGAAAGAATATTCAGTAACCATGGGCTTCTGCATTGTCGGCGAGGATTACATAACCAATATGCAAAAGGACATGGAAAGCCAAGCAAAATTGATTGCGCTGCGTTTGAAGCAATTGCCAAACGCTGTTGTAATCGTTGTCTTTGCCTACGACAATCAGATACGGTTGATAATGATTGAGGTGCAGAAGCTGGGTCTGAAGAGAGTTTGGGTAATGAGCGATGCTTTCGACTTGTTCAGTGCTAATAAAGCTGGCATCAAAGAGTCATCGTTGCGCGGGATATTTCGAGCATCTCCAATGAACAGACTCATTCCCGGCTTCAAAGAATACATCCGAAAAAAGATCGAAAGAGAAGCACAGTGCAATAGATTTCTGCAAATATACATGCAACAACAGTTCCATTGCGTGATAAATGACAGTGCCGTGTCTTGCCCCACTCGTACATTGGACAGCATGGCTAGTGACATCACGAGCTATTCGAACTTTGTTTTCGGTCATATAGTCGACGCGCTGGACGCAACTGCCAACGCATTGCGGTCGACGTTGCGAGAGATGTGCAACTTCACAACTGCGCAGTGCGTGAAACGCGACTGCCCGCCGTACAAAGACGTTAACCCTGAAATGCTGACCAAACAACTATTCGCAGTGAACTTCACGACGTTCTACAACACGACGTTCGTCTTCAACAAGGATGGCGACCCAATGAACTCACACTACTACATTGACAACGTTCAGAAAGTTAAAAGTGGGTACCAATTCGTTAACGTAGGCCTATGGGATCTGACGAAACGTCTTAAAATTCACGACGGCGACATACATTGGCCAACGTGGTGGACGCACGACGACAACGTAAATAATCTACCACCGAGGTCGACTTGCAACGCCGACTGTATTCCCGGCGAGTACGTGGCAGCAAAGACAGAGTGCTGTTGGAGCTGTCAAGCATGCAAAACGAATTACGTTAGCGCCATCTCCAATGCCCCAAACTGTACGAAATGTCCCGATGGCTTCAGCGCTAACAAACTTGGCACCGAATGCAAGAAAAACATACTGACAATCTTAACGCCGTCCACACCAGCTGGTATCTCAATAATTATCATCAACAGCCTGGGTATATTATTTACCGCCGCTCTCTACATCGGTTATCACGCGCATTTGAAACCGTACATAAAACTCTTACCGCAACACCATTACATGGCATTGGTCCAACTAATCCTCTGCTTTGTATACGGTAACTTGCTAATGCTGGACCGCAGCGAGGATTATTGCAATGTGACCGGTATCTTGAGCTCGCTGTTGTTCTCCGGCTTCGGAGTACTCTTGATGGCAAAGACGCATTTCTTCATCAAGTATGTCCGACGATTCATACAACCAATATTCCGAGCATCCTTCACCTGGTCGCATTGCATAACCATGACAGTGCTGATGCTGGTGCATGTTACAATCATAGCAGTCTGCTTTGTCAAACAACCATTAGTAATGAACTACAAAGTAAAAGAAACAGGAGAGATCCTACTAAACTGCTACAATAACATGAACGTGTTCCAGTTCATTGCAGTGCTATGCTACCCGTTATTCTATTTCATCATAGCGACGATATTGGCGTTCAGAGAGAGAGGCAATGAGCAGTGCCACAGCGATGCAAAGTATTTGAATTTCACTGCCATTGCCATGTGTATAGTCGTCGTGGCTTTCTTGCCGACGTTCAGGTTCGTGTCAGGCATATACAAATCGATAGTGCTTGCATTTGCCTTCGACGTATTTGCGTTCACCTACATCGGCTGTTTGAGAATTCCCAGACTGTACAGGGTGATGAAAAGCACGATCAACGGCGCGGAGTCCGCGATCAACGGCGCGGAGTTAACGACCAACGGCGCGGAGTCCACGGCCGACGGCGTAGAGTTAACGAAAAAACACAGTAACGATTTGGCCAAAACTGACACGTAGACAATGGCGTCTGATTCAGTGCACTGTGTGAAAGAACAATGGGTGGAAAATTGCAATCTCGGCAAAGTCCAAAGGAGAAGTAGAAGAAATGAACTTTTGAAAGAGAAGCACGCATGCAAAAAAGAAGATTAGGCCGCAAAAAATAAAGAATTATGAAGTTGTTGGATGCCCTGGTGTTTTGTTCTTTGCTTAGTGTAAAGCTCCACACTTCATTTGTGGTGATCATAGAAGATTTTAACTTCAATAACTGAGCAAAAATTTGCTCATTTTAAAAAAGAATCAATCCACTATTACCGTTACTCTTTATAGCTTCCTGTCTAAAAATTACGTCATTGCTGCAGTTCGCACTCCCACAGTTTAGACTCCCATAGTTTGGCAAAATAAGGCTTTTTAAAATTAGCATTCGGCCACAAACCCTGGACAAATGACTTTTAAAAAGTAACGTGAAGAATATACCTTGTTGTCAAGAAGAATGAAAATTCTGTTGAGTGTTCCCTTTGAAATAATTAGTCCTAAACAGATTGTGTGTCTCTTTGGCGTCCTTTTTAAACGTCTGATCCTCAGCTCCTCTTTCAAATTCCTGAAACAATTGTGAAACAGGTATAATAGCTAATGGATATAATTTGAAACGAAGATTTTTCAATATAATTTGATGTAATTCCCTCTTCACCTTGTAATTACATTTCTTTACCATGGTTATAAGACGCCTGGATATCTTGGAGGTCAACTTTTGCTCGCTGTTTGCTACGAGTTCAAAGCAAGGGTGCTGATGGACAAGGTCGTGTGAATACCTGAAAAGAGAACGAAAAGTCAGAAGACAGAGTTCAAAGCTCAAAGGTCAAAAGTGTGAATATCAAAAAGTCAAATGTTCAGTCAAATAGTTGAAACTGAAATGCCAAGAAGCAAAAGGTTAGATGTAAGAAATAAACAATTAAAATGTTATGGGGTAAAGTTTGAATTTCAACTGACAAAGAACATAGCTTGGCGAGGGGGAGGGGCAAGAGAGCAAAAATAAAACTTACGTGGGGGCATAGACGGGCAACCAATAAACAAGTCTGCCCCTAGGCGCAGATATAGTGCAGCAAATTTGATCAAATCTGTTATGATATCGGAGAGTTGGTGGAGTGAACTTGATGGAAAAAGCACAGCTTCTCTGAAGAATAAAAGAAATGATAAAGTTACTTTATTACCATTGGTCATCAAAACAATGAATCCCGTAACTGGATGACTTTTGCTCTCGATTTTGGATATACGATGCCATCGTATCTCCAATTACTCTTTGAAGAGGTTACAAGAAAGTAGACGCAGCGATACTGAGAAGATGGTTGCATTCATCCAACATGGAAACAAGTATATCTGGCTATACTTACGAGTCTTTACTTGTCTCTGGTTGGTTGTCATCTCTCGCAGTCAGCCTTCTTCCTCCCTCTCTTATTCCATACGGGGCTGTAATTACAAATAGTAACCAATCATTAAAATTCCGTTCATTGATTGGTCGACAGAAGAAAGCTCGATATGTTAGATCGATATGTTAAGCATGAATAGATATGGTGGACTATTGATGGCTGGACCTAGTACAAATAGATAACTGTACATGCATTGCAGATTAATTAATGGGTACATTGAAAATGACTGGCAAAAACTATTGCAAAATAAATGTTTCATGTGTTGCAGAGGAATATGTCGAGATATTACAGAAAAGTGGCAGGGGAAATTGTAGGAAAGCAGCTGAAGATGTTACAGTTTTGAATATCAGAGTATATTGCAAAAGAATAGCTTGATATCATGCAAAAAGATAGCTAACCATACTGTAGATGAAAAAATGAACATAAAGCAGAAAAATATGCCGACAAATTGTAGATAAATAACTGGAAATAAAGCAAATAGTATGCGACAAAAGAATATCCAAAAAAATGTAAAACATCTTACGATCTGTTATTATTGCATCGAATATCTCACAGCATCGCAACGGCGTGCGGCAAATATCTGCAACCATCACATCAACGTAGTGATCTACCAGGCCATATTGTTGATAATTTGTGCGAATTAGTTCATCTCGTGCTAAAACATAAGCAGACCCTGTATATAAAACCCTGTCACAAAACATCGTCAAATAATTTGGGGGGAAAATAATCAAGTGTGGCCCATCTGAGTTGACCAAAGCCAAATATACTTGGAAATTCCAATGCGTCACGTTTAAAACGAACCCTCGTTGAAAACTAAAACCAGGAGTCTTGTTAAGCAACTAAAAGTTTATGCACAAATCATTGCAGTTTTATCAGGTAACGGGTTAGGTTACCTCTCCAATTCTTGTTTCCTGCCCTTGAAGATCTGCCTAAAAGAGAAAGGTATAAATGAAAACAAATGCGCGCTATCAGGGAAAAAAATCGTCCAAAGCGTAGTTGATTATCTAATGATTTTATACCTCGCCCATATATTATTGTTCTATCGATATCACTGCCAGCAGTGTACGCGCCAAAATGAGCACAGCATACCAGTATGCTTCCTGTAAAAAAAAATAATTTGAGCACTGGGGCCATCTCACATTTACCGTTCTTTGTTTTAGCATTAAGAAACAAGACTTAGATCAAACACAAGCGCCTCTTGTGAATGAAGGAATAGAAACATGCAAAAGGTTTAGAGATGACATATCAAGGATAAACAGGGGGGAAAGCCACATACCTGTTCCAACAAAAGGATCGAAAACAAACGAACCCTTCTTGACCTGAAAGAAAAATGCCTCAGCTATATACATGTTGTTGCCTCAGAATGAGTATCAAAGCTTTTTATTGTATTAGAATTCTAACTGTCTGTTTAGTTTGAGAGTATTGACGATACTGACACTCAATGTTCATGGCAATTGGTTGCACAATGCGTAACTGTATTACTCGATTAAGCGCCGCCCTCGTTTGAGTATCGCACTAATTATTTGCGAGTGCGTTGCTTAATCGAAACACTCAGAATCGTTGAAGACTCGGGGACTTACTTTTTTATATAGCATCGCCTTCTAATACGAAGTGGGTGTTCGTTAAAGCTCTTTTACTTAACTTTCATTATTAAATGTTCTTGTTGTAGTTCATAAATCGGAGATTTATTTGACGAGAGCGCGGCGCTCGATTAAGCGACCCCGCCCGAATGAATGCCGCGTCCAAAGGTCCGAAAATCAAGAGTTTCCTTGTTACCTGGCCTTGATTTGCCATGAGAAAAGAAAGCTGTGGATCCATTGATGTGTTTCCAATAAAATATCTTGTTTTGAGAGAATATTTATGAATAAGATCGCGCTGGCCATTCCCAATCTACTGGATAAAAAAGAGCCGTGTCACTATAAAATTTGGCAAGAAAAATTACGTTTCAATTTCTGCACAAACAAGGTTGTAATAGGTGACTTATTTTGTGGGTGAACTTGGTGTAAATACATTTGAGCTTTCGCTAGTCAAGCAACCAGAGACAATGGAGATTTGCTGTATAAAACACTTTTCCCCACTTGTTCTCTAAATTAAGAACAAGTGGGGTTTGCAAAGATACAAATGTAAGTGCAAATTAGACAAATCAAACTGAAAAGTGAGGCTGCATTGCAAAAGTCAAACTAAGAAATTTATTGAAGTGAGGCTGCATTTCCCACCAAATAAAAGAATGTAAAATTGATGAAATAACAAACCAATCTTCCAAAGTAGATATACTGACAAGTCTTTTCTTTTTCATCACTTAACCCAAAGTCAAGTAGCAGGCACAAAACATGATCTGGATCTTTCATCTTCACTTTTCCTTCAAACTGCAAAACTTTCTCCAACTTCTGTTGAAATATTGCATCAATGGATGAAATTGACTTTAAAATTTCAACAAATAACTTCTTGGCAAAGATTTCAAAGAATTTAATTCATGAAATAAAAAGCTAGACTGTTTAAAAAAATATGAAGAAAATCCTTTATCTTACCTTTATCCAAGACATTTTACAATCCATGCTTAATTTTTTATTGAACCCTTCTACATCAACTCTGAATGTTACATTGGGGTTGACAAAAATTTTCTAAAACAAAATAATCAGATATTAAATTTATACAAAGATAAATTACACTAAAAAAACTTCCAGCACAATACTTGACTTATCTAGCATCATGGTGGAAAATGTCTTGAAAAGTGTGTACCTTCGCGCAAGCATCTATAGAACTTTTCTGATCTAAGATCTCTTCAATAGTACATGCACAAGCCCAAGATTCTATGATATATCTAAGACAGAATGTTTTTAATTATTTCTTTCTTGCTTACTCTTTCAGTAAATTCAATAATCAAACTCAAATATCTATAAACAAATCTGTATACCTCATTAATACAGTTCTTTCCAGGATTTTCTGTCCATCTGACTCTTTGTCAAGTATGGTAGGTAGAAAAGGCTTCTAAACAAAATATTGATTTCATTATTCTTTGTGATGCCTTAATTGATATTATTTTAAGCATCATGGTTGAAAAATCTTCCATATTCCAAGCGTACTGGTGAGTCTCAGATGAAATTAAAAAATCAAAACAGTTTTTCACCGTAAAATGTACTTCAGAATAATATGGGTCGCTATATGTCAGGTTTACACACTGTTTAATGGAAATGAGCTCCTAAAAGTAAGAATACATGTGGATGAGTATGACTAAGACAAAAAGTACGTACCTATTTAACAAACATAATACCTAATAATAATAATAATAATATAGTATTGGAAATTTGAAATAATATTCTTGGCCCCTGGCTACTAGTTGTGGCTCGCCCAAGAGGAAAGTATTCGGCAATGCAACAGTCTGCGAAAAGCTTTTAAAAAATAATAATGAATATTAATTGATCCACGTGACATGGCTATTCTCTGTTAAATGCTACCTAAAATATTGTTTTTAATTAAAAGTAAAGAATGTCCTGAATAAATTAAGGTTGTCCATGATACATTAAAATATACTGTTGCACTAATTTATTACATTGTACCTAGTAAAAAAACTTATGTAAAACTTATATGTAATTTAATTTTTCAAAAAGCCTTCAGGTTGGATGTTCATATTATCACTGTTGGGCAATTTAAGACCCTTACAAATTGATACAGATTATAAATACGTACCTGTAACCTAAAATCCAAATGATCCTGGGCATAATAGCAAATGTAATTTGCTGGTGTTACGTTCGTAGACATGCTTGTCATAAATGAGACACGTTAGACCATAAATAGGCCAAAACAAGAAGATTCACCCCACAGCAAAAGCCACCACGTGGTAACATTTGTTGCTGTTGTTGTTTCTTGACAATCAAAACCACATTCTTGCAATATTCTTGGAAGAGTATTCTGGATTCAGACTTCCATTAACATACCATTTGTTATAACAGCTTGGAAAGTCAATTTGCATCACTATTCCGGTATATACTTGTCAAGGACGCTAGTAGATGTGGACTAATTCACATTTTTGCACCCTCGAGTTTTACTTTTAGGAAGAATTGCAGGACATTAATGTTTGCAACAGAAAGAGCCAGAATTGGTTGGAATTAGAATAGAAAACATAATTTCAACTTGAATTGAGAGCTCTGGCAATTGGAAAGCTTTAAGATTTTTCAGTTTCTGTTTTTGAGCTCGAAACCTCTCGAATTCCACATACTCTGTTACTTGGACAATTTATAAGATTGAAGTCTCCTGGTTATAATAGCAGATGTAACTAACTTGCCAGTGTCACAACCGTAGACATGCATTTTATCACTGGCGTAGCTGCGATTTGGCGGCGAAGGAGCGAAACCCGGACAAATTCCGACAAACGTAAAATTTGCGTTGTAAATTTTCCGACAAAATCTCCGACAAGCAGCTGGAAGCGTTTGGTGGGGGGGCAGCCGCCCCCCCTGCCCCCCTACAGCTACGCCACTGCATTTTATGAGTCTCAGATTTTATCTTTTGTCCGCTCACATGCACTTACTACAACATCAAAATCATAAATGATGAAAATAGCGAAAGCAAAAACAAGAGAGACAATTACTTTCACTTTAATCTCTATAGAGTTTACTACATGTGATAACAATAGACTTCACAACTCTACATTTTATAGGCAAGCAAATTAAAGACAATAAAAATCACAACATTTTGGTTGTTTATTGTCCAAATCACTTCCCAGACATTTCCAGTTATTGCCGTTGCTGCGACAATAAACATCAGCGTACTGGCAACGACCTGCCAACTGCCCGCGACAACTGGCTATGACACTCGTACTTTTCTCGTTACAGGCATGGAATTCGTCAACTAAAACATCGCGCTTCCTTTTGCCAACAGACAATTTATTTAAGGCTGTATGTAAAAAAAGAACGTTGTACTTAAAAAAAGAGAGCCACGGAGGAAGTTAAAAAAATGAAGAATAACTCGAAAAGTCACACTTCTTCGCTTTAGTAAGAACAAATCTTCTTTCCACCTTACCAGTAAATGCATCCGATTTGATTTTGCCAACTTCTTCTTCTGATCTTACAGGCCTTCTGTCAAATTTAGTTGCCTGTTAATAGACAAAGAAAGGTGATGGTGGATAGTTTAAGAAACGAGCAGGGCAAGTAACAGAAAGTTCAATGCAAATAATTAAAATTAGAGATAGAAGTAAGCAGCATCTCACCGAAGCAACTGCTACAATAGAAAGCAATAAAAGCACTGCAGCGTTCATCTTGTTTACCTGAAAGGAACAACAAATATATCAAGTCAATATCAAATTATCTGAGAAGCCATCCCAAAAATGGCAAGATAAAATATTCTTCAGAGTTTCATGTAACTCTGCTCAAATTGAACTGACCTGAAATTTAGGTTGTTGAAATCGATTAAATGCAACAAAGCACTCGCAACAAGCATCTTTATACACTAGCTGCTTCATCAAAGGTATACATTGACGTAACAGCTGCGTGAGTAAGTTTGCATAGCTTTTTCTACAGTCACTTTTTAAGAACAATAGTCTGTAAGTGCCGCCTTGCTACCCGTATTGTTATATGCAAGCTACGGATAATGAGTGAGTACTTGTCTTAAATCTTAGGAGCCACAACGTGGTCGTAGTTAGAAACAATTCTCAATTCCTTAACCACGATAGTGGAGAGCCTTTCAAATATGGCTGGTGTCTCTAAGGAGGTTGCATTGAAATAATTGCAATTGTAAAATTCTCTTTCTGGCGATTTCGTCATTCAACTGTCTGTAAAGTACCACTTCTGTCCCTCAATACGACCTGACATCAAAGTACATATACTGTTTGTTAGGCAATAAGTTCAAATCTATGCGCGAACGGTAATGCTTCCATTAAACAAAGCGTTTATTAAATTTCATAATAATTTAAGGGCGTCTATTCGACGGGGCGTTTAATCGAAGCATTACGGTATGACAGTACAAATAATTAAATGAGGAAAATAGCAGAAGGTAAAAGTAAGAAAGACAACCACCGTGACTTTAATCTTTATAGAGTTTACTACATGCGATAACAATAAAAATTACAACATTTTAGAAGTTTATTGTCCAAATCACTTCCCAGACATTTCCATTTATTGCCGTTCCTGTGACAATAAACCTCAGCGTACTGGCAACCAGCTGCGAGCTTCCACCTGGCACAACTGCTTGTACTTTTACCATTACAGGACGGGAATGTTGGAACTACAACATCGCGCTTTCTTTTGCCAACAAACAATTTATTTAAGGCTGTATGTAAAAAAAGAACGTTGTACTTAAAAAAGAGAGCCACGGAGGAAGTTAAAAAAATAAAGAATAACTCGAAAAGTCACACTTCTTCGCTTTAGTAAGAACAAATCTTCTTTGCGCCTTACCAGTAAATGCGTCGGATTTGATTTTGTCAACTTCTTCTTCTGATCTCACCGGCCTTCTGTCAAATTTAGTTGCCTGTGAATAGACAAAGAAAGATGATGGTGAATAGAGCAGGGCAAGTAACAGAAAGTTCAATTCAAATAATTAAAATTAGAGATAGAAGTAAGCAGCATCTTACCGAAGCAACTGCTAAAATAGAAAGCAATAGAAGCACTGCAACGTTCATCTTGTTTACCTGAGAAAAAACAACAAATACATCCAGTCAATATTAAATTATCTAAGAAGGCATCCAAAAAGTTGCAAGATAAAAATATTCTTCAGAGCTTTATGTAACTCTGCTCTCAAATTGAACTGACCTAAAATTTAGGTTGTTGAAATCGATTAAATGCAACAAAGCACTCGCAACAAGCATCTTTATACACTAGCTGTTTCATCAAAGCTATACATTTGATGTAACAGCTGTGCGAGTAAGTTTGCATAGCTCTTTCTACAGTCACTTTTTAAGAACAATAGTCTGTAAGTGCCGCCTTGTTGCCCGTATTGTTATATGCAAGCTACGCATAGTAGTTGTCTTAAGTCCTAGGAGCCACAACATTGTCGTAGTTAGCAATCACTGCCATTGTAAGAGTGTTCTATATCTTCTCTTAGAAATGTTACAAACGAAACCTAGAAGCAATTTTCAATTCCTTAGCCACGATGGTGGAGAGCCTTTCAAATATGGCTGGTGTCTCTAAGGAAGTTTCATTGAAATAAATGCAATTGTAAAATTCTCTTCCTGGCGAATTTACCAGTCAACTGTCTGTAAAGTACCACTTTCGTCCCTCAAAACGACCTGACATATAAAAGTACATATATTGTTAGGAAACATATCCAAATCTATGCGCGTACGGTAATGCTTCGATTAAACGCCCAGGGCATTTATTAAATTTCATGGTAATTTAAGGGCGTCTATTCGAGGGGGGCCTTCAATCGAAGCATTACGATATAACAGTAAAAATAATAAATGAGGAAAATAGCAGAAGGTAAAAGCAAGAGAGACAACCACTGTGACTTTAATCTCTATAGAGTTTACTACATGCGATAACAATAGACTTCACAACTCTACATTTTATAGGCAAGCAAATTAAAGACAATAAAAGTCACAACATATTGGTTGCTTATTGTCCAAATCACTTCCCAGACATTTCCAGTTATTGCCGTTCCTGCGACAATAAACATCATCGTACTGGCAACGAGTTGCTAACTTCCACGAGTCACAAGTGTTTATGACAAGCGCACTTTGAAAGGTACAGGCCGGGAATGTCTGAACTAAAACATCGCGCTTTCTTTTGCCAACAGACAATTTATTTAAGGCTGTATGTAAAACAAGAACGTTGTACTTAAATAAGAGAGCCACGGAGGAAGTTAAAAAAATAAAGATTAATTTGAAAAGTCACACTTCTTCTCGCTTTAATAAGAACAAATCTTCTTTGCACCTTACCAGTAAATGCATCCGATTTGATTTTGTCAACCTCTTCTTCTGATCTCACCGGCCTTCTGTCAAATTTAGTTGCCTTTTAATAGAGCAAGAAAGGTGATGGTGGATAGTTTAAGAAACGAGCAGGGCAAGTAATAGAAAGTTCAATTCAAATAATTAAAATTAGAGATAGAAGTAAGCAACATCTTACCGAAGCAACTGCTAAAATAGAAAGCAATACAAGCACTGCAGCGTTCATCTTGTTTACCTGAAAGGAACAACAAATATATCCAGTCAATATAAAATTATCTAAGAAGGCATCCAGAATATTGTAAGATAACAATATTCTTCCGAGCTTCATGTCACCTGGCCCAAATTAAACTGACCTGAAATAAAGTTTGTTGAAATCGATTAAATGCGAAGTGTTCTGTGGGATTGAGGAGCATTTTTATGCACTTAAATATATCATTTTGATGTAACAGCTATGCAAGTAAGTTTGCATAGCTTTTTCTACAGTAACCTTTTAAAACAATAACCTGGAAGTAATGCCTGGCTCATATTACTACATGCAAACAACACATAATCAACATGAACGTTTTAAATTTTGGAAAGAGAATGAATGCCGCCATATTTTAATCTTATACCCTATATCCATGATATAGACATAGCCGGTGCCTAGACTCACTACATCTTTTGCGTACCCGACTATGCTGATTCTAACTTCTGGAGAGGCCGTGATCAGGACAACCATACAACAACAACAACAAATGATGTTTCATGTTTGGTTCCTGACCTTAAAGATCTGCCTAAAAGAGAGAGGTGCAAAAGAGAGCAAGTGTGCACTATGAGGAAAAACAAAATCGTCCAAAGTATAGTTTATTATCTAATGACTTCATACCTCGCCCATATATTATTGTTCTATCGATATCACTGCCAGCAGTGTACGCGCCGAAATGAGCACAGCATACCATGCTTCCTGTTAAAATAACACAAATTTCAGCACTGGGTCCATCTCACATTTACCGTTCTTTGTTTAGCATTAAGAAACTTTAAGAAACATTAGGAACACAAACGTCTCTTGTGAAGGAATAGCGGCATACGAATAACGTGGAGACTTCATATCATAGAAAAATAGGAGAAGAAGCCACATACCTGTTCCAACAAATGGATCGAAAACAAACGAACCATTCTTGACCTGAAAAAAATGCATCATCTATACATGTTGTTGCATCAGAATGAGTCTCAAAGCTATTTATTAGAATTCTAACTGTCTGTTTAGTTTAAGAGTATTGACAATACTGACACGCATTGTATGTACATGGCAATTGGTTGCACAATGAGTAACTCTAATTACGCAATTAAGCGCCGCCCCCGTTTGAGTGTCGCACTAACTATTTACAAGTGCGGCGCTTAACCGAAATAGTCAGAATCGTTGAAGACTTTAAAAAACAGCCACTAATCATAGGGGACTTACTTTTCTATATAGCATCACCTTTTGGTACAAAGTGGTTTGGTACTTTAAAGCTCTTTTATTCAACTTTTTTTATTAAATGTTCTTGTTGTAGTTCATAAATGGGAGATTTATTTAACGAGAGCACCGCACTCGATTAAGTGCCCCCGGCCGAATGAACGCCGCGTCAAAAGGTATGAAAATCAAGAGTTTCCTTCTTGCCTGGCCTTGATTTGCCATGAGAAAAGAAAGTTGTGGATCCATCGAGGTGTTTCCAATAAAATATTATGTTTTGAGAGAATATTTATGAATAAGATCGCACTGGCCATTCCCAATCTACTGGATAAAAAAGAGCCGTGTCACTATAATTGAAGTGAATTTATTGAAATGAGGCTGTATAGCTCATCAAAAAAAAAATAATGTAAAATTGATGAAATAACAAACCAATCTTCCAAAGTAGATATACTGACAAGTCTTCTCTTTTTCATCACTTAATCGAAAGTCAAGTAGCAGGCACAAAACAATATCTGGATCTTTCATCTTCACTTTTCCTTGAAACTGCAAAACTTTCTCCAACTTCTGTTGAAATATTGCATCAATGGATGAAATTGACTTTAAAATTTCAACAAATAACTTCTTGGCAAAGATTTCAAAGAATTTAATTCATGAAATAAAAAAACCATAATTCTTTAAACTGCTTTAGAAAGCTATGCCATAAAAAATTATGAAGAAAATCCTTTATCTTACCTTTATCCAAGACATTTTACAATCCATGCTTAATTTTTTATTGAACCCTTCTACATCAATTCTGAATGTTACATTGGGGTTGACAAAAATTTTCTAAAACAAAATAATCAGATATTAAATTTATACAAAGATAAATTACACTAAAAAAACTTCCAGCACAATACTTGACTTATCTAGTATCATGGTGGAAAATGTCTTGAAAAGTGTGTACCTTCGCGCAAGCATCTATAGAACTTTTCTGATCTAAGATCTCTTCAATAGTACATGCACAAGCCCAAGATTCTATGATATATCTAAGACAGAATGTTTTTAATTATTTCTTTCTTGCTTACTCTTTCAGTAAATTAAATAATCAAACTCACAATCTATAAACAAATATGCATACCTCATTAATACAGTTCTTTCCAGCATTTTCTGTCCATCTGACTCCTTGTCAAGTATGATAGGTAGAAAAGGCTTCTAAACAAAATATTGATTTCATTATTCATTGTGATGCCTTAATTGATATTATTTTAAGCATCATGGTTGAAAAATCTTCCATATTCCAAGCGTACAACTGCTGAATCTCAGATGAAATTGATAAATGCAAACATTTTCTCACCGTAAAATGTACTTCGGAATAATATGGATCGTTATATCTCAGGTTTACACACTGCTTAATGGAAATGAGCTCCTAAATGTAAGAATACATGTGGATGAGCATGACTAAGACAAAAAAGGTACCTACCTATTTAACAAAAAAATAAAACATAACATAATAATAATAATAACAATAATAATAATAATAATAATAATATAGTATTGGACATTTGAAATAATTTTCTTGGCCCCTGGCTACTAGTTGAGGCTCGCCCAAGAGGAAAATATTCGGCAATACCAACAGTCTGTGCGAAAAGCTTTTAAAGAATAATAATAAATATTAACAGATCCACGTGGAGATGGTTATTCTCTGTTAAATGCTACCCAAAATATTGTCTTCAATTAAAAGTAAAGATTGTCCTGAATAAATTAAGGTTGTTCACAATACATTAAAATATACTGTTACACTAATATATTACGTTGTATACCTATTTAAAAAACTTATGTGAAACTTTTGTAGCAATAGGTAGCAAAGCAATATTACTTTTCAAAAAGCCTATAATAGTTGATGTTCACATTATCAATCTCAGGCAATTTAAGACCTTTACAAATTGATACAGAATATAAATACGTACCTGTAACCTAAAATCTAAATGATCCTGGGCATAATAGCAAATGTAATTTGCTGGTGTTGCGTTCGTAGACATGCTTGTCCAGAGTGAGATGTTAGAAGATAGGCCAAAACAAGATTCACACACAGCAAAGCCACCACGTGGTCATATTTGTTGCTGTTGTTGTTTCTTGACAATCAAGACAACGTTCTTGCAATATTCTTGCAAGAGTATTCTGGATTCAGACTTCCATTAACATACTATTTGTTATAACAGCTTGGAAAGTCAATTTGTATAATTATTTCTGTGTATATACTTGTCAAAGACGCTAGTAGTTGTGGATTCATTCGCATTTTTACACCCTCGAGTACTTGTTTTTACTTTTAGGAAGAATTCCAGGCATTGCAGGACATTAATGTGTGCAACAGAAAGAGCCAGAATTGGTTGGAATTAGAATAGAAAACATAATTTCAACTTGAATTGGGAGCTCTGGCAATTGGAAAGCTTTAAGATTTTTCAGTTTGTGTTTTTGAGCTCAAAACTTCTCGAATTCCACGTACTGTGTTACTAGTACAATTTATAAGATTGAAATCTCCTGGTGATAATATCAGATGTAACTAACTTGCCAGTGTCACAACCGTAGACATGCATTTTATGAGTCTCATATTTTATCTTTTGTCCGCTCACATGCACTTACTACAACATCAAAATCATAAATGATGAAAATAGCAAAAGCAAAAACAAGAGAGACAATTACTTTCACTTTAATCTCTATAGAGTTTACTACATGTGATAACAATAGACTTCACAACTCTACATTTTATAGGCAAGCAAATTAAGGACAATAATAGTCACAACATATTGGTTGCTTATAGTACAAATCACTTCTCAGACATTTCCAGCCATTGCCGCTCTTGCGACAATAAACATCAGCGGGCTGGCAACGAATTGCCAGCTGCCTGCGACAGCTGACTACGACACTCGTACTTTTATCGTTACAGACACGGAATTGCTTAACTAAAACATCGCCCTTCATTATGCCACGAAGCCCTTTGATTATGGCTGTATGTAAAAAAAGAACGTTGTACTTAAAAAATGAGAGCCACTGAGGAAGTTAAAACAATAAAGAATAACTCGAAAAGTCACACTTCTTCGCTTTAATAAGAACAAATCTTCTTAGCGCCTTACCAGCAAATAGATCGGATTTGGATTTGTTAACCTCTTCTTCTGATCTCACCGGCCTTCTGTCAAATTTAGTTGCCTGTGAATACAAAAAGAAAGATGATGGTGGATAGTTTAAGAAGCGAGCAGGGCAAGTAACAGAAAGTTCAATTCAAATAATTAGAATGAGAGTAAGCGACATCTCACCGAAGCAACTGCTAAAATAGAAAGCAATAGAAGCACTGCAGCGTTCATCTTGTTCATCTAAGAAAAAACAAAAAATATATCCAGTCATTATCAAGTTTTCCGAGAAGCCATCCCAAAAATTGCAAGATAAAAATATTCTTCAGAGTTTCATGTAACTCTGCTCAAATTGAACTGACCTGAAATTTAGGTTGTTGAAATCGATTAAATGCAACAAAGCACTCGCAACAAGCATCTTTATACACTAGCTGCTTCATCAAAGCTATACATTTGATGTAACAGCTGTGCGAGTAAGTTTGCATAGCTTTTTCTACAGTCACTTATTAACAACAATAGTCTGTAAATGCCGCCTTGTTGCCCGTATTGTTATATGCAAGCTACGCATAGTACTTGTCTTAAACCTTAGGAGCCACAACGTGGTCGTAGCTAGCAATCACACACAGCCATTGTAAGAGTGTTCTATATCTTCTTTTAGAAATGTTACAAACGAAACCTAGAAGCAATGTTCAATTCCTTAGCCAAGATAGTGGAGGGCCTTTCCATTTTACACGTTTTGCATAGCCTTTAGTATTTACAATTATGTTTCGCTATGTTTCCGAGTTTCAAAGCAATTTTGAAGTTCTCTACCGTTAAAAAAACAATTGTAAAATTCTCTTTCTGGCGAATTCACAAGTCAACTGTCTGTAAAGTACCACTTCTATCCCTCAAAACGACCTGGCATCAAAATATCTATTCTGTTAGGCAATAAATCCAAATATATGCGGGTATAACAGTATAAATAAGAAATGATAAAAATAGCAGAAGGTAAAAAAAAGAGAGACAACCACTGTGACTTTAGTCTTCATAGAACGAAATGAGTTTACTACACGTGGTAACAATAGACTTCACGATTCTACATTTTATAGGCAAGCAAGTTAAAGACAATGATAGTCACAACATATTGGTTGCCTGTTGCACAAAGCACTTTTGGGACAATTCCAACCAAAACTACCGTCGAAGGGACACACAACATCAGGGAACTTGCATTTCGCAGCAATCTTCTCAAACGGACAAGATTGAATTACATGTGCGTTTCCACCATAACTACAAGCAACAAAGCTAGGAACTCCAACATCGCGCTTTTTATTGCCAGAAGATAATTTATTCACGGCTAAATGTGGGAAAAAAGAAAACGAATAACATGAGATTTATATGAAGAAATCAAACAGAAACGTGGAAATGAAGTTGAGAATAATCTCAGATGTCACATTGCTTCGCTTTAAAAAGAACAAATATTCTTTCCACCTTACCAGTGAATGCGTCCGCTTTGACTTCGTCAACATCTCCTTCTGATTTCACCGGCCTTCTGTCAAATTTAGTTGCCTGTGAATAGACAAAGAAAGATGATGGTGGATAGTTTCAGAAACGAGGAGGGCAAATAACAGAAAGTTCAATTCAAATAATTAGAATGAGAGTAAGCGACATCTCACCGAAGCAACTGCTAAAATAGAAAGCAATAGAAGCACTGCAGCGTTCATCTTGTTTACCTAAAAAAGCAGACATATCCAGTCAATATCAAGTTATCTAAGCACGCATCCAAAAATTGGAAGATAACAACATTCTTCAGAGTTTCATGTAGCCTGGCCTAAATTAAACTGACCTGAAATGAAGCTTGTTGAGGTCGATTAAATGCGAGGTGTTCTGTGGGATTGGGGAGCATTTTTATGCACTTAAATATATCATTTTGATGTAACAGCTATGCAAGTAAGTTTGCATAGCTTTTTCTACAGTAACCTTTAACAATAACCTGGAATTAACGCCTGGCTCATATTACTACATGCAAACAACACATAAATCAACATGAACGTTTTAAATTTTGGAAAAAGGATGAATGCCGCCATCTTTTAATGTTATAACCTATCTCTATGATATAGACACATCTGGTGCATAGACTCACTACATTGTGTCCCTGTGCCCCACTCTTGTAGCAAGCAAAGCAACATCCCCAAGATAAAAATATTCTTCAGAGCTTCATGTAACTCTGCTCTCAAGTTGAACGTGACCTGAAATTTTGGTTGTTGAAATCAATTAAATGCAACAAAGCACTCGCAAAAAACATCTTTATACACTAGCTGTTTCATCAAAGCTATACATTTGATGTAACAGCTGTGCGAGTAAGTTTGCATAGCTTTTTCTACAGTCACTTTTTAAGAACAATAATCTGTAAGTGCCGCCTTGTTGCTCGTATTGTTATATGCAAGCTACGCATAGTACTTGTCTTAAATCTTTAGGAGCCACAACGTGGTCGTAGTCAGCAATTACAGTGTAAGAGTGTTCTATGTTCTTTTAGAAATGTTACAAACGAAACCTAGAAGCAATTTTCAATTTCTTAGCCAAGATAGTGGAGGGCCTTTCAAATATGGCTGGTGTCTCTAAGGAAGTTTCATTGAAATAAATGCAATTTTAAAGTTCTCTTCCTGGCGAATTCGCCAGTCAACTGTCTGTAAAGTACCACTTTCGTCCCTCAAAACGACCTGACATATAAAAGTACACTGTTAGGAAATAAGTCCAAATCTATGCGCGAACGGTAATGCTTCCATTAAACGAAGCATTTATTAAATTTCATAATAATTTAAGGGCGTCTATTCGAGGGGGCGTTTAATCGAAGCATTACGGTATGACAGTACAAATAATTAAATGAGGAAAATAGCAGAAGGTAAAAGTAAGAAAGACAACCACCGTGACTTTAATCTTTATAGAGCTTACTACATGCGAAAACAATAGGCTTCACAGCTCTACATTTTATAGGCAAGCAAATTAAAGACAATAATAATCACAACATGTTGGGTGTTTATTGTCCAAATCACTTCCCAGACATTTCCAGTTATTGCCGTTCCTGCGACAATAAACATCAGTGTACTGGCAACGAGTTGCTAACCTCGACATGTCACAAGTGTTCGGCATAGGCAAACTTTGGGGGGTGCAGGACAGGAATGTCTGAACTAAAACATCGCGCTTTCTTTTGCCAACAAACAACTTATTTAAGGCTGCATGTAAAACAAGAACGTTGTACTTAAAAAAGAGAGCCACGGAGGAAGTTAGAAAAATAAAGAATAACTTGAAAAGTCACACTTCTTCGCTTTAGTAAGAACAAATCTTTAATTGCACCTTACCAGTAAATGCATCCGATTTGAATTTGTCAACTTCTTCTTCTGATCTCACCGGCCTTCTGTCAAATTTAGTTGCCTGTGAATACAAAAAGAAAGATGATGGTGGATAGTTTAAGAAACGAGCAGGGCAAATAACAGAAAGATCAATTCAAATAATTAAAATAAAAGAAGGAAGTAAGCAGCATCTTACCGAAGCAACTGCTAAAATAGAAAGCAATAGAAGCACTGCAGCGTTCATCTTGTTTACCTGAAAGGAACAACAAATATATCAAGTCAATATCAAATTATCTAAGCACGCATCCAAAAATTGTAAGATAACAATATTTTTCAGAGTTTCATGTAGCCTGGCCTAAATTAAACTGACCTGAAATGAAGATTGTTGAAATCGATTAAATGCGAAGTCTTCTGTGGGATTGGGAAGCATTTTTATGCACTTAAATATATCATTTTGATGTAACAGCTATGCAAGTAAGTTTACATAGCTTTTTCTACAGTAACCTTTTAAAACAATAACCTGGAAGTCGTGCCTGGCTCATACTCTTACAACACATAGTCAACATAAACGTTTTCAATTTTGGAAAGAGAATGAAAGCTGCCATATTTGAATCGCATACCCTATATCCATGATGTAGACACAGCTGATGCCTAGACTCGCTACATTGCGTCCCTGTGCCACACACTTATAGCAAGCAACATCTCGCTGAAGCAACAGCTAAAATAAAAAGCAATAGAAAGTACTGCAGCGTTCATCTTGTTGCTCACTTGGGAAAAAACGCATACAAAAATATTGCTAATTAAAAATATTTTTCACAATTCTTTGCACCCAAGTTAAGTTGGCCTTTAAAAAGGTGGGTAAAATCGATTAAATGCGTTGCATTGCAAGAATCTTTATTTATGCACTTGAGTACAATGCAAAACGCCGACATCTCTTTAAATCTACACAATAGAGGTGACTGAAATGGCAACAATGATCAAAGACTGGTGCAGCAAATCCTAGGAGCCACAACGTGGTCGTAATTAGCAATCACAGTGTAAGAGTGTTCTATGTTCTTTTAGAAATGCTACAAACGATACCTAGAAGCAATGTTCAGTTCCTTAGCCACGATGCTGGAGAGTCTTTCAAATATGGCTGGTGTCTCTGAGGAGGTTTTATTGAAGTACAGTCTACTCTCGATAAGTGGAGCCTGCACGGGACCGAAAAAAATGGTTCCACTTATCGATTGTTCCACTTATCCGAACTATAGGTTTGTTAATGCAAATCCAAGGGACCGGAGAAATTGGTTCCACTAAACGAAAGTTCCACTTCTCCGGGGTTCCACTTATCTTGAGTAGACTGTAAATGCAATTGTGAAATTCTCTTCCTGGCGACTTCATCAGTTAACTGTCTGTAAAGTACCACTTCTGTCCCTCAAAACGACCTGACATCAAAATATCTATTCTGTTAGGCAATAAATCCAAATCTATGCGCGTATAACAGTACAAATCGTAAATGATGAAAATAGCAGAAAGCAAAAGAAAGAAAGATTGTCGAGTCAGGGCTCCGAACTATATTTGTGCTTTTCTTTTAATTATATGTGTGCACTTTATTATTTCATTTTCCCTTGTGTTTCCTGTTATGTTGAGTTCTATGGTGTGGTGTTACACCGTCGCTAAGTGTTGTCAAGTGTCGTCAAAGCGTTGTCAAGTATGTTTGTGACTCGTATTATCAAGTGTGCCAATGTGTGCAAATTATCATGTCAATTGTGTTTGTGAGGTATTTATGTCTAAGCATTTTCCTTCAAGCCAGTTTTTTTTATTTGTTGATTAGATGTTTCTGCTGATTACACCCATGTTTTTTATAAGAAAGCCTTTATATATGAAACCATAGGCCCCTATTTTCAAAACTTAAGACACTTTGGTATAGAAGATTTTGTGTGACAAAAAAAAGTTAAGAAACTTTCTGTGTTGTTTTAGCAAGAAAACAAATTTTAAAAACAACTTGCGCACTTCATTCCCACAGATTTGTAACAAATCTCAACAATGTTATAAGAAACTTGCTAGGAAACTTTTCGTACCATAATTAGGTAAGTAAGAGTAAGAAAGTAAGTAAGTAAGAAACCCTGGTACGAAAATTACGCATAAGTTCTTGTAAAAAAATGGGTGTATTAATATATAACGTTCTGCTGATATCAAGTTATTTGAAGGATAAATCAATTTGTCAAGTATTTTTTCAGCCCTCGCAATTGGCACGTTGGTAAGAATAAATAATTTTAAGTTTTAGTTTGTATTTGTTCGTCATTGTTAGTCGTTTGTATTTTGGGTGTGTCAATTTGTCAATATCTTCCTGTTTTATGTTAGTTAATGTTTTTCATTTATTGTAGTTTGAAGATATCGTTCAAGCATTTTTGCGAGGGCAAGCATGTCTTTTTTCCTCATTGACACTACAAAGACAACCACTGTGACTTTAGTCTTCATAGAACGAAATGAGCTTACTAAACGTGGTAACAATAGACTTCACGATTCTACATTTTATAGGCAAGCAATTTAAAGACAATAAAAGTCACAACATGTTGGAAACTTCTTGTACAAATCACTTCCCAGACATTTCCAACCATGACCAATGATGGGGCGACACACAACATCAGGGAATTTGCATTTCGTAGCTAGCTTGTGAAACGGACAAGTGTGAATGACATCTGTGCTTGCACGAGTACAAGCTGCGAATGTAACAACTGTAATATCGCGCTTTCTTTTGCCAGAAAATAATTTATTCACGGCTAAGTGCGGCAAAAAAAGAAAAAAATAACATGAGATTTATATGAAGAAATCAAACAGGAACTTGAAAGCAAAGTTGAGAATAATCGTGGAGGTCACACTGCTTCGCTTTAGTAAAAAAATCTTTTTTGCGTCTTACCAGTAAATGCGTCGGATTTGATTTTGTCAACATCTTCTTCTGATCTCACCGGCCTTCTGTCAAATTTAGTTGCCTGTTAATAGACAAAGAAAGATGATGGTGGATAGTTTAAGAAACGAGGAAGGAAGGTACACGCTTTTTTTTATAAGGAACCTAGCTCGGGGCTAGTTCTTTAAGTTCCTTATTTTTAGACCTCTTTTGACCACTTTGTAGTTCTAAAAGTTCCTTAATTTTAAGTTCCCATTTATTGGACATAATTAGTACAGACGCAAGAAAAGCATTAAAATTCAACGTTTTGCTATAAACTTGTGAAAAGATAACAGGTAAAAACATGAAGAAGCTTCATATAAAGTAAAAGTACTGAAAATCAATGGAACCGACTTCCTAATTGTAAATTGTGCGGAAATATAAATATATTCAAAATTAAAAAGTTCCTTAGTGATTTGGCCTTTGGTAGTAAAAGTTCCTTAAGTTTTGGCCTTCTACATGTAGGTTCTTTATAAACGGTTCCTAATAAAATAAGCGTGTAGCAAACAATTCAAACAATTAAAATTAGACAAGGAATAAAGCAACATCTTACCGAAGCAACTGCTAAAATAGAAAGCAATAGAAGCACTGCAGCGTTCATCTTGTTTACCTGAAAGGAACAACAATATCAAGTCAATATCAAATTATCTGAGAAGCCATCCCAAAAATTGCAAGATAAAAATATTCTTCAGAGTTTCATGTAACTCTGCTCAAATTAAACTGACCTGAAATGAAGCTTGTTGAAATCGATTAAATGCGAAGTGTTCTGTGGGATTGGGAAGCATTTTTATGCACTTAAATATATTATTTTGATGTAACAGCTATGCAAGTAAGTTTGCATAGCTTTTTCTACAGTAACCTTTTAAAACAATAACCTGGAAGTAATGCCTGGCTCATACTTTTACAACACATAGTCAACATAAACGTTTTCAATTTTGGAAAGAGAATGAAAGCCGCCATATTTTAATCGTATACCCTTTATCTATGATGTAGACACAGCTGATGCCTAGACTCACTACATTGCGTCCCTGTGCCACACACTTATAGCAACAACATCTCACCGAAGCAACAGCTAAACTGGCTGTTAACATTGTTAAAATGAGTGCTGCTGTGATGTAACCAGGACTAAAGCATCTAGCATTCGATTAAAACGATATGTTTTGAAATGAGTGCTTCAAAAAAATATGGAGAAGGGGTGTTTAGGGACCAGTCATTATTAATGGTGGGGGGTAGACCGGAAGATATTGAGGGGGGTCATCTATAATTTTCCTACTTTGAAGGGGGGGGCCATGAACAAAAATTAGTAAACAAGAGGGGGGGCCCACAAAAAATGTCAGTTAAAATTGACAACAATCATTTTACCCTGAACCATATAGCCTTATTCTTGAAAATAGATGATGAACATTGGGGTGGCTTTTCCTGACAAGCTGTTTTCCTGACAGACCAACTGCTTTACCCCTTGGTTGATCTTTGCTTGGTTTATCAACTTTTAACTTGGGTGATTTCTGTACATGAGACAGTCTGTTGGTGTGATGGGCTGTCCAGGCAAAATCACTACACAGATCGGCAACAGACTTTTAGCATATGATAAAGAAATACAATTGTTATAACAATTGTATTTCTTTATCATATGCTATGAATACTAAAGCGTTCGACAACAGAGATGCATGAAGGTTGCTGTAAAACATTTTTTGGAACAAGTTTGCCAACATCAATAAATGTGATTCATTTTAATTTGGTTCTCAAGTTTATTGGTAACAGGTCGTTTCTCTATATTTGATGTGTTTGAATGCTGTCATTTGTATTTGACATTTTTTATTGACATTTACGTTTCATAGCTGGATTTTGGAATTTCAGAAATAATAGATTTCAGCAAATTATTCTTTATCAAGAGAAGGTGTACGCTCAGTTTGAAAATCAAAGATAAAATTCAATTCAAACCTTTGTTGATGTGACTTCACAATGAACACAAAACAATACCAAAAAAAAACAGAGGAATAAATGTAGAAAGCCCCAGATTAAAAAGAAAAATAAGTTAAATGCACATCAACAATTTGAAATCTGAAGTCAGGACTTTCTGGACCGGAATTACTTAAAAAAAAAAAACAATAAAACATAATGATGGTGCCAATGATGATACAATAGTTTTTAAGGCCCACTATACTTCCGCACAGCGTTTCTCTTCTGCTTGCAGGCATTCGTTTTTATAAACGTATCCCCACGATAAGAAAGCAACTCCTGTGTTCTTGTCGAAATAAAATGGCCTATTTTGGGCCTTCTCGATTCTGGCCACGAATAAAAGTTAATAACCAGCAGATAAGCCAACCAAATATCGTCTTCTCAATGTTTGTAAAACGTCTCACTGCACTGCAGCAAAGACCGCCATTGATGAATGATAATAAAACCAGCATGCGGCTAAACGGAGGAAGATTTGAGGCCACGCGCTTATGGCAAGCGGATGTCACCATAATCAGATAAACCCACTTTTTCTCAGATAAAGTGGGTTTATCTGGAGAAAAACCCACTTTTTCTGCAATAAGTCACGTTTTCTGCAGATAAACCCACTTTTTCTGAAAAACCCACTTTATCTGACAGAAAAAGTGGGTTTTTCTGATAAACTGGGTTTTTCTGCAGAAAAAGTGGGTTTTTCAGATAAAGTGGGTTTTTCTGCAGAAAAAGTGGGTTTTTCAAATTCCGCATTGCTGCTGCCTGCGTCATAAGTTACGTGGGTGTGATAGAAGATTGTCCACGTGCGACTGTTCGAATGTTTCAGCTTTCAATTTCAAAAATGGATATTAACCCTGAAAGATTTACAGACAATTTTGAGGATTTACTTGAAGATGCCATCTCTAACATCGAAACCCTGAGGAGACACTGCATGTGTCTCCTCAAGGTTGTGAAACATTGTGAAACATTCGAACAGTCGCACGTGGACAATCTTCTATCACACCCACGTAACTTATGACGCAGGCAGCAGCAATGCGGAATTTGAAAAACCCACTTTTTCTGCAGAAAAACCCACTTTATCTGAAAAACCCACTTTTTCTGCAGAAAAACCCAGTTTATCAGAAAAACCCACTTTTTCTGTCAGATAAAGTGGGTTTTTCAGAAAAAGTGGGTTTATCTGCAGAAAACGTGACTTATTGCAGAAAAAGTGGGTTTTTCTCCAGATAAACCCACTTTATCTGAGAAAAAGTGGGTTTATCTGATTATGGTGACATCCGCTTGCCATACGCGCTGGCTAGAATCCGACAAACAAACAAACATCCAAACATCACAAGATCAATGATATAAAGCGCCGAAGGCGCTAGATACCTGACTCCGCACGATTCGTGCAGACAAAAGTGATGCCATTTGGCGGCCATTTTAGAAAGTGGCAAATAGCTTTTGTAAATCAACGAGTCCAAAGTTAAATGCTCGCTTTGGAGGAAAATAATGGTAAACAAGGTTAACATATGCATACTGTTGCAGAGCATACGATATGAGGATACTAGCAAAATTTCGATAATGACAAAAAACGTATTTTGAAACGTATTCAAATATCGGTATTTTGTTTATTTTTTACGGAGCCATGGAACAGGCCTAAATCAATCGAATGACCAAAACAGTTGTTGAATTAAAAATCTTAGATGTACTGGATATAAGATGTAAGCTCTAATTAAAGGTAAGTGACAGGGTTTTGATATCCCAAAAGCTTACTGAAATATTAGCTAATACAACATTTCTCCAATTCAATTCGGGAATCGCATTCGCAGTGGTGGACTAGCCATTAGCGGGAGCCTGTCTCCCTCTTCAAAGACAATATATTACTTCATGTAAATTGCACAAAGAGGTCTTCTTGGAGGCTTGCCTCGTTTTCAATAAACGTGAGAAACTCCCGAGTGCTGAGCCGAGATTCCTGCACATGTGACAATAACAAAACAATACAGTATAACAAGAATAACAAATAAAGTATTGGCGGATCCTAACTTAACGGACTACCCCCAAATAGGTTGAAATATATATCATTAGAAAGGTCTTACCTCACTGAGTTCGAATCTGCAATAATACTTGCGGAATACCCCCGCGTTCAAAAGCGATGCCCCTTTTTGTCGGGGGCCTAACATTTCAACATGGGTTCACAGCGGAAAAAGGTGGGCGGGACTCTGCAAAGGTGGGTGAGCGTTGGGGTAATTTAGAGATTAGTAGACAATTTTCAGAGGGTAAATGTAACTCCTTCTTAAACCATCTTTTCTCTTCAACGACATATTTTTGCATTTCTTTATGCGAGTGCAATCGTCTGAGCTGTTCCAATTCTGGGAGTCCGAATATGCCAATCTGATTAAAATTAACAGCTTTAAAGGGAATGTGCAAGGTTAAAAAGCGTGCTTTCGCAACTGCTAAAAATAGATTTGGTTCATTACCCGATCAGAGAAGCGCAAAGGGAAGATGTAATTTTTTCACGTGAACATGAGACGTGTTGTTGTTGCCATTTTGCATTCTCTTCCGGTTCTCATCACTGATCTCAAAATGTTCATGTGATCAGTTTATGTGACGCTTACTGCGCATGTCTACATTGCATTGAATCTCGATCTATTTTTAAACACAGCCTATATTATCCTTGCACATTCCCTTTAAAATTATTTCTCAGATCTGTAAGGACATGTACAATTGACTCACATTTAGATAACGATGGGATAAAATCTAGTTTCCAAATATCTTTGCAAATTCCATCTTCTGATGTCATCAATTTATACGATGTAACACTCCGAACAGCTGGAAATCTGATGTCCTCAAACAACTTCCGCGGTGGTATTATGTCAGTGGGTCTTTCGAGTAGCATCTGTAAAAGATTTGTTATTTTGCGAATACACTTTCATAACACTTTGTAAATTTTAGATCAGAAGAAATCACCTTGAACATCTAAGAATATTGATTACAAATACAATATTAATATACAATAAGTGATGGTCCTCATGCCCCTATAATAGTAACTTACCCTCAGTGCAATCTTTGAGGTTTTACTAAGTTCCGCAATGGATTGATTCACAAAAAAAATACGAATACACGTTTTTTTTTTTATAAGAAACCGGTTTATAAGAAACCTAGATCTAGACGCCCTAAAATTTAAGAAACTTTTAGAACTACAAGGAAATATTTAAGAAACATTGGAAATTTCGGAAACACGTTTTTCCCTCACGGATTTATCAAATGTCAACTACAATAAGTATGTTTTATGTGCAAAGCATAACATTGTCGGCTCCACATGAGATTTTTCGCATTGACGATTTTTCTTTGTTATGACACTAATATTTTGCCACATTCTTCATTTTCACTAGAACCTTGTTCATTAAGTTAAGAAACTTTTAAGAAACTTTTAGAACTAAAATGTGGCCAAAAATTAAGAAACTTTTACTACTAGGCCTTGAGCCAGGTTTCTTATAAAAAAAAAACGTGTATATATATACGAATATCGACCCACCCACAACATTATTTGCTGCCTGATAACTAATGAAAAAGTCGGTAATTGCTTGAAGTAACTTTTATTTACTGTTGCAAGTAACATTAACATTGACTATATTTCTGTGTACCCACGTGTTTTCATACTTTCCCGCTTTTTTATTTTTCATTGAAGGGAGGAGATTGCTTTTTCAAATTGAGGCGGTATTTACATATTTAGTGAAAGGTTCGAAAATCACATGAAGTAATCTATTGTCTGAAAAGAGGGAGACAGGCTCCCGCTAATGGCTAGTCAGTGGTGGCAGATCACTATTATTGTATACCTATATCCTTTTACAAGTGAATCAATTCAAATAATTGTAGCGGTCTGATATTCCGTTACATATTTAAGGTCACTTAGGCTGAAGATAATTTATTTTCCTCGTTGTGGGATTCTTTAGCAAGCAATACGGTGTGGTGTTATAAGTTCAGCTTCAGACTTTGGTTAAGTTCTGGAATACTTCAGTAAAATCCCGTGTCGCATCAACTAATATTTTAGTAAGCTTCTGGGATGTTAAAACCATGTCGCTTGCCTTTACTTTGAGCATGAATATTATCCAATACATCCAAAAGTGTTAATTTTTAAAACCTTTTTTGTAGTTCAGTTAATTTAGGCCGGGTCGATCGTTCCGCAATAAATAAACAAAATACTGATACATTGTACGTTTTTTGCCATTCTAGCAATTGCAATAGTATCATCATATTGTATGCTCTATAAAAATATGTATATATCGACTTATTCCATCATTATTATCCCCAAAACGAGCATTGAACTTTAGTTTTTCTGTATTGACTTGCTAACCAAAATCAGCTTTTTGCCCCCTTCTAAAATGGCCGCCAAATTTCTATTGGCTTCACTGATTCGACGCGAGTCAGGTATCTAGCGCCTTCGGCGCTTTATATCATTGTCACAAGATTAATTCTCGAGAAGGACGGACTCGATGATATTCTGCTGCGCAGCCGCTTCACTTCGTTCCGCTACGCAGCAGCAAATAGAAAGCACCGCAGCCTTGATTTTATCGCTCACTTGGGAAAAAACGCATACAAAAATATTGCTAATTACTAGCTGTTAACATTGTTAAAATGAGTGCTGCTGTGATGTAACCAGGACTAAAGCATCTAGCATTTGATTAAAACGATATGTTTTGAAATGAGTGCCTCGAAAAAATATGGAGAAGGGGGTGTTTAGCGTGCTTGGAAGCCTAGATATCTATACTGGTAACAGGTTGTTTCTCTATATTTGATGAGCTTGAATGTTGTCATTTGTATTTGACATTTCTTATTGACATTTACGTTTCATAGCTGGATTTTGGAATTTCAGCAATAATAGATTTCAGCAAATTATCTTTATCAAGAGAAGGTGCACGCTCAGTTAGTTTGGAGATCAAAGATAAAACTCAAATCTTTGTTGATGTGACTTTACAATGAAGACAAAACAATACCAAAAACAGAGGAATAAATGTAGAAAACCCCAGATTAAAATCTGAAGTTCGGATATTCTGGACCGGGATTACTTTAAAAAAAAAAAATAAAACATAATGATGGTGCAAATGATGTTACAATAGTTGTTAAGGCCTACTATACTTCCGCACAGCTTTTCTCTTCTGCTTGCAGGCATTCATTTTTATAAACTTATCCCCACGACAATAAAGCATCTCCTGTGTTCTTGTCGAAATAAAATGGCCTTTTTTGGGCCTTCTCGATTCTGGCCACGAATAAAAGTTAATAACCAGCAGATAAGCCAACCAAATATCGTTTTGTCAATGTTTCTAAAACGTCTCACTGTACTGCAGCAAAGATTACCGCCATTGATGAATGATAACAAAACCAGCATGTGGCTAAACGGAGGAGGATTTGAGGCCACGCGCAGGCTAGAATCCGACAAACAAACAAACAAACAAACAAACATCCAGAAGGACTGGATTATATTCTGCTGCGCAGCCGCTTCACTTCGTTCCGCTACGCAGCAGCAAAAATATTCTTCACAATTCTTTGCACCTAAGTTAAGTTGGCCTTTAAAAAGGTGGGTAAAATCGATTAAGTGCGTTGCATTGCAAGAATCTTTATTTATGCACTTCAATACAATGCAAAACGCCGACATCTCTTTAAATCTACACAATAGAGGTGACTGAAATGGCAACAATGATTAAAGACTGGTGTAGCAAACCCTAGGAGCCACAACGTGGTCGTAGTTAGCAATCACAGTGTAAGAGTGTTCTATGTTCTTTTAGAAATGTTACAAACGAAACCTAGAAGCAATGTTCAGTTCCTTAGCCACGATGCTGGAGAGCCTTTCAAATATGGCTGGTGTCTCTGAGGAGGTTTTATTGAGGTACAGTCTACTCTCGATAAGTGGAACCTGCACGGGACCGAAAAAAATGGTTCCATTTATCCGAGCTATAGGTTTGTTACTGCAAATCCAAGGGACCGGAGAAATTGGTTCCACTAAACGAAAGTTCCACTTATCCAGAGTTCCACGAGAGGAGACTGTAAATGCAATTGTAAAATTCTCTTCCTGGCGATTTCGTCAGTCAACTGTCTGTAAAGTACCACTTCTGTCCCTCAAAACGACCTGGCATCAGGCAAAAAAAAGAAAGACTATTGCGTCAGGGCTCCGAACTAAAATTTGTACTTTTCTTATAGTTATATGTGTGTACTTTATTATTTCATTTTCCCTTGTGTTTCCTGTTATGTTGAGTTCTATGGTGTGGTGTTATACCGTCTCTAAGTGTTGCCAAGTGTCGTCAAAACGTTGTCAAGTATGTTTGTGACTCGTATTATCAAGTGTGCCAATGTGTGCAAATTATCATGTCAATTGTGTTTGTGAGGTATTTATGTCTAAGCATTTTCCTTCAAGCCAGTTTTTTTTATTTGTTGATTAAATGTTTCTGCTGATTACACCCATTTTTTTTATAAGAATCCCTTTATAAGAAACCATAGGCCCCTATTTTCAAAACTTAAGAAACTTTGGTAGGAGATTTTGGGTGACTGAAAAAAGTTAAGAAACTTTTTATGTTGTTTTAGCAAGAAAAAGTGTTAAAAACAACTTGCACAATTCATTCCCACAGATTTGTAACAAATCTCAACAATGTTAAGAAACTTGCTAAGAAACGTTTCGTACCATAATTAGGTACGAAAAATTTGCATAGTTCCTTATTGGCACGTTGGTGAGAATAAATAAATCTATGTTTTAGTTTGTATTTGTTCGTCATTGTTAGTCGTTTGTATTTTGGGTGTGTCAATTTGTCAATATCTTCCTGTTTTAAGTTAGTTAATGTTTTTCATTTATTGTAGTTTGAAGATATCGTTCAAGCATTTTTGTGAGGGCAAGCATGTCTTTTTTCCTCATTGACACTGCAAAGACAATCACTGTGACTTTAGTCTTCATAGAGCAAATTGAGCTTACTACACGTGGTAACAATAGACTTCACGATTCTACATTTCATAGGCAAGCAATTTAAAGACAATAAAAGTCACAACATGTTGGAAACTTCTTGTACAAATCACTTCCCAGACATTTCCAGCCATGACCAATGATGGGGCGACACACAATACCAGGGAATTTGCATTTCGTAGCTAGCTTGTGATACGGACAAGTATGAATGACATCTGTGCCAACAACATAACCACAAGCTACGAATTCAGTAAATGCAACATCGCGCTTTCTTTTGCCAGAAAATAATTTATTCACGGCTAAGTGTGGCAAAAAAGAAAAAAAATAACATGAGATTTATATAAAGAAGTCAAACAGAAACTTGAAAATAAAGTTGAGACTAATCGTAGAGGTCACACTGCTTGGCTTTAGTAAGAACAAATCTTCTTTGCATCTTACCAGTAAATGCATCCGATTTGATTTTGTCAACTTCTTCTTCTGATCTCACCGGCCTTCTGTCAAATTTGGTTGCCTGTTAATAGACAAAGAAAGATGGTGGATAGGGTAGTTTAAGAAACAAGCAGGGTAACAAGTAAGTAAGATGCAAATAATTAGAATGAGAGTAAGCAACATCTTACCGAAGCAACTGCTAAAATAGAAAGCAATAGAAGCACTGCAACGTTCATCTTGTTTACCTAAGAAAAAACAACAGACATATCCAGTCAATATCAAATTATCTAAGCAAGATATTCTTCAGAGTTTCATGTAGCTTGGCCCAAATTAAACTGACCTGAAATGAAGCTTGTTGAAATCGATTACATAAATGCGAAGTGTTCTGTGGGATCGAGGAGCATTTTTATGCACTTAAATGTCATTTGATGTAACAGCTATGCAAGTAAGTTTGCATAGCTTTTTCTACACGCACCTGTTTAAAACAATAACCTGGAATTAATGCCTGGCTCATATTTGTACATGCAAGCAACATATATAATCAACATGAACGTTTTAAGATTTAGAAAAAGAATGAATGCCGCCATCTTGTACTGTGTTTACTGTGTGTTAAATCCTGGATACATGGCAGAATTCTTTATGAAAAAGGATTTACGGTATACAATTTACGTAAAAAAGATCTGTGTAAGCTCCCAGCCGCAAAGTCTCTAATCTTTGGAACAAGCTCACTTTCATTTAAAGGAAGTTTGTTATGGAATACTCTCGGAGACAATGTAAAAAGGGTCAACACAATTCAGAAATTTAAGAAAGAAATACGCCACTGGGATGGCAAAAATTGTACATGCCATATCTGCGCATAGGCTAAGATAAAGATAAATTATTGTTGATAATTTTTTTATAAGTTTTTTGTAATCAAGTTTTTAAATTTAAATTTGCCAGTTGGTTTAAATTAGTATAAGTTTTCTATGAATTACCATATTACTATGCAGTTACTAACTTTAAAATATTTATGAAATGAAATGTGTAGCCAAGTGAGCCCCGATAATGTAGACACAGCTGATGCCTAGACTCATTACATTGCGTCCCTGTGTCTCACTTTTTTTCTCGCTCGGTTAAGGGTTTTGAAAACCCTTGTGTTGAGCGAGTTACGAGCGAGGCACAGGGCGCAATGTAATGAGTCTAGCTGTTTCCCACGTATGAAAAAAACCTATTTTTAAAATCCTACAGCCTGAAATCTCAGAAATTTCTAGGCTTTCCTTGATTGTAGAATCAAAGTCAGTGTTCTGATTGAACGAAAAGTTATTCTAAGAGTTTACCAACAGTAAATATTTACATTAATGCAAATTTATACCGCCTGTCAAAAGATAAATTTCCTAATGTGTTTTATCACTTGGGCCAACACGGGCTTTATGTAAAAATCCAGGTTTTTATATGTGCGTTTTTACTACAGTCAAATCTGCATAGTTCGAACTCGTGTAATTCGAACTCTATCTGCTTCGAACGAAATTCTCTGTCCCTTCAAGGATCACTAATGAACCAATCCTTATAAAGCAAACCTCTATAATTCGAACTTTTTGTAATTCGAACATTTTCATGCTTCCCCAGGCTGTTCGAATTAGACAGAGTTGACTGTATAGCAAAAACATGAAACGGCAACAGCGATCAAAGGCAAAGCTCCGGGAGCAGGGGATCTTTAAAGCTCTGGGAGCAGGGGATCTTTAAAGCTCTGGGAGCATGGGATCTTTAAAGTTCCGTGCAGCAAATCCCAAACATATCCAACATGACTCTGATAAACAAAAATCCTGCATAACATCCTACAATTACAATAAAGATATTTCCGTATTCCATAACAAATAATATTCAATAATAAAGCCAGTAATATTTATAAATTGATGATTTATATAGCAAAAATTCTTATTTATCTATTCTCTTAGGTTTTATTTGAATATTGCCTATTTTTACACTTCCATAATAATGAGAGTAAAATTAAAATATAAGGAAAGTTTACTAGTATCAGTTTTTATCTCAAATGACAAACACTACAATAAATAATAACATTTTAAATGATAATTTATAATAGCCTACTATATCTTTAATAATATTAGCTAACATTATGAATTATATTTAAATGAAAGCATTGTAAATAGTAATTTTAATGTGTTGTCTTAAGTTGTTTGACAGTAATTTTTGGTTAATTAAGATGATGATATCGATTATTAGTGATGATTAAAGTTTGGTGATGAGGATTAATGATTAATGATTAACGATTGATGATTAAAACCTTGTCTATTCCTAGAATCGATCCAGATTTGAATGGAAACAAAGTTAGATAAATAAATATCATCTTTCAAACTGTTTTTGCAGGTGTATTGACAAATCTGCAAAAGCACTTTTATTCAAATCTTTGGCCATGGTATTTCAACGCACTTAAGCAAATAGAAGTGTCCCATCAAATATGAATTTACATTCAGAGACCTCGCCTTTCGGAGATGGGGTAAAACAACGTCGACAATGTAACAACATGGATGAGAGCTGCTACTAACCTCTTCCCATTATCAGGCACTAATCATTTTCGTAGACACGATGCACGCGTTTAGCTTGAATCTTAGCTTTGCATATAGCCCCAAAAAGCGCATCAAAAGCATCATATAATTGCCGTTACCAGTTGCCATCACTGCAACAATGCCTTGTAATTGCATTAAAATTCAAGCGAGACCCAGCACATACCACGATGCATCGCCATAATTGCCATAAAAACTAACCAATCAATCAAACAGATTCACTGACCAGGTTTGGTTGTTGCGCTGTCTCTTCATTCAACCACGATGCTCTTGCTGACAGCGCGCCAACCGCACTCGCCAGACTCAATAGTTGGTTTCTTCCCTTTCGTTCGTCATCCTTGTGGCCGCCATGCTGTCCATGGATGATGGCGGGTCGCACACCGATGCCGTTGTGAACAGTTTGTACCAACCGATGACGAGTTGACTCAGGTCTAGATCATCGAGCAAAATCTGACACACACCCATGAACACTTTGCGATCAAGCTTGCCATAGTCACCCCAAATCATCACCTTCAGAATAAGAATAACAGTAACGATAACTAACAAAGTCGGCAAGCATGTTAATTAATCGGTGTTAGTTAAGATTAATCAAATTCTGATAAAGTCGATCTTCTCCGGACAGGCGAAGTAATCGACTTTTAGCTATTTGAAATTAGTTAAATTCTCATAGCTCAATCCTCTCTCCGATCATACGGTGCATTAAATACCGAGCCCCGGTTTAATAATAATAAATGTTAAATAATAATTATAACATTAATCTTCAACTCATCGCATGTGTGTGCAAGAGAAGAAAAGGAACTTCAGATGAACAATTTTAAACAAATCATATTGGTCTGGTCATGCAAAATGAAATCTCGCAATCCCTGTGTCATCCAATTAAATGCTTGAATGGCTCACCTGCAAAGTTTTACCGCGAGGACTTGCGTGAAATTCCAGTTGTTGTTGGTAATGTGGCTCCAGGGTTTTTCTGGCCGTCTTCGTTTTCTTCTTTGCCAGACATTTCTTGCCATCCATCAGGTAAACTTTCACGTAAGGAGCTGCATCGAAGAATCAGGACAAATCAAGAAACTCGTAAAAGCAGAATAGTTCACGCGAGCCAAAACGTGGCTGCTTTGTGATTACATCACATACCGCACTTCCTCAAATGATGGCTCTCTTCTCTCAAAAAATACGCCCCCCAAAAACAGTTTTATGAGCACCCCAAGCGCTCCTTAGAGAAAATGTGGTAAAAGTTGGGTCACAGCTACGGGTGGTGTTGTGGAAGGAGTGCGGTAAAGGTAGCAAAGCAAATAAAATAGGATAATTCATGAATAATAGCAGTCAGTCAAGAGCAATAAAAGTCAGGCAGAGACAATGGTGATAAGGCAAAGAAGATCACGGTCACATGGGTACAATAGAGATTAATCAAGGTCAAAGTTGGTCAATCAGGACGAAGATGTGGTTAATTAACAGGGTAGCAGTTCAATTACATATAACGTACCAGGCAGTGTTTTTGACCCAGGCTTCCTCAATAACCCTCTTGCACGAATGATTTCTATTTCAATCAGGCCTCGGCGATCAAATAAGCTGATCTGTATGTCTCCCATGTGAGGCGAACCTAGATAAATGAACATAATCATGTAAGAAATATGGCATATATTGGCTACATTGCTCAATTTCGAGTGTAATTGCCAAAATGAGAAAACATTAACATGGGGAACTTACCAAGTACTTGTCTTCCAACCATTTGGGCAGGACCGAGTCCTTCGACAAAGTCCGTAAATTGGGCGTCACCCATTTTTCGCAAGTTTGTAGGCACCCAAGGAGAGCTAAAAAAGAAACATCGAGAATATTAATATCAATAGAGATTAATATTAATATCCTTGTTTCTTAATACGAGAATATTAAGAAACAAGGGATGCTTTGATATGAGAGAAATGAAAAAAGTAAAATATGATATGCACCAATACAATGTGAGATACAAGGAACATGTGAGATGTAGTGAAAAGGTCGGGATATGCAAAACAAAATTTAAAGTGAAGAATGAACTTCAACTTCAAAAAAAGGTTTTTAATGACAATTTAATTAATAAACGACACTGTTTATCCAAATGTGTTAAGGTTGCAGTAAGGAGCCAGAGGGCCGAGTCCTTACCTTTGAACATGCAGGGGTAGCAAGTCGCAGAACTAAGAGCGTCACTCACCTTCCTTCGAAACTCGTCAAAGTAAGAGAGCTGGCAAGACTCGAAGAGCTGCCACTTCTCGTACTCAATTCACTTGTGACCGACGAAGTGGGACTGCTCCGTCCACTACTGTAACTATCCTTCCGTCGTCTTCTGTAATTCGGATCAATGCTCGGGTCGTAATTCGAATATACACCAGCACCACTACCATCCACTTGGCTCCTGCCGGCGATCGCCTGCTGTCCGAAATGGTTCATCGAGTCTTGATACAGCAACGATTGGCTACTGTGTGCCCGGCCGTAGTTCTTCAGGTTTTGACCAGACCGGGTAGTCATTACACCGCCCGGTACCTTGATGCAATCACTGCTATTACTGCGGGCTGCAAAACGAAATTGATCTAATTGATATATGATGTATTCACGAGATTATACAGCATGTCGAATTCCAACGCAACAAAACGTTGTGCTCAGATTTATAAAAAGTCTTTGTTTGACGAAAAACGTACGAAAACCGAAGACAAAAACCCAGGGGGGGACTGGGAAGGGAGGCCGAAAAGGACCGAGGATAAAGCTCAATAATGGATACCGAGAATGGAGACCGAATTGGGAATACCGAGAATAAAGACCAAATAAGAAGGAACGTACGGCGTGCATCTCCGGTATTTCTTTTGATGCCACCATCTCTATGAGAGCCATCTGAGCTCGTTCTGAAGTCACGATTATCGTTGATCACTGTCGCTAAACGCGGGCTACTAATCGCGTAATCGTTCAAGTGACGACGAATTGCATCGGCCTTCTCGTTCTCATCTGTTAGATAAATCGAGAGAACGGATGTCATACTGCATATTCGCCGCGTCATCTGACGTCCATATGATTGACGTCCTCTGGGCCATAAATAATAAACCACCCCTTGACTAATCATGATATCGTGATCATGATAACCACAATCAAAACCATGATGATCACGATCACGATCACCACAATCGCGATCGGCAAAATCAAGATAATAACGGAAAATATCAACCACAACACGCAGACACACATGTAAAACCTCACGGCCAATAACCGCATCGACGCTACCATATACTCAGAGGCGTCGTGGGACCTGAATTTTAGGGTGGGCCAAATGCGAAAAATTTCCGAAAAGTGGGTCAAACGCTGAAAAATTTCCAAGCAAATGGAAAAATCTCCAAAATTTCCCCAAAATTCAGCAATTTTGCTTCACAGGGCCCCCCTTGCCCCCCTACCACAACGCCCCTGCATGTACTGATCTTTACATGGAAAAAATTAAATCAAAATGAGTGAGATGGGGTAATTCAGCAAAAACGCTCTAACTCACCCAAAGGTTGTCGGCCGGCAACATTTGGTAGAAGTCGTTGCTTCCTGGTAACATTAGGTGACGATCTGCCGTACTCACCAGGACTAATACCGGTTGAAGCTGGAAATCCTCCTCTATTCGACTTGGAACCTGCACTGGCACGCCGCTGTATGCTGTTCGGCGATGATGACTCGTTCGAACTCGAACCACTGCGCCCGGCCTGCATTTTCGGTTCCGAGACCTTCCGTTGCATCCGATAATTCGGCGGTTGTAGATATTGCTGCGTCTGTGCCTGACGCTGTTGTTGCTGCGAAGGAGCAATTTGATAGCCAGAACCTGATATCTGGTCGCGTGTTATCACCGGCATTTGTCTGTAGGGAGAAACGCCAGACTGTGACGTGTTTTGTGCTTGGTTCACGGTGCTCGTGCTACCACTGACAGTATTGCTTAACGCTTGTCTATTAGCTGTCGAAACTGTTGACGATTCAGCAGTAGTGGTTGCTGTCTGAGACGTTTCTGTGACCTGAGTTGCGGAGCTGGGCGTTTTTTCACTGCCGCCTTGAGGTTTTCCATCGAGTTGAAATTGTTGTTGGAAGAACTTTGTCGCTCTCTGCAGAAACGAGCCTGGCTTTACGGCGTCCGTCGTCTGAGAAACCAGTGCAGTTGTCGTCGTTTCCATCTTCGACGACGACGTCAATTCATCTGACGACGAAGACGACGACGTAATTTTGTTATTTTGACGTTGTACGCCTTGCTGTTGTAGTGACTGCGGTGCGTATCGTTCTCCCTTCGAAGAGTTCAAGCTGGAAGAAGCACTGAGCGGAGATCGCGAAATGTGATCAGCCTGTCCACCACTGTCGAGATAATCAGGCCGCCGGCCACTGCTGTGAACAGGACTCGAGTGGGCACTGCCGTTTGCTGGCGAGTACACCGGTGTTCCAATGCTATTTAAACTGCCACGTCTCGGTGTCATGTTTCCACTATTATCAACAACATTACTGGCCCCTTGCTTGTTATGATATCTGAGGTTTTGCACTGACAGATTGGAAGAGGCGTGACTGTCAATGTCGCTTTGGTGATCTACTTCGCTGAGAATTCCTATAGGAAACAGAACGTTCCTAATGGTTGAACAATTTTAGTAGACACAGAAGGAAGAAACAAAAGCATGGCAGAATATATGATTGGATTGACAATAGGAATAGCAGTGGAAAGCATAGCGGGAGCAACAACATACAGTATATAACAGAAGAAGTAGTATAAAAGGTATAGCAAAAGCAATAGCATAGAAGGTATAACAAAAGCAACAGTATATAATGTATATAAAAGCAATAGCATATAAGGTATAGCAGAAACAAAAGTATAGAATGTATATAGAAGCAATAACAGAAGGTATAACAGAAGCAACAGTATAGAATGTATAACAGAAACAACAGAAAAGAAGGAAAAAGAGGAGTAACTCTACAAAAAAATAAGCTTGATAAGAATGTGGCCCTGGTCAGTTAAATACAAACAAAGCTGAACGTGCTTACCAGGAGATACGTGTGTCCTGTAAATGTCCATATTTTGTCGTGGAATATTTCTGTTGATATCTGTGTCAGAATCGGATTGATCGGATCTGCTATGAGACGAACTGGACATTGGGCCTGATAAAGAATTACAAACTGATCATGCACACGGTAAAAGCATAACTGGCAAATCGAAATAAAAGGTGCATCTGCGTTTATAATCATCAATAGAAAGTTCATGGAGAGGAATCTGTGCGTGCGTAAGACTTGCAGCTTTAGACAGGGTGCAGTCAGTGGAGTATATCAGAGGGGGGAGGGGGGAGACGATGAAGAAGAGAGAGGTTATCTGAACAAACTGTCTCCTACACTACAACAGTAATAAACTACAACAGACCAGACCAGCAGACCAGACCAGCAGCCCAGCCAGTCAGACCAGCCCCTTCCCTAGAATTATGGCATTCACATACAAACGCTCGCTATATAGTTGCTCACAAAGAAGAATGTTTGGTTACCTTTAGACTTGTCTCGAAACGACCCCCTCGGTGACGTCATTGGAGTTGGTGAAGGCAATGGCGTTTCGTAGTTGTGAATGTTAAGAGGATACCAATGTGCTAGGCCATCCAGACAGGCATCGTGCATGTCGATGACAACTTCGCCAAGAAACTCGTTCGGCTCCAGTCTGTCGTAATCCCATATGGTGAATTCTATAGAGCGCTCGTGTAACTAAAACATGATGGAAACCAGCATTAAAGATATCAAATAATGGTGGAACGAAATTCAAGCTAACAGTTGGGAATATCAGAAAGCGTTTAGAAAGTCATAGAGCTTATTAGAGTCACGAGGAATAACTTAATGACTTTGGACCATAGGAATCCAAACCTTTCCTAAGTCATATCAAGACAAGTGTTTAACTAAACGACGGTTAAATGCGTGGTTATGCTACATCAAACTATTGGGTGTGGATGAAATGTTTAAGCAGAGCTCCAGAGCTATGCTTAAGTGAAACATCAAAATTAGTACAGGAGACTCATTGTTAATCAAAGGATGAAATTGGTGCTTTATTAGAACAATATTAAAGTAGTAACGATCTATAGCCTATCCGAGTAGTGGGCGCCAGCCATGAACCCAATTATCTCTACACTAGCAGCTTTAGTTTAAAGCTTTAAACTGAGCTTTAAACCTTAGTTCAAAGTTAGATCTTTAGTGCAACAAATATGGACTAGCACACAATCATTGACCTTTACGTAGATAACTTTATAATCTTAAAGAATTTATTGGGTTGAACGTTTAGACGATTCTAATAGTTTACCTTTGGATGTTTGATGCTATACATGAAAGTAAGATTCCACTTCGGCGATAGCGTTCGCAGAGCTGTCTTCGTGCGGCGTTTACTTTGCAAACTGACAAAAATTATTATTATTATTTATTGAACATATTATATGTTATATCATGCTAACTTGGATTAACATTTAAAACAGTGACTCTGCAATGTTATTGAAAAGCCAACATATTCTGCGACAAAGCAGGACCGCGCTTTCGTTGCAGAATATACGGGCTAACTCATGTTTTGCGATCGTTTCCTGAAGTAATTAAGCTTCAGATTAAGTTTGAAATAATAATTAATATATTATTAATATTCGCTGTAATAAAATGAAAGCTTTTAGTTCGATCGATTAAGGTGTTCAGAAGAGAAAATCGTTTAGCGAATTAACAAAGCCCTTTAATTTCCTATGTTTGGTGAACACTTCTATGAAGAATCGTAACAAAGTGTAATAGTTATTCCGGATTAAAATCATAAACGATGTTCAATATTGTCTTGCTACATCTGCGTGTTAAGTTTGTGTTTATTTATTAATGAAAAGCAAACGTTTACACGATTTGAGGACTTATTCAAATTTGAGTTTTTATCTTCGAAACAATAGATCTTTTGGGAAGTGTTTAATTGGATAAATTAGAAAGAACGTCTTATAATGGCTCGTGAGCAAAATTTGTTCTATTAGTTTACTTCGTAATTCGTAATTATTAGTTCGCACATTTGAATGAAACGTCGTTTAAAAGTTTAGGCCATTTGCTCGTTCGATTACACTCAAACTAGACTCATTACATTACGTCCCAGTGCCTCGCTCGCAACTCGCTCAACCGAGCGAGCAAAAAGAGTGAGGCACAGGGACGCAATGTAGTGAGTCTATACTCAACTACATTAGATGTTGTTGTAGTTGTGCATTGAGAGCAAAAGCCGAGACCCAGTCGTGAAACACGCATGTCAATTCTCTTGCGGCCCTCTCAGAGGGGACAAATATGAACACGCTTGACTAATACACTTGACTAGCTTATCAGAGACTGACAAAGTCCTTATCTCGCAGTGCTACCTGAAGTGAACGAGCCTCGAATAAAGCTAAACTTGCCGTACTTGCGCACATATTCTGTTGACATAAGCCAGAACACAACAACCAACATGCATGAAACAGCAAGCCCAACATATGAACAACCATGCAACACAGTTGTGAAGCATTAAACAATTTAAACATACCTCCTATCTGGTAGTAAGTAGATTTTCGCGTACGGATTTCTCAGTCCGCCGTTCTCCTTGGGTATGATACCTTCCGCTGCAATGATAGTGACGTACAAACTGGATGCTTCCTTTGCATACGACAATTTCAGCTGCAAAAATGGACAATACGGTGCAGTTGCTCAATAATCCTTTAACATAGTATCTACTTTACAGTGGATAAAAGTCCTTGGGACACTTGTAAAACTATAAAAAAGGCCATCAACCCGTAAAAATCCTTTTTCACGAGCTCAACCCCAAATTTTCAACCCCTTACCTCCCCTAAAACAATGTCGCCCTATCGACCACCCCGGTGGTCACAATGCAAATTGAATGTTGTCGATATTTCATATGCCTTTCTATGCAATCAACATTGTTCGCGGGAAGAAAGTAGTGAAAATGAATGCAAAATTTGCAACAGTCGTAATTGTCCCAGGACTTTTGTCCACTATTTTATTCATATAAAAAAGCAAGCACTGCACAAAGCCAAGTCAAGCATATCGAGCTGAAGACTGCCGTGTTCGGGTTACCTGTAATCGTCCTGACACGTGTGGACTACTGAAACCCTGAAAATAAAGCATAGTAATAAGAGCTTTGTAAATTCAGAGCTGTGGGTAGATACCGTGAAAGGTCTATTAAGCAGCCGAAGATGGGGGGGATTATTAAATCTCTATATTCTAAAGGGGGCTTAAGAGAGATGGGGGCCTAATAAAATTCACTATAAACTTCAGAAAAATGTTCGTGGAAAACAACATGAAAATAAATTTTTGGACTGGTGTGGGGAAATTAATTACGAAATCATGGGGAGGGGGTGTCTTGATAGAGTTTTGCGGGGGTTCATTTAAACACACGGGTGGCACACACACCCTTCCGGAAAGGTGATGTATATTTGAGCGAAGAAATGATCTGTTGTAGTCTTCGTCATCACTCGATAAACTTCGTTCATCTGCAAAAAAATTATGATTAATAGTCAATATAAAATATCACTGTGAAAGATTTGGAAAATCAAGAGTAAACGAGGCTTTTGGATTTTGAATAGAAAAGATAGAACGGAAAATTAATAACATTGCAATACAATTTAAAAAGTTAATTAGCAAGGTTTGAGCCTCGATACACGGTGGCTCGAAGCAAAGTTCATACTCGGATGCACTATGGTATAAACTCATAGATCTCGTCATTGAGAAATAAATGCTGGCAAACTAAACTAAAAATAGAATAAAATACACAAACAATACGCTTCACCTTGTTGGTTATATCTTTGATGCTCCGGAGTGGTTTGCGAAGGCGAAAATCTGTATCCGCCGCCGGCGACAGCGTATTGATTAAAACCGCGCGAATCGTCGGATTTAAATGACGAAATCGATGACGTATCATCGTACGACATCTTCGGACTGCCGTGTGACGAGTGTTCCGGACTGTCGTAGAAGTGCTGCGGACTGTCGACGATTCTAGGCGGACTCAGAATGCTGCTCGCCGGACTGTCGGATGTAATAACGGCGACGTTTGTCTGACGAGGGTTGTACGAGGAGTTGGCATCTTGCACAGGTACTGCGGAGGCCTGTAGCTGCGGAGAACTGTGATAGCCATTTTGTTGCTGTTGTTGAGTATTGGATGCTGGTAATTCTGAAGCTTCAAACTGCGATTCCATGTTTGACCTGATAAAATACAAAGTGGATTGTGTGAGATTGCTGCCACAAATCCTCGAATTCAATTCACAGGTCTAATACATCCCAGCGAATCCTATTCAGCAGACATGAGCCGATTATAGGCTATCAGAATAACACGTGAAAACATGGCCTGCGAATTAGCATCGATTTGCGAGCTCTCCAGGTCTTGTGCAATAAGTCTGTCTTTTGTCTATGAACCAATCAGCAACTGGTTTCAGATTTTTGAAAACCCAATCAAAATGGAAAAGTTTGCCACATGTTTCTACAATGACCGAACAGCAGCAAGAACATTGAAACCTGTCACCTCTGTGTTATTGTGCATGGACTCACGCGGACCGAAATTATTCACCATTTTGTAACTTCTTTTTCTCTTCTTCATACCCATACCAACACATTTTTGCAGATATATTTAGAAAATAAAACCCAACATTTGAAATTAGAGCTTAAAATTTTACCCTTTGGATTAAAAAAAATTGCAAATCAGATATCCTTCAAGAGAGTTTCGATCCTGATTGAAAATAGTTTCCTCAAAGCAAAACGAGTTGCAAACAGATTCAAAATTTGAATTTTTGTAAATTCGGGGCGAAAGTCAGCGAAAACTCAAAAATCGGAGGCAATTCGCAGACTCTATCACACTGGTTAGTTTCCTCCTGTGCAGTCTCGTGAAAACATAGAACAAGTTAAACCAAAGAAGATCGTCAGATAATTAAAAAGCCATGGCAGTTTTTGATTCAAATAACACGATGCTACAATGTCCTACGCTTCGATGCTACAATGTCCTACGCTTCGATGCCACAATGTCCTACGCTTCGATGCTACAATGTCCTACGCTTCAATGCTACAATGCGACATTAGCTTTGTAAGAATAACACCAAGCAATATTGACTGGTACACGTAAGGAAATCTGAATACACCGAACCTTAGAGGGGACAAAAATATGCTTCACCGAGCAAAACGAGTTCGCAAAGTCAAAAGTAAATTGTATTTTGAAGAATCAACTCAAAGGACCAGACGTTTATTTCATCACGCCTGAAAATTGTTTACGTAATGAGAGAGATTACCTTAAATAGTTGTTATAATCAATAGATGTGAAATGAAATCTTACTTTTCTCTACATACGACGAGATGCAAATCATACGAATCATCCATGGCTATTATATCTTGTACTTCTTCGTCTGTGCAGTCAACGAGAGAGATCTCATTCCAATCCAATATTTCATCTCCTGAAATGGCCATGAAAAACACACTGAGAACTGAGTTTAATCACTGTCAGCTGGAAATTCAGTAGTTGCAATTTTTTGCAGCGCGTAAATAATTTATTTCTCCGTGACATGTTTTTCTATCGCCTACAGTTCACGCAGCACAAACGGTCTCGATATCTCGCGCAGAACATGAAAACAGAGCAGGTTTTGTGATAAGCTACCCCTGGAATCTGCTGATGGCTTCGTTGGTTGCAGGATTTTTATCGCTTTTGAGCAGACTGCTTGTTGCGAATGCAAGTTGTGGGGCAAGCGGGGAGCAGGTGCCCGGATCAACGTAATCACACACTTCAACAGGCTGCGCAGAAGTCAGCTGCACATGCAAAGCTCTACGAAACGACACAAAAACAAAAGCAAGGCACCAGTTCTTATCGCATGCAAGTGACAGCTAAGAGTGCAGGGATTACCGTATAAACGTAAGTAAATATGGGGTACGAGAGCGTAAAGCTGGACGAAGACAAATCTAAAGACGTTAAACTCACTCAACGTCCTGGACTTCGATAAAAATCGATGCTCGCGCAAACACGTGCCTTCCTCTACACTGCACATGACTCATTTAGCTCACAGAGCAGCTCGGAGCTTGATTGAGTAAATACTTCAGGGTCACTTTGTTCAATATATTGATGAGTAAACAGAAAGTATAGTTTCATGTCAAAAGTACGACGACAAAGGCAGGTGCACTCTGAGGACGCAGGTGAAAATTCCGGGGTTTGTCGAAAGAAAATATTCACTGCGATAACGACAATTGTGATAACTAACTAGTTTTGTCTGCACTTCTTAATGCTCTAATTAGCCAAAATTTGCAACAGAATACGTCCATTTGCTTTGATGGTGCTGCATTATATGTCGTGCAAGATTTCGTCAAAATCTATATCGAAATTTAAATATTTCTCAACAAATGCCATGTCTGCCTCGTCTGCTTTTGTTTACGGTTTATTTGTTCACTGCACAATAGACTTGAAAAAAACTAAAGCACCAATATGCTTTCTGGCAAAATTATTTCCAATCCAAGCATAAAAACAGGCCTTTTAGCGTATGTCTACAAAGCAGACATAAGTTAATTGAAATCACTTTGTGGAGGTGAAAACTCAACGACAGATACCAATAGATTTGTCTACACTCAGCGAATCTTAATCAAGACCATATGTATGTTAATTAAAAATGCGGGAAAACTCTTGACGTGTTGTGTTTTGTGCGGCCTAGAAAGCTCATTGGATATTGAAAATTGATGCCGTAGTTACTTACCGACCATAAGTTTGACTTCTTTATCGGCAATACTGTTTGGTGTGACCTCTTTTACGATAGCCACTTGCTTTCCTTCCTCGTTAAACCTACCTCCAACGACTTTAAACCCAAGCAAAGCACAATAATCTGCAATAAAACATAACACATTAATGATTACACGACACTGGAAGCAATGTTCTCAGGTTCTTAGCGGACATCATGAGACAGGACGCAATTGAAAGGTGGGGCGGGGGGACAGGAGTTAAAGGGCACTTTAAGCACACCCTGTATATTAAGAAACGCACCTGGGGATACCAAAATTAATCAACTTTGGGTTTTCCATATTGAAGAGGCATAGAGTATATTTCTTGTTGATTCGCTCTCTACTAAAGAAAACAGCTTGCAAAAACTTGCTTCTCTGCGATTTTGCTAGGACCTCACTCACCCAGTTCCGTCCATAAATAAAAAGTTTTAAAACTGCGAGGGCACTTATCAATATTTGCAAGATGCCGAGGCCGCACCGTACGACACAATGCCCCGCCCCCGCCCCTGCGGCTCCCACGTCTCTCACCGCGGATTTGCTTCAAAGAAATACGAGTTTGTTGTTATACTCACCGTTATGTTGGCTGTCATTTTCAGGGTTCAGTGATATGAGGATATCTCCAATGCATTTGTCATCATTATCCGGTGGTGACCATTTGATATGAATTGATGTCTGAAATGCAAAGATAATAACAGTCTAATCTCCTGACGTCGGCAAACGGATCGGTGATAACGAGCGATCACTATCGGATACTGGATATTGTCGGACAACAGAAGGATCTATGGATCTTCCATAATTATCCAAGATCTTATAGTGTGCGACTATAGCAGATCATTCTTAATCTTTCAAGTCCTCCCAATTATATTATATAGGGTATGAGAATACATAACATCTCTTGACCTTCCAAGACCATTATAGAAAGCAATATATGTACAATACCTAAAGAAATGATCCAGAATCGTATAGGGGAATAGGGCTTATTAAAACTACACCAGGATCTACACCAAAGATCACGGGCTACGTAGAAAAGAAACAAGCATACATACCTGGATATTGCCAGAATCTGGGCCCACACTGCTCATTCGTTCCATGTTTTCGAGGTACTCCGTATGCGTTTGAATCAGATCATCTTTTCCAAACGTGACCGTTTTCTTCTTCGCGTGACTATCCGTTGATGTATCGCCACTGTCGCTCCTATCGTCCACGTACTTTCCTGATGCCGTTGATGGTACTGTTACTGGCGACGTGTTGTTGCTGCTAATCGCAGTCTGTTTCGAGTCAAGCGACCTGGCGCGCACCAAAATCGGCCTAGTCGCCTCTAAGACCCCAGCGTTTGGAGAATGCTTTTGATAGATGGATGAAGAAACGTCTCCGTCGCACACAGCAGCGTCGTCCGCATCTCCCAACTGCAGTTGCGCCGACGGTGCAGGTGGATTTCTGCGTCGCAGAAATACGGGCGATAGTGAGGATTTCTTCGGTGTGCTATGTCCGTCAGAGCTACTTCGCGTGGGCGACTGTTGAGGAGTGCTGAGTCCGGATTCGATCTCGCGTATCGGATCGATAGTCTTGGCGTCCTTACCGTGAAACCACGATCCAGTCTTGGCCAAGAGTTCTTGCTTCTTTCTACAGATCAGGCACAACCAATGGTTCTACAAGATGACAACCAAATATAATACAGTAAATTCACCATGCAACAAGCTTGAGGGCAACGGAATCCAATAAGTACTTGTTAGTTTCCTTCAAACCGAGATCCCATTTCATAATGGTTCAAATAATCGCCAGGGCGCTCACTAAGTTTAATTATATACATCAAATACTCAAATTATATACATCAAATGTTACGTTCATTGGTAGAAGTATTAAGAATAGAGGGGTGCTCGCTAAATTAACTACGGGTAAGTGTTGGGAATTAAGTTTGTTCGGGACTGGGAGTTAAGTTTGTTAGGGACTGGGAATTAAGCTAGTTAATATTACTGTATTATTTTTACTGAAGTATTACTATGCGGTCTTGCAACCTATAGAAATAGCTTGGAAGACCGCACAGCCAGATCCACGATCGCTTTACAATTTCACCGTACAGCAATAGGGGGATGTTTACTAAATTAACTACGGGTAAGCTTTCGGCGTTTGTTGACTGCGATTTAGGCCAGGAAAAATTACTGCGTCACTGAGATGTTACTGTGCAGACTGCCTACCTCAATCAAACAGGTTTGTACACCGCATTGTGATATCCACGACCACTTTGCAATTTCACGATACAGCAGGCGAGGAAATTAAATGACAACCAATTAATGTTGGAATAGATTATCCTATGGGTTTGGTTTATCGTAGTCGCTCACAAGCCACACAAGTGTCTTAAGATCGAATTAGCACAGGACCGAGGCTTCACGCAACCACAGTTTGCTAACATTCATACACGACAGAAAATCGATGAATACAAGATTGCTGGGTCAACCAATGCAGTAATGTAGCTGTATGCCAACAATTCCACCTAATAGGACATACTGGATAATGAATGGTGGATCTAAACCTCTGCTGGTCAACCCTGCTAGACTCATACACAGATGAGAATAAAGTGTCATTTTGCATTTCGCAAGTGAGCCGTTGAACCTCGATGACGTTTCGAAAACCTACTAAAATATCATGCCAACAAAAGTTACGAAATCGCGAGCTTACAAGCTTTCCACTTTACTAGGATCGACGAGCTAAAACTACACAGAAATCCAAAGTCACTACCATCGAAAAAATGTTCAAAATAATAAACATGTCGAGGAAAACACATCGAAAACAAATTGAGGAAAATCGACTTAAACACGTTGATCTATCGAGGTTTGCTACAGCTCAGAAAAAAGTTGAAACGTGTTTGGAACGATAAACAAATAACAACAAGCGAAAGCAATTTGCAAACTAACTCACCTCTACACCTGTCGCAAGTGATTTGATATCTTGCACAAAGCTGAAGAAAGACCTCGAACCCTGTAAAAAGACACACGAAAATTATACTCACTGAAAAGACAAATACGCAACCCGATCAATAATGATAGTAATAATTATCCTAGTCCTAGCCAGCTTCTTTCTTCTTGTCTAAAACACTTCCCACACATAATGCACCTGTCAAGTCATAATAGCATGGCTTAGTAGTCAGTTGGTCAACATTGTTTCTTGAAATTTTGCTTCGGCACCTCGACCATTCTCTTGCAAACAAATGCCATCGTCGGGTAATTCTGATGTAAATCTCGCGCGCGTAGCGATGGGATTTAATCGCGTTAACTAAATCTTCTCTTCACCCGCCATCTAACCGACACCAATACACGTCATAGAACTGTTACACTGAGACAAGCAACAGCTTTTAGCTAAACGCAATGGAAATATTGCATAGCGGTCAACTCTATTTGAGCAACGTACGGCACGATATTGTTACCGTTAAATGTGACACTAGCCCGCAGCCCCAAGAAAATCATGGCCTTTACGCGGCCTTAGACTATCCTTGGTCTCATAAAACTCTAAGCATCACTCATTGACCATTCGATAATTCTATAAACGGGCCTAAACTCACTCGACGTATTTACCAAGAGTCTCGCACTGTGGTAAAGAGCTATAATAGCATCCTCTCCTTCAAACAACAAATCAAAGATGGAAGGGGGATAGCTGTACCTGCAGAGCTTGTAAATAGATTTGAAAAATGTAGAAAGTATTGTAAATTTATAGTTTTGTGGTAGTATTTAAGTATTTAATTAGTTGGTGTTAATTAGTGCACATCTCTTGGTGTGCACTATTATATTATATGCTACCAACTTTAAACAAATTTTTTATTATTATTATTATTATTACTGCTTTGTTACGCCGTCGGCCTAATGCCGTAGAGTTCATTATAAAATGCTTGCCTGCTAAGCATAGATGAATAACCAGCCTGCATTAAGCATGAACGCTATATACTTCGCAGGCCAGTAAAATCAATTCAACCAAGTGGAGACAAAGCCTGATTATCTTAGTAACAAGGCTCGCTCTGATCTGATAATTAAATGTATTGTTATCTATTTGGTTCTGCTCTTCGCACATGTACTCACGGCCAATGCATAATTAATTGCAATGACACTCCTTAGCATTTAGATACGATATATTATCACGGTCCTTTACAATCCAAACGCATACTTTCAAGCTGCGGCCTATGCAACGACTGGCGATGTAAAACGGAGCCATTCTACCAGCTTGATAAACGATAACTCCCAAACCCTCCTCAGCGCAAGGCGTAAAACTCAAACTGCTTAGGCCAACTTTTCAATTTTTCATTTCTTTTAAAATTCCATTTCATTGCAAAAAGACACAAGGCAAGCCTATAATACATACAATTGCATACGATACAAGAGAATAACAAACTACAAAGTATGATCTTGCTCTCTACTTGGAATACCCTTGGAATATCAATGAGAAGAACAACTAGAGAGTATATTCCAGATACAAATCAAACACTCGTTGTATTTAACTTGGGCATTTCCTAGTACACTAAAAATCGTGGTTCAAGCCACCATTACCTTGAACTCTCGTTAGTTTGAACGTAACTGGGCCGAAGAGTCTAAAACTCAAGCTCTCGTTAAATAGTTTTGCGCTGTAAATCAAATTAGGTAAGTGGCTTACTAGATACACAAGGTCATAAAGGCCTATCTTAAATATTTAAAAATCCCAGGAAACAAAAAAGGAATTAAAGTTCTGCAACTCTACAAGTTCGTTGCCTCGCACGTCTAAGAAAAGATTAATATTCACTCTAAGTATGGCAATTTTGAAAGCTCTCTACTTGGAATACTCTTGGAATAATATTTTCAGTAAAATTTAAGGTAAAGTGATTTTCGTTTATTTTGCAAATTTGTATAAACAAATAGGATTGCCAGGAACCCTTGCAAGCGAAAAATAATATTTACTAAACTAATTGTGAATATGATCAAAATTTACATTTGAAGAATCGCTTTGATCGTCAAAAACACGGCCTATTTCATTCATTAACTAACTCTTCGTGTCCACGCACTGCTAGGCAATATTTAGACAACAAGAAACTATTGCAGAGCTCAAAGGAAAATAAATACACATATATCAGCGAAAGCAGCAAAAACGAGAACGACCCTTCGCTATTTAAAATTCAGTCACTCACAACAAAACAAAACAGAAAACAAACCGCCCCTACGAAAAAATTGTGCCAAAATGCATAATCCCCAAGAACTGGCTAGAATCAAAACATTACTTTCATTAAAACTTCATTTCTGAACTTCTGAACTTCGAGCTAGTAGGTACAGCTAAAAACATTTTCGTGGATATCAACATTATGTACGGAAATGACAGAAATAAACAACGAGTTTTACGCATTATTTCAAACAGGTGCTTGAGCTCATAACAACTTGCACACAAACCCAAAAAACAGCAAATAACAACTGAAGACACCGTAGCTATATTAACTCGAAGCACTGACAGTTGTTATGACTAAACTCACAACGATAGTCCAACTACAAACCTTTATCTAACACGATAACTATATACACCTCGTCTGGCATGCCGTATTTGACTCACAGTCCGCATAAAATGCAAACGAAACCAACGTGCTGCCTTGCTGGTACGAAATGTTTACTCGCTCAACACTGTGTAACTATATACTGTAATCAATTGAAGATTGAATGAAAAGTAAAGTAAACAACCTGTTGTTATTATTTTGAGTATAACTTGAAGGTTCTCTATCGGTTCAGGAGTGTGGCTGTGATAACGAAGATATGCCTGCTCGCCTATCGATCCCGTTAGTGCTGTAAGCACGCTAGTCCTGTACATTCGCGCTGACGCTGACGTCCGTCCACGAAGCAAGAAATCGCGGATGAATATAATCGGTTGATTACAACAACACAATATACTCCTCCACAAACGCGCGACCGATGCTCATACGACCCATTCGAACAACGCAACACAATTAACCAAACAATGCAGCCCGGAGAGTTACAGCGCCTGCTTCAATCACTCTCTCTGCACGTGTGTCTTCAGGCATAAAGGCCGAGAGCCATGAATCAATACATTATGCATACGGTTTCGCGTGGAGAGTAGCTCCTATGTACAGAGTATCCAAAGGCAACTAACGACTGTCGCTAGCGACATAGCTATTAAAGACTGACCGGCTTTGCAGGTGGTGTAACAAGGAAATGAAGATAACGATGAAGAAAGAGAGAGAGAAGCTTATATTCTGCTGTACCTATAACATATTACTGATTGAAACAAAGGCCTATTGTTTGTTGCATTGTTCTATGCACCACGCAAGAACAGAGCCTGATAGAATGATGAATTGACTCCAAATTGAATATCTATATATACAACACAGTAACTATTAATGCGAGCTGGTTGATGTGGACATATCGAATCTCTATCTCAAATCAACCCAGTCACAGATTGGTTAACAATTCGGACTCAGATTGAGTATCTGAATCTGAATCTTGCTTGATATCAAAAGACATAAACTGGCGCATTCACCATATAAACCTGTATTTTCTGTGTAGTTTCATAACCATAGCCCGTCTATTGCAGTATATAATATAATCATGAAAAGGCTGGAAGAAAACAGTCTGAAATATAAGCAGATGTGTTTGCTGGGAACAATGCAATACAATGCAATACAATTCGCTGGCTAATCATGACCACACAACGCGAAACAATGGCAAGAACCTGTTTGCAGAACTTTCCAATGGGCAAAGATTAATATCAGAAAACATAAGAAGTGTCTTTCATCAAATATTCATGCTTCGATAAGATGTGCAGGCAAAAGCTGATTACACAAAACGATGAGCAAAGCAATCAACCTTATCCAAATTGTTGCTGTTGTTGTATTCGCTTAATAAGTATCAATGACGACGAATTAGTTTTTACCGAACTATTTATTTCATCAAAACTAAAAACAGATAATTGTTCCTTTATTGTAAAAAACAAACAAAAATTTACAGTAAAAAGCCGCATAAGAAAATTAAACGGCATCAATGAATTAATAACCGTTCACGGTGATATTTTTGCTCAAAACAATAGAAGAAACAATAGCCTATTATCTTGGAACAATAGCCTGGATGGAAATTACAGGTTCTTATAAGCGGGTTTTTACTGTAATAAAACTCGTAAAAAAACAGAAGCAAATGGGTGTTGATTCGCTTTGATTTTTGTTCAGACTCTTCGGGCAGAGCAAGAATGTGAGCAAACATAAGTCCGCGTTACTGGAAGTCCGAATTTCAATAGGCAAAATTTCCTTGACATTATCAACTCCTTATGCCATCAAGCCACAATATATACATTAGCCGACGATAGTTTCATGAGGTACGTGACTATTGCAAGAGAGGTACTTGTCTGTACACTCACAGTGAATTGTCAACGTTTTATTCTATAGCTCTTTCAAGCACTCAAAGTCTTTGGCAAATATTTAATAATCCTATTCCATAGCCGTATGTGGCTATTGATGAAACGTCTACTCGAACAGGCAAATGTGTTCAGATGCCTTTGAACACGTTCGCCTGTACACGAACCCAACTAAATAAACGACGCCACAGTTCCACTGAGGAAAGCTCAGAGGCACAATTTAAAATTGATAATTGCCAAGAAAACACCACAACAACAACAATATTGCTGACTAACACTAGTTCGCGCATGGATTTACAATTCCGTACTGACTTCACATGTGAGCCATGCAACCCTTTCAACTCGTGCAGTCAACTCGTAAAATAAGCAATCGGCCATCAACCAAGCATTTGCAATGGATGTACATGGTATTGCAATAATCTATATTCTGCGCTATTTCCGTGCTGTGCTCCCCGCGAGGACCTTGCAACGGATCGACCCCTTCTTCTATACGACATCTATTCAGCTCGCCAACTTAGCCAGCCAATAGTACGTCAGCTGCAGGCAAACAAAGAGTACATTGTGTGGACGTGGTCTCAAACATAAGAACATCCCACATAGCGACAACGACAAACTCAACAACAAAGCAACAAGCTCAAATTAAATAACTTGCCCACGTCAACTATACATTACGCATCATACCTGGCTGCTACTCGAGTTGCCATGTTACTCGATTCTTTCATAGTACTTTGATGGCAATGACAATAAAATCTGACATTCGACTTTAGATGAGCTGAGCTGGACTCGCTAGAAACACCGCTTAAACGATTGAGCACCGGTTTAAAATGCCTAACTCTCCATATAGCTTAGCTCAGCTGTAAATTCCTATTAAAATGCCTTGTATGCAGCCGAACATGTGTTCGCTGCTGTGGTTGCTTCATACGCTTGGCAAACAGAGCATGCGTGAGCAATGTGGTCGCCAGCATCTGTTCACAGGTCGATAAAGCCTCAGTCGTGGTTTGCGCAATAATTCCCGCGCGGCAAACGGCATCTTGAACCGACGCGGCGCGCCGAACAGAACAACTCTGTCTCTGTGCATGCAACATATGGCAAATGATTTACTGTGAGCATGCATGGTGGAATTTAAGAAATCACACCAGCCACACACAAAGCCGATTTCACTTGATACGCTGCGGCGGGTAAATAGTCGCAATTCAATTTCAATCTCGCTCTGTCGGATTGCGCAATTGTCTGGTTTCGATAAGCACACCATATGCCTCTGGCAAAGTCTCATTTAATGGCCGTCAGCCTCAAATAAAGGCCACCGTCGCGTTCCCTTCAGACGATAGACCCGGATGGCAGAAGTTTTGCGAAAATGAGGCTACTTTGCCGTTTCGAACTGGACCTTCAAGTTGCGCATTTTCAAACTTAGAGATTCATATGACGGCACAAGTTGAAAGTGGACCTTTGAGTAGACCTTTGAAAATTCCATATGGACTTCCAAGTCGCATTATTTTATAGTCGCACGAAGAATTCTCACTCAAATAACACAATCCTACGATAAGTGTGGCTACAATTTGGAGCACAGTCTTAGTACAATTTAGAGCAAAGTCACAGTCTTAGTGGTCCAATTTTAAAATGGAGATTTCAGTGGCGAAGCACGTGGTTGCCTTTAAAATACAAATATTGAAATAGTTTAGGCCAGAACTGAATTCCCTTACCTTATTATTAGGTACGTTCACTTTGACTTCATCCCCACATTTCTTACAGACGTTGAGCTTGCAATAGCGACATGGCTTTCCGCTGTTCGATGCGTTAAATTCTGTTCTCTGGCATATTTCGCAGAGCTTCGGCGGTTGCCGTATGCCATTGTCAACCGGCAATATACTTTTGCTTCTAGCTTCTTTCTTGACCTCATACGCGTACAGCTCTTTCGATATTTTGCTAAGAATAACAAAACAAAAATCGGTGATGAGTTGAATGGTCAAGCAATGGCAAATAACATCATTTGAAATCACGTGGAAAGCCTATTTAATAACATAAGCGAGGCAGTTATATTAAGTAAAAAATGCCACAAGATGATCTAAAGTTCCTTGACCAGCGGAGTATTACTTGGTCGAAGAAAGATGCGCTGGAAACTCGGGCAAAGGGTGCGCTCCTTCGTCGCAGAAAAGCGTCTAATTCAATAATGACAAAAAATAGCATGAAAGCATAGTGAAAGCATAGCATAATAACAAAAATAGCATATATAGCTCATGAAAGCTATATATGAAAATGTTCATGCATAGCTTTCATGAATTAGACCCATTGAGCATTAGATAATTAGTGACAACAATTTCATTGCTTGGTGTGCTGCAACCTGTGTCATGTCAGCAGTCAAATTTTGTGTCCCATGTATCCTATCAGCTGATATGCATAGCTTGCTTCTGTGGTTATTATTTTGTCCAACAAAAATACAAAAAGTAATTTTCCCAATGCTGGATGGATTTGATTGAGATTATGCCATGCCACGTTTGAACACGAACAGCCAGATGAATACCACAAGTAAATGAAACTGTAATCACTTTTAAATGCATTAAATCATTTCCCAATTTCTCTTTGTGAATCACTATAAAAACATTCATGAATAAATTATGCAGCATTATCCATGTCAAAGCCATTTTCAAAGTGACACACGTGTCAGCTTTAAAGAGCATTAATGCAACCAATCAAACCTTCTATAGTCACTGATGTATTGCTTAAGTTATTTTGCGCATGTAAAATATTGCAGCCTAGCATTAGTTTCTTCATAAACTATTCTGAGTAATGCAATAAACTGAGTCAACAGCAAGTAAATGTTTATCTCAATGAGCTTATCAGAAAAATATTTGAAAATAAAAGCTCCAAGGCAAAAAATTTCTGGCATTGTATCATAAATTTTACTGTTCAGCCTAATAAACGCTGGAACATTTTTGGACATTTCAACCAGCTAGGTGTACAATATAAAATCATAAAGAAAGAGCATGCTTGCTTTTTAATGCAGCACATGATTTTGAAAGCCAAGCAATGAGAAAGTGTTGTGCCTGTTGACAATACTTTGCAAGAAAAGATGTAATATATTTACAACATCTGTAATAAAAGCACAGAGGTAATAAGTTACAATATCTGGGACACAAGGAATCCAAATTTTGTCAAAGCACAAGCATTCTTCTTAAAGTTGTGGGTTCAACAACTTCTGAAGCACCTTTTTATATCAGCATATTATTGTATAACCAATTTGGATGGATATAAAGACAAAGATATTTCCAGACAGATGTTATGAGAAACTAATGCAATCAGGTTTAATATAAAGACAAGATGGTATCAGTATAATTTAAGGGAAAAAGGCTTATTGCAAAAACGTTGGTTTGAGATTGAAATACCTCAATGCATAAAACTCATAACTAGTAAAGCAGGTTCTTCTCGTTGCTTGTTTACAGAAAGATTTTCGCTTAGCTAGCATGTAAACACAAGCAAGCAAGAAAGCAAGTCAGGGCCTAAAGAATTATGAGCAAAAAATAAGCAGCTGATATCAGCTGTAAGTGATTTGTTTGGCTAAGCACGAGATTAGAAAAGTTTCTTTCAATTTGTCGGGACGAAGATAATTCATGTCGACAATAATTTGTGGCAGGCAATCTATTCAATGATATCTTCTTTATTCGATAATACGAAAATGAAATCATCTCTCGCAGTTAAAACAAAAGACCTGACATCTATGCTTGAGGAAATTTCAATATTCATTAAAACTAACTTGGGTAGTCAAAAAATAATTGGTTCCAAAAGCGAAAATGGGAGCCGTCGTAACGAAAAGCAAGTAACTTTTTAAAATTACACTCGCTTTTCTTCAACTCAAAGGTTGAAGATGAAAGCTTTCTAAAAAGCGTGATGTTTACAGAAACGCAAGCGTCATACTCACTGCTCAATAGAAAATGTTTCATCCTCTAGTGCTTTCTGCCGGTCGATAACTGCTTGAATAACTTGCCTTTCTTCTTCAGAAAGATGTGATAGGTCAAGAGACGGCATGGCATGGGGATGAATTTGTTTTCCAGTAGACGTAGGCCACATCGTACATTTCCTTGCCCCGTTAAACCGAGTTAAAGATCATTAAATTGTTCACTTTCAACTGCAATGGCGTAATATGTGTAGTTAAGATGAATAATAAAAGAAGCGAATTGCCACCTGGTAAAATTCTCTTTGATCGCCATTTCTATTATTGTTTGCGTACAGGATGGTGTGGTGCGCATGCACTCGACCATTGCTGTCTGCAGGTTGCAGAATGCTCAGCTCATCCAGAAGTTTCCGAGGGGGCGTCAACCCTGGTGGCAGGGAGCAAAACAAAACAATTGTGGCTTTTTACGAGCCCCCCATTCTCACACACCCCTGTCTCTTAATGGCCTGGCCTGCAGGTCGATATGGAACATCGGTCCAAACAAAAAATTAGAAATACTTCAATAGGAGTACTTAACGTGCTGTTAAAATGAATTGACATACCATTTGAAGGCTCAAACCTGTCTCAAAGTGACCAGAAGACCCTTATTCGTAAGTTTTGACTATTTGTCAGCCATATTCCACTTGTATTAAAAATTTAAAGCACTTTTTCCAGGCAATTTTAGGCCCTGATTTCTCAACTGACTGATCTGGACTTCTTATATAGAGTAACTGGCACCACCGGATGAAAAATGTGGCCCAAGGCCTGAGCAAGAAAATTTACATCACAATTTACAAACACCAAACGGGTTTCAATATCGAATTTCTTTAGCAAAAATATAACTCAAAATTTCATAAATTTTTTTGTGAAAACATAATTTAAACTATATCATATTGTTTTATAATAATATTAAAAGAAAACTGCGAAGAGGTCCCTTAAAAATTTTTCACAGAAAATTATCGAAGTGGAGTAATTGAAAGGCCAATAATTGTAATTTTTTCACTCAAAGCCACGCAAATTCTCTCTCATTTAAAAAGAGAATGTCTTAACATTTTGAAACATAGACAAGTCTTTCATATAGAATTCAAGGTTTAAGTCTTTGTTAATCATTTTAGGAATGTGATTGGACAAAACCTATTTTGCCATAATTTTTTCCCAGAGTAAAAAAAGAAGGTGAAACGCCATAAAAAAATCTGACATGAATATTACTATAATTTGTTTCAAATACTATATTTTGATAGGAATTTGTGAGGGCTTAATATTTTCTGAAGTAAACGAAAATTATATTTTATAAATCCTCTCTGAAATTTGGAAAACAAAATACACGCTTTTTTTTTATAAGGAACCGTTTATAAGGAACCTACATGTAGAAGGTCAAAAAACTTAAGGAACTTTTGCTACTAAAGGCCAAATCACTAAGGAACTTTTTAATTTTGAATATATTTATATTTCCGCACAACTTACAATTAGGAAGCCGGTTCCATTGATTTTCAGTACTTTTACATTATATGAAGCTTCTTCATGTTTTTACCTGTTATCTTTTCACAAGTTTATAGCAAAACGTTGAATTTAAATGCTTTTCTTGCGTCTGTACTAATTATGTCCACTAAATGCGAACTTAAAATTAAGGAACTATTAAGGAACTTTTAGAACTACAAAGTGATCAAAAGAGGTCTCAAAAAAAAGAATTTAAAGAACTAGGCCCGAGCTAGGTTCCTTATAAAAAAAAGCGTGTATGTGCTTTCCTTCCTTGCTTTGAGCGAGTTGCAAGCACTGATCTTTTGTTTTAGATCAGTGGTTGCGAGCGAGGCACTGGGACGTAATGTTATGAGTCTATATCATTGGTCTAATCAAATGAAAAAAAAAGCAATAACAATCATAAAGGAGCAACAGCAAGGCGCGGCGCCGAATAGAGGCTACAATGCTTTTAAATTCGCGCGAATTTAAAAAAGCAATTGCGTCTTCACTTTGTTGCTGTAGCAAATGTAAAAGTTTTGGTGCAATTTCTGACTTTGCTATAAAACGCCGAAGAATAAATTATACCAATTATATTATATATATCTGTTGATATAGAAATTAAAAAATTATACTAATTATATATATATATCAATTATATATAAAACAAATTGCTGGGAAAACTGCATTTTTGTAAATGGTAAGTTGAATGCTCACATTTGTTCATTATTTGTGAGCCAAATTTCAATCAATTTCGATTTTTGGCCTCTCGAATTTGGACTTTCATGATGGATACATAATGTTATTCACTAGTTGCGAGGATTTGAAAGTGTTAACTTTTGAACCAATTGTCCTAGAGAGCTGAAAATTGTTGCAACGTGATCAGAAGGCCCTAAATACTACATTTCGACTATTTGTGAGCCAAATTTCAACCAATTTCGATTTTCGGTTCTCGAATTTGGACTTCATGATGATACATAAAGTTATTCACTATTTGCGAGGATTTGAAATTGCTAACTTTTGAACCAATTGTCCTAGAGAGCTGAAAATTACTGCAACGTGATCAGAAGGCCCTAAATACTACGTTTCGACTATTTGTGAGCTTAATTTCAACCAATTTCGATTTTCGGTCTCTCGAATTTGGACTTTCAAGATACATACATAAAGTTATTCACTACTTGCGAGGATTTGAAATTGCTAACTTTTGAACCAATTGTCCTAGAGAGCTGAAAATTATTGCAACGTGATCAGAAGGCCTTAAATAGTACGTTTTGACTATTTGTGAGCCTAATTTCAACCAATTTCGATTTTCGGTCTCTCGAATTTGGACTTTCATGATGGATACATAAAGTTATTCACTACTTGCGAGGATTTGAAATTGTAACTTTTGAAGCCAATTGTCCTAGAGAGCTCAAAATTTTGCAACGTGATCAGAAGGCCTAAATAGTACGTTTTGACTATTTGTGAGCCAAATTTCAACCAATTTCGATTTTTGGTTTCTCGAATTTGGACTTTCATGATACATACATAAAGTTATTCACTACTTGCGAGGAGTTGAAATTGGTAACTTTTGAACCAATTGTCCTAGAGAGCTCAAAATTGTTGCAACGTGATCAGAAGGCCCTAAATAGTACGTTTTGATTATTTGTGACCTAATTTCAACCAATTTCGATTTTGGTCTCTCGAATTTGGACTTTCATGAGATACATAAAGTTATTCACTACTTGCGAGGATTTGAAATTGTAACTTTTGAACCAATTGTCCTAGAGAGCTGAAAATATTGCAACGTGATCAGAGGCCCTAAATAGTATGTTTTGACTATTTGTGAGCCAAATTTCAACCAATTTCGATTTTTGGTTTCTCGAATTTGGACTTTCATGATAGATACATAAAGTTATTCACTACTTGCGAGGATTTGAAATTGGTAACTTTTGAGCCAATTGTCCTAGAGAGCTCAAAATTATTGCAACGTGATCAGAAGGCCCTAAATAGTACGTTTTGACTATTTGTGAGCCAAATTTCAACCAATTTCGATTTTCGGTCTCTCGAATTTGGACTTTCATGATACATACATAAAGTTATTCACTACTTGCGAGATTTGAAATTGTAACTTTTGAGCCAATTGTCCTAGAGAGCTCAAAATTATTGCAACGTGATCAGAAGGCCCTAAATAGTATGTTTTGACTATTTGTGAGCCAAATTTCAACCAATTTCGATTTTCGGTCTCTCGAATTTGGACTTTCATGATAGATACATAAAGTTATTCACTACTTGCGAGGATTTGAAATTGCTAACTTTTGAACCAATTGTCCTAGAGAGCTGAAAATTATTGCAACGTGATCAGAAGGCCCTAAATAGTACGTTTTGACTATTTGTGAGCCAAATTTCAACCAATTTCGATTTTCGGTCTCTCGAATTTGGACTTTCATGATACATACATAAAGTTATTCACTACTTGCGAGGATTTGAAATTGTAACTTTTGAGCCAATTGTCCTAGAGAGCTCAAAATTATTGCAACGTGATCAGAAGGCCCTAAATAGTACGTTTTGACTATTTGTGAGCCAAATTTCAACCAATTTCGATTTTTGGTTTCTCGAATTTGGACTTTCATGATAGATACATAAAGATATTCACTACTTGCGAGGATTTGAAATTGGTAACTTTTGAGCCAATTGTCCTAGAGAGCTCAAAATTATTGCAACGTGATCAGAAGGCCCTAAATAGTATGTTTTGACTATTTGTGAGCCAAATTTCAACCAATTTCGATTTTCGGTCTCTCGAATTTGGACTTTCATGATACATACATAAAGTTATTCACTACTTGCGAGGATTTGAAATTGTAACTTTTGAACCAATTGTCCTAGAGAGCTAAAATTGCAACGTGATCAGAAGGTCCTAAATAGTATGTTTGGACTATTTGTGAGCCAAATTTCAACCAATTTCGATTTTCGGTCTCTCGAATTTGGACTTTCAGGATACATACATAAAGTTATTCACTACTTGCGAGGATTTGAAATTGCTAACTTTTGAACCAATTGTCCTAGAGAGCTCAAAATTATTGCAACGTGATCAAAAGGCCCTAAATAGTACGTTTTGACTATTTGTGAGCCAAATTTAACCAATTTCGATTTTCGGTTCTCGAATTGGACTTTCATGATACATACATAAAGTTATTCACTACTTGCGAGGATTTGAAATTGCTAACTTTTGAACCAATTGTCCTAGAGAGCTGAAAATTATTGCAACGTGATCAGAAGGCCCTAAATAGTACGTTTTGACTATTTGTGAGCCAAATTTCAACCAATTTCGATTTTCGGTCTCTCGAATTTGGACTTTCATGATACATACATAAAGTTATTCACTACTTGCGAGGATTTGAAATTGGTAACTTTTGAGCCAATTGTCCTAGAGAGCTCAAAATATTGCAACGTGATCAGAAGGCCCTAAATAGTGTTTGACTATTTGTGAGCCAAATTTCAACCAATTTCGATTTTCGGTCTCTCGAATTTGGACTTTCATGATACATACATAAAGTTATTCACTACTTGCGAGGATTTGAAATTGTAACTTTTGAACCAATTGTCCTAGAGAGCTGAAAATATTGCAACGTGATCAGAAGGCCCTAAATAGTACGTTTTGACTATTTGTGAGCCAAATTTCAATTTCGATTTTCGGTCTCTCGAATTTGGACTTTCATGATAATACATAAAGTTATTCACTACTTGCGAGGATTTGAAATTGCTAACTTTTGAACCAATTGTCCTAGAGAGCTAAAATTATTGCAACGTGATCAGAAGGCCCTAAATAGTACGTTTTGACTATTTGTGAGCCAAATTTCAACCAATTTCGATTTTCGGTCTCTCGAATTTGGACTTCATGATAGATACATAAAGTTATTCACTACTTGCGAGGATTTGAAATTGTAACTTTTGACCAATTGTCCTAGAGAGCTAAAATTTTGCAACGTGATCAGAAGGCCCTAAATAGTATTTTGACTATTTGTGAGCCAAATTTCAACCAATTTCGATTTTCGGTTCTCGAATTTGGACTTTCATGATAGATACATAAAGTTATTCACTACTTGCGAGGATTTGAAATTGCTAACTTTTGAACCAATTGTCCTAGAGAGCTGAAAATTATTGCAACGTGATCAGAAGGCCCTAAAAATAGTATGTTTGATTATTTGTGAGCCAAATTTCAACCAATTTCGATTTTCGGTCTCTCGAATTTGGACTTTCATGATACATACATAAAGTTATTCACTACTTGCGAGGATTTGAAATTGGTAACTTTTGAGCCAATTGTCCTAGAGAGCTCAAAATTATTGCAACGTGATCAGAAGGCCCTAAAAAGTATGTTTTGACTATTTGTGAGCCAAATTTCAACCAATTTCGATTTTCGGTCTCTCGAATTTGGACTTTTATGATACATACATAAAGTTATTCACTACTTGCGAGGATTTGAAAATGTAACTTTTGAAGCCAATTGTCCTAGAGAGCTCAAAATTTTGCAACGTGATCAGAAGGCCCTAAATAGTATGTTTGGACTATTTGTGAGCCAAATTTCAACCAATTTCGATTTTCGGTCTCTCGAATTTGGACTTTCAGGATACATACATAAAGTTATTCACTACTTGCGAGGATTTGAAATTGCTAACTTTTGAACCAATTGTCCTAGAGAGCTGAAAATTTTGCAACGTGATCAGAAGGCCCTAAATAGTACGTTTTGACTATTTGTGAGCCAAATTTTAACCAATTTCGATTTTGGTTTCTCGAATTCGGACTTCATATACATACATAAAGTTATTCACTACTTGCGAGGATTTGAAATTGTAACTTTTGAATCAGTTGTCCTAGAGAGCTGAAAATTGTTGCAACGTGATCAGAAGGCCCTAAATAGTACGTTTTGACTATTTGTGAGCCAAATTTCAACCAATTTCGATTTTCGGTCTCTCGAATTTGGACTTTCATGATGGATACATAAAGTTATTCACTACTTGCGAGGATTTGAAATTGTTAACTTTTGAACCAATTGTCCTAGAGAGCTGAAAATTGTTGCAACGTGATCAGAAGGCCCTAAATAGTACGTTTTGACTATTTGTGAGCCAAATTTCAACCAATTTCGATTTTCGGTCTCTCGAATTTGGACTTTCATGATACATACATAAGTTATTCACTACTTGCGAGGATTTAAAATTTTAAACTTTTAACCAATTGTCCTAGAGAGCTGAAAATTGTTGCAACGTGATCAGAAGGCCCTAAATAGTACGTTTTGACTATTTGTGAGCCAAATTTCAACCAATTTCGATTTTCGGTCTCTCGAATTTGGACTTCATGATGGATACATAAAGTTATTCACTACTTGCGAGGATTTAAATTGTAACTTTTGAACCATTGTCCTAGAGAGCTGAAAATTGTTGCAACGTGATCAGAAGGCCCTAAATAGTACGTTTTGACTATTTGTGAGCCTAATTTCAACCAATTTCGATTTTCGGTCTCTCGAATTTGGACTTTCATGATGGATACATAAAGTTATTCACTACTTGCGAGGATTTGAAATTGTTAACTTTTGAACAATTGTCCTAGAGAGCTGAAAATTGTTGCAACGTGATCAGAAGGCCCTAAATAGTACGTTTTGACTATTTGTGAGCCAAATTTCAACCAATTTCGATTTTCGGTCTCTCGAATTTGGACTTCATGATATACATAAGTTATTCACTACTTGCGAGGATTTAAATTGTAACTTTTGAACCAATTGTCCTAGAGAGCTGAAAATTGTTGCAACGTGATCAGAAGGCCCTAAATAGTACGTTTTGACTATTTGTGAGCCAAATTTCAACCAATTTCGATTTTCGGTCTCTCGAATTTGGACTTTCATGATATACATAAAGTTATTCACTACTTGCGAGGATTTAAATTGTAACTTTTGAACCAGTTGTCCTAGAGAGCTGAAAATTGTTGCAACGTGATCAGAAGGCCCTAAATAGTACGTTTTGACTATTTGTGAGCCAAATTTCAACCAATTTCGATTTTCGGTCTCTCGAATTTGGACCTTCATGATGGATACATAAAGTTATTCACTACTTGCGAGGATTTGAAATTGTAACTTTTGAACCAATTGTCCTAGAGAGCTGAAAATTTGCAACGTGATCAGAAGGCCCTAAATAGTACGTTTTGACTATTTGTGAGCCAAATTTCAACCAATTTCGATTTTCGGTCTCTCGAATTTGGACTTCATGATGGATACATAAAGTTATTCACTACTTGCGAGGATTTAAATTGTTAACTTTTGAATCAGTTGTCCTAGAGAGCTGAAAATTGTTGCAACGTGATCAGAAGGCCCTAAATAGTACGTTTTGACTATTTGTGAGCCAAATTTCAACCAATTTCGATTTTCGGTCTCTCGAATTTGGACTTCATGATGGATACATAAAGTTATTCACTACTTGCGAGGATTTTAAATTGTTAACTTTTGAATCAGTTGTCCTAGAGAGCTGAAAATTGTTGCAACGTGATCAGAAGGCCCTAAATAGTACGTTTTGACTATTTGTGAGCCAAATTTCAACCAATTTCGATTTTCGGTCTCTCGAATTTGGACTTTCATGATACATACATAAGTTATTCACTACTTGCGAGGATTTGAAATTGTAACTTTTGAACCAATTGTCCTAGAGAGCTGAAAATTGTTGCAACGTGATCAGAAGGCCCTAAATAGTACGTTTGACTATTTGTGAGCCAAATTTCAACCAATTTCGATTTTCGGTCTCTCGAATTTGGACTTTCATGATACATACATAAGTTATTCACTACTCGCGAGGATTTAAAATTGTTAACTTTTGAATCAGTTGTCCTAGAGAGCTGAAAATTGTCGCAACGTGATCAGAAGGCCCTAAATAGTACGTTTTGACCATTTGTGAGCCAAATTTCAACCAATTTCGATTTTCGGTCTCTCGAATTTGGACTTTCATGATATACATAAGTTATTCACTACTTGCGAGGATTTGAAATTGTAACTTTTGAACCAATTGTCCTAGAGAGCTGAAAATTGTTGCAACGTGATCAGAAGGCCCTAAATAGTACGTTTTGACTATTTGTGAGCCAAATTTCAACCAATTTCGATTTTCGGTCTCTCGAATTTGGACTTCATGATGGATACATAAGTTATTCACTACTCGCGAGGATTTGAAATTGTTAACTTTTGAATCAGTTGTCCTAGAGAGCTGAAAATTGTTGCAACGTGATCAGAAGGCCCTAAATAGTACGTTTTGACTATTTGTGAGCCAAATTTCAACCAATTTCGATTTTCGGTCTCTCGAATTTGGACTTTCATGATGGATACATAAGTTATTCACTACTTGCGAGGATTTGAAATTGTAACTTTTGAACAATTGTCCTAGAGAGCTGAAAATTGTTGCAACGTGATCAGAAGGCCCTAAATAGTACGTTTTGACTATTTGTGAGCCAAATTTCAACCAATTTCGATTTTCGGTCTCTCGAATTTGGACTTTCATGATGGATACATAAAGTTATTCACTACTTGCGAGGATTTGAAATTGTAACTTTTGAACCAATTGTCCTAGAGAGCTGAAAATTATTGCAACGTGATCAGAAGGCCCTAAATAGTACGTTTTGACTATTTGTGAGCCTAATTTCAACCAATTTCGATTTTCGGTCTCTCGAATTTGGACTTCATGATATACATAAAGTTATTCACTACTTGCGAGGATTTGAAATTGTAACTTTTGAACCAATTGTCCTAGAGAGCTGAAAATTGTTGCAACGTGATCAGAAGGCCCTAAATAGTTTTTGACTATTTGTGAGCCAAATTTCAACCAATTTCGATTTTGGTTTCTCGAATTTGGACTTCATGATGATACATAAAGTTATTCACTACTTGTGAGGATTTGAAATTGCTAACTTTTGAACCATTTGTCCTAGAGAGCTGAAAGTTGTTGCAACGTGATCAGAAGGCCCTAAATAGTACGTTTTGACTATTTGTGAGCCAAATTTCAACCAATTTCGATTTTCGGTCTCTCGAATTTGGACTTTCATGATACATACATAAAGTTATTCACTACTTGCGAGGATTTGAAATTGGTAACTTTTAGCCAATTGTCAGAGAGCTAAAAATTATGCAACGTGATCAGAAGGCCCTAAATAGTAGTTTTGATTATTTGTGAACCTAATTTCAACCAATTTCGATTTTTGGTTTCTCAATTTGGACTTTCATGATAGATACATAAAGTTATTCACTACTTGCCAGGATTTGAAATTGGTAACTTTTGAACCAATTGTCCTAGAGAGCTGAAAATTATTGCAACGTGATCAGAAGGCCCTAAATAGTATGTTTTGACTATTTGTGAGCAAATTTCAACCAATTTCGATTTTGGTTCTCGAATTTGGACTTTCATGATAGATACATAAAGATATCACTACTTGTGAGGATTGAAATGCTAACTTTTGAACCAATTCCTAGAGAGCTGAAAGTGTTGCAACGTGATCAGAAGGCCCTAATAGTACGTTTTGACTATTTGTGAGCCAATTTCAACCAATTCGATTTTCGGTCTCTGAATTGGATTCATGATAGAGTACATAAAGTTATTCACTACTGCGAGGATTTGAAAATGCTAACTTTTGACCATGTCCTAGAGAGCTGAAAATTATTGCACGTGATCAGAAGCCCTAAATATACGTTTTGACTTTTGGGAGCCTAATGTCAACCAATTGATTTCGGTCTCTCGAATTTCGACTTCATGATAGATAGCTAAATAAAGTTATTCACTACTTGCGAGGATTTGAAATTGGTAACTTTTGAACCAAATGTTTTAGACAGCTGAAAATTGTTGCAACGTGATCAGAAGGCCCTAAATAGTATGTTTTGACTATTTGTGAGCCAATTTCTGTTGGACATTATTGTGACTCGTATCACTTTGATTGACATTATCATGCTGTGACCATGCTTTATTACACAATGCTCTGAATATAATTTTATCTCTTCTACTTTCATTATTCGTTCGTTCGCTGATTGCTGGCTTACTGTTTATATATATATTTGATGATTGGATATATTTTGTTATATCTTGAATACACTCTGCTAATAGGTTATGGGCCCAGAGTGCTAGTTTTGCCAGGGTAAGGATTAATATTCTATTTGTTTATGTTCGACTTCTGATTTGCCTCGTGCATTTGCGTTCAACGAAAGTTAGCTGGAAAAAATGGCTACTGAAGAAAGTTGTTTCAAAATTGAAAAGTTGCGTGGAGAAAATTTCCATAGCTGGAAATTTCAATTGAAGATGCATTTGATAGCTAAAGATTTATGGGAGATCGTACAAGGTACTGAAGTTCTGAGAAGTGGAGCTACAGCCGATCAGCAAAGAATTTTTCGAAAAAGGAAAACATTGCCCTCGCTACTGTGTGCTTGTCTGTTGATACATCACTGCAAATATACGTGAGATCTGCTACGTCGTCCAAGGAGGCATGGGACAATCTACAAAAACACTTTGAGCAAAAAACTCTGTCTCAAAAGATATTCTATCGAAGAAAACTGTATTCAGCCAAAATGGCGAAGGGTGCAAAAATGATCGACCATGTTAATTACTTAAAGACATTGGCTGAACATTTGGAAGCTGTTGACGATGCTATAGTTGAGAAAGATTTGGTCATCATTTTAATAAGCAGTTTGCCAGAAGAATACAACTACTTAATTACAGCCTTGGAGACGATTGCTGAGGACAAACTCACATGGGATTATGTGAGAGATAGGCTGATCCACGAGTTTGAGAAATTACATGGCGAGGAACAATGCGGAAGTGGGACGACAAATGTTCCAGACATGAAGAACAAAATTGAAGATAATGCATTGTTTATCAAGAGAGGCACTGATAAAGGGAATCCAAGTAATGGAAGAACATTCCTGTGCCACTATTGCAAGAAGCCTGGGCATTTCGCGAGAAATTGTTACAAAAAGAAATCTGATTTGAAAGGGAAGTCAGGACATGCATCAGCCAATATTGCGACAACAATAGCAGAGTCGAAGTCGAAGTCGTTGTCGAGCGAAATTGAAATACCACAGGCTGAGGAAATCGCGTTGACAGCTGGTGAGGTTCCAACCGGGAAAGACAATTGGTGGATTGATTCGGGTGCAACACAGCACATGACGTCTGACAAGAAACAGATGACAGATTATGTGGCGTTCAAGAAACCACTACAAGTAAGAATTGCTGACAACACCATCCTGCATGCTTACGGAAAAGGAACCGTATCATTGTTGGTTCATGATGGAAATGAAAAGTTGAATATGTCATTAAAGAGCGTTCTCTATGTACCCAAGATACGGAACAAGTTATTATCTCTGCCATCCATGACAGAGAAGGGCGTGGAGGTACAATTTAAGGGCCAGTCATGTAAAGTTGTCATCAATGACAATGTCTACAATATTGGACACAAACATGGAAAACTGTATAAACTGAATTTAGAACCTGAAAATACCTGCTGTTATGCATCAACTAAAGCAACTGATGATTTGTCTTTATGGCACAACCGCTTTGGACACTTGGGATATGACAACCTGAAGATGTTGAGTGATAAATCTATGGTTGATGGAATGGAACATAAAGGGAAAACAGAAATGAATAAAGAATGCGAATCATGTGCATTTGGAAAGCAAAATCGTTCTCCATTTCCCAAGAAAAGCTCACATCGATGTACACAACCTTTGGAGCTTATCCACAGTGACGTTTGCGGACCAATGAATGAACATTCAGTGGGAGGCTCAAAGTATTTTGTTACTTTTATAGACGATTTCTCACGTTCACAACCGTCTATATGATGAAGAATAAAAGCGAAGTTTTACAGAAATTTAAAGAGTTTGTTGCATTGAATGAGAATCTGACTGGACGAAGAGTAAAGAAGTTGAGAGCTGATAATGGTGGGGAGTACAAATCTGATGATTTTGAGAAGTATTGCAAAGAAAGAGGAATACTACGAGAAGATACAATTCCCTACACGCCACAGCAAAATGGAGTTGCCGAGCGCATGAATAGAACAATCATGGAGACAGTGAGATCTATCATGCATCATGCAAAGCTTCCAATGATGTTTTGGGCTGAGGCAGTTCTACAGCAGTCTATATTAGAAATCGTTGCCCAACATCTGCCCTGAAGGAGAAGACTCCATATGAAAGCTGGCTCAAGGAGAAGCCAAGCGTAAAGCATCTCAGAGTATTTGGTTGCAATGCAATGGTACATATACCTGATGAGAAGAGGAGTAAACTTGACAAGAAATCAAGGAAATGTATTTTTGTTGGATATCCGACTGGAAGTAAAGGATACAAACTGTTTGATCCTGAAACAAGAAAGATGATTAGAAGTCGGGATGTCATCTTTATGGAGAATTCATTTGGTGATGATTCACTGAAGATGGAAGATATTTCATATCAACTACTTCCTGATGACAAGGGAGGTGAAGTTACTATGGAAATGGGTCATGACAATGTTGAAGCAACAAACATTGAATTCAGAAATCAAGAGCAACAAGAAGAAAGAGAGATTGAATCTCACAAAGGCAATCTCAGAGAGTCCGACACCTCCAGAGAGATATGGCATAATAACGGGAGATTGGTGGAATTATGCATCAATAGCAGTTTCAAACCATGATGAACCTCGAAATATTGCTGAAGCATTACATGGTAGTGATGCTACATTGTGGAGAGAAGCACTTGATAGTGAATATAAATCATTAATGAAGAATGATACATGGAAGCTGGTCGAACTACCTGAAGGAAAAAATCTTGTTGGCTCTAAATGGTTGTTCAAAATAAAGCATAATGCCGATGGAAGTATCAGCAGATACAAAAGTCGTTTGGTTGCTCAAGGATATACTCAAGAAGAAGGTGAAGATTACGATGAAATCTTTGCACCGGTAGCTAAATACAATTCAATACGTTCAGTCTTGGCAATTGCAAACAAATTTGACATGGATATTCACCAAATGGATGTCAAAACTGCATTTTTGAATGGCTACCTGACAAATGATATATACATGAAGCAACCTGAAGGTTATGAAGATGAAGAGAAACCACATTTGGTATGCAAACTACAGAAGAGCCTGTACGGTTTGAAACAATCTGCAAGGTGTTGGAATATCACCTTTGATAAGTATCTGAAGGAATCTGGATATGTACAAAATCCCGCTGATCCATGTGTCTACTGCAAGAGTGACATTAAAAACGGCATGAAGCAATTGGTTATTGTAGCTGTTTATGTAGACGACATGATAATAGCGTCAAATAATGGTGGTTTGCTTTCAGCAGAAAAGATCGAACTGAAGAAACGGTTCGAAATGGATGATCTTGGGGAGATCAATTATTGCCTTGGGATGTCTATCAAAAGAGATAGAAGAAATCGAGTCCTTACAATCAATCAAAACATGTATTTGAAGAATGTGCTAAAGAGATTTCAAATGCAGGATTGCAAGCCGATATCAACTCCTATGGATCCCAATGCAAAGTTTATGAAACTAACAAATGATGATGAAGTAGCTGACAAGAGAGAGTATCAAGCAATGATAGGATCTCTCACATACGCCTCGATCGCTACACGACCAGACTTATCAGACGCAGTTGGAATTCTAAGTCAATTTATGAGTAATCCTGGACAACAACATGTAAAAGGAGTGAAGCGAGTACTACGCTACATCCAAGGGACGTTGGATTATGGATTACGTTTTGAAGGTGGAGAATTTAAGCTTCAAGGATATTCGGACGCTGATTGGGCAGGTGATGTAAATACCAGAAAGTCCACATCGGGATACGTATTTAGATTAGGAAAGGCTACCATATCGTGGAAATCAAAGAGGCAACCGGTAGTCGCCCTTTCATCAACTGAAGCCGAGTATGTTGCCCTGTGTGCGGCAACGCAAGAAGCAATTTGGTTAAGAAGATTGCTGGGGAGCTTGGACATAAATCAAGATCAAGCTACACAACTATATGAAGATAACCAAGGAGCAATAGCTCTGTCAAGAAACCCCAACAGTCACAGTAGAACCAAGCACATAGACATCAAGTATCACTACGTGAGAGATGTTGTAGAGAACAAAGAGGTTCAACTGATATATTGTCCTACTGAGAAAATGATCGCCGATATCATGACAAAGCCATTACCCAGACAAAAGTTCGAAGAAATGCGATCATTGATTGGAGTTGAACAATTACTTTAACTTTTCCTATTTGCTGCTGCGTAGTTTAAATTTTTATTCAAGTAATACTCGTCAAGTGGGAGTGTTGGACATTATTGTGACTCGTATCACTTTGATTGACATTATCATGCTGTGACCATGCTTGTATTACACAATGCTCTGAATATAATTTTATCTCTTCTACTTTCATTATTCGTTCGTTCGCTGATTGCTGGCTATACTGTTTATATATATATTTGATGATTGGATATATATCTTGTTATATCTTGAATACACTCTGCTAATAATTTCAACCAATTTCGATTTTCGGTCTCTCGAATTTGGACTTTCATGATAGATAGCTACATAAAGTTATTCACTACTTGCGAGGATTTGAAATTGCTAACTTTTGAACCAATTGTCCTAGAGAGCTGAAAATTATTGCAACGTGATCAGAAGGCCTTAAATAGTACGTTTTGACTATTTTTGAGCCAAATTTCAACCAATTTCGATTTTCGGTTTTTCGAATTTGGACTTTTATGATGAACACATAAAGTTGTTCACTACTTGCGGGGATTTGAAATTGGTAACTTTTGAACCAATTGTCCTAGAGAGCTGAATATTATTGCAACGTGATCAGAAGGCCCTAACTTGTACGTTTTGACTATTTGTTACCCAGATTTTCAAAATGTCTATTTCAAAATGTTTTTTTAGAAAACTCGACGTTCATGGAGTGGAGGATACAGAAAGTGGCTAATTCTCTTGTTGCGGCCATCCCTCAGGACCAACTTATGAACCAACTATTAAGAAGTGCAAATTTGTCCGTAAGTTTGCCTGATGTTTATTGCAACAATGCAATCACATTTTTTTTTACATAAGTTGCAGTAGCCTGGAGGTTATGCTGCGGAGTGCGCTACCGACACATTAGTGGTTCAAACCCAATTGAGGACAATTTTAATACTTTTTAAATTACTTAATAAAATAAGCAGCATAAGACAGATAATTTCAGTTCTTCCAGCACCGGTTACAGTTGGGTGGAGGTTAAGCTACGGTGTGCGCAACCGACCAGTTTAGTTGTTCAAACCCAATTGAGGACAATTTTAATACTTTTTAACTTAATTAATAAAATGAGCAGCATAAGTCAGACAATTGCAGCTCTTCAAGCATCGGTTGCAGTAGCGTGGAGGTATTGCTACGGGGTGCGCACCGACCAGGTAAGTTGTTCGAGGCGAGTACTGGTAAGTTAGAACTGTATATCTGTCTGCAACTATATCTGTTTCTGTAAATTCATCTGTCTCTATCTGCAACTGCATCTACATCTCTGTCTCCATCTGAAACTGTATCTAAATCTCTGTCTCTATTTGCAACTATATCTACTTCTCTGTCTCTATCTCCAACTGTATCTGCATCTCTGTCTCTGTCTCCATCTCTAGCTGTATCTACATCTCTGTCTCCATCTTCAGCTGTATCTACATCTCTATCTCTATCTAAATGCACATCTCTGTCTCCATCTGCATCTGTATCTACAAGTACATCTGTACCTACACCTCAACTAAAATTCATCTGTCCTCCCCAGTCTGTATCTCCGGAACAATACAGCAAGGGGGCATTGCTCAAATGGCTCTAACTTATAAGGGGACATTCAACTCCCGAACAAAATCTAAGGGGAGGCGGATGAACATTTTGTTACAAGGCTCGACCTCTAGAGAAAACGCAAAGCGAATTTACGTCCCCCTTATTTTTTCTCATCCCGCGCAAGTCCCCCGTTTGTTTCTTATTAGTTGCGCGAAACTCCTTTATTGCACACTCACGCTTAATGAATGATGAACTTATTTAATTTAAATTTTTTATTGTAAACTATTTTGCATCTGATTTAAATAGTAGCTTCATTATATAAACACCTTGTTCAGATATTTCTGGAGATAGAGACAGAGTTGTACTTTCAGATGGAGACAGAGATGTAGATACAGTTGCAGAGAGAGACAGAGATGTAGATACAGTTGTAAATGGAGACAGATGAATTTACTGATACAGACATAGTTGCAGACAGATAAACAGTTTTAACTTACCAACACTCGCCTCGAACCACTTACCTGGTCGGTTGCGCTCCCCGTAGCACTACCTCCACGCTACTGCAACCGATGCTTCAAGAGCTGCAATTGTCTGCCTTATGCTCCTCTTTATAGTATTTAATTTAAAAAGTATTAAAATTGTCCTCAACTGGGTTTGAACCACTTACCTGGACGGTTGCACACCCCGCAGCACTACCCCCACGCTACTGCAACCGATGCTTGAAGAGCTGCAGTTGTCTGTCTTATGCTGCTCTTTACATTAATTAATTTAAAGGGTATTAAAATTGTCCTCAACTGGGCTTGAACCACTTACCTGCTCGGTTGCCCACCCGGTAGCACCACCTCCACGCCACTGCAACCGATGCTTGAAGAGCTGCAACTGTCTGTCTTATGCTGGTCTTTGTATTAATTAATTTAAAGGCTATTAAAATTGTCTTCAACTGGATTTGAACCACCTATCTAGTCGATTGTAAGAGAATTGGTTACGAGCCAGTGAACAAACGCAGTTTTCATTATTATTTTTTTCAAATGATTAATTTAAAAACATTTTCTATTTATATCTTTAGTTCACAAAAAACACTTGTTATATATCATAATTGAAGAGATAAAAGGAAAAAAACAAGCAATTCTGATTCCGACTTTCTAATTAGAGTCGTTAATCTTGATTATTTAAATATTTATTTTTGTCAAAGTTACCGCAATGTCATTTGTCGTGTCAGAATGTCCAAGGTCTTGATAGCCGGATCTTGTTCCAGAATGCTAATCATTCGACAGTCTATGTTTTACTAATAAACAAAGTCTGCCTGTGGCTTGTATTGTGTCAGCTTTTTCATCGAGCATTTATTGTTGCTGTCTTGGCTTTGTTGATGTTGCACATTGCACAACAAAATTAACTGCACCCTGTTTAACATTAAGCATGAATTCCTTCAAGGAATTGTTGCAGATTGATGCCTCAGCGGCCAAACAGGTAAAATAATAGAAGCTACAGATCCTCAAACTCAACTTAGGCCTTTTCTTTTACAGTAAAATGTGCATATAAATCTATCTACATAACATTAATAAATATGTCTAAAGTAATGCAAAATATATTTGGTGAACAGGCATTAGCTGCAGATGTCGAAGTTGCATACAGAAGAATACGTGATCATATTAGGAAGACCCCGCTCGAATATTCATTTTGGCTTTCACAGATTTCCAAATCATTTGTTTACATCAAATTGGGTAGGCTTGCTCATTTAGTAATTATAATTTACTCAAATAAAGCAACCTTTGTTAATTCAATATAGCCTTGCTTAAACTATGCATGTTAATTAGCCCGGGGGAGAATTTTGTGTTAAATTGCAGTTGCACAAAATGAAAGTTGCTTTTCTCAGATTGTTTTACTCTGTCAACACAGAACACGAACAAGAGACAAACTCATTCAAGTTGAGAGGTGCAACGAATAAAATAAGAAAACTTCTCGAACAGCCAGGCCCATCTAAAAGAATAATCACGGCGTCTACAGGAAACCATGCATTGGCTTGTGTGAGTCGACCATTTTGATTTATTCGGCGGAAGCCATTTTGATGATGATTTTACTTACCCCCGTCATGATGGCTCTCTGAAGACAAAGGAATTTAAACAAGAGGAAGTGAAGTTATGTGTAATATACGCATGCGCTTTCTACACGGATTGGCGAAGGCAATTTAAATAAGTCAACCAGTGAATGAAAATTTCCTGAACAAATTTATGATTCCAAAACACACACCCATGTTTAGGGGCCCTATTTAACACGAGCCCTCTGAACCACGCCCTAAAACTCCCGGACGTCGCAAAGGCTTTGTCGCAAGTGTTTATTTCAAAGGATTCTATCTGCTTCGCCCCCCTATTTCAGGCAAGGGCTACGAAAGGGCTCGACGTGGATTGCTTGATCTGCGTCAAGGAGACAGCAAACGAATCGAAGTTACGAGGATTGCAAAATCGTGGCGCAAATGTAAAGAAACACGGGCTGGACTGTCTGGAGACCGAGATGTACGCTAGAAACCTTGCGAAGGTGAGATATGATGATTATCACCCGACGACACGTGTTACGCAACGTGGCATGCCAAGAAACAGGAGTTGAGGTGCTTGGTGAAACATCTGTTCCTTCAATTTACAGGAAACTAATTGCATCTACGTTTCACCATACAATGACTTAGACGTAATTGCTGGTCAGGGAACTATAGGGTAAGCTCACTTCTCCTCGCGTTTATTTCTCTTATTGCAAGTCCACGATTAAGCCCCCCCCCTCGAATAAGCTCCCACCCTAAATTATTTTTTGCAAAATAAGCCCCCGGCGGCTTAATCGAGGACTTAAGGTATATTTAATAAACGCATCATTGCTTCTCATCTTAATTTTGCAGAGGTCTTTGTTACCCCGTGTCTACCCCGGTCTTCCAGGGTAGACACAGAGTAAAAGAGCTTTTAAGACGAATAGTACCTGCTAGATTTCTGCTTGTCACTTCCATTGAGTCTTGTAGTATTAAAATTATCGTATTTATAAAGGATTGAAGTCTGGGACCAGCTTCAAGATGTCGACGTGATGTTCTTGTCCGTCGGAGGTGGTGGATTAATATCAGGAGTGGCTGCTTATCTGAAGCAGAAGAACCCCAAAATCAAGGTAAATAATGGAGATTTTCAGCTCGGTGGACCTTCCTTTGGGCAGGTTCAAAAGGAGTTACTGGTGCAACCTCTTCGTGTTTTTTGACTCGAAGAGCTTGGTGAATTTTCTATTGAGTGTGTCAAAAAGGAGTGCTTGTACAACTTCTTTCTGACATAACGTGGGCTCCAAAAGCTCGATAGATATGTTACATCTCACAGTATATAGCATGTAAATTACAATTAGAACTTCTCCCATGGTATTATCAATTGCAGATAGTTGGCTGTCAACCAGAGAATTCGGCAGTGATGTATCATTCGATTAAAGCTGGTAAAACCCTGGACATGGAATCTTTGGACACTCTCTCTGACGGAACTTCAGGCGGAGTGGAACAGGACGCTGTAAGTTGATAAAACAGACAGGTTGGGTCTTCGAATTATCGTAATCTTACGTATTTCACTCAACAAACCCTTTTTAGATCACATTCGACACGTGTAAAGAACTCGTAGATGAATGGGTGCTAGTCTCAGAGGATGAAATATCTTTTGCTGTTTACAAAATGCTCGATGAACACTGCAAGGTAATGCTCAATATCCACCATCATTAATTAGATTAGCAACTACTGCATCTCAATTAATAGCCATAACATTTCCTATCATATTCACTGCACATAATTGAGCTGTTGTACTGTAGAAGCTCTATTACGACGGGGTGGGTTTATTTAATTCTCAGTGTTCCAAGTGGAAGCGCTTATTAGAGAGGGTGCTTAATAAACCTCTGAAATAAACTTGCGAAAAATGTTCGTGTAATAGAACTTAATAAAGAGAAGGGGTAATTCAAAATCTTGTTTGCAAAGAGATGGGTTATTAGAGAGGGGGTTTAATGGAGAGGGGGCTTCCTAAAGAGGAGGTCTAATAGAGCTTTTAAGGTATTCATTTTTGACAGAAATACCCACGTCTAAACTCGAGGAACGAAGTTAATAGCTGAGCCTATTGCATTTCCATATAATACCCTACCTTTAAACACTTTACATCTCTCGCTTTAGGTAGTTGAAGGTGCCTCTGGTGTCGCTCTGGCCTCGTTCATAAAAACCATGAGCCAGTACGAGGGTAAGAACGTCGTCATTCTAAGCTGTGGTGCCAACATTTCAATCGATAAACTTCAAGGTGTGCTCACCAAACATCAAAAATAACATCCCAATCGACCACAGCAAGCACTTTTAGCATTTCATCAGGTATTGTAAACAGAAAAATAAACCAAATTATAGAGGACATATTCTTCAAATATATCTAGGATTCTCATACTTTGCTTTAAATTAAACATGCAATGAAATGAACAGTACTAATTAAGAACACCGAGTATTTTTGTGCTGTGGAGTTTCGAGTTTCAAGATTCATTCCGTTCGTTACAACCACCAAACGGTGCGCAATTAAAAGTCTTTCGCTCAATAAATCCTAAACAAGTTCTTCCCAAAGCCATTCAAACACAATCAATACTATGCCCTGACCTGTGATACCTATACGCCTCTTTACTGAATTGAAATACTGGTGAAGTGAAAAAACTAACAAGTACCTGAAAAGGCGTTCATTAACCTCTAAGATGTCCATGTTGTCTTGCATGTCCATAAGAACCTTGGTCTTCTTTTTGATCCGGCTCTAGCTTCACCATATCATCTATTCTCAAGATGGTTATGGCTGCCTCTGTTGCAAACTTTAGGCATTTTACCTTGCTAATGCATGGCTCTAATACTCCGGCTTTCTTATTGTCACGAACTGCGCCTTTCAACAAGTCCAAGCCAAGCCTAGAAAACACAAATCCATAAGTTTATATGAGAATACAGTGTATCCATAAGGAGTAGCTTGATCACTTTCAAGATACTAAAGCAGGTTACGCAAAGACTGGAGGTTGAGACACTAAAGAAGACTGATAGCACAACTGTGGGAGCCATTAAAAAGATTGATACTACGACCTCATGAGCAACTAAAAAAGACTGATAGCACAACAGTATGACCCACTAAAGAAGGTTGTTAGCACAACAGTATGAGCCACTGAAGAAGGTTGATAGCACAACTGTATGAGCCACTAAAGAAGTTTGGTAGCACAACAGTATGAGCCACTAAAGATCATTCTCAGACGTACAAGAGATTCTAAAGGAATTGTAGTTGAATGAATGATGAGTAACTGCTTAAAGATGTGGTTAGAAATATACAAGACATCGAAAGTCATGTGAGCATTCTTGGTAATGCACTGCCATTAAGAATCTTACCATTTAAGATGAGACTTGTCTTGGTGCAGTTGTGAGGTGTTGTGATACGCTCTGAGCTTCGAGACTAAATCTGCAGAATCCTTGGCAGCGTTCACTGCCAGCACTTTCGGTATTATCAATAGAGAGTTGGCAAATTCTGCAATCGCAAGCTGTTCGCGGGATGCCTGAAAAACAAATTACAAAACACCCCTGTTACACCTATGCCCGTTGCACTTAATTGCATAAACAAAGAACTCCCAACGCTATAAACCCAAATACGTGCTTTCTGGGGTAGCGAGCTGGACATGTGATTATCTATTATTCAAATACAATGGCTTATTGTTTCTTCTATTGTTTTGAGCAAAAACATCAGCCTGGAAGGTTCTTAATCTACTGTTTCTTATATGCGGGTGTTTACTGTAAGGCGATTATCTCCAGGTTCATCAAACTCCCGTTATGACACAGATGTTTGGTTCACACTCGTCAAATACACAATACATGTATCAGCTTTACTGCACAGTAATAAAAAGCACCAATCCAGCCACCTCTCAATACAAATACTGAGCCTAAAGCGTAGAAATGAACTTACAACAGATGTGGCAAAATTCTCCAAATAAATAGACAGTGCTGCTTCGACGGCTCCCCCACCCGGTACAACTGACTTCGACTCCATAACCCTCTTGACTGCACACAGGGCGTCGTGTAGTGACCTTTCCATTTCATCCAACATAAAGTCGTTCGCCCCACGCAGAATAATAGATGCAGCTGACTTCACTTTGGGACTAGAAGAAACATGTCAGGTTGATAAGACACAACAGCAACCGATACAAGAATTAGCAAATTAATTACAGGCCCTCACTATAATCTGAATAGTCTTTGATACCTCAAACAACAGTTACATTCCCTTTGAGAACATTACCTATTACGTGATGTCCTAACTCGAGCTCCAACTAAGAACTATAGTTTTATAGTTATGTAGTAAAGAGTTCTATACAAACCCTCTTCTTTGCCCCTCCCATGGTAGTTCGAGTTTTCAACATCAAACAACAGTATTAGTTTGCAAGCACGTCTCAGGGTATTCTAAGGGGTATTCATACCTTTTGATTAATACGAGCTCGTCATCGCAGATTCTTTCCTGGACAACCTCCTCCGCTTGACCGAGCAATGAGGCATCAAAGCTCTCCTCTCCTTCCAAGTTGGCCAGGTTGATTACAACAGTGGCTGAAGAAAATGAACAATCATCAACATAAAAAACCCATCTCACAACACATCCACCAAGAAGACATCACAAATGCCGAAGCAACAACAACAGCAACAGTGTAGCAACAACAACAACAACAACAACAACAACAATAAACTACAAACATATTGGATTCAAAAGCAACAGCTACAATCCCTTAACATGTATTTACAAGACTGTTTACTACGAATGGAGTAAACACCCGTGTTGAAAAAACTGGAATTTCGCATCAGGCCTATTGTTCAAATACAATGGCCTATTGTTTCTTCTGTTGTTTTGAGCAGAAACACCAGCCTGGAAGGTTCTTAATCTACTGTTTCTTATATGCGGGTGTTTACTGTAAGGCAACTCATTTAACATACCACCAGTGGCTCTGGCGATTCTTTTCAAATCAGGCTTCTTGCATCTCCTGACAGCCATGGCACCAGCCTCGACAAAGTACTTCAAGCAAAGATCATCAATTCCACCAGTTGTCAGAATGACATTAGCTCCACTTGACAGAATCTTCTGTATCCTCTCTTTTGTGATATCTGCCTCTCTGAAACAAACAAAATAAAATACCATACAATAAGACAGTTGAGAAGCAAAGTAGATCACACACAAACAGGCCTCTTTAAGGTCTCTCTGCAGAAGCTATTGCCTCTATGCAGAAGATGTTGTCTCCCTCCAAATGCTTTGTCTATTGTACTTATGCAGAAGATCTTAACTCCATGCATACACTGTCATCTGTACATGTACACAAAACACTATTGGCTCAATGCAAAGGCTTTTGTCATTGGGCTATTGTCCCCAAGAGACTATAGTACTTTTGCAGAGGCTATCAATTATGTGAACCAACCTGGCTCTGATAGCATCAAGCTTCTCTGGATCCTCAACCAAAACCTGCACTCCAAGGTGCATCTTGGCCTTTTGCAAACTGAAATCCAAACACGCAATTTTGGCACCTAAAACCTTCTTCGGCATACCTAAAATGAAAGTAAATGAGAACAATAAAGGTGCAGTCAGCTAATGAATCTACTCCTGTAACAAGTGCAGCCCAGTGCAACCGATGCAATATGATAAAACTATCCAGAATCAACATCAAACTGATCAACAACTGAATCAAATGATATACTGTGTTACTGATGTATTCAAGCATGACATCTCGTTGATAAATGCAATACAACAAACAGCTTCAATGTAACTAACTGCTAACTACAGTATACACCTGTGTACAAGAACCTGGGATTTTGCATCTGCCTATTGTTCACATACAATAGCCTATTCTTCTATTGTTTTTGAGCACAAACATCAGCCTGAAAGGTTCTCAATTCACTGGTTCTTATACTACGGGTTCTTACTATATACCTTTACAGCAAAAATCTCTGTGAAAATCTAATAGTAAGAATACCATGTGAGCTATTGTTTCAAGCAGAAACATCAGCCTGGAAGGTTCTCATTCCCATGGTTCTTATACTACAGGTTCTTACTCTATACCTTTACAGCGGAATTCTCTGTGAAAAATCTAATAGTAAGAATACCATGTGGGAAGGTTCTCAATCCACTGGTTATTGTACTAAAGGTTCTTACTATATGCCTTTACAGCAGAGTGAAAAATCTAATAGTAAGAATACCATGTGAGAGTAAGAGAGTAAGTATACCTTCACAAGCAACAGTGCAGTTCAACGCATATCCAGTAATCAGTCTACTCTCTTTCATATTGCCTCCATGTGCTTTCAGGATATTGACAGCCTTGATTGGGATTTTATTTTCTCCTTTGACTGTGGTTTTTTTCACAAGATTTGAAGCATCGACCACCATCTTGGCAAAGAAATCGGAATCAACACCAACAAGCTTTGAAGACATGGAAGTTTTGGCAACGTTTAGGAATGAATCTTGGCCAATTTCATCTGTGCCAACTGACAAATGATCCTGAATGTATCTGCATGCTTCTCTGCAAATTAAAAAATCAAAAAAGTCAAAAAGTGCCTTTCTTCTTGGAAGACATCTCTCTGCAATCCAAACATGTGCACCTACAAAAATGTGCACTCTAAAGACAGCCAGAACAAAATCAATAAAATAGATATAATAGGATCTACTCTAAATGCAAAATAAAAGGTCATTTGTACATTGTGTTTGTTTGTGAAGGAAGTAAACATGATGTAGACATGCCCATATTACAGCTATCAAAAACTAGGATGTACTCATCAACACATGTGATAAAGCAGCAGATAAAAGCCCCTTTGTAAAGATTCTCAAAACATATGCATGAAGTGAAGTAGTAAGATTCATGCACTGTAAAACAACATTTACCTGCAAGCAAGTCTGTAGCCACTGATTATGCTTGTTGGATGAATTTTGAATTTTATCAACTCGTTAGCGTTCTTCAACAATTCAGCAGCAATGATTACCTTGGCAAAAAAGATGAATGCTTTCTTTAATAAGTTAAACAAGTCTATTGGTGACACAGGGGCTATTATTATATAGTAAAAACCTGCATATAAAACAGCCCACTTTCAAGAACCACAGCGAAAATCTCAGGAATTTCTGAGCATTTCTTCATGGCAAAATTTATGCCATTGATCTGATTCAATAAATAATTATTCTAAAGCATACCAATGCTTACAACTTTAGACCACATATCCCAAAATAAACTTGCTAACATGTGCTTTAACACTAAGAACCACTACAGGCTGAATGCAAAATCCACATCCTAAGTTGTGGGCTTTTACTGCATGGTGGGAAAGGAGCTTGGGCTCTATTAATCATCAGAACAAGTTATGACTAGAACAAGTTAATGGAGAATGATACATACCACAGATGTTGTTCCATCACCAACTTCTTGATCTTGCAAGTCAGCAAGCTCACAGAGAACTTTGGCAGCAGGATGTTCAACTTCGAGGAGTTTCAATATCGTTGCTCCATCATTAGTGATTGTCACATCCTTTGATGAAAATTTCAAACAGATATGTTAATACACAAGATGGACATACATAAATAATACCACATAACAATTGAGTAGTCTGGATGCTTTTTCAAATGCCAAGGAATTTATCTTACCCCAACATCATCAACCAGCATCTTATCAAGACCAACTGGACCCAATGAGCTCTTGACAATATTAGCAATGGATGCAACTGCCATTACTAAAATAAAAAATCAAACCATTAAGATAATAATTACATCAGGTGCAGGTAAAGCCGCAAACATAGCTATTGTGAAAAAAAGAAGGGGCGAGGCACTTCCTCTCTGTTAATATCAAAAAGCTGTACATGCGACAGAAATTTTCATTATGTTTAACAGTGAAATGATGCGATATGTGTTTAAATAGTTTCCTATGTCTTTTAGATAAGTTAAAACATAAATACAGAAGGCTATATTAGCCTTAATTAAAACGCAAGCCTCGGCAATTCATCTGTTGCCATGCTAGGCATCCGCGTCAGACTACTTCGAAGAAATACTCACCATTTTCAGCTCTTATATCTTTTCCAGTCGTTCTTTCGCCACTCAACAGAAGACCGGCCATTTTTGGGTATATTAATGCTTCAAATAGATGCTTGAAATAATCACTATGTATCGTTCTTCGGGTGAAAATTAACTCGACAGGTGCAGTGGAGTTGACTGAGTTGGCTAGGCCGTCAAAGAGAGTCTCTAGAAAGTTCCATGTGCGTTGGTCTGCCCCGCAGAGGATAAGGACAGCCACACAGCTATCACGGCGCTGTGGGCGTGTTGTGACAGATCGACAACAACAACAGCGTCAAAGAGAAACTGGCTCCTACTAAAGTACGGAACACGAAACGAGAAACGGAAGATAGGGCGGAACAACGGAACAACAATTTCAAAACTCCCATTGAACTGTAAATAACCTTTGAAGTTGAAGCTGATCCTTCTTGATGAAGGCTGAAACCAGTTCCGGTCTATGTTTTACATATTTTGCAGAAAAATGCCAAAAAATAGTCGCACTTTAGTTAACGTTCCGTTCCGCCCCATATTCCGTTTCGCGTTCCGTTCCGTACTTTAGTAGAAGCCGAGAAACTTGAGTCTCGAGAGATATTGCTTTTTTTGCGAAGAAAAGGAGGAAGGAATTTACACGGAATAACAACGTGCAACTTGGCTCTCCGGAGAAGTAGATTGATTCTGTGTTAAAAAGTAAGTCAACTTTTTGGAATTCGCATTAACTCGTCATTCTCATGCGCTTAGCTATTTACCACTGGACGTAAAATGAAATTTCAATTCGACGAGGCCTGAATAACACCTCTCCCTCCCAATAATAACAATAACAAAACAAGGCCTGCCCACATGACGCTGAAAGCCCAACCAAAACTAGCTTTCGAGATTGCAATTTTAATGTCTAAGTTGTTGGACACATTTAAATATCGATGCATATGCATGTTCTGATGAATTACAAAATTTCGATAAAAAATGCGAGATGTTTACAAATGCCAAATATCGAAAGAAGGAAGGAAATTGTGTCCACTGGTTTCATGTTTCTCATACTCATTACTCATGGTGACCAACATCTCCACATCCAATGCTGTGAAATTCAAATCTTGCCATTCAATGCTCAAAAGCTGTATAAGTGTTTCATTTTTAGTTATGCTAATGATTTCACCTCCAACTATCTGATAATATTTCTCTCTCTTTTGCAGATTTGCTTGAGACATTTTGCTCCAATGTTGGCAATAGCTATACAATCTGATGTATCTTATCTGCCCGTTGGTGTTTTGGCTGCCATTTCTTTTCTCCTCTGCATTGTCATCTTGATTCAGTGCACTGGAAAAAAGAAAAGTTCAGATTCGTTGTATGCATTACTCCTTGATTTATCTATGTTTTGTGAGGATTCTAAAAATAACCCATGCACTCCACAACAAGGGTGATCACATTGTTTACAAATTAATTTTAACATGAAAATAATTTTATCCTTTTCTAGAAATGATGGCAACTTCAAGAAAGTTGATTCTTATGAATCGGCTATGAATAAGGTGATCATATGTTCAGCAGTTTAACTTTTGTTGGGTTCGAATACTAGTCAGGGCAGTTGGTAATTAATCATGTATGCTCTCGGTTCATCAGAAAACAACAACATTCTGTACTTTTTCAGGGTGCAACTGTTGTCATACCAGTGGAAGAAACACAAACTGCTGATCAACAAGAGAGAGGAGACAAATCTCGGTCTTCAACTGCTAAGACTGATAAAAGTGAAACCATAAATTCACAAGAGAATGTAAATGAGAGCAAGAAAGATCAAAGTGTAAAAAAAGGAGGGACTGTGAAAGATGGTACGGGCAGTAATAAAAAAACCAGCAATGGTTCTGCTAACGAGACTGTAAAAACTAACACAGAGAATAGTGGCAGCTTGGAGACAAGCGGTGATAGTTTGTACACAAAAGTAAAATCAGTGCCAGTGAAAGAAGAATGTGCCTACAGTGTTGTTGATGTTTCATCGAGAGATGCTGAATACGAGATTGTGGGTGGGAATATCAAACGTTGCGAGATGGACGGGAAACAAAAGCAGCAAAAAAAAATCAGCAACGATTCTGACAGTAAATATGACAGCATAGATGCCACTCCGAAATGGAAGACTGCTCTGGATCCTGTGTTATTTGCTATAGAAGATTCGGGATCCAGTGGAATATATGAAGATGTGCCAGATTCGAAACCACACAACCTGAAAGTTCAATTGTCCCAAAGTGACGAAAATGCAGGGAGAACGACCGAATTTGAAAAGAGCGAAGCTGACAAGAAGCAGTCAAAGTTCTTGGAACCAAAACAGAAGAAATGGGGCTTGAAAAGATTTTCCATCAAAGGCAAAAAGAGAAGTGAATCAGCCGTTGAACAAACAGAACTGAGTGACGGTAAAGCGAGTCCAAAAATAACTGGAGAGAGAAGACCAATGTCAATGGATTTAGCACACAATTTCGGAGTTGGCACTCCTCCCCCACCCCCGATTGAAAACTTGAGAATGAAAATTGATCAAAGTAGAACAGTTCACCACAGAGAAGTAGGACCTGAACCACCCAACCACCCACCATTGCCACCGACTCCCGATCACCCTTTGTCAGGTAAATATAAAATATGTGTATACCTCCATTAACAGACACTTTTGTGCAGAAAACTGCACAAACACCTATCAAATTGGCCTCTGTGCTGTGCATGGCACTGTGTCGTAGTTAACCATGATACAGTACCATGTGGCAATCACTGACAATCCTGGGAATAGGTGCAGGCTTTATTGTGGGCTGATCTAACTGTATCCAGAGAGACATGGGTAATGAAATATCCTTCCCATAATACCGAAATAGTAGGTAGTCTTGCGTAGTTTGTTGCCATTGGTGACAGTATCTCATGTCGGAAGATTGCGAGTGAATTCTTCAATATATTTTTACACATTTTATTCTCGGAGATGTTTATTTGGACATAAACACATTGTTGATGATGATATTTTCGATTTCGTAGCACCTCGTTTCCCCGTTCACTCGACTGGTGAGCACAGATCAGCGAACAACAAGCCTTCGGTGCAGCAGGGTGGGAGTGGCAATGACACACAAGACGGTGAAATACGCGAAGACGCGCTGTACGAAGAGCCGGATCGTGACGTGAGCACGGGCGAGCAGGAAATCCACTTCAAGAAGCCGTCAAGAAATTCGATACAGACCAATTTACCCAGATCATCTCCACCGGTGTCTGCCAGTCAGCTACCACCGAAGGATTACGAGGGATATGAGGTTGTTACCAGTAGAGACAGGGCACAGCTACCTGGTTGTAGCCCGGCGAGGAGCGACAGCAGAGAGATGAGTGGAAGGAGCGTATCAGAACTGCACCAGGGAATAGACATCACACCACCACCACTAACAGATGCAAATACTGCCGTGGCTGTCGTGGAAGGCAAAGACGAACCGAGGTATGCTATTGTCGAGAGAAAAAGCGTGAAATCTGCCAATGCGAAGTTATTGCGACACGATGCAGCAGACGTGGACACAACCAAAAGTGAAAACGAGGATAGAAAAATCGAGGTATTTATGAAGAAAACTCAGATTTCCACAAAGTTAAGCAAGAGCGAAGCAACGGAGCTGACGACGATGATATCATTGGGCACTGCGGAGGATGGGGCGACGGAGGCGATCAAAAGTGACGCTGCGAAGGAGGAAAATAACGACGAAGATTCCAAGGCGGCTAATGTCGTCAGTGACATGTACGCCAAGGTGGACATGGTGAAGAAGAGAGAGGAGCAGGCGAAACGAGCAATGTATGCAGCGGTAACGAAGAAGAAGACTGGCGTGAAACGTTTCTACGATGAGGAAGACCAAGAACATGTCATGACGACAGAGGAGTTTGAAGGAGGACACTACACAAGAATAACAGGTGCACAGTATAAAGCTGCAACCTATTGTCTAAACACAATAGACTATTGTTTAAATACAATAAACTATTGTCTAAACACAATAGACTATTGTTTCTTCTACTGTTTGAGAAGAAATTTTAGACTCACGGCTCTTATCGACCTGTCAATTGAAAAATGCTGCACATTTTGCATGCAACCTATTGTCTAAACACAATAGACTATTGTTTCTTCTACTGTTTGAGGAGAAATTTCAGCCTCAAGGCTCTTATCGACCAGTCAATTGAAAAATGCTAGCGTGCAACCTAATGTCTAAAGACAATAGACTATTGTTTCTTCTACTGTTTGAGAAGAAATTTTAGCCTCAAGGCTCTTATCGACCTGTCAATTGAAAAATGCTGCACATTTTGCATGCAACCTATTGTCTAAACACAATAGACTATTGTTTCTTCTACTGTTTGAGAAGAAATTTTAGCCTCAAGGCTCTTATCGACCTGTCAATTGAAAAATGCTAGCGTGCAACCTATTGTCTAAACACAATAGACTATTGTTTCTTGTACTGTTTGAGAAGAAATTTTAGCCTCAAGGCTCTTATCGACCTGTCAATTGAAAAATGCTGCACATTTTGCATGCAACCTATTGTCTAAACACAATAGACTATTGTTTCTTCTACTGTTTGAGAAGAAATTTTAGCCTCAAGGCTCTTATCGACCTGTCAATTGAAAAATAATATGTAATTGTGTCTATATGATGTATATATATGATGATATATGGATAATATATAATTATGACGAAATGTGTCTTACTTCAGATGATGTTACGGACGATACGTTGAACGATGGGGATATCATTCCGCGCGAGGAGACATCCAGCAACACTGCAACCACCGCAAGCACACCCGATGACAATGCGTATGAAACAATAGGCTATGATGACAAGAAGTGGTCACCGAGCAGCAGGGCGAATGGAAAACCTTACAGCAGTGCTGCCAGCAACAGACTGGCAAATAGTGAACCTGAAACGACAAAAAAGGCAACAACATTACGCCAGAATAGCGATTACGAAGAGCTTTCGTAGATATTTGAAAGTAGAGGATATCAACTCCCTGTTAAACTGATCATTTACTTTGCATCGGTTTACTTTGCTGTTATCATGGACGCCCTTTGCTACCTTGTTTCCTCAAAGTTACGAATCGTCATTTGCAAAGAAGAATTACTGCGTATTATCAATTCAATTATTTATTTTCTCACGTGAAGACATACCATAAACACTTCGTGAATTTTTTAATGCAGCCAAAATTTAGAGGCATTTTTAGATGTTTTATTTTACTATATATATAGAATGATGGTAAAAGTTCCAGTTTAATATGCAATGCATGTATAGATGGGTTGATTTTGAGAAATATTTTTTGAAACACGCAAGTCGTAATTATGTCATAATTTGTAATTAGTTGAAGGCTTTAGATACCACTGTGCTTTTATATGATCTGTAATCGAACAATTGTTATAGTAACTATTAAGGTGTCGTCTTCATTCGTGCCAGCTATGTGTGCACTATGCTGTACAGAAGACAACCCAGAGAGTGTTTTTGCCTCAGCATCCAACTTGAGAATTGGCTCAAATGACAATGCTGTTCACCATGTCATTTCCGTCCATCCATCTTGATATTGAAGTTGTCCAGCATCCATTTTGAACATTACCATGTGTAACAGTCAAAGTTTCCCACTTGAGTAATTGAACAACCAGTTCGGTACTTTTCCAACATCCACCTTGACGCAATTTAGGTGTACACCAACTTAAACAGCGACTTTAAGTCGCTCAGCATTGGGTACAGCGCAGCCCATTGACTCATGCAACGTGCTGTACCCAACAATCAACCAATCCGAGGACTCCTTGAAGCATTGCTTATCAAACAGCGACTTTAAGTCGCTCAGCATTGGGTACAGCGCAGCCCATTGACTCATGCAACGTGCTATACTCAGCAATCAACCAATCCAGAGACTCTAACGACTCCTTGAAGCATTGCTTATCAAATCCCGTAACATCGGCATAGTGATGTACGTGGGCCTTGCGCTTGTACAAGCGTAAGAATCGATCCCTCAGTTCGACAAACGGCTGACGGATGCACGTATTGTTGGCCAATGTAAGCATTGAAAACTGGTGCCCGACTGGTGGCACTGAGCAGAGACCAGTCTTCCATCCCTCCTGATTCCAGCTGACAAAATCCAGTTGCGCTTTCAATCGGTCCACATTCCTGCGTATGTCGGAGATCTCCACATTTCCGCGCAACATCACGGCGCACGCGAGATACAGATCCGCCCTCGGGTTGACGCGCAGAAGCTGGTTCTCCCTCGAGAAGGCGTCGGTAAACATCTGATCCAGCCTCCTGTTCGGAATATTCACATCGGCAAGAGCGTACAGCGGTGTCATGCTCGAAACGAGGTAGTGAAGCTTGGGAAACGGAACGAGGTTCATTGTAATCTCGTTCAAATCGACGTTCAGCGATCCTTCGAACCGCGAAGAGCTCGTTATGCTCAGTATCAAATTAGCCACGATGTTGTTCATGCTATCAAAAGATTTGCCAGGCCGCACTTCCACTCCTCCTTCGCTTGATGTGACTGCACTGGAAGGCTTGGCCGTCTTTCTACTCAATGATGATGATGATGATGATATGTTAACTCGTTTACCTGGTCTATGCTGTGGTATACCTTGTTGTATCTTCTTCAAAATGTCTGCCAAGGCCTTAGAACAAATAATAAGACAATGTCAATATCACATCTTTTTGTAATATGCACGTTTTTTTTTATAAGAAACCACTTTATAAGAAGCTTACTAGCAGAATTTGTGCTAAATTACAATAGATTCCTTTGTTCTATTGTTTTCCTTAACAATAGAAAACAATAGAAAATTTAAGAAACTTTTACTAATAGGGCAGGAGCTAGGTTTCTTATGAAATAAAAACGTGTACAGCGAAACATTTGTGTAACGGGCACCTCGATGGGATGGAAGTCATGTCCTACTGTCTGTTATGAAAATCTTTCCATGAATAGTAATTAACGTAGATCTTTTATTTTAATACTATATTTCCTTCCAAATAAAATCATGTTATAGTAAGCTTCTTTCTTTGATTTTTGTAGTTTACTTATTTTACTGACGGGTATTATCGTGTATAAATATATGATGCCCTGTTCGGTGCATATAGCTTTGCTAAAATAGATTCGAAACGCTTGAGACAAAACAAATGCTCTGTTGTGAAGAAGGAATGATGCAGGGAGACGAATGAAATTACATACCTGATTTTCAATTGGCAGCACGCAGTCAGACCCTTCGGTCAACTGATTCATGGCAAGAACACTGTTGTACGGTGATGTTATTACGTCATCGTCGACTGACGGGTATACTGCAGTGCTGAATCGATAGACGTCGGGAAATTCGTCTTGAAGCAATCTCAACACATAAGTACCAAGGCCAGAGCCTGTACCTGGAAAAATAATAATGGGAAATCTAAGAAGGGATCTAACAGGATCTAACAGGATCTAACAGGAAAAATTCAAAGTTTCCGATCTAACAGGGAGGATCAGAAGGGATCAGAAGGGATCAGCGCTTCCCCAGGGTGTTCGAATGAGACATAGTTGACTGTATTTCTATTGACTATGCTAACAGCAATATCCTGTGTGTCCACATCAATGAGTGATATAGTTCAAACATCAAACTCACCTCCGCCCATGGAATGAATACAGAAAAAGCATTGCAAACAATCGCACGTTTCGGCAGTTCGTCTGATGACATTCACGATCTCATCTCTGTATTGATGCCCGTACTCCAGATGACCAACTGCCCTTGAATAATCAAACGATAATCAGAAAAAGTCAATACATAAACGTCGAAGCCACTACGCAGGAGCATCAGCATCGTTAGGAGACTGCAGATTAGATTCACCATATTGCGTCCCTGTGATGTGCTCAACCCAGAGAGCAAAGGCGAGTGAGGTACAGGGACGCAATGTAGTGAGTCTAACTGCAGATGGGTCGTTGTGTCGCTGATCCGAAAAGGTGGGAGGTAGAGTAGAAAGGTTGACCATATGAGGTATATAGGAATATACCATATGAGGTATATTCTATATACCTCATTGAGGGTGACTGGAAAGTAGAAGTACAATACACGCAGTGTGAATATTTGGAAAGCTTGCAGTACTTTCAAGCTCCCATGTACTGTGTATACACAGAGTAGGTTTCTGATGTGCAGCTAATGAACAACTAGAATGATTGAGAAAAGACCTCACTGATATCTGAAAGAAATAAATTCCACTTACCAATTATTCCCTGATCCATACACATTGGTGATAAGTTGTCTATTTTCAAAAACGTCACGCAATGGACCTTGCAAAATTCCATTCACAACACTGTCCTCCATATCGATCAGGACTGCCTACAACATAATAAAACAATAAAATATCATTGTATCAACCACAACTGAATTTATAAAACTCCATAAAATACTTTGCATCATTGAGCCTCTATTGGTCAGCTACAGTCAACACTTCTATAAAAAACATGAAACTGCACATCCAGCCCATTGATCAAATACAATAACCTATTGTTTATTCCATTGACTTAAGTAGAAAAGTTCTTGAGTATCAGCTTAGTAGGCACTTGATCTACAGGTTCTTATCTGGTAGTGTTTACTGTACCAGTAAACGTGAACTAATTAACGCTCATCCATTACAGTGTTTCATAATTAAAATTTCAGCTTTAATGTCCTGAGGGCTGGACGTATTTCTAACAATATAACAAGCTGGTTTTGTTTCAATTATGCTGATATTTCTTACCCGTGCTTTCAAGCTTCGAATTTTTCCCTTTCCCTCACCAACAGGAATGTCTCTCATTTCACTTCCCCTAGAGAAAAAATCAACTCAAAAAATGAATTTAAATAATATAAAAAAGCAAATAAATCAAATCCAAACAGTGACATCAGAACTGGGGAAAAACAGGGGTAAGTGTCCCCAATATTTCAGAAAATCAACCAAAGTGCCCCTTGTTTCTTCAGAAATTTCCTGGTAGCATTAAAATGCGTTCAACATCCCTGAATCTAAATATAACCAAATTAAGCAACTAACAAACCTTGTGTCTACATTTCGAAAGAAACTGCTTAGTGCTTCATCGTAAATACCTTTCTAAAAAGAAGAGCAAAGTAATATTAATAAAAATTTACAATTGCTGCAGGTTGTGAGAGATATTTGAGACACCTTTTT